>CM042688.1:240863135-242269757 GCA_023614405.1 Avena insularis | reverse complement strand
CGGAAAGTGTGCCCCGAAGTCTTTCGTGAAGGCGATCTGCGTTCGTTGGTACAACGTATCACCGCATGCATAAATTATCCCCCCCATGGGAAGGGCCATTCATTGTGAGCAAAGCATTGCACAATGATTCTTATTATCTCATAGATGCAAAGCCACATGAAAAGAACAAGGCGGACAGGTCCGGAGAGGAATCCAAGCGATCGTGGAATGTAGCACTACTTCGTCCCTTCTACACCTAGCTAAGAAGTGTATGTATCTGAGTCATCTCATATGTCGGTGTGTATGTCGGCAATGAGCTTATCAATGAAATAGCAACGCCTCAAGCAGTAACTCGGGGACTGCCTTAATAACGTTTGTTGTTACTTTTTATGCGGTAGCTGGAATAAGTCATTCTACTTAACCCGGATTAATAATGTGTGAGCACCAAAAACCCAACCCTTCGTCTTGCTGCTGTCCAAAATGAATTGGCTTCATGGCAAGCATGGGAACAAGATTGGAATTGTGTAGCACATGAAAAACGACTAAGGAAACAAATTGAGTCGAGCTAACGTTTGTTTTTTCGGACTAACCCTGTATTTATTTTTAAGTTATTATGCTGAATTATTTTGAGCTAAGCCTAAAAGTTTCCAAGTATTGTTAAAACAATTTTTGAAGCTTTGATTCGTAAGTCGTAAAACCGAATCAAGGTAGACACGCACCGAGCCAGAGAATTGGACGAACAAGAAAATGAAACTCGGGGACTACGCCCAAATTACTCCGGCATAGAAATGTAGTAGCAAAATATCGCATATCCAGCATACAATTGCACCCAGCATATCGGGGATCTGATAAATTTTCAAGTTTTTTGCAACTAAGGAGCAGCAGGAGGAGGAAGTTCAGCGTCGTCATCGATGTCTTCAATATCTGAAGCATCATCTTCTCCGCCCTCATCCGACCCATCTTCAACGTTCTCATTCTGCTCGTCCCCAGCGGATTCCAGGAAGCTCGGTCCTTCAATCAAGTCATGAATAGGAGAATATTCGACGAGGCTGTAGGCGCAAGCCTGGCGCCGAGATACCCACTCCAGATCATCGGTCCATCTGGATCTGGTGCACCGACGTGTAAGGAGGCTGAGGTCGATCTTCTCGTACCATGCGAGAATATGGTGAAGGATGGTGTCAGCTGCGGCCTGACCAGCGGACTCTCTCCAGAGGTCAAGCTGAGTCTCAACTTCAATTAACTTCTCAACGAGAGTCGCAATGGTCTCCGGGCTACTCTCTCTGGGCCAGAACGTATTGAAAATCCGAACTACAACGTCGAGTATATCCTTGCCATAATTCTTGATGGTCTCCACACGAGAGGACAAGCTGATCAATAGGTCCTCCATGTCCAAGGGAATGTTCTCACCATCAAGAGCAATGGGAGCACCCCTCTCTCGGCGAAATTTGGCAACGGCAGCGCTGGCAATAGCAGTACCCTCTGGAAAGTGGTCTAGAAACAAGGCAAAGGAAGAAGGTAAAGAAAGACATATGAGGTCACCCGGAGGGTTATGTCGGACAAGGGAAAGGAACTTACGAGAAATATGGCTATGGATCCGGGTCAACTCCTTGATGCAGGCATCACGTCTTTTGCGATGGTGCTCAAGCTCAGCGTTTGCCGACCCGAGCTGGAGGTCGGATTCTCTGAGTAGGTCCTAGTCCTTGGAGATTGGGAGAGTAAGGCGCTCACGCTCTTCGGTGAAGTTCTGGCCAACTTTTTGGAGCTCGGTTTTGTGTTGGGCCTTCATCTTCTCCATCTCAGCCTTGAGCTTGGCTATCTCGTCGTCCTTAGTCCGGAGGAGGGCAAGTTCATCATTCTTTTTCTTTAGCTCAGCTTGATGCTGCCCTGCTTGTTCGAGAAAATGCAGCATCATATCTGGCACGGGCACACTATCCTCAAGCGATGCTGAAATAGTATGTTGACCCGGCAGAGCCGAGGAGTGAATGTTTGCCGAGCCAAGGAGAAGAAGAAATGGAAAACACTACGAGGTCGAACAAAAGAGGACCTACCCTAGATTTCCTCCAAGTTCTTCCGCATGATTTTGTTCTCAGCCTACACCCCAGCTGCAAAAACCGAATGAGGAGATTAGTTCGGCAGAAAAAGTAAAGAAAAACGGAGAGGTGCCGAGGGAGAAAATTACCCCTCTTTTCATGTTCTGCACCAAGTGCAACATTTTTTGCACGTAGGATCTTGTGGGTATCAAGCAGACATTGGAATTCAGCGCTCCGGCGATTGGTAGTTACCTGAAAAAAGTACAGAAGTGTAAAATTAGCTTGGTGCATATTCGAAGTGTGCAAGATCCGGGCCAAGTGGAACTTAACCCGGCTCTAGGTGTGTGCATATTCGAAGTGTGCAAGATCCGGGCCAAGTGGAACTTACCCGGCTCTAGGTGTGTGCATATTTGAAGTGTGCAAGATCCGGGCCAAGTGGAACTTAACCCGGCTCTAGGTGTGTGCATATCCGCAGTGTGCAAGATCCGGGCCAAGTGGAACTTAACCTTGCTCTAGGTGTGTGCATATCCGAAGTTTACATGCAGCTACGTTAGTTTTCTAATGAGCATCCGGCCGAGTAACAAGCTACTCCCCCGGAGGCTCGGGGAGTAATGGTTATTATCTACAGCATGTAAAGGAGAAATGACATACCTCCATCATTCGCCCCGCGAGGTTAATTGCCTTAGCGGCGGTATTCATCTGGGCAGAAAATTCTGCGGGGCCGAACTTTTCCGGGAGATCGTCGTTGTGGACGAACTCCGCCTTGTTCCAATTCATGACGAACTTGATAAGGCTCGGAGGGTACCGTTTGCCAGTGGGAATATGGGGTGCCACCAAACCCTTCGCATGAGTTTTTTCCTCTCAGCTAGGGAAAGAGCTGGGCTGGTGTGCAGAACCACCTGCTGGGCATCGGTTGGCTCAGCAGGAACATCCGTCGCTACTGGTGATTTCTTTGGAAGCATGGACAAGAGGGTTCGCTGCCCGGCCTCGATGGATGTAGACTTGGCAGTATCTGAAGCCTTTTTGCCCTTAGCTTGCTGGGAAGAAGTAACCACGGTGGATTTCCCTTTAGAAGCTACTGGAATAGTCCCTCGCTGAGGCTGAGATGACTCGGACGAGGCAGAAGAACTTGGCACTGGAGCTATTGTTGATTTCCTTGGTGCCGGGACAGATGCTAGCTCGTTCGCTGGTACTGGAGTTGATGCTGGTGCTGGTGTTGTGACGGGCTCGGTGGTTGCTGGTTGCGGTGATGGCGATGTGGTGGACGCCGTCGCCTCGGCTGGACCGACCCTCCTGCTCCGAGGTCGCGTTCCTCTCGATGAGATACTGCGGAACCCGGAGCAGCCGCAGAACCCTCCGGAATCGGGCTCAGCGGGCGTGACTCGTTGTCACGAGGAGGAGAAGGGCCAAACCGAAGGGGTGAAGAAATGCTTGATCCGCTCTGAGGGACCTCCACCGGGGGCCTGAAAAAGAGGATACTGTTAGAAGAGAAATTACCACGATGCAAGGAAAAGTGAGTTACGTAATGAAAAATAACTTACGCATCTGAGGTCTCGGCCTCCTTGGGTTTCCGAGCTCTCTGTGCCGGGGCATTGCCTGCCCGCTTGGAGGCAGTTTTGTCTCCGGCCTTCTTTTGCCTTTTTGTGGGCTGAGAAGGTTCGGAGGAAGAACTTGATCCGGCTCCGTGCTTCTTCTTCGAGGCCACCGGAACCGGCTCTCCCGTAGCAAGTGGAGGATCCTCGTGGATATGCCCACCGGGGTTAGCTGATGCCAGAAAGGCAAAAGAAAGAGCGACAGCCTCAACAGGTTCAATCACGTCGACATCCGAGTCATCCTCATCATCGGGCCAATCTCTAAGGGAAGAGAATTTACCGCTGGGTCATTTGGTAGCGTCGGTCATAGGGAGGAACATCTCCTGGTCCGGCTCCTCCTCATCCGGGATTTCTCGGTCCAGCGCCCACTTAAGGGTCGGGTCCGTACCATCCTCGAGAGTTTGCTGAAGGAATAGCTGAGAAATAGCACAAAGAGCAGAGTCAAAAATACAACAAAAACTGACACATACTTGATCCGAAATAAGTTTGCCCCGCGAAGCTTACCGCGGGAGGGAGCCTGTCACATCAGTAATGCTCGATTCCCCACGTCCATTCGGCGTAGAAATCCTTGTGGGTAGTGAAAAGAGCCTTAACCCGGCGAAAGATATCCATGTTGCTCAACTCGAAGGAGGAGGTTCGGTTGGGGTCGCGGCTGAAGCTCATGTGGCACAACTTGTGGGTGCGCTTCTGGAGGGGAGAGATTCGGTTGCGCACGAACGTGATCATAGCATCCTCGTTGCGCAATCCGAGCTTCTTCAGCTCCGCGAACCTCTTGTTAACTTGGTTGGCCAGAGCGGTAGGCTTCTTGGGGACCTCCTCCCAGAAATCCGTGTCAGGTAGACCCGGAGCATAGGGCAGAAACCGAATCAAGTCTTCGGTACCCTTGTTCCAGACGTAGAAGAAGGTCCGGGCCCATCCTTTGCAGGAGTCAAGCGCGGTAACCCGGGGAAAGACCGAAAACCTCCGGGGCAAGATGGAGGCAGCTCCGAACTGGGTGAGATGCTTGTCCTCCGACTCAACGTGGATATTGGGGACAACGTTGCGACGAAGGCCGAAGAACCGAATCCACAGCTCCTTTGTGGGCCATAGTCCGGTGTAGCCTTCGATCGTAGAAGCAAAGGCGGAGAGAGAGGTGATAGCGTTTGCTGGGAGATGGTGCGGCTGCAAGTGGTATGTCCTAACCCAATCCCGGAAGAAATCGCTCACCGGAAGGCCAAATCCCCGTTGGAAGTGGGACAGGAATACAACGAACTCACCCGGATTGGGTGAGGGGGCCAGTTCGGCGGAGGGGACACGAGCGGTGACGCTGGCGGGAATGCGCCTGGTCCGGTAGAGCCAGTCAATGTCACCTTGACAGACCCATGAACCGGCCCACGCGCCGCGATCCGCCGCGCCAGCGTCCTCCTCCATCTCCTGCTCGGCGACGACGAGCTCCTTCTCCATCATCTCGTATTCGCTATCCATGGCTGGCCTAGCGGCTGGTCAGAGGCATAACGGGAGAGTGCGGCGGCGGCGCTGCTGCTAGAAGCACCGGCGGCGGTGTGGTCACGAGGAAGACGAAGGAGAAAACGCAACGGGCAGAGGGGCGCAGAGGTGGAAAAACGCTAAGGGATACGCCCCTCCCCTATTTAACCACCCCCAGAGATGGATGAGTGGGATCGCGCTGCGCCGACGAGCCACACGGTGTGGCCGTGTGTCACCGGCATCAGCCAATCAGAGAAAAGCCACACAGGGGGCCACAGAGTAGAAGCGATCCCATGACGCGACGCGCTGATGCGGTAAACGAGGAGGCAGGCATGACATGACCCACGCACAGTGATAACTGACAATTACTGCGGCGGTTACTGCGCAGGCCCTTAAAATAAGACGAGGTAATGATTGGCCTCCACGTGGGTTGGCATATGAGAGAAGGAAACGGGGCCCGGATCGAACCATGATAACCATGGGATCCGAGCCAAAGTGGTGACCTAGCCGGCAAGTGAAAACTTGGAACGTGCGAAGGGGACATAAATCCATATAATCCGAGATAAGGACCTAACCCGGAATTAAACGGCTGAGGCTTGAACAGAAATGAACCTGATGTGGCCTTAGCGGCCAAGGCAGCTAAGACCGCACCAGCTTCGGGGACTAATGCTGGGGGGGATACCCCTGGGTAGGGTCACTCCAGGGTATAGGGGCCAAGTTAGCCGAGGGTCGGCAAGGTCAAAGCGGATGCTGGCTAGGTCACCTCAAGGCAGGCCGGATCACGGAGTAACCCGGACCAGGGGGGACGCCTAGCATTGTCTCGTCCGACTTAAGGAGTAAGTCGGAAGTGCTTGTCTAACTTATATGCAGGAATAGGTGTGGCCGGATCTACTATGATCCAGGTCCTCGCTTAGCTTCTGGGAGAAGGAAGGAATCTCTCTGGTCAAAAAGAAGGTCCGGTGCGTACTGCATGAGCGGAGAAAGCAAAGGCAGGACCACCGGGTCGTTGCCGACAAGGATGACGACGCCCATGTCGGCTGACGCGGGCGCCGCAGAGTCTTACGTCGCTAAAGCATGTGTGACGCGGGGGAAAAGCACCCCGGTCGGGTTACCACTTTGGGAGGGGGCATATTCTTAGGAATATGCCTCCACGTATGCCCTAGGCCAGAACCGAACTTCCTCTATATAAGGAGGGCTAGGGTTCTGGTAGAGGGGGTTGGTTGAGATCTAGTTGGATGAGCACTAGTTGATCTAGGGTTCTAGGGAAAAATAGTAGGCAAGAGTAAGAGAGCTCCTTCTTCCTCCGCTCGCCAATACAGCTCAAGGAGCACTTGTAATCTTCGAGATCTAGCAATACAAACTTCTGTGTGGAGAATCACTCCACTATCCCTCCCTGGATTCCCCTAGCGTGTATTAGTCCCCACCTTTAGCCTATCCATGGCATCTGCCGTGACACCACCACGACAACTCCATAGCATAGAAAGAAATAAAAATATCAAAAAAAAGAGAAAAGAGAAAAGGGAAAAAGCAAGAGAAAAAGAAATTATATGTAACAGCATCAGGATTAGGGTTAAAGAAATCTCAGATCAACGTCTGAGATAAAGTTAACTCCACACTCGGAAGATCAAAGTATATGATTTGGTAACATCACAAAACACAGGGATACAACAACATATGTTTAAACTCTTAACAGAATACGATATAAGATTATTATAAACCAAGGGTCAAGGACCCAACATTACACCAAACAGCGAAAGAAAATTATCTTGTTCTACACAACAAACTTAGCAAAGGGCCTAAAAGTCCATATACATAAGCATCATACATCCCATAGTCCTCATTATGCTACCTGGGACCCCCGACTACTCGTCGATGTCAATGTATAAGCCACCTTCAGTTGTGACTAGATCATCTATAGAAAAAATAACAATGGCGCAAGGCTGAGTATGAGAATGTACTCCGCAAGATTTAGATAACCTAGTATCTAGATGCTCAGGCTAGATAATCTTTTTGTGGTTTTACTTTTGTGTAAAGCAATCTTTAAAAAAAGAGTAGAGGCTCGACTACACAGAGTACTTTTAAAAGGGGTAAGAGAGAAACGACTCCATCTTGATCTTCAAATATTGTTAACCAAGAACACCAAAACTCCTCATCTAGGATCACCCCCGAGGAAGCTTCCTTTACCACACGTGAAACACCAAGTTTTACATTTAGTTATTGTAGCACCCTAGGTAAAAACCCTACTAGAAAATCGCTTGGTGTATCTGTTTTGTGGATCATCATGACCGCATATTCATGTCATCATGCCACATTGCATTTGAGCATCATGATGACATTATGCATGGTTTGCCTAAAACTATTTTCTAAAAGCCTATCTTTGTTTTCTAAATATCCCCCGTCTTTATTTCAAATCAAAACCCTGTTTTTTTCAGATCTTTTTATTTTGTCTAAAAACTATTTACAAAAGTATTTTTAAAACAAATAAATAAATTTGTAATAAAAATGTTTTACCGGGGGAGGCAGCATAACCTGTAGGCCAGGCCACCTACCACCCCGGAAGTTCTGGCCCAGCCCAAAACTTGACCAAACCGTAGACCTACCCTACCGCAAACACTAACCACACAACCCATCTACCACCCGCCGCACACGGTCTAGTCCACAACCGCCCGTGCAAACATGTCCCATTCCCGCGTGCCCCGCGTCACACCATGATGCCCACGAATGCTCCCCACCTGGCCTAACCCACCGACACGCTCCCGCCCGTAGCGTACACCGCCCAACTCCCGTACCGCTCGCCCACCCACTCACGTCTCCCTATCAGACAACCCCGAACTCCACCCTGCACAAGGCCCCACCTCCGGGCATGATGACCTCGCTCCCCCAAGCTCTTCCGTTCCCCGTCGCTAGCCCGCGTCGCCCTTCCCAGCGCGTCCTGCTCACCGCCCATCATCCTCGACGCTATCCTTAGGCTCCACCTTGTTCTACTGTCGTGCACCCGCCCGAGCTCGCCATCCTTCGCCTCCATCTCATTCAGCCCCGACGCCCTGTCCTCGCCACAGCGCGCCGCCGGCATCTCCAGCCGCTCGAGCACGAGCCCCACGCGCATGTGGGCCCCACCTCGTCGCCCTGCCTTCCTCGTTCCCCGCGCCCTTTCCTCGCCGATGTGCATCCCTACCACCTCCTCGTAGCGTGGCTGCGGTCGCCTTGTTCGGCGCTCGTCCGATGTTCCCAGTGAGACGCCTCCAAGATGTCCCCAACCTCGCAGCAACCAGGCTCTCCCGTGTAGCCGCAGGCACACTCGCATTTGCCCTTCCTAGATGCCGCGTGATTTGAAGACCAAGGCTGTTGTGTCCATGTGTTGAGCTTGTTTGTGTGCTGCTCTAAGTGGTCTTGCTCATTTACCACGATATCTCAAAGATTGATGAATGTAAAAAGACGCCAAACAAGTTCTTCACGCACACCAGAAGCTGGAACGCCAAGATCTCCTTCACAGAAACCTCAAGTCCTTCATGGATCTGAAGGCCCGACCCCGGAACCAGAGAATCCCTGGACACAGACGACAAGATCATCGGCATGGCTCCGGACACCCTGATCCTCGGATCTGACGGTCGAGACCCCGAAGACCCCATCCCAGAGTCCAGAGACCCGAACCCTTGGAACCAAGATCGCCAAACCCCGATGTGTGACCACTATCCGAGACCCCTAATTTTTATAAATGAAATATACCTTGTTGCATATAATTTGTTCATGTCGTATACATATTTTGTGAGTTGGGGTACATTGTTGATTCACCTCATAATTAAATATGGAGTCCATATGCGGGCTTTTCTAGTCTTATATTGGCTCCATTTAAATTTGTGTAGCGAACCGATGCCATGTTTTCCATTGTTAATACAACATTTAAATTGTTAATAACTTGAACATTCTATTTAAATGTCGGGACCCCGGTTCCACTTAATATTGCGTAATTGCATCGCATATTTGCCATCTCATGCATCATATCATAATCATGACGGATCTTCTGCCGTAGTATGAAATAGTGCATCTGGTGTTTCTTCTAGTGCTTTGCTTCTTCACGGATTAGGCCAATGAGTGGATGCGAGTGTCGACTCGATCTATGGTAAACGTTTGGCAATGTTTCTCAGGCGAGAATTCTCCCCCTTTCTACCTATTTTGTCTTCATAGTCATTACTTCCTCCTGTTGATCTATTGCTATCTGTGTTGTGATGCTCTAGATTCCGTACCACTTTATATCCCTTGCAGCCTCTATTTCCATGGACACCTCCTATTACCTGTTGTTTGGTAGATAGTCGGCCTTGCGAGTCGTAGTTGCTTGCTCAGGTGTTGCTTCACGCCGTTGATGTTCCACAATTTTTGGAGGAATGCCTCATGCTTAATGGTGGAGATGATCATATCTTTCCTTACAACTTGTTAATTAAAATGCTGGGAATAGATATAACTAATGCAGAGGCATCGGTGGGCAATAGTAAATATTTGGTTTTTAACCGCTCACTTGTGTCCCATAGGCCCCGAGTACTTGATACATGTGCCTTGACTATTGCAATATCCGCATGTGGGACCATGAATCCCCTTAGCCAGAGCTTGATTCATTTCTTATTTCTTGGGGCCACAAACTAGTTTGGAGCTTTATTACTATCCTGTACTTATGCCATGCTTTACTGATTTATTTATGATTGTGTGTGGAGCGCCTATACTGTTTAGGACTTGTGACACGTTTTTGCTGTATCGACAAGGGGTAGCTTAGTGGGGTGGTCCCTAAAATAATTTATGAATCCTATGATTGATTTGTCGTGAAAGCCTCGTTGGCTTTTTATTTGGTTTTCCCGAGGTTGATCGTGCATGTCTTGCTATTTGTGCACCCCTGCAGGGTAAATCTTTCTGAAAGCCATGTCCGCGTTGATGGACGACTTGGAGCACAGTATCTCGATCATAGACAACTATAACTAAAGTAGTTGTATAAATTTGACTTTGACATATCTAGTAATCAGTTTCACTACAACGGAATGAGTAAATAAAAGTGCCAACGACTACTGGATTTGGGATATCTCTAGCTCATTGTCTCTGAATAGTAAGTGTTTCAACTACAACAGAATGATTAACTAAAACTGCCTACTGCTTATGATATCAGGATGACTCATTCTATCTATATATGACTAGTAAGTGCTGCAACTATAATGGAATGAATAAAACTGCCAACTGTGTGAGTTTCCTTGGCATGACTTCCTCATTTGGTCTCGAGGGGGAAATACCAGGATGGTTATGTTTTGTTGTTAATATCAGGTTGGTTCCGAATAGGTCTTTGTTCTCCCTCTTTGATAGCCGACAGTTGTATCAAGTCTCTATAGGTTGTTTAGTGCATGCTTCGTTGCCGCTTCAGTCCACCATACCTATGTAGGCGAGAGCCCCCGAATTCTAGACTCGCTGTGTACTGACCTCAGTACTGACCACTCCCTTTTTCCTTTGCCCTATGTCGGCTTGGCCTAGGCAGGGGTATGGATGCCATTTCTTATTCTTCAGGGCTCTTAGCCCCATTTGCATCTTATCCGTACTCAGACGTTATATCATTTTCAAAAGTGATTTGGATCTTTGTAGTATATATCTATATTATTGACTCATGGAGTCATCTTGTATATATCTACTTTGTGGGTTCCATCGTGGACTATTATGTAATGATATTACTTCTTTTTCCACCCGCACGCAAGTGCCTGGTGGGCATCTTTGAATCATTTCTATGTGGGTTTGGCGATAATCACTGAAACTTGCATAGGGCCGGTTTGAGGGCCTGCTTATAGGCGGGGCATCAGTTGTAACAAACAGGGGAGTGTATTTCCCACTCCCCTGTTGGTTAAAGCAGACTCGTATGCTTCGTAGTAAAAACCTTCCTTTACCGCAGGCAAGCTCTCCTCTGTCTCTGTATGCTTGGGTGAATGCCATAAGCGGATTTATGCTTTCATAATTGGTTGAAATGGATATTGCCTGTCACTTGAAAATAAGGTCTCCCCTGGTTCAGGAAGGCACATGAGTCCGAACGCTATTATGAATGTAGGAGATACCATAGTGACTTGGCTTTGGGGTGGTTTCTCCGTGGACAATGATATCAGAGCTCAGCAGTTGCGATACCCCACTGGTCCATCCTGTAGGATAACCTAGCTAACAGACATTTTAGAGTGTCAAATCTATTTTGCAAAATTGGTTGGATAGATCTGGTTAGGTGTGATTTTACTCCTTACCCCTATGCTATTCTCCTCTTATCTTGGCGTGTTTTGAATCTACCCTTATCTTTTCTTCGATTCCAGGATTTCTCGAGGTTGGATTTCTGTCGTACCTTCAGGGGTTCTCTTCCTCCCTTTTATAATGGTGGAGCTACAATCATCAAAACTGCATCTTGTTTGTTGTACCCTTTGTCCAATATTTTCTCCTTGAACTCTTTATCTATATCTGCACCTCGATGGTTATTTATATCATTAAAACAACATATGAGAAGGATGAGCATTGCTGAAGTTGGAGTATACCTTGAGCATGTGGTGTTCATGCCAATGGAACCATCACGAACCATTATCAGTGGCGCATTATTTGTGATGTGCGCCATTGGTTATAAAAAATATCAGTGGAGCATATTTTTAAATGCGCCACTGATAATTACCAGTGGAGCATATTCAAAATAATGCTCCACTGATAATAAATCTGTCCATAAGCCTTTCTCTAGTAGTGGATGCTCTAGATTCCGTACCACTTTATATCCCTTGCAGATTATATTGCCATGGACACCTCCTATTACCTGTTGTTTGGTAGATAGTTAGCCTTGCGAGTCGTAGTTGCTTGCTCAGGTGTTTCTTTGTGTTGTTGATGTTCCACAGTTATTGGAGGAATTCCTCATGCTTAATGGTGGAGATGATCATGGCTTTCATTACAACTTGTTAATTAAAATGTTGGGAATAGATATAACTAATGCAGAGGCACCGGTGGTCAATAGCTAATATTTGGTTTTTAACCGCTCACTTGTGTCCCGTAGGCCCTAAGTACTGTTCCTTGACTATCGCACTATCTGCATGTGGGACCATGAATCCCCTTATCCAGAGCTTGATTCATTTCTTGTTTCTTGGGGCCACAAAATAGTTTGGGGCTTTATTACTATCATGTACTTATGCCATGCTTTATTGCTTTATTTTACGACTGCGTGTGGAGCGCATGTACTATTCAGGACTTGTTACACGTTTTCGCTGTATCGACAAGCCTAGTCACACTTTCGGGTTCCCAGTCGTTTATCAGCGTCGACACTTACCCTGGGTCCATCTCGGAGCTGGCCAACTTCGTTGCGGGTAGCTCAGTGGGGTGACCCCCTGAAATAATTTATGAATCATGTGATTGCTTTGTTGTGAATGCCTCATTGGGTTTTTATTTGGTTTCTCCGAGATTGATCATGCGTGTGTTGCTATTTGTGCACCCCTATAGGGTAAATCTTTCTGAAAGCCATGCTCGCGGTTATGGATGACTTGGAGCATAGTATCTCGATCATAGACAACTATAATTAAAGTAGTGCTATAAATTTGACTTTGACATGTCTAGTAATCAGTTTCACTATAACGGAATGAGTAAATAAACTCATGCTATGTATATATGACTAGTAAGTGCTGCAACTATAATGAAATGAATAAAACTGTCAACTGTGTGAGTTTCTTTAGCATGACTTCCTCGTTTGGTCTTGAGGGGGAAATACCAAGATGGGTAGGTTTGGTGTTAATATTCGGTTGGTTCTGGATAGGTCTTTCTTCTTCCTCTTTTATAGCCGACAGTTGTATCGAGTCTCTATAACTTTTTTAGTGCATGCTTCATTGTCGCTTCAGTCCACCATACATATGTAGGCGAGAGCCGCCAAATTCTAGACTCGCCGTGTACTGGCCTCAGTACTGACTGCTCCCTTTTTCCTTTTCCCTATGTCGGCACCCCTTTTGTTTGACAGGTATAAGTTCAATGTCGTTAGCAGGGTTGGCATGGGTAGGGTTATGGACGCCATTGGTTATTCTTCAGGGCTATTATCCCCATTTGCATTTTATCTGTACTCAGATGTTGTATTGTTTTCAAGGTGATTTGGATCTTTGTATAGTATATCTGTATTCTTACTCATGGAGTCATGTTGTATTTATCTATTCTATGGGTTCCATCATGGACTATTGTGTAATGATATTACTTCGTTTTCCACCCGCATGCAAGTGCGTGGTGGGCATCCTTGAATCGTTTCTATGCGAGTTTGGTGAGAATCACCGAAACTTGCATAGGGCCGATTCGAGGGTGTTATAGTTATCGTTATCTATGATCTTCACAGTTGTTCCCAAGTTGTCCTTAACCGTGCACACACTTTTGCAAAAAGATTTAACCCTACAGGGGTGTACAACTTTACTCACACATACCAACTGACTCTTAATGCCAAATATTATTAGACTTCTTCCTTGGAAGTCCGGTAGAGGGTGGTTGACCACGACCTTTACCTTGCTTTCGCTGAGACCATCAGTCACCCCCTTATGAGGGTTCCGTCGTAACGGTCCAAATCCAGAAGCCGGTCCCTATAGATGTGAGGCGAGGTTGGTTCACCAGGGGCTCTATTGACCCCAAGAAACCTGGTCCATGCTTCCCTACGTGTTATGAAACCAGGTCCATGCTTCCCTACTTGTTACGAAGCCCAAACTATGTGACTCATGGAATCTACCAGGCAAGTTAGTTAGTAGAGTGGTTCATGGCCCAGTGTAGTAGCTAAGGGTTCGTGGCTCAGTCTTTGTTCAAGAGAAAAGAACTCCGTTCCTAAGGGTGGTGAGCATGGGAATACAAAAACCATACCCAACGTGGACTCCCATACAAGCCTTAGCATATCCGTCACCTCTTATCATACCTCCGTCTCCTACCATTCTAGATTGTTTGGCATCTCTGATTCATCATCATCGGGATGGATCAGGCATAGTTACTAAGCGTGGCTAAGCTTGATAGTCATAGAATCTCTAGCAACGCTCACATACCAGACCTAGGTATGCTAGGAGCAGTGGATCAGGTGTATAAGGCTACAAAGGTAAACTGTGCAGCAGATAAGTAACTCTAGCTATCGACAAAAGACCACATTGGAATCATGTGGATCATAGCCAGAAAGTATATACTTTGTAAAACGTAGGTTTAGAATGAGAGTCTATGCTTGCCTTTCCCTTTAGTAGACAACTATGGATCTTCAGTGTCGTTGACTTTGGCCTCGTGCTCGGATCCTATCGTGAAGAAGCAATACCAGAAAGAAAGGAAACAATCCAGACATGGCATAATGCAGTGCTCAAACAATATGTATGATATGTTCGATTCTTGATTATACATTTACCCTAGGTGCAAAAATCGATTTAAGATGGTTCGTGATTTCCTACTTAGGGGGTCTAGATAAACCGTCGAACCCACATGTACTTAGGGGGTTTGGTGTTCCTCTAGATAAACTAGGATTTTAGGTTGCTTCAAAATGTATGATTATAGCTTAAATAGGTAGATCTCATTTTTTTGAACATTTTGATATATTATTTAAATATTTATGATTAAATATGAATTAGTTATGAAATTACAAATTTATAATAATTTTTGCCATTTCAAATCATTTTTGGAAAATATTAAAAGCTTTTATGATGTCAGCATCCTGGCTACATACTTTGTTTATAGATCCTCGTCTACCCTCAGACACTGATGGGTGGAATCAGTGCCACGTCAGTATGCCACCATGGCAAACCTTGCCGGGCACTGGTGTCAGTGCCACGTCGGTCCACACGGGAGCCATGCGACACCACACGGGATCCATGTCGGTCCCGCTAACAGGTGTGGCAGATGGTCGTCGTTGGTGGCAATCCCGGCGGTTCTAGGCAGCACCGATAGTTGTGTTCGAACCACGTAGGCGAGGCAAAGCGGCTAGTGCTAGCGCCCCTACCTTATGGTCACCGGAGCTAGCATCACGATGGTGGTATGTAGCGGCGACGCGCGATGCTAGGGTAGTACATGTGATGCCAGGAAGCACAGATGGACGGGGAGACTCGGGAGCTCACCGTAAGGCTTGTTGTGTAGGCGGTGTCGTGAGAGGAGGGACAGAGTGAGAGATAGGGCGGCAGTAGCGCTCGTCGGGATCGAGGAATACGACGTCAATGCAGGCAAGTAGAGGCATCCCATCCCAATTCCTTCAGGGAGGAGGGAGCTAGTATCAAGGAGGAGGGTGTGGCGTGGCAAGCGAAGCTCAGGGATGGCGGTAATACTCGCTAGCTAGCGGCCATGGCGGGCTAGAGTTCAGGATCTTGTAGAGAAGAGCGGCAAAGAGAGTGATCTAGGGCGAGTGGGAGGATAAGGAGAAGGGGAGCATGTCTCGGCTAGTCTTATCCCTCTCCACAGTAGCAGCTGGGCAGGAATCACGGCGCGGTCTCGATAGTGGCGGCGAAGGCACGCAACTACTTCTAGCTAGAGGTGGACGAAGAAAATTTTGTAGAAAACCCCCTAGTAAACCGAAGAATCAACCCGCGGTCCAGTTCTGGCGGTCCAGGGCTGAATCTTGCAAGGAACCCCTGGGTTTTATTGAATTCCTAATTTTTATTATAAAATGCCCTTTTAAAATGTTTCTAAAGCCTTTTTAATTAGAGAAAATGTAGGGGCATTTTGGTAAATACCAGAACATTTCTAGAATTTGTATTTGGAACCTATTTTGAAAACATTTGCAAATAACTAGGGTTTTACATTGTACTTATTCAAACTTTCTTGCTCACATGCATAGATTTATTTGTTTTAAAGAGATGCATGCCATGCTTAAGTACTAATTAGACTTTATTATAGACATGGGATGTTACAGCTCTACCCCCTTACAAGAATCTTGTCCCGAGATTCCTAGGTTTTATAAAATAAGGCAAGGTACTCAGATTGAAGACAATCTTCTTGTTCCCAAGTTGCTTCGTCCTCAAAGTGACGAGACCACTAAACTTTTAGAAACTTGATGCTTTGACAACAAGTCTTGCGCTCGAATTCATCAAGAATACGAACAAGATACTCTCGATAAGTCAGATCTTCTTGAAGATCAATAGTCTAGTGATCAACACCACAAACAGGGTCTTTGAAGCAATGCTTCATTTGAGACACAGGAAAGATGTCATGTACCTCAGGGAAGTTTCTAGGAAGCTCCAATTGATATGCGAGCTTCCCTCTCTTGGAGAGAACACGGAAAGGACCAACATAGCAAGGAGTCAGTTTGCCTTTGATACTGAAGCGAAAGACACCCTTTAAAGGAGTGACCCGAAGATAAGCTTGATCACCAAATTCATATTCAACATGTTGATGGTGACTATCATTATAACTCTTCTGGTGAGACTAAGAAATTTTCAAACGATCTTGTATAATACGAAGTTGATCTTCTTCTTCTTAAGCATATCCGGTCCAAAGAACTTTCTTTCGCCAGTTTTTGACCAATCTAGAGGAGTACAACATTTTCTTCCATATAAGAACTGAAAAGATTCCATGTCTATACTGGAATGATGACTGTTGTTGTAGGAGAATTCAGCAAAAGGAAGGCATTTATCCCAATTCTTTCCAAAAGATATGACAGATGCTCGGAGCATTTCTTCAAGGATTTGATTCACCCTCTCATTCTAACCACCACTGCTAGGATGATAAGCTGTACTGAAGAAAAGATGGGTTCCCATAGCATTTTGGAGGCTTTTTCAAAATCAAAAGGTGAAAAGACTCCCACGATCAGATACTATCTTCTTAGGAACACCATGAAGAACAACGATCCAGGATATGTAAAGATCAACCAAGTAACTAGATCGAATAGTTTTCAGAATGGGAAGAAAATGAGCAACCTTGGATAGATAATCGACAATTACCTAGATGGAATCATTTCCTTTTGTGTCTTGGGAAGACCAGTGATAAAATTCATAACATTTCCACTCAGGTATACGGTGTTGTTGTAGAAGACCAGGGGGTCTTTGGTGTTAAACCTTGACATGATAGAAAATGTCAAATTCAACAATGAAACGGGCGATATCTTGCTTCATACCAGACCACTAAAATCTTTGACGGAGATCATGATACATCTTGATACCTATAGGGTCAATGGAAAGAGGTGATTCATGATCCTCTTTAAGAACTATCTTCTTAAAGTCCTTCCCATTTTGCACTACTAAACATGTACCGAAATAGATGACACCTTGTTCATCAATGGAGATGAATTTAGCAACTTCGTTAGCAATGCTCTCTTTGATCTCGCCAACTTCGGGATCTTGCTTGTGAGCAGCTTTGATTTCATCCTCTATAGAATACTTCACCTCAATGGTATAAAGAAATCCATGAGGAACAACTTCAAGGTTTAGTCAAGCAAATTCTTCGTGTAGTGAAGGTTGAGCTTGTTTGATCAACATATTGTTGCAATAAGACTTCTGACTTAGCGCATCAGCAACAACATTGGCTTTGCCGGGTTGATAGTTGAGACCCAAATCATAGTATTTGATGAGTGCCAACCATCTTCTTTACCAGAGGTTTAGATCAGGTGGGGTGAAAAGGTATTTCAGACTCTAATGATACGAGTATAACTCACAATGACTACCGATGAGGTAATGTCGCCACTCCTTAATAGCATGAGAAACAACTGCAAGTTCAAGATCACGGGTTGGATAGTTCTTCTCATGTGGTTTCAACTGTCGAGAGGCATGAGCCAACACATGACCATCTTGCTTCAACACACATCTGAGACCTTGGTGAGAAGCATCACAGCAGATGACAAAGTCTTTGTTAGTATCTAGAAGAACTAGCACCATAACAGTAGTTAGCTTGGTTTTCAAAACCTCGAAGCTTTATTCAGCCTTTTCAGACCATTTAATTTTTTTATCTTTCTTAAGAAGATCAATCATTGGCTTGGCAATCTTGGAAAAGTTCTCAATGAATCAGCGGTAATAACCAACTAGTCCTAGGAACCTTTGGACATCCTTTTTGGACTTAGGAGCTTTCTAGTCAAGAATAGATTGAACTTTGTCTGGAATAACAGCAACCCCCTTTACAGAGACAAAATGACCAAGGAATATGATTTCTTGTAACCAAAACTCACATTTAGAGAACTTGGCATAGAGATGTTGTTCTCGAAGTTTTGTCAACACCAAACGCAGATGTTTAGCGTGTTCCTCTTCAGTCTTGGAGTAGACCAAAATATTGTCGATATAGACCACAACGAACGTGAAAACGGAATTCATGATCCGCATAAAAGTGTCTGGAGCATTGGTAAGACCCAAGGACATGATAGTGTGCTCGTAAAGACTATAATGAGTAGTTAATGAAGTCTTTGGAATGTCTTCCTTTCGGATATTGATTTGGTGATACCTTGACCTTAAATTCATCTTGGAAAATACGGTGGCACTAGTTAATTGATCAAAAAATCGTTGATCCTAGGGAGAGGATACCTGTGATGGGGTTCATTGCATGGAAAACAAAGAAATTCCTATGGTTGCAACCACCAAGATCATATCTAGGAGATACATGTAACAGTTTTAGATGGACTCAACCTCGAAGACTGTGACGCATGATAACTTTCCCGAAAATAAACGTGGCTATTGTAGAGTGTACACGACTGTCCTCAAGGATGCGATGACAACGCCACACATGTAGCGCCTCCATAATCGGTCACACATACGATGTGTCGATGACTTCTGTCCCTCGCTCCAGCGTGGCAGCGGAAGTAGTGGATCCTTGGGAACTCCTCCAACACTACAACATGGTGGTGATGGTGGTGGATAATATCTTGAGAAGGTCTTCACCTCAGCACCTCGCTCGTGGCAATGGACAAGGCTAGAAGGGGAGGAAGATCCCAACCAAAGGGCATATGAGAGGAGGGATCAATGAGTGGAATGGTGTGTTTAGAGGGGGTCTCCACCTCCTCCTGTTATAGGAGAGGGGGATGCATCCAAAGACCATAAACTTACATCTAGTGGTGCCCCCACCTCTCCCCTCTTGATGGTAGTGGAGTCTCCACTCTCACAAATCAAAGGGTCACCATAATTCCATTAATTCCCACTCAAAAATCAAAGTTCATTCCATTATAGTGTTGGGTCCGTAGCATAGAAAACAAAAAAATTCCTACGATGAGAACTATACGCCAAGATCTATCTACTAGATACAGAGCAACGGGTGGACATACATCCATGGAGAACTTACCCTCGAAGACAATGAGTTTTGTTAACGAGTAGGAACTCGTGGTTGATGTAGCCGTACGCTTGCCGATCTCAAGATCATGTGGAAGTTTGAGCGCCGCAAATCAGCAGCACATCCGTCCTCGCACACACGTTCAAGCCACCGGACAACCTCCACCTCCTTGCTCCAGCGAATAAGCGGAAGCAGCAACTACTTCCAAACGCAAAGCCACCGGAATATCTAGAGGGGGAGAGAGATCCTTCATGAGGAGGTGTGTTTTGGGAGAGGGGAGAGGGGGGCTTTATATAGGAGGGAGGGAGACCCCTCCCCTCCCATAGCCGGCGCATGAGGGGGGGGACTCCTCCCCTCCTTCATTCATGTGGTGAACCTCCACTCACATAAACATGGCCTCCACCAAAAATCCCACTCACATGTATTTAATTTCCACCAAATTAAATGTAGCTCTCTATTAATAAAATTCTTTTATTTATTTTATTCAGAATTTTGTTAATTACTTTAATTAACAAAAATTCACATAAACCCCGTGAACATTTCAATATCACATGCAGAACCACTTTCTACAATTTCACCCGAAACAATTCCGGTTTCTATCGAAACATTTCCTGCGCTTTGCAAAACTTTTGTCTGGAACATATGTGATCCTAAATGGTGTCCGAAAACCCTTAAGTGTGTCACCCTATGGTTCGCGAATAATGCAGACATGATTGACACTCCTCTCGGATCAATAATCAGAAGCGGGACCCGGAGATCCATAGTGACTCCTGCATATTCAACGATGACTTCTGTGATCATGAGAACCTTTAACGTCAGCAATTTAATCCCTTTGTCTCATGATATAATACATGTCCGAGATTCGATCCTTAGTATCCAAATACCTAGTTTGATCTCGTTACCGCCATGCACTCTTTTCTCGTTCCCGTGATATAACATTCTAGTGATCACATCACTTGCTTGCAAGCTATCTTAATGTGATATCACTGAGAGGGCCAAGAGTATATCTATCCGTCATCGGGATTGACAAATTCCACTCTTGATTCATGAGCCTCAACATAACACCTTCATAGCACTGAACCCACCTTTATGGTCACCCTATTACGGTGTGACGTTTGATGTTATCAAGATACTCTTCCGGTGTTAGCAATTAATATGATCTCATGGTCTAAGGACTAAGACTACTTTGTATGATGTTATAGCAATATAAACATAATGACTTGATCATAATGCTATACTTCGGATGAATATTCATCACATCATTTCACAAATGATGTGACCTTGTTATTAACAACATCCAATGTCTATGATCAGGAAACTTTGATCATCTTGTTAATCAACAAGCTAGTTTATAAGAGAGGCATAACTACTTTGATGTTTCCTATCAATACAATTATAGCATGAAAAATAAATATCTATCATATACAAGGAATACATAATAACAACTTTATTATTGCCTCTCAGGGCATATTTCCTTCAGTCTCCCACTTGCACTAGAGATAATAATCTAGTTTACATAGTGATAAATCTAACACCCATGGAGTTCTGGTGTTGATCATGTTTTTCCCTAGGGAGTACTTTAGTCAACGGATCTACTACATTCAGGTCCGAGTGCACTTTACAAATCTTTATATCTCCATCCTTGACATGCTCACGAATGGAGTGAAACCGGCGCTCAATATGCTTGGAATTCTTATGAGACCTTGGTTCCTTGGCGTTGGCTATGGCTCCATTGTTGTCACAATAGATCACCATTGGATCCAACACACTAGGAACCACACCTAGTTCCATTATGAACTCCTTCATCCAAACCGCTTCCTGCGCCGCTTCTGAAGCAGCAACATATTCCGCCTCTGTCGTTTATCCAGCCACCATAGGTTGTTTGGAGCTCCACCAACTAACTGCTGCTCCGTTCAAGAGAAATACGTATCCGGATTGAGACTTAGAGTCATCCGGATCAGTGTCAAAGCTAGCATCGACATAACATTTAGCGACTAGCTCTTCTTCACCTCCATATACAAGAAACATATCCTTAGTTCTTCTCAAGTACTTAAAGATATTCTTGACCGCTATCAAGTGTTCCGAACCTGGATCAGATTGGTACCTACTAGTCAAACTAATAGCATGTGCCACATACGGTCTTGTACATAGCATGGCATACATTATAGAGCCTATGGCTGAGGCATAGGGATCTTATCCATTATCTCTCTTTCTTCCGCCGTAGCCAGACTTTGAGTCTTACTCAATGTCTTGACATGCAACATAGGTAAGAACCCCTTCTTACTTCCGTCCATATTAAACTTCTTTAATATCTTATCAAGGTATGTACTCTATGATAGACCAATTAGGCGTCTTGATCTATCTCTATAGATTTTAATGCCTAATATATATGAACCTTCACCAAGGTCCTTCATCGAAAATTTGCTATTTAGATAAGTTTTAACATTGTTTAAAAGATCTATATCATTTCTAATCAATAATATGTCATCCACATATAATATCAGAAATGCCACATTGCTCCCACTCACTTTCTTGTAAATACAAGCCTCTCCATAAGTTTGGACAAATCCAAACTCTTTGATCACCTCATCAAAGCGGAGATTCCAACTCCGGGATGCTTGCTTCAGTCCATAGATGGATCGCTGAAGTTTGCACACCTTATCAGCATCCTTAGGATTGGCAAAACCCTTAGGTTGTATCACATACAACTTTTCTTTAATATTACCATTGAGGAACGCAGTTTTGACATCCATCTGCCATATTTCATAATCGAAATATGCAGCAATTGCTAACATAATCCTAACCGACTTAAGCATCGCTACGGGAGAGAATGTCTCATCGTAGTCAACTCCTTGAATTTATCGAAACCCCTTTGCGACAAGTCGAGCCTTATAGATGGTTACATTACCATCAGCATCAATTTTTCTTTTGAAAATCCATTTATTCTCAACGGCCTTTCGATCGTGAGGTAAGTCCACCAAGGTCCAAACCTGGTTTTTGTACATGGATTCCATCTCGGATTTCATGGCTTCTAGATATTTGTTGGAATCAGGGCTCATCATCGCTTCTTCATACGTCGCAGGGTCATCTATTTCATCAATCATGAAATTCATAACAGGATTGCCATCTGATTCAGGAGTTGCCGTGTCTGCTTGACTGCGAGGTTCGGTAGTGTCCTCTTTGGAGTTTCATGATCAATATCATTAGCTCTCTCTTCATTAGGTGAAGTCAACTCGAAACAACCTTCGGTCTTTGTATTTTCGCCATTTCATGAAGAGAAGGTTCAACAACCTCTTCGAGTTCTACCTTCCGACTACTCACACCTTTCGCGAGAAACTCCTTCTCAAGAAAGGATCCATTCTTGGCAACAAAGACCTTGCCCTCGGATCTGTGATAGAAGGTATACCCAATCGTTTCCTTACAGTATCATATGAAGACGCATTTTTCCACTTTGGGTTCGAGTTTATCCGGTTGAAGTTTCTTCACATAAACATCGCATCCCCAAACTTTAAGAAATGACAGCTTAGGTTTGTTTCCAAACCATAATTCATACGGTGTCTTTTCAACGGATTTAGATGGTGCCCTATTTACAGTGATTGCAGCGGTTTCCAGTGCATAACCCCAAAATGACAGTGGCAAGTCAGTCAAAGACATCATAGATCGAACCATATCCAATAAAGTACGATTACGACATTCTGACACACCATTACGTTGTGGTGTTCCGGCAGGCGTGAGTTGTGAAACTATTCCACAGTCTTTCATATGTGTGCTAAACTCGTAACTAAGATACTCTCCTCCACGGTCGGACCGCAGAAATTTGATCTTTCTATTACGATGATTTTCCACTTCATTCTGA
Organism: Avena insularis; assembly: GCA_023614405.1. Taxonomy (NCBI): domain Eukaryota; kingdom Viridiplantae; phylum Streptophyta; class Magnoliopsida; order Poales; family Poaceae; genus Avena; species Avena insularis. The sequence continues at coordinate 242,246,640 of CM042688.1, read as the reverse complement.
AATTCTTTGAACTTTTCAAAGGTTTCAGACTTATGTTTCATCAAATAGATATACCCGTATCTACTCAAATCATCCATGAAAGTAACAAAATAATGATATCCACCTCGCGCCAACACACTCATTGGTCCACACACATCAGTATGTATGATTTCCAATAAATCTGTCGCCCGTTCCATTGAACCGGAAAATGGCATTCTAGTCATCTTGCCCATAAGGCATGGTTCACATGTATCAAATGATTCAAAATCAAGTGATTCCAAAAGTCCATCAGAATGGAGTTTCTTCATGCGTTTAACACCAATATGACCTAGACGGAAGTGCCACATATATGCAGATATATCATTATCAAGTTTAATCCTTTTAGCATCAACATTATGAATATGCGTAATACTACTATCGAGATCCAACAGAAATAAACCATTCAACACAGGTGCATGACCATAAAAGATATTATTCATATAAATCGAACAACCATTGTTTTCAGACTTAAACGAATAACCACTTTGCATCAAACACGATCCGGATACAATGTTCATGCTCAGTGCAGGCACCAAATAACAATTATTCAGGTTTATATCTAATCCCGACGGCATATGGAGAGGCAGCGTTCCGACGGTGATCACATCAACTCTTGACCCATTGCTGACCCGCATCGTGACCTCATCCCTTGCTAGTTGTCGCTTGTTCCGCAGCCCCTGGACCGAGTTACATATATTAGCAACCGATCCCGTATCAAATACCCAGGTGCTACTGCGAGTACTAGTCAAGTACACATCAATAACATATATATCACATATACCTTTGTTTGCCTTGCCGGCCTTCTTGTCTGCCAAATACTTGGGGCAGTTGCGCTTGCAATGGCCAGTCTCCTTGCAATAGTAGCACTCAGTGTCAGACTTAGGGCCAGCTCGGGGTTTCTTTTCAGGCGCGACAACAGATTTGCCACCCTTCTTTTCCTTGTGCTTGCCTTTCTTGTCCTTCTTGAAACTGGTGGTCTTATTGATCATCAACACTTGATGTTCTAGTATGCCGCAATGAACTAAGTTGTGGTCCTCCTGACGAGTTATATAGACGTTCTTTTCCTCGTCAGGGGCATCAGGAGCTGGTGGGGGGCCTAGCGGTGCCTCTAACACATATTGCTTTTGTGCAGTAGTGAGGAGAATCCTCAAATTCATAACCCAGTTGGTGAAGTTGCTACCGTTCGCAGCAAGCTTCTCTTTCTCCATGAACACATTGAAATTAAAAGCAGGTGGTGCCATCTACAACAGAATTTGTAAAATATATTTAGACTAAGTTTATGATAGATTGAGTTCAACTAATAGAAATTACTAATGAACTCCCTCTCAAAAACGACATCCCCCGTGTCCTTTTGGTGATTACATGAACCAAATCCACTACACCAAGTCCGATCATCACGTGAGTCGGTGTAGCTTCAAAGGCGAGCATCTATATGGGCATCATATCAACTATATGACTCATGCTTAACCTTTCGGTCCGTGTTCCGAGGCCATGTCTGTACATGCTAGGCTCGCCAAGTAAGAACCTTAGTATTCGCGTGTGTAAAACTGTCTTACATCCGTTGTATGAAAGAGTAGAGTCGAGAACACCCGATCATCACGTGATGCCTCAAAACACGATCCACAAAACGGTGCATACTTAAGGAAGAACACATTTTATCTTGATATCTAAATGAGGGATCATCTTATAATGCTACCAATAGCGCCAAACTAGCAATATAAGATGCTAACATCTAATGTGTGGAGTGAGATGATATGGTCCATGCATTTGATCTCTATCATTTGCATCGTGGTATGATCTCTATCATTCCTTTGTGTGTAAGGCCAAGGTCTATGTAACTTACACGTTAAGTGAGTTGTAAGAGTATCTATCATACATCTACTTACAACAATACCATATCAAGACACTAGCCCAGCAACGATCTAAACTAGACGCCTCTAATTTATCAATTGCAAGTTTTACGTGGCTTAGGGCTTTCGGAGATAGAACTGGTCTTACCTACGAACATGAACCACAACGAGGATAACCAAGTTATTAGCAAATTGTTGTAAATCAGATATTGATTATAGTAGGAGAGACAGACACCCGCTAGCCACTTATGCAAAACTAGTTTCATGTCAATCGTGGAACCGGTCTCATGTACGATGACATGTAAGGTTGGTCCGGGCCTCTTCATCCCACTATGCCACCAATATCCAAAGTACATAGAAGATGCAATAACATGATCATCATCGCCCACATATAAACATATGTGTACTACCCGTGCAAAGCACCTACGCATAGATCATGCTCTGATACCACTATTGGGTCCGCAACATAGAAACAAAAAATTTCCTACGATGAGAACTATACGCCAAGATCTATCTACTAGATACAGAGGAACGGGTGGACATACATCCATGGAGAACTTACCCTCGAAGACAACGATTTTTGTTAACGAGTAGGAACTCGTGGTTGATGTAGTTGTACGCTTGCCGATCTCAAGATCGTGTGGAAGTTCGAGCGCCGCAAATCAGCAGCGCATCCGTCCTCGAACACACGTTCAAGCGACCAGACAACCTCCACCTCCTCGCTCCAGCGAATCAGCGGAAGCAGCAACTCCTTCCAGACACAAGGCCACCATGAACATGTATCTCGCTAATCTGAGACCATGGGGGAATATCTAGAGGGGTAGAGAGATCCTTCACGAGGAGGTGTGTTTTGTGAGAGGGGAGAGGGGGGCTTTACATAGGAGGGAGGGAGACCCCTCCCCTCCCATAGCTGGCGCATGAGGGGGGAGGGGGCGACTCCTCCCATCCTTCATTCTGTGGTGAACCTCCACTCACATAAACATGGCCTCCACCCAAAATCCCACTCACATGTATTTAATTTCCACCAAATTAAATGTAACTCTCAATTAATAAAACTCTTTTATTTATTTTATTCAGAATTTTGTTAATTACTTTAATTAACAAACATTCACATAAAACCCCTTGCAACATTTCAATATCACATGCGGAACCACTTTCTGCAATTTCACCCGAAACAATTCCGGTTTCTATCTAAACAATTCCTGTTTCTATCAAAACATTTCCTGCACTTTGCAAAACTTTTGTCTGGAACATATGTGCTCCTAAATGGTGTCCGGCAACCCTTAAGTGTGTCACCCTACGGTTCACGAATAATGCAGACATGATTGAGATTCCTCTCAGATCAATAATCAGAAGCGGGACCTGGAGATCCATACTGACTCCTGCATATTCAACGATGACTTCTGTGATCGTGAGAACCTTTAATGTTAGAAATTTAATCCTTTTGTCTCATGATATAATACATGTCCGAGATTCGATCATCAGTATCCAAATACCTAGTTTGATCTCGTTACCGACATGTACTCTTTTCTTGTTCCCGTGATATAACATTCTAGTGATCACATCACTTGCTTGCAAGCTATCTTAATGTGATATCACCGAGAGGGCCCAGAGTATATCTATCCGTCATCGGGATTGACAAATTCCACTCTTTATTCATGAGCCTCAACATAACACCTTCATAGCACTGAACCCACCTTTATGGTCACCCTGTTACGGTGTGATGTTTGATGTTATCAAGATACTCTTCCGGTGTTAGCAATTAACATGATATAATGGTCTAAGGACTAAGACTACTTTGTATGATGTTATAGAAATATAAACATAATGACTTGATCGTAATTCTATACTTCGGATGAATGTTCATCACATCATTTCACAAATGCTGTGACCTTGTTATTAACAACATCCAATGTCTATGATCAGGAAACTTTGATCATCTTGTTAATCAACAAGCTATTCTATAAGAGAGGCATAACTAGGAACCCTTTTTGTTTATTAAACACACATGTATTGATGTTTCCTATCAATACAATTATAGCATGAAAAATAAACATCTATCATATACAATGAATACATAATAACATCTTTATTATTGCCTCTCAGGGCATATTTCCTTCATAAAGCACTTTAATTCACTTGGTTTAATGCAACACAATTTACTGAACACTTCATTTAATGAGTGCTTCATTTAATAAATACTTCATTTAATGGACACATTAACATTTTATCCCCTCGCAATATTCCGATACACCGAAACTATTCGGGCAGTTTTTATTAGAACAATTCATGTGATGTCCAGTATTTTCTTCGGTGTTCCCTATCCACTCAAGTGCGTCGATTACCCTTAAATGTGTCTCCCTACGTGCCACGAACTGAGTGGACATGATCGAGACATTATTTAATCAATAATAATTAGCGGGACCTAGAGATCCATAATGACTCCCACCAGCTCAAGCGATGAACTAGTGATCGCGTGAACCTTTATTCGTAGTAACCTATTCCTTTTGTCTCGTGATATTTTACTTGTCTGGGATCCGATCATTCGGTATCATCCATACCTAGTTCGATCCAGTTACTGACAAGTACTCTTCTCTTGTTCTCGTGATATAACATTCTTAGTGATCATTATCACTTGATTGCAAGCTATATTAATGTGATATTATCAAGAGGGCCTTGAGTATATCTCTCCATCATTAGGATGGAAAAATCCCACTCTTGATCCACGAGCCTCAGCTAACACTTTCCATGTACCTGACGACACCTTTATAATCACCCTGTTATGGTGTGATGTTTGATGTAATCAAGGTACTCTTCTTGAGTCAGTGATTGACGTGATATCATGGTCTAAGGATTAGAGTTACTTCGAATGATGTTATAGTATTGTAAACATAATGGCATGATTGTATTACTATACTTTGGGAGTATGTTCATCACATCATTCAGTAAATGGTGTGACCTTGTTACTAACAACATCCAGTGTCATGATCTGGAAACCTTGATCATCTGTTAATCAACAAGCTAGTGTAAAGAGAGGCATCACTAGGAACCTTTTATTTGTTTATTAAACACACATGTATTAACATTTCCGGTTAACACAATTATAGCACGAGAAATAAACATTTATCATAAACATGGAATAATATAATAACCAGTTTGGTATTGCCTCTCGAGCATATTCTTTTCAGTCTCCCACTTGCACTAGAGTCAATAATCTAGTTTGAAAAACTTGCGCATTCAACACCTATGGCTTTCTGGTGTTGTATATACGTGTTTGCTAGTGGAAAACATAATCTCCGGGTCTGACACTTTCAAGTATGTGTGTATTTGCATGTCTTTGCATCTCTACACATCACTCATTCTCAAATGAGATGGCATTGTATAAATTTGGTCCTATGGTGAGACCATAGTTCCTTGAGCTAAAAACATGTTGACACTATTGTCATACAATAGATCTTCATATTACTAGATCATGGAGAACCACACCTAGTTCCTTTGCTGCTACTATAGCAGTCTTATACTTTGCCTTTCATTGTAGTATCTGTCACAATGACCTTAACCTTATGGAACTTATCCAAATCCATCATGGAACTTCCTTCCATTACATTGGGGCACCTTAACCTATAGCCTAAATTGAGATAAACTTAGTTTGTATCTTGTGAAAAAACTAGTATCAATGTAACACTTACAATGAACTATCTATTTAGTTCCAATGTAACACTTACAATGAATTATTTGTATAGTGCCAATGTAACATTTTACAATGAACTATGTTTATAGCATCAATGTAACAATTTATAGTGAACTATTTGTCACTCCTACATACAAAATATATTATTAGTTCTTCCAAAGATCATAAGAATATCCTTACTATCATCCAAGAGTCACTATGGTATATGCTCATAACATTTAGAGCATAGGACATATCTGGATATGTACATATCACGATATGATTGATTAAGATATTCATGTGATTTTACTCACCAAGTGTCAAAACTCTTGAATCTCGTTTATCAAGATATTCATGTGATTTTACTCACTAAGTGTTAAAACACTTGAATCTCATCTATCAAGATATTCATGTGATTTTTCTCACCAAGTGTCAAAACACTTGAATCTTGATTCACTCACCAAGTATCAATATACTTGAATCTTGATTCAACCTTTTCCATGTGGCAAGAACCTTTATCGTTGTTTCCATATTGAACTCATTCAGTATTTCATCTATGTACATTTGGCATAACCATATCAACGTCTCAATCTATCCAGATAGACTTTGATGCCAAATATTCTGTTTTAGCCAAATATTTCATTTAAATCCAATTTTAATGAAATCCTTAACTTGTGTCAATAAAAGATACATTATTTACAATCAACAATATGTCTTACACACAATGTATTAGAAATATGTCTCAGCGCTCCCACTTAATTTCTTGCAAATGCGAGCATATTCATCATCTTTGATGAAATTAAAGATTTTAACATTTTCATCACGGTGAACATTCCAACTCCGCTATGCTTATTTCAACTATTGAAGTTTGCATGGACTTTTAGCATCCTTTGATTTAACAAAACCCTTCGGACCATGTTATGTACACGTCCTAGGCAGCCCTTCTATTAGAAGAACGTTGTTTTATTTGTTGAACTAGCATATACAACAATTGGCATATGTAGTGGTTGCTACACTAATCCATCTATACTAAATATCACTATAAAAGATCGAATATTGTCATATTAAACTCCTTGAAAAATGTCGTAAACTCTTTACCAACATGTCAACTATTTCATATATGTGAAACATCCATGTCTATTTCTTTATAGATCCAAATACGACTGATAGGCTTTATGCCTTTTAGAGTGTCTTCCAAGTTTAGTAACTTGGTTTCCTATGTATGGAACTATCACAGATTTTATGGCTTCAAGCCATAAAATGGAATCAGGGCCCATCATTGCTTCTTTGCATGTAGTTAGTTCATCATTGTCAAACAATAATGATTTAATCTCAAATCTTAGTAATTGATTGTTTACCCTACCCACACGGTTCAATAGGAACTTAGATCTCCATGACCATAACCTTTGAGGCATGGGAGCCATGAGCATTATGGCTTCTTTCGGGACACTTTCTGGAGCTACGCAACTCATCACATATAGCTAAGGTTCAATAACCTTATCGAAGTTCTATTGTCCTCCCACTTAACTTTTTGCAAAAAATTACTTCTCAAGAAACTACGTTCTAAGTGACAAACACTTTTGTGTTCAATGTTATGGAGGAACACCCGATAGTTAGTTGGGATAATCTACAAAGACATGCTCATCCGACTTTGGTTTTAAACATTTCACTTATGCCTAGCATACCAAAATTTTAAGTAATGTCAACTTGGGTTTTATCCCAATCCATAACTCACATGGTTTCATTTCAACGGATCATGATGGAGCTCTTTTCAGTGTGAAAGAGGTAACCACTAAAGCTTAATCTTCAAAATATAATGGAAATTTCATAAGTATCATCATTGATCCTACCATGTAAAACAAGGTTTGATTACATCTCTCAAATAATCCATACTTCTATGGTTTATCGGGAAACATAAATCCATGGAACAATTCCTTGAACCATAGGTGTTTTTGCTAAACTTGTAACTCAAATATTTTCTTTATGATCCAATCATAAATTCTTTATTTTCTCATTACAATGATTTTCCACTTCATCTTGAAATCATTTGAACATTTTCAAACATTTCATACTTCTCCCTGATTTAGTAAATTTATATATTCACTCAAATCTTTGGTTGAAGTATATGAAGTTTGAATGATCCACCACATAGAGCTACACATAATGGCCTGTATGCATCAATATGCACAATGTCCAATAAGTTAGTCGTTCGTTCCTCTTTGGCTTATGAAAAAATTTAATCATTTCTAGGAAATTCTCACAAGCGTCAATTTATTCAAAAACTAAAAAGACTCCAAAATTCCATCAACATGGAGTTTCTTCATGTTTTCTTTCCAACATGATTTAAACTATAGTGTTAGTCATAAGATATCTTCTAATCATTCATCTTATGACACTTTAGCATCAGTGTATATGGACATGATTTATCCAATTAGATTTAAAAGAGTTCCTCCAGCTTCAATAGAATACAATAATTATTTGAATAACCATCGTTCTCATAATACCGAAACATAATAACAATTATTAAAAACAAATCTTGAAGGCAAGCTTTGATGTCAACGAAAAACACAGTAACACTTTATTTCTTTTCGATGATCATCATCACATATTCTTTTGCTAGTTACTTAGGCCATTGAAGTTCATGAATTGTGTTGCTCTATGTGACATTTCACACCAACCAATTCAATATCCAATACAGAAGAACCACATTGTTTAATAAGAAAATAATACATCCATGATGTGTATATCATTTATATACTTAAGCTGGACATTTTCAGTCTTTTCTTTTATGCTAAATATTTCCAAGATTCTCTTTTAGCATTTCATTTTCTCTTTTAAAAGAAACTATCAACATCAATAGTGGTTCCATACATATGACACATAGTTCAAAGCGTGTAAAGTCAAATACTAATACCTTTGGACTTGCACTTTTGAAGTAGATCACCATCATCAAATGATTGACGTTCTTTCAAAATTTCATTCCTTTCAGTAATCCTTTTAATGTAGTAAACATTTTACCTACATCTTCTATCCATCTTTATCATGACAACTTTCCTGATCAAGTTACTATAGCTCATAAGGACGAATCACGACTATAGTGTTAATTCCCAGAACATTTTGGGTGATCAGGACGCCTAGCATCTCCAACCTTTATAAATTGTCATACAATACGAGAATATGTATTTTATTAAATTATACTCCATCATATTACAACTAAGACTTATTTCAGATATCATAATATCTTCTATAGATGATGGTTACTGAAACAATTTTTAGCTCCTATATAACGTTGATATTAAAACAATTTTCAATATCAAGAATCATGGAGGCAAGCATGATACTTAGATACTAATGTTGGAATCTGTTACTCTTGATTCAATACTATTTATTGAATTTCACGAAGTATTTGAGGTTTTGATGAAAAGTTTGCAATAGTACTTTAAAACTTTAGATTGACACTCACAAAACAATATGATACCAGCTCGTAAAGTAAAATACCAGAATTCTATAGTTCTATTATCTCAATTATAGCTAAACAATGGAAATTCACTTTGATTTAGTTTATGATAAATTGAGTTAAAATTAATCCAAATTACTAAACTGAACTCCCACTCAAAATAACATCCCACGACTTGTTTTGGTGATTACACGCACCAAATTCACTACACCTGACCTATCATCACGAGTGGTGGTGCAACTCTAATGGCGAGCATCATATGGACATCATATAATTCATATGACTCGTTCTTTAACTTTAGGTTCATGTTTCAAGGCAATGTTTGTACATGTTAGGCTCTCCAAGTAAGAACATTAGTACTCGTGTCTGTAAAATTGTCTTACACCCGTTGTATGCGAACATCGATTCTATCACACCCGACCATCACGTGGTGCTTCGAAACAACGAACTTTCTTAATGGTGCATACTAAGGAAGAACATATTATTATCTTGATATTAGTGAGAAGGATCATGGTATGATCTCTATCATTCCATTTGTGTAGTGCCAAGGTCTATCGCACTCCCACTTTGTTATAATTCCTGAGAGTATCTTACCATACGCAAATTATAATATTTACCATATCATGACACATTCCCAAACAAAAAAAACTAAATGCTTCTAATTTATCTTTTGCATATTTTACGTGGCTTTGTGCTTTCGAAGATAGAATCGATCTTACATACGAACAAGGAACCACGATGATGATAATCAAATTATTAGCAACCCGTTGTAAATTAGATATCAACTATAGTGGGAGAAACAGACACTCGATAGACAGTTATGCAAAATTAGTTGCATGTCAAGTGTGGAATAGGTCTCATGTGTGAGGACATGTAAAGTTTGCCTGGGTTGCTTCATCCCACTATGCCGCCAATATCAAAAATACATGAAGGATGTAATAATATGATCATCAGCACCCACATATTCATATGTGTTCTAACCGTACAAAGTATCTACACATAGACATAGCTCTGATACCACTGGTGGGGTTCATTGCATGGAAAACAAAAAAAATTCTACGGTTGCAACCACCAAGATCATATCTAGGAGATACATGTAACAATTTTAGATGGACTCACCCTCGAAGACCGTAACGTGGGATAACATTCCCGCAAACAAACATGTATGTTGTAGAGTGTACACGGCCATCCTCAAGGACGCGATGACAACGCCACACATGCAGCGCCTCCGTAATCGGTCACACATACGGTGTGCCGACGACTTCTGTCGCTCGCTCCAGCGTGGTAGCGGAAGTAGTGGATCCTCGGAAACTCTGCCAACACTATGACATGGTAGTGATGGTGGTGGAGAATATCTTGAGCAAGGCTTCTCCTAAGCACCTCGCTCGTCGCAATGGACAAGGCTAGAAGGGAAGGAATATGCCAACCAAAGGGCATATGATAGGAGGGGATGGGTGAGTGGAATGATGTGTTTAGAGGGGGTCTCCAGCTCCTCCTTTTATAGGAGAGGGGGCTGCGACCAAAGGCCATAAACCAGCCTCTAGTGGTGCCCCCACCTCTCCCATCTTGATGGTACTGGAGTCTCCACTCACACAAATCAAAGGGTCACCATAATTCCATTAATTCCCACTCAAAAATCAAAGGTCTTTCCATTAAAGAACTTTAATTCACTTGGCTTAATGCTAATCAATTTAATAAACAGTTGATTTAATGAGTACTTCATTTAATAAACACTTCATTTAATGAACACATTAACATTTTATCCCCTTGCAATATTCTAATACACCGAAACTATTCCGGTAGTTTTATCAGAACAATTCCTGCATTGTCTAGTATTTACTCTGGTGTTCCCTATCCACTCAAATGCATCGACTACCCTTAAGTGTGTCTCCCTATGGGTTGCGAACTGAGTGGACATGATCGAGACATTCTCCAATCAATAATCATTAGTGGGACCTAGAGATCCATAATGACTCCCACGAGCTCAAGCGATGAACTAGTGATCGCGTGAACCTTTATTCGTAGTAACCTATTACTTTTGTCTCACGATATTTTACTTGTCTGGGATCCAATCATTCGGTATCATCCATACCTAGTTTGATCCCATTACTGACAAGTACTCTTTTCTCGTTCCCGTGATATAACATTCTTAGTGGTCATTATCGCTTGCCTGCAAGCTATATTCATGTGATATCACCGAGAGGGCCCTGAGTATATATCTCCGTCATCAGGATGGACAAAATCCCACTGTTGATCCACGAGCCTCAACTAACACTTTCCAAGTACCTGACGACACCTTTATAATCACCATGTTACGGTGTGACGTTTGATGTAATCAAGGTACTCTTCCGGAGTTAGTGATTTACATGATCTCATGGTCTAAGGATTAGTGTTACTTTGAATGACATTATAGTAGTGTAAACATAATGGCATGATTGTGTTACTATACCTTGGGAGTATGTTCATCACATCATTCAATCAATGGTGTGACCCTGTGATTAACGACATCCAATGTCATGATCAGGAATCCTTGATCATCTGTTAATCAACAAGCTAGTGTAAAGAGAGGCATAACTAGGAACCTTTTATTTGTTTATTAAACACACATGTATTAACGTTTCCGGTTAACACAATGATAGCATGAGAAATAAACATTTATCATAAACATGGAATAATATGATAACCACTTTATTATTGCCTCTTGGTCATATTCCTTTCAACACGTTCTTGATAGTCACAACATTGAGTGGGCGATAATCCACAACCAACACGGTATATTGGTATCCCTCTTCTTAACAAAGATGGTAGGGCATCCCTAGGAAGAAGTGTTGGGCTGAATGTAACCTTTCATCTCCAACTACTCTACTTGCTTCTTCAACTCCACTAGATCATGACGAGGCATACGACGGGGTCTCTTGGAAATAGGAGAAGTTCCAGGAACCAACTCTATGACAAACTGCACACTTCGATCAGGTGGCATGCCAGGCAACTCTTTAGGGAAGACATCCGGGAATTCACATACCATGGAAACATCTTGAATCTCTAAAGAAGATTGAACTTCAATAGATTACAAGTCTGCTTGAGGAATAGAAATAGTTGAAGGAGATAGTGACCCTATAGTCCAATATGTGACTGTTAAGCTATCAGGACTAGGCAGAGTCACAAACTTGGTTGCACCGTTAATGACTGCTTCGTATTGGGAAAACCAGTCCATGCCCAAGATGACATCAATATTAGTTGACTTGAGGGCAATAATAGAAGTGGGAAACAACTGAGACGCAACATTGATTAGGTTTCCATGACTAACCATAGGTTGTATAAGGCCCTCTCCATATGAGCTTTGTTTCTATCTCGTGATCTCTATTACATCGATCTCTCCCTTTGGGTCTCTATTGATTGCAATATCTCACAAGTATATTCTTGCGGCTCCGGATCAATCTTTCCTTTGTGGATCTCTACGTAGCGATCCCTTCCACAAGGATTCTGTTCGGTTGTTGATTCAGGACAACAAGGACAACTTAAGAGTGTGTTTCTATCTTTACCTTGCATATGCGTTGAGTTCATCATGTGCATCGTTTCTTCCCTCACTCCCACGTCCAAATTCATGAAGATCGGGCCACCGCAAGGATCAATCCCAAAGGAACCCGCAACAGCTGGGTGCATTCGGTTGGGTCATAAGGGGGAGGTTGTGGTCTGTTGACTCCTTGAATTGCACCAACTCCTCCTGCATCCTAAATGAATAAGAGATTCTGTTTAAACCCCATATCATAGTTTTCCGATCGTGTGAAGCTTCCGCGGATGGTGATGACACAGTTGGGTCTTGGCATCTTCATTATGAGGTAGACGTAATGCAACACCTCCAAGAACCATGTGAATGTAACCCATCCAAGTATGACATGGTACTGCAATGTCCATTCGACTACTTCGAAGTCGAGTCTTTGACGCCTGAAGTTATCAGGCTTGCCGAAGATCCTATCTAGGGTAATTTTTCCTAGGGGGAGAACTAGTTTCCCCGGGACGATGCCGGGGAAGGTGGAGTCAGATTGTTCAAGGCTTGTTAGGGATAGGTTCATGGTGCGCAAGGTGCTAGCAAAAATGAGGTTTATGCCACTGCCGCCATCCATGAAGACCTTGCTCATCTCTTATTCCTCCATCTAGAGTGGTGTGGGCCGATCGCGGGATCTGGAGGGGGTGATCGGATAAGTCAAAGGTGATGCAGGACTTGAACCCGTTGAAGTACTCGCAAATGGCTAATGGTCATGTTATGGCCAGGTTAATCACTCAGGAGAACACCTTTTGGCTTCTATTTGATAAGAACCCCTTCTAGACCATGTTCATGCCTCATAAAGGACGCGGATATGGTTAAGTTCCATTAGTATGGGTAGCCGCCATCATGGGTGGTGGTGCGCCATGCGGTAGCAGGGGTGGAGGTGGTACTCCATGTTCTATGGGACCAGAGACCGTTGCATAACCCTGGTCGGTTGCACTTTTCTACAACTGGGCGTAAGCATCTTGAAGCTTCTGGAACTAGCAGCAGTCCTTGAGGAGATGGCTGGATTTCTTCTTGCCATCTTTGTCATCAATGTAGAAGTGAATGTTGTAGGGAACCGACATAAGTTGCATACGAGAGGGTCCATCTTCATGAGAGCGATGCTGCACTCGTGATTTGACTTGCTAGTGTTTCTTCCATCATGGTGATCACCACTACGGTAGTCACCATCGTGGTTGTCATTGTCACGCTTGTCCACATAACCATCCCCGACCATGTCGACACCGTTATTGTCCTCATAGACACACATCTTGCGCTTCCCTCAGCGATCGTGTATGTACCCCTGGTCACCTGGGTATCTTCCATCCGTGTCATCATCCACCGAGCATGTGCATCTATTACGGATGGTGTCCTCTCCATCCTCTTAGTGGTTGGAGATGTCCATCAAGTGGTCGATGATCTTTTTCTTGATGCGTCGCAGTTCTTCCTTGAGTTCTTGCTTGCATACGCCGCTGTTAAATGCATTGATTTCTCACTCCTCGAAGATGTCCTTCACAAAGTTCTTGATCATTAACTAGCACTGGATAGACTCACCAGCCCATTGGGTGCATGCCCAGAGCTGCTTGATGGATGCGGGTCATTTATACGTGGCCTTAATTTTTCGGACGAAACTATAGACTAGCTCCTCCCAACTGCCAATTGAACCCGTAGGGAGGCTTTGAAGCCAATCCCGTGCAGATCCCTTCAGCTACAGCTGCAGGCACTACATGGCAGTGTTTTTTGACCCAGCATGGCATTTGATTGATTGTAGGTGATCATATAAACAAGTTTTTGCCTCTTGGATCCCGTCGAATTTTGGGTTGTTCGAGGGTAGTTTGAAACCCTTTGGCATCCTTGTTTGTCGGATGTACCGTACGAAGTATCTAGCACTGCATAGATCGGTGTCTTCATCATCTGACTCGGTGGAGTCGCGATTGGCAGGTTCTGCATGAGATTTTTCGACCTTGCGTTGCGTGATCTCATCACGAGTGTTGTAGTCGTGTCCTCTTTGCCATGGGCTACGGTGTTGCTACCGCGAATCATCATCCCACGTTGGTAAGAGGTTCCTCCTTCGTGATGTGGCTACCTTTTGGGGTTCTTGGCCTGATTCCTCCATGAGCGTGGCTCCCACCAGACCAAGGTCAGTGATGGAAGACCTACGAATGGCGGCTCGCATATATCCCACCAGAGGTTGGTTGGACAACCGGTACATGGTAGCCACGATGATGGTAGCTTTGTGGTGTCTTGGGTATTATGTTATCCTGAGAATCCACTGACATGAAGGAGAAGTTGAGACTTCATGTGAACACGCGCCTTCCATCCTCGTCCATGTGGTTTGTCAGGGAGCATCGCTTGGGTGCCCTAGCATTGTGGTTTTGCCTTGAATAGGAGGCACCGATGCAAGACAGTTCTGCCCGCCATGCTTAACTCGTCGGCTAGTTGCTTGTGTTCGTCAAGCCAGTTTTTTTGCTCCTGTTGTTGATTTGTTTGTTGTTGCAGGAGATAGTGGTAGCCATTAGTTCCTCACACGTTGCGTTGAGTCCTAGGGGCACTCCCCTTAGGGCTCATCTTATCTTCTTGTAACTACCTCGGTGAATTACGCTCCTAGTTACAAGCCTGGATGAGCGGAAATGGTTAAAATAGTACGGTGGGGCCCAAATGCCACTCATAGGTAGACCTTTCGGCCGTCCTAACCATTTCCAAACATCGGGACAAGAACGGGCGGCGAATCGGCGTAAGGGATCAACTAAATACACAAATGAGTATGTATGCAACCAACCATACAACAGTCCTCGAGCCATTCCATCTAAAAGAAATAGAAATATTTCAACGCCATACCAAGAAGATCCAAATATCCTAGATAGATATAATAGTTTAGGATATCTCCTCATACATCAAACATCAGAGTATCAGGCGGAAGCGGAAAACAAGATCCGAGTACGGATAAGAAGCAAATCGGCATAAGATGCCCCATAAATAAACACATCCCTCCCACAGATCTCACGGATCCCCGTTCCCGGAATCTCTACACCGAATGATCGTTGCCAACATCGTCTCCTCTCCACCCAAGATCCATCTTGCGAGTTCACATTCATCGGAAGCAAGCAATTTATCGTGTGAGACCCTAGGGGTACTCAGCAAGTCTTTATGCCTCTCAAGGGAACACAACCTGGGGTGACGCAATTACAGCAAAAGATAATACCTAACAATTCTAGGGATACTCGTAACCATCCGCCTAACCATAGATAGGCGGATGTCCGTGAATTAATAACAACAGTTATAACGAATATTAATGATCCATCCTCCTTCTCGCTTACCAACGAGGAAGCGGATGAACAACCCCCATCCGTTGGCAGTTTTATTATCCATTCCATGAGTGTTGCACTATTTACTAGTCAGGTACTTAGTCATATTAAAAGCGGTACTTTAGTTATACTTGTCTATGATCGAGAAACTGTGCTCCAAGTCGTCCATAACCGCGGACACGGCTTTCAGAAAGATTTACCCTGCAGGGGTGCACAAATAGCAACACACACTCGATCAACCTCGGAAAAACCAAATCAAAACCCAACGAGGCATTCACGACAAAGCGATCACAGGATTCAGAAATGTTTCAGGGGGCCACCCCATTAAGCTACCCGCAACGAAGTTGGCCGGCTCCGAGACGGACTCAAGGTTTGCGTCAATGGCTGTAAACGACTGGGAACCCGAAAATGTGACTGGGCTTGTCGATACCGCGAAAACACTCCGCATCCAAAACAGTACAGGTGCTCCACGCACAATCTTAAATAAAGCAGTAAAGCATGGCATAAGTACAGGATAGTAATAAAGCCTCAAACTACTTTGTGGCCCCAAGAAATAAGAATGAATCAAGCTCTGGCTCAGGGGGGTTCATAAGCCTCCCGGATGTGGATAGCGCGAATATTCAAGGAACAGGAATCAAGTACTCGGGGTCCTACGGGACACAAGTGAGCAGGAAAAACCAAATAGCAGATATTGCTCACCGGTGCCACTTTCATTAGTTATCCCATTACTACTCAGGTTAAGTTGTTTAGGTACCTCGTTATCCATCAGACACTCACATACCCTACACATGCTGTTCTACGACCCGCATGGCTCAAACAACTCCTGTAGTAATGGCTCATGGGATGGAGGAACAAGCTTCGGTGGGGTTTAAAAGTAAAGGCTATGCAGTACTTGGGATTTAGTTTAATGCAATCGCGACTCAATGATGCAAAAATAAGATAGAGGCAATAGGTACTATATGTATGCAAGCATGTGGTAGTGCTTGCCTGGCAGCTCAGTTGAAGTGAGAGAAGGATCTGGGTAGTGCTCCTGGGTTTCTTGATATATCCCCTGCTCAGCGTCTATTCGAAGAAGAACCAAACAAACAAGGGCCAACATAAATAAAGTGCACAAGCATATGAATGAAATGCGACAAGCAAACAATCATGCCATGATGAATGATGCACAATTTGCATGGCAATAAAGTAGCATGGCATGGGTGAGGTGTGGAATACAAGAAATAAACATTTTATGGGGTTTTAATCATATTTTATACTCAAATAAGTTGCTGTATACTTTATATTTATATGATGCATGCTGCAATTCAGAACAAGGATGCATAAATAGAACAGGCTCGTCGCGCTGATTGATTTAGACATATTATTTGTCAAATTCGGAGTTATAAAACAAAAGTTATTAATTAAATAAGGAAAAGGGCATTTTATTTGTAATTTTAATCAACTCGAAAATTAAAGTGTTCAAACATTATTTTGAATAGCATATTTGAATTCCTCACATTTTTCTGATTTCAAAACACATATCATTTGTAATATTTGGATTTATAATTTAAAAGTTATTTAAAAACAGATTTGAATTTGAATTTAAAACAAATTTGAAAAAGATTTAAATTAAAAATACCGTGAAACATTTTGTCACTCACAGACCTAGCCACGCATACAGCAGGGGTGGGCAGTGTGGATCGACACGCTGTGGCGTCAGGAATTCTTTTCTCACCACGGGCTCGTCTAGCCACTAAGGCTGCGGGGTGGGCCATCTGGCGCAGGCCCACGTGACAGCGGCGAGGGAGACCGGGCTGACAGGTGGGGCTGGGGCTGGAGCGCGGGTTGGGTGTTCAAAACTGCGGGGGTGTTTTTGTAAAGGGACAGAGTGACTGACTGGTGGGGCTCGGTGGGACTGCGGGTTGAGCGCGAGAAAAACGGAGGGCTATCTGCAAAACGGCGCGAGGTACTGTGGATCTTCTCTGATCTCTGACGACGGGTCGGTGCACGACATCGGCAGAGCGCGGCGCGTGAAGACGGGGCTCGAACACGCGACACAGGGAAGCGAGCAGCGGCGGTGACCACTGGGCTAGGCTGGGTGTTGTTGCTGGGTACGGGAACGCGGCTAGGAGTAGCGTGCTGTGGCGCGGCGACGAGCCGAAGCAGCGGCCACCGGCGCACAGAGCGTGCTTGCTGAAAAGAACGGCGAGACCCGAGGGGTTTGGCGAGGGAGAGGATGTCAGGTAGGTGGGTCAGCTCACCATGAGGTGGACGACGGAGGTGGATCGGGCTGGGAGACGACGGATCGGCGAGGAAGCAGAGGCCGGGGCGGAGCTAGGGTTTCGGCGGGCGTCTCGGCGTGCAGCGGTGTACAGGCCTTCTCCTCCTCGCTGGCGGGGTCCAGGGTGAAGCAGAGGTACTCCTCGTTCTCTTCGGTCACCTCCACGACGTGCTCATCGGCGGGATCGACGGGGGCGACGTGGTGCTGGCGGTGATTGGCGTCGGCCGTTGGTGGTCAGAGAGGAGGAAGGAGGAGGGGAGGGCTGGCTCGGGACAGATCTGGGCGAGGCCAGAGGAGGCGGGAGAGGGAGGTAGATAGCAGAGGGAGAGGGGAGGGTGCCGTGGGGAAAGGTGGAGGAAAAAGGTGGTCTCGGCCACCTTTTTCTTCTCCCTCTCCTCACGTGCTCGGGCAGGGCAGGGCGAGGTGGTGATGGAGGCTGCCAGGTGGGGACGGCAGGGACGGTGGGGAGGCTCGGGCTGGAGGGGCCCTCCTGGCAGGGAGAGAGAAGAGAGAGAGAGAGAGGGGAGGCTCGGTTAGGAGCTAGGTTAGGCATGGGCTCGGTTAGGGTTTAGGAGAAGGGTGGGGTGAGGTAGATGGGTGGCTAGGTGGGGCCTGCTAGCAGGGAGAGGCCGAGAGAGAGGGCATGGCAGCTAGGGTTAGCAAGAGAGGGCTCGGGCTAGGGTTTGGTTTAGGGTTGGGGTAGATCATGGTGGTGGTAGGGTTAGATAGAAATAGAGGGAGGGGATCTAGGGTTTAGATGAGGTGTGAGGTGTTGGAGAGAGGATTAGAGAGAGGTTGATGTGTTGGTGTTTGCATGGCCCATGCAAAATATTTAATGCCATGTTTATTCTTGTGAGAACAATAATATTAACATGGCATTATTCTTATGCATTCCCAAAATTGGAATAAAAACCAAGCAAAAAGAATTAAAAGGGTGCCCCATGTGGAGTAGATGGAGATGACCATATTTGAATAGAAATGGGACTTGCTAGTGTGTATGTGCCACTAGGTATTTAGTAAGCCCAAAAATATCCCAACATGATAATAACCCCAAAACAACCCATATGGAAGCTAGGAAAAGGTTCCACTCACAAGGCATGCAAAGGTGGCCATGTGGCTCTCATAAACCAATAATGTGGAAACAATATGGTGCATATATGAGAGCATGTGGAGATAGAATTGGATCCATTCCAACCCACATGAGCTAGAGGTAAAACCAAATAAATTGCAATGCTCATATATGGTGGAATGGTGGAATGATGGGGTGATGACAAGAAAGGTGGTGGAGTTAATAAAAGATATGCCCCCAACTCAACTTGGGCATTTAAACAATATATCAAGAACCAAATACAATATCAAGAGGCAAATACAATTTACAATGCATATGAGAGAAGAACCAAACCAAAAAGGGTTTTATATGATGCTCAAATGCAAGGTGGCATGATGACATGAGCATGATATAATTATGATGCAACAATTATATATAGGAAGTAGCCATTATATAGACTAGGCTAGTAGCATTACAATTGTTAGACAATTGGGATGCTACACTTCTCCACTATTCATTCGTGAGGTTGATATTTTTGCGACCATCGGAGTTGTCTTAAGCACTGCCATTGCCATCCTCGGGTGTGCTAGGGTTGACAACAACACAGAGGTAGCGAGTTGGGTTGATGCTTTTTCCAGGTATGTACTTTGTGAAAGAGATATTAACCGTCTTGATCTATCTCTATAAATCTTGATGCCTAAAATGTATGTCGCTTTGCCAAGATCCTTCATTGAAAAACTATTATTCAAATAGGCTTTGACACTTTCCAAAAGTCCTATTTAATTCCCAATCAACAATATGTCATCCACATATAGTATTAGGAATGCTACAGAGCTCACACTCACATTTTTGTAGATACAAGCTTCTCCAAAAGATTGTATAAATCCAAAGTTTTTGATCACCTTATCAAAATGTTGATTCCAACTCCGGGATGATTGCTTTAGTCCGTAAATGGAACGCTAAAGCTTGCATACCTTGTCAGCATCTTTAGGATCGACAAAACATTTGGGTTGTACCATATAAAACTCTTCCTCAATGTCACCATTAAGGAATGCTGTTTTGACATGCATCTGCCAATTCTCATAATCGAAATATGCAGCGATTGCTAACAAAAACCTTATAGAATTTAGCTTCGCTACCAGTGAGAAAGTCTCATCGTAGTCAACTCCTTGAATTTGTCGGAACCCTTTCGCGACAAGTTGAGATTATAGACAGTAACATTACCATCAACATCTGTTTTTCTTTTAAAGATCCATTTGTTCTCGACAGCCTTGCGGCTATCTGGTAAGTCCACCAAAGTCCATAGTTGGTTTTTGTACATGGATCCATTTCAGATTTCAGGGCTTCTTGCCATTTGTCGGAATCTGGGCTCATCATAGCTTCCTCATATGTCGCAGGGCCGTCGATGTTGTCCACCAACATGACATTCAATGCATGATCATACCAATCAGGAGTAGCACGAACCCTCGTTGACATGCGAGGTTCAGTAGAAACTTCGTTCCAAGTTTCATGATCATCATCATTAGCTTCCTCTCTTATTGGTGCAGGCGGTACAGAAACATCTTCTGGTGCTGCGCTACTCTCAAATCCGAGAGAAGGTTCAACAACCTCGTCGAGTTCTACTTTCCTTCCAGTCACTTCTTTTGAGAGAAACTCCTTCTCAAGGAAGGATCCATTCTTAGCAACGAAAACTTTGGCTTCAGATCTATGATAGAAGGTATACCCAATTGTTTCTTTAGGGTATCCTATGAAGACGCATTTTTCTGCTTTGGGTTCAAGCTCGTCTAGTTGTAACTTCTTTACATATGCTTCGCAGCCCCAAACTTTAAGCAATGACAACTTAGATTTCTTACCAAATCACAATTCATACGGTGTCATTTCAACGGATTTATATGGTGCCCTATTTAAAGTGAATGATAGGACCACATTTCTTTAAATACATGCCAAACTCGTAACTCAGATATTCACCTCTGCGGTCAGAACACAGAAACTTAATCTTCTTTTTACGCTGATTTTCTACTTCACTTTGAAATTCCTTAAACTTCTCGAAAGTTTCTGATTTATGTTTCGTAAAGTAGATATACCCATGTCTACTTAAGTCATCCGTGAAAGTAAGAACATAATGATATCCACCGTGCGATGCTACACTCATTGGGCCGCACATATTGGTATGTATTATTTCCAACTAGTATCTAGCTCGCTCCGTTGTCCCATAGAATGGAGTCTTAGTCATTTTCCCATTAGACATCTTCGCATCTTTCAAGTGATTCAAGAATTCCATCAGTATGGAGTTTCTTCATGCATTTCACTCTAATGAGACCAAGACGACAGTGCCACATGTATGTGGTATTATCATTGAATTTTATTCGTTTAGCATCTATGTTGTGAACATGTGTATCACTACTATCAAGATTCAATAAGAATAAACCATTCATCTCAGGTGCATTACCATAAAAGATATTACTCATATAAATCGAACAACCATTATTCTCAGACTTAAACAAGTAACCGTCTCACAATAAACAAGATCTAGATATAATGTTCATGCTTAAGGCAGGCACCAAATAACAATTATTTAGATTTAAAACTAATCCCGACGGTAGATGGAGAGGGAGCATGCCGACGGCGATCACATCAACCATGGAGCCATTTCCAACACACATCATCACCTTGTCTCTCGCTAGTCTTCGTTTATTCCGCAGCTCCTATTTCGAGTTACAAATATGAGCGACCGAACCAGTATCAAATACCCAGGCACTACTATGATTACTAGTAAGATACACATCAATAACATGTATATCAAATATAACTTTCTTCTTGATGTTGTCGTTCTTTATATCTGCCAGGTACTTGGGGTAATTACGCTTCGAGTAACCACACTCTTTGCAACAAAAGCATTCTGTATTAGGGTTAGGGTTAACGCGGGTCTTATTATTAGGTGTGGCAACAGATTTGCTGCCTTCCTTGAAGTTGCCCTTGGGCTCACCCTTTACATTCATGTCTACTTTAGTAGCCACCAAATTGGCAGCAAGTTCAGTGAGCGATCCAATCGCACCACTTATCTTGTAATTCAACACAAACTCTTTGTAACTGGGTGTGAGCAACTACAGAACTATGTCCGTCGCAAGATCAACTGGGATGTCATATCCTAGCATCTTGAGACGTTGAACATAGCGCATCATCATCATGACGTGATCATTCACAAAGCTATGTTGCTTCATCTTAACACTAAAGAAGTCGCTGGAGATCATATATCTCCCATCACGGATTTGGCTCTCAAACATGGTTTTGAGTTCCTTCACAATTGCATCAGCATTGCTAAGTTCAAAGCGTTTTTGGAGTTCAGGCTCCATTAACAGAAGGATCACATATTTCACAAGATTGTAGTCATCATGCTTTGTGTCATACACTTTGCGCTCATCCCAAGACACAATATTTGCAGGTGGGTCACCTAGCGGTGCCTCCAGTACATAGGCCAATTTACCAGCATCAAGGATAATCCTGATGTTACGGAACTAGTCCGTCAAGTTGCTTCCATTGTATTTCAACTTTTCTTTCTTTAGGAACGCATTAAAAATGATGCAGGGGTTCGCCATGATCTACAACATATTTGCAAAGACTTTAGACTAAGTTTATGACAAATTGAGTTCAATTTTAATTCTTAAATTCACTAGGTGAACTCCCACTCAAAACAACATCCCTCATGTTGCCTTAGTGATTACACGAACCAAATCCACTACACCAAGTCCAATCTTCACGAGTGAAGATGTAGCTTCAAAGGTGAACAATCAACATGTTCATCATACCATTCATATGACTCATGCTTCACCTTTCGGTATTCCGTGTTACGAGACCATCTTTTTACATGCTAGGCTCGTCAAGATTAACCTTAGTATTCACATGTGAAAATATGACTTGCACTCGTTGTATGAACACGTAGAATGTAAAACATCCGATCATCATGAGATTCTTCGAAACGATGAGTCTTAGCAACGGTGCCTACTAAGGACGAAAACTTTATTACTTGATATTTAGTGAGAGGGATCATCTTATAATGCTACCGTCGTGATCTAAGCAATACAAGATGCATAAAGGATAAACATCACATGCAATTCATAATATGTGACATGATATGACCTTTCTTCTTGTGCCTTTGATCTCCATCTCCAAAGCACGGACATGATCTCCATCATCACCAGCGTGGCATCAAGGTCAGTGGCGCCGCTTCATGGTTGTCCATCACTTAACAACAACTATTACAATTACTTGGAATAAAGCTATTACATGATGAATAGGCATGCAGGTATTAAAAAAATTTAAAGCCAACCATTAGGCTCCTGCTGGTTGCCATATTACAATAAGGATAATTGCATACCTCAAATATATTCACAATCACATTGTGGCCATATCACATCACATGCCACTGCAAAAACAAGTTAGATGCCTCTAATTTTCTTTGCATGTTTTATGTGGCTTGGGGCTTTCGTATAAGAACCGATCTTACCTACGAACAAGAACCACAACACTGATACAAGTGTTGTCAGATGCTAATTCTAAATTGAATCTTAACTATGGTGGGTGAGACAGACACCAGCAAAGCCACTTGTGCAATGCAAGTTGCATGTCAAGCGTGGAGCAAGTCTCATGTGCGATGTCACGTAAGGTTAGCCCGAGCCGCTTCATCCCACCATCCCACAAGATGCATAGTACACATGAAGACAACGACAACAAAAGCATCAACACCCACAAAACCACTGTGTTCTACTCATGCAACATATCTATGCATAGAAACGGCTATGATACCACTGTTGGGTTCATAGCAGGGAAAACAAAAAAATTCATCTTCAAGAACGATCAAACCAAGATCTAATCTATGGCAAAGCCAAGATCTAATCTTTGATATCTATTCTAACCCTTGTAGATCCAAAGCCTTGATTGAGATCGGATCTCGTGGTTGATGTAGATGATCACTTGCCGATCTCAAGATCGAGTAGACGATCCTTCCAGTGCCGCGTTCCGGCAGTGTTTTCGCACTCGGTCACATGTATGGCTCGATGTAGACGATCCTCTCCCTGTTCCAGCGGGCAGCGGAGGTGGTAGATCTCCACGCAATCCCTTCAACATGATGGCATGGTGGTGGTGGTGGTGGAGAAGAGTTCCTTCAAGGCTTCGCCTAAGCCGTAGCAGGAGGAAGGAGGAGCAGGGAGTGGCAGCTAGGGTTTGAGTGGAAAGGGCAAAGGGGGGAGGCGCCCCACCCCTCCTTTATATAGAGGGGGAGGCGGCCTAGAGCTGGCCCCCTTGCCCTCCTAGGGCCGGCGCACAAGGGGAGGGGGGAGTTTCCTCCCCCCAAGTCTTCCCCTTTTCTTTCTTGGTTTTCAAACAAACTCTGCGGAACCTTCCAGAACCTTCTGAAACTTTCTGAAACCTTCTAGAAGCTCTATAGAATACTATGAAATGTTTCCAAAACCCAGAAATTGATCTCCATTATATTAATCTTATTCTCCGGACAATTCCGGATCTCCTCGTGATGTCCTAGATCGAATCCGAGGTTCCACACAACATTCGGTCTCCAACTCATATTCCATATCTACCTAAACAAAATCGAACCTTATGTGTGTCACCCTACGGTTCGTGAACTATGTGGACATGATCAAGACTCCTCTCCGATCAATAACCAATAGCGGGACCTAGAGATCCATAATGTCTCCCACATATTCGATGATGACTTCGTGGTCGATAGAACCATTTACATACGACACCGATTCCCTTTGTCACGCGATACTCTACTTATCCGAGGTTCGATCATCGGTATCTCCATACCTAGTTCTACCTCGTTACTGATAAGTACTCTTTACTCGTTCCTTGATATGACATCCCTTGTGACCTAGTCACATGCTTGCACGCTAATTGGATGGCATTCCACCGAGAGGGCCTAGAGCATATATATCCGCCATATGGATGGACAAATCCCAGTCCTGATCTATGCGCTTCAACACATACTTTCAGAATACCTAATGCCACCTTTATAACTACCCAGTTATGAAACGACATTTGATGTCATCAAAGCACTCATCCGGTGATGGTGATTAACACGATCTCATGGTCGAAGGATTAGGTTACTATGCATTTGAAAGCTTGTAGCAAAACGAACTTAATGACTTGATCTTATGTTATGCGTACTATGGGTGTATGTCCATCACATCATTCTCCTAATGATATGATCTTGTTATTAATAACATCCAATGTCCATGATAAGGAAACCATGATCATCTATTAATCAACAAGCTAGTATTAACAAGAGGCTTACTAGGGACTCTCTTATGTTTACAAAACACACAAGGATTAGCGTTTCCTAATAATACAATTATAGCATGAGATGTAAACATTCAGCATAAACACAAATATATAATAATAACCATTTTATTATTGCCTCTTGGGCATATCTCCAACAATATCATCATACCTAACAAACCCTAGAAGACCAATATTTATTAAGCCTTAGTTTATTTTTAATGAATAAAACCATTGTACCTATGGTGGTTTCACTAATAAAATCACTTGAGTTGTTATATAACTCCAAAAAGGGTGATTTCTATAGAAAGGTAATTGAAATACCTAGCATTTTTCTTTGCATTCATAGCAAAATCTTATGTAGATTAACTATAGTTAAAAGACAAATTGCTTACATAATTGACTTTGGGAATTTCCCAAGGGCATTTGAGTAATTATTTTCAGGTGTTTACAACTCTCAAAAATCACAAAATCAAATATATACACAATCCTATGTGAAATAATTTATTTGAGGTCCAGACCCCCTTCTGGTGATTTATTCACCTAAACTAGGGTTAATTCCACTAAAATAATCATAACTAATTAAGGAAAATTGATAAAATTATGAAACCACTTTTGTTGGCCCTGTTATTTCAATATCTATCTATTTATATTATTTTTTACATTGATATCTTACAGACCCAAGCCTTAGTCAAAACCCCTTCTTTAAGTGGTATTTGATTTTTAAATCACGAAAGAAATTCCACAAAGGCAATTATAGTATCTCCAATTGAAACAAACTCAATCTATCAAAACCTACTGAAGTGAATAGTGTGTTGAATGTTTTCTTGTTGTATTGTATTAGTGTTTTTATGCCTTTTGTTGAATATGCCTTTGCTTGCTGAGAATATCATTTTGCATCCCGAAAGTTGAGACGCTAGTGCATCGCGGTACCCGAGTTGATTTTAATCACCACGATTCGAAAAGTTGGGCGCCAATTGCTGAGAGGGTTGTTTCAAGTGAATGATGGCGAAACCCAATATTTTCAAATCGTGCCCGTTAAGTCAGGATATTCCGTTACACTAGTTCCTGATGTGCCCCTTCTTCCTCGGTCACTCTTGTTAGCCACCATGCACATGTTGTAGGGGAAAATCTATTATTGTACTTTCCTAACTCTCAACAATGAATCTGGCTGCGGCGGTGGCGGTCCTTTTTCTTCCCTTCCTCGACCCTGAATCTGCCGGTAGTGGAAGACCTTTTTCTCCCTCCCCCGACACAAATCTGACGGCGGCGGCCTAGCATGTCTTGCAAGGCGAAGGTTGTAGCTACATCGCCGACTGACTCGGGACCATCATGGCCAGAGTCAACGGCTCAACATGAAGCAACGGCGAGGTCTTCAGCCCCGGTTAGCGAGGAGGTCAGCAAGGTACCTACGAGTAGCATGTTGAGGAGAAAAGCAATGCCAATGGCAGTTCGTTCGGCTCCGGTGGGCGGATGTGGCACCCAGATCTCGAAGAAAAAAATCTGGGAGAAGAGCGAGAGGTGAAATTTTCTTATATGTGCCTTATCCTACAAGTAGATTAGTTCTCCTTTTTAATCAAATTAGGCACATCTTTGATACAAGGGACTTATATGAGTTCATAGTTCATGTTCGACAGTACACTACAAAACTAGATTTTTGTTGCGAGAGGGTTGTGTTCGGACAAGATGTGCATCTGCTTGTGAATTGCAAAGAGGTTGTGTCTATTTTGCAGCTGGTAGATATGCTTGCCGCTAGGATTCCCTGGGGTTCTAGACAAAGGACAAAATTGGTGTAGTGCAATATGAATGATACCTATATGCAAATTGAGCACTCCCATGAGCTTCAGATGGTTTGGGAGTGTTGTGCCGCTGATCGTCGGGTGAAAGTTGAAGCGATGATTGATGATATGTATGCAGATGCTGGAGATCTTGCTTCCAGAGCTTCGGCTCCTAGAGACTACGGACCAATAGATGCTGATCTAGATAAGTTCAGTATACACTTAGAGGTGGATTCATACATGGCAAAACATGATGAGGGAGTTAATAAGCCAGTTTTGTCATGTACTATGGAGATCACTGTCGATTCCAAAAACATAACTTTTGGTGAAATGAGAGAGATGATCGGTAAGGAAATCAATATTGGCCCTAAGCAGATGGCACAAATCCGGTGGTGGCATCATAATAAGCAGCAATTCATAGAGGTTTTGGATACTGAAGATCTTATGCAGATTATGCGATGAAAGAAGCGAATCAGGAAGGTGTTCTTCCTTGGTACCATTACTAATGTTGTTGAACATGTTAGAGTGGATGTAGAGGCCCCTATAGTGGCTGAACAGAATGAGGTGGTCAACGTTATGAGATCTGATGAGAGCTGCTACCCTAGGCTTGTCATATGGACCGCGGGGTTCCCCTGCCTGTATTTGTAACATTTAATGATGTTGCACTTAGACCGGGTTTCTGTGATTATGTGTGTTGAGAGATTGCGATATAATGTTTTGTAAGCTGCTGAGATTTTTGGACATGTCACTCACTAAAACCATCGTTGTTGTAATAAGACATAATACATTGTAGTTGACATGATTATGTTTCTTGAGACGACGTACTATACTTGTTTCTGTTATTATGTTTGTTGGGACATTCTAATGTAATGTTTTGTAAAACCATGACTAGACAAGTGATGCATAAATACATTGTAGTTGACATGATTATGTTTCTTGAGATGATGTACTATACTTGTTTCTGTTGATTTGTTTGTTGAGAGATTGTAATGTAATGTTTTGTGAAACCATGACTGGACAAGTATGCGTAAGTACCTTGTAGTTGACATGATTTTGTTTCTTGAGTTGATGTAATATACTTGTTTCTATGATTATGTTTGTTTAGAGATTGTAATATAGTGTTTTGTGAAACCATGACTGGACAAGTGATGCATCAGTACCTTGTCGTTGACATGATTTTGTTTCTTGAGTTGATGTAATATACTTGTTTCTATGATTATGTTTGCTGAGAGATTGTAATGTAATGTTTTGTGAAACCATGACTAAACAAGTGATGCATAAGTACCTTGTTGTTGACATGATTTTGTTTCTTTAGATGATGTAATATACTAGTATGTTTTCCTTAGGCAATGAAATTGGGATGGAGGGAGTACAGGTTTAATATTTGAAATAAGAATGTATGAAGAGAAACCATATTAGGCAGGAGACAGTAATCTAGGGAAAGGGCATGGTATCCATTAAACTATTGCAACATGCCAATTAAGACATTGTTAAGGGCTACACTTTCTCTCTCTCTCTCTCTCTCTATATATATATATATATATATATATATATATATATATATATATCTCCTCACCGATGTCGACGCTATCGCCGGTGACAACACATTCGACATGCTGTCCTGGAACGACGAGAATGACCAGTCGAGCAGCGACAACCTTCTCTCCAAGATTGAGAATTCCTTGCACAATGTGAGTTCCTCTGTTTTCTCGGGCTAGGGTTAGGCATTGGTAAATCCCTCGATCTTAGCTCCATATTTGCATGTAATCGTGTTCAATTCTAGCTTTGTGTTTACCTATAGGTACCACGGATGATCTTTGAATCCGAATGGGAGGGCCTAGATCTCGATGGAGAAGTACCATGCGACCATGGGCTAAAACTTAGGAGATATGTTCCATTCGAAGGCATTAACATTGGGAGAAGGTTTTTGGGATGTACAAATCAGGTTTGTTTACATTATGTGCAATGGTGACAACAAGAAAAATGTATCGTGTATGTTCATAACACGATAGTGTGTGTTTTTAGGTTGGCCCCATGTGTAAAGCAGTAGAGTGGGTGGATCTTGAGTGGCCAGATGCACTTAAGAAATGTTTGGCACAGTTATGGGAGATGTATGAGTTGGAAAGGTCGGGGAGATTTACTAATGCTTGTGATGTAGCTGAAAAAATTACAAGCTGTCGGTACGAAATAAGAAGCTGGAACAAGAAATCAAGAATTTGCAGTCAGAACTAAGTGACAGAATCAATGGGAGCTTGGTTGTTGGAACTGCAAAGAAGCTTTAGGATAGTCACAGGTTACTGATTCATAATGCAGAAAAGGAGTGGGATCAGCTTAGGGAAGACAAGAAGAAGCTAGAGTACTGCATTGCGGATCTGTTGAAGGAACTGAAGAAGGTGCACGAGGGTGAACAAGGACAGACTACAGAGGATAAAGGAAATTCAAGATGAATAATTTATGCCGTGCTAATTCTTGAAACTAGTTAATTGTAAGACTTGGAGTTACGCTTTCTTAACTAAGCCAAACTCAATCCTCGAGCAAATTAATTTCAGACGAACACACATATCATGCATGTAGTTAAGTTCACATTTACAAAATCACCATTGTAGAGGATAAACCAGGCAGTTCATTACTAAATAGATGTCAACACTTGGATCTTTAATACCAGATGCCTGTTATGCCATACATCGCAATCCCAAGATTACCAGTTTTGCAAGACATAACAGATTGGATATCATAGTACATAATCCATTACAAACCATAATAAGGTCTCACAAATAAAGGATCTCATGATCCAGTCTTAATACAAACAAGTAGTGGAATAATAAGCGTAGTAGTGGGCTCCATCTTCAGTGTCACAGGCAATGCTGACGATGGGAGATGATCCTAGTTGTCGTAGCCGTCCTGCTGTCCATCTTCCTGATAGTCCTCCTCATAGTCTGACCACGGGAATAGCCAGGGACAAAGCCATGAGTACTCTTTAAGTACTCGCAAACTATCACTAACAAGTAAGGTAGTTCCAGTAGGAATCCTAAGCTCTAAGTTTATTTGCAAAAAGCCAGATTTATCTAAACTGAGTTCAAAAGAAAAGAAAACTAAGTGGGACCTAGTTTTCATATTCACAACCCTGCTGTGGTCAAGTCAAAATCATAGTTCACTTCATAAGTCATTCTGAAAACATCTAACGACGGAACAGTATGGCCACTCCAACTGTCCATGACCGCGGATGCGGCTATTCGAATAGTTTGACACTCTGCAGAGGTGGTACACTTTCACCACAAAATTCGATACATCCGTCAGGGATAACCCTGAATCATCATACTTAGTATGCGGATAATCAATCATAACCTTTCAATTACACACTCTAGTATAGGCACCTTCCCTATTAGCTTGGGCTCCTAGCCATGTCCATCTGCCATCCTAGGAACTGCATAGGTGGACATCATCAAGAGGTAGCCTCAGCTCAAACCTCTTCCGCGAGGGAACCCATACTAATTCATATAAACTCCCAGCTAAGCCTTACCCTATTCAGGTATTGTGGTTGTACGGTAAAATTGGAATGGTATCGCATCCGAACCCAACCATCAGTTTTTATAAAGGGCTAAGGCTCATGCCTCAACATTTTCATCATCAAATCCATTTGTGTTTCTCAACGCATGTCAAAACATTTCAATATAATGACTCATCATTCCAAGGTTTTCATAATCATTTTCACCAAGTATTCCCATCTAAAGTGATCAAGTTTTATGCTTAACATTAGCCACTAAGTTAAGAGTGTTCACTAATGAGGAATGCTAATCTCAATATCATGCCATAGAATGACATCTAGTATAGGCCTAGTTTTATACTCTTTAGGCTATATATACTACTTTCCAATAATCACAAAGCACTAACTAAAAGTAAAGAACTTTGGTAAAGTAAAAGAGTAAAGCTTGCAAGTAAAACTTGGGATTGGTATAATCAAAGGTATATAACCAAAGCATGCCTAATGCATCTTGCTTAGGTTATCTTGCAATTAGTGATGGCTTTCATAGTTAAGAAACTTGCAAGTGTTAGCTTGCCAATAATAGCTTGCAAAGATCTAGCTTGCCTTGATTGGTGCAGTGATTGAAGTTTTCCTCCTCTTCTTCGGGGTAGAGCTCCTCCTCCTCGTAGCTTGGGTCGTTACTATCGTCTATAAATAAATACGGGGTACACAATCACCAAGCAATACTTAACTACCTCTATTTAGCACACTAAGGGTCACACTTGATGATCTAGCATCATCACAATCATCACATGAAATAAAGAACTAGTTTATTTAGTTTATTTGAGAAAAGTAATTTCTACTCATTGAAATTTATTAAGATTTAATATTCTCCAATTAAAATATGGGATCATGTGGACACATGTAATCACCACATATTCTAATACATGGGAATGTGATTTAAAGGGTTGATCATATTTTATAAAGTTTAAAATTATCATTTAATAGATTTAAAGTGACTAGAAATGCCCTAATAGCATTCTTTTGGTACTACTCCATTGTCACTACATGCAAACCTAGATATTTTTACATCTTCAGATAGATATTGTCAAATGTGATTTTTGAGAGTTGGAATCAACTCAAAAGCTATTATGGTTGATTTAAAAAAAATTGAAGTTGCAAATGTATCTGTCTTGTTATTTTTACTAAAGATTATCTCTAACTCTAAATGATTTAAATCCAACGGGCTTGGATAGATAATTTAATTACCTTTCTAGCAAAATTTGAATCATGCAATTTGGTTTTGTGAAACTCTCTGAATTGATTTTTGAATATGTGGACAGAAACTAGTTTAAACCTAAATGGAAAAACAATATATGAATTTCCAGGCCTGAGCGAGAAAGCTAAACGGGCCGGCCCAGCTGCACTGCACAGCGCAGCGGGCTACTGACAGATGGGGTCCACCAGTCAGCGACTATTCTAACGCGAAACGGTATCTTTCAACCAGATCCCTACGATTTAATTCTAATCCAACGGCCGTGGTTCATCCTCGACGACGAACAGCTCCGGCGAGGAATCAAGCCTAACGCGGCGGTGGGGGTCTCGCGGGGCTCACCTGGGCTCCATCTAGGGTCAGCGACGTGGGCCATCGACGTGGTAGACAATGGCGAGGCTAGCTGCGGTCACAACAGGGCTTTGGGTGGTCGTAATCAATGGCGCCCTTCTCCTCCAGTAGCGGCGGGCTCCGGTGAAATTCCGGCGTGGTGGTGCTTGGCTTGCTCCGGGGAGACGTGTGGGAGTGTCTATGAGGAGTGGGGAGTGGAGTGGTATGGAGAAAAGAGGCAGGGGTGGCCTCCTTTTATATTGTGGCGAGGGGACCGAGCGCTACAGCATGAGCTCGACGGTGGCATCGCTAAAGGTGGCTATTGTCGTGGCGGAGGTAGGTGGACGGTGCGGTGTTCCCTGGCGGTTCTTACGGGCAAAATGGTGAGGCATGGGGCGACATGGTTCGGTCAGGAGCGTGCGGTGCTCCGCACGGTGGCAGAGGTATTTGCGGCAGCGTGCGGCAGCTGCGGGTCGTGCGTCGGTGAACATGGTGGTCATGTGCGTGCGCGGTGAGGACAAGGCGCGGTCTGGGCGAGCTAGTCGGGCGCGGTGAGCTGGCGCGCTCTGGACATGGCATAGAGAGGTGGGGCGCGACGTAGCTAGGGTGGGCCAGGGCTCGGCTTGGGTCGTGGCTTGGACAAGGGGTGCCAGTAGACTGCGGCGTAGCTAGTGCGTGTCATGGGCGAGGGTGGTGATGCTCCTGGCGCGCTTTCCACTATCGGCCAGCAACGACCAAAACTGGGCGGCGCTCCACTATGCACAACGTCCAAAGGGGGGTTGGTCTGGGTGCTTCTCGACACTAGAGGGGACAAGAGAGTGAAGAGGGGACACTTGGGTGGTAGATTACTGCTCAGAACATTGAAGTTAGGCAGAGGGTTAATTAGTGCAGCTCAGGTGTTTGTGTAAATGGCCGCATGAATTTTACTTTGGAATTTTTGATTCAATTTTTTGAGTGGTTTGATCTTAAGCTTGAGTAACTATGTTTTCTTGGAGAGGTCAAGGGGAATTGATTTGGTAGGTTTTTGAAAAAGTGGGATCTTAACATATGAACTAGATTCAATTTTCAACTGTCCATTTAGTTGCTTTGGAAAATGTTTTTGTAAGTCTGTAAGGTGGGCATTGGTACACTTTTACATGGTCTAGCAAGGGGTGAAAAGAAGTAGAAATGTTTCTGTTAGAATTTCTCTTCTAGGAACACTCAAAGTGGCCTAGTTGTTTACTTTGGTCAAAAAGACCATTTGGTTTATTTATTCATATTTGATTTATTTCTCTTTGGATTTAGTTTGTAAATGGCCTAGATGATGTATTATTCATCTTTAAACCAGTTCACATCATTTAGAACAATCAAGCATGGAATAAGCACTCAAATCTACACTAATGCAAACACACATGCATTCATATTCATTTTCTTAATAAAAGTTTTTGTTAACCCTAAATTGGGTGATTAGAACTTGATAATCTTGATTTAGGGTTTTTGGGATGTTACAATAGACATTTAAGAAAAACAAAATCTCGTCTCGAGATTTAAGAAAAACTAGGAACTTAAGAGATCTGGAAACTCAGTCCTAATGTAATCTTCTTGCTCCCAAGTAGCTTCTTCTTCGGTACGGTTGATCCATTGGATCTTGAGAAATTTGATACTCAGGGTCCTGGTGGTTCTGAAAGCTTATTTCAAAATACGAATAGGCACTTCATGATACGTCAGATCCTTGTTGATATCAATGGCTTGGTGATCGATGTTGTTGAAAACTTCAGTCTCCTCTGGAACTTCTAGGCATTTGCGAAGTAACAAGACATGGAACACATTATGGATGGCTGACATCTCCTCTGGCAGGTCCAGATGATAAGATACTTGTCCTCGACGATTCAGAATCTTGAAGGGTCCAATATATCTGGGGGCTAACTTTCCTTTCAGCTGAAAACACTGCATTCCTTTCAACGACAAAACCTTGAGATACACAAAATCTCCGACATTGAAAGTTAGGTCTCTACGTCTCTTGTCATCATAACTCTTATGTCTGGATTGGGCGGTCTTGAGGTGCTCACGGACTTTGTGAACCTTCTCTTCGGCTTCTCGTAGGATGTCGGGTCCGAAAATCTGACTCTCTCATACTTGCGACCAATTCAAGGGGGTACGACACTTCCTTCCATACAGAAATTCAAATGGCGCCATTTGCAAACTGGCTTGATAACTGTTGTTGTATGAGAATTCTGCGAAAGGCAGACAATCTTCCCATTTTGATCCATATTCTAGCACACAAGCTCTCAACATATCTTCTAAGATTTGGTTGACTTTTTCTGTCTGTCCATCGGTTTGCGGGTGATAAGCTGTGCTGAAATTCAACTTGGTTCCGAATCCTTCTTGGACTTTCTGCCAAAATCTTGAGGTAAATTGGGTTCCTCGATCTGACACTATGGTCTTGGGGGTTCCATGCAAACTAACAATTCTAGCAATGTACAATTCTACTAGCTTCGAACTCTGGTAGGTTGTCTTGACAGGTATAAAATGGGTTACCTTCGACAGTCTATCAACTATGACCCAAATAGAGTCATTTCCCCTACTAGAAGTAGGCAAACCGGTGATAAAGTCCATTCTGACAGAATCCCATTTCCATTCCGGAATCTGCGATGATTGCAACAGTCCTGCGGGTCTCTAATGTTCCGCTTTGACTCTCTGACAGATATCACACTTGGCTATGTAGATTCCAATTTCTCTCTTCATCTTGTGCCACCAAAATTGCTCCGTCAAATCCTGATACATATTCGTTCCTCCGGGGTGGATAGAATAAAGAGTATCATGAGCTTCCTGCATGATAACTTGCTTCAGCTCGGAATCTGCTGGCACACAGATACGTCCTTTGTACCACAAAACTCCTTCTTCATCTTCGGTGAATCCAGGTACCTTTCCTGTACCAATACGATGTTTGATTCCGTCGATACTTGCATTTCCCTTTTGTGCTTCCTTGATCTGACTGATCAACGTGGGTTGAAGTTCAATGCTAGCTAAATATCCTTTGCTAACTATCTCCGTTCTAAACTGCTCCAACTCCTCATGCAAACTTGGTTGGGCTTCTTTGATCATAGTGTTTAATCTACACGGGAAACTGCTAAGAGCATCCGCTACCACATTGGCTTTGCCGGGGTGATAGTGAATGTCAAGGTCATAATCCTTGATTAACTCTATACATCTCCTTTGCCTCATATTCAACTCATTCTGGGTGAAAATATACTTCAAGCTCTTGTGATATGAATAAATCTCACAATGATTACCCATAAGGTAATGACGCCATGTCTTCAATGCTAAAACTACAGCTGCTAGTTCAAGATCATGGGTGGGGTAGTTTTGCTCATGCTGCTTCAGTTGTCGGGAAAGATATGCTATGACTTTGCCTTGTTGCATCAACCCACATCCGAGACCAATCTTGGATGCATCACAATACACATCAAAAGGCTTCTTGATATCTGGCATAATCAAAATTGGGGATGAAATCGATCTCTTCTCGAGTTCTTGAAAACTTGCTTCACATTTGTCCGTCCATTCGAACTTTCTATCCTTCTTCAACAATTGTCTCATCGGTATTCCGATGCTTGAAAATCCTTCCATGAACTTGCGGTAATATCCCGCTAATCCGAGAAATGCACGGACTTGGGTTTGGGTGGTTAGGGATTTCCATTCTTCAACATCTTTGATATTGGCGGGATCGATAGCGACTCCTCCTGCCGACACAATATGTCCGAGGAATCCTACTTCCTTGAACCAGAATGCACATTTGCTAAAATTGGCATACAACTGATGTTCTCTAAGGGTTTCAAGGACGGTTCTCAGGTGTTGCTAATGGTCTTCTTCTGACTTGGAATAGATTAGAATATCGTCCATAAAAACAACGACAAACTTATCTAGAAAGTTCATAAAAATCTTATTCATGAGATTCATGAAATAAGCGGGGGCATTGGTTAATCCAAAAGACATGACCGTATACTCATACAACCCATATCTGGTGGTAAATGCAGTCTTTGGAATATCCGTTGCATGAATCTTGAGTTGGTGATAACCAGTCCTAAGATCAACCTTAGAAAACACTCTAGCACCAGTCAACTGGTCAAACAGATCCTCTATCTTGGGCAGTTGGTACTTGTTCTTGATGGTGACCTCATTCAGCTTCCGGTAATCCGTGCACAAACGGTTACCTCTATCTTTATTATCCACAAACAAAACAGGTGATCTCCATGGTGATGCGCTTGGTTGAATCAGACCTTCTCCAGCGTAGCATCAAGTTGCTTCTTTAGCTCCACTAATTCTGATGGGTTCATACTATAAGGTCTCTGAGCTATGGGTCTAGTTCCAGGAAATAGCTCAATAATGAACTCGATATCCCGATCTAGGGGCATACCGGGCAATTCATATGGAAATACGTCGGGGTATTCACAGACTACTCTCACTTGGTCTAGGGTTAGTTGGGCTAGACTCTTGTTGCATTTGAACTGACGGGGCAAGGTTTCTGAAACATGCTCTACTGATACTCCAGAGCTATTGGTCATGGTTATGGCTTTCTTCGCACAGTCGATCAATCCTTTATGTTTCGACATCTAATCCATTCCTAGTACTACTTCCAAACCTTTGGTTCCAAGTACTATTAGATTGGCATAAAAATCTATCCCATCGATTCTGATAGGTACAACCTTGCAAATTTTTCTAGCTTTGGTGGTTGAACCAGGTATTTGAACTATCATAACATGCTTCAATTTTGTTGGTTGAATCTTACTAGTGCATGCAAATTCTTCGGTAACAAACGAGTGCGATGCTCCAGAATCAAACAACACTCTTGCAAGTACTGAGTTAACACAAAACATACCCAGCACGACATCTGGCGCTTCCTGAGCTTCTTCAGCATTCATGTGGAACGGACGACCGTTGCGATTGGGCGAATTCCCTGGGGCAAATCTCCTTCCAGGCTGAACACGGTGTTGCTGCTGAGCTGGGGCATTCACATTGGTGGTGGCTGCAAGCTTCTTGGGGCACTCATTGGAGTAGTGACCCTTGACTCCAAATTCAAAGCAAGTAATCTAGGACTTGTCTTTGGCTGCAACATGCATGTCATTGCTTCCAGTCCTTGGGGCAGTATTGTTGTTGTTGTTGTTGGACTTGGGAGGTGCACGGTTGAAATTGTTGGAGTTACCGGGGTTGTTGTTGTGGTTTCCTCCAGACTTCAAGTTTGCTCCGCTACGATTGGGGTAGCTTGGATGGGACATCGAGGGTCTGTTGTTTCTTGGGGCATATCCTGTAGACTGGCTGGGGCGATACTTCTGGGCATTGTGGGACCCAGTCTAGTGCATCATTCTGCGCTTGCGGTTGTCATTGGATTGGTTGATCTTCCCTTCCATCTGGATTGCAGAGTCTACTAGCTCTTCTAGATCTTCTAAATGGATGTTGACTAACACCGTTTGCATCTCATCATGCAATCCGTTCAAGAATCTTTCCTTCTTCTTGGCTTCAGTGTTGATCTCATCAAGGGCATATCTAGCTAGGGACAGAAATTTGTCATGGTATACAACTACCGTCACCCTTCCTTGCTTCAGTTCCCTGAACTCATCTCTCATTCTGGTGACCAAACCTTGTGGCACATTGGTGCAGCTGAACTTGATCTTGAAAGCTTCCCAAGTCATCAACTGTCATGGTTCATAGTACTGGTGCTATTCCACCAGGCTCTTGCATCTCCTGCCAGATAGTGGGTGGCAAACAGTACCTTCTCGTTGGCATCAACTCCTGCGACTTCTAGATTGTTCTCCATGGTTTGTAGCTAGTCATCAGCATCTAAGGGATCCTCAGATTTGTTAAAGATAGGGGGATTGGTATTCTGAAAGTTCTTAACCTTGGATCCATGATGATCCTGATTTCCATGGCCTTGATTATTATGGGCCATCTGAGCTATCTATTGAAGAGTGGCTAGGTTGTCTTGGCGTTCGGCTCTACTAGCTTCACGATCAAAAACTAGCATCTACAGAATCTGCAACATCGGGTCATGCGATGAGCTGCTTCCTCCGGGGTTTCCACGAGTCATCTGAAGATTCAGATAGATAATGAGGTAAGAGGGAAATTTCTAAGGTTCATGGTTTTGTTTCAAAAACTTTCAACTTTGAGTTTGAACTCAGATTTTGCAAACTAACTTCTTCTCATTCATTCATTCATTCATTCAAGCACACAATACAAACACACACCACAACACAAATGGAAAACAGATGGTTTTAAGAACCATTCTGTGAACTAAGATACGGTGGGACCGGTACAACTCATTCCTACGGTAGTGATCAAGTGCATATACTCATCATCAATGAAGTCGAAATCATCATCATCGGTGTAGAAATCTATGGAATCATCCTCCAGGTAGACATTGTCATCACTGAGGTACGAGTGAAGATCTCCATGGATGTCTTCACCTTCTTCCGCTTCCTTTGCTTCAAGTTGGACTTCTTACTCATGGATGGTCTTCTCGAGAGTGGCCACCTTATTGCGAAGACGAGCGATGGTGCGATCCTTCTTCTCGCGTTGACGATGAAGTGATTGGCAATCCTTGACGAGCATGGTGAGGGTCTAGTCCTTCTTGGTGGCAATGGCAAGGTTGTGGTTGGCATAGGCTCGGGCATTGTCCAATTCCTTCTGCCTATCATACAACAAGAAGTCAAGATTCTCCACTTGGCACTTCAACTCCGGGTGACTTGGCATCTCCAATGGCATTCCCATAGAATCACGCCTTGCGAAGTTCACAAAGCGAGTTCCCTGGATCAAGTTGATGTTTTGCCCACAGAGATGGGCAAGAGCTTCATGCATAGCCATGGCTAATCCATCTAGCCAGATGTTCTCTCGCACGATGAATTGAATCTTCTCATAAAGGGGTTCTTCCATCTTGCCTCTAAGATCTTCAACTATCAGCCATTGTAGATCTCCTCCTAGGTGATCCTTGAGTTGAGCCTCAAGAACTCGGACATGGGCGCCCAGATACTCGACAAAGGCATCTAGATCCCTCTCAAAGATCAGCTGGCCTACGTTCCCCAACTGGTAGAACTTGGAATACCGAACTTCCATCTATAAGAATTTAGGATGAGTAAGTTAGTGAGGTGATCAAGTGTGTCAAGTTTTATGTAAGAATGTAAGAATTTTTGGGGAACATGATTTTTTTGAACGAATCAAGGATAAGTGTGGGAATAGGTTTTCATAAATACTCACTTGTTTTGTTTTGAAACTAAGTTTTTGTTCGGACGTCCATTCTAACTAGGGTCTCCTATGGTCAGGTTGGCTCTGATACCAACTTGTCAACACCCGGATCTTTAATCCTATATGCCTGTTATGCCATACATCACAATACTAGGATTACCAGTTTTGTGAGACATAACAGATTAGATATCATAGTACATCATCCATTACAAACCATAATAAGGTCTTACAAAAAAAGGATCTCATGATCCAGTCTTAATACAAACAAGCAGCGGAACAATAAGCGTAGTAGTGGGCTCCATCTTCAGTGTCACAGGTAATGCTGACGATGAGAGATGATCCTAGTTGTCATAGCCGTCCTGTTGTCCATCTTCCTGATAGTCCTCCTCATAGTCTAGCCACGGGAATAGCCAGGGACAAAGCCATGAGTACTCTTTAAGTACTCGCAAACTATCACGAACAAGTAAGGTAGTTCCAGTAGGAATCCTAAGCTCTAAGTTTATTTGCAAAAATCCAGATTTATCTAAACTGAGTTCAGAAGTAAAGAAAACTAAGTAAATGTTCTAAATCACTTTAAGTGGGAACCTATTTTTCATATTCACAACCCTGTTGTGGTCAAGTCAAAATCATAGTTAACTTCACAAGTCATTTTGAAAACATCTTACGATGGAACAGTATGGCTACTCCAATTTTCCATGACCGTGGACGTGGCTATTCGAATAGTTTCACACTATGTAGAGGTGGTACACTTTCACCACAAAATTCGATACATCCATCAGGGACAACCCTGAATCATCATACTTAGTATGCAGATAATCAAACATAACCTTCCCTTTACACACCCTAGTATAAGCACCTCTCCTATGAGCATGGCCTCCCAACCATGACCATCTGTCATCTTGGGCACTACATAGGTGGACAACATCGAGAGGTAGCCTCAGCTCAAACCTCTCCCGCGAGGGAACTAATACTAATGCATATAAACTTCCGGCTAAGTGTCGTGGTGGTGTCACGGCAGATGCCATGGATAGGATAAAGGTGGGGACAATATGCACTAGAGGAATCCAGGGAGGGATAGTGTGGTGATTCCACACACAGAAGCTTTGTATTCTTCAAGCTAGATGAGTTTACAAGTGCTCCTTGAGCTGTATTGGGGAGAGGAGGAAGAAGGAACTCTCTTACTCTCACCACTACCTATCTCAAGGACTAACTACTCAAATGCCAACCAACCAGAGATCAACCCCTTCTACAGATGCCCTAGCTCTCCTTATATAGGGGTGGCTAGGTATCCAATTAGGGCATACGTGGAGGCATATTCCTGGGAATATGCCTCTTCCCAAAATAGCAATCCGACCAGATCACTTTTCACCATCGTAAGCCATGCAGAGGCTACGTAAGCCTCTGCGGCGCCAGCGTCATCCGACACAGGGCGCGTCACCCTTGTCGGCCACGCCTCCGTGGTCCTTCTCCCTGTTCGCTTTGCTCATGCTCCAGCGTACAGTGACCACCTTTTAACCAGCAAGATACCTTCCTTCTCTTGCAAGCCTGATATAACCCGGATCATGCCTGGTTAATCCGGCCCCGCACTACTAGGAAAACGGCTATAGGTAATCAGCACATCCGTGGCTCACATGGTTGAAGTGCCCCACGGCTAAAACAGGCGTGGCTCACCTGTGGGCACTGCCCTACTAATAACTAGAACAACCGTGGCGCACATGACTATAGTGCGCCACAGATGTGTGTGGGACAGGGCCCTGTTGGCCGCACGCCAAACATCTGTAGCGCACTATAGTCATGTGCGCCACGGTTGTTAGTGTCATCTGTGGCGCACATGGGGGTGGTGCGCTACGCCTAAGCACATGCCCCCCTCTGCTCTGAAATGGCCACAAACTTCTGTGGCACACTTGGCCTAGTGCGCCACAGGGAGTAGGAGC
This sequence comes from Avena insularis, assembly GCA_023614405.1. Taxonomy (NCBI): domain Eukaryota; kingdom Viridiplantae; phylum Streptophyta; class Magnoliopsida; order Poales; family Poaceae; genus Avena; species Avena insularis. The sequence goes on along the minus strand of CM042688.1, from coordinate 242,205,222 downwards.
ATACGTGGCGCACATGGCATAGTGCGCCACAGATGTTTGTACTCCCTGTGGCGCACTAGGGCCGTGTGCGCCACGGATGTGTCGATTTCTTTAGGACAGCATTTTATGTGCACATGTGTGACCACATCCACCACCCCACACTTCACTTTCCCATTCTTCTTCCTCCTTAGATCTAGTCGGGATCTTCTCCTTCCCACCTCAATTTCTCCACACATTCACCATTTTTAGCATGTAAAACTTGCTTTGGATGTTACATATATAAGTAATAGAGGAGGTCTCCGGTCTCTCATCTATCCTTCTCCGGTCGACGCACGCACCTCTCCTTTCCATCTTTCTCGCGATCGGTCTCTCATCTCCGTAAGTTGTCCATGTAAGGATGTGTTCATGTGTATATGGATGATGTGCTCATATGTATGTAGATGATCGATGCTCATGATGTGTGTATGTGGAGAGGATCGATGGTCATATGTGTGTGTATATGGAGAGTATCGATGATGCTCATGCATGTGTGTATGGAGAGGATAATGATATGTTCATGTGTGTATGGATCGGTCTCTCTCTCTTGTGTTTGTATGTGAACAAGTTGCCATTTGTTTTGCCAAAATGTTGATTCATTTCCATTTTGGCAAGATTTTGGCATTTCGCAAAGGTCCTAATTTTAGGATAGGTCATGCCGAAATTTTCTATCGACCATTGCATGCATGCATTCATTATGTGGTTCTAATAGACTTCAAAATTGTACCGTGTACACCGTGGTGCAAAAATGGTCCGCATAATGAGCGAAGGCATTGTGGCTAGATTTTTGAAATGTGCGACGGCCGACATGATCTGAAATAACAAGACAGATATAAGATGTCCGCAGAAGATGCAAACTCAATCTGGGTGATCGACACCCATTCGGGAATCTAGCGCACTCGCTCCGCCATGGTTTCATGGATGGATACACTCGTTGGATAAGCTGGCGACGTAGATGATGGAGACGGTGAAGGTGGCCAACATGACGATGATCATCATCACGGCGAGAACGGGCGAGATGATGAAGAGTCTCCTGGAGATGGTGAAGGTGCGGAAGCAGACCGGGATGATGATGATCTAGATGCCGGAGGAGCAGACGACGATGGAACAACGTCAGGCTGGGTGCAGGACCCTTATGTGCAAGAGCTGCTTCTCAAGCGCATTTAGTAACGCCAGGCTGCCGCTAGAGAGAAAGCCAAGCTTGCAACTTGAGAAAGACGCGGTTACTCCATTGTATGAAGGATGCAGGCCCGATGATACCCGGTTGAATGTAACGCTCAAGGCTATGGAGATGAAGGCAAAGCACAAATTGAGCGACGCAAGCTTCGACGATATGATGGCATTCTGGCACGATCGTCTCCCGGAGGGGAACACATGTCCAACTAGTATCGAGGATGCCAAGAAAATCGTCTGTCCTCTCGATCTACCGCACGTTAGATATCACGTATGCATCAACAATTGCATCATTTATCGGGGCGAGGACGCGGAGAAAACCACATGTCCGGTGTGCGGCGTGAGTCGATACAAGAAAGGGAAGAAAGCACCTCGAAAAGTGGTATGGTACTTTCCTATCACTCCTCGTCTGCAGCGCTATTTCGCGGACCCTAAGGAAGCGAAGCTCATGCGATGGCATGCGGAAAGGAAGAAGCCAGGAGATGATGATGACCCCGAAAAGGATGAGCTGCTGATGCACCCTTCAGATGCTAGCGCTGAAAGATTGGACCTCGAATTCTAATTCGTGGAGATTCAAGGAACATCAGCTTTGGTGCGAGCACCGATGGACTCAATCCGCTCGTAGCCGTGAGCAGCACGCACAAAGACTTGGCCCGTGTTTGTATGGATGTACAACCTCCCTCCATGGTTGTGCATGAAGAAGAAGTACATACAAATGAGTATGCTAATTCAAGGGCCGAAACAACCTGGTACCGACATCAATCTGTATCTCGGGCTGTTGAAAGAGGAGCTAGCCACGTTATGGGAATCTGGAGCCAATACTTACGACGCTGTCGCACAAGATTATTTCACTATGAGAGTCGCCTTGGTCACTACGGTGCAAGACTATCCAGGTTGCGGGTATATCTCGGGTCAGGTTATCCAAGGATTCTGCGCATGCGTTAGGTGCATGGATAACACAAGCTATCTCCAACTAGAGAAAGATCCAGGGTCATCGAAAACCATGTTCATGGCGCACTGGAGGTGGCTCGGCAAGAATGATCCATGGTTATTTATCCCGCGTTTGTGTCTAGCTAGCTAGTTTAGATGTCTAGGCGAGCTTCCGAGCTCTAACTTGTTCGATCGACACATGTATTCGCATGTCACCAACTACTACTTTGTAACATGATCGAAACAATGTAATTAACTTAGACTATGTATTCATGTATGAGACTTATCTATATGTATTTGTTTCAATCTTGTTTTTCATATTGAGTATTTATATATATAATTGTATATCTTGTATCTGTGTGTGTATATCTGCTGTAATATTGTATATAATCTGTATTGCATATAATCTGGCTCGGAAATTAAAAAAAAACAAAAAAAACATCTGTGGCGCACATGGTCTACCTTTTGTGGCGCACTACACCTAAAGCGCACTATGGAAGTTTAGTGGCGCACTAGGTAGTGCGCCACAGAAGATCCCAGGGGTAGCGCACCATCCCAAACTTCTGTGGTGCACTAGGAGGTGCGCTACGCCTATCTCTACACAACCATGGCGCACTAGGCAGTGCGCCACGGCTGAGAGATAGCCGTAGCGCAAGGCCTGTGGCGCACTTCTAGTGCGCCACGGATGGGCATTCCTGGTGCGCCACTAACAGCCTGTTTCCTAGTAGTGCCGTGGGTACCTGCATACAACATACATAAATCCTGCCGGCATACGACATACGTCGGCCCAGACTCAGTTAGGTGGACATCCTCCGGTCCGGGTTATTCCGTGATTCGTCCTGCCTTGAGGTGACTCGGCCAGCACTTGCTTTTGCCTTGCCGTACCTCGGCTAACTCGGCCTTTATACCCCAGCATGACCCTACCCGGGGGTATCCCCCAACATTAGTCCCCGAAGCTGGTGCGGTCTTAGCAGCTTTAGCCGCTAAGGCCACGACAGGTTCAATTTATCGAGCCTTTTGCTCCTTTTTCCAAGTTACTTCATAGTCCAGATTTCATGGGCTAACTTTCCCTTGGCACATTCCGAGTTTTCACTCGCTGGCTAGGTCACCCTTTAGTTTTTCGGGTTATCATTCCTTCTCTCGTACGATTCCCCACGTGGAGGGTAATCATTATCTTGCCTCATTTTAAGGGCCTGCGAAAGTTACTGCTGCAGTTAATGTCAGGTGTTACTGTTGCACACATCACGTCATATATGTCTCCTCGTTAACTGTATCATCACGTCGCGTAGTGGGATCTCCTGCGCCCTGTGGCCCTTCCTATGGCTTGCCTGTGATTGGCTGACCCGGCAGATACATGGCCACACCGTGTGGCCTAGCCGCACCGCATGATCCCACTACCCTCGCCGGGGCGTGGTTAAATAGGGGAGGGGCGCGCCCCTTGGTCTTTTTCCCCTTCACGCGCCCCTCTACCTCTTCTTCTTCTTCCTCCTAGCGACAACGCCGCCACCGCCACACCTGCTCAGTAGCGCCACCGCCACACCGCACTTTCTCGCACCTGCATCGCTGCCGCTCCCGTGGAGCTCCACCGCCACGGGTCCATGCTAGTCCAAGGTCCTGCCCCCCACCTCCGATAGGGCCGGTGAGGATAGCGAACTTGACATGACTGAAGAGGAGCTCGCCGTCGTGAACAGGAGATGGAGGAGGAGATGGAAAACGCAGAGCGCGGCGCCTGGGCCGGTTCCTGGGTGTGCCAGGACGACCTAGACTGGCTCTACCGCACCTGCCGCATCCCTGAGGGCGTGGTTGCCCGCCTCGCCGCCGAGGAGCTCGCACCCTTACCCAATCCAGGTGAGTTCGTCATGTTCCTCTCCCATTTCCAGCACGGCTTCGGCCTCCCCGTCAGTGACTTCTTCCATGAGTGGCTCAACATCTATGAGCTTCAACCGCACCACCTTCCGGCGAAAGACATCAAATCTCTTTGTTCCTTCGCCTCCACCATATAGGGGTATGTCGGATTGTGGCCCACCAAAGAACTCTAGATCCGGTTTTTCGGTCTACGCCGGAACATGATTCCAAATAAGAAGCTTGATCCGGAGGACAAACATCTGACATAGTTCAGTGCCGCCTCTATTTGTCCCTGGAAACAATCCGTCTTTCCTCGGGTCACAGGGCTTGATTCGTGCAAGGGCTGGGCCCGCACCTTCTTCTATGTCAGAAATGGCACGAATGAAGATCTGATCCGGCTGCGCCCCTACGTTCTGGGTCCTCCTAATCCGGATCTCTGGGACCAGGTTTCTAAGAAACCCACCGTCTTGGCGAATCAAGTTAACAAGAAGTTTCAGGAGTTGAAGGATGCGGGGCTACGCAACAAGGACGCAATGATCACTTTCGTCTGCAGCCGAATCTCCCCTCTCTAGAAGCGCACACATAAGCTTTGCCACATGAGCTGGCGTCTTGACCCCAACCGGACTTCCTCATTTGAACTGAACAACGCAGAGATATTCTGCCGGGTCAAGGCCCTCTTCACGACTGACAAAAACTTCGCCGCTGATTAGGAGTGGGGGATAGAGCATTTCTGTCGGGACAGGCCTCCTCCTACGGTAACTCTCATGTTCCAATTTCATTCTGAGTTATATTCTATGTCGGAGTATGTTGTTTATCTGATCCTTTTGTATTTATCTCTTAGTTGTTTCTTCAGCAAACTCTCGAAGATGGCACTGAGCGTTTGCTCAAATGGGTGAAGGATCGACTTGTCTCGGACGAGGAGGAGCCGGATCAGGAGATGTTCCTGTCGTTCCCTGATGCCACCAAGCGACCCACTGGTAACTTCTCTTCCTTAAGAGATTGGCCTGACGATGAAGATGATTCTAACATTGAGGTGATGGAAGCATTTGACGCTATACCTCTTTCTTACGCCTTCCCGGCTTCAGCTAAGCCGGGTGGGCAGATCCACAAAGACCCTCCTCTTGCCACGGGTGAGCCGGTCCCAACCGCGTCAAAGAAACGGGCGGCCGCATCTGCTTCTTCCTCCGGACCTTCTAAACCGACCAAGAGGAGGAAGAAGTCTGTAGATAAGACCGCCACCAAGCCTCCGGCAAAGGCCATAGTCCGGAGAGCTCGCAAGCCCAAGGAGCCTTTAACGTTTGACGAGTAAGTTATTTCTTCCTTATCCAAATTTCTGCTTCATGCTTTGCTATTCATATGTTTTTCCTTTATTATAATTCATTATTCGTCGCTTGATTCGGTAGGGCTGCGGTGGAGGTTCCCCAGAGCAGATCTAGCATCACTTCGCCTCTCCGACATACCCCATCTCCCCCTTGTGGCTATGATACACGCCTGCTGAGCCCCATTTAGGAGGGTTTAGCGGCTGCTCCGGGTTCTAGCCCACCTCGTCTAGAGGGGGGCGACCTTGGAGCAGGGGGAGTGGTTCTGCCCAGGTAGCAGATGCTCCCAGCTCCTCTTTGGCTCAGCTGCAACCTGCCACCTCCGAGGTACCCACAGCACCCCCGCCAAAACCAGCACCAGCATCAGCATCAGCGCCAGCACCAATAACAGCAGCACAAGTACCAGCAGCACCACCAACTCCATCCGCCTCGTCCGAGTCTTCCAAGACTCGGTGAGAAGGCCCAGTTAGCACCAAGGCTGCACCCAAGAGCAAACCCGCAGCTCAAACCTCAACCTCTCAGCAGCAGCTTAAGGCCAAGAAAGCTTTTGGCGTTGCCAGGGCAGCATCTATCGAGGCTGGACAGCGCACACTCGCGTCCATGCTTCCTGAGAAAACTCCGCCGAAGAAAGATGCCCCCTCCAGGTCAGCTGGAGCACAACTTGTATTGCACACCAGCCCCGCTGCTGCCCAAGTTGAGAGGAGGGAGGCCCACGCCAAGGGTTTGATCGCGCCCCACATGCTTAGAGGAGAGCGCTATCCTCTGGCCCTGATCGAGTTTGTTAATAACTGGAACAAGGCGGAGTTCGTCAATAACGACGATCTCCCGGAGAAATTTGGGTCTGCCGAGTTTGCCGCACAGCTGAACACAGCCGCCAAGGCTATCAACCTTGTCAGCCGGATGATGGAGGTACGCTACTTCATCTTTTCTTTAACATGTATTAGTGCTTAGTCATATAACCATTAGTCCCCGAGCCTCCGGGGGAGTAACTTGTTACTTGGCCAGATGCTCCTTAGAGAATTAGCGTAGCTCCCTAGTAACTTCAGATATGCACACACCTAGAGCCGGGTTAAGTTCCACTTGGCCCAGATCTTGTACATTTCGAATATGCACACACCTAGAGCCGGGTTAAGTTCCACTTGTTCCGGATCTTGTACATTTCGAATATGCACACACTTAGAGACGGGTTAAGTTCCACTTGGCCTAGATCTTGTACATTTCGAATATGCACACACCTAGAGCCAGGTTAAGTTCCACTTGGACCGGATTTTGTACACTTCGAATATGCACACACCTAGAGCCGGGTTAAGTTCCCGTTGGCCCGGATTCTGTACACTTCGAATATGCACACACCTAGAGCCGGGTTAAGTTCCACTTGGCCCGGATTTTGTACACTTGCACTCTTCGAATATGCACATGATCAAGTTAACTTTGCTTTTCTGAGGTCACCACCAATCGCCGGAGTGCTGAGTTTCAGCGCCTCTTGGACACACACAAGGCGCTACGCTCGAAGCATTCTACACTTCTTGTTGAGTTTGAAAAGAGGGGTAAGTTTTCTCTTTGCCTTCTTCTTTAACCTTCCTTGCTTTTCCTTCGAATTAATCTGTTATTCGGATTGTGCAGCCAAAGTGGAGGACGAAAACACCATCATGAGGAAGAACTTGGACCAGATAAAAGGTAAGTCACTTCGATTACTTAATTTTTGTGCTTTCTCTCCTTTCTCTCGGGCTCGGCATGTATTCATACCTCGGCTTTGCCGGGTCAACAAACTATTTCAGCATCCCTTGAACATAGTGTGCCCGTGCCTAATATGATGTTGCATTTTCTCGAACAAGCAAAGGCAACACCAGGCCGAACTCAAGAAGAAGGATGATGAGCTCGCCCAACTCCGAGCTAAAACGATGAAATTGCCAAGCTCAAGGCCGAGATGAAAAAACTTAAGGAACTCCATAAGGTTGAGATGGACAAGGCTGGCCAGGATTTCACCGAGGAGCAAGAACGCCTCAAGCTCCAACTCGCAAAGGATCAAGAACTACTGCAGGAGAGACGTCAAGCTTGGCTCGGCTAACGCTGAACTTGAAAAGCTTCAGGAGAGGCGTGCTAATTGCACCAACGAGCTGATCCGGATCCACAGCCATATCTCTCGTAAGTTCTTTTCCTACAACCGACATGAATTTCGCCGGGTCAACCTCTTTTACTTATTTCACTTGTCTTGTTATCTGACAAATTCCCAGAGGGTAACGCCATTGCGGCTACTGCTGTTACCAAGTTCCACGAGAAGCAGGGTACTCCTACTGGTCCTGGATCTGAAACCATCCCCTTTGACATGAAGGACTTGCTGGTCAGCCTATCCTCTCGCCTTGATATTATCAAAAACTATGGTTCGGATATCCTAGACTCACCCGTCCAGATCTTCAATGCCCTTTGGCCTGGTGAAGATACTCCGGAGGGGTCCACTGCTCTGATTGCCAAGTTAATGGAGTGCGAGCCCAGCTTGACCTCTGGAGAGAATCCGCCGCCCGCGCCGGAGCTGAGACTGTTCTCCATTTCGTGCTCACATGGTACGAGAAAATAAATCTGGATCTTCTCGAGCGCTTGCACACCGGATCAAGCTGGTCCACTGATCCGGATTGGATAGCTCGGTGGAAGGCTCGCGTCCATCAACTCATTCAGTATGCTCCCATCCATCAATGGAACGAGGGACCAAGCTTCCTTGGTGTTATTGACGACGAATATGTCGAAGATGGTTCGGGAGATGAAGAAGAGGAGAAAGCTTCAGATGTTGAAGAGAATGAAGACGATGATGAGGCTGAGGCCGGAGTTCCACCTGCTGGCGGCGAGTTACCTGCTCCTGCTGCTCCTTGAGCACCAAAAAACACTTTGAAATTTATCAGATCCCCGGTATGCCGGGTGCAGATGTATTAAGCATACTGATTATGTTTTGCTACCAAGTTATTTATGCCGGATTATGTTGGGCGTAGTCCCCGAGTTTCATTTTCTTGTTCCTTCAATTTCATGGCTTGGCTCACGTCTACTTGATTTGGTTTTCTGACTTACGAGTCCGAGTTTCAAAAATTGACTTAACAATACATGGAAACTTGACGCTTAGCTCAAAGCATTCCAGCGTAGTAAACATAAAGTAAACATGAGGTTAGTCCAAATAACAAGTGTCGGCTCGATTAAGTTCTTTTCCTTAGTCGTTTTTCGTGTGCTACGCAATTCCAAACTTGTTCTCCTGCTTGCCATGAAGCCAAATCTTGTTGGACAGCAGCAAGTCGAAGAGTTGAGTTTTTGGTGCTCACACACTACTAATCCGGCTTAGGTGGAAGCAACCTGCACTTGCCGACATATAAATAACAAATATAGAAAACAACAACAAGTATCACTAAGGTAGTCCCAGAGTTACTGCTCGAGGTGCCAAGATTTCATTGATAAATTCATTGCCGGCATACATACCGAAATATGAGAGACTCGGATACACACACTTCTTTGTTAAGTGTAGAATGGATGAAGTAGAGCTACATTCCATGGACGCTTAGATTCCTCGCCGGACATGTCCGCCTTGTTCTTCTCCTGTGGTTTTGCATCGATGAGATAATAAGAATCATTGTGCAATGCTTTGCTCACAATGAATGGCCCTTCCCATGGGGGGATAACTTATGCATGCCAGCAGTACGTTGTACCAACCGGAGTACCAGGTCACCTTCTCGGAAGACTCGGGGGTTTAGTTTCTGGCTATGATAGCGTCGGACATTTTGCTGATATATGGCGGATCTGGATAATGCCAATTCTCTCGCTTCTTCCAGCAGATCAACATCATTTTGCTGGGCTTCTCGCACTTCAGCTTTTGTGTATTGGGTCACTCTAGGCGAATCATGCTCTATGTCGGCTGGTAATACAGCTTCTGCCCCATATACTAGAAAGAATGGTGTATAGCCTGTTGATCGATTCGGAGTTGTTCTTAAACTCCATAGCACCGCTGGTTGTTCTTCTATCCAGCACCCCACTGATCTTTGCAGCGGCTCAATGAGCCGGGGTTTTATCCCGGATAACACTAATTCGTTGGATCTTTCCACTTGTCCGTTCGATGCGGGGTGGGCTACCGAGGCAATGCCCAGCCGGATCTTTTTATCTCGGCAGAATCGTGCAAATGCTCCTTCAGCAAAAATTGTGTCGTTATCTGTTATGATACTGTGAGGATAGCCATATCTCAAGATGATATCTTTGAGGAATGTCACGGTCGTGGCTCCATCACATTTTCTTATTGGCTTTACTTCAATCCACTTGGTGAACTTGTCCACCATAACCAAGATATGGGTCATATTTCCTCTCGCGAGTTTAAATGGGCAACCATATCCAAACACCATACAACAAATGGCTAGGTAATTGGTATGGTCTTGAGCTCCAACATTGGCATGTGTGTCTTGGTAGCATACCTCTGACAACCGTTGCATTTTCTTACTAGATCTTCTGCTTGTTCCAAGGCACTTGGCCAGTAGAATCCATGCAGGAAAGCTTTTGCCACTAAGGCTCTGGACGAGGCGTGATGCCCACATTCCCCTTGATGTATATCTCGGAGGAGGTCAAGCCCTTCTTCCGGGTCAACACACCGCTGCAGGACATTCGTGACACTCCTCTTGTATAACTCGACATTGATAATCGTGTATGCTTTTGCGCGCCTTTGAACTTGCCTTGAAAGCACTTCATCATCGGGGTAAGGATCCATCCTTTAGGAACTGGAATATAGGCAATGCCCAAGCTGGTATGGCTCACACTAGAAACACGTCCTCGTCCACTTCCATTCGATCTACCGGCATAACCTCTGCCGGGTCAGGCTGCACAGTCCCCGGGTTCTGCAAAGCAGTCCCCGGGTTTGCCGAAGCAGTCCCCGGGTTTCCTGAGGCACTTCCCACATCAATGTTCATGGGAACACCTTCCGACTCCGGATTTTCCGGGATATAGATTGACTAGGATTCTGGGGGTGGCCTGGTAGATGGTTTTCTGAGGTGCTCCAGTGCTACACCTAGTGGAATCTATTGTCGGGTGGATCCGAGTTTCTACAGTACGTCGGCAGCCTCATTTTCCAGCCGGGGTACATGATGGAACTCGCATCCCTCGAAGTATCCCGATATTTTCTGCACATGAAATCTATACAACGCCATGTTTTCATCCAAAGCATCCCACAGCCCCGATACTTGCTAAACTACCAAATCCGAGTCGCCAAAGCATTGGATCTGACGTATTCCAATATCTTTTGCCACTTTGATCCCATGCACAAGTGCTTCATATTCTGCAACATTGTTTGATGCTGCGAAGTGGATCTGCAGCACATACTTCAGCTGGTCCTTCTTGGGCGAGGTAAGCACAACTCCGGCGCCTAACCCGGTTTTCATTTTTGATCCGTCAAAATGCATTCTCCAGTAGTTCGGATCTGGCAATGGTGGCTCATATTGCATCTCCGCCCAATCCACGAAAAAGTCGGCCACTACCTGAGACTTGATCGCATCTCTCCTGTCGAATTGTGGAGCATAAGGAGCTAGTTCAATTGCCCATTTTGCGATCCGGCCGCTTGCATCCTTATTGCTCATTATCTCAGATATGGGGGCTTCACATGTCACTTTAATGGGGTGTTCTTCAAAATAGTGCTTCAGCTTCTTTGCTGCCATATATACACCATATGCCATTTTCTGATAGTGAGGATAGTTCTGCTTTGATGCTGATAATACCTCGCTCAGGTAATAGACTGGCCTCTGCATCGACTTACCCTCTTCGTCGCGCTCTACCACTATTACTGCACTTACAACTCGGTTAGTTGCGGCTATGTGGAGCAACATTGGCTCTTTTGATAGTGGAGAAGCTAATACTGGTGCAGTGGCTAACATTTTCTTTAGCTGAATGAAGGCTTCATTGGCCTGCGGCGTCGATACGAATTTGTCTGACTTTTTCATTAGTTGATAGAGAGGTAATGCCTTCTCTCCCAAACGACATATAAACCGGCTTAAGGATGCCAGGCAACCAATGAACTTCTGGACATTGTTAAGACACTTCAGGAGTTCCATTCGTTCTATGGCTCGGATTTTAGTTGGGTTAACTTTGATACCTCGACTGGAGACAAGAAATCCGAGTAATTTTCCAGCCGGGACACCGAAGGTACATTTCTCCGGGTTAAGCTTCATCTGAAATCTCCTTAAGTTTGCGAATGTTTGCCTGATATCGTCAAGGAGCGTTTTGCTTTCCTTGGTTTTTATAACCACATCATCCACATATACTTGCACATTTCCGCCAATTTGATCGTGAAAACATTTTTGCATACATCTTTGTTGCGTTGCCCCTGCATTACGTAAACCAAAAGGCATGGTGCGATAGCAATAAGCCCCATACAGGGTGATAAACGCAATCTTTATTTGATCACTTGGGTTCAGAGGTATCTGGTGGAAACCAGAATACGCATCTATGAATGACAACAGTTCACACCCAGCAGTAGATTCTATGACCTGATCTATCCTTGGCAGTGGGAATGGATCTTTAGGACACGCCTTATTCAGGTTCGTGTAATCGATGCACATACGCTAAACCACTGCCATATTCGGATCATCTTTCTTCTTTTCCACAAGCACCGGATTAGATAGCCAATCCGGGTAAAGCACTTCCATGATAAACCCAGCTGATAGGAGCCGAGCTATCTCATCTCCAATGACTTTTCTCCTATCTTCGGCAAAGCGGCGGAGAGGTTGCTTCACTGGCTTTGCTCCGGGTCTCACATTCAAAGAGTGCTCAGCCAACTCCCTCGGAACACCTTGCAAGTCCCGTGTAGACCATGCAAAGATATCCTCATTCTCATGGAGGAAGTTGACGAGCTCACTTTCCTATTTGTCAGTTAACCCGGCACCAATTGTTACGGTGCGCTCTGGAAACAAATCATCCACAGGCACTTTTTTGTATCCTTTGTTGCTTGAAATGAGTCACTTTCGTGTGGGTTACTCAGCGCTGGCATATACTGTTGTGCGGATTGAGCCAATGCCGCTACTTCCTGGATCTTTCTCTTTTCTTGTGCGATCACAATTGACTCGGGTAGGTTGGATCCGGCCGACGCACACTCAATGGAACGTCGGAAATCTCCTGCTATGGTAATTACTCCATTTGGCCTAGGCAACTTCATCTTTAGGTAACTGATATGACAACTTGCCATGAATTTGTTCAGGGCTGGCCTGCCGAGTAACGCGTGATATACGCTTTCCAAGTTCACAACCTCAAACTCCAAATTCTCAATTCGACAGTTATCTCGTGTGCCGAATAACACGTCAACCCGGACCTTGCCAATGGGTTCACAGGAAATGCCTGGCACAATACCATGGAAAGTTGTCCTCGTGGTTTGGAGCATGTTCTCCGAGATACCCAACTTGCACATTGTATCCACATACATGATATTAATGCTGCTGTCATTGTCAATCAGCACCTTAGAAAATCTCACATTGATATTGGGCCCGATGAACGTTGGGTCCAGCACTAATGCATATGAACCAGGACTTGGCATAAGCTTGGGATGATCCTTAGTACTCCAGGTAATTTCCTGATCCAACCAAGGCATATACCTCGTCACTGCCGGCATAACCGCATTCACCTCCATATGTCGGTGCTGCAAGCTCTTTCCATCCGTTTCCGCCGTGGTAAACACACAGTAACTCTAGAGATGCTCTCTGTACTCATTTCTCCCCTCATTTCTGGGGTATCTTTGATTTGGTTGATGCTGATTTTCCACCTGATGCACTGCATCCCTTCTCTCATGGTTTTCATACCTCGGTGGAGGTGGTGGCAACATTAACTGTTGCATGTTCGCTCCGGAGAGCAATTGTTGTCGGGGTAACTCCTGCCGAGGTTGATCGTTCCGAGGTGCTGATACATTGCAAATGTATCTATAATTTTTGATGCTCCATGCTTGGTTTTATCCACTTTCTTGTGTTTTGTCCACACTTTGGATTACTTTTCATATGATTTCTTGGACTAACCTATTAACAAGAGCCACAGTGCCAGCTGCCTATTTTCTGTTGTTTTTGGTTCCAGGAAAGTCAGAAAATGAATATTCTCAGAATTGGACGGGACAAAAGCCAAAGTGCCCATTTTTCTAGAAGACTCTAGGAGCCAGAATACGAGACGGAGGAGGGCCAGGGGCTGGCCACACCCTCCCAGGCGCGGGCTGGGCCTAGCCACACCAGGGCATGGTGTGGTGGCCCCAGGCACCCTCTCGGTCTCCCTCTTCGCCTATAAGAAGCCTTCTAACCTAAAAACTTCGGGGGTTCGATGTTTTTCCACGAAAAGTTCCGCTGTGCCACCGCCACCGAAGGGGAGATTCGGGGGACAGAAAGTCTCTGTTCTGGCACCCTGCCGGGATGGGGAAGTGCCCCCGGAGCCATCTCCATCGATGTCCACCATCATCTTCATCGACCATCCATGTTTCCCCCATCTATGAGTGAGTAATCCCCCACTGTAGGCTATGGGGATGGTAGGGATTGGATGAGATTGTTCATGTAATGGCATCAGATTGTTATGGCTTTGTGCCTAGTATCTTTTATTACTGCTTTATGACTTTGTTGCGACTTGTTGTGCTTAATGCTTGTCACTAGGGCTCGAGTGCCATGATTTCAGATCTGAACATGTTATTGATTCAATATAATAGTATTGTTTTTGGTCTTATATGCAAGTTGTATACACACGTTGTTGTCCGGAACCTACGGCCCCGAAGTGACAGAAATCGGGATAATCGGAAGGGAAAGGCTTTGATGTGAGGATCACATGTGTTCACGGAGTGTTAATGCTTTGCTCTAGTGCTCTATTAAAAGGAGCACCTTAATTGCTAGTAGTTCCCTAGAGGCCCCGCTGCAAACGGGCTGGCAGGACAAAAGATGTTGTGCAAGTTCTCATTGCGAGCACGTATGACTATATATGGAACACATGCCTAGGATTGTCTAGTACTTGGATGCTTTATCTTATTTATCTGCAATTTCCCTATGTTCTGATTGCTATGTGAATTGTCTTGTCCATGCAACGCCCGTCCATCCATCCCTCTGCCTACCGCACTCGAATCCCACTATTACTGCTTTTGTTACTACTGTCTTTGCTTTGCTACTACTGTTACTTTACTATTCTTACTACAAAACTGTTGCTACTGATAAACTGCTATGAGCATAATTGTTTCCAGGTGCATCTGAATTGACAATTCAGTTGTTAAGGCTTATAAATATTCTTTGGCTCCCCTTGTGTCGAATCAATAAATTGGGTTTCACTTCCCTCGAAAATACTGCGATACACCCCCTATACTTGTGGGACATCAAGACTATTTTCTGGCGCTGTTGCCGGGGAGCATAGATTTATTTATCAAGTCCACTTGGATTCACTATTGTTCAAGCTAAGTTTATTTTCTCCTTGTTTGCTTGTTTCTTTGTCAAAAATACAAAAAAAATAGTTCCTACTCTAGTTGTTATTTCCGTTGGTCTGTTATTGTCTTGCTTTATCATGCTTGTTGTCAATGGTTGGTTTCTTTGAAACTGAAGCTTATTGGCAAGGTGGGTTCACAGAAGATCAAAAATATTATTATAAGGAACACCGCTTGTCACAAAAAGGGAAACACTTATGGGAATAAATTGATAGATTGTATACCATTGCTAGAAACATGTGCTCTACTTATAATGTTACTTATTGATGTGATGAGTCTTGTTGCAGAAAGAGGTATAAACACCTCCCTTTTCAATGTGAGTATAATGATAATGATACCATATCTTCCTATGCTAAAGGAATTTATGACTTTTATGATGCGGAACAAATTGAAGAATTTATTGCTTGGAAGGGTGCTTTTGAGCTTGCTAGTTTTCTTGAAAGTATTGATGATTCACCTTACAAATATGAGGTTTATGGTATACTTAAATTTTTCTTTGATAATCACAAGGATGAAAATAGCTATATCCTTGAATATTTTAATGCGTTGCAGGACCATATGGAAGGGACTAATGCCTTGCAGGCTCCTATGGAAGAAGAAATTGATGAACCTGAAATCTCATTAGATGAAAAAGAGGAGGAGAGTGATGAACAAATGGAGGAAGAATGGATTAGCTACCCATGCCTACCTTATAATGAGAGTAACTCTTTATCCCTTACATTATTTGATTGTCCTCCATGCTTACAAAAGGAGGATGCATGTTATGTTCCCGAGGTTTCATTTGAAAATGTTTATAATAAAGCTCTAGTGCTTGTAGATCATGAAGAGCATGCTTTATGTGATAGTTATATTGTTGAGCTTATTCATGAGGCCACTGAAAATTATTTTGAGAGAGGAAAATATGGTGGTAGAAGTTTTCCTGGTATTGAAACACCTCTCTGTGTGCTGAAAGCTTTGAAGTCACTCTTGTTTTATCTTCCTATGCCTGTCACTTTGTTCTTTGTGAATTTATTTGCATAGATGATTCCTATGCATAGGAAGTGGGTTAGGCTTAAATGCGTTTTGAATTTGCTTCTTGATGCTCTCTTTTACTTCAACTCATATTTCTTATGAGAGCATCCTCTCAAAAATTTTATGCCTGAAGATGATAATATGTCTACTATTCTTGGGAGACCTTTTCTTAAGTACTGCATGAGATGTTATTAATTGTAATCAAAGGAAGGTGACCTTCAATGTTAATGACAAGGAACATACTGTCTATTTCCCCAAGAAGATTGAAAGGACTTATGGTTTGAATTCAATTGAACATGTTGAGGGCATTCAAGTTGGAGAAATATATTGTCCCATACCAAGAGAAAATTTTGAAACTATTATGATTGGGACCATTGCTATCAAGGTTGAGGTAACATAATCGTTAGTGGAATACAAAGTTTTGTCTCATATCAAATTGTTTTGGTAGCAAGACCTGATCAACCTTATTAACAATAGGATTTCACTGAACAAAACAATGTTTTCACCATGATTATTTCCGCTTACTTCTATTTTATCCATTTTTAGTTTTTGCTTTTGCCTAACTTAAAGGCGTTAAAGAAAAGTACTTATTGGGAGATAACCCAAAAGTTTTAGATGAGTCTTGGAAGTTATTACTTCAGTAATAACTGCTCCTTATCCTTTTTATTTGCTTTTTGTGCCGAGAGTAACCTCTAATGAGAGAGAAGTAATGATTGGGAAAGTTGATGTCCTGGAACAGATTTTTGTGCTTCACCGTAAAAATTCGTGAGAGAGCTCTGTATATCGGATTGAGCTTTAATTGTTTGTGCTTATGCCCCAGGTTGTTGTCTAACTTTAGTTAGTTCAACACTTTTTTATTTGAGCAACGGAAGGTCTTCGAAAAAAATCGTCTTTACCTGCTGGTCTGTTTTGACAAATTTCTGCCATTTTCTGCATTTGCTTCTTGTGGGTTCCTTTTTGAGTTCTTTTGGGGAATTGACCTTTTTGAGGGAAGTGCTACAGTAGGTAGTGTTCTAATGGGAGTTTATTTGGTGTTATAAGTGAACCTTAAGACTTATTTATCTTGAGTGCACTAATGTTGCTAATAAAGATTGTGTGAAGTTTTGTATGAAGGAAAAATTTCAGGTATATGGAAGGAATGAGTAATGAGATGAAGGATGGACTAAAGCTCAAGCTTGGGGATGCCACGCGTGTCACCCCAAGAAATATCCAAGAAGTACAAGCGTCAAAGCTTGGGGATGCCCAAGGCATCCCCTTCTTCATCAATAAAAATCCTAGGTTTCTTCCAAACACTTCATTTTTATTGTTTCATGCACAGTTGTATTGTTCTTGGAGCGTCTTCTTTTTCATTTTAGTTTGGTTTTGTTTGCTTAGTTTTCTGAATAAATTGGTTGGACCCCCTCTTTCATAATTTTGTGTTCAAATAGTATGGTTTGGTTTGGAAAAGAGTAGGAAAGCTCATGCTTAAGTGGTAAAGAGAGCTTGTTTTTGACTGTGGCCTATGCTTTGTCATGATGCTCGATATTGTTTTGGCTTTATGCTTAGTATTCTTTGCTGTAGCATGACTTGTTATAAACAATTGAGATTGCTTAATGTGCATTGGATGAATTATGCGTTGTTTTAGCATATTAAAGCATAGTATAGTGTTATTCTCCTTTGATGCTTTATTTGGGTTGACTTGGCGCATGCTCATACCATGTTGTGACTATCTCAAGTCACCTTAAGCCTTTATGATCCTTTATTTTTCAACTTGTAGTATCACTTTATGCTTTGATCAATAATGTTTTGTCGATCTGCATAATTATGGCCATTATTGCTCTCTCATTTGTCGCTCGCTTACTATTGCTAGCCTTCACTTACACTGAGTGTTTTACTCATGTTTCCAACTCCCTTAAACCAAATATTGCCAAAGTGTCCACCATACCTACCTATTAGCATCATTTGCTACTTCCGTGCATATTCACTATGCCTTGTTTTCTTCCGAATAAAATGTTTGCTTGTTATGAGAAAGTTAGATAGTAAAGCTCTCACGAACTTGATGGCACACTTTATTTCCTGCACTTAATAAACCTGAACCATTGTGAACTCTCCATGAAAGTTATATGCTTGCTAATTATAGGCTGGGGATTAGCAGAACCGTGCTGTCATGGGGAACGCTTTCAACACTTGTAAATATATACTCAGTTGATACCTTGCTCTTTTGTTTGCGGATGTCGTCGGTGTGAAATACAAGGGGAGCTTGTAAGTCCATGGAGTTATGTATGTGTGTTAGAGAAATGCAAGTCATTGGTCTATTCCATGCTGACATGGTGGAAACCTGCAGCGTAACCATAATGATATCTATGAAGCATTCTTCTTATAAAAAAGAGAGAGATATCTATTGAGAAAAAAAAAGAAAAATGAGAGATTTATGAAAAGAGGAAAGAGAGAAAAAAGCACCATTTTCCCATGGTAAATAAGAAGATTGCTGAGATACTCATTGTCTGCTTGCCTTGTCATTTTGATATGGGGATTCTTCCGTATCATCGGGCAAGGGGTACTCCGTTGGCGGTTCTCAATGATACGCACATACTTACGATGATAAGAACTTACTGGTAACTAAAGTTGAGTAGCATGAGGAGCGACCCTCGTACTCAAGGGACTTGGGATTTTCAGTTTATAGTCTGTCAAGCATATAACTCAGATTGGACCTCACTTTCACCTTAACCACATTAAAGATGCCTATGACAGGGGCAATGAGAGCTCAAAGCTAATGAGTACCATACTTTCAGCATTTGGAAGCCTTTCAAACTTTTCAAAACCTTTTAATTTCCTTGTTGAGTCTCCACACATTCTTTGAGCACCTTCTTGAGAGCATATTGGCCATTCTTAGTTCTATGTGCATTGTCCCAAGACTTGTTGATTGATGCATACCTTGATATTTCTTGTTTTAAATTATTTGTATCTAGTCACTCTTGTAAACTTTGAAGGTGTCCTTTGCATTTATGTTTTCTACTCTATGAGGGACAAGCTGAATACCACTATGCTATGTTTTCTTTATGTGAAACAAATAAACTCCTTGCAAAGCATTGTAATTCATGAATCTTTTGTTTGTGCCTTTTCATGTTGCATCATAGTTTCTTTGTCTTATTGCTAGAACTTTGTCTTTCATGTTATGATTGAAGTACTATGATCCCAGCCTTGAATGTTTACAAATACTTTGGTCAAGTCTTTGATTGTGCATGTCACCTCAAAAATTATTCTTTCTTTCTATCACTCACCTACTTGAGGACGAGCAAGAGTTAAGCTTGGGGATGTTGATACATTGCAAATGTATCTATAATTTTTAATGCTCCATGCTTGGTTTTATACACTTTCTTGTGTTTTGTCCACACTTTGGAGTACTTTTCATATGATTTCTTGGACTAACCTATTAACAAGAGCCATAGTGCCAGCTGCCTGTTTTCTACTGTTTTTGGTTCCAGGAAACTTAGAAAATGAATATTCTCGGAATTGGACGGGACAAAAGCCAAAGTGCCTATTTTTCTAGAAGACTCCAGGAGCCAGAATACGAGACGGAGGAGGGCCAGGGGCTGGCCACACCCCTCCCAGGCGCGGGCTGGGCCTGGCCGTGCCAGGGCATGGTGTGGTGGCCCCAAGCACCCCCTCGGTCTCCATCTTCGCCTATAAGAAGCCTTTTGACCTAAAAACTTTGGGGGGTTCGACGTTCTTCCATGAAAAGTTCCTCTGTGCCGCCGCCACCAAAGGGGAGATTCGAGGGATAGAAAGTCTCTGTTCCGGCACCCTGCCGGGACGGGGAAGTGCCCCCGAAGCCATCTCCATCGATCTCCACCATCATCTTCATCGACCATCCATGTTTCACCCATCTATGAGTGAGTAATCCCCCGCTGTAGGCTATGGGGATGGTAGGGATTGGATGAGATCGTTCATGTAATGGCATCGGATTGTTAGGGCTTGGTGCCTAGTATCTTTTATTAGTGCTTTATGACTTTGTTGCGACTTGTTGTGCTTAATGCTTGTCACTAGGGCCCGAGTGCCATGATTTCAGACCTGAACATGTTATTGATTCATTATGATAGTATTGTTTTTGGTCTTATCTGCATGTTGTATACAAACATTGTTGTCCGGAACCTATGGCCCCGAAGTGACAGAAATCGGGATAACCGAAAGGGAAATGCTTTGATGTGGGGATCACATGTGTTCACGGAGTGTTAATTCTTTGCTCCGGTGCTCTATTAAAAGGAGCACCTTAATTGCTAGTAGTTCCCTAGAGGCCCCGCTGCAAACGGGCTGGCAGGACAAAAGATGTTGTGCAAGTTCTCATTGCGAGCACGTATGACTATATATGAACACATGCCTAGGATTGTCTAGTACTTGGATGATTTATCTTATTTATCTGCAATTGCCCTATGTTCTGATTGCTATGTGAATTGTCTTGTCCATGCAACGCCCGTCCATCCATCCCTACGCCTACCACACTCGAATCCCACTGTTACTGCTTTTGTTACTACTATCTTTGCTTTGCTACTGCTATTCGTTTACTATTCTTACTACAAAACTGTTGCTACTGATAAACTGCAGTGAGCAAGATTGTTTCCAGGTGTAGCTGAATTGACAACTCAGTTGTTAAGGCTTATAAATATTCTTTGGCTCCCCTTGTGTCGAATCAATAAATTGGGTTTCACTTCCCTCGAAAATACTGCGATACACCCCCTATACCTTTGGGTCATAAGGTGCCTGAGCATTCCCCGAACCACTTTGTTCAATCTTTCTCATCCACCCACATTGTCGAGTCGTGTGACCCGCCGGGTTACTCGGATTTGGCGTGTGGAATTTGCACGGCTGATCCAGCATCGCCTCATACATATACCTCTGTTGGTCTTTCTTTTCTTGCCACTGTTTCTTCTGCTCTGGCATCCAAGTTTTCTTGCCATCATTTCTTGGAGTCCATTGTTTCCCTCCAGTTTTCTGACGCTGATTACTCCCTGGTCCGGGTTGATCTTGATTTACAGCGGGAACTTGCTGCGAACTGTATCTGTAATCCGGTCTATCATCTCTTCTCTTACCCCAGTAATCATTCCGTCGGGATGATCCGACTCCACCTCGCTGGTAATACTCCTCATTTGACTCGTTTGACATAAGTCGGGGTTGAGTCGGATCCCCCAAAGAATACGAATCAGCAATCCGGATTGTCTCTGCCAGTGTAGTTGGCATATCTCTTTATAGCCTTTACCACAGCATGCTTGCATATCTACACCCTTGTGCAAACCAAGCTATTGCCTGTGACTCGATCACGCCCTCACATGAGTTTCTCATGGTGCACCAGCGGGTCAAGAACTCCCTATCTGTTTCATTTGGTCTCTGTTTGCACATTGCTAAGGTCTGTGGCCTATTCGGCCTCTGATACGTGCTCGAGAAGTTACTAACAAACGTTTCCTCAAAATCAATCCAACAGTTGATACTTCCGAGCGGCAAATTGTTTAGCCATACCCTCGCTAGCCCCTCCAGCATCTGCGACACGTATCTCACAGCCCATCTCAAGTTGCATGTAGCAATTTTCACTGTCGTAGCGTAGTTGATCAACTGGTCCTCCGGCTTGGTGCTGCCATCATATGTTTTCGTGCCTCTGGGTAATTGGAAGTTAGGTACTGGAGGTTCTTTCATGATCCGGGGCCCAAAGCACGCTGGACCCGGAGGACCTTGCCCCCCAATCTGCTCCGACCTATAAAGCCGATCCAGTTTTAACCTGGCGTCATCAGTCATCCAGTCCCTGCTCCCCAACCTTGACCCTATCACGTGATAGTCTGGCCTAGGGTATCCTGCGTTCACCATTTCCGAATCACCATCATTGTATTTTTCTCGCTCTTGTGGAGCGCCTCTTTGTTGCATACCTTGGCCGGCACTTCGCTCTTGCCATGGTATATTCCGCTGCTGTGGTTGCCCTGCACCTGCCGAGTTGCGTTGTCCAGCATTGGCGTTTACAGCGTTTCCCTGACCAGCATTGCCTTGGTCACGGTTACATCGGCTAGCTTCACCTCGGCTAACACTTTGTTGATCCTCATTTCCCTGCACTGCTCTTCCTTTCCCTGCCGTTGCCGGGTCATAGGGGACTATCTGTTTGTTTCTCCTCGCCGAGGTTACCACTTCCTCTCTTCTTGGATCACCATCAGGGGATGATGCGGCTCCAGCTGATTTCTCCGCGTTACCTACAACTGAATGAACGACTTTGGATGCCCCAGCCCTTGTCGGGTTAGCCCTGAGCAACTCTTCGTTTTGTCTGTTAGCGATCCGAACTAACTCATTGACCCTCTCCTGCTGTCTTTGCCGGGCTTCACCCGTCAAACCCTCTAACTCGGACGCAGCTACATCCGCTGCTGTGAGGTTCTTTGCCGGGGTGCTGTACTTCAATAGCCCCATGGACAAAATGTTCTCTGACTCCTCAACTCTAGTGTCACCTTCTTTGTTCATTTCACTGATGAGGTTTTTCCCTTTTACTCTTACAGCATCTACCTTATTTGCTCTCGCGTACTCGTGCAGTGTCATGTTCAACGACTGCTGAGCCGCGGCTATCTTTTTCGCACCCTCTAGTATTTTCTGCCTAGTTTCCTCTAACTCGGCCTGCGTCCAAGCCGCATCTACTGCAGGAGCTACGAGGCTCTGTAGGCTATCTATCGCTTGCTGCAGCACGTTCTCTGGCCTCTCTAGTGGAGGACCTCTACTTTTCCTTGGTGCATTGGGTGTTACCTCCGGATATGGTGTCGGATCCTTGCTCGTGCTAGCGCCAGGCGCTGTCATCATCACTTCGGTGCGGTCAGGGGAGCGAGTGATAAGCGCCCCAGGAGCCGCACTAAGGGGTGGCTCGCCTCCCTCGATGACGTGCCGCGGGTGAACGCACGACACATCGATGGCGACGTAGATCTTGTGAGCACCAAGCTTGACAAAGAGGCCGTTGCGCGGAAGCGGTCGTTTGCCAAAGCAGCCAGCATTGTCACTGACGAAGTCCAGCACTCCAAAGCGCTGAACGAGCCTAGAGACGATGCGCTCGCCGTTGCCGATGAGGTTTCCCGTCCGGATCTTCACTCCTGCTAGCACCGCTAGCCCCATGGTGGGCGCCAACTGTCGTGGTGGTGTCACGGCAGATGCCATGGATAGGCTAAAGGTGGGGACAATATGCACTAGAGGAATCCAGGGAGGGATAGTGTGGTGATTCCACACATAGAAGCTTTGTATTCTTCAAGATAGATGAGTGTACAAGTGCTCCTTGAGCTGTATTGGGGAGAGGAGGAAGAAGGAACAATCTTACTCTCACCACTACCTATCTCAGGGACTCACTACTCAAATGCCAACCAACTAGAGATCAACCCCTTCTAGAGATGCCCTAGCCCTCCTTATATAGGGGTCGCTAGGTCTCCAATTAGGGCATACATGGAGGCATATTCTTGGGAATATGCCTCTTCCCAAAATAGCAATCTGACCGGATCACTTTTCTCCATCATAAGCCATGCAGAGGCTACGTAAGCCTAAGCGGCGCTAGCATCATCCAACAAAGGGCGCTTCACCCTTGTCGGCCACGCCTCCGTGA
This sequence comes from Avena insularis, assembly GCA_023614405.1. Taxonomy (NCBI): domain Eukaryota; kingdom Viridiplantae; phylum Streptophyta; class Magnoliopsida; order Poales; family Poaceae; genus Avena; species Avena insularis. The sequence goes on along the minus strand of CM042688.1, from coordinate 242,181,917 downwards.
TCCTTCTCTCTGTCCGCTTCGCTCATGCTCTAGCATACAGTGACCACCTTTTGACCAGCGAGATACCTTCCTTCTCTTGCAAGCCTGATATAACCCGGATCATGCCTGGTTAATCCGGCCCCATGGGTACCTGCATACAACATACATAAATGCTACCGGCATACGACATACGTCGGCTCGGACTCAGTTAGGTGGACATCCTCCAGTCCAGGTTATTCCGTGATTCGGCATGCCTTGAGGTGACTCGGCTAGCACTTGCTTTGACCTTGCCGTACCTCGGCTAACTCGGCCTTTATACCCCGGCGTGACCCTACCCGGGGGTATCCCCCAACACTAAGCTTTACCCAATTCAGGTATTGTGGTTGTATGGTAAAATTGGAATGGTATCGCATCCGAACCAAACCATCAGTTTTTATAAAGGGATAAGGCTCACGCCTCAACATTTTCATCATCAAATCCATTTGTGTTTGTCAACACATGTCAAAACATTTCAATAGAATGACTCATCATTCCAAGGTTTTCATAATCATTTTCACCAAGTATTCCCATCTAAAGTGATCAAGTTTTATGCTTAGCACTAGCCACTAAGTTAAGAGTGTTCACTAATGGGGAATGCTAATCTCAATATCATGCCATAGAATGACATCTAGTATAGGCCTAGTTCTATACTCTTTAGGCTATATATACTACTTTCCAATATTCACAAAGCACTAACTAAAAGTAAAGAACTTTGGTAAAGTAAAAGAGTAAAGCTTGCAAGTAAAACTTGGGATTGGTATAATCAAAGGTATATAACCAAAGCATGCCTAATGCATCTTGCTTAGGTTATCTTGAAATTAGTGATGGCTTTCATAATTAAGAAACTTGCAAGTGTTAGCTTGCCAATAATAGCTTGCATAGATCTAGCTTGCCTTGATTGGTGCAGTGATTGAAGTTTTCCTCCTCTTCTTCGGGGTAGAACTCCTCCTCCTCATAGCTTGGGTTGTTACTATCGTCTATAAATAAATACGGGGTACACGATCACCAAACAATACTTAACTACCTCTATTTAGCAAACTAAGGTTCACACTTGATGATCTAGCATCATCACAATCATCACATGAAATAAAGAACTAGTTTTATTTATTTTATTTGAGAAAAGTAATTTCTACTCACTAAAATTTATTAAGATTCAATATTCTCCAATTAAAATATGGGATCATGTGGACACATGTCATCACCACATTTTCTAATACATGGAAATATGATTTAAAAGGTTGATCATATTTTATAAAGTTTAAGATTATCATCTGATAGATATAAAGTTACTGGAAATGCCCTAATAGCATTCTTTTGGTACTAGCCCAATGTCACGGCATGCAAACCTAGATATTTTTACATATTCAGATAGATATTGTCAAATGTGATTTTTGAGAGTTGGAATCAACTCAAAAGCTATTATGGTTGATTTTTAAAAAATGTTTGAAGTTGCAAAAGTCTCTGTCTTGTTATTTTTACTAAAGACTATCTCTAAGTCCAAATGATATAAATCCAACGGGCGTAGATAGATATTTTAATTACCTTTCTCGGAAAATTTGAATCATGCAATTTGATTTTGTGAAACTCTCTGAATTGATTTTTGAATATGTGGACATAAACTAGTTTAAACCGAAATGGATAAACAATATTTGAATTTCCAGGCCTGAGCGGGAAAGCTAAGCGGGCCGGCCCAGCTGCACTACATAGCACAGCGGGCTGCTGATAGATGGGGTCCACTAGTCAATGACTGTTCTTACGCAAAACGGTATCTTTCAACTAGAGCCCTACGATCTAATTCTAATCCAACGGTCGTGGTTCATCGTCAACGATGAACAGCTCCGGCGAGGAATCAACCCTAACATGGCGGTGGGTGTCTCGGGAGGCTCACCTGGGCTCCAGCTAGGGTTGAAGACGGGGGCAATCGACGTGGTAGATGACGGCGAGGTGAGACATGGTGACGACAGGGCTTAGGGTGGTCGGAATCAACAGAGCCCTTCTCCTTCAGTAGCGGCGGGCTCCGGTGAAATTCCGGCGTGCTGGTGCTCGCCTTGCTCCGGGGAGAAGTGTGGGAGTGTCTGTGAGGAGGGGACCGAGCGGTGCGGCGTGAGCTCGACGGTGACGTCGCTATAGGCGGCTATTGTCGTGGCGGAGGTAGGTGGACAGTGTGGTGTTCCCTGGAGGTTCTTACGGGCATAATGGCGAGGCATGGGGTGGCGTGGTTCAGTCGGGAGCGTGTGGTGCTCCGTGTGGTGGCAGAGTTGTTGGCGACGGTGTGCGACAGCTGCAGGTCGTGCGGCGGGGAATGGGGGTGTCTGCTGGGGTGCGGTGATCATGGCGGTCATGCGCGTGCGTGGTGAGGGAAGGCGCGGTCTGGGCGAGCTGGTCGGGTGCGATGAGCTGGCGCGCTCTAGACATGGCACAGAGAGGCGAGGCGTGGCGTAGCTAGGGTGGTACAGGGGTCGTCTAGGCTCGTGGCTTGGACAAGGGGTGGCGGTAGACTGCGGCGTAGCTAGTGCGCGTCGGGGGCGAGGGCGGCGATGCTCCTGACACGCTGTCTACTGTCGACCGGTGATGACCAAAACTGGGCAGCGCTCCACTGTGCACAACAGCCAAAGGGGGGTTGGTCTAGGTGCTACTCGACAATAGAAGGGACAAGGGAGTAAAGAGGGGACACTAGGGTGGTGGATTACTGTTCAGAACAGTGAAGTTAGGCAGAGGGTTAATTAGTGCAGCTCAGGTGTTTGTGTAAATGGCCATATCAATTTTACTTTGGAATTTTTGATTCAAAATTTTTGAGTGGTTTGATCTTAAGCTTGAGTAACTATGTTTTCTTGGAGAGGTCAAGGGGAATTGATTTGGTAGGTTTTTGAAAAAGTGGGATCTTAACATATGAACTAAATTCAATTTTCAACTGTCCATTTAATTTCTTTGGAACATGTTTTTGTAAGTTTGTAAGGTGGGCCTTGGTACACTTTTACATGCTCTAGCAAGGGGTTAAAAGAACTAGAAATGTTTCTGCTAGAATTTCTCTTCTAGGAACACTCAAAGTGGCCAAGTGGTTTACTTTGGTCAGAATGACCATTTGGTTTATTTATTCATATTTGATTTCTTTCTCTTTGGATTTAGTTTGTAAATGGCCTATATGATGTTGTATTCGTCTTTAAACCATTTCACATCATTTAGAACAATCAAGAATGACATAAGCACTTACACTAATGCAAACACACATGCATTCATATTCATTTTCTTAATAAAAGTTTTTGTTAAGCCTAAATTGGGTGATTAGAACTTGATAATCTTGATTTTGGGTTTTTGGGATGTTACAATAGACATATGTTGGGTTCAAGCGAGCCTGGCCCGGAGTTGCTTGTTTTCCTCCCTAAGATCAACCAGCTCGTTCAATACTTTGTCGTGCGCTAGCCGCAGGTTCCAGTGCTCCATCACGGATTTGAGAAGTTGGTCCGTAGCCATACGATTTTCCTTCAAGATGCCTTTCATGATCTCCGTCTGCTTACTAGCCGAAGTGTAACCTTCCCAATGAAGCTTCACCCGGCCGGTGTTTACCTCCTTCAGTTCGTGGTGCTTGCCAAAAAGGACCGTGACTTCAGCGTGCAGGTGTTCAAAGGCCAGTTTCTGGGAATTCTGCTTCTCCCTTTGGATGGCTATCTTATCATATAGCCAGGTTGTCAGGTCCTGGTTGAGCTTTCGCCTCTTTCCCTGCAACAAAAATATATAGTATGGGTTGTTCAGTTCACCAGGACAAACTGGTTAGTTTCCATAATTAACTGAATCGACTAGTGGCACTGTCATAATTTCAAGGAAGAAGCAATCTAGGACTAATCAACATTTTATGAATCGACTAGTGGCACTATCATAATTTCAATTTCAAAGACAAATAATGTTTATCTGCAGTTTAGTGTGCTGTGGGTTTTTCCCATGTCACCAAATAGTAGTGGCAAACTCATAATGCAGAAACCCATGTCCAGATATAGAAATGAAAGAGCTCATGGTGTCCATTCATGAACATGAACACCAACACATATCCAGATAGATAAGGAGTTTCCCTAGGATTCTTATTGCACCCTATAATAGGAATCAGACTTGGGCATTGCTCCCTAAACCCTAAATATTACATAAAGAGTGCATCACAAACTAATATTCATGCCCCCTCTAACGGCCATCAGACTTGGGTATTGCTCCGATACGCCTCCAGACAAGCCCTTAGCTCCTCGTTCTCTTTACGAACACCCTCGAGTACGGTGATCCCTCTGCTCATGTCATCCTTCATCTCTTTCACTACATCCTGGCAATGGTTCCTGTCATGGTAGGCTCGGATGGCAGCCTTGGTTTCCTCGACGCGTCCTCTGAGTGCCTCGGTGACTTCATCCTGCAGGAGGGTGCACCTTTTCTTGACATTCTTCTCCTCCATGAGCTCGTTGATTATCTTGCATGTTCAAGTTACGGTCGAGCACTTTCTACATCCTCACGACGTCACATGCAAAATCTAGCGAGATCTCCTTCTACACAGATAATTTCTTGCGTAGGCTCTCATTATCTAGGGTGAGGGAGCGTGCAAGCTCTTATTGGTTGTCAATCTTGGCACTGATCGCGGACACCTTGTCACGATACTCGGACTTCGATCGCTGCATCGCTCATGTTAATTGAAATAGAAATTCTATAATTACACTCTAGGTTCCATGTAAATACTAATACAAATCAAAAAATCCCCGTTGAATCTATGGACAACAGTGTTAAAAATCGACCTGAAGATCTAGTCATAACCATGATAAACTAATCCTAATCACAAAAAATCCATATTGAATCTATGAACAGTGGTATTAAGGAAAGATCAAGAGATCTAGTCATAATCATGAAAACTAATACAACTCGCAAAAGAAGAAAAAACCAATGTGGGGCGGACACGATCTAATAAATCCACATCACAACTCAAAGAAATAACAGTGTGGAGATTTGCTACCTTGCTGAGACGTGGAACGGGACCAAACGGGTCCTGCAACGCCTCCATCATGGTGGATTCTGGCTCCACGGCCGGCATGTAATACGTAGAAGAGGAATATCAAGAAGAAGCAGAATATGATTATGACGGAGAAGGAGATGGAGAAGAAGTAGAACAAGAAGACCGTATCGGGAGGAGCCCTCGTCTGCTAGAACATTCGACGCCATTGACGGGAGAGATTGGGCCTCGGTGAGAGGGGGATTGAGGGGCTGGTAGAGCAAGAACTACCTCGCGGTGAGCTCTCTCCTTTTTCTCCACGAGGATGGTCGACCGGCCTCTCCTCAGGGGATCCATGGCTTGCAAGGAGAGGGAGGTGGTGGCAGGAGGAAGAAGATAGTGATTAGTGTGGGAGAAGACTCAAAGAGTACAGGCCGTGGTCCAGTAGTACTACTACTATTATACAAGACCACAGTGTACGGTCTGCCTTCTCAGAGAAGCCCGGGAGGCAGGGATAGGGAATCGATGGGACTTGTCTTTATTGTGATGGACAGTTCAATGGTCTTTGGCGCCACCTAAAATCCAGTATATAATAAGAAGAGTGCGAGCTTACCCTTAAAAATGAGTAGAGCCGGGTGGTAATCACGGGCATCGGTGTGCACGTCCCGCGTGCGTGTGTCACGTGTTGATGGGGCAATGACGCACACAACTGCTGCACGATCATGTCGGCACGTTGAAATCCACGTCGACAAGCTCGCACGGGATATTTACGAGTCTAGAATACTCTGTGCCACTTTTGTTGTGATCAAATTATGTTTAGTACGCGAGATATTACTTTTTTAATAATCGACAAATGCATGCATGTACATGACGCACGAAACTGCTGCTCGTCCCTTGATCAGATCGGCACCCAACTCTGTGTACCCGCCATCACTCATTCCGAACAACTTCCTCGAGCATGATGCCCCCTCACCGTCGCAATGGCAGGTCCAAGCCATCCAATGACCGTCCTATGTCCCCTGCTCTTCGCTGCATCGTTTGCACTCGCGAGTCGCCTACTGAGGCAGCACGTCGTGTCCGATCGCGCCAGGATCCATCGACAGCAGCACTCGAGGACACCGCGATGTCGAAGCTCGTACCAGCCGTGCAGGAGGAGCATGGGGTACCTGCAGCAACAAACGAGCGCAAAGCAGCAACTAGGATGGGGGTGTCTATTGCACTGGCGAGTACGGACAAGAAGAGGAACGAGAAGAAGACCACGAAGAAGAGAGGAGATAGCTATTTGTACGAGTCCGACTCGGTCAACGAGGGGGCGATCATCGATCAGTTGGAGGAAGAAGAGGAGGAGAGTGACGTGGACCTGTGGCGCTACGGTTAGGAGGAGGAGGAGGACTCTGATGAGGAGATAGCGCACTTATACGAAGAAGGGGCAGTGTCGAGTCATCAGAGGAGGACACCGACTGCAGCGATGGCAAGTACCATGATGTTGATGAAGACGACGACAAACTGGAAGACAAAGACGAGAGCCTCTTCAAAATATGATCATTTATTTTATTTATTTTTTGAGATGGATTTTCACTTGTTTATGGAGGTAAAGTATCGGTGGCACGGATAGAGAGGTGGCACGGATAGACCGTGCAAAAAAAAGTGGAGAATGGAGGGGTTATCCTGCCCATTGGATCACAAAGGATCAACGGTTGGTGGGCACGATCCGGGTGACATCGGTGTCAGCCAATCAGGGCATATCACCTAGAGTGATCACACGTTTGGGCTTTTGTGAGATTTGTGACCGAGAGAGGGCAAAACTGAGTAGTATCAAAAAACCAAGGGCAAGATAGAATAAGGGATTCAAATAGAAAATATAAAGAGTAGGCATGTGTGTTCCTTTTAGAAATGGAAAATGCATGTTTCGTACTAAACCATATGGATCAACCAGTGTCATTTGCATGTTGTCTTCTTTTCGTAAACCATGACTAGAGTCATTGCATGTGTGTTCATTACATAAACCACCACCGCTGTCATCTGCATGTGTGTTCTTTTCATAAACCACCACCAGTGTCATCTGCATGTGCGTCCTTTTCATAAACCACATGGATCCACTAATGCCACTCCCGCATGTGGTGATATTTTCATAAACCACATTGATCCACCAGAGTCATTACATGTGTGTTCTTTTCATAAACCACAACTTGGATCCACTGCATGTCATTGCATGTGTGTCCTTTTCATAAACCACAACTAGAGTCACTTCATGTTTGTTCTTTTCATAAAACATATGGATCCACTATTGCCACTCCAGCATGTGGTGTTCTTTTCATAAACCACCACTTGGATCCACCCGTGTCATTGCATGTGTATCATTTTCATAAACCACCACCAGAGTCACTTCATCTGTGTGTGTGTGTGTCAGTGTGCATCACTGTGGTTTTTGAAAAGAACACATGCAATGATGCCACTCCAGCATGTGGTGTTCTTTTCATAAACCACCTGGATCCACCAGAGTCATTGCATGTGTATCCTTCTCATAAACCACATGGATCCACCACTAGGGTCATTGCATGTGGTGCCCTTTTCATAAACCACCAGTAAATTTAGTGCATGTGTGTGTGTGTTAGTGTGCATCACTATGGTTTTTGAAAAGAACACATGCAATGATGCCACTCCAGCATGTGGTGTTCTTTTCATAAACCACATGGATCCACCTGTTGTCATTGCATGCGTGTCCTTCTCATGAACCACATGGATCCACCAGTGTCATTGCATGTATTTGCATGTGTGTTATTTCCGTAAACCACCACTAGTGTCATTGCATGTGTGTCCTTTTCATAAACCACAACCAGAGTCATTGCATGTTTGTTCTTTTCATAAACAACCACTTGTATCTACTGCATGTCATTTCATGTGTGTCCTTTTCATAAACTACAACTAGGGTCATTGCATGTTTTTTTGGGATTTCTATTTTCATGCCCCTGGTTCGTTAGTTGGACTTAGTTTTCCCCAACCGCTTAGTTTTTCCTCACTTTGCCCTCAGACATGCTCGGACGGGTGGATGCCGTCAGGTCAAAGGCTTGATCGTTACATGCTGACAGGTGGGACCATGTTGGGCGGGTCCTGTGTTAAGCGTTACATTATGTCACCTCGACCGTTATATGCTGACAGGTGGGGACGTGATACACAGCGGACCAGCCATCCGTCTCTCGCTGACTTGTGGGCCCCGTTTTTCCTGATTGTGTGGCCGGTGCACCCAATGACAAATGGGGCCATTCTATGGGTCCGTCGAAGCCAATGAACGATGGAGCAGCTATGTGGAGCCATTTTGTGGGGCCTCCGTAGCCAATGGCTAGTGGGGCCATCATGTGGGGTTAGAGGAGGGATTTGCATATTTGCCACGTTTTACTTTGCAACTTGCATATTTGTTATTTTGTGTGTCACTGGCATGTGGTGGTCATGTGGAAAATATGCAAATTTCAAAGAAAAAGTTTGGCAGATATGCAAAATTGGCAAATATGAAATAATTGACAGGTGGGGTTGTGTATGACATGTCGGCTCTCTCTCATCCGCTCGCAGCCCCAGCCCCGAGCAGCTCCTATCCCACTAGCGGACAGAGCAACCATTGTCGGCGTGTTGCCGGATCTGTCCTAAGGCGGTATCGGACGGACTGTCGCGCTGCACCTCAACCATGGCTCCGGCACCTATTTCATTAGCACACATTGTATGTTGGATCAGTACCGACCACAGGTAGGTCCACCGCCCACGACGACCGGGATTTGGTTCCGTCACCATAGCTCGATGAACAGTCGCAGCAATTGCTAGTAGTGCTTGCTAAGACCTCCGCTCCTGCTCCGCCCACCCTAATTGATCCGGTTCCCATAATTTCCTCAATATTGTAGGTGCAAATTAGTCCTCAATGTCTGGTCATAGAGGGTACACCGGTGAGGGTGGGGAATCGATCATGTCGTGGACACATTGTCCTTCTCCTAGCACGTTAGAAGTGCATGTAGCTCCTTCTCTTTGTACTACCATTGAATTTGAAGTGCTGACATGGCCTGTCAGACTAATTCCAATTTAATTTGTTTTGGGATTGTTACAGTGTGCTGTGCAGGCCGATCATCCATGGTACATTGCATATCAAGATGAATCAACTCAGTGGTCTAGCCATAGGATGGATTTGGAGGAGATGGTTGCCAAGTAAGGTGATGAATTAGCTCATAAAAACATGTTGATATTCGCGCTGAAGCGTACCGTCGAGGAAGAATTGAGAGCTTATTTGCAAAGAGAAGTTGACACATGATGTTGATCTTGCCATACCTGATCAAGTCGTAGAAAATCTTAAACGTGAACTTCAAGTGAAGCGCGCGGGGGGGGGGGGTAGTAGAGAGTAGAATTTTTATTCAATAGATGGTTGTTCGTTTCTGCTCATTTAGTCACTTTGCGGTCCCAGAGTTGTCGAGAGAATGCATTGCGGTGCCCGAGTTGCTTGCCATTAGATATAGCGGTACCAAAGTGGTCGAGATAATGCATTATAGTACCAGAGTTGCTTGCCATTGGAATTAGCAGTCCCAAAGTTGTCGAGAGAATGCATCGCGGGGCCCGAGTTGCTTGCTATTAGATTTAGCTGCCCATAGTTGAAGTGTCAAATGCCTAGAGGGTCAAGTTGGATCTAGCTACCCTTAGTTTTGATTGTTGTCACTACCATTGTGGCTGCTAGGTAGAGTTGCAGCGTTGGCGGCAACATCCATTCTCCATTCCAAATTAGTGGCTGAGATTGTCAATCCAAGTTAGTTGACTCAAATTCCTCAAGATACAATTGAATCTAGTCAAATCTAAATCAACTAATTTGGGTCGAAGGGAGTACTACTTATGAATCAGCTTTAGAGCATATCCACCATCCTCACTGCTCAAATACATATCAATTTTGATTCAAATCATACATATTTCAATCAAATTTATACAAGCCCACCGGAGATTGTCAAAGCAAGTACTACTACTTATGAATCAGCTTTAGAGCATATACACCGGTCTCATAGCTCAAATACATGTCAAATTTATTCAAATCATACATATATTTTAAGGCACAGAATTTTGGTTCAAATTGGGCTTAAATTTTTCCCAATTTGAAGTGGACGGTGAGCTAGCTGCCCTCCCTACTGTATGTGTACTACAAGAAGTATGGGCAAAGTTATCCCATCCGGCCTTCACCATCGATTGCACCTCGACGTGTCGTCCACGGCCGCGACCTGCCTCCCACAGCTTCGGTTCACGAGGGCTTGATCTGCGCTATCGCGGTGATGTTGCGGATGATGGCTTCAATCACCTTCGCATCGATGACCACTATCGGCACCACAACCATAGATGTGAATGGGTGATGGCTTCAATCATCGTCACATCGATGACCACTGTCAGCACCACAGCTGTAGATGTGAACGGATGATGGCTTCCATCGGTGTCTTTTATTGATGGCCACTGTCGGCACCACTTTCATACGGTTAGATCCTCACCGCGGCACGCTGTTCTAGCAGCCACACTTAGATCCGTGCCGCCGCAATCCTTTCCGACCCCCACGTGTAGATATGTGCTGCCGTACGTCGATAGGAGGGGAGGAAGATGTGGTTGGTATACGTGCGGCAGGGAAAGGGAGGGAGAGATGTCCAGCCTGTCGGATCATGATGTATCCAATGGTGGTTGTCCAAGATCCATGTGACATAAATCTTGACCAATCAAAGCGAAGCAAAACTGAGTGCTAGTTGATGCGGCTGGTATACGTGCGACATGGAAATGGAGGGAGAGACATCCAGCCTATCGAGCTCTCCTTGTTGTACAAGGTTAGGTGCGCCCATCAGGAGAGAGAGACCTCCAGCCCGTTGGATGGTGATGTATCCAACGGTGGCTGGCCAAGATCTATGTGACATACATCTCGACCAATTAGAGCGCTAGCCAAACTGAGACATGAGAGAGGGGAAAAGTGAGGAAAACTTTAGCGGGAGGGTAAAACTGAGGAAAACTTTAGCTGGAGGGGATAACTGAGTAGAGCTAAGGAAAACAAGGGTGCTTAGATAAAAAAATGACTAAGGGAAATTCAAGCTTTTGGCATAACAAACGGACAATGAGTTATTTGTACGAAATAATCCATCTTGGTCGATATTATATTGTTTGCAACTCAAAGATACACAAGTTTGCCAAATTTGGCCTCATTTAGACAAAGTATGTTTTGGGATGGGTTATCTTGGAGGTTGACTGAGTAGAAAGCCATGCATCTTCATAGCTAGTAGCTCATTCCAAGAAGTGGTTTAGGGGAGAAGTCCATTTCTCTTTATTTCCTTTTCCTTTACTATTCATGATAGGTTTTAGTTAACATAACAAGACTCCATGCGAAGGTTGCACTATGTTTTGACTTCTTTTTTGAATTAAAATAACCCTAAAACCATTTATTTGAATTTAATCACTTAGAAATATAAACATGTGGATGATTACAAGTAAATCCAAAATTTCCAATTTCATATGGTAAATCAATCCAGGATACACAAGTGTGCCAAATTTTGGATCAATTGGTCAACGTTTGATATGGTTTAATCCATGAACTAGCTAAACCCCATGTGTTGACCACATGTCGAGGGAAAAACTAAGCAGTGCTAAGCAACTAGGTGCATGACAATAGAAACTTGCAATAACACATACATTATGGGGTTATCCAACATACAAACTTGGAAGCATCACAAACATTGACAATAGTTCAAATTCAACACAAACATTGACAGTTGTTCAAATTCATCATACAAATTCAAATTAATAATTCAAATTCATTTTTTCTCTCTCCTAGTGTTTTTCGCTGGAATATTCTCGGGGTTCACCACCTTGCTCCGGGTGATCCTGGCTAGAATATTCTTGGAGTCCACCATCATCTTCTTCCCTTTATTCTTTTTCTCTGCATCAAATGAATCAAGTGCTTCAGTCTGTCGTACAATTGGTTCAACCATGTTTCGATTCATTGGTTCACACGGTTCAAAACGCATTGGCATCATTTCTTCAATGTCCTCTTGTGTAATTCCTTTACTTTTGAACTCTGTTTCTAATGAATAAATTGCTTCAATCTCCCATGCATTTGGTGCAATCTCCCCTTCATCTGGTCCAATTTCCGCTTGATCCATTAGTTCAATCACCCCTGCATCTGGTTCAATCTCCCCTACATCTGGTTCAATCTCCTCTAGATCCGTTGGTTCAATCTGCAATGTATCAATTTCTTCATTCTCCTCTCTTTCAGATACTTCATTCTCATCTGCATTTGCAGCTCCTGCCTGATCATCCATTCCATAAGCTAAGTCCATCGCATTTTTACAAACCCTAGCAATGTGGCCTAGGATCCCACAATGTTTGCACTTATGTCGTTGAGGTGGTGCACCACCCTCTTCACTAGCTCTCATCCTATTCTTTCCTTGGCCTACCTACTGGTCTAGTAAAAACTGGAGGGTATAGCTTTAAGCCTGGATTCACTTCCATCCATTGGTCTTTTCCCAACAAGGCTGGAACATTCTAAGCATATGCTGCCTAAATTTGGCAACGGAGAAATACTCCGACATATACTGATCAACTTCACCCACTTCACCTCCTAGAACACCCATGAAAAACAATGCATGTATGTAGGGTTTCCCACGGAGCTGCCATTGCCTGTAATGGAATGTCCTGTTAGCCAAACTCATTGGATACCTCCATTGCCTATCATTACTGTCAGTGTATGTTACCTCATCCTCCATTCCTTTTCTAAAGTATTTCATCTTCAATTATTTTTTGCTAGCATGCAATGCCTTAATCAAATATGGGAGGATGAGATGGTCAGCATATACTGTTGATGCAATTATTTGACGCAAATCGATCTTTAGCATGATCATCTGCCTAATCTTATCAAATATTTGCCACAGCATAAGCCCTTTCAATGACTTGACCTTTGCATTGAAACTCTCTGAAAGGTTACTTGTCACATAGTCTACCTTGCAAATTCATTGAATTGGCTTCTTGACCATACCATTCTATGATCTGCATCCAAGTACTCCTTCACCGCATGTTTTATTTATACAACACTTTCGAATGATACAGATGCTTCCTCAAACTGCATGTGTCTGAAGTTGGCCATAGGATGTCAGTATAAACTTTACCCTTGAATTTCTTTGTAAAATTCTTCACTAAGTGTCGCATACATTCCCTATGCTCCACTCAGGGGAATACTGCTTCTACAACTTTCTCCAAACCTTTGCAAGCGTCCGTGTGGATAGTAAGTCCTGGTGGATGACCTATAAGGTCGCGCAAATTCTCCAGAAACCAATCCAACTTTCCTCTTACTCAATCTCCAAAACTCCAAAAGGAACAGGTGTAACACCCCAGCATTAGACCTTAGAATAAACTGAACACAGGTGTGTGCATTGCATTGATGCATAGAAAATCTGAATAATTTCGCGCTTTTAAATAAAACTTGTCAAGGAGATTGAATCTTCTCTTAACTTGGTGGGACTGAAGTAGATCATCAAGTTGACTGCGATAAGTTTCAATATGACCTTTGCAATAACCTTATCTTTGGGTAATATAATTTGATCTAAGGGTAGATCAAATGTAATAAAACCAAGTCACAACACACTACTTAATAAGGAGTACTTGATCTTCTTGAGATCATTACATGGTATTCCATACAACAACTCAAGGATGAATACTTAATATCCCTAAGATGATATCAAGGTATTATCTACCACAAACCCTGAATATCAAGTTAAGTATATAACTCCAAATAAAGAAATATCAAGAACCAAGTCTTGAAACATTAACTTTTATTGCAAATAGAGTAGAAAGGGAAGTTAATCTAAGACCATCCAGCACATACTCTTAATATGATATTAAGGGGTGATAATCCTATTTAACCAAGCCCTAGTGTCTATTGATCATTAATGTGTGTGATCAATTCTTGACCTAGCACTTGTTAACTTTGAGCTTTGACCTATTATATTGACCTTCCAAAGACCTCATGTAAATTCATAAGAAGGAGGAACTAGCTATGGTGAAGTATGCCATCATCAATGTAATAAGATCCTTAATGGTGATCAAAACCATTTGATGTTGGAGGAGTTAACTCACTCATGAGTTAACTAGAAGCAGTACCTAAACCCAAGAAGTAACTAGTGATCATTGAGCTATAAGGAAGCTAGTAGTATTAGAATATCCAATGATAATGTTGTTAAGCCAAGTAGGTATAAACCTAAAGTAAGTTCCCTTAACAAGATAAGCTTATATAAAGACTAGTACAAGTTTGCTACTAAGTGGATAATAGATCTTGATCAGACAATGAGAAGCCTAAGATTAGTTTGATCAAATGATGGTGGTCATTATTCTCAAGTTCCTTGAGAATAGATGATTAGCTGATAAAGAAGAAATGTGGCTATATCAAATTAGGTAAAGTCTAGTTAGATGAATCATCTAGCTTGATTACGAGAAGTTAAGCTAGAGTATAATGAAGTATATAACATAAGTGTAGGATTAGTTGGAAGTATAATAGTTTAACCAAGTTAATACAAGAACAACTTGTATTGTGGAGAGTAGTACCATACCTATTCTAGAGGATTGATATCACATGTGATATAGAGAGGAGTGTAATCTGGCAAGCCTTAGAAGTAGATGCAAGGTAAATATGAAGAATTTTATGGGATGAAGTAAATAGGAACTACTTTGATGGATTCATCAAGGGTAGCTAGGAAATGGAAGTTATATAGATACTAGGAGATGAATGGAGAATGAGAATTATTGAGGTGGCATGACCATGTCATCATATGGTGATGAATATGGTGGAGTCAGATGATTGTCGTATTCAGGAAGATGTGATCTTTGTGAATAAGATAAGAGAGATTTATAGAGTATATTTAGGAAAGGAATTCCTTATCTCATGATAAGCTTAGTGAAGTATTGAGGTAAGAATTCTTTAGAAACCTTTAGCTAGATATACATGCAACCATGAAAAGACCAATGTCTACTTCATTATTCAAAACCCTAGAATCAAATGGATAGTGAAACCATATCCTATTCCCAGGTAACCATTAAACAATACCTCTTGGACAATTAAAGCTTCCAAGAGATAATTAGAGAAATGGGTGAGTGTTTATAGATGGAAGCCTTGTCCACCTTATTGTCTTAAACCTTAATAGAAACCTAGTTTCATAGAACCTCAAGATCACATTAGGAAGAAATCTCAATAGCTCACTCTAAGTTGAGTTATTATCCATGGTACACATTTATAGTTTTTAAACCCTAACTTCTATGCAAGTTATAACAAAATTATACACTTTGATATCACCTAAGCTCATGGGAATAATATTAACCATATTAATTCCTTAGAACTTTATGTATCATATAATAATGAGAATCAAATTTCATGAATTAGTAGTAATAAATCCTTTTATAAGTTATGGTTTATTATGTAAATTAAATTCATAACAAAGGTCCTTACAAATTATTAAAAGGAAAAGGACCTATATAAAGAAAATAAAGAAACTATAACATTATATAATAAAAGTTCACAACATTATACTAAATACAGTTCAGTAGTACTACAACTACTTAGGAAATACATTTCTATGGGAAAGAATACAAAGCAAATGTGAAAATACAAATCTGAAAACAAAACAGAAAATAGAAAAAGGAAACAGAAGGAAGAAAACAGAACCTGATCCGAACAGCAGGCCGGCCTAGAGTTTCCTCTCTACCTGTCTACTGCCCACACCAGCCCAACATCGGCCTAGGCCCGCGTACCGTTTCGTGTCATCTTCCTCCGCGCGTCACAAGCAACTCTCTGGAACTCGTGCCGCCGCAGGATGCCAATCACCGGCGTCAGCAGAAATTGGACCGTCGCGATGCTCGCCGATGCCTCGGACCTTGTTGATAAGATCGATCGTGTCGTCTTGTATCCTCTAATACTAGTATTATCCTCTCTCTCGCTCTCTAGCTCTATTTATCTTCCTCATCGAAACCCTAGCTCGTCGGAGGTCGTCATTCCGGTCATGTCCGAGCACCCCTTGCCTCGCAGAAGCCAACGCTGGAAGCGCCGTCGTGGCCTTGTTCGACTAAGACCAAGCACAGGTGCTGGTGTGCCGTGAATCGGGAGGAGTTGAGCATTCCCTTCCGTCGGCCGCCGTGGCCATCACCATCGATTCGTCGTCGTTTGACAACCTCACGCCTCCTCGTCCTCTCATCATCATCAGGGTGAGTCTGTTGTCCTCTAGAACCTCTCCAATCACTCTCACAAGCTCTATATCACCGTAGCGTCGTAGTTCACCATCGACGCCGTAGTAGGTGGTCACCGGAGTAGCTCCGGTGACCAAAAATGGACAGCGCCACCACTATTAGGTTCGCCTTGGTCTCCTCTATCGCGTAGCACCCTCAGTTTTTTCCCACGAGCTCCAGATCGACCTGTCCTTGCTCAACAGTGAGCTCCGGCCATCACTGAAGTCACCTCGATGTCATGCTCATGTTACCCTGGTCCCACCAGTTCTGTTTGACTTGGTCCTTGCCCATGTGGCAAGTGACGTGGCCTCGGGCCCGCTTGTCATTGAACCTCGGTAGAAATAGGGTTAGTAACAAAAGTTGTTTGACTGGTCTTCGCCAACGTGGCTTGCTGACGTGGTACTGACCCCACGAGTCAGTGACCCTGGGTAGAGTTGGAAACGGTGTGAAAACTATTCTCTGTTAGTAAATAGATAAAACAATATAAATTTTAATATAAATAAATTTTAGGAATTTAAGAAAATGATTAAATATTAGAAATTGAAAATCTTTTGTTTTATAATCCAGAAAAATATGTATAATATATCAATATACTAAAAAAATATAATCTATAATTTAATTTTATTATCAAATATTATTGTGTTAACTATTTAAATAATTATTATTTAATAAAGATTTTATAAGTAATAATACTTTGAAAATTCATATTTTAATATTGGTAAATAAGAAAAATATAAACAATAAACCAAAATTCTTATAAAAACAAAATCTACATTTAAACTTGTTTTAATTATTTTTATATCACTTAACAAATATTTATAATTTATTTAGTATTTATAAAGTGATAAAACTTGTAAAAATAATATCTTATTATTTAAAAATCACAAAAGTACATATAATATACCAAAATAATCACAAAAATAAATTCTACAGATCAAAAATGTAAAATCTCACGTTTGAAGTAAAATAAAAGGTAAAGGTTTAATAGAACTCTTTTCTTTTATTTTAATTCATTAAAAGTATATAAATACTTACTATTACCTTTAGCATTATTTGTTTAAAGTCTAAAAGTGTAATATCAAATGCAAGTTATGTTTAAATAAAGTTAAGATAGGTATAACCAATTCAAGATGTACTTACTAAAACTACTATTCAGAGTTAAGTAAATCTTACTCTCCAAAAATAGTTATCAATTATAAAATGATGAAGATTTGAATACTAATTCTTTTACAAGTTTGGGAATCCACTCTAAAGGCTAAGGAAAGTTTGTAAGTATTTAACATGATGCCATTCCCATGTTCATAGAAATGAGTATTAATTCTATCCACTTATAAAATCAAGAAAACACCACTTCTATCAATGCATAATACTTTTGTTTCACATTCATGGAGTGTTAAAAGTCTCCATTTACTAGTAGAATAGCTCCTCAACAATATTTTCTACTTTATTACTTATAATTAATAAGAAAACCTTAAAGTGTTAGCCTTAAGTTTAAATACTTTTTACTTTGTAAAGTAATATTTTCCTCAAGAGTTATTCTTTTAAGAAACATTAAAAGTAATCCTAGAACACTTCTCTAAAAGCTCTAATTAAATCTTAATCTTGTTTAAGAAATATTTCAGATACCATGCCCCATTTGAGTGCTTTAGTATTGCATATTACTTGTTGTATTTACATATTGTTTCACACACTCTCACAAGCCTTAATAAGAAGCACAAGTGTGAATCTAATATAAAAGTGAAACACATTCCTAAGAACTCATCACCAGTTTCCAAACCCTAGATCCAATACAACTGTTCTGGGGATTTGCGTTTATCAAACTGCATTACATTACTTATGCGTCGTTGCATCTTGCTTCTTTAAACATTAGTCCTTACCAGATCAATGATGCTATTTCCAGATTTTGGATCTTCTATTGTATCGAAGAACGTGAGTGCATAATCTTGCAATCACAAAAGGCAAGTTCACAACTTGCTCATGTCCTTTGATTATTTTCTATCAAATGGTTGTAACAAATGTTGTCATCACCTACATTTCAAAAAGGTCAGAAAATACTATTTTCATAATAATATGATTATGGATTATTTACTAGATGGTAATAATCTACTGATACAGTTCCAGCGGTAAAGAAACATAATATCTTGGACTTAACAACAAATGTCGCCAGTGATTCTAGCGCCGTATATTACGCGTCAACCATGAGATTTGGAATGGGACGGAGACGTCAGCTGGATCTTCTTCCTTTCGCATGGACGTATGACCTTATCGTGAGGCTGTTGATTTCTCGTGGAGTTCTAGAGAATCCAGCACATGGGTGGGACCCCTTAGTTCCCCGCGAGCTAGGTGTCTAGATTATCTGTGCATCTCTTTCTGGGTCTGAGTTCACCATAGTTGATGGTGACCGCCAGATAGAGCTATGTACGGAGTCTCCGAGAGGCTACCCAAAGAGTAACCGTGGTAGTTGTCTCGGGGGATCGTGTCTTCATGCGGGGTCGTGGAGAAGGGCAGCGATTGGCTTGGATCTTAAGTTGGGCCACAAACCATGGAAGTTTGAACGGGGACATACTCCTGGCTATGCAACAAAGCTTAAGGTCTCTTGTGGGAAAAGTGACGCACCTCTGCAGAGTGTAAGAATTGTGACATGTTACTCCCTGTTTCGGGAAGGAGCTACAAACGTGGCAGGAAAGGAACCCCACGAAGGTTTTGGTCAGCCTGTGAAGGCTATCAGACATAGTTTTCAGAATAAAAGAAACCTTTGAAGAAATGTTTTACGAAAACCTACATTGCCGCTGACCTATGGTCTGTAGGTGTAGAGATAGTGCATCATACACTCCTTTTTAGTGAACTTGCTGAGTACGCTCGTACTCAACCGTACCTTCTTAACCCTTGCAAGGTTCTAAGCTGTTGAAGACGACGTCAACATCAATTTCTGCTCAAGAAACCATCATCGGCAGCTCAAGTTCTTCAATAGAGGCTATGAAGTCATAATATACATCAGCTAAAGTGAAGAAAAAGTCTCTGTTTAGATAGGAATAGATACTCTAGCCATAAAACCTACTTTTGTAGAGCATTGCATTAGTAGCAATTGCAAGCCAGATAGTTTAGATATTAGTCCTTTTATCCAGATAGTTTAGAGTTATTATTTATGGTTCTTCCTTGTAAGAAGTTATTTCTCTCTCTTTAACCTAGAGTGTTCTCTGGATATTTTTAAAGAGCCGAGTTGTAATCTATAGTCATGTCTTGGACCTGCTGTGTTTCTGTTGTACCACTCTAAGGGATGTAATACTAGTGAACGGTGTTTCATTGGTGTTACGTCAACAACTATAATGTAATACATCATGAAGTGGTATGATGGGTCACCGCAACAGGGAACATCCAATTGTGACCATCAACTACAGTAGCAGCTACTAGTTGTCCTTTAAATCTGCCATGAAGAGTTGTTGCATCCACGGCCAAATAAGGCTTGCAACCATCCAGAAACCCTTGCCAGCAAGATTTGAAACAAACAAAAGCCCTTCCAAAGCACTCCTTCTCCATTGTATTCCCTCTTATTTTGTACTGAACTATATGCCTGTCTATCTATACAACACTACCTGGACTAGCCATCTCCACTTCAGCTTTGAAGCTATAAAGCAACTGAAAACTTTCATTCCATGGACCATTGATCCTATCAAGAGCCATTTCCTTTGCATAGAACA
This sequence comes from Avena insularis, assembly GCA_023614405.1. Lineage (NCBI taxonomy): Eukaryota > Viridiplantae > Streptophyta > Magnoliopsida > Poales > Poaceae > Avena > Avena insularis. Next base: position 242,161,997 of record CM042688.1, on the reverse strand, counting down.
TCCTCATGTAAGGTACTGTAATATTAAACCTTTCAGAAACTTTTTTATGAGTGTTGTTGCACTAAGTGATGGGTTCACTCTCATCCAATCCATGATTGCATCTGCCAACCACCTAGTCTTCGCTAGTTTTGTTTTGTCTTCTGGCTGCCCCTTGAGGTGGAGAAGAATGTTCGAACCGGTTACCTTTTATCTGAAACATAATGAAAATGTCAGGTACAGTTAACAAATTGTACACAATGATCTAAAATACACAACTGGTTGTAATACCTGAACCAAACTGCTCCTAAGCATAGTGGATGCGTGCATCCTCCACCTACACCTCTTGTATGGGCACTTCACTATGAACCTTTCTGGCTCACTCTTAATAACAACATAATCATTATTGGTGCAGATGCAATATGTAGTAAGTGCATTACGACAGTCCCGCATCATTTGAAATACAGTGCCTTCTGAAATCTTAGGATCGTTCCTGCCCCACTCAATTACTGGCAAGTCCTCACCATCGTACTCAGCTAAAACGAGACTATCATTGTTCTACTCGTTCTCTTCGTCATCAGTGTCATCAAATCTGGCACCATGGGCCAATTCCTCCGTGTATTGATCCTCTAGTGCATGTTTACTGAATCTATCTACCAATTAAGGAAACATCAACTCATCCTCATCATCTAGTGGAGGCGCTCCCTCGGCAAGCTCTACTTCGTCCTCCACATCGTCCACACGAGCGATTTGGCTTACACTCGTAGTGCCAACAGATGGTACTGATGTGGACCTACAAGGAGAGCAGGGGCACACACTATTAGCAGAGACAGCAGAGACACATGATGCCCGACCACCTGATGATGCCTGACCACCAGATTATGCTTTAGCCCTCTTTCCCATGTGTTCAACTTTAGGTTGCACATGAAGACGAATTCGAGCAAAACGTTCAGCAACATTCAAAGAGAAAAGCATTACCAGATCGGCTTCGCTAGTTAGTGGGAGCAATCTTTGCTCTCTAATGTTGCAATATTGCAAATCAACTAAATCACCATTGCTCCAAGGGAATTTAGAATATATTTTATCTTTCAAATCTCTGAGAGTTATGGAGGTTGCAACCACCACTGGCAAGTAAAATCCAGAGAGATACCATTCACAACCACGAATTATGCTAGTATCTAGTTTAACCGCCAGCTGAAATGCCAGTGCTGGAAAAATCCTATTGGAAAAGCAAGGAAGTTAGCCGAGCACCGGCGATTCGGGCTCCATTACTGCCTATAATCAATCCACAAAGGGAAACAATACTTACCTAGATGTAATCCATGCGTTAGATCCCTTCGATTCCACCCAATCTCTCTGCGCTCGACGGGGAGGACCGGTACACCCGTCGGCATTGCATACTGTTCCGCAAAAGGGGTAGATCTAGCAGGGGCGGAAGCGAATCCGGAGTGGGCTCCGTGGCTAGGGGGACAAGGAAGACATAAGGTAGTAGGGGCTCTCAGGTAGGAGGGCACGACGGCGGGGGAGCAGATCGGAGGGGCGGTGGGAGGTGTTCTAGGCTTGGAGCGAGAATGGCTGGTCCGACGTATCTCCATGCGGCCCCACCCTTCAAAACGTATGCAAGACCTATCCCAACACGGCCCCACCCTTCACCATGCATGGAGGACCCGTCCCAATCGGCCCCACCTATCAGCATGTAACGGTCAAGGCGATGTAACGTGACGCTCAACACAGGACCCGCCCAACACGGTCCCACCTATCAGCATGTAACGGTCAAGCCTTTGACTTATCGGCATGCACCCGTCTGAGCGCATGTGAGGTTTTCAGAATGGTGGGAGGGGAGAAGTGAGGAAAAACTAAGCGGATGGGGGAAAACTGAGTACAGCTAACGAACTAGGGGCACGAAAATAGAAATCCCCGGTTCTTTTCATAAACCACCACTTGGATCCACCAGTGTCATTGCATATGTGTCCTGTTCATAAGCCACCACCAGAGTGACTGCATGTGTGTGTGTATGTCAATGTGCATCACTGTGATTTTTGAAAACAACACATGCAATGATGCAACTCCAGCATGTGTTGTTCTTTTCATAAACCACCTGGATCCACCAGAGTCATTGCATGTGTGTCCTTCTCATAAACCACATGGATCCACCAGCGTCATTTCGTGTCTTTGCATGAGTGTTCTTTTCATAAACCACCACTAGTGTCATTGCATGTGTGTCCTTTCCATAAACCACAACCAGAGTCATTACATGTTTGTTCTTTTCATAAACCACCACTTGGATCCAATGCATGTCATTGCATGTGTGTCCTTGTCATAAACCACCACTAGCGTCATTCCATGTTTATTCTTTTCCGAAACCACCACTTGGATCCACCAGTATCGTTGCATTTTTGTACTTTTCATAAACCACCACTAGAGTCACTTCATGTGGTGTCCTTTTCATAAACCACCACTTGGATCCACCAGAGTCACTACATGTGGTGTCCTTTTCATAAACCACCACTAGAGTCATTGCATGTGTTGTTCTTCTCATAAACCACCTATATCCACCAGAGTCATCGCATGTGGTGTTCTTTTCATAAACCACCACTAGAGTCATTGCATGTGTGTATGTGTCTATGTGCATCACTATATTTTTGAAAAGAACACATGCGATGATCCCACACCATCATGTCATGTTCTTTTCATAAACCACATGGATCTACCAGTTGACATTGCATGTGTGTCCTTCTCATAAACCACATGGATCCACCAGTGTCATTGCATGTGTGTTCTTTTCATAAACCACCACTAGTGTCATTGCATGTGTGTCCTTTTCATAAACCACAACCAGAGTCATTGCATGTTTAATCTTTTCATAAACCAACACTTGGATCCAATGCATGGCATTGCATGTGTGTCCTTTTCATAAACCACAACTAGGGTCATTGCATGTTTGTTCTTTTCAGAAACCACCACTTGGATCCACCAATGTCATTGCATGTGTGTCCTTTTCATAAACCACCACTAGAGTCACTTCATGTGTGTGTGTGTCAGTGTGCATCACTGTGGTTTTTGAAAAGAACACATGCAATGATGCCACTCTAGCATGTGGTGTTCTTTTCATAAACCACATGGATCCACCAGTTGTCATTACATGTGTGTCCTTATCATAAACTACATGGATCCACTAGTGTCATTGCATATCTTTGCAGGTGTGTTCTTTTCATAAACCATAACTTGTGTCATTGCATGTGTGTCCTTTTCATAAACCACAACTAGAGTCATTGCATGTTTGTTCTTTTCATAAACCACCACTTGGATCCACTTCATGTCATTGCATGCGTGTCCTTTTCATAAACCACAACTTGGGTCATTGCATGTTTGTTCTTTTCATAAACCACCACTTGGATCCACTAATGCCACTCCAGCATGTGGTGTCCTTTTCATAAACCACCACTAGAGTCATTACATGTGTGTGTTAGTGTGCATCATTGTGGTTTTTGAAAAGAACACATGTAATGATGCCACTCCAGTATGTTGTATTCTTTTGACAAACCACATGGATCCACTAGTTGTCATTGGATGTGTGTTCTTCTCATAAACCACATGGATCCACCAGTGTCATTGCATGTATATGCATGTGTGTTCTTTTCATAAACCACCACTAGTGTCATTGCATGTGTATCCTTTTCATAAACCACAACCAGAGTCATTGCATGTTTGTTCTTTTCATAAACCACCACTTGGATCCAATGCATGTCATTGCATGTGTGTCCTTTTCCTAAACCACAACTAGGGTCATTGAATATTTGTTCTTTTCATAAACCACCACTTGGATCCACTAGTGTCATTGCATGTGTGTCCTTTTCATAAACCACCAATAGAGTCACTGCATGTGTGTGTGTCAGTGTGCATCACTGTGGTTTTTGGAAAGAACACATGCAATGATGCCACTCCAGCATGTGGTGTTCTTTGCATAAACCACCTGGATCCACCAGAGTCATTGCATGTGTGTCCTTCTCATGAACCACATGGATCCACCAGTGTCATTGCATGTCTTTGCATGAGTGTTCTTTTCAAAAACCACCACTACTATCATTGCATATGTGTCCTTTTCATAAACCACAACTAGAGTCATTGCATGTTTGTTCTTTTCATAAACCACCACTTGGATCCAATGCATGCCATTGCATCTGTGCCCTTTTCATAAACCACCACTAGGGTCATTGCATGTTCTTTTCATAAACCACCACTTGGATCCACCAGTGTCATTGCATGTGTGTCCTTTTCATAAACCACCACTAGAGTCACTACATATGGTGTCCTTTTCATAAACGACCTCTTGGATCCACCAGAGTTACTGCATGTGGTGTCCTTTTCATAAACCACTACTATAGTCATTGCATGTGTTGTTCTTTTCATAAACCACCACTAGAGTCATTGCATGTGTTGTTCTTTTCATAAACCACCTGTATCCACCAGAGTCATTGCATGTTTGTTCTTTTCATAATCCACCACTTGGATCCAATGCATGTCATTGCATGCGTGTCCTTTTCATAAATCACAACTAGGGTCATTGCATGTTTGTTCTTTTCATAAACCACCACTTGGATCCACTAGTATCATTGCATGTGTTTCCTTTTCATAAACCACCACTAGAGTCACTGCATCTGTGTATGTCAGTGTGCATCACTATGGTTTTTGAAAAGAACACATGCAATGATGCAACTCCAGCATGTGGTGTTCTTTTCATAAACCACCTGGATCCACCAGAGTCATTGCATGTGTGTCCTTCTCATAAACCACATGGATCCACCAGTGTCATTGCATTTCTTTGCATGCGTGTTCTTTTCATAAACCACCACTAGTGTCATTGCATGTGTGTCCTTTCCATAAACCACAACCAGAGTCATTGCATGTTTGTTCTATTCATAATCCACCACTTGGATCCAATGCATGTCATTGCATGCGTGTCCTTTTCATAAACCACAACTAGGGTCATTGCATGTTTGTTCTTTTCATAAACCACCACTTGGATCCACTAGTATCATTGCATGTGTTTCCTTTTCATAAACCACCACTAGAGTCACTGCATCTGTGTATGTCAGTGTGCATCACTATGGTTTTTGAAAAGAACACATCCAATGATGCAACTCCAGCATGTGGTGTTCTTTTCATAAACCACCTGGATCCACCAGAGTCATTGCATGTGTGTCCTTCTCATAAACCACATGGATCCACCAGTGTCATTGCATTTCTTTGCATGCGTGTTCTTTTCATAAACCACCACTAGTGTCATTGCATGTGTGTCCTTTCCATAAACCACAACCAGAGTCATTGCATGTTTGTTCTTTTCATAAACCACCACTTCGATCTAATGCATGTCATTGCATGTGTCCTTTTCATAAACCACCACTAGGGTCATTGCATGTTTGTTCTTTTCATAAACCACCACTTGGATCCACCAGTATCATTGCATGTGTGTCCTTTTCATCAACCACCACTAGAGTCACTTCATGTGGTGTCCTTTTCATAAACCACCACTTGCATCCACCAGAGTCACTGCATGCGGTGTCCTTTTCATAACCACCACTAGAGTCATTGCATGTGTTGTTCTTTTCATAAACCACATGTATCCACCAGAGTCATTGCATGTGGTGTTCTTTTCATAAACCACCACTAGAGTCATTGCATGTGTGTGTGTGTCTATGTGCATCACTGTGGTTTTTTAAAAGAACACATGCAATGGTGCCACGCCAGCATGTCGTCTTCTTTTCATAAACCACATGGATCTACCAGTTGACATTGCATGTGTGTCCTTCTCATAAACCACATGGATCCACCAATGTCATTACATGTCTTTGCATGTGTGTTCTTTTCATAAACCACCACTAGTGTCATTGCATGTGTGTCCTTTTCATAAACCTAAACCAGAGTCATTGCATGTTTGTTCTTTTCATAAACCAACACTTAGATCCACTCCATGGCATTGCATGTGTGTCCTTTTCATAAACCACAACTAGGGTCATTGTATGTTTGTTCTTTTCATAAACCACCACTTGGATCCACCAATGTCATTGCATGTGTGTCCTTTTCATAAACCACCACTTGAGTCATTACATGTGTGTGTTAGTGTGCATCACTGTGGTTTTTGAAAAGAACACATGTAATGATGCCACTCCAGTATGTTGTATTCTTTTCACAAACCACATGGATCCACTAGTTGTCATTGGATGTGTGTCCTTCTTATAAACCACATGGATCCATCAGTGTCATTGCATGTATATGCACGTGTGTTCTTTTCATAAACCACCACTAGTGTCATTGCATGTGTATCCTTTTCATAAACCACAACCAGAGTCATTGCATGTTTGTTCTTTTCATAACACACCACTTGGATCCAATGCATGTGATTGCATGTGTGTCCTTTTCATAAACCACAACTAGGGTCATTGACTATCTGTTATTTTCATAAACCACCACTTGGATCCACTAGTGTCATTGCATGAGTGTCCTTTTCATAAACCACCACTAGAGTCACTACATGTGTGTGTGTCAGTGTGCATCACTTTGGTTTTTGAAAAGAACACATGCAATGATGCCACTCCAGCAAGTGGTGTTCTTTTCATAAACCACCTGGATCCACCAGAGTCATTGCATGTGTGTCCTTCTCATAAACCACCACTTGGATCCACTTCATGTCATTGCATGTGTGTCCTTTTCATAAACCACAACTTGGGTCATTGCATGTTTGTTCTTTTCATAAACCACCACTTGGATCCACTTCATGTCATTGCATTTGTGTCCTTTTCATAAACCACAACTTGGGTCATTGCATGTTTGTTCTTTTCATAAACCACCACTTGGATACACTAATGCCACTCCAGCATGTGGTGTACTTTTGATAAACCACCACTAGAGTCATTACATGTGTGTGTTAGTGTGCATCACTGTGGTTTTTGAAAAGAACACATGTAATGATGCCACTCCAGTATGTTGCATTATTTTGACAAACCACATGGATCCACTAGTTGTCATTGGATATGTGTCCTTCTCATAAACCACATGGATCCACCAGTGTCATTGCATGTATATGCATGTGTGTTCTTTTCATAAACCACCACTAGTGTTATTGCATGTGTATCCTTCTCATAAACCACAACCAGAGTCATTGCATGTTTGTTCTTTTCATAAACCACCACTTGGATCCAATGCATGTCATTGCATGTGTGTCCTTTTCATAAACCACAACTAGGGTCATTGACTATTTGTTCTTTTCATAAACCACCACTTGGATCCACTAATGTCATTGCATGTGTGTCCTTTTCATAAACCACCACTAGAGTCACTGCATGTGTGTGTGTCAGTGTGAATCACCGTGGTTTTTGAAAAGAACACATGCAATGATGCCACTCCAGCATGTGGTGTTCTTTGCATAAACCACCTGGATCCACCAGAGTCATTGCATGTGTGTCCTTCTCATGAACCACATGGATCCACCAGTGTCATTGCATGTCTTTGCATGAGTGTTCTTTTCAACAACCACCACTAGTATCGTTGCATGTGTGTCCTTTTCATAAACCACAACTAGAGTTAATGCAAGTTTGTTCTTTTCATAAACCACCACTTGGATCCAATGCATGTCATTGCATGTGTGTCCTTTTCATAAACCACCACTAGGGCCATTGCATGTTCTTTTCATAAACCACCACTTGGGTCCACCAGTGTCATTGCATGTGTGTACTCTTAATAAACCACCACTAGAGTCACTACATATGCTATCCTTTTCATAAACGACCACTTGGATCCACCAGAGTCACTGCATGTGGTGTCCTTTTCATAAACCACCACTAGAGTCATTGCATGTGTTGTTCTTTTCATAAACCACCACTAGAGTCATTGCATGTGTTCTTCTTTTCATAAACCACCTGTATCCACCAGAGTCATTGCATGTTTGTTCTTTTCATAATCCACCACTTGGATCCAATGCATGTCATTGCATGCGTGTCCTTTTCATAAACCACAACTAGGGTCATTGCATGTTTGTTCTTTTCATAAACCACCACTTGGATCCACCAGTATCATTGCATGTGTTTTCCTTATCATAAACCACCACTAGAGTCACTGCATCTGTGTATGTTAGTGTGCATCACTATGGTTTTTGAAAATAACACATGCAATGATGCAACTCCAGCATGTAGTGTTCTTTTCATAAACCACCTGGATCCACCAGAGTCATTGCATGTGTGTCCTTCTCATAAACCACATGGATCCACCAGTGTCATTGCATTTCTTTGCATGCGTGTTCTTTTCATAAACCACCACTAGTGTCATTGCATGTGTGTCCTTTCCAAAATCCACAACCAGAGTCATTACATGTTTGTTCTTTTCATAAACCACCACTTCGATCAAATGCATGTCATTGCATGTGTGTCCTTTTCATAAACCACCACTAGGGTCATTGCATGTTTGTTATTTTGATAAACCACCACTTGGATCCACCAGTATCATTGCATGTGTGTCCTTTTCATAAACCACCACTAGAGTCACTTCATGTGGTGTCCTTTTCATAAACCACCACTTGGATCCACCAGAGTCACTGCATGCGGTGTCCTTTTCATAAACCACAACTAGAGTCATTGCATGTGTTGTTCTTTTCATAAACCACATGTATCCACCAGAGTCATTGCATGTGGTGTTCTTTTCATAAACCACCACTAGAGTCATTGCATGTGTGTGTGTGTCTATGTGCATCACTGTGGTTTTTTAAAAGAACACATGCAATGCTGCCACGCCAGCATGTCGTCTTCTTTTCATAAACCACATGGATCTACCAGTTGACATTGCATGTGTGTCCTTCTCATAAACCACATGGATCCACCAGTGTCATTATATGTATTTACATGTGTGTTCTTTTCATAAACCACCACTAGTGTCATTGCATGTGTGTCCTTTTCATAAACCAAAACCGGAGTCATTGCATGTTTGTTCTTTTCATAAACCAACACTTGGATCCACTGCATGGCATTGCATGTGTGTCCTTTTCATAAACCACAACTAGGGTCATTGCATGTTTATTCTTTTCATAAAGCACCACTTGGATCCACCAGTGTCATTGCATGTGTGTCCTTTTCATAAACCACCACTTGAGTCATTACATGTGTGTGTTAGTGTGCATCACTGTGGTCTTTGAAAAGAACACATGTAATGATGCCACTCTAGTATGTTGTATTCTTTTCACAAACGACATGGATCCACTAGTTGTCATTGGATGCGTGTCCTTCTCATAAACCACATGGATCCACCATTGTCATTGCATGTATATGCATGTGTGTTCTTTTCATAAACCACCACTAGTGTCATTGCATGTGTATCCTTTTCATAAACCATAACCAGAGTCATTGCATGTTTGTTCTTTTCATAAACCACCACTTGGATCCAATGCATGTCATTGCATGTGTGTCCTTTTCATAAACCACAACTAGGGTCATTGACTATTTGTTCTTTTCATAAACCACCACTTGGATCAACTAGTGTCATTGCATGTGTATCCTTTTCATAAACCACCACTCGAGTCACTGCATGTGTGTGTGTCAGTGTGCATCACTTTGGTTTTTGAAAAGAACACATGCAATGATGCCACTCCAGCATGTGGTGTTCTTTTCATAAACTAGCTGGATCCACCAGAGTCATTGCATGTGTGTCCTTCTCATGAACCACATGGATCCACCAGTGTCATTGCATGTCTTTGCATGAGTGTTCTTCTCAAAAATCACCACTAGTATCATTGCATGTGTGTCCTTTTCATAAACCACAACTAGAGTCATTGCATGTTTGTTCTTTTCATAAACCACCACCTTGATCCAATGCATGTCATTGCATGTGTGTCCTTTTCATAAACCACCACTAGGGTCATTGCATGTTCTTTTCATAAAGCACCACTTGGATCCACCAGTGTCATTGCATGTGTGTCCTTTTCATAAACCACCACTAGAGTCACTACATATGGTGTCCTTTTCATAAACGACCACTTGGATCCACCAGACTCACTGCATGTGGTGTCCTTTTCATAAACCACCACTAGAGTCATTGCATGTGTTGTTCTTTTCATAAACCACATGTATCCACCAGAGTCATTGCATGTTTGTTCTTGTCATAATCCACCACTTGGATCCAATGCATGCCATTGCATGCGTGTCCTTTTCATAAACCACAACTAGGGTCATTGCATATTTGTTCTTTTCATAAACCACCACTTGGATCCACCAGTGTCATTGCATGTGTTTCCTTTTCATAAACTACCACTAGAGTCACTGCATGTGTGTATGTCAATGTGCATCACTATGGTTTTTGAAAAGAACACATGCAATGATGCCATGCTATCATGTCGTTTTCTTTTCATAAACCACATGGATCTACCAGTTGACATTGCATGTGTGTCCTTCTCATGAACCACATGGATCCACCAGTGTCATTGCATGTCTTTGCATGTGTGTTCTTTTCATAAACCACCACTAGTGTCATTGCATGTGTATCCTTTTCATAAACCATAACCAGAGTCATTGCATGTTTGTTCTTTTCATAAACCACCACTTGGATCCAATGCATGTCATTGCATGTGTGTCCTTTTCATAAACCACAACTAGGGTCATTGACTATTTGTTCTTTTCATAAACCACCACTTGGATCAACTAGTGTCATTGCATGTGTATCCTTTTCATAAACCACCACTCGAGTCACTGCATGTGTGTGTGTCAGTGTGCATCACTTTGGTTTTTGAAAAGAACACATGCAATGATGCCACTCCAGCATGTGGTGTTCTTTTCATAAACCAGCTGGATCCACCAGAGTCATTGCATGTGTGTCCTTCTCATGAACCACATGGATCCACCAGTGTCATTGCATGTCTTTGCATGAGTGTTCTTCTCAAAAATCACCACTAGTATCATTGCATGTGTGTCCTTTTCATAAACCACAACTAGAGTCATTGCATGTTTGTTCTTTTCATAAACCACCACCTTGATCCAATGCATGTCATTGCATGTGTGTCCTTTTCATAAACCACCACTAGGGTCATTGCATGTTCTTTTCATAAAGCACCACTTGGATCCACCAGTGTCATTGCATGTGTGTCCTTTTCATAAACCACCACTAGAGTCACTACATATGGTGTCCTTTTCATAAACGACCACTTGGATCCACCAGACTCACTGCATGTGGTGTCCTTTTCATAAACCACCACTAGAGTCATTGCATGTGTTGTTCTTTTCATAAACCACATGTATCCACCAGAGTCATTGCATGTTTGTTCTTGTCATAATCCACCACTTGGATCCAATGCATGCCATTGCATGCGTGTCCTTTTCATAAACCACAACTAGGGTCATTGCATATTTGTTCTTTTCATAAACCACCACTTGGATCCACCAGTGTCATTGCATGTGTTTCCTTTTCATAAACTACCACTAGAGTCACTGCATGTGTGTATGTCAGTGTGCATCACTATGGTTTTTGAAAAGAACACATGCAATGATGCCATGCCATCATGTCGTTTTCTTTTCATAAACCACATGGATCTACCAGTTGACATTGCATGTGTGTCCTTCTCATGAACCACATGGATCCACCAGTGTCATTGCATGTCTTTGCATGTGTGTTCTTTTCATAAACAATAACTAGTGTCATTGCATGTATGTACTTTTGATAAACCACAACCAGAGTCATTGCATGTTCGTTCTTTTCATAAACCACCACTTGGATCCACTTCATGTCATTGCATGTGTGTCCTTTTCATAAACCACAACTTGGGTCATTGCATGTTTGTTCTTTTCATAAACCACCACTTGGATCCACTAATGCCACTCCAGCATGTGGTGTACTTTTGATAAACCACCACTAGAGTCATTACATGTGTGTGTTAGTGTGCATCACTGTGGTTTTTGAAAAGAACACATGTAATGATGCCACTCCAGTATGATGTATTCTTTTGACAAACCACATGGATCCACTAGTTGTCATTGGATATGTGTCCTTCTCATAAACCACATGGATCCACCAGTGTCATTGCATGTATATGCATGTGTGTTCTTTTCATAAACCACCACTAGTGTTATTGCATGTGTATCCTTCTCATAAACCACAACCAGAGTCATTGCATGTTTGTTCTTTTCATAAACCACCACTTGGATCCAATGCATGTCATTGCATGTGTGTCCTTTTCATAAACCACAACTAGGGTCATTGACTATTTGTTCTTTTCATAAACCACCACTTGGATCCACTAGTGTCATTGCATGTGTGTCCTTTTCATAAACCACCACTAGAGTCATTACATATGTGTGTTAGTGTGAATCACCGTGGTTTTTGAAAAGAACACATGCAATGATGCCACTCCAGCATGTGGTGTTATTTGCATAAACCACCTGGATCCACCAGAGTCATTGCATGTGTGTCCTTCTCATGAACCACATGGATCCACCAGTGTCATTGCATGTCTTTGCATGAGTGTTCTTTTCAACAACCACCACTAGTATCATTGCATGTGTGTCCTTTTCATAAACCACAACTAGAGTCAATGCAAGTTTGTTCTTTTCATAAACCACCACTTGGATCCAATGCATGTCATTGCATGTGTGTCCTTTTCATAAACCACCACTAGGGCCATTGCATGTTCTTTTCATAAACCACCACTTGGATCCACCAGTGTCATTGCATGTGTGTCCTCTTAATAAACCACCACTAGAGTCACTACATATGCTATCCTTTTCATAAACGACCACTTGGATCCACCAGAGTCACTGCATGTGGTGTCCTTTTCATAAACCACCACTAGAGTCATTGCATGTGTTGTTCTTTTCATAAACCACCACTAGAGTCATTGCATGTGTTGTTCTTTTCATAAACCACCTGTATCCACCAGAGTCATTGCATGTTTGTTCTTTTCATAATCCACCACTTGGATCCAATGCATGTCATTGCATGCGTGTCCTTTTCATAAACCACAACTAGGGTCATTGCATGTTTGTTCTTTTCATAAACCACCACTTGGATCCACCAGTATCATTGCATGTGTTTCCTTATCATAAACCACCACTAGAGTCACTGCATCTGTGTATGTCAGTGTGCATCACTATGGTTTTTGAAAAGAACACATGCAATGATGCAACTCCAGCATGTAGTGTTCTTTTCATAAACCACCTGTATCCACCAGAGTCATTGCATGTGTGTCCTTCTCATAAACCACATGGATCCACCAGTGTCATTGCATTTATTTGCATGCGTGTTCTTTTCATAAACCACCACTAGTGTCATTGCATGTGTGTCCTTTCCAAAAACCACAACCAGAGTCATTACATGTTTGTTCTTTTCATAAACCACCACTTCGATCAAATGCATGTCATTGCATGTGTGTCCTTTTCATAAACCACCACTAGGGTCATTGCATGTTTGTTCTTTTGATAAACCACCACTTGGATCCATCAGTATCATTGCATGTGTGTCCTTTTCATAAACCACCACTAGAGTCACTTCATGTGGTGTCCTTTTCATAAACCACCACTTGGATCCACCAGAGTCACTGCATGCGGTGTCCTTTTCATAAACCACAACTAGAGTCATTGCATGTGTTGTTCTTTTCATAAACCACATGTATCCACTAGAGTCATTGCATGTGGTGTTCATTTCATAAACCACCACTAGAGTCATTGCATGTGTGTGTGTGTCTATGTGCATCACTGTGGTTTTTTAAAAGAACACATGCAATGCTGCCACGCCAGCATGTCGTCTTCTTTTCATAAACCACATGGATCTACCAGTTGACATTGCATGTGTGTCCTTCTCATAAACCACATGGTTCCACCAGTGTCATTACATGTATTTACATGTGTCTTCTTTTCATAAACCACCACTAGTGTCATTGCTTGTGTGTCCTTTTCATAAACCAAAACCGGAGTCATTGCATGTTTGTTCTTTTCATAAACCAACACTTGGATCCACTGCATGGCATTGCATGTGTGTCCTTTTCATAAACCACAACTAGGGTCATTGCATGTTTGTTCTTTTCATAAAGCACCACTTGGATCCACCAGTGTCATTGCATGTGTGTCCTTTTCATAAACCACCACTTGAGTCATTACATGTGTGTGTTAGTGTGCATCACTGTGGTCTTTGAAAAGAACACATGTAATGATGCCACTCCAGTATGTTGTAATCTTTTCACAAATGACATGGATCCACTAGTTGTCATTGGATGCGTGTCCTTCTCATAAACCACATGGATCCACCATTGTCATTGCATGTATATGCATGTGTGTTCTTTTCATAAACCACCACTAGTGTCATTGCATGTGTATCCTTTTCATAAACCACAACCAGAGTCATTGCATGTTTGTTCTTTTCATAAACCACCACTTGGATCCAATTCATGTCATTGCATGTGTGTCCTTTTCATAAACCACAACTAGGGTCATTGACTATTTGTTCTTTTCATAAACCACCACTTGGATCAACTAGTGTCATTGCATGTGTATCCTTTTCATAAACCACCACTCGAGTCACTGCATGTGTGTGTGTCAGTGTGCATCACTGTGGTTTTTGAAAAGAACACATGCAATGATGCCACTCCAGCATGTGGTGTTCTTTTCATAAACCACCTGGATCCACCAGAGTCATTGCATGTGTGTCCTTCTCATGAACCACATGGATCCACCAGTGTCATTGCATGTCTTTGCATGAGTGTTCTTCTCAAAAACCACCACTAGTATCATTGCATGTGTGTCCTTTTCATAAACCACAACTAGAGTCATTGCATGTTTGTTCTTTTCATAAACCACCACCTTGATCCAATGCATGTCATTGCATGTGTGTCCTTTTCATAAACCACCACTAGGGTCATTGCATGTTCTTTTCATAAAGCACCACTTGGATCCACCAGTGTCATTGCATGTGTGTCCTTTTCATAAACCACCACTAGAGTCACTACATATGGTGTCCTTTTCATAAACGACCACTTGGATCCACCAGACTCACTGCATGTGGTGTCCTTTTCATAAACCACCACTAGAGTCATTGCATGTGTTGTTCTTTTCATAAACCACATGTATCCACCAGAGTCATTGCATGTTTGTTCTTTTCATAATCCACCACTTGGATCCAATGCATGCCATTGCATGCGTGTCCTTTTCATGAACCACAACTAGGGTCATTGCATATTTGTTCTTTTCATAAACCACCACTTGGATCCACCAGTGTCATTGCATGTGCTTCCTTTTCATAAACTACCACTAGAGTCACTGCATGTGTGTATGTCAGTGTGCATCACTATGGTTTTTGAAAAGAACACATGCAATGATGCAACTCCAGCATGTGGTGTTCTTTCCATAAACCACCTGGATCCACCAGAGTCATTGCATGTGTGTCCTTCTCATAAACCACATGGATCCACCAGTGTCATTGCATTTCTTTGCATGCGTGTTCTTTTCATAAACCACCACTAGTGTCATTGCATATGTGTCCTTTCCATAAACCACAACCAGAGTCATTGCATGTTTGTTCTTTTCATAAACCACCACTTGGATCTAATGCATGTCATTGCATGTGTGTCCTTTTCATAAACCACCACTAGGGTCATTGCATGTTTGTTCTTTTCATAAACCACCACTTGGATCCACCAGTATCATGCATGTGTGTCCTTTTCATAAACCACCACTAGAGTCACTTCATGTGGTGTCCTTTTCATAAACCACCACTAGAGTCACTTCATGTGGTGTCCTTTTCATAAAGCACCACTTGGATCCACCAGAGTCACTTCATGCGTTGTCCTTTTCATAAACCACCACTAGAGTCATTGCCTGTGTTGTTCTTTTCATAAACCACATGTATCCACCAGAGTCATTACATGCGGTGTTCTTTTCATAAACCACCACTAGAGTCATTGCATGTGTGTGTGTCTGTGTGCATCACTATATTTTTGAAAAGAACACATGCAATGGTGCCACGCTAGCATGTCGTCTTCTTTTCATAAACCACATGGATCTACCAGTTGACACTGCATGTGTGTCCTTCTCATAAACCACATGGATCCACCAGTGTCATTACATGTCTTTGCATGTGTGTTCTTTTCATAAACCACCACTAGTGTCATTGCATGTGTGTCCTTTTCATAAACCAAAACCAGAGTCATTGCATGTTTGTTCTTTTCATAAACCAACACTTGGATCCACTACATGGCATTGCATGTCTGTCCTTTTCATAAACCACAACTAGGGTCATTGCATGTTTATTCTTTTTATAAACCACCACTTGGATCCACCAATGTCATTGCATGTGTGTCCTTTTCATAAACCACCACTAGAGCCACTGCATGTGTGCGTGTCAGTGTGCATCACTGTGGTTTTTGAAAAGAAAACATGCAATGATGCCACTCTAGCATGTGGTGTTCTTTTCATAAACCACATGGATCCACCTGTTGTCATTGCATGCGTGTCCTTATCATAAACCACATGGATCCACCAGTGTTATTGCATGTCTTTGCATGTGTGTTCTTTTCATAAACCATAACTAGTGTCATTGCATGTGTGTCCTTTTCATAAACCACACACAGATTTATTACATGTTTGTTCTTTTCATAAAGCCCCACTTGGATCCACTTCATGTCATTGCATGTGTGTCCTTTTCATAAACCACAACTTGGGTCATTGCATGTTTGTTCTTTCCATAAACTAGCACTTGGATCGACTAATGCAACTCCAGCATGTGGTGTCCTTTTCATAAACCACCACTAGAGTCATTGCATGTGTGTGTTAGGGTGCATCACTGTGGTTTTTGAAAAGAACACATGTAATGATGCCACTCCAGTATGTGGTGTTCTTTCCATAAACCACAAGGATCCACTAGTTGTCATTGCATGTGTATCCTTTTCATCAACCACAACCTAAGTCATTGCATGTTTGTTCTTTTCACAAACCACCTCTTGGATCCAATGCATGTCATTGCATGTGTGTCCTTTTCATAAACCATAACTAGGGTCATTGCATGTTTGTTCTTTTCATAAACCACCACTTGGATCCACCAGTGTCATTTCATGTGTGTCCTTTTCATAAACCACCACCAGAGTGACTGCATATGTTTGTGTCAGTGTGCATCACTGTGGTTTTTGAAAAGAACACATGCAATGATGCCACTCCAGCATGTGGTGTTCTTTTCATAAACCACATGGATCCACCAGTCATTGCATGTGTGTCCTTCTCATGAACCACATGGATCTACCAGTGTCATTGCATTTCTTTGCATGAGTGTTCTTTTCAAAAAGCACCACTATTGTCATTGCATGTGTGTCCTTTTCATAAACCACAACCAGAGTCATTGTATGTTTGTTCATTTCATAAACCACCACTTGGATCCAATGAATGTCATTGCATGTGTGTCCTTTTCATAAACCACCACTAGGGTCATTGCATGTTTGTTCTTTTCATAAACCACCACTTGGATCCACCAGTGTCATTGCATGTGTGTCCTTTTCATAAACCACCACTAGAGTCACTACATGTGGTGTCCTTTTCATAAACCACCACTTAGATCCACCAGAGTCACTGCATGTGGTGTCCTTTTCACGAACCACCACTAGAGTCATTGGATGTGTTGTTCTTTT
Organism: Avena insularis; assembly: GCA_023614405.1. Classification (NCBI taxonomy): domain Eukaryota; kingdom Viridiplantae; phylum Streptophyta; class Magnoliopsida; order Poales; family Poaceae; genus Avena; species Avena insularis. The sequence goes on along the minus strand of CM042688.1, from coordinate 242,144,386 downwards.
CATAAACCACTTGTATCCACCAGAGTCATTGCATGCTTGTTCTTTTCATAATCCACCACTTGGATCCCATGCATGTCATTGCGTGCGTGTCCTTTTCATAAACCACAACTAGGGTCATTGCATGTTTGTTCTTTACGTAGACCACCACTTGGATCCACCAGTGTCATTGCATGTGTGTCCTTTTCATAAACCACCACCAGAGTCACTTCATGTGTCTGTGTCAGTGTGCATCACTGTGGTTTTTGAAAAGAACACATGCAATGATGCCACTCCAGCACGTGGTGTTCTTTTGATAAACCACCTGGATCCACCAGAGTCATTGCATATGTGTCCTTCTCATGAACCACAAGGATCCACTAGTGTCATTGCATGTCTTTGCATGAGTGTTCTTTTCAAAAACCACCACTATTGTCATTGCATGTGTGTCCTTTTCATAAACCACAACTAGAGTCATTGCATGTTTGTTATTTTCATAAACCACCACTTGGATCCAATGCATGTCATTGCATGTGTGTCCTTTTCATAAACCACCACTAGGGTCATTGCATGTTTGTTCTTTTCATAAACCACCACTTGGATCATGTCATTGCATGTGTGTCCTTTTCATAAACCACCACTAGAGTCACTACATGTGGTGTCGTTTTCATAAACGACCACTTGGATCAACCAGAGTCACTGCATGTGGTGTCCTTTTCATAAACCACCACTAGAGTCATTGCATGTGTTGTTCTTTTCATAAACCACCTGTATCCACTAGAGTCATTGCATGTGGTGTCATTTTCATAAACCACCACTAGAGTCATTGCATGTGTGTGTGTGTTTGTGTGCATCACTATGGTTTTTGAAAAAAAAACACATGCAATGATGCCATGCAAGCATGTGGTGTTCTTTTCATAAACCACATGGATCTACCAGTTGACATTGCATGTGTGTCCTTCTCATAAACCACATGGATCCACTAGTGTCATTGCATGTCTTTGCATGTGTGTTCTTTTCATAAACCACCACTAGTCTCATTGCATGTGTGTCCTTTTCATAAACCAAAACCAGAGTCATTGCATGTTTGTTCTTTTCATAAACCAACACTTGGATCCAGTACATGTCATTGCATGTGTGTCCTTTTAATAAACCACAACTAGGGTCATTGCATGTGTGTTCTTTTAATAAACCACCACTTGGATCCACCAGTGTCACTACATGTGTGTCCTTTTCATAAACCACCACTAGAGTCACTGCATGCGTGTGTGTCAGTGTGCATCAGTGTGGTTTTTGACAAGAAAACATGCAATGATGCCACTCTAGCATGTGGTTTTCTTTTCATAAACCACATGGATCCACCAGTTGTCATTGCATGTGTGTCCTTATCATAAACCGCATGGATCCACAAGTGTCATTGCATGTCTTTTCATGTGTGTTCTTTTCATAAACCTTAACTAGTGTCATTTCATGTGTCTCCTTTTCATAAACCACAACCAGAGTCATTGCATGTTTGTTCTTTTCATAAACCACCACTTGGATCCACTTCATGTCATTGCATGTGTGTCCTTTTCATAAAACACTAGGGTCATTGCATGTTTTTATTTTCATAAACCACCACTTGGATCCACTAATGCCACTCCAGCATGTGGTGTCTTTTTCACACACCACCACTAGAGTCATTGCATGTTTGTGTCAGTGTACATCACTATGGTTTTTGAAAAGAACACATGCAATGAGGCCACTCTCGTATGTGGTGTTCTTTTCATAAACCACATGGATCCACCAGTTGTCATTGCATGTGTGTCCCTCTGATAAACCACATGGATCCACTAGTGTCATTGCATGTGTGTCCTTTTCATAAACCACCACTAGAGTCACTACATGTGGTGTCCTTTTCATAAACCACCACTTAGATCCACCAGAGTCACTGCATGTGGTGTCCTTTTCATGAACCACCACTAGAGTCATTGGATGTGTTGTTCTTTTCATAAACCACTTGTATCCACCAGAGTCATTGCATGCTTGTTCTTTTCATAATCCACCACTTGCATCCCATGCATGTCATTGGGTGCGTGTCCTTTTCATAAACCACAACTAGGGTCATTGCATGTTTGTTCTTTACGTAGACCACCACTTGGATCCACCAGTGTCATTGCATGTGTGTCCTTTTCATAAACCACCACCAGAGTCACTTCATGTGTCTGTGTCAGTGTGCATCACTGTGGTTTTTGAAAAGAACACATGCAATGATGCCACTCCAGCATGTGGTGTTCTTTTCATAAACTAACTGGATCCACCAGAGTCATTGCATATGTGTCCTTCTCATGAACCACAAGGATCCACTAGTGTCATTGCATGTCTTTGCATGAGTGTTCTTTTCAAAAACCACCACTATTGTCATTGCATGTGTGTCCTTTTCATAAACCACAATTAGAGTCATTGCATGTTTGTTATTTTGATAAACCACCACTTGGATCCAATGCATGTCATTGCATGTGTGTCCTTTTCATAAACCACCACTAGGGTCATTGCATGTTTGATCTTTTCATAAACCACCACTTGGATCGTGTCATTGCATGTGTGTCCTTTTTCATAAACCACCACTAGAGTCACTACATGTGATGTCGTTTTCATAAACGACCACTTGGATCAACCAGAGTCACTGCATGTGGTGTCCTTTTTATAAACCACCACTAGAGTCATTGCATGTGTTGTTCTTTTCATAAACCACCTGTATCCACTAGAGTCATTGCATGTGGTGTTATTTTCATAAACCACCACTAGAGTCATTGCATGTGTGTGTGTGTTTGTGTGCATCACTATGGTTTTTGAAAAAAACACATGCAATGATGCCACACCAGTATGTAGTGTTCTTTTCATAAACCACATGGATCTACCAGTTGACATTGCATGTGTGTCCTTCTCATAAACCACATGGATCCACTAGTGTCATTGCTTGTCTTTGCATGTGTGTTCTTTTCATAAACCACCACTAGTGTCATTACATGTGTGTACTTTTCATAAACCACAACCAGAGTCATTGCATGTTTGTTCTTTTCATAAAACAACACTTGGATCCACTACTTTTCATTGCATGTGTGTCCTTTTCATAAACCACAACTAGGGTCATTGCATGTGTGTCCTTTTCATAAACCACCACCAGAGTCACTGCATCTGTGTGTGTCACAGGTATCACAGTGGTTTTCGAAAAGAACACATGAAATAATACAACTCCAGCATGTGGTGTTCTTTTCATAAACCACTTGGATCCACTAGAGTAATTGCATGTGTCTCCTTTTCATAAACCATAACTAGGGTCATTGCATGTTTGTTCTTTTCATAAACCACCACTTGGATCCACCAGTGTCATTGCATGTGTGTCCTTTTCATAAACCACCACCAGAGTCACTGCATATGTGTGTGTCAGTGTGCATCACTGTGGTTTTGAAAGAACACATGCAATAATGCCCAGCATGTGGTGTTCTTTTCATAAACCACATGGATCCACCAGTCATTGCATGTGTGTCCTTCTCATGAACCACATGGATCCACCAGTGACATTGCATTTCTTTGCATGAGTGTTCTTTTCAAAAAGCACCACTAGTGTCATTGCATGTGTGTCCTTTTCATAAACCATAACCAGAGTCATTGTATGTTTGTTCATTTCATAAACCACCACTTGGATCCAATGCATGTCATTGCATGTGTGTCCTTTTCATAAACCACCACTAGGGTCATTGCATGTTTGTTCTTTTCATAAACCACCACTTGGATCCACCAGTGTCATTGCATGTGTGTCCTTTTCATAAACCACCACTAGAGTCACTACATGTGGTGTCCTTTTCATAAACCACCACTTAGATCCACCAGAGTCACTTTATGTGGTGTCCTTTTCATGAACCACCACTAGAGTCATTGGATGTGTGGTTCTTTTCATAATCCACTTGTATCCACCAGAGTCATTGCATGCTTGTTCTTTTCATAATCCACCACTTGGATCCCATGCATGTCATTGCGTGCGTGTCCTTTTCATAAACCACAACTAGGGTCATTGCATGTTTGTTCTTTTCATAGACCACCACTTGGATCCACCAGTGTCATTGCATGTGTGTCCTTTTCATAAAACACCACTAGAGTCACTGCATGTGTGTGTGTCAGTGTGCATCACTGTGGTTTTTGAAAAGAACACATGCAATGATGCCACTCCAGCACGTGGTGTTCTTTTCATAAACCACGTGGATCCACCAGAGTCATTGCATATGTGTCCTTCTCATGAACCACAAGGATCCACTAGTGTCATTGCATGTCTTTGCATGAGTGTTCTTTTCAAAAACCACCACTATTGTCATTGCATGTGTGTCCTTTTCATAAACCACAATTAGAGTCATTGCATGTTTGTTATTTTCATAAACCACCACTTGGATCCAATGCATGTCATTGCATGTGTGTCCTTTTCATAAACCACCACTAGGGTCATTGCATGTTTGTTCTTTTCATAAACCACCACTTGGATCGTGTCATTGCATGTGTGTCCTTTTTCATAAACCACCACTAGAGTCACTACATGTGATGTCGTTTTCATAAACGACCACTTGGATCAACCAGAGTCACTGCATGTGGTGTCCTTTTCATAAACCACCACTAGAGTCATTGCATGTGTTGTTCTTTTCATAAACCACCTGTATCCACTAGAGTCATTGCATGTGGTGTTATTTTCATAAACCACCACTAGAGTCATTGCATGTGTGTGTGTGTGTTTGTGTGCATCACTATGGTTTTTGAAAAAAACACATGCAATGATGCCACACCAGTATGTAGTGTTCTTTTCATAAACCACATGGATCTACCAGTTGACATTGCATGTGTGTCCTTCTCATAAACCACATGGATCCACTAGTGTCATTGCATGTCTTTGCATGTGTGTTCTTTTCATAAACCACCACTAGTGTCATTACATGTGTGTACTTTTCATAAACCACAACCAGAGTCATTGCATGTTTGTTCTTTTCATAAAACAACACTTGGATCCACTACTTTTCATTGCATGTGTGTCCTTTTCATAAACCACAACTAGGGTCATTGCATGTGTGTCCTTTTCATAAACCACCACCAGAGTCACTGCATCTGTGTGTGTCAGTGTGCATCAGTGTGGTTTTCGAAAAGAACACATGAAATAATACAACTCCAGCATGTGGTGTTCTTTTCATAAACCACTTGGATCCACTAGAGTAATTGCATGTGTCTCCTTTTCATAAACCATAACTAGGGTCATTGCATGTTTGTTCTTTTCATAAACCACCACTTGGATCCACCAGTGTCATTGCATGTGTGTCCTTTTCATAAACCACCACCAGAGTCACTGCATATGTGTGTGTCAGTGTGCATCACTGTGGTTTTTGAAAAGAACACATGCAATGATGCCACTCCAGCATGTGGTGTTCTTTTCATAAACCACATGGATCCACCAGTCATTGCATGTGTGTCCTTCTCATGAACCACATGGATCCACCAGTGTCATTGCATTTCTTTGCATGAGTGTTCTTTTCAAAAAGCACCACTAGTGTCATTGCATGTGTGTCCTTTTCATAAACCACAACCAGAGTCATTGTATGTTTGTTCATTTCATAAACCACCACTTGGATCCAATGCATGTCATTGCATGTGTGTCCTTTTCATAAACCACCACTAGGGTCATTGCATGTTTGTTCTTTTCATAAACCACCACTTGGATCCACCAGTGTCATTGCATGTGTGTCCTTTTCATAAACCACCACTAGAGTCACTACATGTGATGTCCTTTTCATAAACCACCACTTAGATCCACCAGAGTCACTTTATGTGGTGTCCTTTTCATGAACCACCACTAGAGTCATTGGATGTGTGGTTCTTTTCATAAACCACTTGTATCCACCAGAGTCATTGCATGCTTGTTCTTTTCATAATCCACCACTTGGATCCCATGCATGTCATTGCGTGCGTGTCCTTTTCATAAACCACAACTAGGGTCATTGCATGTTTGTTCTTTTCATAGACCACCACTTGGATCCACCAGTGTCATTGCATGTGTGTCCTTTTCATAAAACACCACTAGAGTCACTACATGTGTGTGTGTCAGTGTGCATCACGGTGGTTTTTGAAAAGAACACATGCAATGATGCCACTCCAGCACGTGGTGTTCTTTTCATAAACCACCTGGATCCACCAGAGTCATTGCATATGTGTCCTTCTCATGAACCACAAGGATCCACTAGTGTCATTGCATGTCTTTGCATGAGTGTTCTTTTCAAAAACCACCACTATTGTCATTGCATGTGTGTCCTTTTCATAAACCACAATTAGAGTCAATGCATGTTTGTTATTTTCATAAACCACCACTTGGATCCAATGCATGTCATTGCATGTGTGTCCTTTTCATAAACCACCACTAGGGTCATTGCATGTTTGTTCTTTTCATAAACCACCACTTGGATCGTGTCATTGCATGTGTGTCTTTTTTCATAAACCACCACTAGAGTCACTACATGTGATGTCATTTTCATAAACGACCACTTGGATCAACCAGAGTCACTGCATGTGGTGTCCTTTTCATAAACCACCACTAGAGTCATTGCATGTGTTTTTCTTTTCATAAACCACCTGTATCCACTAGAGTCATTGCATGTGGTGTTATTTTCATAAACCACCACTAGAGTCATTGCATGTGTGTGTGTGTGTTTGTGTGCATCACTATGGTTTTTGAAAAAAACACATGCAATGATGCCACACCAGTATGTAGTGTTCTTTTCATAAACCACATGGATCTACCAGTTGGCATTGCATGCGTGTCCTTCTCATAAACCACATGGATCCACTAGTGTCATTGCATGTCTTTGCATGTGTGTTCTTTTCATAAACCACCACTAGTGTCATTACATGTGTGTACTTTTCATAAACCACAACCAGAGCCATTGCATGTTTGTTCTTTTCATAAAACAACACTTGGATCCACTACTTTTCATTGCATGTGTGTCCTTTTCATAAACCACAACTAGGGTCATTGCATGTGTGTCCTTTTCATAAACCACCACCAGAGTCACTACATCTGTGTGTGTCAGTGTGCATCAGTGTGGTTTTCGAAAAGAACACATGAAATAATACAACTCCAGCATGTGGTGTTCTTTTCATAAACCACTTGGATCCACTAGAGTAATTGCATGTGTGTCCTTTTCATAAACAACCACTAGAGTCACTACATGTGGTGTCCTTTTCATAAATCACTACTTGCATCCACCAGAGTCACCGCATGTGGTGTCCTTTTCATAAACCACCACTAGAGTCATTGCATGTGTTGTTCTTTTCATAAACCACCTGTATCAACTAGAGTCATTGCATGTGGTGTTCTTTTCATAAACCACCACTAGAGTCATTGCATGTGTATGTGTCTGTGTGCATCACTATGGTTTTTGAGAAGAACACATGCAATGATGCCACGCTAGCATGTGGTGTTCTTTTCATAAACCACATGGATCTACCAGTTGACATTGCATGTGTGTCCTTCTCATAAACCACATGGATCCACCAGTGTCATTGCATGTCTTTGCATGTGTGTTCTTTTCATAAACCACAACTAGTGTGATTACATGTGTGTACTTTTCATAAACCACAACCAGAGTCATTGCATGTTTGTTCTTTTCATAAACCAACACTTGGATCCACTACTTTTCATTGCATGTGTGTCCTTTTCATAAACCACCACTAGGGTCATTGCATGTTTGTTCTTTTCATAAACCACCACTTGGATCGTGTCATTGCATGTGTGTCTTTTTTCATAAACCACCACTAGAGTCACTACATGTGATGTCATTTTCATAAACGACCACTTGGATCAACCAGAGTCACTGCATGTGGTGTCCTTTTCATAAACCACCACTAGAGTCATTGCATGTGTTTTTCTTTTCATAAACCACCTGTATCCACTAGAGTCATTGCATGTGGTGTTATTTTCATAAACCACCACTAGAGTCATTGCATGTGTGTGTGTGTGTTTGTGTGCATCACTATGGTTTTTGAAAAAAACACATGCAATGATGCCACACCAGTATGTAGTGTTCTTTTCATAAACCACATGGATCTACCAGTTGGCATTGCATGCGTGTCCTTCTCATAAACCACATGGATCCACTAGTGTCATTGCATGTCTTTGCATGTGTGTTCTTTTCATAAACCACCACTAGTGTCATTACATGTGTGTACTTTTCATAAACCACAACCAGAGCCATTGCATGTTTGTTCTTTTCATAAAACAACACTTGGATCCACTACTTTTCATTGCATGTGTGTCCTTTTCATAAACCACAACTAGGGTCATTGCATGTGTGTCCTTTTCATAAACCACCACCAGAGTCACTACATCTGTGTGTCGGTGTGCATCAGTGTGGTTTTCGAAAAGAACACATGAAATAATACAACTCCAGCATGTGGTGTTCTTTTCATAAACCACTTGGATCCACTAGAGTAATTGCATGTGTGTCCTTTTCATAAACAACCACTAGAGTCACTACATGTGGTGTCCTTTTCATAAATCACTACTTGCATCCACCAGAGTCACCGCATGTGGTGTCCTTTTCATAAACCACCACTAGAGTCATTGCATGTGTTGTTCTTTTCATAAACCACCTGTATCAACTAGAGTCATTGCATGTGGTGTTCTTTTCATAAACCACCACTAGAGTCATTGCATGTGTATGTGTCTGTGTGCATCACTATGGTTTTTGAGAAGAACACATGCAATGATGCCACGCTAGCATGTGGTGTTCTTTTCATAAACCACATGGATCTACCAGTTGACATTGCATGTGTGTCCTTCTCATAAACCACATGGATCCACCAGTGTCATTGCATGTCTTTGCATGTGTGTTCTTTTCATAAACCACAACTAGTGTGATTACATGTGTGTACTTTTCATAAACCACAACCAGAGTCATTGCATGTTTGTTCTTTTCATAAACCAACACTTGGATCCACTACTTTTCATTGCATGTGTGTCCTTTTCATAAACCACAACTAGGGTCATTGCATGTGTGTCCTTTTCATAAACCACCACTACAGTCACTGCATGTGTGTGTGTCAGTTTGCATCACTGTGGTTTTTGAAAAGAACACATGCAATGATGCCACTCTAGCATGTGGTGTTCTTTTCATAAACCACATTGATCCACCAGTTGTCATTGCATGTGTGTCCTTATGATAAACCACGTGGATCCACTAGTGTCATTGCATGTCGTTGAATGTGTGTTCTCTTCATAAACCACAACTAGTGTCATTGCATGTGTGTCCTTTTCATAAACCACAACCAGAGTCATTACATGTTTGTTCTTTTCATAAACCACCACTTGGATCCACTTCATGTCATTGCATGTGTGTCCTTTTGATAAACCACCACTTGGATCCACTAATGCCACTCCAGCATGTGGTGTCCGTTTCATAAACCACCACTAGAGTCATTGCATGTGTGTGTCTTAGTGTGCATGACTGTGGTTTTTTAAAAGAACACATGCAATGATGCCACTCCAGTATGTGGTGTTCTTTTCATAAAACACATGGATCCACCAGTTGTCATTGCATGTGTGTCCATCTCATAAACCAAATGGATCCACCAGTGTCATTGCATGTCTTTGCATGTGTGTTCTTTTCATAAACCACCACTAGTGTCATTGCATGTGTATCCTTTTCATAAACCACAACCAGACTTATTGCATGATTGTTCTTTTCATAAACCACCACTTGGATGCACTGCATGTCATTGCATCTGTGTCCTTTTCATAAACCACAACTAGGGTCATTGCATGTTTGTTCTTTTCATAAACCACCGCTTGGATCCACCAGTGTCATTTCACGTGCGCCATTTTCATAAACCATCACCAGAGTCACTGTATGTGTGTGTGTCAGTGTGCATAATTGTGGTTTTTGAAAATAACACATGCAATAATGCCACTCCAGCATGTGGTGTTCTCTTCATAAACCACCTGGATCCACTAGAGGCATTGCATGTGTGTCCTTCTCATAAACCACATGGATCCACCAATGTAATTGCATGTCTTTGCATGTGTATTCTTTTCATAAACTACCACTAGTGTCATTGCATGTGTGTCCTTTTCATAAACCACAACCAGAGTCATTGCATGTTTATTCTTTTCACAAACCCCCACTTGGATCCAATGCATGTCATTGCATGTGTGTCCATTTCATAAACCACAACTAGGGTCATTGCATGTTTGTTCTTTTCATAAACCACCTGGATCCGCCAGAGTCATTGCATGTGGTGTTCTTTTCATAAACCACCAGTAGAGTCATTGCATGTGTGTGTGTGTGTGTCAGTGTGCATCACTATGGTTTTTGAAAAGAACACATGCAATGATGCTACTCTAGCATGTGGTGTTCTTTTCATAAACCACATGGATCCACCAGTTGTCATTGCATGTGTGTCCTTATCATAAACCACATGGATCCACTAGTGTCATTGCATGTCTTTGCATGTGTGTTCTTTTCATAAACCACAACTAGTGTCATTGCATGTGTGTCCTTTTCATAAACCACAACCAGAGTCATTGCATGTTTGTTCTTTTCATAAACCACCACTTGGATCCACTTCATGTCATTGCATGTGTGTCCTTTTCATAAACCACAACTAGGGTCATTGCATGTTTGTTCTTTTCATAAACCACCACTTGGATCCACTAATACCACTCCAGCATGTGGTGTCCTTTTCATAAACCACCACTAGAGTCATTGCATGTGTGTGTGATAGTGTGCATCACTGTGGTTTTTGAAAAGAACACATGCAATGATGCCACTCCACTATGTGGTGTTCTTTTCATAATCCACATGGATCCGGCAGTTGTCATTGCATGTGTGTCCTTCTCATAAACCACATGGATCCACCAGTGTCATTGCTGGGGATATACTTTCCAGGTATCCTCACTATGCCTCACTGACCAGGGTGGCCCACTTCGTGTTAGAGCTTTGCTTCACGGGCGGCCCCGTCTGGGAGAAGAGATGGAGTTTAGTCCGGCTACGGGAAGGCCTAGAAGACTTACAGACATAGGCCCATAGCGTTACTTGTAGTTCAAGATGTACTCTGTAACCGACTCTTAGTCGTAGCTGGATGGATCTCTCCTATAAACCCTGGGCCGGATATCTATATAAGATGACCTAGGGAGAGCCTTTAGGGCACACCTCAATAGTCTACAATCTCAACTCGCACAGGTGAAACCCTTGTAACCCATATTCCGGCTCTTCCATATTATTGGATTGCTAGCACGAGTAGGATCCGTCGAAAGCCGGCGGATTCGAACTTGGGTAAACTTTTGTGCTCACCGTCCCGGAATACCATACATCTCACACCCCTATCTTCCACACGCCTCGAGGACCCCCTTATGGCGTACTTGTCATCAATCTGACCATAGTTAGCGCCCACCATGGGGCAAGTGAGATTCGGATCTGCATTCCGAGCGGAATCTGTAAGAATCAGAATCGGCGAGACCATCGCTGTCGGTCGCATCCTCTACGCCAGCGATGTCCGTCTCATCATTCTCGACGAGACATGGATTCCGTCTAGGGAGGCCGTGACCGTTTACACCATCATGTCTTTCGGCGAGATCGATGTGTACATTGGATTCGCTGAACCTGTCCCACCCACCCCAGCGGTGATGATAGAGGCAGAAGAAACTTCTGGGTCCCCTTTGTCCATGGAGGCGGCAGAGTTCCGGATCTCAGAAAACCCTAATCCCACCTAGCCCACACCCATTGCGGAGATAGTGGAGAAATCCGAGCCTGAAGCAGACCTTACGGTTCAAATCGAATCTAGAGTGGATCTCTTTAGCGAGGCCGAATCCTAGATCGATCCACCCGTTGAGGTCGAATCTAGGAGAATCACAACAATAACCTTGGTTCCGGCTCTGCCAACACCGAAACATTTCAACCATTCCTGAGGCAGACGTTGAGGCGCATGATGATGCAAGACGCAAGCGTGGATGAGGTCCTCCAAACAATCAAGATCTTCGAGGAAGCCCACAAGGAATGCCGCAACTACCTCAGGACCCTCACATCGCACTTCGTCGGATAGTATGGATCCGGATCCGGCTCTACCGATGCTGGAGACAACACTGACTTGGTGCTGGAGGCGATCGGAACAAACACCGACTTACCCGCATCCTCGGATGACTCAATGACATCGGCGGATTTCTGAATGTTCTCCACGAAGTATGAAGAGGAGTACAACTCCAAAGCTGCAGAAGAAGGAGAAGCCATGGATGAAGGATCTGGGGAAAACTCTCCCAAAGCACAGGATGACATGGATATCGGAGATAACCTCGAGCTCCAGATGTCCGAAAGTACCGATTAGAGCTTGACTACGGTAAATGGACCCAAAGCCCTCTTTGCTACTGGCGCGGCCAAGAAGGCAAAGAAGAGGAACGAGAAGAACAAAACCCCGACAAAAGAACTTCCAGCAGAGGAGGTGATTGCCGAGGAATACGAGGAAGACTCAGATGGAGCACCTATCCTACAAGAGCCCAAAGAAGAATTGGTGGATGGACACGTGGTCACCGCAGGTGCGTGTAAACTCATCGATGCTACATTAACCACACCTATCCCTACTGCAGCAGAGCTAACTGCTACGGAATTGGATGAAAGGGCCCAATCCCTAGTAGCACGTCGCCAAGTACTCCTCGATGAAGCTAAGAACATCTTGGAAGAAAAGAAACACATGGACAAGGCAGAGAAGCTCATCTCTCTGCAACATCAGAAGAGCCAGAAACGACATACACATGACAGTCAATTTCCGGAAGTACGTAAGGTTCTCTTTGAGGAAGATCCGGGGATGCCTCGGCTCGATAGCAAGGGAGATCTGGTGTATCCAACACTGGTGCAGAACACTGCCACTGCTCGACACATCCTGGCAAATAATCCAGGTCCAGAACAGGTTCGATTGGGCATTAAGCTACTCACCAAGGGCATGGAGCAGCAGAAGGCCGCGAAGTCTAGAAGCGGAAAACTGGTCTCCCAATCCGACCGAGGTCGCACGGATCCGGCCTAGAATGACGTAAGACCCCAACATGCTCTGGAACAGCATCACCGTTCTGACCGTCAGGAAGACAACTACTCAAGAACCGGATCTTCAGGACAGCATCACAAAACTGCACGTGACTGGCACAATGTTACCCCAGCTACTGAGCAAGAGGCAATTGTTGCACTGTATCCGAAGAATCCTCCCCAGCAAGAGTCGAACGATCACAGGCAAGAAGACAAAGAGAAACATCGGGAGGAGGACCGTTAAAGAATGCCACCTCCTAGACACACAAGCCGTTCGGCTGACGGACGAAGGAACGACGGACACCGTGCTGCGTCAAGCCGGCAGGGGGCTCGTCGTAATGAAGACCCTCCTCGGAACCGGAATAATGACGCTCCGGACGGAGGCTGGCGATCAGCCAGAAACAATCTAGCTGCTCCACCGTCTCCACCAAGCATCCATCACAACGGCTCCCAAGGAGGCCAAGGAGGGCGTCATGGCAGAGGAGGTGGTGGTAGAAGCCAAAGTCCGGCTCCAAGGCACCACAGCCATAGCCGTCATTCAGGGCGATTTCTGTACCCAAGTGACGCAAGGCACAAGATTAACTCCAACATAGAGGCGTGACGCTATGAAAATGATGATATATACGTGGGCCCAAAATTCTTCGGACCACGCATAAGAGCAAAAAAATTCCCGGAAGGATTTGCTATCTCAAGACATATTCAAGCCTACGACGGTATAGCTCGGCCAGATACTTGGCTCCATGATTTTTTCCAAGCTGGTTGTATCGCCAAAGGCGGAAACAGCCTAGTCGCGACCCGATATATCCCACTCATGTTGTGGAAGATGGCACGATCATGGCTCAATAAACTTCCGAAGAACACCATTCACAACTGGTATGACATGCAAAGTGCGTTCTTTCAGAATTTCGAAGGCACATATCGGAGGCCCTATACGGTAGGAGACCTACAACGTTGCACCCAGAAAGCCAGAGAAACTTGCCGAGATTATCTCGGACGATGGATCGACACTAAAAACTCCTGTGAATGGGTAAATGATCAAACTGCGATTGAAGCTTTCATTGCAGGACTTCCAATTGGTTTACTGCGTCATTGCTTGAAGTGCGACAAAGTAACTGATTTGGGAGAGATGATAGAAACAGCGAGCAAGTATGCAGATGCAGACGACGACACAGAGGGACTACTTAATGCCCTAGCTGTGCCACAGTCCGCAAAACAACCAAAGCAGCAAGCTCAGAAGCGCAAGAACACCTGGGAAGAAAAAGCCAACACGGAAACGGCATTGGTCACTACTACTTTCAAGTCTGGAGGACGAGGAGGGCGCAGCGGGGGCCATGGACGCGGTCGTGGGACATCAAGAGTTCAGGGTAGAAGAGACCAGCAACCTGGCAAAACCTACTCTTGGGCCAACATTGCCAATAACCCGTGTGTGCATCACTTAGATGCCAATGGGGTCTCGTCTCACACAAACGTCGAGTGTCGTTTTAATGACGACATCTATAAAGATGATACTGCTGGCTACAGAGCTAAGCGGAAGAAGGGAAAGAAGAATCCCGAAAAAGATAAAGAGACCAAGGAAGATTCCTACATGGAGGAAGCTGATGCTTCAAATCCCAAGCAGGAAGGGAAGAAGAACTTCCCAACAAAGAAGGACACTTCCGTCACCTTCCTCAGATCTCAACCAACTAAGGTCAAGAAAGCAGTTCTACATGAGCTCAACACAACAGTTCCGGCTGTCCCTCAATTCTTAGACTAGTCGGAAGTGGTGATCACCTTTGACCGTGCTGATCATCCGCCTAAGTTGCATAGGCGAGGAAAATAGACCTTAGTCGCTAATCGACTTATTGATGGCTATGGTTTCTCCAAGACTCTCATGGACAGCGGCAGCATTATTAGTATTCTATATGTCGAAACGCTACGCCGGATGAAGATCTCGGAGACCCAGCTGAATTACAGCTCTGTGATCTTTCACGGAGTTGTCCCAATAATACGAGCAAATTCCCTGGGAGAAATCACTTTGGATGTGACCTTTGGAACTCCAAAGAACTATCGGACGGAAGCACTTTCCTTCAAAGTGGTCCCATTCAAGAGCGCGTACCACGCTATATTTGGACGTCCATCTTACTGGGCTTTTATGGCTCGTCCATGTTACATTTACAATATGATGAAAATTCCAGGTCCCAACGGCGTGATCACCATCAGGGGAGACCCGAAGAAGGCGCGAGAGTGCGAGGACAGAAATGCCGCCTTTGTTGAAGCCGTGCTGCATGCCCAGGAGTACCAGGAGATCAAGCAGACCATAGATCCGTCCGAGATGCCCGATACAAAGAAGGAGGTGACAAAGCTGAATCCAGAGTTCAAGGCATCGGAAGAGACGAAGAAGACGCCGTTGAAGGATGATGACCCCTCCAAGGTGACCCAGATATGCGTAGGCCTAGATAGCGCATAGGAAAGCGCGCTCGTCAAGTTCCTCCAAGCAAATCAAGATATCTTCGCATGGCAGCCATCTGACATGACCGGAGTACCTAGGGAACTTGCCGAGCACTCTTTAAATGTACACCCGAACGCTAAACCCGTCAAATAGTCCCTATGATGTTTTGGCGATGAAAAGCGTAAGGCAATAGCTAAGGAACTAGCCCGGCTCGAGTTAGCCGGATTCATAGAAGAGGTCATCCACACTGAGTGGTCGGACAATCCTATAATGGTCCCTAAAAAGGACACCACTGATTTAAGGATGTGTGTTGATTATACTGCCTTGAACAAGCCTTGTCCCAAAGATCTGTTCGCTCTGCCTAGGATTGATCAAGTTATCAATTCTATGGCAGGCTCGGAACTCCTATGTTTTCTCGATGCATATTCCGGTTATCACCAAATCTGGATGAAGGAATCTGACAGAGTCAAAATTTCATTCATAACCCCCTTCAAAATGTTCTGTTTTGTTACGATGCCCTTTGGGCTGAAGAATGCAGGAGCTACGTACCAACACACTATGCAGCGTTGCTTCCACGATCAAATCGGACGCAATGTACATGCATATGTGGAAGATATTGCGGTGATGTCCAAAAAGAAGGAAACCTTGATTTCCGACTTGGAGGAAACGTTCGCGAATCTACGAAAATACAACATAATGCTTAACCCGAAGAAATGTTTCTTTGGGATCCCAGCCGGAAAATTGTTAGGTTTTATCGTGTCTCAAAGAGGCATAGAGGTAAACTGAGACAAAATCAAGGCTATACTCAATATTTCCAGGCCAACTCGCTTGAAGGACATTCAAAGACTAACTGGTTGCATTGCCGCAGTCATTCAATTTGTAAGCCGACTCGGTGAAAGAGCCGCGCCACTATACAAGCTCATGAAAAAGACCAAGAAATTCGTTTGGACCGACGAAGTTGAAGCTGTGCTACAAGACCTGAAAGCAGTACACTCATCTGCTCCTATCCTTGCAGCACCGGAACCATAGGAACCGATGTTGCTCTATCTCGCTGTAACAAACAAGGTCGTCAGTATCGTCATGGTGGTGGAGAGACCGGAGGAAAATCAGGAACACCTGGTGCAGTGTCTGACTTACTATCTCAGCGAGGTCTTAACTGAATCAAAATAGTGGTATCGACACTATCAAAAGCTGGCTTACAGTGTGTTCTTAGCATCTTGTAAGTTACACCATTATTTTCAGGAACACCAAATTACCATGGTGAGCACAGCTCCCATGAGAGATATAATCAACAATAGTGATGCCACGGGACGCGTCACCAAATGGTGCATATAGCTTCCAGCTTTTGACACTGAGTATAAACCTCGTACAGCAATCAAATCCCAAATCCTCGCTGATTTTGTTGCTGATTGGACAGAGACAATGGAGAATATGACCCTGCCAGAGTCGGAATACTGGACCTTGCATTTTGACTGGTCTAAAGCGCTCGGAGGCTCGGGGGCTGGCGTGGTGCTCAAATCACCCCAAGGAGATAAACTTTTCTATGTATTGCAGATACACTTCACGGTGACAAATAACATTGCCGAGTATGAAGCATTACTACATGGAATCCGGATTGCTAAGGATATCGGCATCTGACGTTTAATGTGTTATGGAGATTCAGATCTTGTTGCCCAACAAGAGTCGGATATCTGTAAGGCAAACAAGCACATGGCGGCATATAGGGCTGTCGTGTATGAACTATCTAAATTGTTTGAAGGGTTTGAAGTTCAACACATCCCTCGAACAGAAAATGAGGAAGCAGATGCACTATCTCGAATAGGATCTTCCCGGAAAAAGGTCCCGGCTGGCGCTTTTTTAGAGCACCTCAAAGTTCCCTCTATAAAAGGAGTGGACGAGGAATATCCCAACAAATCCGACTCACCTTTAATAGCAGTTTTGGTTGTGATTACCAGCTGGACTCAACCCTACCTTGATTACTTGGAGACGGAAAATTACCCGAAGACGAAGTTCTGAGCCGACAGATCGTCCGACGAGCAGAAGCCTACACTATAATTAGTGGTGAGCTCTATAAGCAAAGTGCATCTGGGCTCTTTCACCACTGTGTATCTCAGGAAGAAGGAGTGGAAATCTTACGAGAGATCCACGAGGGCGAGTGTGGTCACCACGCTGCAGCCAAATCTCTAGTGGCAAAAGCTTTCTGACACGGTTTTTTCTGGCTTACAACCAAGGCAGATGCCGAACAGCTGGTCAAGACGTGCAAGGGCTGCCAAAAATACGCCAAACAAGCTCACGTTCCGGCTGATCAGCTGCGAACAATACCTATAACATGGCCTTTTGCGGTCTGGGGGCTTGACAAGGTAGGGCTGTTTAAATGGGCTCCAAGTGGATTTACTCACCTCTTAGTAATGGTGGATAAATTCACAAAATGGATTGAGGCTAAACCCGTCACTAGTTGTGATGGAGCAACAGCCAAAAGATTTGTCGAGGATGTCATAATCCGATACAGTTATCCGCATAGAATTATCACGGACACCGGGAGTAACTTCTCTATGGGAGAACTTGCCGAATTCTGCAATGAACGAAATATCCGGCTTGACATTGCGTCAGTCGCACATCCACAGGCTAATGAACAAGTCGAAAGAGCAAATGGTTTAATCCTACAAGGCCTAAAACCAAGGCTCGAAGCACCACTACAACGTGCTGCGGGGGCTTGGGCAGAGGAATGACCTTCTATAATATGGAGTTTGCGAACAACTCCAAACAGGTCAACCGGATACACACCTTTCTTCTTGGTCTATGGCGCAGAAGCAGTTCTTCCTAGTGATTTGATTCACACTTCTCCTAGAGTGGCCGCGTATATTGAAGAGGATGCCGAAATTTCTCGACAAAATGATCTCGACTTAGTCGAAGAAGTTCGCGTCGTTGCTGAAATGAGATCAACAACCTATCAGCAGAAGTTACACAAGTATCATAGCCAGAGAGTCAAAAACCGGTCTTTTAGTAAGAGCAATTTGGTTCTCCGGCTTGTGCAGCAAAGAAAGCACAAACTTCCCCAATATGGGAAGGGACATTTTTAGTTAGTCGAGTATTTCACAATGGTTCATATTACCTAACTGATATGCGGCCAGTCAAAGAAAGACCTGCTACTAAGAAGAGAAAGAGAGCTGGAGATAGTACAAACCTGGATGAATTAGACTGACCATGGAATATTGCTCAGCTACATGCCTTTTATTCTTAGTTTATTTTTCTTTGTAATCATATATGTGTACATGTTCAATGAGAAATAAAGTCTTGGTTGCCTGAAATTTTTTCTGAAAAGTTTTTACCATCTTATTTCCGAATGATCATGTCATAGTCGAAAATCCCAGAATACTTGAAAGTACTTTATGCTCATGTTTGTTCTGGTTTAGATTTCCGATTCTAAAATTGCTACCTTCAGGTATAAATCTAAATTTTCTAGTCTATACTTTGATTATTTGTCTGATTGCTGGATGCGGGCATTTTCCGAGTAGTGAATTGTTGGTACTAGAGGTCGTCTTTGTTTCCGAGTTTAAACTGGTTTAGTAATTGAGCTCCGTTGCTCGGCAAAGTTTCTGTGCTAAAAGTTGGCTAGCTCACGAAAGGGACGAGGCTGAAAGCCAGTTAAACGAAAAGTGCAGACAAAAAATACAAGTGCTTATGCAAACATTTCAGGCACATAATGTGAAAGCCAAAAGTGCTGAATAGATAAAATAAAGCTTAGCACTAGCAAAATTATTATACTACATATTTACAGACCCAAATTGTTTTCAGAATAACACATTGTTCTTTCTGATACTCTATGATACAGGGGGAGGTACGAGCTGCCGGCTCGCTGGATATATTAGCCTCATTTTGATAACATTCCACGTGGGTGAAGAAGGGAGTGACGTAGCTGGTCAAATCAGCTACGTGGCACCAATATCCGGCGCAGGAGTCCATGATAGCCTTGATGTCTTGCTCCTGTCCATCTTCGTCCACCTTGTAGTACCCTCTGGTTACTTGCTAGATTTCCATGTTTCCATGGTGGCTCATAACCATGGTGAGAGCGTTTTGTGTTGCGGTTCGTGCGTAGGACATGTTCCAGTCCTAGACAAGCTGCGGCATATGCTTGGCCTTATCTCGCACCTCAAATCCGGACATGCTATGCATCTCCAGAACCTTGAGAACTTCGCCAATATCTTTGAGGGGTTGGCGGAAGTCATGTAGCAAATCACCAACTTAGGTAAGCTGTTTTGTGCGAGATTCGGTAGAGGCTGAGTCCATTAAGTTCAGAGGACATGCGCATATAATTCAAAGGGTAAGTCAAATAAACCCGGACTCCAAAGAGTCGGAAGATGCAGATAAGTCAGAAAAAGGGAAACATACCAAAGATGACATCGTCAACTTTGGCCTTCTCTTCCCGAAGACTCTAGAGTTCAGCCCGGAGTGCCTCGGTAATGTCCCTCTCTCTAAAAAGATCATTGATGAGATCCGAGATTTTCTTATCTTGAAGCTTAATCTTACGATCACGCTCCTCGGTGGCCATGGAGGTGTATTCGAGAATTTGAGCAATGCTCTTCTCATGATCCGCCTTAAGCTTATCCAGCTCTTGGCGGAGTTCCTTGTTTTCCACCACCAGGGTTTTAAGATTCTCGGCCTCTTCAATCATAGCACAGGACTGCTTTACCAGTGTTGTAGTCAAAAGAACAACAGTTGAACAAAAAAAATTGATTTTGAAATACAATACAAGGTTTGAGTTTCGGAATGTTTACCTTCGGTCTCATCCCTAGAAACTTTTAATTGAGCATTTTCAAGTCAGAGAGCTCTGATTTCTTTCCGCTTGTTGCAAACATTCTTCAATAAATCCTGGCTATAGGAATATACTTTCTGTAAGTCAGAATACCCAGAGTTAGAAGTCAACTAAAGACTTGGGCTAATATTTTTACTAATATCAGCACGAGCCTTGGGGACTACACTAGTTCATTCTTTGGCATCCTAGGGAAGCCGAAAACCAGATTTGACTGTCCAGCTTCATGCTTGGGGGCTAGAGGATATGATATGAAATAAGGAAAAGTGGGAAGTTGGAATTCCGACTTACATATTGTTCGCGAGTGAGTTTGTTCAAACTCGCATTCACTTTGGTGGCAACCTTCTTGGCGAGGGTTAGTAGGACCACTAGCGTAGTTGGAAGTTCGCTGGTCCTCATCTTCTCGTCACGAAGACGAACTTGTTCAAGAAGATTAGAGTGCTTGATATCCTCTGCTTCTTGCGCTTTTTCTTCGATAGAGATAGTCCGACTTTCCAGGCATTTTCGAGCTAGCCGTTGGATCTCCTCCACAGACTTCTGAGATAAGCCAAGTTTGGCAAGTCCCAGATTTTCTAGGAGATTGTCGGCGAAGGTCTCTGCCAAGGGATCATTACCCAGGGAGGGTTTACCCTTATCAAAACTTGAGTCACCCATGGTGATGTCAGTCTGTGATCCAAGGATCACTGGCTCTGTTGGTTGAGCCGGATCTTCTGCAACAATCGGAGATGGAGTAATCTTTGGCGCTGCAGAAGGCTGAGGGGCAGGAGTCGGAGGAGCTACGGCAGGAGAAGGCAAGAGAGCTTCGATTGGCGTAGAGGCTTCAAGATAACCCCTTTCCCTTTGCCCTTTGGTGAGTTGTTTAGCTCTGAGAAGGTAATAGAACAAAGAACATTACATCTCGGAAAGATTTCGAGCAAAATACAAAGACCTTGTGAGGAAATATTACCTCCTCACAACGGGCACTTCCTTTGTGCCTATGGACACTGTCGGAGCTTTGCGCTTCCGAGGAACAACATCCAGCAGTGGAAGCAATTCTCCTTCCTCCTGAGAAAACTCAGGAGGATATCCCTCGACTGGAGCAAGCTCCGACTCGGGGAGGTCGGCAAGCTGAAAAGAAGAGATATCTCAGTATTGCGAAATAACATAAAGATGCGCACATAATTTAAGTTGTTGCTGGAAGCTTACCAGCACTACGGGATGTTCCGACGTATGCATGTCCAAGGACAGCTCCGGAATCTTCCTCTCAATCCACTACCTTATCAGCCATTTGATTTGGCTTACATAATCTTTTGGCTCATAGGTTTTGGGGAGGATGCGGAGGGAATCCTTCTTCGACGACGTGATGGAATGCATCAGTCGATCTCCATGATGTTGAAGAGGTTGGATCCGACATGCCACCCAGCATTGAACTAAGTCGGACCCTCGCAGGCCCTTGTGTTTCATCAGATACTCGATCTGCCTCTTGGCGAGGAGCAGATCATCACTGAGAGCCGGAGCGACCTCATCCCAGGATTCTTGAGGCGTGGCGGCTCCATCGACGAAAGCCGGCAAAGCAGTATCTTTGACGGGAGCGGAAATATCCTTGTGATAGAAAAAAGTGGACGGCCATTGCTTGACCAACTTACTAGCCATGATCCGAGGATAGACGCGCTCTCTCCCAACCGAAAAACTAATAGTACTCGATTACCGGCAGTAATGGAATTTCTCCAGACATGGAAGTAGTATCGGAAGAGAGTAAGGCTCGGCCTAATGCTGATATACCCCTCACACAAAGAGGTGTACGTGCTCATCTCTAAGATGGAGTTCGGGGGAGATGAGATGAACTCCATAATGACCTATGACCTCGGAAAAGAAATCTGAGGGAGGAAAACTCAGACCTCTATCAAGGTGAGTGCCGAAGTGCACTCGCTCGTTGTCGCGGGGGTTAGGGATGGTTTCGCCGAAGCCACTCCGCCTGTCGCCGGCACGGAGGAGCCCTTTTTCTTCAACGACATGGAGCTTGGGATTGTCGAGGACGCAGGGGATCCAAACCCCGCGGTTGCTCTCCTTCTCCATAGCCGCCGTCGTCGTTGCCGTTGCCGCCGTGCCAGAGGATGATGTAGAAGCCATCTTTCCGGTGCGCCAGTAACCTTGGATGGGCGGCGCTGGAGATTTTTGGGGAGTAGAGGAGCTCTCAGTTCGTGGGAGGTGTAAGGGAGAAGGAAACGGCGCAAAGTGGTAGTGAGGAGAGATGAGGAATACGATCTTCACCGCTCATATCCACCGGCCATGTCAAGATTCGTGTAAAGGCTACAGTGAACGTGCCACGCGTCATGGAAAGGACTGGGAAACCCCCACGCGATGATCGCGTCGTCTCGATCTCCATGCACGCATTGAAACGGCGCCTCGGTTCCGCGAAAGGCAGACCCACCAATGGTCGTGATGACAGGAAATGTCTGTCAGTGACGTGACTTGACCATGACTAGTGTCAGGTTACATCAGAGATCAAGTTCCGACTTAGTTTTAATTTTGAGCTGGAAACACGAATAACGTATTTATAGGTCCGACTCATTTTTTGAGACCCAGATCATATCTTTTCTTTTGAAGTTTCAGGAACCCTTCACGATTCTGCAAGCCGAAGATCAAGCTACACGATGATGAAATCCGACTTTGGATCATAGAGGCTTCCAGGGGCAGCTGTTGGGGATATACTTTCCGGGTATCCTTACTGTGCCTCACTGACCAGGGTGGCCCACTTCGGGTTAGAGTTTTGCTTCACGGGAGGCCCAGTCAGGGAGAAGAGACAGAGTTCAGTCCGGCTACGGGGAGAGCCAGAAGACTTACCGACATAGGCCCATGTTGGGTCCGCAGCATAGAAAACAAAAAAATCCTACGATCAGAACTACACGCCAAGATCTATCTACTAGGTACAGAGCAACGGGTGAACATACATCCATCGAGAACTTACCCTCAAAGACAACGAGTTTTGTTAACGAGTAGGAACTCGTGTTTTGCTCACCTCCCCCATTCATTTGGTGGTAACCCCTCCACATTAAAATGCCTCTTCACATTCCCTTTTAAAGTCCCCACTTTAAATGCATTAAAATTCTCCAAGTTTAATGCTCTCTCATTTAATAAAACACTTTTATTAAATTTATTCAGAATTTTGTTAATTACTTTAATTAACAAACATTCACATATAACCCCTTGCAATATTTCAATATCACATGCAGAACCACTTTCTGCAATTTCACCCGAAACAATTTCCGGTTTCTATCGAAACAATTCCTGCGCTTTACAATTCTTTTGTCTGAAACATATGTGCTCCAAAATGGTGTCCAGTAACTCTTAAGTGTGTCACCCTACCGTTCGCGAATAATGCAGACATGATTGAGACTCCTATCAGATCAATAATCAGAAGCAGGATCTGGAGATCCATACTGACTCCTGCATATTCAACGATGACTTCTGTGATCGTGAGAACCTTTAACGCTTGTAATTTAATCCCTTTGTTTCTTGATATAATACATGTCAGATATTCGATCATCGGTATCCAAATACCTAGTTTGATCTCGTTACCGACATGCACTCTTTTTCTCGTTCCCGTGATATAATATTCTAGTGATCACATCACTTGCTTGCAAGCTACCTTAATGTGATATCACCGAGAGGACCCAGAGTATATCTATCCGTCATCGAGATTGACAAATTCCACTCTTGATCCATGAGCCTCAACATAACACCTTTGTAGCACTGAACCCATCTTTATAGTCACCCTGTTACAGTGTGACGTTTGATGTTATCAAGATACTCTTCCGGTGTTAGCAATTAACATGATCTCATGGTCTAAGAATAAAGATTACTTCGTATGATGTTATAGCGATGTAAACATAATGACTTGATCGTAATGCTATACTTCGGATGAATGTTCATCACATCATTTCACAAATGTTGTGACCTTGTTATTAACAACATCCAATGTCCATGATCAGGAAACCTTGATCATCTTGTTAATCAACAAGCTAGTCTATAAGAGAGGCATAACTAGGAACCCTTTTTGTTTATTAAAAACACATGTATTGACGTTTCCGATCAATAAAATTATAGCATGCAAAATAAACATCTATCATATATAAGGAATACATAATAAAAACTTTATTATTGCCTCTCAGGGCATATTTCCTTCAGTCTCCCACTTGCACTAGAGACAATAATCTAGTTCACATAGTGATAAATCTAACACCCATGGAGTTCTGGTGTTGATCATGTTTTTCCCTAGGGAGAGATTTAGTAAACGGATCTGCTACATTTAGGCCCGTGTGTACTTTACAAATCTTTATATCTCCATCCTTGACATGTTCGCGGATGGAGTGAAACCGGCGCTTAATATGCTTGGAATTCTTGTGAGACCTCGATTCCTTGGCGTTGGCTATGGCTCCATTGTTGTCACAATAGATCACCATCAGGTTCAATGCACTAGGAACCACACCTAGTTTCATAATGAACTCTTTCATCCAAACTGCTTCCTGCACCGCTTCTGAAGCAACAACATATTCCGCCTCCATCGTTGATCCAGCCACCACAGGTTGTTTGGAACTCCTCCAACTAACTGCTGCTTCGTTCAAGAGAAATACGTATCCGGATTGAGACTTAGAGTCATCCGGATCGGTGTCAAAGCTAGCATCGACATAACACTTAGCAACTAGCTCTTCTTCACCTTCGTATATAAGAAACATATCCCAAGTTCTTCTGAAGTACTTGAGGATGTTCTTGACCGCTATCCAGTGTTCCGAACCTAGATCAGATTGGTACCTACTAGTCAAACTAATAGCATGTGCCACATCCGGTCTTGTACATAGCATGGCATACATTATAGAGCCTATGGCCGAGGCATAGGGGATCTTATCCATTATCACTCTTTCTTCCGCCGTAGCCGGACTTTGTGTCCTACTCAATGTCTTGCCTTGCAACATAGGTAAGAACCCCTTCTTACTTCCATCCATATTAAACTTCTTTAATATCTTATCAAGGTATGTACTCTGCGATAGCCCAACTAGGCACCTTGATCTATCTCTATAGATTTTAATGCCTAATATATATGACGCTTCACCAAGGTCTTTCATCGAAATTTTGCTGTTTAGATAACTTTTAACACTGTTTAAAAGATCTATATCATTTCCAATCAATAATATGTCATCCACATATAATATCAAAAATGCCACATTGCTCCCGCTCACTTTCTTGTAAATACAAGCCTCTCCATAAGTTTGGACAAATCCAAACTCTTTGATCACCTCATCAAAGCAGAGATTCCAACTCCGGGATGCTTGCTTCAGTTCATAGATGGATCGCTGAAGTTTTCATACCTTATTAGCATCCTTAGGATCGACAAAACCCTTAGGTTGTATCATATACAACTCTTCTTCAATATTACCATTGAGGAACGCAGTTTTGACATCCATCTACCATATTTCATAATCGAAATATGCAGCAATTGCTAACATAATCCTAACCGACTTAAGCATCACTACGGGAGAGAATGTCTCATCGTAGTCAACTCCTTGAATTTGTCGAAACCTCTTTGCGACAAGTCGAGCCTTATAGATGGTCACATTACCATCAACATCAGTTTTTCTTTTGAAAATCCATTTATTTTCAATGGCCTTTCGATCGTGAGGTAAGTCCACCAAGGTCCAAACCTAGTTCTGTACATGGATTCCATCTCGGATTTCATGGCTTTTACCCATTTGTTGGAATCCGGGCTCATCATTGCTTCTTCATACATCGCAGGGTCATCCATTTCATCAACCATGAAATTTACAATAGGATTGTTGTACAGTTCAGGAGCTGCACGTGTCCTGCTTGACCTGCGAGGTTCGGTAGTGTCCTCTTTCGGAGTTTCATGATCAATATCATTATCTCTCTCTTCATTAGGTGAAGTCAACTCCGAAATAGTTTCCGGTGCTGTGCTACTCGCCATTTCATGAAGAGAAGGTTCAATAACCTCTTCGAGTTCTACCTTCCGACTACTCATCTTTCTCGAGAAACTCCTTCTCAAGAAAGGATCCATTATTGGCAACAAAAACCATGCCCTCGGATCTGTGATAGAAGGTATAACCAATCGTTTCCTTAGGGTATCCTATGAAGATGCATTTTTCCGCTTTGTGTTCGAGTTTATCCGGTTGAAGTTTCTTCACATAAACATCGCATCCCCAAACTTTAAGAAATGACAACTTAGGTTTGTTTCCAAACCATAATTCATAGGGTGTCGTTTCAACGGATTTAGATGGTGCCCGATTTAAAGTGAATGCAGATGTTTCCAGTGCATAACCCCAAAATGAAAGTGGCAAGTCAGTCAAAGACATCATAGATCAAACCATATCCAATAAAGTACGATTACGACGTTCCTACATACCATTACGTTGTGGTGTTCCGACAGGCGTGAGTTGTGAAACTATTCCACACTCTTTCATGTGTGTGCTAAACTCATAACTTAGATACTCACCTCCACGGTCAGACCGAAGAAATTTGATCTTTCTATTACGATGATTTTCCACTTCATTCTGAAATTCCTTGAACTTTTAAAAGGTTTCAGACTTGTGTTTCATCATATAGATATACCCGTATCTACTCAAATCATCCGTGAAAGTAACAAAACAACGATATCCACCTCACGCCGACACACTCATTGGTCCACATACATCAGTATGTATGATTTCCAATAAATATGTCGCCTGTTCCATTGAACCGGAAAACGGTGTTCTAGTCATCTTGCCCATAAGGCATGGCTCACATGTATCAAATGATTCAAAATCAAGTCATTCCAAAAGTCCATCAGAATGGAGTTTCTTCATGCGTTTAACGCCATTATGACCTAGACGGTAGTACCACATATATGCAAATATATCATTATCAAGTTTAATCCTTTTAGCATTAACATTATGAATATGCGTAATATTACTATCGAGATCCAACAGAAATAAACCATTCAACATAGGTGCATGACCATAAAAGATATCATTCTTATAAATCGAACAACCATTGTTTTTAGATTTAAAGGAATAACCACTTTGCATCAAACCCGGTCCAGATACAATGTTCATGCTCAGTGCAGGCACCAAATAACAATTATTTAGGTTTATAACTAATCCCGATGGCATATGGAGAGGTAGCGTCCCGACGGCGATCACATCAACTCTTGATCCATTGCCGACCCGTATCCTGACCTCATCGCTTGCTAGTTGTCGCTTGTTCCGCAGCCCCTGAACCGAGTTACATATATTAGGAACCGATCCCGTATCAAATACCCAGGTGCTACTGCGAGTACTAGTCAAGTACACATCAATAACATGTATATCACATATACCTTTGTTTGCCTTGCTGGACTTCTTGTCTGCCAAATACTTGCGGCAATTGCGCTTCCAATGGCCTGTTCCCTTGCAATAGTAACACTCGGTGTCAGACTTAGGGCCATCTCGGGGTTTCTTTTCAGGTGTGGCAATAGATTTGCCACCCTTCTTTCCCTTGTGCTTGCCTTTCTTGTCCTTCTTGAAACCAGTGGTCCTATTGATCATCAACACTTGATGTTCTTTCCTAATCTCCACTTCTGCAGTCTTAAGCATTAACAGAAGCTCGGGAAGAAACTTCTTCATTCCCTGCATATTATAGTTCATCACGAAGCTCTTGTAGCTAGGTGGCAGAGATTGGAGAACACGATGTATGCCTAAGTCAATGGGAATCGTTATTCCCAAGGACACAAGCTTATCAGCGTAGCCAGACATTTTGAGTACGTGCTCACTAACGGAGCTATTTTCCTCCATCATGCAGCTAAAGAACTTTTTAGAAGCATTATAACTCTCTACGACAGCATGGGTATCGAAAATCATTTTCAATTATCCCATGGTATCAAAGGCATTGCCATTTTCGAAATGCTTTTGAATTTCTGGCTCTAGCCCATACAGTATGCCACAATGAACTAAGTTGTGGTCCTCCTGACGAGTCATATAGACATTCTTTTCCTCGTGAGGGGCATCAGGAGCTGGTGGGGGGCCTAGCGGCGCCTCTAGCACATATTGCTTTTGTGCAGCAGTGAGGAGAATCCTCAAATTCATAGCCCAGTCGGTGAAGTGGGTACCATTCGCAGCAAGTTTCTCTTTCTCCATGAACACATTGAAATTAAAAGCAGGTGGTGCCATATACAACAGAATTTGTAAAGTTTATTTAGACTAAGTTTATGATAGAGTGAGTTCAACTAATCTAAATTACTAATGAACTCCCACCCAAAAATGACATCCCTCGTGTCCTTTTGGTGATTACATGAACCAAATCCACTACACCAAGTCCGATCATCACGTGAGTTGATGTAGCTTCAAAGGAGAGCATCTATATGGGCATCATATGAACTATATGACTCATGCTTAACATTTCGGTCCGTGTTCCGAGGCCATGTCTGTACATGCTAGGCTCGCCAAGTAAGAACCTAACTATTCGCGTGTGTAAAACTGTCTTACACCCGTTCCTATGAAAGCGTAGATTCGAGTACACCCGATCATCACGTGATGTCTCGAAACACGATCCATAGAACAGTGCATACTTAAGGAAGAACACATTTTGATCTTGATATCTAAATGAGGGATCATCTTATAATACTACAGAAAGCGCCAAACTAGCAGTATAATATGCTAACATCTAATGTGTAAAGTGAGATGATATGGTCCATGCATTTGATCTCTATCATTTGCATCGTGGTATAATCTGTATCATTCCTTTGTGTGTAAGGCCAAGGTCTATGGAACTTACACATTGAGTGTGTTGTAAGAGTATCTATCATACATCTACTTACAACAATACCATATCAATACACTAGCCCAGCAACGATCTAAACTAGACGCCTCTAATTTATCAATTGCAAGTTTTACGTGGCTTAGGGCTTTCGGAGATAGAACCGTTCTTACCTACGAACATGAACCACAATGAGGATAACCAAGTTATGAGCAACTCGTTGTAAATCAGATATTCACTATAGTAGGAGAGACAGACACCCGCCAACCACTTATGCAAAACTAGTTGCATGTCAGTCGTGGAACCGGTCTCATGTACGATGACATGTAAGGTTGGTCCGGGCCGCTTCATCCCACTATGTCGTCGGATTGATGACAAGTACGCCATGAGGGGGTCCTCGGGGCGTGCGGAAGAGAGGGGTGTGAGACTTACGGTGTTCCGGGATGGTGAGCACACAAGTTTACCCAGGTTCGAATCCATCGGCTTTGGACGGACCCTACTCCTGCTAGCCTTTGCGAGTTGAGATTGTAGACTATTGTGGTCTTCCCTAAAGGCTCTCCCTAGGACGGCTTATATAGATAATCGGCCTAGGGTTTACAGGATAGATCTATCCGGCTACGACTAAGAGTCGGTTATAGAGTACATCTTGAACTACAAGTAACATTATGGGCCTATGTCGGTAAGTCTTCTGGACCTTCCCGTAGCCGGATTGGACTCCGTCTTTTCTCCCTGACTAGGCCGCCCGTGAAGCAAAGCTCTAACCCGAAGTGGGCCACCCTGGTCAGTGAGGAACTGTGAGGATACCCGAAAAGTATATCCCCAACAGCAGCCCCCGGAGGCCTCCAAGATCCAAAGTCGGATTTATCATCGTCCAGCTTGATCTTCGGCTTGTAGAATCTTGAAGGGTTCCTGAAACTTCACAAATAAAAAATACGATCCGGGTCTTAAAAATAAGTCGGACCTATCAACAGGTTACTTGGATTTTCCAGCTTGATTTCAAACTAAGACGAAACTTGATCTCCAATGCCACCTGACACAAGTCATGGTCAAGTCACGTCATCTGACAGACATCCTGTCAGCACGACCATTGGTGGGTCCGCAGTTCACGGAACCGAGGCACCGTTTCAATGCGTGCGCGGAGATCGAGGTGACGTAATCATCACGTGGATCCTTCCCAGTTCCTTCCACGACGCGTGGCGGTTATACTATAGCATTTGCACGAATCTTGGCGCGGTTAGGTAGATATAAGGGGTGAGGATTCTCCTCCTCCTTTCTTCACCTGTTTCTTTGCCTTTTCCTCTCCACCAAATCTCCCCCGCGTGCACAGAGCTCCTCTGCTTTCCCCCAAACACTCCCAGCGCCGCCCATCCTAGGTCACCCGCTCACCGGAGAAATGGCCTCTTCATCCTCCTCCGGCTTGGCGGCGACGGAAGCGGCGGCGGAGAAGGATAAGCTTCCGCGGGGTCTAGATCCCCTACGTGCTAGATGATGAGAAACTCCGCGGCGTGGAGACAGAAGGGATCCTCCACGCTGGCGACTGGCGGAGCGGCTTCGGGTAAACCGTCCCCAACCCGCGTGCTGGCGAGTGGGTCCACTTCGGCACCCATCTCGACAGAGGTTTGTCGTGTCCTCCCTCGGAGTTCTTCTCCGAGGTGATTGACCATTGTGGTATTCATCTCCACCATCTTCCTCCCAACTCTCTCTTAGAGATGAGCGCTTACGCTTCTTTGTGTGAGGGATTTCTCGGCATTAGGCCAAGTCTGACCTTATTCTGGTATTACTTTCATGTCCAGAGAAATTCTATCACTTCCGGTGTTCCTTATATCACCGGTACCATTAGTTTTTCGCTTAGACACGAGCGTGCGTATCCCAAAATCTTAGCTAGTGACTCTGTCAAATAGTGGTCAGCCACATTCTTTTATCATAAGGATATTCCAGCTCCCGACAAAGCTACTGCTTTGCCGACTTTTGTCGACGGAGCTGCCACGGCCCAACCGTCTTGGGACGAGGCCACTCCGTCTCTCAGTGACGATCTGATCCTCGCTAAGAGGCGGTTCGAATATCTGATCAAACACAAAGGACTAAAGGGATCCGACTTGGTCCAATGCTGGGTATCACGCCAGATCCAGCCCCTTCAGTACCATGGAAACCGACTGATGCACTCCATCACGTCGTCCAAGAAAGACTCTCTCCGCATCAGCCCTAGAGCCTATACCTCGCAAGGCTACATAACCCAGATTAAATAGCTAATAAGGGAGCGGATCGAGAGCAGGATCCCGGAGGTTTCTCTGGATATGCATACGGCAGAAAACCCCGTAGTGCCGGTAAACTTTTAACAGTAAACCTTTTCATGTGTTTCAATCTTTAAATTACATTGCAATACTGATATGTTTTCTTTTTTTCAGCTTGCTGACCTCCCCGAGTCAGAACTTGCTCCGCTAGAAGGATATCCTCCATAGTTTGCTTAGGATACGGAAGTGGTCCCATTGCCGGACATTGCGCTCAAGAAGCGCAAAGCTCCGACAGTGGCTGTTGGCACAAAGGAGGTGCCCATCGTGAAGAGGTAACTTTCAACATAGTTTCCGCCTTTGTACCTTACTCGAATTTTCTTCCGATATGTAACGTTTTTGACTTTATTACATTCTTAGAGCTAAGCAGCTCATCAAGGGTAAGGGGAAGGGAAATTCTTCGAAGCCCCTGCGACAAACAAAGCTTTCCATGGCTTCTCCTGCCGTAGCTCCTCAAACTCCTACCCCCAACCTTTCGCAACACCGGTGATCATCCCTTCCCCGGATGTCACAAAAAATCTGGCTCCTTCAACAGAGCCCATGATCCTTGAATCACAAACTGACGTCACCATGAGTGAGTCAGGTATAGATAAGGGTGAACCCTCTTCGGGTAATGATCCCTCGGCAGAGATCTTTGCTGAAAACCTTCTCAACAATTCGGGTCTTGCAAAGTTTGGCTTGTCCCAGAAATCTGCGGAAGAGATCCAGGGGCTGGCCAGGCCATGCCTGGAGAAAAGAAACTTATCTGCCGAAGAAAAAGCACAAGAGGTAGAGGATATCAAGTTCTTCGACCTTTTTGCACAAGTGCGCTTCGCAATGAGAGGATAAGGATCGGTGAGCTTCCAACAGCACCAGTGGTTCCTCTGACTCTCGCCGAGAAGGTCGTTGTTGAAGTAAATGCAAGTTTGGATAAACTCACTCGCGAGCAATATGTAAGTCGGAATTCTAACTCTTGCTTTTCCTTTGTTTCATATCATATCCTCTAGCCCCCAAGCATGAAGTAGGATATATAATCCGGGTTTATGCTTCATTAGGATGCCAAAGAATGTACTAGTGTAGCCCCCAAGGCTCATGCTGATATTAGTAAAAATATTAGACCGAGTCTTTAGTAGACTTCTGACTTTGGATATTCTGACTTACAGAAAGTATGTTCCTATAACCAGGATTTGTTGAAAAATGTCTGTGACAAGCAGAGAGAGATCAAGGCTCTCCGACTTAAGAATGTTGAACTTAAGGTCTCCAAGGATGAGGCTAAAGGTAAACATTTCGAGACTCAAACCTTGTCTTTCATGTTTTCATAGTTGAATTTTTCTGAACTGTTGTTCTTTTTGACTTACAGCGCTGGTAAAACAATCATGCGCCATGATTGAAGAGGCCGAGAACCTCAAGAACTTAGTGGTGGAGAACAAGGAACTTTGCCAAGAGCTGGATAAGCTCAAAGCGGATCATGAGAAGAGCATAGCTCAAGTTCTCGAGTCCTCCTCCATGGCTACTAACGAGCGCGATCGCAAGATTGCCGCTCAAGATCAGCAAATCTCGGACCTCAATAATGAGTTGTGCAGAGAGAAGGACCTTTCCAAGGCACTCCGGGCTGAACTCCGGAGTCTTCGGGAAGAGAAGACCAAGATTGACGACGTCATTCTTGGTATGTTCCGTCTGTCTGACTTTTCTATTTTCTTCGACTTCTTTCAATGTCGGATTTTCTTAACTTGTTTTGTGTATAGGTCCTCTGAACTTGACGGACTCTTCCTCCGCCGAGTCCCGCACCCACCGGCTTACCCAAGTCGGTGACCTGCTTCATGACTTCCGCCAATATTGAGGATATTGGTGAAGCTCTCAAGATTTCGGACATGTACAACATGTCGGATTTTCAGGTGCGGGACAAGGCAAAGGAGATGCCGCAACTTTTCCAGGATTGGAACATGTCCTACGCACGGACCGCGGTGCAGAACGCTCTCACCATGGTCATGAGCCACCATGGAAACATGGAAATATGGCAAGTGACCAGAGGGTAGTGCAAAGTAGATGAAGACGGCCAGGAGTAGGACATCAAGGCTATCATGGACTCCTGCGCCGGATATGGGTGAAACTTGGCTGATTTGACCTGCTACGACACTCCCTTCTTCACCCGCGTGGACACACCACCTCCTCCTCCCGAATAATCAGCAGAAGTTTCCGACGATGAACGCACCACTTCGGATGCAGACATCTCGGAACGATATCAAGGCGATGTATCCAGCAAGCCGGCAGCTCCTTCTTCTCCTTCTGCATCATAGATTTCCAAAAACATTTGTATTATTCTAAAAAACATGATGGGTCTGTAAATATGTAGTACTATAATTTTGCTAGTGCTAAGCTTTTGATCTATTCAGCACTTTTGGCTTTAAATTTTTGTGTGCCTGAAATGTTTACATAAGCACTTTGAACTTTTTGCCTATACTCATCGTTTATCTGGCTTTCCGCCTCGTCCCTTTCGTGAGCTGGCTAAACCTTCTGTCGGAAACTTTGCCGAGCAACGGAGATCAATTGCTAAACCAGTTTAAACTCGGAAACAAAGCCTTCTTCCAGTGCCAACAATTCACTACTCGGAAAATGCCCGCATCCAGCAATCAGACAAATAACCAAAGTAAGGACTAGAAACTTTAGAGTTATACCCAAGGGTAGCAATTTTTAGAATCGGAAATCTAAACCAGAATGAACATGAGTATAAAGTACTTTCAAGCATTCTGGGATTTTCGACTATGACATGATCATTTGGAAATAAGATGGTAAAAACTACTCAAAAAAACTTGAGGCAACCAAAACTTTTATTTTTCACAGAACATGTACATATATATGATTACAAAGAAGGATAAACTAAGAATAAAAGGGACGTAGCTGAGCAATATTCCACGATATGTCTAACTCATCCGGATTTGTACTGCCTCCAGCTCTCTTTCTCTTCTTAGTAGCAGGTCTTTCTTTGACTGGCCTCATGTCAGTTAAGTAATACGAGCCATTGTGCAATACTCGACTAACTGAAAAGGGCCCTTCCCATACTGGGGCAAGTTTGTGATTTCTTTTTTGCACAAGCCGGAGAACCAAATCGCCTTTATTGAAAGATCTGTTTCTGACTCTCTAGCTATGATACTTGCGTAGCTTCTGCTGATAGGCTATTGATCTCATTTCAGCAACGACACGAACTTCTTCGACTAAGTCGAGATCATTTTGTCGAGAAATCTCGGCATCCTCTTCAATATACGCGGCCACTCTAGGAGAAGTGTGAATACAATCACTAGGAAGAACTTCTTCTGCACCATAGACCAAGAAGAAAGGTGTGTATCCGGTTGACCTGTTCGGAGTTGTTCGTAAACTCCATATTACAGAAGGTAATTCCTCTACCCAAGCCCCAGCAGCACATCGTAGTGGTGCTTCAAGTCTTGGTTTTAGGCCTTGTAGGATTAAACCATTTGCTCTTTCGACTAGTCCGTTAGCCTATGGATGTGCGACTTACGCGATGTCAAGCCGGATATTTTGCTCATTGCAGAATTCGGCTAATTCTCCCATAGAAAAGTTACTCCCGTTATCCGTGATAATGCTATGCTGATAACCATACCGGATTATAACATTCTCGACAAATCTTTTGGCTGTTGCTCCATCACAACTAGTGACAGGTTTAGCCTCAATCCACTTGGTGAATTTATCCACAATCACTAAGAGGTGAGTAAATCCACTTGGAGCTCGTTTAAATGGTCCTACCATATCAAGCCCCCAGACCGCAAAAGGCCATGTTATAGGTATTGTTCGGAGCTGATCAGCCGGAACATGAGCTTGTTTGGCGTACTTTTGGTAGCCTTTGCACGTCTTGACTAATCGTTCGGCATCTGCCTGAGCTGCAAGCCAGAAAAATCCGTGTCTAAAAGCTTTTGCCACCAAAGATTTGGCTGCAGGGTGGTGTCCACACTCGCCTTTGTGGATTTCTCTTAGGATTTCCACTCCTTCTTCCGAAGACACGCAACGCTGAAAAACCCCAGAAACACTCCGCTTATAGAGCTCACCTTTAACTATAGTGTAGGCTTTCACTCTTCGGATAATCTGCCGGCTCAGAACCTCATCTTCGGGTAATTTGCCATCTACCAATTAATCAAGGTAGGGTTGAGTCTAGCTGGGAATTACAGCCAGAACTGCTATCAAAGGTGAGTCAGATTTGGTCGGATATTCCTCGTCTACTCCCTTTATTGAGGGAACTTTGAGGTGCTCTAAAAAATTGCCATCCGGGACCTCTTTCCGCGCAGAGCCTATTCGAGATAGTGCATCTGCTTCCTTTGTTTTCTGCTCGAGGGATGTGTTGAACTTCAAACCGTTCGAACGATTTAGATAAATCATCCACGACAGCTTTATAAGATGCCATGTGTTTATTTAAATTACAAATTTCCGACACTTGTTGAGAAACAAGATCCGAATGTCCATAACACATCAAACGTCGGATGCCAATATCCTTAGCAATCCGGATTCCATGCAGTTGTGCTTCATACTCGGCAATATTATTTGTCGCTGTGAAGTGGATCTGCGACAAGTATAGAAGTTTATCTCCTTGGGGTGATTTGAGCACCACGCTAGGCCCTGAGCCCCCTCAAGCCTTAAACCCATCAAAGTAGAGGTTCCAATATTCTAACTTAGGGAGAATCATGTTCTCCTTCGTCTCTGTCCAATCAATGACAAATTCAGCAAGGATTTGGGATTTGATTGCTGTCCGAGGTTTATACTCAATATCAAAAGCTGAAAGCTCTATGACCCATTTGGCGACGCGTCCTGTGGCGTCACTGTTATTCATTATATCTCTCATGGGAGTTGTGCTCACCACGGTAATCGGATGCTCCTAAAAATAGTGTCGTAGCTTACGTGATGTCAGAAAAACACCGTAAGCCAACTTTTGATAGTGCGGATATCGCTGTTTCGATTCTGTCAGGACCTCGCTGACAAAGTAAGTCGGACGCTGCACCAGGTGTTCCTGATTTTCCTCCAGTCTCTCCACTACCATGACGATACTGATGACTTTGTTTGTCGCAGCAAGATAAAGCAACGTCGGTTCCTGTGGTTCCGGTGCAGCAAGGATAGGAGCAGATGAAATTACTTTCTCCAGGTCTCGTAGTGCATCTTCAGCTTCATCAGTCCAAACAAAATCCTTGGTCTTTTTTAGGAGTTTGTATAATGCTGCGGCTCGTTCACCAAGCCGGCTTACAAACCGACTGACTGCAGCAATGCAACCAGTTAATCTTTGTACGTCCTTCAGGCGAGTTGTCCTGGAAATATTTAGTATAGCCTTGATTTTGTCTCGGTTCACCTCTATGAAACCTAACAATTTTCCGGCTGGTATTCCAAAGAAACATTTCTTCGTGTTAAGCATGATGTTGTATTCCTGTAGATTGGCAAATGTTTCCTCCAAGTCGGAAATCAATGTTTCCTTCTTTTTGGACATCACCGCAATATCATCCACGTATGCGTGTACATTGCATCCGACTTGGTCATGGAGGCAACGATGCATCGTGCGTTGGTACGTAGCTCCTGCGTTCTTCAGCCCAAAGCGCATCGTAACAAAACAAAAGTTTCCGAAGGGGGTTATGAATGAAGTTTTGACTTTGTCAGATTCCTTCATCCGGATTTGGTGATAACCGGAATATGCGTCAAGAAAAAAGAGGAGTTCTGAGCATGCCATAGAATCGATAACTTGATCAATTCTAGGTAAAGCGAACGGATCTTTTGGTCAAGCCTTGTTCAAGGCAGTATAATCAACACACATCCTTAAATCAGTGGTGTCCTTTTTAGGGACCATTACAAGATTGGCCGACCACTTAGTGTGGATGACCTGTTCTATGAATCTGGCTAACTCGAGCCATGCTAGTTCCTTAGCTATTGCTTTACGCTTTTCATCGCCGAAACATCGTAAGGACTATTTAACGGGTTTAGTGTTCGGGTTTACATTTAAAGAGTGCTCGGCAAGTTCCCTAGGTACTCCGGTCATGTCAGATGGCTTCCATGTGAAGATATCTTGATTTGCTTGGAGGAACTTGACGAACGCGTTTTCCTGTGCGCTACCTAGGCCTACGCCTATCTGGGTCACCTTGGAGGGGTCATCATCCTTCAATGGCGTCTTCTTCGTCTCTTTTGATGCCTTCAACTCTGGATTTGGCTTTGTCACCTCCTTCTTTGTTGCGGGCATCTCGGACGGATCTATGCTCTTCTTGATCTACTGGTACTCCTGGGCGTGCAGCACGGCTTCGGCAAAGGCGGCATTTCCATCCTCGCACTCTCGCGCTTTCTTCGGGTCTCCCCTGATGGTGATCACGCTGTTGGGACCTGGAATTTTCATCATATTGTAAATGTAACACGAACGAGCCATAAAAGCCTAGTAAGCCGGTCGTCTGAATATAGCGTGATATGCGCTCTTGAACGGGACCACTTCGAAGGAAAGTGCCTCCGTCCGATAGTTCTTTGGAGTTCCAAAGGTAACATCCAAAGTGATCTCTCCCAGGGAATTGGCTTGTCTTCCTAGGACAACTCTGGGAAAAATCACAGAGCTATGGTTCAGCTGGGTCTCCGAGATCTTCATCCGACATAGCGTTTCGACATAGAGAATATTGGTACTACTGCCGCCGTCCATGAGGGTCTTGGAGAAACCATAACCGTCGATAAGTGGATTGACGATTAAGGCGTATTTTCCTCGCCTGTGCAACTTAGGTGGATGATCAGTGCGGTCAAATGTGATTGCCACTTCTGACTAGTCCAAGTATTGAGGGACAGCCGGAACTGTTGCATTGAGCTCATGTAGAACTTCTTTCTTGACCTTTGCTGGTTGAGATCCGAGGAAGGTGACATAAGTGTCTTTCTTGGTCAGAAATTTTTTCTTCCCTTTCGGCTTGGGATTCGAAGCATCAGCTTCCTCCATTTCGGAATCTTCCTTGGTCTCTTTTTCTTTTTCGTGATTCTTCTCTCCCTTTGTCCACTTAGCTTTGTAGCCCACGGTGTCATCTCTTTTGATGTCATCATTGAAACGACATTCGGTGTTGGTGTGGGACGAGCCCCCATTGGCGTCTAGGTGATGCACACATGGGTTATTGGCAATGTCGGCCCAAGAGTAGGTTTTTCCAGGTTGTTGGTCTCATCTGCCTTGGACTCTCGAAGTTCCACGCCCACGCCCGCGGCCTCCGACGCGTCCTCCTCGTCCTCCAGACCCAAAAGTAGCAGTGACCACTGCCGTTTTTGCGTTGGGTTTTTCTTTCGAGGTATTTTTACGCTTCTGAGCTTGTTGCTTTGGTTGTTTTGCCGACTGTGGCACAGCTAGGGCATTGAGTAATCCCTCTGCATCGTCGTCAGCATCTGCATACTTTCTCGCTGTTTCTATCATCTCTCCCAAATCAGTGACCTTGTCACATTTAAAGCGATGGCGTAGTAGACCAATTGGGAGTCCCGCGATGAAAGCTTCAATCGCAGTTTGATCATCTACTCCTTCGCAGGAGTTCTTGGTGTCGATCCCTCGTCCGAGGTAATCCCGGCAAGTTTCTCTGGCCTTCTGGGTGCAACGTTGTAGGTCTCCAACCGTACAGGGCCTCCGATATGTACCTTCGAAATTCTGAAAGAACGCACTTTGCATGTCATACCAGTTGTGGATGGTGTTCTCCGGAAGTTCATTAAGCCATGATCGTGCCGTCTTCCGCAACATGAGTGGGAGATATCGGGTTGCGACCAGGCTGTTTCCGCCTTTGGCGATGCAGCAAGCTTGGAAGAAGTCCTGTAGCCAGGTATCTGGCCGAGCAATGCCGTCGTAGGCTTGGATATGTCTTGAGATAGCAAATCCTTCCAGGAATTTTGTAGCTCTGCTGCGTGGTCCGAAGCATTTTGGGCCCACGTAGATATCATTGTTCTCGTAGCGCCGCGCCTCTATGTTGGAATTGATCATGTGCCTTGCGTCTTTCAGGGATAGAGATCGTCCCGAATGTCGGTTGTGGCTGCGGTGCCTTGGAGCCGGACTTTGGCTTCTGCTACCACCTCCTCCGCCATGTCGTCCTCCTTGTTCTCCGTGAGAGCCGTTGTGATGACTGCTTGGTGGAGAGGGTGGGGCAGCTGGATTTTTTCCGGCTGATTGTCGGCCTCCGTCTGGAGCATCATTATTTCGGTTCTAGGGAGGGTCTTCACTATGACGAGCCCCCTGCCGACTTGTACCGGCAAGGTTTCCATCATTCCTTCGTCCGTCGTTCCCACCACGGTGAGGCTCAGCCGGACGGCTTGCATGTCTAGGAGGTGGCATTTTTTGACGATCCTCCTCCCGATGTTTCTCTTTATCTTCTCCCCTTCGATCGTTCGACTCTTGTCGGGGAGGGTTCCTCGGATACGGTGCAGCAATGGCATCTTGCTCCGCTGCTAGAACGACATTGCTCCAGTCACGTGCGGTTCTGTGATGCTGTCCTGATGATCCGGTTCTGGAGTAGTTATCTTCCCATCGGTCGGAACGGTGACTCTATTCCGGAACACGCTGGCGCCTTATATCATTCCAGGCTGAGTCCATGTGACATTGGTCAGATTTCGAGACCAGTTTTCCACTTCCGGATTTCGCAGCCATCTATTGCTCCAGACCCTTGGTGAGTAGCTTGATGCCCAATGGAACCTGTTCTGGGCTTGGGTTATTTGATAGAACATCTTGAGCTGCAACAGTGTTCTATACTGGTGTTGGGTACACCAGGTCTCCTTTGCTATCGAGCCGAGGCATCCCTAGATCTCCTTCAAAGAGTACCCTATTCACTTCCAGAAATTTACCATCAGCCGTGTAACGTTTCCGGGTCTTCTGATGCAACCGAGACATGTAATATTTAGTTTCCATGTGTTTCTTTTCTCCCTCGATGTTTTTAGCTTCATCCAGGAGTTGTTGACGACGCGCTTCTAGGGCCTGGGCCCTTTCGTCTAGCTCTTCAGCAGTAAGTTCTGCAGCTGTAGGGATAGGTGTGGTTAATGCAGCATCGATGAGTTTTCGCGTACCTTTAGTGATCACGTGTCCATCCACCGATTCTTCTTTTTTCGGCTCTTCTGGGATAAGTGCTCCATCCGAGTCTTCCTCATATTCCTCGGCAATCACGTCCTCTATCAGAGGGTCTTTTGCCGGGGTCTAGTTCTTCTTGTTCCTCTTCTTTGCCTTCTTGGCAGCGCCGGTAGCAAAGACGGCTTTGGGTCCGTTTCCCGGAGTCAAGCTCTGATCGGTACTTTCGGACACCTGGACTTTAGGATTGTCTCCGACTTCCATGTCGTCCTGCGCTTTGGGAGAGTTTTCCCCGGATCCTTCATCCATGGCTTCTCCTTCCACTACAGCTTTGGATCTATACTCCTCTTCATATTCCGCAGAGAACTTTCGGAAATCTGCCGACGTCATCGATTCAACCGAGGATGTAGGTACGTCGGCGTTTGTTCCAATTGCCTTCAGTACAGAGTCAGTGTTGTCTCCAGCATCGGCAGAGCCAGATCCAGATCCAACGTATCCGACAAAGTACGTTGTGCTCCTCCTAAGGTACCTACGGCTCTCGCGATCAGCTTCGTCGAAACTTTTGATGGTCTCGAGAATTGCATCTACGCCTGAGTTTTGCATTATCATACGTCGCAGTGTGTACCTTAGGAAAGGCTTGTCTGTCCCGGCGTCATCAGAGCCAGAATCAGTGTCGTTGATATGCTCCTCCTGGATTTCGACTTCCGCGGGTGGGTCAACCTGGGATCCGGCCTCTCCAAGGAGATCCACATCAGATTCGACTTGGACCGCTAGGTCTTCCTCAGGCTCAGATTTCTCCACTATCTCCGCAGCTGGTGCGGGCTGGGTGGGATTAGGGTTTTCTGAGATCCGGAACTCTGCCGCCTCCGTGGACAAAGGGAACCCAGAAGATGCTTCTGCCTCTATCATCACCGCTGGGGTGGGTGGGGCAGGTTCAGCATAACCGATGTAAACATCTATCTCGCCAAAAGACATGATTGTGTAGGCACTCACGGCCTCCCTAGCCGGAATCCACGTCTCGTCGAGAACGATGAGAGGTACGTCATTGGTGTAGATGATGCGACCGACGGTGATAGTCTCGCTGATTCCGATTCTTGCAGATTCCGCTCGGAACGCAGATCCGAAGCTCACTTGCCCCATGGTGGGCGCCAACTGTCGTCGGATTGATGGCCAGTACGCCATGAGGGGGTCCTCGGGGCGTGCGGAAGAGAGGGGTGTGAGACGTACGGTATTCCGGGACGGTGAGGACACAAGTTTACCTAGGTTCGAATCCACCGTCTTTGGACGGACCCTACTCGTGCTAGCAATCCAGTAATACGGCAGAGCCGGAATATGGGTTACAAGGGTTTCGCCTGTGCGAGTTGAGATTGTAGACTATTGTGGTCTGCCCTAAAGGCTCTCCCTAGGACGGCTTATATAGATATCCGGCCTAGGGTTTACAGGAGAGATCTATCCGGCTACGACTAAGAGTCGGTTACAAAGTACATCTTGAACTACAAGTAACACTATGGGCCTAAGTCGGTATGTCTTCTGGGCCTTCCCCTAGCCGGATTGGACTTCGTCTTTTCTCCCTGACTGGGCCGCCCGTGAAGCAAAGCTCTAACCCGGCCACCCTGGTCAGTGAGAAACTGTGAGGATACCCGGAAAGTATATCCCCAACACACTATGCCACCAATATCCAAAATACATAGAAGATGCAATAACATGATCATCATCGCCCACATATAAACATATGTGTACTACCCGTGCAAAGCACCTACGCATAGATCAGGCTCTAATACCACTGTTGGGTCTACAGCATAGAAAACAAAAATTTCCCTACGATGAGAACTACACGCCAAGATCTATCTACTAGGTACAGAGCAACGGGTGGACATACATACATCGATAACTTACCCTCGAAGACAACGAGTTTTGTTAACGAGTAGGAACTCGTGGTTGATGTAGTCGTAAACTTGACGATCTCAAGATCGAGTGGAAGTCCGAGCGCCGCAACTCAGCAGCCCAACGAGTTTTGTTAACGATTAGGAACTCGTGGTTGCCGTACTCGCACACACGTTCAAGCCACCAGACAACCTCCACCTCCTCGCTCCAGCGATCCAGCGGAAGCAGAAACTCCTTCTAGACGAAATTCCACCGGGAACATTTATCTCGCTAATCCGAGACCATGGGGGAATAATTCTAGAGGGGGAGAGACATCCTTCATGAGGAGGTGTGTGTAAGAAGGAGGAAGAGGGGGGCCTTTGATAGGAGGAGGGGGGGTACCCCCTCCCCATGGCCGGCGCATGGGGGTGACCCCTCACCTCCTCCATTCATGTGGTGGTAACCCCTCCACATTAAAATGCCTCTTCACATTGCCTTTTAAAGTCCCCACTTTAAATGCATTAAAAATCTCCAAGTTTAATGCTCTCTCATTTAATAAAACTCTTTTATTAAATTTATTCAGAACTTTGTTAATTACTTTAATTAACAAACATTCACATATAACCCCTTGCAATATTTAAATATCACATGTAGAACAACTTTCTGCAATTTAACCCAAAACAATTTCTAGTTTCTATCGAAACAATTCCTGCGCTTTGCAATTATTTTGTCTGAAACATATGTGCTCCAAAATGGTGTCTGGTAAGTCTTAAGTGTGTCACCCTATGGTTCACGAATAATGCAGACATGATTGAGACTCCTCTCATATCAATAATCAGAAGCGAGATCTAGAGATCCATACTGACTCCTGCATATTCAATGATGACTTCTGTGATCGTGAGAACCTTTAACGCTTGTAATTTAATCCCTTTGTCTCTTGATATAATACATGTCCGAGATTTGATGATCGGTATCAAAATAACTAGTTTGATCTCGTTACCGACATGCACTCTTTTTCTCGTTCCCGTGATATAACATTCTAGTGATCACATCACTTGCTTGCAAGCTACCTTAATGTGATATCACCGAGAGGGCCCAGAGTATATCTATCCGTCATCGGGATTTGACAAATTCCACTCTTGATCCATGATCCTCAACATAACACCTTAGTAGCAATGAACCCATCTTTATAGTCACCCTATTACGGTGTGACGTTTGATGTTATCAACATACTCTTCCGGTGTTAGCAATTAACATGATCTCATGGTCTAAGGATAAAGATTACTTCGTATGATGTTATAGCAATGTAAACATAATGACTTGATCGTAATGCTATACTTCGGATGAATGTTCATCACATCATTTCACAAATGATGTGACCTTGTTATTAACAACATCCAATGTCCATGATCAGGAAACCTTGATCATCTTGTTAATCAACATGCTAGTCTATAAGAGAGGCATAACTAGGAACCCTTTTTTATTAAACACACATGTATTGACGTTTCTGATCAATACAATTATCGCATGCAAAATAAACATCTATCATATATAAGGAATACATAATAACAACTTTACTATTGCCTCTCAGGGCATATTTCCTTCACCCATAGTGTTACTTGTAGTTCAAGATGTACTCTGTAACCGACTCTTAGTCGTAGCTGGATGGATCTCTCCTGTAAAACCTGGGCCGGATATCTATATAATCTGACCTAGGGAGAGCCTTTAGGGCACACCTCAATAGTCTATAATCTCAACTTGCAGAGGCCAAACCCATGTAACCCATATTCCGGCTCTGTCATATTATTGGATTGCTAGCAGGAGTAGGATCTGTCCAAAGTTTGTGTGCTCACCGTCCCGAAATATCGTACAGCTCACACTGCTCTCTTCCTCATGCCTTGAGGATCCCCTCATGGCGAACTTGTCATCAATCCGAAGATAGTTATTGCATGTATTTTCATGTGTGTTCTTTTCATAAACCAACAATAGTGTCATTGCATGTGTATCCTTTTCATGAACCACAACCAGAGTCATTGCATGTTTGTTCTTTTCATAAACCACCACTTGGATCCAATGCATGTCATTGCATGTGTGTCCTTTTCATAAGCCACAACTAGAGTCATTGCATGTTTGTTCTTTTCATAAACCACCACTTGGATCCACCAGTGTCATTGCATGTGTGTCCTTTTCATAAACCACCAGCACAGTCACTGCATGTGTGTGTTAGTGTGCATCACTGTGGTTTTTGAAAAGAACACATGCAATGATGCCACTCCAGCATGTGGTGTTCTTTTCATAAACCACATGGATCCACCAGTTGTCATTCCATGTGTGTCCTTCTCATAAACCACATGGATCCACCAGTGTC
The DNA here is from genome assembly GCA_023614405.1 of Avena insularis. NCBI lineage: Eukaryota > Viridiplantae > Streptophyta > Magnoliopsida > Poales > Poaceae > Avena > Avena insularis. Next base: position 242,099,813 of record CM042688.1, on the reverse strand, counting down.
ATTGCATGTCTTTGCATGTGTGTTCTTTTCATAAACCACCACTAGTGTCATTGCATGTGTATCCTTTTCATAAACCACAACCAGAGTCATTGCATGTTTGTTATTTTCATAAAAAACCACTTGGATCCACTTCATGTCATTGCATGTGTGTCCTTTTCATAAACCACAACTAGGGTCATTGCATGTTTGTTCTTTTCATAAACCACCACTTGGATCCACCAGTGTCATTTCATGTGCGTCCTTTACATAAACCACCACCAGAGTCACTGCATGTATGTGTGTTAGTGTGTATAATTGTGGTTTTTGAAAAGAACACATGCAATGATGCAGATCCAGCATGTGGTATTCTTTTCATAAACCACCTGGATCCACCAGAGTCATTGCATGTGTGTCCTTCTCATAAACCACATGGATCCACCAGTGTCATTGCATGTCTTTGCATGTGTGTTCTTTTCATAAACCACCACTAGTGTCATTGCATGTGTGTCCTTTTCATAAACCACAACCAGAGTCATTGCATGTTTGTTCTTTTCATAAACCACCACTTGGATCCAATGCATGGCATTACATGTGTGTCCATTTCATAAACCACAACTAGGGTCATTGCATGTTTGTCCTTTTCATAAACCACCTGGATCCACTAGAGTCATTGTGTAGCACCCCGATAAAACAACTACTAAAAAATCGATGTGTTTTGCCTGAGTGCATCATCATGACTGCATGCTCATGTCATCATGCCACATTGTATTTGAGCATCATCATGTCATCACGTATTTGTTTGTGTAAAACTATTTTCTAAAAACCCTAGTTTGTTTTCTAAAATAATCCTCTCTCTTTTATTCAAAGTCAAAACTCTAGGTCTACCTAGATATTTTGATTGTCTGAAAATAATTACAATAACCTTATATTTGAATTAATAAAAATTATATTATTTTTGGGAGGCAGCCAGCCAGGCCCAAAAGCCCAGCCGGCCACCTCCAAACCCTAACCCTAATCCCTAGCCTAAACCACACCACACCGCGCCTGTGCATCCCACTCACCCGTGTCGCAATTGTTTGAAGACGCGAAAGCAAGCGATCGCACCACATCGCCTTCAGACCGCCATGATCCAACCCGGGCTCGGCTACTTCTGCTCGGACCCACATCGCCGACGACGCTTCCTCGATCCCACCTCGCCGCTCACTAACCACCCCACGATCCCCACCTCTCCATCCTCCTCGCCTTCTGTCTCGCTACGCCGCCACCCATTGCTCTCCTCCCGAGCCATCGCCGCCGGTCCCCACGCCGCACCACGCTTCTCGGCCTCGCCGCCCCCTCGTTCTTCCCCGGCCACTGGAGCCTCTCCTGCGGATCCCCACCGCCGCCTGAGCCTCTCCTGCGGATCCCCACCGCCGCCTACGCCCACGGAGACCCATGCCCCTCCTCGTCGAACCATTGCCCGCTCAAGGCCGCCGACCGACCTCGCGCTGGCTGCTAGATCCCTCGCGCAGAGCTTCTTCCAACGCCACTGCCTCTACCTCCGCTTAGATTGCGCTGCCTGCAAGACGCGCCGCCAGATCACCGAGCCCTACGTTTGAGCCTGACCGCCGCTCCATCCGTGGTACCCCTCGAGCCGACATCGCCGAGCCCTCTCCGTCGACCTCCGCCGTCCTCGTTTCCCGCAGCCCTTGTCCTGCAGCGCCATCGAGGTCCCCGCCGTCTTCAGATCGCCTGCCACGCAACCTCGCAGGTGCCTCTCGGTGCGTCGTCAGCTGCCCTCCTCCATTCCTTGTCGGTTGCCGCCGCTAGCGGTCGCCTACTCCGGCCTACAGCCACGCGCGAGCCCGCCTCACCTCGACCTTCTCTGCCCATGGTCCAGACTTTGCTCGGCCTGCCGCACCTGCAGGGCTAATGTGCTGCTGCTACTGTGGTAATATTGTCGTGCGACTGCGTCGAGCCCTTCAAGTTCTGCCGTATGAACCACGTCGTCTAAGACCAAGCTCATCAAGATCTGCTAGGAAGCTATGTACTTCAGAGGTGACAAGTTACCACAAGATCTTCTTGTCGGCCGGTATCAGAAGAATGAACGTGGTGATAGTCGAGGGGCCATCGACAAGATCCCCGATCCTGGAACCGAAGAGCGGGCCCGAAGGCGAGACCCGGACCTCCTGGATCGCCGAGACCTCCCTCGGAACCCCGAAGCCTTGATCTGAAGACCGAATCGAACTCCTCGGAGACCTCAAGACCTTCGGAACCGAGATGTGGGACCCTTGTCCGAGACCCCTATTTTTATAATATATGACATATATCTTGTTGCATATGAATTGAACATGCTTGCATACATATTGCGGTTTTGGGGTATTTTGTCGACTCACCTAATAGTTAAATATGGATATCATATGCGGGCTTTTCTAGTCTTATATTGGCTCCATTTAAATTTGCGTAGCAAACCGATGCCATGTTTTGCCTTGTTAATCCAACATTTAAAATGCAGGGTATCTAAACAATATAAACCATCTAATTGATTGTCAGGACCCCGATTCCGCTTAATATTGTCTAATTGCATCGCATCTTTGCCATGTCATACATCATACATGCATCATGCCCGATCTTCTGCCGTAGTATTAAATAGTGCATCCGGTGTTTTTTCTAGTGCTTTGGTTCTTCGCGGATTAGGCCGTTGAGTTGATGCGAGTATCGACAAGTTCTTCGGATAATGTATCTCCGGCTATGTTTCCAGGCGAGCATCTCCCCCTTTCTACCTATTTTGCTTTTAGAGTCTTTATTTCCTCCTGTTGATCTATTGCTATCCGTGTTGCGATGCTATAGTTTCCGTGCACCATTTATACTCCTTGCAGTCTCTATATTTCCATGGACACATCCTATTGCCTGTTGTTTGATAGATAGTCGGCCTTGCGAGTCGTAGTTGCTTGCTTATGTGTTGCTTCGTGCCGTTGTCGTTCCATCGTTGACGGCAAGTTGGCACATGATAAATGGTGGAGATGCTTAATGGTGGAGAAGATCATGACTTCAAATACAACTTGATTAATTGATGGGAATAGATATAACTAATGCAGAGGCATCGGTGGCAATAGCAAATATTTGGTTTTTAACCGCTCACTTGTGTCCCGTAGGCCCCGAGTACTTGATACCTGTTCCTTGACTATCGCACTATCCGCATGTGGGACCATGAATATCCTTAGCCAGAGCTTGATTCATTTCTTATTTCTTGGGGCCACAAACTAGTTTGGGGATTTATTACTATCTTGTACTTATGGCATGCTTTACATCTTTATTTAAGATTGCGCGTGGAGCGTCTGTACTGTTTTGGAACCCCGTGCCACGTTTCTGCTGTATCGACAAGCCTAGTCACACTTTCGGGTTCCCAGTCGTTTATAGCCGTCGCCACACACCCTGGGTCCATCGTGGAGCCGGCCGACTTCGTAATGGGTAGCTTATTGGGGGTGGCCCCCTAAAATATTTTATGAATCCTGTGATTGCTTTGTCGTGAAAGCCTCGTCGGGTTTTGATTTGGTTTTTCCGAGGTTGATCGTGCGTGTGTTGCTATTTGTGCACCCCTGGACGGTAAATCTTTCTGAAAGCCGTGTCCATGGTTAAGGACGACTTGGAGCACAGTATCTCGATCATAGACGAGCATAACTAAAGTAGTGCTATAAATTTGACTTAATATGTGACTAGTAATCAACTTCACTACAATGAAGTGGATAATAAAAGTGCCAACAACTGGTGGAACTGGGGTGTATCGTGTCATGTTATACCTGCCTAGTAAGTATCGCAACTCCAACGGAATGAAATAAAAGTGCCAACAACTGCTGGGTTTGGGATGACTCATGCTATCTATATCTGACTAGTAAGTGCTACAACTATAATGGAATAAATAAAACTGCCAGCTGTGTGAGTTCCTCGGTTTGACTTCCTCGTGTGGACTCGAGGGGGAAATACCAGGATGGGTATGTTTTGGTGTTACTATCAGGTTGTATCCCAATAGGCCTTTCTTATCCCTCTCTAATAGCCGACAGTTGAATCGAGTCTCTATAGATTGTTTAGTGCATGCTTCGCTGCCGATTCAGCCCACCATACCTATGTAGGCGAGAGCCGCCGAATTCTAGTCTCGCTGTGTACTGGCCTCAGTACTGACGCTCCTCTTCTTCCTTTGCCCTTTGTCGACACCCCTTTTGTTTTAGTAGGTTTGAGATCGACGTTGTTAGCAGGGTTACGCTTCCGGCTTAGCCTGGGCAGGGTTATGGAAGCCATTGGTTATTCTTCAGGGCTCTTAGACCCATTTGCACCTTATCTGTACTCGGATGTCGTATCGTTTTCGAGGTGATTTGGATCTTTCTACTGTATATCTGTATTCTTGACTCATGGAGTCGTTGTTTTATATATATGTTCTATGGGTTCCATCATGGAGTAATGTGTAATGGTATTACATCGTTTTCCACCTGCACACAAGTGCCTGGTGGGCGTCCTTGAATCGTTTCTATGCGGGTTTGGCGGGAATCGCTGAAATCTGCATAGGGCCGATTCGAGGGTGTTACACATTGCATGTGGTGTTCTTTTCATAAACCACCACTAGAGTCATTGCCTGTATGTGTGTGTGTCAATGTGCATCACTTTGGTTTTTGGAAAGAACACATGTAATGATGCCACTCTAGCATGTGGTGTTCTTTTGATAAACCACATGGATCCACCATTTGTCATTGCATGTGTGTCCTTCTCATAAACCACATGGATCCACCAGTGTCATTGCATGTCTTTGCATGTGTTTTCTTTTCATAAACCACCACTAGTGTCATTGCATGTGTGTCCTTTTCATAAACCACAACCAGAGTCATTGCATGTTTGTTCTTTTCATAAACCACCACTTGGATCCACTGCATGTCATTCCATGTGTGTCCTTTTCATGAACCACACCTAGGGTCATTGCATGTTTGTTCTTTTCATAAACCACCTGGATCCACCAGAGTCATTGCATGTGGTGTTATTTTCATAAACCACCACTAGAGTCATTACATATATGTGAGTGTGTCAGTGTGCATCACTGTGGTTTTTGAAAAGAACACATGCAATGATGCAGATCCAGCATGTGGTATTCTTTTCATAAACCACATGGATCCACCAGAGTCATTGCATGTGTGTCCTTCTCATAAACCACATGGATCCACCAGTGTCATTGCATGTCTTTGCATGTGTGTTCTTTTCATAAACCACCACTAGTGTCATTGCATGTGTGTCCTTTTCATAAACCACAACCAGAGTCATTGCATGTTTGTTCTTTTCATAAACCACCACTTGGATCCAATGCATGGCATTACATGTGTGTCCATTTCATAAACCACAACTAGGGTCATTGCATGTTTGTCCTTTTCATAAACCACCTGGATCCACTAGAGTCATTGTGTAGCACCCCGATAAAACAACTACTAAAAAATCGATGTGTTTTGCCTGAGTGCATCATCATGACTGCATGCTCATGTCATCATGCCACATTGTATTTGAGCATCGTCATGTCATCACGTATTTGTTTGTGTAAAACTATTTTCTAAAAACCCTAGTTTGTTTTCTAAAATAATCCTCTCTCTTTTATTCAAAGTCAAAACTCTAGGTCTACCTAGATATTTTGATTGTCTGAAAATAATTACAATAACCTTATATTTGAATTAATAAAAATTATATTATTTTTGGGAGGCAGCCAGCCAGGCCCAAAAGCCCAGCCGGCCACCTCCAAACCCTAACCCTAATCCCTAGCCTAAACCACACCACACCCGCTGCCTCTGTGCATCCCACTCACCCTGTCATGCTGCAACTAAGCGCACGCGAGCAAGCGACCGCACCACGTACCGCTGCGTCGCACTGCCATGATCCAACCCGGCTGCAGCTACTTCCTGCCTGGACCCACACGCGCCGACGTACGCTTCCTCGATCCCACCTCGTCGCTCACTAACCACCCCACGATCCCCACCCTCTCCATCCTCCTCGCTCTCTCTGTCCCTGCTTGGCGCCGCCACCCCATTGCTCTCCTCCCGAGCCATCGTCGCTCGGTCCCCTACGTCGCACCACGCTTCTCGGGCCTCGCCGCCCCCTCGTTCTTCCCCGGCCACTGGAGCCTCTCCTGCGGATCCCCACCGCCGCCTGAGCCTCTCCTGCGGATCCCCACCGCCGCCTACGCCCACGGAGACCCATGCCCCTCCTCGTCGAACCGCCGTCTGCGCCTCGTCGCTGTCGACCCCGACCCCTCGCGCCGCTGCTAGATCCCCGTGCGCAGAGCTTCTTCCAACGCCACCTGCGTCTCTACCTCCGCTTAGATTGCGCCTCTGCCCTGCGGCACGCCGGCCGCCGCATCACCGAGCCCTACGTTTGAGCCTGACCGCCGCTCCATCCGTGGTACCCCTCGAGCCGACATCGCCGAGCCCTCTCCGTCGACCTCCGCCGTCCTCGTTTCCCGCAGCCCTTGTCCTGCAGCGCCATCGAGGTCCCCGCCGTCCTCTGCATCGCCCGGCCACGCAACCCCGCGTGCCTCTCTGGTGCGTCGTCAGCTGCCCTCCTCCATTCCTTGTCGGTTGCCGCCGCTAGCGGTCGCCTACTCCGGCCTACAGCCACGCGCGAGCCCGCCTCACCTCGACCTTCTCTGCCCATGGTCCAGACTTTGCTCGGCCTGCCGCACCTGCAGGGCTAATGTGCTGCTGCTACTGTGGTAATATTGTCGTGCGACTGCGTCGAGCCCTTCAAGTTCTGCCGTATGAACCACGTCGTCTAAGACCAAGCTCATCAAGATCTGCTAGGAAGCTATGTACTTCAGAGGTGACAAGTTACCACAAGATCTTCTTGTCGGCCGGTATCAGAAGAATGAACGTGGTGATAGTCGAGGGGCCATCGACAAGATCCCCGATCCTGGAACCGAAGAGCGGGCCCGAAGGCGAGACCCGGACCTCCTGGATCGCCGAGACCTCCCTCGGAACCCCGAAGCCTTGATCTGAAGACCGAATCGAACTCCTCGGAGACCTCAAGACCTTCGGAACCGAGATGTGGGACCCTTGTCCGAGACCCCTATTTTTATAATATATGACATATATCTTGTTGCATATGAATTGAACATGCTTGCATACATATTGCGGTTTTGGGGTATTTTGTCGACTCACCTAATAGTTAAATATGGATATCATATGCGGGCTTTTCTAGTCTTATATTGGCTCCATTTAAATTTGCGTAGCAAACCGATGCCATGTTTTGCCTTGTTAATCCAACATTTAAAATGCAGGGTATCTAAACAATATAAACCATCTAATTGATTGTCAGGACCCCGATTCCGCTTAATATTGTCTAATTGCATCGCATCTTTGCCATGTCATACATCATACATGCATCATGCCCGATCTTCTGCCGTAGTATTAAATAGTGCATCCGGTGTTTTTTCTAGTGCTTTGGTTCTTCGCGGATTAGGCCGTTGAGTTGATGCGAGTATCGACAAGTTCTTCGGATAATGTATCTCCGGCTATGTTTCCAGGCGAGCATCTCCCCCTTTCTACCTATTTTGCTTTTAGAGTCTTTATTTCCTCCTGTTGATCTATTGCTATCCGTGTTGCGATGCTATAGTTTCCGTGCACCATTTATACTCCTTGCAGTCTCTATATTTCCATGGACACATCCTATTGCCTGTTGTTTGATAGATAGTCGGCCTTATGAAGTAGTTGCTTGCTTATGTGTTGCTTCGTGCCGTTGTCGTTCCATCGTTGACGGCAAGTTGGCACATGATAAATGGTGGAGATGCTTAATGGTGGAGAAGATCATGACTTCAAATACAACTTGATTAATTGATGGGAATAGATATAACTAATGCAGAGGCATCGGTGGCAATAGCAAATATTTGGTTTTTAACCGCTCACTTGTGTCCCGTAGGCCCCGAGTACTTGATACCTGTTCCTTGACTATCGCACTATCCGCATGTGGGACCATGAATATCCTTAGCCAGAGCTTGATTCATTTCTTATTTCTTGGGGCCACAAACTAGTTTGGGGATTTATTACTATCTTGTACTTATGGCATGCTTTACATCTTTATTTAAGATTGCGCGTGGAGCGTCTGTACTGTTTTGGAACCCCGTGCCACGTTTCTGCTGTATCGACAAGCCTAGTCACACTTTCGGGTTCCCAGTCGTTTATAGCCGTCGCCACACACCCTGGGTCCATCGTGGAGCCGGCCGACTTCGTAATGGGTAGCTTATTGGGGGTGGCCCCCTAAAATATTTTATGAATCCTGTGATTGCTTTGTCGTGAAAGCCTCGTCGGGTTTTGATTTGGTTTTTCCGAGGTTGATCGTGCGTGTGTTGCTATTTGTGCACCCCTGGACGGTAAATCTTTCTGAAAGCCGTGTCCATGGTTAAGGACGACTTGGAGCACAGTATCTCGATCATAGACGAGCATAACTAAAGTAGTGCTATAAATTTGACTTAATATGTGACTAGTAATCAACTTCACTACAATGAAGTGGATAATAAAAGTGCCAACAACCGTGGAACTGGGGTGTATCGTGTCATGTTATACCTGCCTAGTAAGTATCGCAACTCCAACGGAATGAAATAAAAGTGCCAACAACTGCTGGGTTTGGGATGACTCATGCTATCTATATCTGACTAGTAAGTGCTACAACTATAATGGAATAAATAAAACTGCCAGCTGTGTGAGTTCCTCGGTTTGACTTCCTCGTGTGGACTCGAGGGGGAAATACCAGGATGGGTATGTTTTGGTGTTACTATCAGGTTGTATCCCAATAGGCCTTTCTTATCCCTCTCTAATAGCCGATAGTTGAATCGAGTCTCTATAGATTGTTTAGTGCATGCTTCGCTGCCGATTCAGCCCACCATACCTATGTAGGCGAGAGCCGCCGAATTCTAGTCTCGCTGTGTACTGGCCTCAGTACTGACGCTCCTCTTCTTCCTTTGCCCTTTGTCGACACCCCTTTTGTTTTAGTAGGTTTGAGATCGACGTTGTTAGCAGGGTTACGCTTCCGCTTAGCTCAGGCAGGGTTATGGAAGCCATTGGTTATTCTTCAGGGCTCTTAGACCCATTTGCACCTTATCTGTACTCGGATGTCGTATCGTTTTCGAGGTGATTTGGATCTTTCTACTGTATATCTGTATTCTTGACTCATGGAGTCGTTGTTTTATATATATGTTCTATGGGTTCCATCATGGAGTAATGTGTAATGGTATTAAATCGTTTTACACCAGCACACAAGTGCCTGGTGGGCGTCCTTGAATCGTTTCTATTCGGGTTTGGCGGGAATCGCTGAAATCTGCATAGGGCCGATTCGAGGGTGTTACACATTGCATGTGGTGTTATTTTCATAAACCACCACTAGAGTCATTGCCTGTATGTGTGTGTGTCAATGTGCATCACTTTGGTTTTTGGAAAGAACACATGTAATGATGCCACTCTAGCATGTGGTGTTCTTTTGATAAACCACATGGATCCACCATTTGTCATTGCATGTGTGTCCTTCTCATAAACCACATGGATCCACCAGTGTCATTGCATGTCTTTGCATGTGTTTTCTTTTCATAAACCACCACTAGTGTCATTGCATGTGTGTCCTTTTCATAAACCACAACCAGAGTCATTGCATGTTTGTTCTTTTCATAAACCACCACTTGGATCCACTGCATGTCATTCCATGTGTGTCCTTTTCATGAACCACACCTAGGGTCATTGCATGTTTGTTCTTTTCATAAACCACCTGGATCCACCAGAGTCATTGCATGTGGTGTTATTTTCATAAACCACCACTAGAGTCATTACATATATGTGAGTGTGTCAGTGTGCATCACTGTGGTTTTTGAAAAGAACACATGCAATGATGCCACTCCAGCATATGGTGTTCTTTTCATAAACCACATGGATCCACCAATTGTCATTGCATATGTGTCCTTCTCATAAACCACATGGATCCACCAGTGTCATTGCATGTCTTTGCATGTGTGTTCTTTTCATAAACCACCACTAGTGTCATTGCATGTGTGTCCTTTTCATAAACCACAACCAGAGTCATTGCATGTTTGTTCTTTTCATAAACCACCACTTGGATCCACTGCATTTCATTGCATGTGTGTCCTTTTCATAAACCACAACTAGGGTCATTTCATGTTTGTTCTTTTCATAAACCACCACTTGGATCCACCAGTGTCATTGCATTTGTGTCCTTTTTATAAACCACCACTAGAGTCACTTAATGTGTGTGTGTGTGTGCATCACTGTGGTTTTTGAAAAGAACACAAGCAATGATGCCACTCGAGCATGTGGTTTTCTTTTCATAAACCACATGGATCCACCAGTTGTCATTGCATGTGTGTCCTTCTCATAAACCACATGGATACACCAGTGTCATTGCATGTCTTTGCATTTGTTTTATTTTCATAAACCACCACTAGTGTCATTGCATGTGTGTTCTTTTCATAAACCAGCACTTGGATCCACTGCATTTGATTGCATGTGTGTCCTTTTCATAAACCACAACTAGGGTCATTGCAGGTTTGTTCTTTTCATAAACTACCACTTGGATCCACCAGTGTCATTGCATGTTTGTTCTTTTCATAAACCACCGCTTGGATGCACTGCATGTCATTGCATGTGTGTCCTTTTCATTAACCACCACCAGAGTCACTGCATGTGGTGTTCTTTTCATAAACCACCACTAGAGTCATTGCATGTGTGTGTGGTATTGTGGATCACTGTGGTTTCACAAAACATTACATCACTCTGTGCCAATCCTAGCTCCGCCACTATGTGATTGCGTGTGTGTTCTTTTCCTAAACCAGCACTATTGTCATTGCATGTTTGTTCTTTCCATAAACCACATGGATCCACCAGAGTCATTTGCACATGTGTTCTTTTCAATGGCAGCCATTGGCCACAAACAATCGGGACGCATACCTAACCAGCAACCGCTCCGGGCTTCTAGAAGACCCAATCCTTGATTGTTAGGCGCCGTTGGATCGAGGTGCGTTGATGATAAGGATGTCCTTTGTGAGGGCGATCCACGAGAAGTCCGTTCTCCGAACTGATTGGTAGTGGCATCCACGACTAGGCCTACGTCCTTGCCCTTGTCCCCTTAACCTCGGGGTCAAAGCTCAGATCGTGTTCCTTCATAGCCATGGAGAGGGAGAGGCCCAAACTCATCTTGCACGAGGCTTAGATGTTCGCCCACTATGACATACTCACGCCGTCGTTCGCGAGGCTTCCGCCCGGCTTCGAGCTCAAGTATGTCGGGGTGCTTGTAGTGCCGCTCTTGCGTGACAACGTGTTGGCGAGGTAGATCGAGGAGCGATGCCGCCAGCTTCCGGAGCGGAAGAGGGCAATGGCATGGTACTCGCGCACGAGCGCGTACTAGCAAAATTTGTTCAAGAAGGAGCGGATGTCATTGATTGAGCTATGCGGAACCCACCGACGGGAGATCCACCCGGATCTGTGCAACCCCGAAGGGAGGCAGCGCTTCTGGGCAATGCCTAGGAATACAACCTCCATCGTTATCGAAGCAGCGCGCTGTGAAGAATCCATGATGAGGAGGAACGCTGCCGGGAACAACGGCATCGATTCCATGGAGGAGGCTGGTGCCAACATGGACAACATCGTCGATAATGGAGACTGTGGGAGCGTCATAGTTAATTAGGGCTACTTAAGCCTAAATTAAATCTATGTACAGTATCTTAATGCCCTCTTTGGATCGGGGTCACTTGAGACATAGTCGATTAGCGTCATAATATATATATATATATATATATGTTGGCCATGTTTTAGGTGTCTTTGTCTTTGAAACTAGTCGAATCTCGTCCGATCCTGAAAATAAAGTTCACGCATTATTGGCATATCGGATGGGACAATAGGCTGACTCTGCTCCCAGCACTTGATGGCACAACCATAATTTGGAGTGCGCCAGAGGAGAAGGGGTCGAGTGTGTTGTAATAGTTTACTAATTCTGTCCAGATATAACTGACTTAGCTTTTTTGAGATATTTAAATGTATCTATACCCAAAACATGTCTAGATACATACAAATCTACACAAATTCAAGTCAGTTAGTTCTAGACAGAGGAGGGAGTAATAATATTTTTTGATGAATAGTTTCCAATGGCATATATTGGCCTTGTTTTAGGGTTCTCTATCTTTCAAACTAATCAAAAGTCATCCAATTCTGAACAAACAAAGTCATTTCGTTCACATCCGATGGGACAATATGCTGACTCTGCTACCAGCACTTAATGGCACAGCTAATTCTGGAGTGCCCTAGAGGAGATGGGAATCCAAGGGAGATGGCAACTATTAGCTGCGTCCATACATAGGTAAAAAATTAATGTAATAATATTTAAAAAATTGTAATCTGGTCCACATGACCCCATCACAGACACGTTGCACGCTCCAGATATGAATAAAGACAACATGACTAGTTTAGTTTCAATGATAATTCAACATACAACGTTACTGTGCCCACTTCTTTCTGCTCCTCTTATTAGTCTACTAGCCCACGCTACATTCAGCAACAGTTGATGAGGATGGAAAAAATGATAAAATAGAAAGTAAAACAATTTTTAAGCTTACCTTTCATCTTGAGAATCGTACAAAGATGAAATTGGCCGGGATTTATTATTTGTCATGCAGTTAGCTGAAAGATCCTCAAGAACATCCTCAATCACCCATGCAACTTCTTCATATTCTAATACACCTCCATTATTTTCCTTTTCCTCCCCGTTTCTCTTACCCTTTTGTTTCTTTTCACACCCTTTTCTCGCTGGCACCTCCACTTCTTCATAAATTTGCTGCTTACCTACGTTTTCCTCCGAGTGCTCATCACTGTTTTCCTCCATCTGCTGCACTTCCTCAAGTCCTTCATCTTCGCGCATCTCTTCCTCCAGTTCTGGCTGAGAAGCCTCATTTTCGGACACCAGGGTGTGAACAGGGACAAGATCATGTGTAACTGGGTTTTTGCACAACCTCTTGATATGGCCAAATCCTCCACAACATTTGCATTTCCTTTTCCTAGCTCACAGCCTTGAACCTTTATCGGTGGAGGCTTCGATCCTTAGCTTTCTAGGCCTCCCAGGTGGCCTCCTAAGAACTGGTGGTTGAAGTTTGAACCCTGGACCGACAATCTCCCAATCATTTTCATCAGCCATAGGTGGCATGCTTTCTACATAAGTTGCAACAAACTTGTCCACGGAGAAATAGTTGTCAACATAGTTCTCTATTTCAGCTCCCCTACCTCTAAGCTTTAATATGAAGTACAGTGCATGGTGACATGGCAGACCAGTAATCTACCATTGTCTGCATGAACAAGTCTTGTTTCCAATGTCTATAGTGTACCTCCGTTTAGTTCCACGCTTGTATTCTGCATAAACCTCAGCCAATGTTCTAGAACTCCTGACCATCCTCATCTATATCATTCTCATTACCCTGGTTCTTGCATTCAGTAATATAACCACCTTTGGAACTATTTTATGGCCTAAATATTATCTTGCACAAATTCTTTGCCTTAAATCTATCTTCACCATTATGCACTATCTTATTACATCCAACAAAATAACAATTCCAAGTGTCTTCATTCCCGAAATCTTAGCATTGAAACTCTCTGCCAAAATATTGCAAATAAAATCCACCTTGCTTAACTCACCAAAGTTGCTTCTGGCCCATACCTTGGTGTGATGTTCTTCAAGGTATTTTTTCACCTTTGGCACTACATACATGTTCTACAAGTAAGTAGCATGCATGCTTGTGGTGTATGTGTATGCTGATCGCCACAAGTCCTCTTCCAAGATCTTTCCTTTGAACTTCTTCGTGAAGTTAGTAGCGAGGTGCTGCATGCATTCCCTATGCTCAACCCTACGAAACACAGTATCAACAACATTCTCAAGACCCTTGCATGCACCAGTGTGTATCACCAAGCCTTCAGGGTGACCAATTACTGCCTGTAGTCTCTGCATGAACCATGTCCAGCATTCATTTGATTCACCCTCAAGAACAGCATAAGCTACTAGTAGAAGCCAATTATGTGTGTCCAAAGCACAAGAAGAAGCAACATGTCCCCTAAACATCCATGTTAAAGAAGTTGCGCCTATTGCCAAGTATGGTCTCCAGCCATCTAGGAACCCCTTCCAGCATGCCTTGAGGTAGACAAAACATCTCCTGAAGCATTTCTTATCTACCTGCTTATACCTAACCCCCCTTGAGACCTTTTCTCTTCCTTTCACAACCTCGTAATCAATGTCAACAACACTACCAGGTGATGTTTTCTCTACCTGAGCTTTGAAACTATACAACATGTGAAAACTTTCATTCCACTTGCCTTGAATGAAGTATAGAGCCATCTCCTTCCCATCAAAGACTTGGTGGTAAGGAATCAGAATGTTAAACTTTTTGCTAATCTTTGCTCTGAGTTTTGCATGTCCAATGTTATGATCCTGCCTCACCTAGTCAAGTACAGTAGCACCAATCCAATTGGTAGTCGTCGGTCTAATTTTATCACTTAAAGAAGTATTAGGGAAGTTGTGTTTCCTCGTGTTTACTTTGATCTGCATTCGATAAGAATCCAAATAAATCCAAGCTAATTATCAGCAAAATAAATATGAGAAAGACTGAAACAAAATGTAGTTATTGCAACCTGAAATGGGTGTCCACCCTGCATTGGAGATGCATGTAATCTCCATTTACACACACTACTTTCCCTACAATGCACCCTAAATCTCTTTTGGTTGCTCTTTTCAATGATAAATTCAAACCCAACTCTAATTGCATAGGTTGCAACTGCATATTTGTAGTCCTCCACAATCTCAAAGACAGTCCCCTCATCAATTGTAGGATTGTCCCTGACAAAGTGTATCACTGGCTTATCCTCGTCTTCATCGTCGTATCTACATCGCATTTCCACATCTTCCTCATCAGTCCCACAGTCAAGCTCAAAGTTTGAATCAACCAAATATTCCCTACTCTCCACCCTATCAGGGTCAGCAGCCATGTCTGGATATGCTTTCTCATCATCATCCGCACCTTCAAAGCTCTAACCCTTTAATGGGGACATACGACACCTTCTTCGGGCTCCATACCTCCAAAGCTCTGCACCCCGCTTCCTCTTCCCCTGTTTCGTTCTCCTCTGTGCTCTCCAGACTTGAAGGAGATTTCGTGCTCTCCAGCCGCGTAGGACCCACCTCTGTGTTCTCAAGCCTCGTAGGATCCATCTCCGAGCGTGATCCGGATCACCAACGTCATTGGGCGCCTAACCCAACGATCGACTCTCGATTTTCGTTTCCAGACTCGCCTGGGCGATGGACGGCGGCAAGGAGACATGGCAGGGAGGGGAGGGGACGTTAGGGGATGTCAGGGAGGGGAGGGAGGACGATGGCCCAAGGGGAGGACGAGAGCGGTCCATGACTAAACGGAGTGGCGGCGGCAGGAGCAGAGGAGCTGTCATGGTGGTGGCACGGCAGATGCCATGAATAGGCTAAAGATGGGGCCAATGAGTGCTAGGGGAATCTAGGGAGGGAGAGCGTGGTGATTCCACGCACGGAAGTTCTTGTATATTTTATACCAATGGTGTTTACAAGTGCTTCTGAGGCTCTTAGCAAGGAGACGATGTCTCTTACTCCCTGTCAACTAGCCCTAGAGTTCTACCTTAGATAGAGAATGATTGATCTATCGGCCGGCCCTCTCTATGGAGGCCTTGGTGCTCCTTATATAGGGGAGCCCGGGTTAAAATTCTAGGGCACAGGTGGCAGCATATTCTATGAATATGCTCCTTTCCTAAAGCAGATGCTTCTTTATTCCCTTTAATGGCTCGTCTGGGCATTGGACATAACCCATGGCGTAATTCTTGTCTTTTGGCGTCACCAGACACGGGCTACGTCACCCGGCTTTGCCCGCGTCACCTTGGTCACCCCTGACCCTCTGGTCCTCTTCTTTACTTTACTTTGCTCATGCTACAGCTAATAAAGCCACCTTTTGACCAGCGGGGGATTCCTTCTCTTGGAAGCTAAGATAATCTGGCTAGCATATATCTAATCCGGCTTACCCAGTTACCTGCAAAACAAATAGACAGGGCCGGCATAAATCCTATGCCGGCCGGACCATTGTCAAGGAGATGCTCCATGGGCCGGGTCACACCGTGATTCGGCCTGCCTTGAGGTGACCCGGTCAACTCTTGCTTTTGACCGTGCCGTACCTCGGCTAACTCGGCCCTTATACCCCGGTGTTACCCTACCCGAGGGTATCCCCCCGACATTAGTCCCCGAAGCTGGTGCGGTCTTAGAAACTTTTAGTTGTTAAGGCCACAGCAGGTTCCCATATCTGGATCATTTACTCCTTATGCCGAGTTACCTCTTATCCCAGAGTTTCTCATCTTGCGACCCTTTGCTCATTCTGAGTTATTCCTCGTTGACTAGCTCTTTTGCTCACTTATCCGCATTACTTTTCCTTCTCTTGTATGCTTCTCCACATCCTACGTGGAGGGTAACCATCATTTTGCCTCATTTTAAGGGCCACACGCATTTAATGTGCCAGTTACTGTCGCAATGTCAGGCATAACTGTTGTAAACGTCCCATCACTGCAACGCCTCGTTAACTCTAACATCGCGTCATGTCATGGGATCGCTCGCTCCTGTGGCCCCTCCTGTTGCCTTGCTCTGATTGGCTGTTTCGACCGCGTACATGCGACGTTACGTGTGGCGCGGCCACCGCAAACGATCCCACGACGTGCGTGCTGCACAGTTAAGTAGGAGGCGCGGGGCGCTTTCAGGGGAAGTTCCCCCATTTCTTGCGCGCTTCCCAGCCTTTCTCTTTCACAGCAACTCCACCGCCACCGCCAAGTTTTCTACTCCACGAGTGCCACCACGACCGCGCTCAGGCAGCCACTCACATCTGCGCTGCCGTTCCCATTCACACTTTCCATCACGGGGCCTTGTGCTTCCCGCTTTCCTTCCTCTGGCTATTTCTACTCTGATTACTCCCTGGAAGACCTCGAATCCACCATGTCAGAGGCAAAGGCAGCGGTGGTGGCGCAGCAGGAAGAATGAGCGGAGGGCCACGAGCGCGGCTGTTGGGATGGCTCCATCGTCCGCGAGGAGGACCTCGATTGGCTCCGTGCCACGCGGCGCATCCCCACCGGCGTCTCCTGCCGCCTCGCCTCCGGTGAAGTCACCCCTTCCCCCAAATCTTGGGAATACGTTGTCTTTCTCTCGCATTTCCTGCGAGGCTTCAGCCTCCCCACTTCTGATTTTTTATTCGATATCCTTTCTACATATAAGTTGCAACCGCATCACCTCCCCGCAAACGCCATTACTTCTCTGTCCTCCTTTGCTTCTGGCATCAAGGGGTACATCGGCCTCTGGCCAACCAAAGAACTTTGTATCAAGTTCTTTGGCCTCTGGAGGAACATAGTTCCGCACAAGGAGCATGCCCCGGAGGATAAGCACTTGACCCAGTGCGGCGCCGCCTCCATTTCTCCCCAGAAGCAGTTTGTGTTCCCCCGGGTCACCGGACTTGAATCTTGCAAGGGCTGGGCTCGCACTTTCTTTTATGTCCGGAACACCACTAAGGAGGACCTGATCCGGCTGCTCCCCTTCAGACTTGGCCCTCCTGACACCTCGCATTGGTCGAGCATTCCGAAGCGGCCCATGGCCCTGGCGAATCAATTAGAGCGCTAGATCAAGGAGCTTCTCAAGGAGAAACTCTGGGGGGAGGACATTATGATCACTTTCCTCCGTAGCCGGGTCTCCCCCCTCCAGCAGCGAGCCCACAAGATCTGCTATCTTAGCGGCCTCTTGACCCTCACCGGACCTCTTCCTTCGAGATGGATAACTCGGCGGTTTACCGCCGGGTTAAGTCCATATTCAATGTGGCGAAGGAGTTCTCCGAGGATTGGGAGTACGGACTTGAGCCCTTAACCCGGGTCAACCCTCCACCAAATGTGAATTTTCCTTCTCGTTTTCCAAATCTTCTCTATATATCGATTTTACTCTCTTAACTTGTCAATTGTTGATTTGTTCTCAGCGATTCCTCCAACAGCCACAGGAGGATGGCGAGGTGCTGGCGAGCACGTGGTTGCCGGACCGGACCGAGGAGGACGAGGAGGATCCTAATCCGGAGGCCTTCCTGCCTACCCGGACGTCGTCAGACGCAATGCTGGTAAGGCCTCTTCTCTAATGGATTGGCATGACGATGATGACTCGGACATTGAGGTCCTTGAGGTATTTGATTCGGTTCTGATCTCTTACGTGCACCTGGCTATGTTTGAATGTTTAGATAACCCGGACGATCAGGTCCACGAGGTTCCTCCCCTTGCAACTGGTGGCCCGGCACCGGCTGGTTTAACCCTAGACTTCTTTTGCCTCTTCTTGGGCGGCGGCGCCTCTGAAGCTGCACAGCTACCTCAGCCGCAGCTTTAGAGGCGCCGCCGCCCAAGAAGAGGCAAAAGAAGTCTAGGGTTAAACCCTCGGCCAAGCCTGCCGCCAAGAGCATGGTTCGGAGGGCGCCCAAACCTCGGGCTCCTCCTACCGCGGACGAGTAAGTTCTTCAATACCGCTTCTTGGGATTTCTTCCTTTGTTTGCCTTTGTTTCTTATTAACACTTCTTTTTGACTTGGTGCTTTTTCTCTCAGAGCTCCTAGGGATATTCCCCAGAGTGGCACTGGCATTGCTTCCCCACTCCGGAGCAGTCCCTCTCCCCCTCCCCCCGCAACAACGATTATCGCCCGCTCAGCCCTATTCAAGAGGGCTCCGCGGCTGCGCCTGACCAGAGCCCACCTCGCTAAGAGGAGGGCAATGTCGGCGCGGGGGGTAGTGGGGCAGATCCGGATACGGTGATGCCGGATCTCCCTAGTTCCTCGGCCTCAGCGCCAGATCCTGAGGTGCCAGCTTCATCAGCGCTGCCCCCAGCATCCCCAACACTAGTACCAGCACCAGCAACACCATCAGCACCAGCACCAGCAGCACCAGTAGCACCAGCAGCACCAGCACCAGCACCAACAGCATCAGCAACAGCAAGAGCCTCCAAGCCTCCCAAGGGAAAAGCTCCATCGGTTCCCTCCGGGTCTACCCCTTCTGTGGAAGATATTTTTCAATCAATTCCTCCACCCTCATCTGGCAAAGCCGAGAAAACCTCTGGGTCAGCAGAAGTAGCTTCACCCAGATCTACTGCCTCCGGATCAGAGGGCAGCCAACAGTTGGTTTTGCACACCAGCCCCGCTGTAGCTCAATCCACCAGGAGGGAGGCCCACTTGAAGGGCCTTGTGGCGAGCTATTCTCCGAGCGGCAAAAGTTACAGTCCACAACTCCTTGAGTATGTGAAGAACTGGAACAACATCGAATTCGTCGACCCTCAAGACGATCTGCTAGAGAAGTTCGGCCCAGTAGAGTTCAGCGCCCAGATGAACTCCGCTACCAAGGCTATCTCCTTAGTTGACTGGATGATGGAGGTAATTTATTTTCTCTGCTGTTGATGTTTTACATAACTGAGCACTTGTAGATATAGCCCCTAGTCCCCGATCCTCCGAGGGAATAACTTGTTATTCGGTCGGATGCTTCTCATAGAGCTTAGCTTTTGTCCATAATGACATCAAATTTTAGTAGATGCCTGAAATGATGACTCACTTCCTCGAACAAGAAGGAAATCATGAGGCTGAACTGAAAAAGAAAGACGCAGAGATAGCTCGGCTCCAATAGCAGGACACGGAGATCACTCGGCTGAATGGCGATTCAAAGGCTTAATAGCTTCCATCAGTCCAAGTTGGAAAAGTCCGACCAGGAGTTTGCCGAGGAGAAGGAGCGTTTAACTATGCAAATCTCCAAGGACAAGAGACTACTGGAGGAAGCCGACGTTAAGCTTATGTCGATGACCATAGAATACGAGAAACTCCAGGTCCATAATGCCAATGTTGATTCCGAACTTCAGCGACTCCTCTTCCAAATTGCGTGTAAGTTTTCTGCCCTTGCCTGATCTTCTACCATCCGGATTTGGTCCTTTTGTTCACTATCTTTCTTCTTATCTATAGGCAAATTTCGAGAGAGCGATACGCTCGCTGCCTCTACCATACGGCAGTCCCGCGAACAGCATGGAATTCCTGCTGCCCTTGGTGCCGAGCCAATCCCTTATACCAAAGAGGATCTCCTGGCGAGTCTCACCGCTCGTCTTGAGGTAGTAAAGAATCATGGCGTGGATATCATCCTGGCGGCAACACGGATGTTCAGTTGCCTCTGGCCCAGTGAAACCATTCCCAAGAAAGGCTCGGCTTTCATAGCCAAGTTAATGGAGTGTGACACGTAGCTGCATCTGTGGCGCGAATCTGCCACACGGGCTGGGGCCGACATTGCTCTAAAATTTGCGCTCTCGTGGTACGAAGGAATTGACTTGGTATTTCACACTCGCATGCGCACCGGGTCTAAGTGGTGCGAGGATCCGGAGTGGATCGCGCGCCGCCAGGCCTGTGCTAACAAGCTCATCCAGTACTCCTTCTGCCATGCTTGGAATGAGGTGCCGAGTTATCTTGATGTTGCTGATGAAGAAATTGTCTCTGGAGCTGAAGATGAAGAGAGTGAAAGTGAAGGCTCCAAACTGGGTGAGGAAGCTGAAGACCCGGAGGATAGTGAGGTTAACCCGGAGGATGAAGTCGAAGCTAGCGCTCCTCCCCCACACTCCGGAGTACCTCCCTCTTTGACAAATGATTTGTCTGCTGCTCCTGCTCCTTGAAAAACACCTGTCATATTTATCAGATCCCCGGAATGTCGGGCGTAGATGTATTTAAATAGTTTGGTTTGGTTGTGCTATAATTTCAAGTTCTGAACTAAGTTTGCCGTATTATCGTGGGCGAAGTCCCAGAGGTTCATTTTCTTGTTTCCCCAATTTTTGACTCGGCTCACGTCTACCTTGATTCAGTTTTTCGACTTACGAGTCTGAGGTTCAAAAAATTGACTTAACAATACTTGAAACCTTGAGATTAGCTCAAAATGATTCGGCATTTTAGTGAATAAAACAAACTAAGGGTTAGTCAGAAAACCAATGTCGGCCCGCTTAAGTTCTTTCCCTTAGTCGTTTTTCATGTGCTTTGCCATTCCAAACTTGTTCTCTTGCTTGCCATGAAGCCAATTCTTGTTGGACAGCAGCAAAGTCAAAGAGTTAGGTTTTTGGTGCTCACACATTACTAATTCGACTAAGATATAAGCATCTTAACCCAGCCGACACAAAAAATACGAAAACAAGAAACAACTTATTACAGCAGTCCCCGAGTATCTGCCCGGGGTGGTGATATTTTTATTGGTAAACCCGCTGCCGACATACATACCGACATAGGATTAGCTCGGATACATTCACCTCTTAGGTGTAGAAAGGACGAAGCAGTGCTACGTTCCACGGTCTTTTGGATTCTTCTCCAGACCTGTCTGCCTTGTTCTTTTCCTAGGGTTGTGCATCAATGAGATAGTATGAGTCACTGTGCAAGGCTTTGCTTACAATGAAAGGTCCTTCTCATGGCGGGGATAACTTATGCATGCCAGCAGTGCGCTATATCAACCGGAGTACCAAATCACCTTCCTGGAGATTTTGCTAATATATGCCGGATCTGGACAAGGCCAGTTCTCTCGCTTCTTCCAGCAGATCAACATCATTTTGCCAGGCTTCGCACACTTCGGCTTCTATGTATTGGGTGACTCTTGGCGAATCATGCTCTATGTCGGCTGGTAATACAGCTTCTGCCCCATATACCAGAAAGAATGGCATATAGCCTGTTGATCGATTCGGAGTTGTTCTTAAACTCCACAGTACCGCTGGTAGTTCTTCTATCCAGCACCCCGCTGATCTTTGCAGCGGCTCTATGAGCGGGGATTTTATCCTGGACAATACCAGTTTTCCTGTGGCGTCAATGTAGTGGTGCAACTAGGATTGGCGAGGTAGATAACATCTTTTTCAATTCTCGAAATGCAAGATCTGCCTGTGGCGTCCATGTGAACTTTGAAGGAAATATGCCCTGAGAGGCAATAATAAAGTTGTTATTATGTATTCCTTGTATATGATAGATGTTTACTTTGCATGCTATAATTGTATTGATAGAAAACATCAATACATGTGTGTTTAATAAACAAAAAGGGTTCCTAGTTATGCCTCTCTTATAGACTAGCTTGTTGATTAACAAGATGATCAAGGTTTCCTAATCATGGACATTGGATGTTGTTAATAACAAGGTCACAGGATTTGTGAAATGATGTGATGAACATTCATCCGAAGTATAGCATTACGATCAGGTCATTATGTTTATATTGCTATAACATCATACGAAGTAATCTTTATCCTTAGACCATGAGATCATGTTAATTGCTAACACCGGAAGAGTATCTTGATAACAGCAAACGTCACACCGTAACAGGGTGACTATAAAGATGGGTTCAGTACTACGAAGGTGTTATGTTGAGGCTCATGGATCAAGAGTGGAATTTGTCAATCCATATGACGGATAGATATACTCTGGGCCCTCTCGGTGATATCACATTAGGATAGCTTGCAAGCAAGTGATGTGATCACTAGAATGTTATATCACGGGAACGAGAAAAGAGTGCATGTCGGTAACGAGATCAAACTAGGTATGGACATACCGATGATCGAATCTCATACATGTAATATATCGAGAGACAAAGGGATTTAGTTATAAGTGTTAAAGGTTCTCACGATCACAGGAGTCATCGTTGAATGTGTAGGAGTCAGTATGGATCTCCAGGTCCCGCTGTTGATTATTGATCGGAGAAGGGTCTCGATCATGTCTGCATTATTCGTGAACCGTAGGGTGGCACACTTAAGAGTTACCGGACACCATTTTGGAGCACATATGTTTCAAACGAAAGAATTGTAAAGCGCAGGAATTGTTTGAATAGAAACCGGAAATTGTTTCGGGTGAAATTGCAGAAGGTGGTTCTGCATGTGATATTGAAATATTTGAAGGGGCTATATGTGAATGTTTGTTAATTAAAGTAATTAAAAAAATTCTGAATAAATTTAATAAAAAGAGTTTTATTAAATGAGAGAGCATTAAATTTGGAGAAATTTAATGCATTTAAAGTGGAGACTTTAAAAGGGAATGTGAAGAGGCATTTTAATGTGGAGGGGTTACCACCACATGAATGGGGGAGGTGAGGTCACCCCCATGCGAATCCATGGAGAGGGGGCACCCCCCCTCCTCCTATAAAAGGCCACCCATTCCCTCCTTCATCCACACACCTCCTTGTGAAGGATCTCTCTCCCCCTCTAGAATTATTCCCCCATGGTCTCGGATTAGCGAGATACATGTTCCTGGTGGCATTTCATCTGGAAGGAGTTGCTGCTTCCGCTGGATCGCTGGAGCGAGGAGGTGGAGGTTGTCCGTTGGCTTGAACGTGTGTGCGAGGATGGATGCGCTGCTGATTTGTAGCTCTCAGACTTCCTCACGATCTTGAGATTGGCAAGTGTACGACTACATCAACCACGAGTTCCTACTCGTTAACAAAACTCGTTGTCTTCCAGGGTAAGTTCTCCATGGATGTATGTCCACCCGTTGCTCTGTATCAAGTAGATATATCTTGGCGTATAGTTCTCATCGTAAGAAATTTTTCTTTTTCTATGCTGCGGACCCAACAGTGATATCAAAGCCTGATCTATGCGTAGGTGCTTTGCACGGGTAGTACACATATGTTTATATGTGGACGATGATGATCATTTTATTGCATCTTCTATGTAATTTGGATATTGGTGGCATAGTGGAATGAAGCGGCCTGGACCAACCTTACATGTCATCGTATCTGAGACCGGTTCCACGACTGACATGCAACTAGTTTTGCATAAGTGGCTAGCGGGTGTCTGTCTCTCCTACTATAGTCAATATCTGATTTACAATGAGTTGCTAATAACTTGGTTATCCGCGTTGTGGTTCATGTTCGTAGGTAAGACCGGTTCTATCTCCGAAAGCCCTAAGCCACGTAAAACTTGCAATTGATAAATTAGAGGCGTCTAGTTTAGATCGTTGCTGGGCTAGTGTATTGATATGGTATTGTTGTAAGTAGATGTATGATAGATACTCTTACAACTCACTTAACGTGTAAGTTCCATAGACCTTGGCCTTACACACAAAGGAATGATAGAGATCATACCACGATGCAAATGATAGAGATCAAATGCATGGACCATATCACCTCACTTCACACATTAGCATCTTATATTGCCAGTTTGGCGCTTTTGGTAGCATTATAAGATGATCCCTCATTTAGATATCAAGATAAAATGTGTTCTTCCTTAAGTAGACACCGTTTTGTGGATCGTGTTTTGAGGCATCACGTGATGATCGGGTTTTCTCGACTCTACGCTTTCATACAACGGGTGTAAGACAGTTTTTCACACGCAAATACTAAGGTTCTTACTTGACGAGCCTAGCATGTACAGACATGGCCTCGGAACACGGACCGAAAAGTTAAGCCTGAGTCATATAGTTGATATGATGCCCATATAGATGCTCGCCTTTGAAGCTACACCGACTCACGTGATGATCGGACTTGGTGTAGTGGATTTGGTTCATGTAATCACCAAAAGGACACGAGGGATGTTGTTTTTGAGTGGGAGTTCATTAGTAATTTGGATTAGTTGAACTCAATATATCATAAACTTAGTCTAAATATATTTTACAAATTTTGTTGTAGATGGCACCACCTGCTTTTAATTTCAGTGTGTTCATGGAGAAAGAGAAGCTTGCTGCAAATGGTAGCAACTTCACCAACTGGGCTATGAATTTGAGGATTCTCCTCACTGCTGCACAAAAGCAATATGTCCTAGAGGCGCCGCTAGGCCCCCCACCATCTCCTGATGCCCCTGACGAGGAAAAGAACGTCTATATAACTCGTCAGGAGGACCACAACTTAGTTCATTGCGGCATACTATATGGGCTAGAGCCAGAACTTCGAAAACGTTTCAAAAATGGCAATGCCTTTGATACCATGGGAGAATTGAAAATGATTTTCGATACCCATGCTGCCGTAGAGAGTTATAAAGCTTCTGAAAAGTTCTTTCGCTGCATGATGGAAGAGAACAACTCCGTTAGTGAGAATGTACTCAAAATTTCTGGGTACGCCGATAAGCTTGTGTCCTTGGGAATAACGATTCCCATTGACTTAGGCATACATCGTGTTCTCCAATCTCTGCCACCTAGCTACAAGAGCTTCGTGATGAACTATAATATGCAGGGCATGAAGAAGTCTCTTCCCGAGCTTCTGTCAATGCTTAAGACTACAGAAGTGGAGATTAGGAAAGAAGATCAAGTGTTGATGATCAATAAGACCACCGGTTTCAAGAAGGACAAGAAAGGCAAGCAGAAGGGAAAGAAGGGCGGCAAATCTGTTGCCGCACCTAAAAAGAAACCCCGAGCTGGCCCTAAATCTGACACCGAGTGCTACTATTGCAAGGGGACTGGCCATTGGAAGCGCAACTGCCCCAAGTATTTGGCGGACAAGAAGGCCGGCAAGGCAAACAAAGCTATATGTGATATACATGTTATTGACATGTACTTGACTAGTACTCGCAGTAGCACCTGGGTATTTGATACGGGATCGGTTGCTAATATATGTAACTCGGTTCAGAGGCTGCGGAACAAGCGACAACTAGCAAGGGATGAGGTCACGATGCGGGTCGGCAATGGATCAAGAGTTGATGTGATCGCCGTCAGAACGCTGCCTCTCCATATGCCGTCGGGATTAGTTATAAACCTGAATAATTGTTATTTGGTTCCTGCACTGAGCATGAACATTGTATCCGGATCGTGTTTGATGCAAAGTGGTTATTCGTTTAAGTCTGAAAACTATGGTTGTTCGATTTATATGAATAATATCTTTTATGACATGCACCTGTGTTGAATGGTTTATTTCTGTTGGATCTCGATAGTAGTATTACGCATATTCATAATGTTGATGCTAAAAGGATTAAACTTGATAATGATATATCTACATATATGTGGCACTGCCGTCTAGGTCATGTTGGCGTTAAACGCATGAAGAAACTCCATTCTGATGGACTTTTGGAATCACTTGATTTTGAATCATTTGATACATGTGAGCCATGCCTTATGGGCAAGATGACTAGAACGCCGTTTTCCGGTTCAATGGAGCAGGCTGATTTATTGGAAATCATACATACTGATGTGTGTGGACCAATGAGTGTGTTGGCACGAGGTGGATATCGTTATTTTGTTACTTTCACGGATGATTTGAGTAGATACGAGTATATCTATTTGATGAAACATAAGTCTGAAACCTTTGAAAGGTTCAAATAATTTCAGAATGAAGTGGAAAATCATCGTAACAGAAAGATCAAATTTCTGCAGTCCGACCGTGGAGGAGAGTATCTTAGTTACGAGTTTAGCACACATATGAAAGACTGTGGAATAGTTTCACAACTCACGCCTGCCGGAACACCACAACGTAATGGTGTGTCAGAATTTTGTAATCGTACTTTATTGGATATGGTTCGATCTATGATGTCTCTGACTGACTTGCCACTGTCATTTTGGGGTTATGCACTAGAAACCGCTGCATTCACTTTAAATAGGGCACCATCTAAATCTGTTGAAAAGTCACCGTATGAATTATTGTTTGGAAACAAACCTAAGCTGTCATTTCTTAAAGTTTGGGGATGCGATGTTTATGTGAAGAAACTTCAACCGGATAAACTCGAACCCAAAGCGGAAAAATGCGTCTTCATAGGATACCCTAAGGAAACAATTGGGTATACCTTCTATCACAGATCCGAGGGCGAGGTTTTTGTTGCCAAGAATGGATCCTTTCTTGAGAAGGAGTTTCTTGCGAAAGGTGTGAGTAGTCGGAAGGTAGAACTCGAAGAGGTTATTGAACCTTCTCTTCATGAAATGGCGAATAGCGCAGCTCCAGAAGTTGTTTTGGAGTTGACTTCACCTAATGAAGAGAGAGCTAATGATATTGATCATGAAACTCCGAAAGAGGACACTACCGAACCTCGCAGGTCAAGCAGGTCACGTGCAGCTCCTGAACTATATGGCAATCCTGTTATGAATTTCATGATTGATGAAATAGATGACCCTGCGACGTATGAAGAAGCGATGATGAGCCCTGATTCCAACAAATGGCTAGAAGCCATGAAATCCGAGATGGAATCCATGTACGAAAACCAGGTTTGGACCTTGGTGGACTTACCTCACGATCGAAAAGCCGTTGAGAATAAATGGATTTTCAAAAGAAAAACTGATGCTAATGGTAATGTAACCATCTATAAGGCTCGACTTGTCACAAAGGGGTTTCGACAAATTCAAGGAGTTGACTACGATGAGACATTCTCTCCCGTAGCGATGCTTAAGTCGGTTAGGATTATGTTAGCAATTGCTCCATATTTCGATTATGAAATATGGCAGATGGATGTCAAAACTGCGTTCCTCAATGGTAATATTGAAGAAGAGTTGTATATGATACAACCTAAGGGATTTGTCGATCCTAAGGATGCTGATAAGGTGTGCAAACTTCAGCGAACCATCTATGGACTGAAGCAAGCATCCTAGAGTTGGAATCTCCGCTTTGATGAGGTGATCAAAGAGTTTGCATTTGTCCAAACTTATGGAGAGGCTTGTATTTACAAGAAAGTGAGTGGGAGCAATGTGGCATTTCTGATATTATATGTGGATGACATATTATTGATTGGAAATGATATAGATCTTTTAAACAGTGTTCAAAGTTATCTAAACAGCAAATTTTTGATGAAAGACCTTGGTGAAGCTTCATATATATTAGGCATTAAAATCTATAGAGATAGATCAAGACACCTAATTGGGCTATCGTAGAGTACATACCTTGATAAGATATTAAAGAAGTTTAATATGGACAAAAGTAAGAAGGGGTTCTTACCTATGTTGCAAGGCAAGACATTGAGTAAGACTCAAAGTCCGGCTACGGCGGAAGAAAGAGAGATGATGGATCAGATCCCCTATGCCTCAGCCATAGGCTCTATAATGTATGCCATGCTATGTACAAGACTGGATATGGCACATGCTATTAGTTTGACTAGTAGGTTCCAATCTGATCCAGGTTCGGAACACTGGATAGCGGTCAAGAATATCCTTAAGTACTTGAGAAGAACTAAGGATATGTTTCTTGTATATGGAGGTGAAGAAGAGCTACTCGCTAAGTGTTATGTTGATGCTAGCTTTTACACTGATCCGGATGACTCTAAGTCTCAATCCGGATATGTATTTCTCTTGAACGGAGCAGCAGTTAGTTGGAGGAGCTCCAAACAACCTGTGGTGGCTAGATCAACGACGGAGGCGGAATATGTTGCTGCTTCAGAAGCAACGCAGGAAGCGGTTTGGATGAAGGAGTTCATAACGGAACTAGGTATGGTTCCTAGTGCGTTGCACCCAATGGTGATCTATTGTGACAATAATGGAGCCATAGAAAACGCCAAGGAACCAAGGTCTCACAAGAATTCCAAGCATATTAAGCGCCGGTTTCACTCCATCCGCGATCTTGTCAAGGATGGAGATATAAAGATTTGTAAAGTGCACACGGACCTGAATGTAGCAGACCCGTTGACTAAAGTACTCCCTAGGGCAAAACATAATCAACACCAGAACTCCATGGGTGTTAGATTTATCACTATATAAACTAGATTATTGTCTCTAGTGCAAGTGGGAGACTGAAGGAAATATGCCCTGAGAGGCAATAATAAAGTTGTTATTATGTATTCCTTGTATATGATAGATGTTTATTTTGCATGCTATAATTGTATTGATAGGAAACATCAATACATGTGTGTTTAATGAACAAAATGGGTTCCTAGTTATGCCTCTCTTATAGACTAGCTTGTTGATTAACAAGATGATCAAGGTTTCCTGATCATGGACATTGGATGTTGTTAATAACAAGGTCACGGGATTTGTGAAATGATGTGATGAACATTCATCCGAAGTATATCATTACGATCAAGTCATTATGTTTATATTGCTATAACATCATACGAAGTAATCTTTATCCTTAGACCATGAGATCATGTTAATTGCTAACACCGGAAGAGTATCTTGATAACATCAAACGTCACACCGTAATAGGGTGACTATAAAGATGGGTTCAGTAATACGAAGGTGTTATGTTGAGGCTCATGGATCAAGAGTGGAATTTGTCAATCCATATGACGGATAGATATACTCTAGGCCCTCTCGGTGATATCACATTAGGATAGCTTCCAAGCAAGTGATGTGATCACTAGAATGTTATATCACGGGAACAAGAAAAGAGTGCATCTCGTACATGTAATATATCGAGAGACAAAGGGATTTAGTTACAAGCGTTAAAGGTTCTCACGATCACAGGAGTCATCGTTGAATGTGTAGGAGTCAGTACGGATCTCCGTGTCCATTGCTGATTATTGATCGGAGAAGGGTCTCGATCATGTCTGCATTATTCATGAACCGTAGGGTGGCACACTTAAGAGTTACGGACACCATTTTGGAGCACATATGTTTTAGATTTAAAGAATTGCAAAGCGCAGGAATTGTTTCAATAGAAACCAGAAATTGTTTTGGGTGAAATTGCAGAAGGTGGTTCTTCATGTGATATTGAAATATTGCAAGGGGCTATATGTGAATGTTTGTTAATTAAAGTAATTAACAAAATTCTGAATAAATTTAATAAAAAGAGTTTTATTAAATGAGAGAGCAATAAATTTGGAGAAATTTAATGCATTTAAAGTGGAGACTTTAAAAGGGAATGTGAAGAGGCATTTTAATGTGGAGGGGTTACCACCACATGAATGGGGAGGTGAGGGGTCACCCCCCCATGCGCCGGCCATGGAGAGAGGGGGCACCGCCCTCCTCCTATAAAAGGCCACCCATTCCCTCCTTCATCCACACACCTCCTTGTGAAGGATCTCTCTCCCCCTCTAGAATTATTCCCCCATGGTCTCGGATTAGCGAGATACATGTTCCTGGTGGCATTTCATCTGGAAGGAGTTGCTGCTTCCGCTGGATCGCTGGTGGCTTGAACGTGTGTGCGAGGACGGATGCGCTGCTGATTTGCGGCGCTCGGACTTCCTCACGATCTTGAGATCGGCAAGTGTACGACTACATCAACCACGAGTTCCTACTCGTTAACAAAACTCGTTGTCTTCGAGGGTAAGTTATCCATGGATGTATGTCCACCCGTTGCTCTGTATCTAGTAGATAGATCTTGGCGTATAGTTCTCATCGTAGGAAATTTTTTGTTTTCTATGCCGCGGACCCAACAAACTTGTCTGCCTTTTTCATTAGCTGATAGAGGGGCAAGGCCTTCTCTCCCATCCGACAGACAAACCGACTTAACGATGCCAGGCAACCAGTGAACTTCTCGACATCGTTAAGACATTTTGGCAGTTCCATTCTTTCTATGGCCCAGATATTTGTCGGGTTAGCTTCAATGCCATGGCTAGACACCAAAAAACCGAGTAACTTTTCGGCGGGTACGCCAAAGGTGCATTTCTCTGGGTCCAGTTTCATTCGGAACCTTCTTAAGTTCGCGAATGTCTGCCGGATATCCTTAAGGAGCGTATTGCTTTCCTTGGTCTTTATTACCACATCATCCACATAGACTTGCACATTCCGACCTATCTGATCATGTAAGCATTTTTGCATGCATCTCTGGTACGTTCCTCCTACATTACATAATCCAAACGGCATAGTGCGATAGCAATAAGCCCCGTACGGGGTAATAAATGCAATCTTTATTTGATCATCCGGATTCAGGGGTATCTGGTGGAAACCGGAATACGCGTCAATGAATGACAGTAGATCACGTCCGGCCATTGAGTCTATGACTTGATCTATTCTAGGTAGCGGAAATGGATCTTTAGGACACACCTTATTCAGGTTCATGTAGTCAATACACATGCGCCATACCACAGCCACATTCGGATCATCTTTCTTCTTCTCCACCAGCACCGGATTAGAGAGCCAATCCGGATAGAGTACTTCCATGATAAACCCAGCCGCTAGGAGTCTGGCTATTTCGTCTCCAATGACTTTCCTCCTGTCCTCAGCAAAACACCGAAGTGGTTGATTCACCGGCTTAGCCCCGGGTCTTACATTTAATGAGTGCTCAGCCAACTCCATCGGTACACCTTGCAGATCTTGTGTAGACCAAGCAAAGATATCCCGATTCTCACGGAGGAATTTGATGAGCTCGCTTTCCTATTTGCTGCTTAACCTGGCTCCAATGGTCACGGTGCGCTCTGCGAACTGATCATCGATTGGCACTTTCTTCGTGTCCATAGTTGCTTGGAACGATACGCTCCCGTGCGGGTTGGACAGGGCCAGCATATGTTGTTGTGCGGATTGACCCAATGCCGCCACTTCCAGTGTCTTCCTTTTTTTCTTGAGCTATCACGAGTGTCTCGGCTAAATTCGATCCGGCTGAGGCGCACTAGATCGAACGCCGGAAGTCCCCTGAAACAGTTATCACGCCCCTTGGTTCGGGTAACTTCATCTTAAGGTAACTGATGTGGGTAATTTCCATGAATTTGTTTAGCGCTGGCCTACCGAGTAACGCGTGATAAGCGCTCTCCAGATTCACCACTTTGAATTCTATGTTCTCAGTGCGGCAGTTATCTCTTGTGCCGAATAACACGTCAACCTGGACTTTACCAATTGGTTCACAAGAAATACCCAACACAATGGCATGAAAGGTGGTCCTTGTTGCTTGCAACATGTTCTCTATTATCCCCAACTTGTGCATGGTATCCTTGCACATAATGTTGATACTGCTGCCATTGTCAATCAATACCTTGGAAAATCTTACATTGAGATTTGGCCCGATGAACGTTGGATCCAGGACTAGAGCGTAGGTTCCTAGGCTTGGCATGATCTTTGGGTGATCCTTGACACTCCATGTAATCTCCTGATCCGCCCAGGGCATATAGCTCACCACCGCTGGCATTACGGCGTTTACCTCCATATGCCGGCGCTGCAAGCTTTTCCGTCATTCTCTTCCGTGGTGAACACACAGTAGCTTTGATGATGTTCCCTGTACTTATTTCGTCCCTCATTCTTGTTGTAACCTTGACATTGTTGCTAGTTATTGCCCACTTGATGTAAAACATCCCTTCTTTCCGGATTCTCGTACCTCGGAGGAGGTGGTGGCAGCATCAATTGCTGTCCATTCCCCCTGTCAGTAACGGTGGCCGGGGTGCTTCATTTCTAGGTGCTTCGTTCCGAGGTGCCTGAGCATTCCCCGAACTTCCCTGTTCTAATTTCCTCATCCATTCACACTGCCGGGTTGTATGATTGGCCAGACTGTTCAGACTTGGTGTATGAAACTTGCAAGGTTGATCCAACATAGACTTGAATGTATACCTCGGCCTATCCTTACGTTCCTGCCATTACTTTTTCTGCTCCGGGGTCCAAGGCTTTCTCCCTTCGTTTTTCTGTTGCCAGCTCTGCCCTCCAGTTTTTTGGCGTTGACTGGCTCCGGCATTGGATTGATCCCGGTCCACTGCTACGACCTGTTGCGAGTTATACCGATAATCCGGATGCTCATCCCTTATTTTTCCTCGAAAATCATTCCTCCTTGACGATCCAGGGCCATCTCGGCTGTAATACTCTTCGTTTGCTTCGCTAGACATTAACCGGGGTTGCGTTGGATCTCCCAAGGCATACAAATCTACGATCCGGATTGTCTCAGCCAAGGTAGTTGTCATATCTCGCTGTAATCTTTTCCACAGCATACTTGCATATCTGCATCCCTGAGCGAACCACGCAATAGCTTGTGATTCAATTACTCCTTCGCACGAGTTTCGCACATTGCACCACCGAGTCAGGAAATCTCTATCTGGCTCATTCGGTCTCTACCGGCATAACGCAAGGGTTTGTGGTCTATTAGGTCTCTTGTAAGTGCTTGAGATATTGCTAACGAACAGCTCCTGGAAATCCAACCAACAGTTAACGCTTCCTGGTGGTAAATTGTTCAACCAAACTCGCGCTGGTCCTTCCAGTATTTGTGGTACATACCTCACCGCCCATCTCAAATTTCCTGTTGCGAGCTTGACCGTTGTGGCATAGTCAATCAGCCAATCCTCTGGTCCGGTACTACCATCATAAGTTCGGGTTCCTCTAGCCAGCTGAAAGTTCGGCACTGGTGGCTCGTTCATGATCCGGGGCCCGAAACATCCTGGACCCGGTGGACCTTGTATCTCGATTTGCTCCGACCTATAAATCCTATCCAACTTCAACCTTGCATCATCCGGCAGCAAGTTCCTGCTTCCCAGCCGTGATCCAATTACGTGGTGATCCGGTCTAGGGTATCCATCGTTGACCATAGCCGAATAACCATCAATGTATCTTTCCTGATCCGGATGTGCATGATGCTGTTCTGCTGCTTGTCCCGCACTCCCCTCTTGCCGAGGTACGTGTTGTTGCTGTGTCCGAGGTAAATTTTTCCCTACTCCCACGGGATCGCGCTGTCCGGCATTGCCTTGGTCACGGTTACCTCGGGCAGCCACACCTCGGTTGGTACTAGGCCGGTCCTCATCAACTTGCACTACTTTGCCTTTTCTAGCCCTTACCGGGTCATAAGGAACCATTTGCTTGTCTCTTCTTCTGGAGTCCACTACCTCTTTTCTCGTGGGATTATGACCCGGAGACGACGCGGCTCCTCTGGATCTTGCCGGGTTATTTCTGGCCGAATGTACCACCTGTGAGGCCCCTGGTGGTGCCGGGTTAGCCTTGTTTATTTCTTCATTTTGTTGGCATGCAACTCTCAACAAGTGATTTACCCTCTGTTGCTCCCTTTGTCGGGCCTCTCTGGTTAAACCTTCTAACTCGGATGCGGCCGCATTTGTTGCCCTGAGGTTCTTTCCCGGGGTAATGTATCTATAGAACCCTCCTGTTACTATCGTGGCTGTCTAACCCGGCCTAGGCTCGTACTCCTTGTCAATCTCAGTGATCAGGTTCCTGCCCCGGATTTTCATTCCATCGATACGGTTTGCCTTAGCATACTCTCTCAAGGTGATGTTCAACGACTAATGCAGCTCTGCTACTTTATTTGCTCCAGCTAACATTTTCCGCCTAGTTTCCTCTAACTCAACTTGTGCCTGAGTCGGATCTACCAGAGGTGCTATTGGCGTTGCTAAGCTATCTATCGCTTGCTAGAGCACATTCTCTGGCCTCTCTAGCGAGGGAAACCTAGACCTGGTCTGTTTTGGTGTTACCTCTGGCTCTGGCGCCGGAATTTTGCTTGGTCCTGCGTCTGGCACGGTCATCAGGACCTCAATGCTGCTAGTGGCGCGAGTGATATGCACTCCACGAGCTGTGATGAGAGGTGGCTCGCCTCCCTCGATGATGTGCCGTGGGTGAACGCAAGACTCGTCCACGCTGATGTAGATCTTGTGCACACCAAGATTGAGGAAGACGCCGTTGCGCGGTGGAGGGTGCCTGCCGAAGCTTCCTGCGTTGTCGCTGACGTAGTCCAGTGCTCCAAAGCGCTGAACCAAGCCTGAGACGATACGCTCGCCGGTGCTTGAGAAGTTTCCCGTCTGAATTTTCACCCCTACTAGCACCGCTAGCCCCACGGTGGGCGCCAACTATCGTGGTGGTGGCACGGCAGATGCCATGAATAGGCTAAAGATGGGGCCAATGAGTGCTAGGGGAATCCAGGGAGGGAGAGCGTGGTGATTCCACGCACGGAAGTTCTTGTATATTTTCTATCAATGTTGTTTACAAGTGCTCCTGAGGCTCTTAGCAAGAAGGAGACAATGTCTCTTACTCCCTGTCAACAAGCCATAGAGTTCTACCTTAGACAGAGAATGATTGATCGATCGGCCGACCCTCTCTATGGAGGCCCCGGTGCTCCTTATATAGGGGAGACCGGGTTACATTTCTAGGGCACAGGTGGCAACATATTCTACGAACCCATGGCTCGTCCGGGCTTTGGACGTAACCCATGGCATAATCCTTGTCTTTTGGCGTCACCAGACATGGGCTACGTCACCCGGCTTTGCCAGCGTCACCTTGGTCGCCCCTGACCCGCCGATCCTCTTCTTTACTTTACTTTGCTCATGCTACAGCTAATAAAGCCACCTTTTGACCAGTGGGGGATTCCTTATCTTGGAAGCTAAGATAATACGGCTGGCATATAGCTAATCCGGCTTACCCAGTTACCTGCAAAACAAATAGATAGGGCCGGCATAAATCCTATGCCGGCCGGACCATTGTCAAGGAGATTCTCCATGGGCCGGGTCACACCGTGATTCGGCCTGCCTTGAGGTGACCCGGTCAGCTCTTGCTTTTGACCATGCCGTACCCCGGCTAACTCAGCCCTTATACCCCGGTGTTACCCTACCCGGGGGTATCCCCCCAACAGGAGTGGAACGGAGCTGGTTGCGATAGAACATGGAAAATTGCACAATTATGTGTTGGTGGGTGACACCAGTCCCTGAACCTGGGATGCGCGCCACCGAAGGTGGAGGAGGCGGGCCCGCTAGTCAGAAAACATGCCATGTCGTCAGCCCCTATTTCTGATGCCCTTTACAAAAATAAAACATGCCACATCGTCATCCCCTTTTCTGATGGTGTTGCTACAATTCGATGGTACTTAGTGTCATAGAAATAATATCGTATAAACATAAGGGCACAGTCATCAACCTTTCTAAAATGGAACCCGGTCTCCTACTTGTCCTGGTACATTGCCCGATGAGGTGGATAGGCACGACCGATCTTTTTAATATGCTCACACTCTTATGCTGAGAAGAGTGTCGAATTATTACCCTCTCAGGAAATGGGAGATGATTATTTTCACGTGTTCCCGTAGTCCAAACCTACTATCAGTCTGTCACTCCCCTTCTCCGACAAACCATAAACCTTGCGCTTCTCTACCACGCCGCACCACCTAGGGTATCATGGCCCCGCCTAAGCAGCCGCCGCTGCCGCGACAGCCACCAAAACTGGGGTATTTAGCCCCTCTAAGGCAGGCCACGAAGCTCTACTTCAAGGCCGGTCTCCTGTTACCCTGCCAGGCGGATGATTTCGCTGAATGTGCCGAATCAGCTGCGGTGGCGGCGTCGGTGTCGTCGGCGCCGGATGTGGCGAGCAGGTCCAAGAGAGCGCTGTGGAAAAATCGCGTGGCGGCATTACGACATGCTCTAGGCTAGGGGAAGAAGGTACGTATCAAATTGTTCATGAGAGCATGCCACCGAGGGTACACACCCTCGAACAGGACAGCGTCAAGATCTAGGAACTCTGGCATCCACGCTTTGGTGCGGGCTACCTTACCGCAGTGGGGGAGGCTGGGAACACACCATCTGCGGAAAAGACGCTCCATCCAACGCATCGTCGGAGGCTGTACCATGGCGGCGACCAAGCGTCTGCTATCTATGTTGTAAACCATTTTTCATTTGTCTTGTGGTGTCTGCAAAATGGTCATGTATTTCAACATGTTACAAATCTAGCTACCTTGTATTTGAAGAGGAGATGGACTACATTTTCATGGCATCCATAGAATTGACATTGCTCATTGCCAGTCCACCCTCTTTTCATGAGGTTGTCCTTGGTTATTCATAGAAGTTATAAAGCACGGTGTTCAACACAGATGCATTAGACACACATACTTCAAATTCATTACCCACACATACTACATCGATTCAAACTATTACACAATTTTAGTCGATGCTAACTTCCTGCTACGCTCTCCATACTACAAATTCATTAGCCACACATACTACAACAATTCACTAGATCTCTGTCTTCACTCGAGGGAAATCAGAACCACCAGCTTGTCCAGGACTAGTTCCCCCACCGAAACTGTGTGCACCGTCGCGAAACGGTGGTGGTCCTGTGCCATCGATCCTTCTAGGCCAACACTACAGGTGACGAGGACACTTTCTGGAGGCCTCTTTGGGGTCCTGAATGCCATGTACCGATTGAAGAACCTCCTCCAGGTGGATGATGATCGGGTGCTTCCAGAAAAGTTGACGCCCTATCCTACTTGGAATCTGCACCTCGTACATCTTAGGAACAACGTCAGGATCTTTCAGCCACACCTTTACCTCGATGACCCATCTGTCATTCGGTGGCATGATTTCCACCAGCTCGCCGCCAAGGCTACTAACGACCTTCTTGAGGGCCTCCGACTCCCAAGCATCCACTAGGAGGCCGTCAAAGCCGAGTTTGGAGACGAAACGAAGCTTTCCCAAGCGATCGTCCCACCCACAGGCGTGATGCCAACACATGAAGCTCATTTTCTCCCTGCAGCACTCGAAAGAACAGGAAGAATGTAGAACACGCTCGGTGTCTGAGCTGTGCTTGAACCAGACAAAAAATCGAATGGCGGCACGCATATCTCAATCTTGACCTCATTTCGTCTGATCCCAAAATGAGACCTGAAAGCCGACAGGAACTCTGCCGGCAGGACTGTGCCTGGCCCATGAGAGCATGGTCGTTGAACTGCCATGCCAGGGCTACCATGCCTAGGGTGCGCGACAGCACGCAACTGCCCGAGGCGGTCGCTGGCCAGGATCGCCCAATGGGATGCGCTCCGCCATGCGAGAAGGACTAGCCATAGGCGATATATTAGTCCGGGGACGCGAAGCCCCGATACGGCGGACGATGTGACGGCGACAGCTACGAGCTTCGATTAGGGGCGTGGGAGGTTGACCGGACATGGCAGGGACGCAAATTAGAGCAAGTGCAAGCTGCGATCTGAGACGAATAGCCGAAGCTGAGCAAAGGTTATGGGGAGGGGAGCAGGGGAGAGCAAAGAAATAGATCTGGTCCACGCAGGGGTAAACTAGTCCACGACCACAAAAGATAACAGGGAATACTGACAGGGCGGGCCAAGAAGAGTTGACCTAACGGCGGTATTTGAGTTCAACCGCTTTTCGTCAGGTTCAAATGACCGTTTGGCCATTAGATTTGTATTCACCCCCATTTGGCCCTTTTGGACAATTGGCAATTCTAGAACGGTCCCTTCGTGAGATTGACGACAAATCGGGTACCGGGATTCACTCGCCCGGGAATTTTCGAGCCGCAAACCAACAAGTCCTTGCTTGCTTGCATGTATGATCCCTAACAATGATAGTTGCGATTAGATCGAAGACCGAAGAAGATGGTTATTATTTGATTATTATTATTTTCTAAGAAGAAGCCCCGAGAAATATTGCCATACTATTGATCATAGGCAAGCCACCTTCTTGCTCATAAGCCTTATCCTACTGTTTTACTTATGCATATTTTACCTACTGTTTATGAAAACTACATTATTTTATTATATGATGATCTATACCTAGTAGTGGCTTGGCTCCTCCAAAACATTGCACATTTGTACTATTAAGTACAATCCCCTTGATAACACCTACTTGTCCCAAGTATGGTAGATGGTGTATAACACCATACCCCTTTGGAGACTCCATTTTAGCCGAAGCAAAACTATTGGATGGGAAGACCCCAGAAAAGTTTTACAAAATGTTTTATGATAAAACCTTGGTGAGGTTTGACCTTCCAAGAGAGTTTGAGAAAAGAAAAGAGTTTTTGTTTTACAAAGGAAAGAGGAGGAACAATGTTTTCGAAAACGCACCCGGTTCTTTGCAGCTTTAGCTATAACAACTTAACCTGTGCAACCACATTACTCCTATATGGGAAGGGGCTAGACTGGAATTTTGTCTGCTCTTGTATAAGTTGTCTCACAAATCCTACAGGAGATTTCCATCTCTGGATGTTGGCTCTTCTCTGGGTCCTTGTAATGTACCTCAGCATCCAGAAGAATGAACAAAGGGTCTACAGGCCTCCATGCGATACTATGAGCCTCTCATTGAAACTGTACAAAGGCTCTCCGATTGGTCCACGGTACCCAACATCCCGGTGTTGAGGGGAACAATTCATAGGGTAGGCGCTTGCAGTAGAGTGGGCATTTCAAAGGTCTAGACCAGTTACTCGACCATAGGTGATCAGGGCAGGGTATCCGGATGATGTGGGTAAAGTGAACAACCTCGGCATAGTGTAAATCTATTCGAATAGATGTATCCATGGTTATGGTCAGGTGGACAAACTACTGTAGAGCGGTGCTGGTTTTGTTTTCAAAAAGTATTTTGGAAAAGCAAAGGCTTTGGAAATGTTTTGACCATGAGATGGTCGGAAAGGAAGGAAAGGAGTTTGGTCATGAGATGACCGGAGGAAGGAAACAATTGGGTGACCCGGTCCTAGTGTTTTCCAAAACTTTTCAAAAAGGTTTCCAAAATATTTTCCAAAAGTTTTCAACAAAGATCTATAGATGCTATATCTACAAGAGAAACTATTTGAGAAAAGAACCTCTCTTGGAGCCCTCCTACTACCACAACCATATTGCATATCCTCTTGCTATTATTATTGTCTTAAGGTGGTTTGCGAGTACATTCAAGGTACTCACTGGCATTGTCCCTAGCAATTAACTTGGTTAGATCTCAAGGAGAAGGTGTTGTTTACAACTATGCGGGCTAGGACGTTCTCCTAGTCAGTTGCATGTAGGTTAAGGCATGGCTAGGGCTCTACGCTTGAAGAAGTACCGCTGATGTTGATTGATGTAGCCATAATGGCAAATAAGGTATGAAATGTATTCGTTTAAGTAATGGATGTTTACTTTGATACATGTCTATTATGTGCCACGACAAACTGATCATGGGATCATGGTGTATGCATAACATGGATTATCGGTGGATAAATCAAGGGGGCACATAATTATTGCTTTAGAATAATCAAATTAAGTTTTATCATCTTAAAATACAAGTTAGTATTTTCATTGGCTATTTTATATTTTTTTATGAACATTTAGAGATATTATTTGTAATTTTTGGATTTTCCTTTATTTTTCTAGAGCTAAAATACTCACAAGGCTATTTTTGGAATTTGGCACTTTTGCAACTTAAACAATCTTCCATATTTAAAACCTGAGCCTGGCCCTTAGGCTGACCCAGCCCTGGATCAACCCAATGGGTTGGGCTAACCCACTCCTCAATCCACTAGGTCGTGACCGACCCAGTCATCTCCTCTCTATATCTCTCTTTCTTTCTCTCTCCTTCTCTCTAACGATGTTGCACCGCCGACATCATCGCCCCTTGATTTCGGCCAGCTCCGGCTGCCACCGCCATGCTTACTAACTCGGTCGATGATGTTGCATCGACTAGTCCTATTCGATTCGCTGGGCGATCCATCGTTGGACTATGTTGATACCTCACTTGCGGCTTGGGTTAGGATCTTTCTTGTGGTGTCGTACGTTGGTATTCGCGTGGTGCTTCCCTAATGGTCTGGTGTTGTGGTTGTGACCAGTGCTGCCTTCTATTTTTCTGGTTGCTAGGGTTGCGTATTGACGTGGGTTGCAGTGCCACTAGTGCTTCCCGTGCCGTCGTGACTTTGCCAACAGCCCCCGCTGACTGCTACCTCTTCTTGCTGAGCGAGGCTGACAAGTGAGTTCCTCCTTTCCCTTTATTCTCTCTGCCCCTCTCTGAACTCCTCACTTTGTTATAGTTGTAACCCTAATTAGGGTTTCTACCCTACTCTAGAGTTCCTCTCTGCTTATATTTTATGATCATGATGTTTATATAAGTTTGATCTTAAGGATTGTCGATGGTTAATTTCTATGTTGCCATGTGGTTTGATATGTGGCCTGATCTACTCAGTACTTTCACTTATGGCAGTCTTATGATCTTAGTTTGTTGGATCTAGAGTGTGAATACTAATGGTGCTGTTGTTATTCAATTGCTGCTACTGTTGTGATATGGATGATGTCTTCATCATATTAGACTGATGAGAAATGTGATGTTTGTCCATGCTATGTGCTTTATCTGCATGTACATGCTCTAGCACTGATGAGAAATGTGATGTTTGTCCAAATAACAAAATATGTATACTATTTGGTTAAAATTATTAATCCTAATGTTTATTTGGCTATCTGAATGACAGATGGATAACCTTATTATGATTCCTGGCTTAGTAGTTAGGAAAATGATTAGAAGTTCTTGCTTTGGAAATAAATGATTGTTATCCATGAATAGATGACATAATCTGGGAATGATTTCCTAGATGTATCATTCATGATTTAACCCTTTATCGGGATGATGCTTCTGATCAAACTATCTTGATGTTACTATCTTATGGTAGATTATTAAGTATTGATGATTCCTATTATTCTAGGAAGATGATTTCCTAAATTGCCTAGATTTGAACATGACTTAGCTTTGGATGGATGCCACTGTGAGGCCTCCTATTGGATGGTACACAGTGGTAAGCCCCACTAAATCATGTTGTTGCGTTGATGTTTTACTAGATTTAGATCCAAGATGCAAAAGCTGAGATCTAGTTTAGTTCAAATCTGAAGCATAGACAAAATTAGTGACTTTGGAACTTTCAATAATGAGCTTACACCCCAATTGGGTGTAACTTAGAGGATTTTAACAATCCAACGGATCATGTCCTTACAATTACAAATGACAACAACAGATAAAGGATATGACTTGTTTGGACACATATCCAACCTGTTGTTGTGGTTGATGTGCTTGTGGTGGCTAATCTTCTCTTGCTTCCAATGGTGAGCTTGCCAAGCTCCTTCCTTGATAAGGCTTTACCTTCTCCTCCTTGATATCCTTCTGTCATGTCCTTTCCCAACACCTAATCCAACCCCTCCTTAACTGACCATCTTGTCTTGTTAGCTTGATGGTCTTCTTTGGGTTTTTACGGTTTGATCTGGTGGAAATCTAACTAAGATAAGATGGATTTCTTGATGTTCGTTGATGCTATGGTGAACTTGTGTAGCAGAGGAACTCTGTTATGTGCGTAGCTATGGTTTTTTATCTTCTCCTCCTTGCTCATTGTTGTTGACAACAGCTCACATTTGCAGGTGTGAGTAAGTTGTGTGCCTGCTTCCTAAGTTTATGGATCAGATCAAATGGAAATATCTGGGTTTACCTTATTTACTTTTACTTCCCTAGGGAAACTTGCCCCTTTCGAGTACTGTCAATGATGTTGTTTCTGAGACAGAACTTTACTTAAGAACAGATGCTGCCTTTTTGGTGAAACGTGCCCCTTTATTTTCAATTAGCTCAATGATGAAATTAAATAATGCAATTCACTAGTTAATAACTGAGAGCAATAATTCAAACATTAACCATTGCATTTATTTTGTTTTCTTAGTTTGCTTGCACTTACAAAATAACACACAAGATAACAAACATTAACTTCTAATTTATTTGTATTCTTTAAATCTTTGAAATATTGAATAAGAATGGAATAAAGATTTATATTTACTTGTCTTTACTTGAATTACTTTATTTAATTGAATTCTTTTTAATTGTGTACTTATTATATAATATTATAATACTTCACTTTAAAATACTCAAATTTCCTATTTACAATAATTAACTTCTAAATGTTGTTGATTTGAATTATTTCAAAAGTCAAGTCAAATTCAAATGTAAATTTAAATTATTTACTGCAAAATACCTTAAAATACCTCAACTTCATGCTAGAATTTAGGGCAATCACCAGAATGAGCTAAATCCTAACTCACCAAAGTGAAAGAAACACGGATCACTCTAGTCTTTTAGTTTGCATGAAAAATCCTTGGATTTTCTTATTCATGAATGCAAATGCACAAACTCTCTTCTGTAGCCCTAAATGCTGGGTAATTATAGCTATCCTAGTGGTGGTGTAGACATGCTACTAGAGTGGTTGAGCTCATCGATCCTTGGATCTCCATGGGGGAGTTCCTCAACGGCAACCTTTTACCACTATTGGTTTAATAAGCCTACTTGCGGGGATGTTTGTGGGGTCGCTCCTCTATGCCTGCCTCCTCTTACCCATGGCAGGAGTGGAGAGTCTGACAATAGGACGACTATCACTTCTGGTGCTGGTAAAGAGCCCTCTGCTGTAGGTCCCTTCTGCTCCTCATATCTTATTCTTCCTCTGGCAGGCGCACTGGTTTCGGAAATTGGAGGTGTCGATTGGGTGAACAACAGTGGAGTTGGGAAGTAATTTTTCTAGCACCACCTCAGCAGCGGGTGATATCCATTCGGCATCCAAGGCTAGAGTATGGCCGATCCAAAAGTCGATGAATGGTCTTGGCAATTGTTCAAGCTCTTCGGTGAGGCCCCTATCGAGGTCAGCGTCCACATTCCTCTTCTACATGGAAGAAAATTGTTTTATCTCTGGTTCCGATCTTGATGGCAGCGTGTGTAACTTCTGGCTTAGTGGTGGAGAAAGAGAAGGATCATCTTGCTATTTTCTAGCATTTTAGTGAGGTCTTTTCTACAAATATCAGGGACCTATTTGTTATTTCTTATTTTATGAGGTACTTTGTAATAATTTGTACATCCATCGCTTGGAATTAATGTGATGCTTCCAGTCCCTTCAGGGACGCTCCTTGTTAAAAAAACTATCAAAGCAGAACCTACAGTTATGGTATGTCATTTTATCACAGTTTACAATAAATACATGCCAAATGTCTGCGAGCATTTACCAATCTCGTCTTAACTTATCCCTTACCCCGAGCGTTCATTACATGAAAATCATAACAATTTTGAGACAGAATTTTTTAGGGAAAGTAACTCGATTAGCCTTTTTGATTTTCAAACATACTTACATCGTTTATCATCATAGGTAAAATAAGACTAGGGTATCATCATTCCAACAACAAGAACTAGAACAGTGAAAATAAAAACTAGCAAGTTCATGTGCCAACGTATTGGCTTCCCTTGGGCAATGCTCATATGTCACCATGTTGAACCCCAGAGAAAGTATAATACAATCATGGAATATTGGTGTAGGCTCCATAGCCGAGAACCCTCCATCTCTCATAGTATCCACCACTTGAATATGGTCCGACTGAACAGTGAATTGGTTACAACCAATCCGTTGATCTTGGCAGAGTCCCTCATGTAAATCATTGGCTTCAACCATAATTGCATCAGCTATGAATGGGAGTTCTTGGTGTGGGGAACTATGAATTTACCTTAAGAATCA
This sequence comes from Avena insularis, assembly GCA_023614405.1. Classification (NCBI taxonomy): domain Eukaryota; kingdom Viridiplantae; phylum Streptophyta; class Magnoliopsida; order Poales; family Poaceae; genus Avena; species Avena insularis. The sequence continues at coordinate 242,055,822 of CM042688.1, read as the reverse complement.
TGTTTAATAACTCTAGCACTACCTCTTCCTTCATCCTCATTGTATGCAACATCCACATTAATTTTCATCTCCCCCGTAGGTGGACAAGTCTAGGACTCAGCTTTCCTTTGGATAGGGTTCTTACGTCCTCTACGATAATTTGTAGGAAGGGCATGACTTGATAGTACTAATCTATCTGGCCATTAAACATCTTCTCCATGGAAAGTTGGCATCTTTCCCACCATATATAACAAGCTCCAGTCAAACTAATCTTCGGTAGGCCAGTGCCACCAAAAGGGCCCCATGTTCCCTAAGAGAATATGATATGTTCCAATGCTACAACACCTGCTCTGTTAATATCCATAGCTTCATCAATGACATATTGCACTCCTAGCCTCTCCCAAATTTTCTTGCCATCGGGACATGTGAACAAAGTATGCATAATGTCTTCGCATCCAACCAGGCATATAGGGCATCCACTATTAGGAGTAAATAATAGTGCTACATTGTTTCGACTCAAAATGCTACCCACCTTGTCCCGATTCTTTTTGATCGCGCGATGGATGCCGGAAAGGACACGCGGAGACGTCACAACGGAACCCTGCAATCCCTTGAGGCGTGACCTGCTGCAGGCTAGGGCGAAAGATTCAGACCAGGTACAGGTGTTCCACGCGCCATCGCACCCCGCATCGTAGATCGGTGGGCCGCGCACGCGAACTGGGCCCGCCGTCAGCTCATAAGGGAAGGACCACACTCTGTGAGAGGCATTCAAGGGATGACAACACTCCACACTCATCGGGTGGCACCCCTGCCTAGAGTCGACGTGATGTCGTGAACCTCTGTCGGCCTTGGTTTATCGCGGAAATGGTCCCACCAGGAGCTGACGTGGCAGCATACAGCGTGTCCCTGCGTAGGTTATCACGTCAGAGAGCTGAGCTAGTGTCATAGTTTGCATTGGATAGGATGGCGGACGCGTATTCTCGTGGTGGAGGGCCGAGCTCGCACCCTAGGCTATAGACGTCGTGCGGGTTCTCATGGGCGGCCTACGGCCTATTTGGAAACGAAGGCTATAAATCACCACAGGTTGTCGCGGCCCATCTGGAAGCATTATCTCTCCATGTATGCATGTTTTTGCTATCGATTGACGATCTAGCAGCAGACGTGACATACGAGGTGTTGGCCAGATGTAGTTTTTCACGTTTGATTGTCCAAATGGTAGCATAAGCTATCGCCCTTGAGCTGGAGGGGTCAGGCTAGGACTCCTCTAGCACTTCCACATCGTGCACGGACGAGGGTTATCGTGGCAAGATCGTTTGTCAGATCCTTATCCATACTTACGTATCTTGATACATGTCGTGTTATCATTACACGAAGGTTACCGGTCTATCTTGGAAGATGTGTAGCACCACAAGGATAGGCTTATGGCACGATAGAATCACTCTCATCCTTCTATCGCTTATACATACTCTTCTCCCGTCATTTTATTTCTCCAATCGATTTTCTCTACTGTCCTGGTCTCTACTAGGTTGTGTATTGTCGTTATTGTCCGACCCACGTCCAACATGGGGAGAGGATAGCCATTGGTGCTGGCTTGGGCTCACATCGGCATGAGTTGCCAACGGTGCTAGGTTGCCAGGCAGATGTTGTCCATGCCGAACGCACATGGTGTACGGTGAGTTCTCCTGGGTCTTCTACTAATCTCATTTCTATGGCACCTATCTAACGCGTCTACTCTTTTTCTCTATATTGGCCGCGATTGGAAACAATGGAAGACGTCTTATTATCATTAGTTCGTCGTTGCCATGTCCTATTTGCTTCTTCGTCGTTTGAAGGTATGTGTATGGCGCTTTATTTCTGTCTCCACCTTATCTCATTGTATATCTCTATCTAATGCGGTTTTGCTTTTTCGCTGTATAGGTCGCATTTAGAGGTAACAAAGTCGTCTTGCTATAAGTTTGTCATATTTTCGGTAATCGGTACGTGTTATTCTGTTCTTTGTCGTTTTAGGTTCAGTCTTTTGTTTTTGTTTTTTGTATCTTTACTTATGTTTTCTTTCATATTTTCTAGGTATTTGTCATTTTGTTCACTTCGTCTACGGATAGATTTCTTTGGCTGCGCCGAGTCAGCTGCGGGAGTCCTCGCCCTAGCAGAGAAGGCCAGGATACCAATGATGCCACACACGCATGAACATCTGGTGTCGGGGGAATGACCCCCGGGTACCCCAACTAGACAAGAACGAAGACAGACGGCTCGCGTCCGACTAGCAGATCGTAGCCGGACGCAAGCACTTCGTTCCGGCTCCCAGCCGATAGCTGGAACTAGGAAGGGCGGTAAGACACGGATCTGGCTACACGGTCGTATCTGGATGCAATCAGCAGGACAAGATGACGTGCAACACAGTGCACGTTATGCCCTAGTACAATGACAAGACTCACAGCTACGAGGCCATACCGAAGACTTTGCGGGTGACACAGGCATAATGGCCGGTTGCTGACAACAGGCTCGCACGATGTTCACTGTACCCAAGACGACCTGCACGGTGTGTACTTCGACATTACAGACCCTACCAGACACTATAGATGACCAGCCGACTAGGGCCTGCCTGTGGGACCTGCTAGCCGGCCTGGCCAGTGAGACCGTTGCCCCTTTGCCTATATAAGGGGAGGGCAAGGCTCTCGTAGTAAGGGTTGAGCATTTAATAGGTAGCTAGTTCATACAGCTCGAGGAGTAATTGTACTTTGTATTCTACTCATAGTCAGATAGGCAGAAGTAGGAGTTTTACCTCCCCACGAGGGCTCTGAACCTGGGTACTTCTTGTGTCTCGCTACAATTGCTCGTACCCAATCCCGCCTGCAGACACCGCCGAGAGCTTTCCTGCAAGTCCCCACACCTCTATCTAACCTTCGTAGGTACTGCCGTTCCCAATGCAACCACAGTTGGCGCCCACCGTAGGGCTCCTATGGTTTCGACCAGAGTCACGTTCCGCAAGGGGCCCCGTACATTAGCCGGTGCGCAAGGCCTTTGGCCGCATGCTTACGCTAGGCAAGTTTGACTGCGTCATCGACAACACGTCGTGTTTCGCCGGATCCACCTTTACGCAAACGACTCCATCCTACTATTCGGCGACCTTCCCGTCTACGTCGCCACCGTGCTGGAGCGTTTCCCTAGGGAGATCATCTCCGTCTCGGAGTCACTACTCCCTAGCAGCGGCATTTCCGTCACTCCACACGGCGTTGAGGTCATGATGGCCGGCTCCAGCACCGAGCCTCGCTATCTTCGGGAGCAGGGCGGTGACGAGGCCGAAACTTCCGCCCCTCCATGGCCAAAGGATCCAGTGGAAGAAGCCATTGACCGGCTCCTCGCTTCGGTTACCCTCGGGGAGAACCCGGAGGAGGTTGAGGCGAACTCCATGGAGAGATAGCTCCTCCTGCAGGAGGCCATCAATCTAGCCGTTGTCAAAAAGCAAGTCGACATAACCATGCGCGAGTACGACTGCGCTCACGGCCACACTCCGGCTACCAAGGATCCAAGCCGGCGCGGATAGGTGCAACGCTGGGGCGGCGAGCTAGGCAGAAGAATGGAAAGGGACGGCGAGTCGGATCCATCGCCTCTCCTTGTCCATCCCACCTACAACACACCCATCAAGAACCTGCACGCGGCGTGAGTCGCGGCAGACGAGCTGCCCAACCTGGAGGGGGAAGAGGGAGACCGGCAACATGCCCGGGTGTAGGAGCTTCTCTGGATCACAGATGAGCAGGCTGAAACCATCCGACAGATGCACGAGGACCCAGTGGCTCCAAGGGAAGCAAGCCACCCGGCTATAGCAAGGGCGCACCCCGTGAGACCTAGTAGGCATCCTCTCCTCAGACGGGGAAGTCCCACAGCAGGTGTCGCGACTCGGGCCGCAAGGGCCAGCCACGTCAGGAGCAGACGGTGAATAGCCACCCACCACCGCAACCTCCACCAACCAGAGCGCCATGACCTACCAGCTCCCGTCTCTCGGTCCGGGTAGGAGCTCCCAATCCGGACCATCCAGACGTCCGTGACCGCATCGAGCTCCTATCTCAAGCGCACATCACAGAGGAGGACGATTCTACCGGTCTAGTTTGTTTCGGACGCTGCATCTGGAATGAACCATTTCCGGATAAGTTCACCCTGCCAAGGGACACCCCCAAATATGATAGTAGCATGAAGCCGGAAGACTGGCTAACCGACTACTCCATGGTAGTCAGCATTTCCCATGGGAACAAGCGCACAGCGGTGCACTACATCCCCCTCATGCTAACTGGGTCGGCGAGGACATGGCTCAACAGCCTCGGCCCCAACAGCATCAACGCCTAGCTCGAGTTCGAGAAGGTGTTTGTCTTCAACTTCAACGACACGTACAAGCATCCGGGTCGACCTCGCGATCTACCCCTATGCAACCTGGGAAACCGTGACTCGGACCGCGAGTACCTCGCCAGGTGGACCGAGCTGCGCAACACGTGCGAGGGCATCCTAGAGAGCCACGCGATTGGGTTCTTCGTGGAAGGGTGTCGCAAAGGCACCATGCTTCGCCACCGGCTACTGTGTGACAAGCCGAAAACCATGGCAAAGCTCATGACGGTTGCGGAGGCGAATGTTGACAGCCGACCGACTCCCACCGAGTCGGGTCGTGACCGACCGAGTAACCCGGGCGGCAAAGCCGGATCCTCCAGGCGGCACAGTAATGACAACCGGTTCCATGGGGACCGCCAAGCCGGAGAGCAGAAGCCCCGCTACCACGCAAGGTAGGTCAACATTGTGGAGGGTGCGCCTGATGTGCCGGCTGTCAACACAAGGAGGCAGAAGCCACGGTTCACCTTCGAACAAATGTTCGACGACCCGTGCAAGTGGCATAGCGCACCCTTCAAGCCGGCTACTCATACTACCCAGAACTGCAGCTGGACCTGCCAGATGACAGACCCAAGAGGCCTACCCTATCCACCACCGCCCCCTCCTGGTGGACCACCACCATCAGCTAGGGGAGCCAGCAACAACGGCAACAACGACAATGGTGGCAACGGCGGCAACAATAATAACGGCTACCCTCAGCTGCACGCCGCTTACCACATCTTCGAAACCGAGCTGTACGACAAGCACAGCCGCAAGCAGCGCTCGAAGGAGGTCAATGCCATTGTCGCCCCAGTACCTAGTACCTAAACTGGTTGAAGACCCCCATCACCTGGAGCCGGGAGAACCAGCTGGATCGCCTTCCGAATCCTGGGGGATACACAATGGTGCTAAACCCCCTCATCGTCACCAACGAGCGCACCTACTAATTCTCACGCAGCCTCAACCTTCTCTACCGGTCAGCCTCAACCTTCTCTACCGGTCATCCTCATCAACTGAGTGTGACATGTGCCCGACCAACACAACATTCCATGGCGTACTACCAGGGCCGGCTTGCGCCCCGCTGGGAAAAATCCTGCTCGATGTCATATTCGGAACTGAGGAGAACTTCCGCCGCCAGCCGGTATGGTTCAAGGTGGTGAACTTGACAAGATCCTACCACCCTTTCCTCGGGCGTCCCGCCCTCGCCATGATCATGGCCGTCCCCCACTATGCATACCTCAAAACGAAGATGTCGGAGCCTAACGACTTGATCACCATCGCCGGTAGCTTCAAGGCGGTTGATGGAGTGCGCGTCAGCTGGCTCCATGCTGCTGAAGCCCTCATCATAGCTGAGGAGAAGCGCGAGATCATGCACAACGTGGTGTTGGCTCAGCAAGAAGAGCCAGCTAACAGGAAGCCGACCGGTGACGCGGCTTTCCAGCCGGCCAAGGAGACAAAGTTTGTCGTCATTGGTGTCGGCTTGGACAACAAATAGGAAGGCGCACTCGTCGACTTCATCCGTGAGAATCAGGACATCTTCGCATGGTCACACAAGGACATGCTGGGTGTTCCGAGGGAGTTCGCCGAGCACTCACACCATGTGCGGCTGGACGCCAAGCCGATCAAGCAGCCCCTCCATCGGTTTGCGGAAGAGAAGAGGAAGATCATTGGTGATGAGATCACCCGGCTCCTCGCAGCCAGATTCATCATGGAAGTGTACCACCCGGCTGGCCAACCCAGTCCTGGTGTTGAAGAAAAACAAGACCTAGCGCATGTGTATCGACTACACCAGCCTGAACAAGGCATGCCCAAAAGACCCCTTCGCTTTGCCCCGTATCGATCAAGTTATCGATTCCACGACCGGCTGTGACTTGTTGTCCTTCTTGGACTATTATTCCGGTTACAATTAGATCCGGTTGAACCTGGCTAACCAGATTAAGATGTCATTTATCACCCCATACGGGGGTTTCTGTTACATAACCATGCCTTTCGGGCTGAAAAATGCAGGCGCTACTTATCAGTGTTGTATGCAGAAATGCTTGCACTCACATATCGGCCAAAAGGTGCATGCTTATGTGGACGACATCGTCATCAAGACGAAGGAAAAGCACACCCTCCTCAAGGACTTGGGGGAAATGTTCGGCAACCTCCGCTGGTACCAGATGAAGCTGAACCCGAAGAAGTGCGTCTTCGGTGTCCCATCCGGTCAGCTACTCCGTTTTCTCGTTTCACAATGAGGGATCGAGGCAAACACGGAGAAGATTGCAGCCATCGAGAGGATGCAGCTGCCCAAGAGCTTACTCGGAGTCCAGAAGTTCACTGGATGCTTGGCCTCCCTTAGCTGTTTCGTTAGCCAGCTGGAGGAGAAGGCACTCGCACTGTACCAGTTGATGAAGAAGACGGACATGTTCTCTTGGACCTCGCAAGCTGACACCGCCTTCCATGACCTCAAGCGCATACTATCCACAACACCGGTTCTGGCCACGACGGCTAGAAAGGATACGATGTTGTTCTATATAGCAGCCATCAGCCGGGTCGCCAGCCTCGTCCTGGTGGTGGAGCGCCCCGAGGAAGGCAAGGCTCAGCCGGTACAGAGGCCCGTCTACTACATCAGCGAGGTTCTCTCCCTCTCTAAGCAGAACTACACCCACTACCAGAAGATGTGCTACGACGTGCACCTGGCGTGCAAGAAGCTCAAGCACTACTTCCAGGAACATCCGATTAAGGTTGTGTGCACCACACCCCTTTTGAAAATCATCGGCAGCAAGGACTCCATCGGCCGAGTACAAGCCAAGGCTCACGATCAAGTCGTAGGCTCTAGCGGACTTCCTGGTCGACTAGGCAGAAACCTAGTACATGCCGCCGGTTCCCGACTCGGATCACTGGAAGATGCACTTTGACGGCTCAAAGATGCTCGGGTGCTTGGGAGCCGGCATCGTCCTCACCTCGCCCAAGGGAGACCGGCTAGAGTATGTTCTCCAAATCCACTTCAAGGCCTCCAACAACGTCAAAGAGTACGAGGCGCTAGTGCATGGCCTCCGGCTAGCCAGGGAGATTAGCATCAACCGGATCCTTTGCTTCGGAGATTCAGATCTGGTGGTGCAGCAGGTATCCGGAGAGTGGGACGCCCACGACACGAACATGGCCCTGTACCGCTTCCACGTGCAGAAGCTGAGTGCCTGTTTCGATGGGTGTGAGTTCCATCACGTCCCTCGCCTAAACAACGAGGTAGCCGACTCGCTCGCCCGGATCGGTTCCACCAAGCAGGTGATCCCGCCAGGGGTCTCGTTGGAGCACCTGCGCAAGATCTCCATCACCCTGTCTTCGAGTCGGACTCCATCATATAGGCCGGAAGCCTGGGGGCTAACGGCTCGGCAGACCCTAAGCCCTCAGACCCGGTGAAGAAGAAGGCCCACACAAACTCCGGCACATCTGCACCCTCCGGCTTGAAAGACCCGAGGGCTACCGACTCATCAAGTAGCTCGGGGGCTGCCATCCTGGGTACCCCACCCGGACGACCCCCTGACATCCCTCAGCCGGAGCACATGAACATCCTCACCATCCAGGAGATACCATCTTTGGCATAGCCCTTCATGAATTACATCACCAATGGGGAGCTTCCGGATGATGAGCTGGAGGACAGGCAAATCCGGCGACGCGCGCACACATACACCATCATCAATAAAGAACTGTACAAGCGCAGCATATCTGGCATATTCCAGCGGTGTGTCGATGTAGACACAGTCTACCGGCTACTGAAAGACATCCACCAGGGTGAGTGCGGACACCACGCTTCATCTCGGGCAATAGTCGCCAAGGCGTTTCTCCATGGCTTCTATTGGCCCACTGCCCTCGAGAATGCCGAGAAGCTGGTCCGTGTCGGCACATGCCGGCTACGGTGCTCAACACCATACCGATTATGTGGCCCTTCAACATCTGGGGCTCAACATGGTCGGCCCCTTCAAGCGAGCATGTGCGGGCATGAACCATCTGCTGGTGGCGTTGGACAAGTTCACAAAGTGGATAGAGGCCAGCCCTATCCAGAAGCTGGATGGGGCAACAGTCGTCACCTTCTTCACAGACATCATCAACTAGTTCGGCTACCCCAATAGCATTATCTCGGATAACGACACGAACTTCGCCAAGGGGGCCTTCACCTGGTTCTACAGCAACAAGGGTATCCAGCTGGACCTGGCATCCGTCGCACACCTGCAATCCAACTGATAAGTTGAAAGGGAAAATGGCCTAGTGCTGACCGGCATCAAGCCGCGCCTCATCGAGCCTTTGGGGCGGTCACCCGGATGCTGGATCGAAGAACTTCCGATTGTACTATGGAGCCTCTGCACCATGCTAAATAGGTCAACCGGCTTCACCCCGTTCTTCCTCGTCTATGGCTCGGAAGCCGTCCTCTCCGTGGACATCAAGTTCGACTCACCCTACAAGCTCATCTACGATGAGAAGGCCCACCAAGAGGCAAGGGAGGATGGTGTGGACCTTCTCGAGCAGGCCCGTGAGCTGGCATTGTCCAGATCGGTGCTATACTAGCAATGCCTGCATCACTACCATTCAAGCCGGATCCGACCTGTCGCGTGCCGTGAGGGCGGTCTGGTTCTCCGGCTAGTGCAAGACAGGAAGAGCATGCACAAAATATTGCCTCCTTGGGAGGGCCCCTTCATCATCAGCCAGGCGCTGCACAACAATTCGTACTACCTCATCAACGCGCAGCAGCAGCACAAGAACAAGATGGACAAGTCGGACGAGGAGACGGAACGCCACTGGAATGCGACCCTGCTCTGTGAACTCTATGAATGAAAAATGCAGAACCTCGGGAGACACCCGGGGGCTCCTTGCTAGAAATTCGCATATGTTCTTTTTCGGTTTAGTTTTTTCGGCTCCGACAACCCCTACCTAGGGGCTCGCCAGTTGGCTAGGGTTGCTAATTCCATAAACCGACTGAGTAGTGTGTGACGGTGTCAGAGGCCCACTCTTCGTCTCAGCTACAGATCGCAACCCGGCTATCCGGCTAGCAAGAGCAAAAGCCCAAGGCATCCCACATGAAAAACATAGAAAAGATGCGATAGATCGAACGGTCCAGCCTTGCGCCTAGTTTGAGATTATCCGGCTACTGAGCCTCTAGTACTGCGCACAATGTATTGTCATCTCCCTTCGATTCCGGCTGCAGACCGCAACTTGGCTGCCCAGGAAGGACACGGCGTAAACAGTAGAGCGCACAGGAAAGCAACTAAGTGTCCAGAGAAGCGCAAGCTAGTTTTTGAAAAAAATCAAAGCTATTATCCGGCTAATAAGCAACATATTAACAAGGAACCTATATATGTGTTTGTTTTGCATGACTCCAACGACTCGATCATCAAAAGGAGAGAAGATTTGAAGTCCTTTCCTTCACCAAGCGCTCCAAATCCCGGGGGCTACATGCACTGGGTGCGCTCGCGCACTCCCAGTGGAATCATATAGTTCCGGTCGGCTAAAAGATTTTAGCTGAATATTCGGGCCTAGGTGACGGAAAAGGCAGGAAAAGAAGAGAAGATTCGAAGCACTTGCGTTTTCCAACCACTCCGAATCTCGGGAGCTGCACCTAGTGGGTGCGCTGACGCGCCCCCACTGTTGGTTGTGGCTAACCGGTTGGTCCAAGCAAGGTCAGGCTAGCCGACTAGGGGCGTCTACCCGGAAGAAACTAAGAGTTTAAAGGAAAGAAAGAAACAAGAAGATTCTAAGTACTTGTCTTCGCCAAGAACTCTCTCGGGGGCTACACCCAGTGGGTGCACTGACGCGCCCCCACTAGAGTAGGTAGTCATCCGACTAAGGGAGTTTAGCTTCAAAGTGCATAAGATCACAAGGAAAGAATGGAAACAAGCAAGTAGCATATTAAGATAAAGGGATTCGAAGATCCCACAAATTAACAAACACAAACGACAGTTGGCACACACGACAAGTTCTGCAGAAAGAAACTATTACAAAATTCACCCGACATCTCGGGGATCAAATCTAGGCGGCAGGGCCCTTGCCGTGTGGATGATCCTAGCTGCCTGTGGCTTCTAGCGGAGTAGGAGGCACGCTGGATGCTCCGGCTCCGGCATCTCCACCTTCCGGGTGTGGCGTCGGCTCGACCTCCGTATTCGGTGTCCCGGCGGACTCTGAGTCGGTGAGGACTTGGTTGACGACAGCGTAGCCGGCAATCTTGATGTCGGAGGCGTGGAGTTTGGGGTGAGCCTGGCGGATGGCGGCAAGGTCGGCGCCAGCGCGGAAGCCTCCGTCAATCTTCTCGACACGTGTGTCCTTGTACCAGGACAGCATCAATGCTAAGGCCATCTTCACTCCGGCTCGTGCCGCCAAGTCCCTCAGCCGGTCGACAGCAGCCGGCACCTCCACGACCTTCGCCGCCAGATGGGCAATCGTCTCTGGTGCAGCCGCATCTGGCTATAGGAAGTCGAAAACCGCATGAGCTGCCTTCTGCAGCTCAGCGGCCTCCTCGCCAAGAAGGGCAACCAGCTCCTGGGAGGTAGGCTGCTTCCCCGGCCAGTTCTCCTGGAGCCGGTTGTAGGCCAGCAGGTCTACGCCCGGATAAAAAGCTATCAGAAAAGCAAGTCAGGTCCAGCTACCGGATCCGGATAGAAAAAAGCAAGTCGGCAGGAGGATTTACATTTGGTGGTGTAGCCAATCTGCATCATTTCATCCAAGAGGGCCTTCTCCCACTCCACCAGTCGTTTGATCTCCTTCTCCTAGTCCTTGCTCTGGGCATCGGGGAGATCAAAGGCCTGGGCCCGGCTGACGAGGGTGGAGTCACGCTTCTTGATGGTGGCCTCTAGCCGGTCTGTCTTGGAGTGACACTCCTTGTTCTAAAGTTGGAGGGAGGAGTTGGACTTGGTCAGGCGATAGTTCGCCTTGGTCAGGTGGTTGATCTCCCACTGAGCACAGACCTTGATGGCTACAAGAAACCGGCTATCAGCAAAACAAAAGAGAGAAAGAGAATGAAAACCCGAGTAAAAGGACTTACTCTGATAAGTGTCGTTCGCAGCGGCAAGCTTCTGCTCCAGCCTCCGGTTGCTCCCAGCTAAAGTTTCCAGCAGCCGGATCGCCTTCACCGCCAACTCCAGGGTGGCAGCCAGATCCGCCAGGGAGGCGGCAGAGGAGGGATCATCGTCGACAGTGTTGGGGGCCAGCGAATCCTTCGCATCACGGACCGCCACCCGCCATTCCTCCTCCAGCTCACCGTCAGAGTTGTCGTCCTAGACCACCACCATATCCTTGCTGGCAGCAGCCCTCCTCGCCCCCACGGAGGAGCCTCCTCTGCTCTGCGGGCCCTACGCAACAGTGTCCGGCTAGACCACCATAGCTGGCAGAGCATCCCCGGCCGGCTTCCGCAGCCGGATCTGCACAAGGCGGTAGCGGCGGAGCCCTGGACATCGGAATGGAAGCGGCGGCAGCAACAGGAGCCAGAGCAGTAGGCTGCGCGCGTGGCAGCGAGACAGTCCGCACCCGCGCCGGGCTGACAACACCGAAAGAGACGAGCGGGCTAAAAAGATAAGGGCAAAACTAGTAAGAAAAGGGAAGGAATCGCAAGACGAAAGGAAGATGGGAAAATCCTTACCCCTGCACCACCGGGGGCGGTGCCTTCTTCCGGCCAAGCCGGCTTAGGGGAAGGGCGCCGGTTCGGCTCCTCTTCGGAGCTGGCTCCTCCACTGGTGGCCGGCTGGATCTGCTGCACCCCCTGCACCGGACCAGCTAGAGTTGCCATCCGCCACTCGGTGTCGGGCCGGCTCGGGAGTCAGGGCGGCCTCCTCCTCCTTGTCAACCGGCGCGTGGGGGTCGTGGGCCGGCTTGTTGTTCTGGTTGGGGAAGACGTCGGCGTCACCGTCCGACTACTCGCCAGACCAGCGTGCACATGACTCGGGAAGGTCGGACATGAAGTCCTGGATGGGGTCTCGCCCTCTTCCCAGATGATGCAGGGAAAGTTCTGCCACAATAGAGGAGAATGAGGCATTAGCCGGATGAAACAAACAAGATGAAAGTAAGAAGATACCAGCCGGATCAGGGAACTTACTCGCGGCACGCAGTTGCCGCGCGTGTACCGGGCCTGCCCGAACTTCCAGTTCTCCGGTAGCCTCTCCTTCGTGATCGTCCACATCCACTCCTTGAGGTTGTGGTTACGGGGATCGCGGCGAGACAGCCGGGTGGGGTCCAGCCGGCCAGAATAGAAACACATCTTGTGGGCGCGGCGCTATAGCGGCATCATCAGCCGGGACATCCAGCTGAGTGTGATGTCCAGGACGGTTAAGCCGGCGGTGAAGTGGGACCGCATCTGGTGCAGCATCGCGTCCGTCTGCGCCTTGTCACTGTAGATCTTTAGATCCCAATGCTCCCGGCTGGACTCCACATCCTGGAAAGCCCGTAGGTTGATCCGGTCGACCTCGGTGGCGTTGCTGACGTAAAATACGACTGCTGCCACAGTCAGACCATGTCTTGGAGCTTGAACTTGGGGTAGCCGGTCTGCCAGCGGGAGTAGATCAACGTGCCGCTGTAGGCGACCAGCAAGCCCTAAGTGAACTGGACCTGCGGCCGGATGCGGAACAGCCGGCAGAAGAGCCCGAGATCTGGCTAGATCTCGAGGTAGCACTCGCAGAAGGCTGCGAAGTGCGCGAGGGTTGCAATGGCATTGACGCCAAGGTGGTGGATGCGGATATCAAAGAAGGGGAGGAAGGTCAAGAAAAAAGGGGCACCAGCAGGGCGAAGCCACGCGCGAGGTGGGAGAGGAAGATCACCCGCTCCCCCTCCTCGGGGTGCGGTGATTCCTCTTATGGTGGTGCGAGCTGCACCTTCAGCTCCGACTCCAGCGGCAGCACCCACGTCACGCGATATTTGGCGATGTGATCCTCCGTCACACAAGACCCACACCAGGCGCCGCACTCCGACGCCATCACCTCTTCGTCGGCCGTGGTGGTGGGTGTTGAGAGGCGGTGGCCCGTGTTGCCGGCGACTCTAGATGGACGGCGCAGCAAATCGGGCGGCGAGCACACAGAAGCAGCGAGGAAGCAGAGAGGGCGCAGGGGGAAAAGCGAACGCAGCGAGCGGAAGGGGAGAAATGCTCCCCTAGGCGGTATTTAAGCCCAGGGGAGGGCAACCATCTACGATGCCGTGTGGCACCTACTAGGCCACACCACACCTCCGCCACTACCCTAGATCCCTTGTTCTAGCACCGAATGCGCAAAGAATCCTGGGCCAGAAACAGAAACGGCAAGCGGCGGTTCCCGTGGCGACGTGCACGACGTATGCTGGGACGCAGCGCTACGCGCCGCAGCGCAATGATGGTGGGTGCGTTCACTGTACCCAAGACGACCCGCACGGCATGTACTTCGACATGACAGACCCTACCGGACACTATAGATGACCAGCCGCTGGGGCCCGCTTGTGGGACCCACCAGCCGGCATGGCTAGTGTGACCGTTGCCCCTTTGCCTATATAAGGGGGAGGCAAGGCTCTCGTAGGAAGGGTTGAGCATTTAAGAGGTAGCTAGTTCATATAGCTCGAGGCACAATTGTACTCTGTATTCTACTCATAGTCAGATCGGCAGGAGTAGGAGTTTTACCTCACCACGAGGAGTAGGAGTTTTACCTCACCAGGAGTAGGAGTTTTACCTCACCAACTAGACAAGAACGAAGACAGACGGCTCGCCTCCAACTAGCAGATCGTAGCCGGACGCAAGCACTTCGTTCCGGCTCCCAGCCGATAGCTGGAACTAGGAAGGGCGGTAAGACACGGATCTGGCTACACGGTCGTATCTGGATGCAATCAGCAGGACAAGATGACGTGCAGCACAGTGCATGGTATGCCCTAGTACAACGACAAGACTCACAGCTACGAGGCCATACCGAAGACTTTGCGGGTGACACAGGCATAGTGGCCGGTTGCTGACGACAGGCTCGCACGATGTTCACTGTACCCAAGACGACCTGCACGGTGTGTACTTCGACATTACAGACCCTACCGGACACTATAGATGACCAGCCGACTGGGGCCTGCCTGTGGGACCTGCCAGCCGGCCTGGCCAGTGAGACCGTTGCCCCTTTGCCTATATAAGGGGAGGGCAAGGCTCTCGTAGTAAGGGTTGAGCATTTAATAGGTAGCTAGTTCATACAGCTCGAGGAGTAATTGTACTTTGTATTCTACTCATAGTCAGATAGGCAGGGGTAGGAGTTTTACCTCACCACGAGGGCTCTGAACCTGGGTACTTCTTGTGTCTCGTTACAATTGCTCGTACCCAATCCCGCCTGCAGACGCCGTCGAGAGATTTCTTGCTAGTCCCCACACCTCTATCTAACCTTCTTAGGTACTGTCGTTCCCAATGCAACGACACCTGGAAAGTTGGCCAGGCCACTTTATGTGTCGTTGATGCATGTGAAGCCGGTCGGGCCAGTTCCTGTGCTGGCACCTCTGTCGTGCATGAAGAACGAGGGCTTTGTTCCCGACGACGAGAAGAAGGCAGCCTCATGTGTTTTCTACTATCGCGTAAACAAGGAGGTTCACTGCCAGCGCTTTCGCTTAGACTCGAGACACTGGAGATGCTCCTCGCCTTACCATCGCTGATGAGGAGTTCGTTTCTGTGACTTCTTTTCGTTGGTATGCGAGGCCGGATGAGCCGCGTCCGGTTCCGATGCATGTGTTCTTGCTAAACAACAACGCCTCCATTCCCACCAGCGAGGAGCTGATGCATGTGTTCTTCCCAAGAAAACAGATAACGTTGTTCGCTTGCTGCTATGAAGTAGAGAAAGAGTGTTCACTATCGTTTGTGATGATCACTCCTACGACTGCGCCCACCGAGCACAGACACGACCGTCCTCTCTTGGAGGGTATCCCTCTATTCCTTCACGAGTTCTGCTCTCTCCCTCCGTTACACTCCATCCCGTCTTTCCTTTGCACTTCTCCATGTCTTCCGCTCACCTGCTTATAGCATGATGATCTTCAAACTAATCTCCCTCTTCCTTCTCCCCACTTTCTCCCTTGCATGTGGTGCCCTCATCCTCCCCTTCTTCCGACTACTTCCTCTATGTGTTTATATCTTTTCGGTTCTTGGACATGTGGAACTTATCCAGCTCAAATGAAGAATGTGTCAGCTCGAGCACGTAGAGGTCGTCTCGCTTCTTATCACGCACGCCGGATACACAAGTAAGCAGATCGTGTACGTGATCGATCACACCGTCTACGTTGGTGGAATGAAAGTGGAAGGCAGCGGGAGTGGCAACAATCACAAAATCTTCCACAACACGGAAGCTACTACTATGGAGTAGTCTAGAGTTTATCCATTAGCATGCCAGATGGAGCTAAGTCAATGCAATTTTTAGTAAATTAGTCTTTGTAACCTAGGGTGTATGAGACTTTTAAATAAAAAAGCGGGTTTTATTATCTTTACTTTCTGTCAATTTATCTTTCAGTTCGTGTGTGTATGAGTTTATTATTCTTTGTGACGTAAAAAATTTGTGATGCTTTAAGAGTAGACATCTTTTACGATGCTAGACTTTCGTTATTTTGTCGCTAACTCTTATAAGCATGCGAATATTCATTTGTCTATTCTTCTAGACGAGACAGAAGCGTGCCTAGAGTAACGGCGAGTTCAAGACGTGTGATTTTCATGACATCGAGCCCATCGAAGAATTTTCATGGCGAGTTCAAGACGTGTGAAACATTGTTACTGGAGTAGAATTCAGAATAGCTGGCACAAAACCTCTGATTGTGATTGTGATAGCTTAGTAAGAGTTTTCATAGAAGAACGACGTACTTGTGCATCATTGGTGTTTGTATACAAAATATGCTTAACCGTCACGTGTCCAAATATTTTTCTTCTTCAACCACCGATGTTTCACCTACTTGCTTTAGCCTGGGCTACAAAATAACATTTTACCCATGCGGCGATCATAGACTCAGAGTTTGTCAGATGGCATTTTACCCATACGGCAATCATAGACTCAAAGTTTGCCAGCCTTAGTAATTTTGTCAAACGTCTTACTTACACCATGTCTATGTTTGGGAAAATCATAGACTATGTTCTTCGGAATACTCTCATAGGATTTAGCGTTGTGATATCGGTTTTAAAACGCATTGAGGCCCACACCGTAAGAACGCGCTTCCCCCAAACGGGCTATCACTTTGTGTTTTCAGAATATATATTTTTCTTGCATGTAGATGTAGCACGATCACATCATAAATCGTTCTGTCTGGTGGCCACGCTCCGGGGACGCAGAGAGAAGTCTAGTTAGTTGTATCATGCCTATTTGCCAAAATTTCCAAACCTGGAATCAAACCATGTAGAGCCCTCCATCAAAAAATCTTGATTTTAGATGGAACGTTCAATTTCCATAGATATTTCCACACATGGCTTATCTATGATCTGCCCACTCCGAGAGCTCTTCTCTCCTTTCGACCCAAGCGGTACTCCCATTCAGCATGGTATGCTCAACAAACGGAAAAAAATCCATTGCTAGTATGATGTGAAGCTGCAAAATCCTCCATACCAGGAGGGGCAATAGGAATATCCATGATTTGTTTAGCATCAATTGACTAGAAGAGGCTTTTAATCATATCCTCGTCCCAGTTTATAGTTGTCAGAACAATTAGTTCATCCACCTTGGTCACAAAAATATTACCTCATGGGGTGGCCACTTTTTGTGTAGGGCTTGTAGGAACCCAAGCATCCTCCCAGACATTAACTTGTGTTCCATCTCCAATACGCCATATGCAACCACGTTTACGCCTGCAATAACACTCTAGCAAGTGAAAGATCTACCAACTTCCAATTTTGCATTAAATTACCACCTCGGTAATATTTTTTCTAAGAACTAGAGAGAACATATAGTTCGGTTTCTCCATGAGTCTCCAGCATTTCTTGTCAAGCATTGCCATATTAAAAATATGCAGATCACGAAAACCCATGCCACCTCATCCTTTGAGAATACACATCTTCCACCATGCTAACCAATGCATTCTCTTATGATCATCGTCATCACCCCATTATATTTGCGAAATAGCATCATTAATTCCTTTACATATGTTTTTTGGAATTTTGAATACTGTCATCGCAAACACTGGAGTGCCTTGTGCGACCGCATTGAGAAGAATTTCATTGCCTCCCATTGTGAGTAGTTTTTCTTTCATCTATTAATTCTAGCCAAAACCATTTCAATAAGATGTTGGAAAAAATCACTCTTATCCGCCCAACCATGGCTGGTGGGAGACCCAAGTATCTATTAACAATTTTTACAGTCTCTCACACCAAAACTCTCTCCTCCACCGGAGTGTTTGGGCTAAAGTAAAACCTTGATTTAGCATCCCTTACCATCTGCCTGGAGCTATCGCAATATAAGTCCAGTATCTATTTAAGCTTCTCCACTTTAATCGTCTGTGAAAAGACACTATGAAAATACCCCCATACCCGATGGGATTTTTGGGGGGGGGGGGCATAAGAGAAAAGAACCGGCAAAAGTTGATTACGTGGCGGATAGACTTTCGTGGCACCATTTTATCGTGGTGGCCACTTATATGCAATGGCACACTCGATACCGGTGGATTATGGTGCCGTGGGAGGTGGCACGCAAGAGAGACGCTATTACATGCCACACTTGGGCAACGGTGGCATTACCCTGGTGTGACGTCCATCATAGGCGACGTTAGATCTGGGAGAATGGTTAAACACATCTCATTGACTGGTACTAGCGCATTCTGCCTCAATCGGCTAGTACGGCTGAATAGTTGTACCCACTGAATGTACTCACAGTACTAGGTCTCTATGACTTATGTGCTTAGAAGCAAGTAAG
Source organism: Avena insularis (assembly GCA_023614405.1). Lineage (NCBI taxonomy): Eukaryota > Viridiplantae > Streptophyta > Magnoliopsida > Poales > Poaceae > Avena > Avena insularis. The sequence continues at coordinate 242,037,670 of CM042688.1, read as the reverse complement.
GCCCAAAGTTCTAGATCACTTACTAAAGGACCCATAAAGTAAACCTACTAAAGGGCCACCGCACTCCCTCTCTCCACTCCGAACCCTAGATCCCATCTCCATCGCTCTCCAATCTCCACTAGTGTTCAGTACTAACTCCAGATCCCATCTCTCCAAACTATGTGCAATAATAATCCCAAAGGTTCCAAGTAGAAGCGGTTGCGAGGAGGCTGGCCGTCGGATATGCTGCATGGAGGCCAGCCCGCCGCTGGATCTGTTGCTTTGAGGCCGGTCTGCCACCTGATCCACTGCGTGGAGGCCATCCGCCTGGCTTGGTCGCCAGATCTGCTGGGAGGTAGCCATCCGCCTGACCCGGCCGTCGGATATGCTGGGAGGTAGCCATCCGCCTGACCCTGCCGCCGGATCTGCTACGAGGCGGCCATCCACCTGGCCTGGCAGCCGGATCCGCTGAGTGGAGGCCATCCGCCTGGCCCGGCCACAGGATCCACTATGAGGAGGCAGGCTGCGTGATCCATTGCGAGGACGAAGGCCGCAGGATCCGCTCCAAGTAGGCAGGCCGCAATAGACAGGTCATCGGATCTGTTGCGAGTAGGCAGGCCACAGTACATAGGTCGTAGGATCAACTATGAATAGGCAGGCCTCAGGATCCTTCAGTAGTTAGGTTGTTTATAAAACAATAGTCTTGTAACTCCGATTTGCTCAAGGACTACCAAAAATGGAGATTTTATTAACAATATTTTTTTTGTAATTTCTATGAGCAAATACAATTTTATATCTTAAATGTAATGTATGTAAAATGGAATTTTATATCTTAAAATATCATTTATTTATATATGTGTCTGAGCAAAAATGAATCTTAACGATGATTGTCATTAACTTTTATGTTGGTTAGGTACTATTAACTGCTTTCTTTGATTAATGGTACTGTAATTAATTGTCTAGATCGGTGATGGTGTACAAACCACGGCATTTGTAATACGTTACACGACACTATTGTTCCGCCGTCTTCCATAACGTAACGAGGCGCATCTGTTATCGCGGCGCGGAAGCGCTATCTCGGCGGATCACATTGTGTCGTGCCAAAAAATCCTCCGCTGTTGCAGAATCCTGATGCAGTTATCCCTGATGTCTTTTTTGCCACACTAGCACGAGGGTGGGAAATAGGATTGTGCATTGGCGTTTATAAGCGCCAGGGCCCGAGTTTTTGTGTTGTACTGAGAAGATGTGTAATAATTGGGGTGTCACGACACACCTGAACACCAACCAACTCCTCATTGTTTTTCACATTGTTCAACATATTTGAGAGCCCTTCCACACAAACACGAAATAAGTAAGGCGATAACGAATCTCCTTGCATAATCTGTCTCATTGGCTTAAAACTTTCTGTTGTATTTGGGTTGAACCGGATTGACTATTTCACCGATGAGACACACGTCATGATCAGCAAGACCCATCTAGCATCAAACCCCATCTTAAACACCATCCTCTGTAGAAAACACCATTCAGCATTATCATAAGACATATGCATGTCAAGATTGACTACACATAAACCTCTTTTCCCTCTCTTCTTAAATTTATGCACACATTCGTATGCCAACAAGATATTGTCTGTTATCAAACAGCCAGGGACAAAAGCACTCTGATTTTCTCCTGTAATGTCTAGTAAAATCATCTTTAGTCTATTGGCCAACATCTTGGAGATTACCTTATAGACAACATTGCGTGAGCTTATTGGTCAATATTGAGTAATTCTCTCTAGATCATTTACCTTCGGTATGAGGACAATCATAGTGTCATTCCATCTGTCTGGAATAGTCCCAGAATTAACTCCTTCCAACACTAGTGAGATCATCCCCAAGCATTGGCCAAAATATTTTGTAAAAATAGCATGTAATCCATCTGGTACAGGTGCTTTAAATAGCCTATTTAAAATAGGGCCTTATTTACTTCCTCAGCCGAGATGGGGGCTAAGAGATCATTATTCATCTTACTTGTTGCTTTCGGTTGTACCTTGTCCAAAGCATTCGAGTTTGGTTCATTCACCTCCGAGGTAAATAACCCCTCAAATTAGAATTTTATCAAGTTGTTCATACAATCAGGATCATCCCATTTAACCCTGCATCATCAATCAGATGTTTAATTGGAGTATTTTTCTTTTTCCTGGCACTGGAAGAAATTTGTGTTGCTATCCCCATGTTTTTGCCAATTTGCCCACCCTTTTTGGACCCAATGAATCTCCTCCTGCTCTAATAAAGCCTCAATTTGTAACAGCTGATTTGTCTGAGTAGCCAATGATTCATCATCTATTGGACCCCACCTAACTTCTTATATCTTCCTTTTTTAGTTTATCAAGTCTTATTGGAGGTCCTTTTAGCTCACGTTGATCCCAGACATGAGGCTATTCTTGTAATTTTGATGTTTTCTGCATGAGAGTGGGCTCCACCAGTCCTGCAATAGCACTCTCCAATGCAGCTTACACCATCGATTCCATTTTGTCCTCCAACCAACTAGCCTCAAACCTTGAAATTTTCATCCCATCAGATCTATGCACCCCAGACATATACTCTATATCAACAGTGATCGAACGATGATCACTTTCTGTCGCTCCTTTGTTCACAACCACAATATTCAGAAAAATAGAGTTCCAGTCACCGTTAGATACTGCTCGGTCTAGTCGCTCTCACAAGCATCCTCTCCTTCAAGTGAACTTGTCTCCGGTGTACCCTAAATCCTCCAAGGAATGTTGAGTCAAGCTGCCTCGTAATGCTTGCATGTATCATTGTGCTCGAGGAGTTCCTCCTTCCTTTTCTGATGAATATAACACCAACTAAGGCATATTCATACGGTCATGGATGTCACGTATATATGACCAAGATTTGTGCTTGTCCTCCCATTTAGGCTCCACATAGAAACACGTAATACGCCACTCGTCACCACTATCAACGACCACATCAATGTAATTCACAGTGATATCCTTCACTGATATCTTGATTTCTTTCTTCCACATCAAAATCAAGCAGGCTTCTACAATCACTCTCCTGAAATAGCAGCCCATCAAACTTGAATTTATGATCTAGTTTTTCCGCCTTAGCTTTATTAAGGTGCGACTCCGACTAGAAAGTAACATGCATTTGGCTCTCCTCTATTATTTTCCTTCTGCCATCATCAAGTTTGTTGGACGCAAAAACTCCATGTACCTATACCTCTATGAAGATCTCCACAAAGACAATATCGCCAAGTTCCATTGTCGGTGTCTCTTCGATGTGGTAACATCCACAACATCTCCCATGTATCGAGACCTCTGCCAAGATCGTCACAAGAACTCCCTCAATATCTACTTCAATTACGATATCGAATATAGAATCAAAGACCCTAGCAACGATCGAAGTTCTCCACTGACACAAAGTCGGTACCAGGATCTCCTACATGGACCTCGAAGACCTTTGTCATGGAACCCTGAGTCCTCCTTAACGGATTCCAAAGCCCTGATTCCAGAGTCTAAAGAGCGATCGCTTTGAACTCCTGAGACAGATCCATTTGAACCCAACACCTTCGAACCCAAACGTGCGTGACCCCAAACCCGTCCCTATTTCGACAAATATATGACAACATAGCTTAGACGGATCCCCCCATCGCGTCGCCCCCTCCTGGCGACCGAGGGGGGCAAACCCTAACCCCGCCACCACCTCCTCCCTCTCCATCCTTCTCCCTTCTCGTCGCCCCCTGAGGTCCGCTGCCCTAAGTGCGCGGCACCGGTGATAAGCGGCGGGATCAACCTCCCGGCCTAAGCGCTGATGAGGGAGGAGAACACCGTCGCTGGATGGGGCCCCCTCACCATCGACGTCTTTGCAGCTCTGGCCGGCGGTGGCTTCGTGGGAGATTGGATCTGGAGGCGGCGGCCTCTACTGGCGTGGAGAGGGTGGCGATCTGGTGGAGGAGGTGCCGGCGATGGGATTCCGTTGGAAGACCTAGATCGGCTCTCTATCCCTAATTGACTGCTCGATCCGTTCTCCGGGAACCGGCCGGCGGTGTGGGGATCGCTGCGTCGGATCTAATAAAGGAGGTGGTCATTTGGTTTCTTTCGCATGAAGACGAGGATCTTCTTGGTGTCTGCCCTCGTTGATCTGGTCTGGAGAGGCGGGTTCCGGAAGGCTCCGCCGGAGAACTCCCATGGGCGTATCATGCCTGGAGATTGCTGGATCGGAAGGTATTCGGTCGTGCGCACATTGTTTTTCTGGCCGTTTGGTTTCAGCAGGAGCGTTGCGAAGCTCTATTGTTTGTTCCCACCAAGTGCCATTCTTTGAGCCATGGTGAAGTCAGATGCGGAGAATGTCAGGAAAGCGGAAATATGAGGGTAGCGATGGTGGTTTTAGTTCTTGTGGCGACGGAGAACTGGCTGCGTGATCTAGGACTCGTTGCAGTGACTGCTGGTGCGGGAAGACAACACAGGGGGAGTTCCCAGTCTTACCTTGTAGGGTGAAAATCTAAGGTCTGGCCTTAACTGGTTGTGCCTGGCAATTACCTTGTTGAAGGCATTGTTTTGTGAGCGAGGACTTTCTCCAGGGTGAAAACATATGATCTTGGATCGGGCCAGGACGGCGCTTGGGCACTGTTTTCTTCTTGAAGGCATTGTTATTGGACTGGAGGACTACCGGTGTTGTTCGGATGGTGTTAGTGTTATTGCTTTAAGGATTAGTTCTCTATAGCGGGACTTTTCTTTTTTGTAATTCTTCTTTCTTTTTTCTGGGTTGTGTGCATCCGTAGGGCCGCTAGGGCATGCGTTATTGCAGAGGACGGGTGTAATTGGTATCCCTGTGATATTAATATGTACTCTTTTCCAAAGAAAAATCGACAAATATAAGATAATATGTTGCATAAATTATTCACTCTTTCATACATATCTTGTTGTTTGGGTTATTTAGCCGAACACCTAATAATTAAACATGAAGTGTGTATACATGATATTCTTGTCTTATTTCGACTCCATTTAAATTTGTGTAGCTCGAATATGTCATGTGTTGTTATCCTATACAAGATTCAATTTGTCGGGGTAAATAAATAACTTAAACCGCCTAAATAATTGTCAGAACTCTGATTCGGGCTAATATTGCTAAGTTGCATCGCACCTTGCCATGTCATGCATCATACCATGAACATGCCGGATCTTTCACCGTAGTATTAAAAATTGTACCCAGAGTTTCTTTCTAGTGTTTTGCTTCTTCCCGGATAGGTTGTTTAGTGGATGTGAGCTTTGACAAGTTCTTCAGATGCATCTTCGGCAATGTTCCCAATCGAGCATCCTCCCCCAGCTATCTATTTTCACTTTATGGCTTTACTTCTCTCTATTTCTATCTATGTTGTGATGCTTTAGTTCTTGTACCATTTATATTCCCTACAAACTATATTTCCTTGGTCACCTCCCATTGCCCATTGTTTTGGTATATAGTTGGCCTTGCGAGTCGTAGTTGCTTGCTCAAGTGTTGGTTCGAATCATCAAGTTCCACTGTTGTTGGAAGCTTGTCACATGCTTAATGATGGATATAATTATGGTTGTACTTACATATTGATAATTAAAATGATGGGAATAGATATAACTAATAAAGAGGCACATGTGGGTAATAGTTGAGATTTGACTTTTATCGCGCCCACTTGTGTCTACCTAGGACCCGAGTACTTGATGCATGTTCGTTGATAATTGCACTACCCACATGTGGGCCCATGGAACCCCTTGGTATGATCTTGATTCACATATTATTTTGGGGGGTCACAATTAGTTTGGGGCACTACTACTATCTTGTAATTATGCCATGTTTTACTACTTTATATACTTTTGTTGCTCGAGGAGCGTTTACTACTATACTTTTTTGGAACCATGTGCCACATTTACCCTATTTTGCTCCCTCACCGGCAAAGATGAACACAGCTACTTCTCGTGCTACAGTACCTGAGCGCTCCCCTCCACTGACCGGGCCCTTCCTGGCTCCTCTCCACCGGAATAGCCGGTTGGAGATGGATGGGAAGTGGCGCCGGAGTAGCTAGGAGTAGGATTAGTGGCGTCATGCCGGTAGTGGGCTCTATGCCCGTTGTTGGCGGTGGATCTAAGGGTCTGAGCAGCCAGATCCCAGGCGTCCTAGGGATCCTCGTTGGGCTCCTTCTCGTCCATGGTGGGTGGGAGGAGACGGCGGTCAGCGCTGCCATCTCGAATAAAGCTGCTTGGGCAGTGGGTGTGGAGGTGTTGACCCTAGATCTGGTGCCTGCTCTGGCCGGCCACGGCGGCGGGGGGAGTGGACCGGGTTCTGGTGGGCGGCAGCAAATCACTCAGCCTTCGAGTTACTCCTGGGCGCTGGCAAGCAGCGTTAGGAGGTCGCTGGACCTCCTCCTTCTTCTTGCTCCAGTGGATGGAGCATGCAGGTGGAGGAGCAGTCTCGGTGGCTCGGACATAAAGCTCGCGAGCTTCCTTGCGACTATGAGGGTGACCAGTTCTTCGACCTTCTCTCGGCCGGCCGTGGTGGCGAGGGAAAGAAGTGGCGAGGGCCTGTCGCCAAGGCTCCTGGCCGGCCTTGGTTGCGGGGGGGAGTTCTCCGGCGACGCCGCGGCCTCGTCTCTCTCTGGAAGCCCCTACCCTCGGATTTGTTGTAGCTGCAACTTCTATGGCATCCCTTCCTCATCTCAGGCAGGAGCTCTGAGGGAGGCGCTCGGTTTTTGGGCGCAGCAGCGGCAAATCCTGGAAGCTCATAGTCACTGCTCTTCAGCATCTTCTCCTGACCTTGACACAGAGGATGCGTCTGCAATGGAGGGTTCCCTGAGTGGCGGAGGCAACGAGCTCTCCTAGAGAAGTGAAGCCATCCTTATCTGCAGATCAAATCGGAAGCATTCAGCCTGCCGATTATCCAAGCCGCATCGAGGCTATCAAGCTTGCCGGCGAAGCCCGGCGCACGCTCAACCTCCACCGTGAGGCCCGTCAGAAGAAGAGGCGCGTTGGAAGGAGGACCCGATTGCTTTTTTTGCTTATCTTGTAAAGCGTGTGGACCTGTTTGTCTTGTTCTTTTTCCTAGGGTCTAGTGTGAAAATGTGTAGCTCTACTGTCGTAATTTAATTGAAGGCTTCCTGCTCCTTTTGGGGCTCTCCCGTTCAAAAAAAAAGACAACCCCAATCACATATTCATGTTCCTAGTCTTTGTCAGCCAACGTCGCAAACCCATGGGTCCGTTGTGGAGTGCAGTCGACTTCGTCATGGGTAGCATAGTTCGGGTGGCCCCAGAAATCATTTTTGAATTTTGAGAATGCTTTGTCGTGATGCCTCTTTGCTTCATTTGGTTATTTCCCTGAGGTTGATCGTGCTTGTGTTTCTATTTGTGAACCCCTCATGGGTAAATATTTTTGAAAATCCATGGCCATGGTTATGGACTACTTAGAGCATAGTGTCTCGACCATAGACAACTCAAAATAAAGTAGTGCTATAAATTTAGCTTTGATATGACTAGTAATCATCTCCACTACAACGGAGTTGTTAATTAAAAGTGCCAATGACTGGTGACATTGTGATGTCTTTTGCTATCTATAACTGACTAGTAAGTACTTCAACTTCAACGGAATGATTAATAAAACTACCAACTATGTGAGTTCCTCAGAAGGACTTCCTGGTTTGGTATAGAGGGAGGAAACTCCGGGATGGGTTATGATTAGGTGTTCATATCTGGTTGGTTCTGAATAGGTCTCCCTAACCCCTCTCAAATAGCCAATAGTTGTATCTTGTCTCTATAGGTTGTTTTAGTGCATGCTTTGCTGCCGCTAATCCCACCATACCTATGTAGGCGAGAGCGACCGAATTTTAATACTTGTTGTGTACTGGTCTCAGTATGATTGCTCCCTTTTTCATTTGCCCTTTGTCGGAACCCCTTTTCTTTGATAGGTATGAGTTTGACAATGTTAGCACGGTTTATCCTTCCGGCTTTGCCTGGGAAAGGTTATGGACGTTATTGGTTATTTTCAGGACACTAAGTCCAATTTGCATCTTTTCCATACTCGGATATTGCCTTGTTTTCAATATGATTTGGATCTTTGCAATGTATAATCATGGTTCAATCATGAACAATTGTGTAATGATATTAATTCATTTTCCACCATCACGCAAGTCCTTTGTGGGCGTCATCGGATCGTTTCCATGCAGGTTTAGTGGGAATTGCCAAAATCTGCATGGGTCCGATTCGAAGGCGTTACAAGGGTATCAGAGCCAAGTCTTGGATACTCCACTACTACATCCTATAGGACAACCTAGCTAACCGAAGATATAGAGTGTAAAAACTATTTTGCAAAATTTGTTGGATATATCTGATTAGCTTTGATTTTACTCCTTACCCTCTCACTACAACAAAAGTTGGTCGTTACAACAAACGGTTTTTGTGGTTTAAGGACCGTTTTTCATGGTTAAAAAGTCCTCTGTGATGGATGGGTCCTGTGGTAAAAGCCTGGTTACAAAAGAATCTACCATGCTTTTTTCATGACCATGGAGGATCGCACCCTTCAACCACGGAAATTCGTGCCATCGTAGATCTGTTTCACCAACCCCGTTGACTGTTGACGTCATGCAAACTGTCATGTGGAAAACATCGTTAACGGCTAGTTACTATGGTTAACAGTCACCATGGTAGAAGACAAGCCTAGCCAAGGTATGATAATTATTAAGTGGACTGGTCCATGAGAGAAGCAAAATAAGAACATGTCCCTTGTAACACCCTCAAATTGGCCCTATGCAGATTTCAGCGATTCCTGCCAAACCCGCATCAAAACAATTTGATGATGCCCACCAAGCACCTGCGTGCGGGTGGAAAATGAAGTAATACCATTACATAATAGTCCACATTGGAACCCACAAGAACATATATATAACAACAACTCGGTGATTCAAGAATACATATATACATTACAAAGATTCAAAACACGTTCAAAACGATACAACATCCGAGTACGAACAATATGCAAATGGGACTAAGAGTCCTGAAGAATAACCAATGGCATCCATAACCCTGCCCAGACCAAGCCGGAAGGGTAACCTTTGTAACGTCGTTGAACTCATACATGTCAAAGCAAAAGGGATGCCGACAAAGGGCAAAGGAAAGAGGGAGCAGTCAGTACTGAGGCCAGCACATGGCGAGACTTAGAATTCGTCTTCTCTTTCCTACATGTGTATGGTGGACTAAATCGGCAACAAAGCATGCACTTAACATATAGAGACTTGATCCAATTGTCGGCTATTAGAGAGGGATAAGAGACCTATTCGGAACCAACCAGATACTAAACCATTCATAAGCCATCCTGGAGTTTCCCTCTCACGACCAAACGAGGAAGTCGTTTCGAGGAACTCACATAGTTGGTTTTATTTAAGAATTCCATTGAAGTTGTAGCACTTACTAGTCAGATATAGATAGCATAAGACAACCCAATATCACCACCTATTAGCACTTTTAATTAACCAATTCATTGTAGTGGAGCTGATTACTAGTCAAGCCAAAGTCAAATTTATAGCACTACTTTAGTTTAAGTTGTCTATGGTCGAGACATTGTGCTTCAAGTAGTCCATAACCATGAACATGGATTTTCGAAAAGATTTACCCTGCAGGGTGCACAAATAGCAACACATGCACGATCAACTCGGGAAAAACCAAATAAAAGGCAATGAGGCATCACGACAAAGCATTTACAAGATTCAAAAATGATTTCAGTGGGCCACCCCACTAAGCTACCCGCAACTAAATTGGCCGGCTCCAAGATGGAACCATGGTTTATGGCGACGACTATACACGACTAGGAACCTGAAACTATGACTAGACTTATCAATACCATATAAACGTGGCACAAGTCCTAAATAGTACAGTAGTAAACCGCTCCTCGAGCAACAGTACTAAATAAAGTAGTAAAGAATGGCATAAGTACAAAATAGTAGTAAAGCCCCAAACTAGTTTATGGCCCCAAGATATAAGATGTGAATCAAACTCATACCAAAGGGAGCCATGGTCCCACATGTGGATAGTGTGATAGTCAAGGAACGGGCGTCAAGTACTCGGGTCCTAGGTGGACACAAGTGGGTGGGATAAAACCCAAATCTCAACTATTGCCCACCAGTGCCGCTTTTTTAATTATATCTATCCCCATCATTTAATTATCAAGTTGTAAGTAGAACCATGATTATCTCCAACATCAAACATCTGCCAACCTCCCAACACATGTGGAACTCGACGACATGAACCAACACCTGAGAAAGCAACTATTATCGGACTATTGGCACCGGGGGTACCCTGTCCCACCGGGTCACCGGGCCTGGAAGGAGCACCCTCCCGAGAGCTCCTAAAGAGAGCAAGCCTCTAGAGGAGGGGAGATTCCTGGACTCTCCACGGGCACTCGATACTGTAACAGAAGGGCGACCTGGCCCCTGGCAAGACCTCTAGAGGGAAACCTCGCAAGACCCAGGCATGCCTAGCAGGGCGACGCCCGAACGGTCGGTCCAAGCAATGACCGGTCCACCCGGGGAAAGCAAGGCGTGCAGGGGTAGTGGGATGTCGCAAGACGAAGGCAACCCCTAACATAGCCGTTTTGGTGCAAGGAGACTAGGATGGCGACGTAAAGTGGAGGAGCAGCCGACCACTCCTGACATGGCAACCACCCGGCGTTCACAAGAAGACAAGATGGGACCAAGTTCCTTGGCAAGAATGTGGTGAACCTTCCCACCCAAGAGATGGGGGAAAGGCCCGATGCTTCCCTATACAAGACGCCCTTCTCCTACCTTGTAAGGGGACGGATCCTAGAAATCCAAAACCCTAGACTTTCATCCACCATTGTAACCTCGCGAGGTGAGCGAGTAATACAACCAAGAAGGAGTAGGGGCTTTACCTTCTCACGAGGGTCTCGAATCTGGGTAAAAAACCACGGTGTCAACTCTCCATCGTGCATCTGCTTCACCGCTGCAGCCATCACCGGACCCTTTCGGAATCACGCGTTCAGCCCCCTCACGAAACTAGGGATCGTTGGACCCTAGTTCCATCGCGAGACAAATGTCCGACATTTGGCGCGCCAGGTAGGGCGCTGAGGCATGACCCGAGAGGTTTCAGTCGGAGGCACCGAAATGGTCACTCACAGCAAGCCTCGCGATAGCCGCTCCAGGCGGGAACAAGCGGGGAGACTCAGGGGCTCGCCTCGGACTCCCCTGCCCTGCTCCGAGGCCGGCAGCGGGCTCCGCCCACGCCCCTCCGCGAGGAAAGGTGGGGAATTCACTTCGTCAAGCACTTCACCAAACCGGGCATCTCGTACTCCCCTCACCCCGGAGACGGCCCGCCTCATGGCGAAAGAGCTCCTCCGCTACTCGGCAACGGAGGACGGCAGGGAATTGTGGAAAGCGCTCCTTGCAACCTTGATGGATGTCACCTGCGACAACCCCGCGGCATGCAAGGCACGACCGAGCGACATAGCGTACGACACACCTCCTCCTCCTTTCCGCGGCAGACCAGGGTGCCCAGGCAAGGAGAAGTTGCCCGGTGCAACAAGCCTCGTGAGGATCAAAGCCCGGAGAAGGGTCGCCCGATAAATGGAGGATGCGCGGGTCACCTTGGCCAGGCATCGGGGTCATGATACCAGGACCCACCAGGCCATCTCGGCTGCGGGTTTGCAGAACTGAGCAAAACTCGCCGGTGGCATGGAGACCCGCAACTCCAGCTGCCCCGCCCTTACCGAACACCTCTGCCGGGGGTATGGCCGCCCAAGTTCATACCGGAGATGCCCCTGGTACGACGGTGTCTCCAACCCTATAGAATTCTTTCAGCTCTACACCACGGGCATAGAAGCAGCCGGGGAGACAACCACATCCTCGCCAACTGGTTCCCTATGGGACTAGGGCCGGAGGCGTGCGCCTGGCTCCTAAACCTTCCCGAGAAATCTATCAGTTCGGGGATGTGGATGAGCCCGCATACACTTATGAGGACCTCCAAAAAGTGCACCAAGGGCCTGGAGAAAGCCTACACAAGTACATGCAGCATTTGGACTAGAGTCTCGTCAAGGTCTGTAGCGTCACCAATGCAGAGGTCATCATGGATTTCACGGTCGGCGTCTCCGACGTGCGAGTACTCGACAAGATAGGCCGCCACGGGGAAAACCTGTCCACGATGGGCGAGCTCTTCATCGTGGCCGACCACTTTGCCAAGGAAGAGGCCGAGGATCTATTCGACCGCGGCAGGGCCGAGGCCACGGACCTCGTTGTCGAGGACGAGTCAAGCCCCGCCAGGCGCCTGGGAAAGGCGGCAAGTGGCACCTCCTCAAGTGAGAAGCGGGCGGCTCTACCGTCCCACACCTGTACTGCGGTTTCCACAAGAGGCAGGGCCATGATACCAACGAGTGCGTCAAGCTCAGGAAGGTATGGGACGAATATGATAGCAGGAGTACGGCTTTACCTCCTCACGAGGGTCTCGAACCTGGGTCAAAAACCCCGATGTCAACTCTCTATCATGCATCTGCTTCGCCACCACAGCCATCGCCAGACCCTTTCAGAATCGCTGTTCATCCCCCTCACGAACCAAGGGATCATTGGACCCTACTTTCTTCGCGGGACAAATCTCTGACATTTGGCACGCCAGGTAGGAGACTGAGGCACGATTTCAAGACCTTCGACGACGTGCGGCTAGGAAGGCCTAGACGGAGCCAACCTGGCCACCGCCACCGAGCAAGCCCCATGGATGGAGGATGAGGGGGGCTCCTCCTACCGCCCGTCGTGGTAGCCGGCCCCCTCCTCGCACGGCATCACGTCGCTTTCCCGCACCGCGTCTTCTCGTGGCCACCTCGAGCAGCTCACACCGGAGGCCGCCAAATGCATGGTGTGCGAGCTCCTGGACCACCCGCCGGGTGAGCAAGGCCAAGAGAAGTGGTGCGACCAGATCGCCGACCTCCTCAACGCCGACACCCTCTCCCAGGAGGGCCCGGGGGCTTGGACAGTCGGGCGAGAGCTGGGGGCTGGGGGATCGCTCCCGCCCCCTCCACACAGGGGCGCAGCAACAGGTAGGAGGAGGTGCGAACAAAGCGCCAAGCGCAACAGGCCCCGACACCCCAAGACCCAGGACCTGTAGCTCAGGCCAAGCGCCTGGGGGCTAGGAGATGGTGGTGCCAGAAGGCCCGATCCTTCCAAGGAGCTCCAAGGATTGGAGATACGCTGCGCCCCCGCGCGCACACACCTCTGCAAGGCTCAAGCCCTCTAGGTGATCCACCGCCCTCACGCCTCCTCCAGTAGGTGACACTTGTTGCGCCCCTCACTAGGGCAGGGCACTAGGGAAGGGAGACAACTATAGTCGATAGAGATTTCTGCCTATTTTTTGGATGAGTTCTTCCGCTCTTCGGTTTTTCTCCACCCATGTTCCAGCCTCGTCCCCATATATCCACCATACGAGTGGGGGCTGGGATGGTGCCAGTCACCTGTTCGCCCCGTCGGCGACGGGTACTGAAGGAGGGAGCTCTAAACTTGTGGACTAGTTTTGGTGATAAGTCACCTCGCTCGTAGAGCCCTGCCACACGAGACTCTCGTATGGTACATTAACGGGGCAGGGCTGCACTAGGAACGCAGCTTGTCTAGGACATGTACATCCCCGTCCAAGACCGCCGCAACATGCGAAACCCATGATCATCTCCTCGAGAAGGTCACACGCTAGCACATGCCCTACGGTGCTCTCCTTGAGAGGCTTACAGGGTGGCACGTGAGGCTCTTCCCTCCGGCGGCCCAAAATCTCCAGGACCTAAAGTGTCGAGCTCTAAACTTATGGCCCATTCCTCGGCCGCAAGTTACCTCACACACTGTTCATGTCGGCGCATGAGGCACTTCCCTCTGGCGGCCTTTAATTGCCAGGGACTAAAGCATCAAGCTCTGAACTTATGGCATGTTCCTCAGCCATAAGTTACCTCACCCATGGTCCCTCGCACAAGTTAAACACCGCTATAATGGCTCGTGAGGCCCTCTCCATCCGCGGCTCGATCTCCAAAGGGCGTAAAGTGTCGAGCTCTGAACATGTGACCCGTTCCTCGGTTGCAAGTCACCTCACCCATGGTTCCTAACTAAAATAAACACATACTCAACCTGTAGCAATGGCTCATGAGGCACGATCCCTCCACGGCCTGACTTCTCCAGGACTTAAAGAGTTGAGCTCTAAACCTATGGCCCATTCCTCGGCCGTAAAGTACCTCACCCATGGTTCCTGTCCCTCAAAAGATTAAACTCCCCCACGACAACAGGGCAGCCCCCTCCTCGAGAGGATGGCAGAACGGCTCACGAGACACTGACCCCTCTGCCAAGGAGCTTGGAAGGTCAGGCTCTGAACTTGCCGCTCGACTGCAGGCACAAGTCACCCCGCCTGAAGATTCTAATGCCTCGACAAGAGAGTTCACTGCAAGCGTTCCTCGGAGGATACAAACCCTCGATGAGAGCGCGAATGAATACGCGCCTCAAAATAATTTCAAGTTAGATACACGGCCGCTGCACCAGTACACATTAAACAAATCACAGTCAAAAGGGTCCTTTAGGCCAATGGATCTAAAGCGCTGTCTCCCAAAGATGACCCGTCACTCCCTCATCTCCAGGTAAGCCAGATAGGGAACCTCCGTCTTCATCAGAGGACTCAGCAGCCTAAAAATGCTCCCCCTCTTTGACTAATCGAAAGATTGGGAGGAATTAGTCAACGCGTTCATCCACGATCTGGTTGAACCATGCAATCTCGCCAGGCGGGGTGCCCGCAGGGTGCATCACCTTGTCTAGGAGAATTCTCCAAGGGAAGTCGGCATCATACTGATAGAGGATGAAAAGAACATGGGTCACCATGACCCGCATCATCTTGCGGCATTCCTCTAGGTGGAACACGTGGTAAAGCACGACCCTCCCTTCCAGCGCCACCATGATCCGGTTGAAGAGCGTCAGGAAACCTCCATCTTTGTTGGCATTGGAGAGGGGCCCGATGTAGAAATCGGTCACCCTGAAGTCCTACAGGGTGGCGGACACGCGCTTGGCGAGCGCCCGGCACAACTTGCACAGCTCTACCTCCAGCACTTGGAGGTCTCGCTCCACCTGGTCATGAAGATTCCAACATTTCTGGATCTCCTGGTGAGCAGCTTGCAGCTCCTTCAGGGCGTCCTGGTCAACGAGAGCCTAGGCCAGGCGCTCCACCGCTGAACGAAGAGAAGATTGCATCTCCTCTCGCCTCATCACGAATCGGGAATCCTGGAATTCAGCGTTCTCGTCCCATTTCGCCTGATAGGCCTGGCGAAGCTGGGAGAGCACCACCTCGTTGTCCTTCATCTGCTCCGACTCTACAGTGACCTTGGCGTAGCACCGCTGGACGCGGTCGTCGGTGTTTGCACTATGACGATCGACATCAAGCATGCGCTCCTTGAGCCTTTGTTGGGTCATACCTAGTTGTGCCTCAAACACCTCCAAATGGATCCTCTCCAACTGAGCTTCGTCCTCCTGAAGCCGGACTACCTCTTCATGGAGGGCCACGTCTCGCTCCCTCTGGGTAACTCTCCGTCGATCCTCTTCGGCGTCCTTCTCGCAGAAGGCAAGCGCGCATTCGCATACAGAGAAGTCATGGGCGATGCCAGCCAGGTCCACAGGGTAGGCCTTGGGAGGCGAAGCGCGACCCCTGACCGGCGCGTGGGTCACCATGGCCTCGCAAGGCGGCTCCACAAGGTCCTGGCCACCCCTAGAGCTTGTGGCCTCGCCGTGGTTTCTCCATTGCTCCTAGGCCCGTTCGAGAGCAGCCCGCTCCAGGTGAAGGCAATGCCACACCCTAGCCAGACGATTCTCCTCTACATCGATATCTGCAAGGAACTAGACGAGCCTGGCACGGGCAGTTGCGACAATGCCCCACAGGCGCCCCGACCGACCCAAGGAGCTTCCCTTGGTACGCCCTGTACGACGACAAGACCAGCAACTACTCGGCCATACCGAAGACTTTGCGGGGATGACGCAGGAATAGTGGCCCGGTGCTGACGACAGGCTCGCACGGCATCCACTGTACCTACGACAGCCATACCGCTCATACTTCGATGTGACGTACCATACCGGATTCTGTAGATGACCAGCCGGCTGGGACCCGCCTATGGGACCCGCCAGTCGGACTGGCCAGTGAGACCCTTGCCTCTCTGCCTATATAAGGAGGCAAGGCCTCAGTAGAAAGGGTTGGTCTCAGTGCATTTAAGGCAGTAGCTAGAGAATACATCTCAAGGAGCATTTGTAGTTCGTATATCCCTGATAGTCAGATCCGGCAGGAGTAGGGGCTTTACCTCATCACGAGGGCCCTGAACCTGGGTACTTCCTGCATCCAGCTACGCTTGCTTGTATCCAATCCCGCCTGCGGACGCCATCGATAGCTTCCCTGCCAGTCCCCACACCACTATCTAACCTCCTTAGGTACTGCCGTTCCCAATACAACGACAGTTGGTGCCCACCATGGGGCATGATGGCTTCGACCGGAGTCACGTTCCGCACGGGACCCCGTACTTCAGCCGGTGAGCGCGTGGCCTCCGGCGTGGTGCTCATGCTCAGCAAATTCGACTGCGTCATCGACAACGCTTCCTGCTTCGCCGGAACGTCCTTCCCGGCGAACGGCACCGTCCTGCTATTCGGCGACCTCCCTGTCTATGTCGCCACCGTTCTGGAGCATTTCCCTAGGGAAATCATCTCTGTCATGGAGCTTCCGCATCCGGGCGGTAGAGCCTCCGTCGCATCCTGCAGCGTGGAGGTCATGATGGCCGGCTCCAGCTCTCACCCCCGCCAGCCGCGGGAGCGAGGTGCGGACAAGGTTGGGACTTCTGCCCCTCCACAGCCTCAGAACCCGGTGGAGGATGCCATTGATCGGCTCTAGACACCGCTTAACCTCGGGGATAACCCGGAGGAGGCAGAGGCCAACTTCACCATGGAGAGACAGATCCTCCTCCAGGAGGCCATGCAGTTGGCGGCAACCCGCAAGCAACTCGAGATCACCCGGCGCGAGTACGACCGCGCACACGGCTTCACTCCGGCTACCACGGAGCCGAGCCGGCGCGACCAAGTATGGCGCCTGGGCGGCGAGCTAGGCGGTAGGATGGAAAAAGATGGGGAGCCGAATCCTGCACCCGCCCTCATCCGGCCCACCTACAACATGGCCAACAAGAACCTGCGCGCGGCACAAGCCGCGTGAGAGGAACTACCGAGTCTGGAGGGCGAGGCGCGAGCCCGCCAGCACGCTCGTGTGCAGGAACTCCTCCGCATCGCGGACGAGCAGGCTGAAGCCAACCGGCAGATGCAGGAGGACCCCAGCTACTCCAGGGGAGCAAGCTACCTGCCAACAGCAGGGGCGTGCCGTGCAACACCCAGCAGGCGTCCTCCCCTCAACCGGCTAATGCCCGCAGCAGGCGTCGCAGCTCTAGCAACAGGGGCCAGCCACGCCCGGAGCAGACGGTGAACAGCAACCTGCCACCTCCCCCTCCACCAACCGGAGCGCCCAGACCCGCCGGTTCCCGTCTCTCGGGCCGAGTGGGAGCGCCCAACCCGGATTGTCCGGATGACCGTGACCGCATCGAGCTCCTCGCTCAAGCGTGCGTCATAGAGGGAGAAGATTCTACCGGCCCGGTTTGTTTTGGACCCCGCATCCGTAACGAGTCGTTTCCGGATAAGTTCTCCCTGCCCAGGGACACCCCCAAGTACGACAGCAGCATGAAGCCGGAAGATTGGCTGACCGACTATGCTACGGCAGTCGGCATCACCCATGGGAACAAACGCACTGCCGTGCGCTACGTCCCCTTATGCTAACCGGATCCGCAAGGACGCGGCTCAACAGGCTTGCGCCCAGCAGCATCAACGCCTGGCCAGACTTCGAGAAGGTATTCGTCCGCAACTTCAATGGCACGCACAATTGTCCGGGGCGTCCACGCGACCTGGCCTTGTGCGTCCAGGGCGACCGCGAGACCGACCGCGAGTACCTCGCCAAGTGGACAGAGCTACGCAACACCTTCGAGGGCATCCTGGAGAGCCAGGCCATCAGTTTCTTCATCGAGGGGTGCCGAGAAGGTACCATGCTTCGCCACCAACTACTGTGTGACGAGCCGAAAACCATGGCAGAACTCATGACGGTTGCGGACCAGTACGCCACGGCGGATGCCGCCATGAAGAAGCCCCTCCGAGTAACCGCCGACGGACGTCCGACTCCTACGGAGTTGGCTCGCAACCGTCCAAGCAATCCGGCTGGCGAAGCCGGATCCTCCAGACACCACGGCAACGACAACCGGTTCCATGGGGACCGCCAAGCCGGACACCAGAAGCCCCGCTACTACGCGCGGCAGGTCAATGTTGTGGAGGGCGCGCCCGACGCGCCGGCCAACGAGGCAAGGAGGCAGAAGCCACGGCTCACCTTCGACCAGATGTTTGACGGACCCTGCACATGGCATAGTGGTCCGTTCAAACCGGCTACGCACACCACTCGGAATTGCAGCTGGACCCGCTAGCTAAAGGACCAGGGTAACCAGCCTCATCTCCCCCCGCCCCCTCCTGGTGGACCACCACCACCGGCTAGGGGATCCGGTAATGATGGTAACGGCGGCAACGGCGGCAACAACAACAACGGCTACCCCCAGTCGCATGCCGCCTACCACATCTTCGAGACAGAGCAGGATGATAAGCATAGTCGCAGGCGACGCTCCAAGGAGGTCAATGCCATCGTCTCTCTGGTCCCCCAGTACCTGAACTGGTCAGAAACCCCCATCACCTGGAGCCGTGCAGATCAGCCGGAGCGGGTACCGACTCCCGGGGCCTACGCCATGGTGCTTGACCCCCTCATCGTCTCCAATGCACGTACCTGCCGATTCTCGCGCGTCCTCATTGACGGAGGCAGCAGCCTCAACCTCCTCTACCAGTCCTCGCTGGAGAAGTTGGGCATTCACGAATGCGACCTGCGCCCGACTACCACGACGTTCCACGGCGTACTGCCGGGGCCAGCCTGCGCCCCACTGGGAAAAATCTAGCTGGACGTCATCTTCTGGACCGAGGAGAACTTCCGCCGCGAACCAATCTGGTTCGAGGTGGTAAACCTGACGAGCTCCTACCACACTCTCCTCGGGCGCCCCATCCTCGCCAAGTTCATGGCCGTCCCCCACTACGCGTACCTCAAGACGAAGATGCCGGGACCCCACGGCATGATCACCGTCGTCAGCTGCTTTAGGCGGTCGACGGAGTGCGCCACAGCCGGCTCCAAACTGGCCGAGGCCCTCATCATAGCCGAGGAGAAGCGCGTGATCATGCGCAATGTGGCCATGGCCCAGCAGGACATACCGGCTAGCAGCAAACCGGCTGGAGAAGGAGCTTTCCAGCCGGCAAAGGAGAGGAGAGGATCCTGCTCGACCCCTCCGACCCGAATAAGTTCGTCACCATTGGTGCCGGCTTGGACAGTAAATATGAAGGCGCGCTCGTCGACTTCCTCCATGAGAATCGGGACATCTTTGCATGGTCTCCCAAGGACATGCCGGGTGTGCCAAGGGAGTTCGCCGAGCACCACTTCATGTGCGGCCGGATGCCAGGCCGATTAAGCAACCTCTGCGCTGGTTCACAGAAGAGAAGAGGAAGATAATCGGTGATGAGATCACCTGGCTCCTTGCAGCCGGATTCATCATGGAAGTATACCACCCGGACTGGTTGGCGAACCCAGTCTTGGTGCTAAAGAAGAACAAGACCTAGCGCATGTGTATCGACTACACCAGCCTGAGCAAAGCATGCCCGAAAGACCCCTTCGCCTTGCCCCGTATCAATCAAGTTACCGATTCCACGGCCGGCTGTGATTTGTTGTCTTTTCTAGATTGCTATTATGGGTACAATCAGATCCAGCTAAACCCGGCTGATCAGATTAAGACATCATTTATCACCGCCTATGGGGCTTTCTGCTAAGTAACCATGCCTTTCGGTCTGAAGAATGCAGACGCTACCTTCCAGCGCTGCATGCAGAAGTGTTTGCACTCACAGATAGGCCGAAACATGCATGCTTATGTGGATGATGTGGTCATCAAGACCAAGGAGAAGTGTACCCTCCTCGAGGATCTGGGAGAGACATTTGGCAACCTCCACCAGTACCACATGAAGCTGAACCCAGAGAAGTGCGTCTTCGGAGTACCATCCGGCCAGCTCCTCGGTTTCCTTGTATCACAACGAGGCATCAAGGAAAATCCGGAGAAGATCGTGGCCATCGAGAGGATGCAGCCTCCTAGGAACCTGCTTGGAGTCCAGAAGTTCACCGGATGCCTGGCTTCCCTCAGCCGTTTCGTCAGCCGGCTGGGGGAGAAGGCACTCCCGCTGTACCAGCTGATGAAGAAGACGAACAAGTTCTCCTAGACTTCGCAGGCCAACACCGCATTTCACGACCTCAAGCACATGCTGTCCACAGCGCTGGTTCTAGCCACGCCGGCTAGCAAGGAGCCGATGTTGCTCTATATAGCAGCCATCAGCTTGGTCGTCAGCGTCGTCCTGGTGGTGGAGCGCCCTGAGGAAGGCAAGGCTCAGCCGGTTTAGAGACCCGTCTACTACCTCAGCGAGGTTCTCTCCCTCTCCAAGCAGAACTACCCCCACTACCAGAAAATGTGCTACGGCATGTACCTGGCATGCAAGAAGCTCAAGCACTACTTCCAGGAGCATCCGATTAAGGTCGTGTGCACCGCACCGCTGTCGGAAATCATCGGCAACAAGGACGCCACCGGCCGAGTCGCCAAGTGGGCCAAAGAGCTTGTCGCCTACTCCATCCAGTACGAGCCCCGACTCACGATCAAGTCGCAGGCACTGGTGGACTTCCTCGTCGACTGGGCTGAGACCTAGCATCGCCCACTGGTTCCGGATTCGGACCACTGGAAGATGCACTTCGACGGGTCGAAGATGCTTGGGGGCTTGGGAGCCGGCATCGTGATCACCTCGCCCAAGGGAGACCGGCTGGAGTACGTGTTGCAGATCCACTTCAAGGCCTCCAACAATGTAGCCGAATATGAGGCACTGGCACACGGACTCCGACTGGCCAAAGAGATCGGTGTGAACCAGATCCTTTGCTTCGGTGATTCGGATCTGGTGGTGCAGCAAGTGTCCGGAGAATGGGACGCCAGAGAGGCAAACATGGCCCTCTACCGGTTCCACATCCAGAAGCTCAGCGCCTCCTTCGACGGGTGTGAATTTCACCATGTCCCTCGCGTCAACAACGAGGTAGCCGATTCACTCCCCAAGATCGGATCCACCAGGCAGCTGATCCCACTAGGGGTCTCTTTGGAGCACCTGCGCAAGACCTCCATCAACCTGTCGCCAGAGTCAGACTCCATCACTTAGGCAGGAAGCGCTCCGGCTGGCGGAACGGCAGAAGCGGAGCCAGCAGAGCCGCCAAAGAAGAAGACCCGCACCAACTCTGGCAAGGCAGTGCCCTCTGGCTCGCAGGACCCGGGGGCTGCCGGTTCGACAAGCAGCTCGGGGGATGCCATCCCGGGTACGCCACCCGGACGACCCCCCGACACCCGTCAACCGGAGGGTGGGAGCATCCTCGTCATTCAGGAAGTGCCATCCTGCGCACAGCCCTTCATGAACTACATCGCCAATTGAGAACTTCCGGATGACGAGGTGGAAGCCAGGCAAATCCGGCTTCGCGCGCACACGTACACCATCATCAACGGCTACCTATACAAGTGTAGCGTATCCGGCGTTTTCCAAAGATGTGTCGATGTAGACATGGGCTACCGGCTACTCAAGGACATCCACCAGGGCGAGTGCGGGCATCATGCCTCGTCAAGGGCGATAGTCGCCAAGGCGTTTCGCCATGGTTTCTATTGGCCCACCGCCCTCGAGGACGCTGAGCAGCTGGTCCACGCGTGCAATGGGTGCCAGCACTTCGGGCAGCTCAGGTACATGCCAACTTCGATACTCGTGATTTGGGGCCTCGACATGGTCGGTCCCTTCAAGCGAGCACGCGCGAGTATAACCCATCTGCTGGTGGCGGTGGACAAGTTCACGAAGTGGATCGAGGCCAAGCCTATCCAGAAGCTGGACGGGGCGACAGTCGTCACATTCTTCACCGACATCATCAACCGGTTCGGCTACCCCAACAGCATCATCACCGTCAACGGCACGAATATCGCCAAGGGGGCCTTCGCCCGATTCTGCGGCAACAAGGGCATCCGGCTGGACCTTGCCTCAGTCACGCACCCGCAGTCCAACGGGCAATTCGAAAGAGCAAACGGCTTGGTGCTAGCTGACATTAAGTTGCGTCTCATCGAGCCATTGGAGCGGTCACCCGAATGCTGGATCGAAGAACTTCTGGCTGTGTTGTGGAGCCTCCGCACCACGCCGAATAGATCAACCGGCTACACCCCGTTCTTCCTGGTCTACAGATCGGAAGCCGTCCTCTCCGTGGACATCGAGTTCGACTCACCGTGCAAGCTCCTATACGACAAAAAAGCCAACTAGGAGGCGTGGGAGGACGGAGTGGACCTCCTAGAGGAGGCCCGTGAGCTGGCTCTGTCCAAGTCAGCCCTGTACCAGCAGCGACTTCGTCGCTACCATTCAAGCCGGATCTGCCCAGTCGCATTCCGCGAGGGCGACCTGGTTCTCCGGCTGGTGCAAGACACGAAGGGCATGCACAAGTTATCGCCACCCTGGGAGGGCCCCTTCATCATCAGCCGGCCGCTGCCCAACGACTCCTACTACCTCATTGACGCGCAACAGCCGCGCAAGAACAAGATGGACAAATCGGACGAGGAAATCGAGCGTCCCTGGAACGCGGCCCTGCTGCGCCCGTTTTACACCTAGTCGCCAGATAGTATATGTATCCCGCAAACCCTATGAATGAAAATGCGGACCCCTATGAGAATCTCGGGGGCTCCTTGCTAGAAATGTGTTTTCACATCTGCTTTCCAGTTCTAATTTTCCGTCTCCGGCAACCCCTACCTGGGGGCTCGCCAGCTGGCCCGGCCTGCTAAGTCAACAAACCGACTGAGTAGTGTGTGACGATGTCAGAGGCCCACTCTTCGTCTCAGCTGCGGACCGCAACCCAGCTGTCCGATGAGCAAGAGCAAAAGCCCAAGGCATCCCACACGAAAAACAGGGAGGAGGAGCGACAGACCGGGCGTCCTGGCCTTGCAACTAGCTCGAATCAATCCAGTTACTAAGTCGTTAGTACCATGCGCAATGTACTGTCAGCTCCCTTCGATTCCGGCTGCAGACCACAACCCGGCTTCCTGGCAAGGACGCGGCGAAAACAGCAGAGCACACAGGAAAGCGACCAAGTGTCTAGAGAGGCGCAAGCTAGTTTTCAAAAAAAACAAATCAGTTTTCCGGCTACAATTTGGCAGACTAACCTATTAACCTGTGAGGATGTATGTGTATGTATATGTATATTCCTGTCCGACTACCTTGATTCGGAATTCAGCAAGAAAGATTCAAAGTCCTTGCCTTCATCAAGGGCTCTGAATCTCGGGGGCTACACCCACTAGGTGCGCTCGCACGACCCTAGTGGAATCTTGTAGTTCCCGACCGGCTAAAGGCGTTTAGTCGGTCGTTCGGAGCCCAGGTGAGGGCAAGGGCAGGAGCAAGAGAAGGCAAGAAAGATTCGAAGCACCTGGCTACGCTAGCTACTCCGAATCTCGGGGGCTACACCCAGTGGGTGCGCTCGAGCGCCCCCACTGGAATGTTAGTTCCCCCGGCTGAAGGTGTTCAGCCAACGAAAGCAGCCGACTAAGACGAGTATAGTCGGGTAAAGTTAGAAGACGTGAGAAAAAGAAGAAAGATTCGAAGCACCTGGCTACGCCAGCTACTCCGAATCTCGGGGGCTACACCCAGTGGGTGCGCTAGCGCGCCCCTACTGGGGGTGTAGTTCCTTCGGCTAAAGGTGTGTAGCCAGACGAAGCAAGCCGGCAGAATATCGAAAGAAAGTTCGAAATGCACAAGTTGAAGGAAACTCAAGCAAGTTCAATATTAAAAAACAGAAAGGAGGCGAAGCTCCCATAAGTTACCCGGCATCAGAGACAACCGGTACAGACAGACAAGTTTCAAACACAACTGAAGCAAGACAAATACACCCGACATCTCGAGGCAGTAGCTAAGCGGCAGGACCCTTGTCGTGAGGAGCGTCTTGACCGGCAGAGGCTTCGGGCGGAGGAGGAGCCGCGGAGCTCGATCCGGTTCCGGCGCCCGCAGGCGGTGGCGTCAGGCCTTCCGCATTAGGAGTACCGACGGACTCCAAGTCAGTGAGCACCTCGTTGGGGTCCACGTAGTCGGCGATCTTGATGGCAGATCCGCGGAGCTCCAGATGGGCTTGGCGGATGGCGGCGAGGTCGGCGCCGGTATGGAAGCCTCCGTCGATCTTATCGACACGGGAGTCCTTGTACCAAGTCAGCATGAGGGCCAGAGCCATCCCTGCTCCGTCTCGCGCCGCCAAGTCCCGCAACCGGTCCACCCCAGTAGGCGCCTCTTCCACCTTCGCAGCCAGCTATGCCATAGTCTCCGGAACCGGAGCCTCTGGCCACAAGAAGGAGAAGACGTCCCGTGCTGCTTGACGAAGCTTGGCAGCTTCTTCGCCAAGAAGGACGACGAGCTCCTGGGCCGTCGGCTGCGCTCCCGGCCAGTTCTCCTGCAGCCGATTATAAGCCAGCAGGTCTATGCCGGGGTAAAATGCTGTCAGAAGAGAGTCAGATCTGGCTACCGGATCCGGAAAGAAATGAAGGCAGAAAAGGGGGACTTACCCTTAGCCGTGTGGCCAACCTGCATCAGCTCCTCCACTAGAGCCTTCTCCTTCGCCACCAGCCGTTTGATCCCCTTCTCTTGGTCCTTGTTCTGGGCCTCGAGAAGATTGAAGGCCTCGATCCGGCTGGCGAGTGAGGCGTCGCGCTCCTTGATGGTGTCCTCCAGACCGTCTACATTCGCGTGCCAATCCTTATTCTGCAGCCGTAGAGTAGAGTTGGACTTGCTCAGCCGGTCGTTCTATTTCTTCAAGCGATCGATCTCGCGCTGAGCGCACACGAGGATAGCTGTGGAAAACCGGCTATCAGTAAAAAAAAGAGCAAGACGGATTAAGTGAACTCACTCTAGGAGGTCCCGTTGGTGGCAGCAAGTTTCTGCTCCAGGGTCCGGTTCCTACCGGCTACGGCCTCCAGCAGCCGGATCTCCTTCACCGCCAGTTCAAGGGTGGCGGCGAGATTCGTCAGCGAGGTGTCGTCATCCACGGTGTTGGCGGCCAAGGACTCCTTCGCGGCAACCACCGCCGTCCTCCACTCCTCCCCCGGCTCGTCGTCGGAATTGTCGTCGCCGACAACCACGAGCTCCTTGCTGGCAGCGGCCCCCCGCGCGCCCGCGGAAGAGCCACCCGGCTGGGGATCCACCTCCGGCTGAACCTCCACGTCCGGCTGTGGACCCTCCGCTCCGGCTGAGGCAGCCGGTTCAGATCAAGGCAGGGGCGGAGGCGGCGCCGCTGGATAAGGAGGGGCGCTGGAAAAAGAGGTCAGAACGTGCGGTGGAGACCCGGTCGGCGCTCGAGCCGGGCTTGCGGCTCCAAAGGAAACCAGCGTGCTAAGAGGACAGAAGAAGAAAGGGAAGAAGGCAAAGGGGAAATAAACCAAAGTCAGAAAGGAAGAAAAAAGAAGCAGGCAGAAAACACAGAAAGAAAGGGGCAGGAGAGACGTACCCCGGCACAACTGGAGGCGGCCCCTTCTTCCGGCCAAGGCGGCTCGACGACAGGGTGCTGGTCCGGCTCCTCTTGGGAGCAGTTCATCCATGCGCATCGGCTGGGAGCTGAGCGGCCCGCTCCCGCCAACTTCGCCGTTCGTCGCAGGGCGCGGCGCCGGATCGGTGGTCGGCGCGGCCTCCTCCACGTCAACCTTCGGGTGAGGGTCGGCGGCCGGCTCATCGTTCCGGCTGGGGAAGGCATCCCCGTCCCCGTCCGATTCCTCGCCGGACCGCCAAGCGCGTGGCTTGGGCAAGTCGGGCGTGAACTCCTCGAGGGGAGCCTCACCCTCCTCGCGAGGGATGCAAGGAAACATCTACCAAGCATAAGAAGTTAGCCGGACAAAACAAGAAAGAAATGCAGGAAGAACAAAAGAAGTTTCCAGCTAGAAGAACTTACCCGAGGCGCGCGGTTCTCCCGGCTATAGGGCACCAGACTGAACTTCCAGTTCTCCGGCAGTCGTTCCTTGGTGATCGTCCACACCCACTCCTTCAGGTTGTGGTAGCAGGGATCGCGGCGCGACAGCCGGGTCGGGTCCATCCGGCCGTAGTAGTAACACATTTTGTGCGCTCGCCGCAGCAACAGCATCATCAGCCGGGAGATCCAGCTGAGGGTGACGTCCAGACCGGTCAACTGGCAGTGGACGAGGGAGCGCATGCGTTTCAGCATCTCATCCGACTCCTCCTTGTCGCCATGAAACTTCAAGTCCCAGTTTTGTCGGTTGGACTCGACATCCTGGAAGGCCAGAAGGTTGATCCGGTCGACGTTGGTGAGGTTCCTGACATAGAAGCACGACTACCGCCACAGTTGTACCGTCTCATGCAGAAGAAACTTGGGGTAGCCGGTCTACACGCGGGAGTAGATGGAGGCGCCACCGCAGACGACTAGCGGCCCTTGCATGAATTGCACCTACGGCCGGACTCGAAAGAGCCGGCAAAACAGCCCGAGATCCGGCTGGATCTCGAGGTAGCTCTCGCAGAACGCCACGAGTGCGCCAGCGTTCTGATGGTGCTGGCGCCGAGGTGGTGGAGGTGGAGGTCGAAGAACGCCAAGAAGGTGAGGAAGAAAGGGTGCACCGGCAGCGCGAACCCGCGCAATAGGTGCGAGAGGAAGATGATGCGCTCCCCATCTGCCGGGTGTGGCGACACCTCTCCCGCCAGCGCCAACCGCACCGCCACCTCCTCCTCCGATGGGAGAACGCGGGTGGCAAGGTACTTCTGGATCTGATCTTCGGTGACGG
The DNA here is from genome assembly GCA_023614405.1 of Avena insularis. Lineage (NCBI taxonomy): Eukaryota > Viridiplantae > Streptophyta > Magnoliopsida > Poales > Poaceae > Avena > Avena insularis. The sequence goes on along the minus strand of CM042688.1, from coordinate 242,010,707 downwards.
AGGAGCCGCACCAAGCCCCACGGTCGGCTGCCATCTCCGGCTGGCAGGGTGGCCCGTAACGTCGAAGACGATGAGCGGGCGGCGCAGCGGGCTACATCAACGGCAGAGCAAGGGCGCAAAGGGCAAGAGCGCACTTGGGAAGAGGAAACTGCAGCGGGGGAGCGAAGGAAGGGAACTGCCTGCCCCGCGACATCCCTTTAAAGGGCCGGAAGTGCAACCGTCAACAACGCCACGCGTCGCGTATCTGGACGACCCACACCCCAACCGTCGCCTAGATCCTATGTGCCAAGGTGGGACGCGCAGAAGATCCCAGAGCGAGAACCGAAGCGCCGGGCAGTGGCTTCCCGAGGCAATGTGCGACGGGACGTTACGCTGCCCGCCGCAGTGCAATGATGGCGCGTGCGTGCATGGCCGGCGTCAGCGCTGACGTCACGGGTAGCGCAACCGCCAGGCGTAGCCGGACACAAAGTCAAAACCAAGAGGGAGCACGCGCACATTTCGCCTAAGGTCGGAATCCGCACGCGCTCGGGGGCTAGTGTCAGGGGGATGATCCCAGGTACCCCAACCGGATAAGAAACTGGGCAATCGGATCGCGTCCGGCTGACCAGATGCAGACGGACAAAGCAAGATAGGCCGGCTATCGCATTGTAGCCAGATCAACAAGAAGCAGCCGGCTACGGCGACGTAGCCGAAACCAATCAGTGAGACAGGACAACGTGCGTGTCGATTGCGATGCATACATGCGATGACAAGACCGACAACGACCAGCCATACCGAAGACTTTGCGGGGATGGCCGAGAGCGATGGCCAGTCGGCGGCAGGCTCGCCGCGGCGTCCACTGTACCTACGACAGCCATACCGCTCATACTCCTATGTGACGTACCATACCGGATACTGTAGATGACCAGCCGGACGGGACCCGCCTATGGGACCCACCAGTCGGACTGGCCAGTGAGACCCTTTCCTCTCTGCCTATATAAGTAGAGGCAAGGCCTCAGTAGAAAGGGTTGGTCTCAGTGCATTTAAGGCAGTAGCTAGAGAATACATCTCAAGGAGCATTTGTAGTTCGTATATCCCTAATAGTTAGATCCGGCAGGAGTAGGTGCTTTACCTCATCACGAGGGCCCCGAACATGGGTACTTCCTTGCGTCCAGCTACGCTTGCTTGTATCCAATCCCGCCTGCGGATGCCGTCGATAGCTTCCCTGCTAGTCCCCACACCTCTATCTAACCTCCTTAGGTACTGCCATTCCCAATACAACGACAGAGGCTGTGCTTCAATACCGTTTTCGAATTTCAGTTTTTAGACTCTTATACGTGTATTCCCTGGAGAGAATTTGTTGGAGCCTCATAGAACACTAGAAAACTGGGGATTTGGGCAAACGTTTGATTTGCTAATTGTAACTTACGGGTGATTTGGGGCAAATGTTTGATCTTCTATACTTATATTTGGATAATTATATGTTAGTTGTAACCGGTAAATATTTGATATACTGGGCTGTAAATAAGGGTGATATGGGTGCTGTAATATGTTGCTTTGCTAGATTTTGTTTCTGGAGATGACATGTACTTGTCCAATGATGAATGGCTATTGAATAAGATTTTTTTGTGTTGTTTCTATAGATGGCATTATAATTTGAGGATGGGCAAGAACTATATGTTCTTGAGGATAAGTTGAACACATATGTACTTGCACTTGCGGATGCAAAAGTAGATGAAGCAATAGCTGCAGAAGTGGAACTAAAAACTACGGTGAAAAGGGATGATGCAGGGGTGATTCAAATTGACGACGATGAGGACCATTGCAAACGATTGACAGCGACACATATTGTCAACCTTATTGTACAAGATGGAATAAAAGAAATGGATGTTTCATTCAAGTGTGTGGGTGGTGTTGTGAGGTATATCAAGAATAGGACTCTGTAGTTGTGCACTTATGTGTCTGGCCAAACTTGTATGCTTGTTATTTGTCAAGTTGTTATTTGGTGCAGTTGGATGTGCCGCACACTAGTAGAGAATTTCTTATCAGTGGAGCATCTTTTTTCCTACCAATGGCGCATATGGGATGCGCCACTAGTGCTGCGCCATTAGTAATTATTTATCAATGGTGCATATCAAATATGCGTCATTGATAGTAGGACAACCAGTAGCGCACCTTAAATATGCGCCATTGATATTTTACAAGTGGAGCATATATCCAAATGCACCACTGATACTAGATGCACCACTGGATAAATAAAATATGCGCCACTGATGTTTCGTATAGGTATACATAATACAAGGCTCTCAGGTATTTATACATGTACATATAAAGGTACATATACAGGTACATATATAGGTATTTATATAGATACACAACAGTATAAAAACAGAGATAATAATACAAATAGAATTATACATCATCACATCAATTAGAACCCGATATAGTGACAAGTGCCCGAATATTATACAAGTCTAGAACAAATTTATCTCATCTTCTCATACATTACACATTACAACAAGTTGATCATCATCATTAGCCAAGTCCTAAACTACTAAAGGTGAGTAGAGTACAACCGCAATGGCGGTGATGAGCAAGACGGGGAGCACGATCATCAAGGTCTTCATCTGGTTCTGTCTCTCTGCTCTCCAAGGAGGTGGTTCCTCCACCTAGCTTCCACCTGCTCTCTCGTCGGGTACCCTTTGTATCTGTTGCCACTGAACTTGTTCACTTGCTTATGACAATCCTCCCACTCGTCGTAGACTCCTGGGACCCTCCCTCTGAACACCACGTAGCACGGCATCTATATACACAAGGCATATAAGTAATATATCATGCAATAGAAAGGATTAAATGGTTCATCACATGCAGCTCCACAAAAAAGAAGGTTTCGATCTAAGGCAAGCTATTAAGTTTCATACATATGGTAATAAGTAAACGAAGTCTAACAACGACCGTTTCGAGCTAAGGCAAGTTAAAGTTTATGACACACACACACGAGATACACAAACCTGCTGAGCGCTAGCTGCTAGGAACACTACATCATGAAGACTTTGTTTTACACGGCGCCAGGAACGGTTTGTAGTCGTCTTTCGTTGTCCATGTCCTACGGTCACCCTGCGCCTCGAGCCGTGCTTCGATCTCGCGCTTACTAAACGCTCTTTTGCAGGATAAGGCCCCCCCTTGTGATGACATCTTCTTGCACGATGGTCGCAATCTGAGTCTGGATGCGTAAGAAGTCGTCCTTAAGTTCATCATCGTCCATTATTGCCTTAGCTTCGGCCCATGCTCGGAGACTAGATGGCAACATAATAATGTGTGCATTCCGGACGATCGCCCGCAGGTGATGGAGGGCGTAGTAGGCCTCCTTGACACTGTTATCCGGCTGCTTGACGCGGGCGAACTTCATTACGTGTTTGAACACATGTTTGCCATCCCTGAAATTTTCCACCCCCTTCTTGAATTCGCCTCCATTTTCGGCGTATACCTCGAGAGCATCGTCTAGAAGACTCCTTATGTTGGTGTAGTCTTACTTCTTTTGCTCGCTCCCCGAGTCCAAGTACGTGGCTAGCGAATAACTCGGGTGAATGAGGATCAGTGTGCAGTATTTGTCTCTGCGCGAAACAGTTGAAACAAAACAATGTTGGAAAAAGAGAAACCGAAAACTAATAAAGGACAAGTTACGACGACGAGCGAGTGTGTGCACTTACTCGGGAAAGAAAGGCAAAATAAGATCTTTTCCACTCTTGTTGTCCACCATGAAATTTTGGAGGTAGTTCCTTGCGCTAGCCTGGGTCACTGGATTCACCAACTGGCTATCACGCATGAAGTAGGGGTCCACTATCGCGACGCCAGGGGTCTTCTCTCTATTGATCTTCATCGCCCGATGGAGCGAGTATAGGCGGACCAAGTTATAGTTCATCCGCTTGCCATGGAAAAGCTTGAAGATGTCCTCATATGATATGAAGAACATATCCACGGGGGCATTATCGACAAAGCCCACGCCCGTTGGAACATTGACCGTGAAAACAGGGTACGATGGATTTGCTTCTTTAAGAAGGCACTCCTCTAGATATAGAATACCATGATACAGGTTAGCCATCGCTCCACTTGCATTTTTGATCAGCTCCTCACTCATAATCGGTTGACCAGCTATGTGAACCATGGTCAAGGTGCCCTTAGGGGGCTGTGTTAACGGGTCGTCTTGAGCTCGGGGCCTCTTCGGACCTGGCTGGCTCAAAGACTACTTATTATTCTTCTTAGTTCTCTTGTGATGCTTCTTCGTCTCGACATTAGCAGCCATCTGCTCATACGCCGCCTTATGGAGTGTGGTGGGGCTGAAAATGATTCCCTGGGTGCCTTTATAAGGACCAGCGGCACTAGCATCTGGAGGTGTCTCCTCTAGGGTACCATGGAAGTCTAGACGCGTGCATGTTCTGGTACAAGCATTTGGGTCGTCGGCAACGTGGTAGGGCTCATCCATGTTTGGCATGAACAAAGAGTCTGTGACCCTAGTGTTGATCCAGTTATCTGGGTTGTCATCATCATCGTCATCGTTAATGTTGTCCCCAGGTGCATCCTTGGGCGGTGGCAGCGCAACGGCTGCCTTGCCATGTCACGGTGGCGGTCTGGCGACCTTGCCATGTGGGCGGCGGCAAGATGGCAGCCTTGCCATGTGGAGGCAACGGTGCAGCGGCGGCCAACAATAGCTGGTGACGAGAGGTGGTGGCGGTGACTGGTTGTTGTGGCCTCTGCGGCAAGGGCACATGTGGCCGCTGAGTTACTTGTTGTTCCTTCACAAGCCAAATCTGGGTCTTTGGCCATGTCAAGACCCAGCCACAGCAATCTTGAAGGTTCTTATGATCATTAGCACCTCGAGGTTGGCTAGGGGGTCCAAGTCTTCGCACCCCGGCAACACCCGAGCCAGCCGGACCTTGAACACGTCATCCTGCATCGACTTGTGGTGCATCGTGTGGCTATTTGGTTGAATAATTGTGCCCTTGCCAACATCCTTTAGATCGCCGTCAACGTAATGCATGAGCATGCCAGGAGTGTCCTGCGGAAGAACAAGCATCGTGATATGGAGCTAGCTAGTCATCAAAGGCAAAGGAGATGAAATGTTATCAACATGCATGTGTTGGCCGGCGTCATTACCTTGGAGATGGTGTTGAGCTCGGCTAATGTCGAGACACCGGTATCATCCTCCAGCTGAGATGCCTTATGAAGCACCGTCGGTTGCGCCTTAGTTTTGGTGGGAGGGGGCATCAGTGTGACCTGCGGCTCTGTGTTGGCGCCGGCGGGAGGTGTCACCAGAGCGACCTCCGGCTGCGCGTTGGTGTTGGCGCCGGCGGGGGGGAGGGCACCAGAGCGATCGGGTGCATCTCGACATTGGCGGACTCAGGCGTCACCATGATCAGCAACACGTGCTGGATCGAGTTGCTGCCAGAGAGGCTGGGCACCACGAGCGGCCCTCGTCGACCTACCGCATTCCAAGCAGCGATCCCCTCCCACAGCTCATTGGGAAACATCTCGTGGATCTCCTCTTGCACTTTCTCGTCGATCAGCCTCGGCATCTGTTGCATCTGCTCCTGGAGGACTTCAACCTCGCGTTTTTCACTTGCCGCCGTTGCGGCCTTCCTCTCTTTCTTCGCCTTTGGATCTTCTTTCCTAAAGTCGCCAACCTTTTCGTACGTACCATAGCCGGACACGCGGCCAAATGAAGTCGGCAGCATGGACTTGGCCCTCCCCTTGAACATGTTTGTCGCCCTGTTGAAGGGCGTGTCCCATCGCGGGTCCGCCGTCGACCCCTGGGACGAGCTCGCACTTGACGCACAAGACTTTTCTTCGGATGTCTGAAGAGAAGGAAAGTGATCCCATTTAGAAATTCGGCTTCATTACTTAATTAGAAACACAGATGTACTCCGAGATAAATTCCTTACCAGCCTTTTCTGGAACTTCCTAACATCGTCGTCGTCGGTAACGAATTCCTTGAGTTCGGGGTGGAGATAGTAGCGGGCACAGACAAACTGCATCACCTGCTCATCCGTGAATTTGTGTCACGGGTTATCTTTCCCTAGACGGGCATACTCGGCATCCTCCTTTGCCCAAACAGCCTTTTTTCCTCGGTAACCGCCGCTTCCGCAATGTTGCTTACCTATGTTCAGCTCCCGCATACTCCTCCCCCACTCGGTCCATTCCTGACCTTCCGGTGAAGTGCAGTTCACCTTGAACTTGATGAATTCATCTTCGTCGAGCATCGGCTCGACCTTCTTTATCTCCTCCCAACTTTTACCCTCGTTAATCCTCCTCTTCACTCAGCTTTTCCAGCTGCTCAAGGCGGTGCTCATCCTCGTGAGTGCTAACTTGTTTACCTTGTTCCCTATGAACTTGTACCGTTTGTGAAGCTTCCCAATGAGGAGTTCTCGCAACCGTTTGTTCTTTATTATGTCCTTCTGGTTGATGCTCATGCTCTCTCGCACGATGCACCCGAGTTGTAGGCTGTACCCAGCGGCAAGCTTCGCAGGCTCCAAGGGTTGGCCACCAGGTTTCACAAGGGTGAACTCTTCGCGGTTGGTGCCAAGTTTTGGCAGCATCCGCTCCTGCCTTTCCGCCTTATTCTTCTTCTTCCTAGCGGGCAGGGAGGCGCCATCGCCGTCCACGCATTCACCGCCATGACTTGCTTCGGCCTCCTCGTCACCATTACTGCTTCCATCGTCGTCGCCATCTTCGGCCTCCTCCTGATATTCAGACTCCTTGTCATCTTCTTAGTCCGCATCTTAGGCCTCCTCATTAACTTCATCATGATCCGTAGCTTCAGCCTCCTCGTCAGACCCGCTTAAGTCATCGAAAACCGCCAAAACATGATGTTGGCTCTTCTTGCTCATTCTTCGACGCTCATGGGCTGAGAAGGGCCAGCCTCGACGTCTTTGTCTCCGCTCGACATGTTTGCTCTTCATAGAAAAAATGCAACAATGTAATTAGTACAAGCTAGAGTCGACCGAAAAATTTGGCATGACCTTTGCTATTTTTTTGACCTAGGGGTGCCCATTTCTCAACCGAAACGGAAGTGAATCAACACTTCAGGAGAAACGGGCAACTCAAATGAATTCCCTACAACAGTTTTCATACAAAATAATGTGCTCCAGTTTTCAAATAGATGACAACCATCCAATCACACATATACAAAGAGCAAAAATAGCTCTAGGTGAAGCAAAAAATAACACATTATGCCTTGCAGAGCTCCAGATGTACCTTGCATGCTTTGACATTTCTATGACAGATTATACTAGTTGCAGTGGCACAATGCCTTCTTTTAGCTTTAATTACACAATAGCAAGGTGCAGAAATATATGGCATCAAAAAAGAACTAAACATGACTTCAATTACTAAGAAATCATAAATGAATAATATGCATAGGGAAAACAGATAAATGTGGTTGGCTTCTAGTATATCAGGAAGTGACAGGTGCATATCGCACATCATCAAGCAGGTTTAAGCAATTAGCTTATTATGGGGATCCTTTATTACCACCACACATGTGGGCTTTCCCAAAGCAAGCTAAGACATATTCCAACAGGAAACCTACCAGCATTAGTATGTAACAGGAAAACGAAACGATGATTATTTATGCCCACGGTAACTGCAACTGAGCCCCAACAGTTGGTGAATAAAGAAGCATGTACCATATTAAACAACAATGTAAACTCTAAGCTACATGTCCCTTCAAAATCATGTATGTACGACAGTCTAGCACAAGAATTATGAGTACACTAGTATCAAACTTAATGTCGCAAATAACTCGTGGTCGTATGTAACAAAAGAGCAACTGCAGTGTGAAGGCTTGCACGGTGTCCCTTCAAATCGTATATATGCAACAGCTCAATTTTCCCCAATGCATGCTACCGCATACTACAATGGGGACTGTAACTAAATCCCCAATAGTAGATGAGAAAAACAAGCATAAACGGCAGCGCAAGCTCCGCTGTCCCTCGAAATCATGCACACACAAGAAAACTTCAAATGTTTCTCCTCCCCCAATGCAGGTCACTGCCAACACTAGCGAAACAGAGAAACAGATGACAGACCGTACCCATCCATGGTAAGTGCAAGCAATCCCCAGCAGACCGTGGATCAAAAAGCATGCAAGCAACATTAGTTTCCCCCAACGCGGGTTAACCCACATCGGAAATTAAAACCTAGCAACATTATTAATTGTGTAAGAGAAAACCAAGCGATGACGATTGCACCCGTCATGGTAACTGCAACTGATCCCCCCAGCCCTAGTAGTTGAGGAATAGATAGGCATTTGATGTAAATAAACATTATCTACAAAGACCTTTCATGTAGTTTTGATGTCAATTTTCAATAATAAATGTACCCAGCAACTAACTAAACCCCAATACATCATCCATCTCCCCATTTTGGCATGCTTAATTCTGTGTAATTCAAATTCACATATAACACTCTAGCACTATATATGGCAATATATTCCCATACCGACAAAACAAGGACGAAAATAATTGAACTATCTCATTCAATTTGAGACGACCTGTACAATTGATAGTAGGTATAACATAAAAAATGTCTCATGCGCATATTATATGTCCTGATATAGATAGCCATTACCACGAAGACCCTGCATAGAATCTGAATGGTTTTTCTCTGTTGAAAGTACCCTACAACAAAGACTATTCGTGCATTTTTATATCTAACACGATGTCTTCTCTCGGTGGCAACCGCTTGAGAATACAATGCAAGAGAAGAGAAGAACAATGGGGAAGAGAGCTTTGGGAATAGGAACCATCGAGAAATAAAACCTTGTTTTCGAGCAAAAAAAGAGTATACCGTGATGTTTGCTCTAATTCGACACCTTTCCCTATGGCCCTTTGATTTGGCTCTGGCTTGCTACACATGGGTTTGACGTGCTTACATTGGTAGGATTGGTCTGAATCCAAAAATCGAAGCTGCTGTAGCTAGAATTTAAATACCCGTTAGCTCATGAGGCCACTATACAAGATTCAGGAGAAGGTAATTGCAACTACCTGGCAACTGTCAATTGCATGGTCTAGAATACAGGGGTATCCACCGAGGACAGTGTTCCCATCTATGTATTTGCGGTACTGTTGTGCATGTGGTTCGTCGTTGGACACCTCCTAGAGGAGGGCAAATGGTAAATGGCTTAATGAGTCCATCACCAATCCAGCATGAGTGAAGCGTGTAAAGGACAATGCAGCAAGCGCAAGCGGAGCAGCAGATCTACCTAAAGAATCTGGAGACAGAGCGATGGGTTTACGGAGGTAAATTTAATCTATGATGGGGTCTTGGGACGAACAGATACAGAGTGACATAAATAGACATGGCTAGTTGGGGCCGATCGAGCGGTGAACTAGATCAGAGGGGGTCGGGAGGGGAGGGGATGGGGTGGGTTATGTACTCTACTGGTTGCGGGCAGTGAAGAGGACTCTGCGACCTGGGTGCGGCGGAGGGCCTGGTTGGGGAGGGGCTTGTCCTCGTCAGAGGGTTCGCGCGCGCAGCCCTTCTCCTTGTCGGCGGTGCTCCTGGTGCTCCTCCTCCTCCTGGTTGCTCCAAGGGGACAGGGTGGCTCTCCTAGCAAAGGGACGGGGTGGCGCTCACTGGCAACGATTGCTCCGGTGGCGGCAGGGCGACTCCGGTGGCGTGCTAGGGTTCGCGTGAGACACGAAAGGGGATTGGTTGATATGAGAGACAGTGAGAGTGAGAAGAAAGGACCGATCGGTTTTTTGGCTAAGTGTAAAAAATCCGTGGCACATATTTTTCAATATGCGCCATTGATATTCGACACTTAGTCAAATAAAACGACGCCCTCATATGTGACAGTAACACAGGCTTACCGCAGTGGTTCGACTGATGGGGCAAAACCTGGGCTGGGGCATCCAGGTTCAATTCCTGGTTGCTGCCTCACATTTTTTGGCTAAGTGTCAAATATTCGTGGCGCATATTGCCCAATATGCGCCATTGGTATTTGGCACTTAGCCAAAAACAACGATGCCCTGGTCTATGTCAACAACCCCAGGTTACTGCAGTGGTTGTTGACGTTGTGTGCTGCATCTGGAGCAGCCAGGTTTGATTCCTGGCTCTCTTAATTTTTTTAGTATTTGGCACTTAGCCAAAATACTTGTCATTAATATCTAGTATATTTTGTAACAAATAGTAATTAAGTTTAACATTCACAAATCTATTTAAAACAAGGACATCCATTTGCAAGTACATAGGCAATTATTAATTTATTTAAAACAAGGACATCCATTTGCAAGTACATAGGCAATATCCATACACACCAATATTCTTCACAATCTAGCGTCTCTTTGAAATCTTCTTGCCCTTCTTCCTCGCGGTTGAATAATTTAGGCTAGAAAGGTTAAGGTTTCTTCTCGTGAACGGATAACCTTTAGTAGGTAGGGTGGTCTTCCTTTTTCCTGCAGCAGTCGGCTTGTCGAAGTACTTGTCGAATTCCTCTTCGATCTTCGGCTCACTGTTCTTTTCTAAGTCTTGCTCGTTGGCGGGTCCATCCATTCCGATGATGCTCCTCTTGCCCCTCCTCACGACAACACAGCTTGGCTTTTGACGGGTCAGTGATGAAGAAACATTGGTCAACTTGGCTCGCGAGTACCCATGGCTCATTTTTTGCGGAGGCCTTCTTCGCAGAGGCATCGGGTATAACCATGGTGGTGAAATACCGACCCTCTTTTTGGACGCTCTTGGCCCATCTGACATGGAACATCGGCACCTTCTCTCTGGCGTAGTTGAGCTCCCAGATCTCCTCGATCCTTCCAAAAAAATTGTTCCTTGACGGTGGCTTCGTCATCAGCATAGGATAGCATCATTACTCCTGATTTCTGATAGTCGCTGCTCATGTCCCTTTTCTCGGTGTAGAATCTGTACTCGTTGATGTCGTACGCCTGATATGTCCTCACGTTGTGCCCGGGGCCATTTGACAAGGCGAAAATTAGTTTTTCATCCTCCGTAGAAGGCGTTTGCGGGTCTGTGGGGGGATTGTCTTGAAGATTCTTCTTGAACCAAGTCGTGAGTTGTTCTCTCTTGTTACGTCTCCCTTCTTCCTCGGTCGACCAAGGTAAATGAACTTCTGCTCGATTAAGCTTTTGTGCTCTTCCACCCAAGGATCAACCAATTTGATGTGTTGTAGCACGACTCGGTGTGCCCTGTCAAATTCATCACGTCGACCCTTCACGCCGACATGCATGGTGCAAAAGCCCTCGCGGTGGCCATATCCAGTGAGCCTGCCGAGGTGCGTCCTTTTAGGCAGACTAACAGGGTCATCCTCATCGTCTAGGTCGGTGCGTAGATAATTCTGGCAGAAAGAGATGCACTCGTTGGTCAGAAAGCCCGTGACAATGCTTCCATCTGGATGGGACCTATTGCGTACGAATCCTTTGATAACACTGTTAAGCCTTTCAAACGGCATCATGTTGTGCAGGAATGTCGGCCCGAGATGAATGATGTCATCCACGACATGGACGAGTAGATGGACCATGATGTTGAAGAATGCGGGCGGGAAGTAAATCTCGAGCTCGCATAGTATCACGCCGATCTCATCTTGTAGTGTGTCGAGCTGCTTCAAGCCAATCGACTTCCTCGAGATGACGTCGAAGAAGTTACAGAGGCCAAACAGCGTCTCACGGACGTGCTCCATCATTATCCCTAGGATCGCAACAGGAAGTATCTGTGTCATCAGCCCATGACAGTCGTGAGACTTCATCCTGCTGAACCTCTTCTTCAATTTGTCCAGATATCTGCCTATGTTCCCCGAGTAACCGTAAGAAACTTTGACTCCTAGGAGGCAGTTGAAAAACTGCTCAAGCTCCTGCTCACTTAGAGTGAAGCAGGCAGCCGGAAACACTACAATTCCCCTCTTAACCCTTTTGCGACGACCTTGAGTATCTTCAGGCACCGTCTCAACATCATCACCGGGCGGCAGCGTCTCATGAAGTTCTTCCTTGATGCCAAGTTCCATCAGGTCGTTCCTTGCTTTCGGCCCGTCTTTGGTCCTATCCGGCATGTTGATGATAGTGGCAAGCAGACTCTCGCACACGTTCTTCGTGATGTGCATGACATCAAGGCTATGGGGCATGTATAGGTATTTCCAGTATGGCAGGTCCCAAAAAACAGGCCTAGCTTTCCACACACCATGCAGCAGTTTCGTCCTCGGACGCTTCTTTCCCGGCAAAGGGCACTCTTCCCAGTTGTCCAACATATCTTGGATCACTTCTCCGCTCCTCGGATGTGGGGCTTTTTCGAGCTCTACTTTGCCATCGAATAGATCTTTATGCTTTCTCCACGCGTGATCCTTTGGAAGCCACATTCGAGTCCGTTGGAACACGGTCTTCGATGACCCGGGATCCCTTGGTAGCTGGAGATGCGGGGTCTTATCCATGCACTTGACACATGCTTTGTGTCCGTGGTTCACCTGGGCAGACACATATGCGTAACTGGATAGTCCTGCACCGTTGTGAGCAGCGCGGCTGTCATAGGGAAATAATCTACTGTGTATGCGTCCCACGTATGGGCTTGGTGCACAGCCAAGGAGGGCGGTTGTATGGCCATACAAACATGGGCCAGGTGCTATGTGTGTTACTCTGGTTGCCAAACGGATTGAGTCCATCGGTGCTCATACCAAGCCTGACGTTCCTTGGATCGCCCCAAAGTCTGGAAAGTCAATGTCCAGTGCGTTCCACTGGCTAGCGTCCGAAGGGTGTGTGAGGATCTTGCCCTTATGTGGATCATCTTCGGCCAGCTTCTTCCTTTCCGCGTGCCATTGCATGAGCTTTGCTTCCTTAGGGTCCACGAAATACCGCTGTAGACGGGGAGTGATAGGAAAGTACCATACCACTTTCCGAGGAACTTTCTTGTTCTCTCTCTTGTATCGTCCTTGGCCACACATCGGACATCTGGTTCTATCCTTGTACTCGTCCCAATAAAGTGCGCAGTCATTAATGCAGGCATGGTACTTAACATACGATAGGTTGAGAGGACATACGATTTTCTTGACCTCCTCGATACTAGTTGGATACGTGTTCCCCTTGGGAAGACGTTCTTGCCAAAATCTCATGTTTTTGTTGAAGCTTACGTCGGTCCATTTGCTTTCTGCCTTCATCTCCAGAGCCTTGAGCAATATGTTCAAGTGGGTATCCTCGGGCCGGCACCCAGGATACAATGGAGTTTTCACGTCTATCTCCATCTGCGCTAGCTTGGCTTTCTCCCTGGAAGTAGCTTTGGTGTTGCTCGTCTCCCTGAGAAGCAGTTCCTGAACATGAGGGTCCTGCCAGGCCGAGGTTAGCCGCGTGTTTTATATGTCTGTGTCTTCTCCACAGGCACCTCCTTTGTGGTGATCATCATGTCCGTCACTGCCATCATCTCCTTCGTGTTGATCATCATGTCCGCCGCTGCCGACATCTCCTTCATGATCATGATCATGTCTGCCACCGACATCTCCTTCGTGATGATCATCATGCCGCCCTTGTCTTCAGGATCATTGATGTCCTCGTCATCTTCAGAATCATAGCCGCGCATGTAACCACGCGTGAGAAGGTGATTCTCCAGGTCTCCGGAATCAGGGTCAACCAAGCTCCTGAGATTGCATGTTCGACACGGACATCTTATGTAGGTCCTCTTGTTCAGAATCATGTCGGCACCGCACATTTCTTGTATCTAGCTGCTCGACCTTCGCTCATGTGTCTAACCATGGTTTCCTGCGTGGTATAGAGCAAAAAGAGAGAGTATCTTAGAACCACATCACCATCATGCACACACACACAAATGCATGCATGGCCGTCGGAAAAATTCGGCATGACATCTCCTAAAAATGGGACATATGGATAGTGCAAAAATTTGCCGAAACAGAAATTAATAGACATTTCGGCAAACATCCATGCACCACCAGAGCAAGCAACATGCTTTCTTCTTTGTCACCTGCAAACATTCATGCACCACATCCATGCAAACACATCATCCCTCTCGCAATAAGAAGGCTTCACAAACATAAGCATGCACACACATACACACCGCACCGATGTCCACCCTCCACACAAAACATCCACATGCATGTCCTCCAACAACTCACCTAGTAGAATTGTTACCGAGCCAAGTCCGTGACGAGATAGTGTGGTTGTTGTTGGAGAACAAGATGGATGTTGGAGGAGGAAAACTAGCTGGTTTAGTAGATCTACAACAATTGGAGAGGCTTCCCCTCACAAAACTATGAAGCAAGGTAGGTTCAACAACCAAGAATGGAGAAAAGAATGGAGAAATTGAGGTGGCGTGGAGGAGGAGGACGAGCTAGATCTAGTTTGGGGTGGTGGATGGAGAAGAATGAAATGGTGGTGCTGGGTGGGGGTGGATGCCAACTTGTAGATCTGGACGAAGTTATCATTGGCGCATATTACACTAAATGCTCCACTGATAAGTCTTCCATGTTTTCAGGGGTGGGCCCAAGACTTATCAGTGGCGAATTTACTACTATATGCACATTTGGAGGGAAAGTATCAGTGGTGCATATCATGAATGCGCCATTGATATTCCTGCCACCTTTCAGAGTGGTGGGGTCCAGGTGGGGCCCACATAGTTACCAATGGCGCATATAGGAGAGGATGCGCCATTGGTGAGGAGAATATCAATGGCGCATATGGATATATGCGCCATTGATATTTGGTCCACATGCCTCTATAGTGTCGGGCCCACATTATCAGTGGCTCATTATTTGTGATGTGCGCCATTGGTTATAAATAATATCAGTGGAGCATATTTTTAAATGCGCCACTGATAATTATTAGTGGAGCATATTCAAAAAAATGCTCCACTGATAATAAATCTATCCATAAGCCTTTCTCTAGTAGTGGCATGTGCATGTCCGGCAAGTTCTTATCTGTAAGATGTCATTTGCTTTGAACTATCGAGTATGAAAATGCTGCCATATTTTTTCTATTTGGGTAATATGGTCATGACCAAAGACTGGACCGAAAATACCGACGAATGAATACAGAAAGACCAAAAAGACCAAAGGTAATTCGGGTAGCATTTATGGATGACCGAAATTTTTAATGACCGAACAGACCGGAACGAATAGACCGGACTGAACAGACTGAACGTCTAGGCCTACCCACCGTGGGGCTAGCGGTGCTAGCAGGGGTAAAAATCCGGACAGGAAACATCATCGGCACCGATGAACACATCGTCTCCGGGCTCGTTCATCACTTTGGAGCACTGGACTATGTCAGCGACAACGTTGGGAGCTTCAGCGGGTGTCCACCTCCGCGCAACGGCCTCTTCATCAAGCTTGGTTCCCACAAGATCTATGTCGGCATTGACGAGTCCTGCATTCACCCGCAGCACGTCGTCGAGGGAGGCGAACCACCCCTTGGTGCTGCTCGCGGCTCGCGTATCACTCGCCCCGCTAGCTACGCTGAGGTCATGATTACGGTGCCTGACATAGGGGCAAGCAACGACCCAGTGCTAGAGCTAGAGGCTATGCCAAAGCAGGAAAGATCCATATTCCCTTCGCTGGAGAGGCCAGAAAATGTACTACAGCAAGCAATAGATAGATTAGCAACACATATAGCACCAGTGGTAGATCTGGCTCAGGCACAGACCGAGCTAGAAGAGACTAAGCAGAAAATGTTAGCTGGGGCGAAAAGGGTAGCTGAGTTATAGCAGTCACTGAACATTACTTTGCGGGAGTATGCAAAGGCAAACTGTATAGATGGAGTAAAAATCTGAGGTAGGAACCTGATCACTAAGATAGACCAGGAGTATGTGCCTAATCTGGGGCAGACATCTACTATAGTGATGGCAGGGCTGGAGAGGTATAGCACCCCAGCGAAAAACCTCAGGGCTGCCAATGCAGCTGCATCCGAGTTAGAAGGTTTGGCCGGAGAAGCCAGAGAAAGGCAACAGGAGAGAGTTAACAATTTGCTAAGAGTAGCATGTTAGTAGAATGAGAAAATGAATAGGGCAAACCCGGCGCAACCCGGAGCGTCGCATGTAGTTCATTCGACATAGAATAACTCGGCATAGTTCGCCGGTGCTACATCGTCACCACATGATCGCCCTAGACGAGAGGAGGTGGTAACCTCGGGGACAAAATGACAAATAGATGGTCCCATATGACCCGGTTAGGGCAGGGAAAGGAAAAGTAGTGCAAGCTAACGAGGACCGTCACAGTGCCAGCCGAGGTGAAGCTGGTCGGGGTAACCGTGACCAAGGCAATGCCGATCAAGGAAATGCTGCCAACAGTAATGCCGAACAGCGTAATCTGGCGGGAGCAGAACAAAATATACCTTGGCAACAACAACAGCAATATGCGCCTCGGCAGGAGAGAAGTGTCGGCCTAGCAATGCAGCAGCAAAATTCTCGTCCGGGTCAAGATAGATACAATGATGGTTATTCGGTGATGGCCGATGCCAGATTTCCTAGGCCGGAGCACCATGTGTTTGGATCAAGATTAGGAAGCAGGAACTTACAGTCGGATGATGCAAGGCTGAAGTTGGACCAGATCTATAGGTCGTAGATGATTGACGTGCAAGGTCCTCCGGGTCCCGCATGTTTCAGACCGCGGATCATGAGGGAGCCACCAGTGCTGAACTTTCAGTTGGCCCGGGGAACAAAGACGTATGACGGTAGCACTAAGCTGGATGATTGGCTAATTGATTATGTAATTACGGTGAAGATAGCCACAGGTAATTTGAGATGGGCAGTGAAATATGTGCCCCAGATGTTAGAAGGACTAGCAAGGGTCTGGTTGAACAACTTACCACCGGGAAGCATCAACTGTTGGTTAGATTTTGAGAAGCTATTCATCAGCAACTTTTCGAGCTCCTACAAGAGGCCGAATAGGTCGCAAACTCTAGCGTTATGCAAGCAAAGACTGAATGAGACAGACCGGGAGTTCTTGACTCGCTGATGCAATGTGCAAAATTCCTGTTAAGGGGTAATTGAATCACAAGATATTGTGTGGTTTGCCCAGGGGTGCAGATATGCAAGTATGCTATGGCAAAGATTGCAGAGAGATATGCCAACCATGTTCGCTGAGATGATTCAGATTGCAGATTCGTACGCCCTAGGGGATCCAACTCAGCCTCGGATCATGTCAAGTGAGTCCAATGATGAGTATTACCCTCGTGAGGGTGCAAGATTATCACGGTGCAATGACTTTCGGGGTAAGATAAGGGACGATCGGCCGGATTACTGGTATAGCTCGTAGGAAGTGGTAGCTGTGGATCAGGATCAGCATAATGCCGGCGCTAGCCAGCGTCAGAAAACTAGAGGGCAACAGTGGCAACAAAAGGGTGAAGGCAAGAAACCTTGGATGCTAGAGCAGAAGAAACAGTTGCAGGAAAGAAAGGACATGCCGAGATACACATTTGAGTCTATGTTGGATCAACCGTGCAAGTTCCACACGCCAAGTCCAAATAACCTGGCGAATCATACGACCCGGCAATGTGAGTGGATGAGGAAGCTAGAGAAAAGTGGCTCGGGGAATGCTCAGGCACCTCGGCACGATGCATCTCGGCATGATAGACCTCGGAACGATGCACCTCGGTAGCAACAGCTCAGTGGAGGAATGGAAATCAACTAATGTTGCCTCCACCTCCACCGAGGTATGAGGACCATGAGAGAAGGGATGCAGTGCATCAGGTGAATAAACAGCAGCAACAAGACCAAAGATATCATGAAAATGACGGCATGAATGAGTACAGAGAACATCACCAAAGTTACTACGTGTTCACCACAGAGGAAACGGATAGAAAGTGCTTGCAACACCGACATCTGGAGGTGAACATGGTAATATCGGCTATGACGAGGTATATGCCTTGGGCAGAACAAGAGATTACCTGGAGCATCAAGGACCACCCTAGGGTCATGCCGAGTCCTAGAACATATGCGCAGGTGTTGGATCTGATGTTCATTGGGCCAAACATCAACATCAGGTTTTCCAAAGTGCTGATAGACAACGGAAGTAGCTTTAACATCATGTACAAGGATACCATGCACAAGTTGGGAATATCGGAAATTATGCTCCAAGCGACAAGGACCACTTTCCATGGCATTGTGCCGAAGAATATCATTTTGCGGCCCGAAAGTTGGGGCGCCCAGGTAACGCGGTACCCAAGTTCCCTGAAATCAGCCGCGATGACTACAGTTGGTATGCCAAATACTCAGAGGGTCTTTTTCGGCACAAATTCAACTTTATGTTTCAATACAAAATATTAGGCTAACGGTCGTCAAGTTGGGCCCTCCTGTCAGTTCTTGCTGTTATGTCGCTCCCGTCGCTTAGGTGTCAATTAGGCTTGCAGCATTGGCACCTGCATCCATTACGCGTCTTCTTATTCCCCGGAGCGGCAATCTGTGGGGCGTCGCGGCCATGGCGCAGAGCTGGGACGTGGATGAACCTGATCGGCCTAGCTCTCCTCCCTGTAGGCTTGCAGAGTTGGCGCCTGCATCCATTATGCATCTTCTTCTTCCCTGGAGCAACAATCTGTGGTCGCGGCCATGGCGCAGAGCTGGGACGTGACGAACCTGCTCGGCCCCGCTCTCCTCCCCATCCCGAGTCGGAGCTCGCCCTCACCATGGACGCACCCATGGCACGGTGCGAGGACGAGAATTGGTTCCCGGTGAGATCTGTCACCGTGTCGAACATGCTCATTTCTATTTTCCTCCTCTAGAATCCGAGCTCGCTGTCACCATGGTTGCACCCGCACCAATTCTGCCACCTCTGTCGAGGTCTCTATATTAGCTCAAGTTCTTCCATGTTGGACCCGTAAGCGAATTCGGATCTGGGCGGTGGCAACCCGTTGTTGAACCTATAAGGAATTTGCTGAAGACTGTGTGCCGCTCCAAGGTCTTCGGCTTCTGCCAACGTCCACCGCTAATGTGAGATCATTTAGTTACTTCAATACAAAATATCGACCAATTTAACTTGTTGACGTATTCCTTGACAATTATAATATAATCGAGCACTAGAAATATTTTGTAGTGTGCATGAGCATGATCAGTAATATAATTGAACACTAGAAATTTTAAGGCACTCCATATAAAGGAGTTGATTAATATAGAAGGTTCACCAGAGACACCACGGATATATTGTCTTACATGCCACACATAGGTAATAATTAACTAAAACAAAATAAAAGAAGGGATGATAGCAGGAGGCCGGGACACGGAGACGCCTAGCAGGGCAGGGGCAATAGCAGGAGGCAAGGACAGCCTTGTTAATGGGATACAGGCCAGTCCTGACATAATCCCAGAGGAATTTGCCGAAGGCTGCGTGCCGCGCCAAGGTAATCGGCCTATGGCTTTTGCCTCCGCCTCTGGCATCACCCACCGCGTGCTGGATCATGCTGTCGAGGTCCATGTTAATTATTCTGCCATAGAATGGGCAAAACAGTCTCCCCCTACGGTAGAAACGGGTTAGCCCACACCGTAACCACCTCAGCACGTAGAGGCTCTTGTTGTCCCTGGATTCCTTATTACCGTCCACTTCATCATCATCCTCCTATTGATTTTTAAGAACATAACTTAGAACTCATACATATGATTGAATTGTATTACAACTCAAGAATTAACAACATTTACATGTAAGACAATATATACGTGGATATCAAAGAGAAAGCATCTCAGCAATAGTTTGGTCGGTTCATATATCATTTCATCTCAACACAATGATAAATAATTGCATCGGAGTGTATGTAGAAGAAAGATTGCGGCCTCATAAGTTTCTTCAGGGAAGGCGTAAGCAAACTAAGTAACAATTGCACAACCTATATTGTTCTTGTACATCGCCCCAGGTTCACTAACTCATCCCTGAAAAACTCTAACACCAACATGTCTGCCTCTCTTTTGGGACAAATTTGAATCATTGGCCACAATAAGAAATTGAAATGTGATCGTACAAAACAATATTCAGGGATAAACATAGTTAGGTACAAAAACAAGCCAAAATATTGTAATTATAAATAAAAAACCAAACAATTAATCTTCAGGTACATGTTAAAAATACTTATGAACAAAACCATTCATATACATATGCATCATACAAATCATTAAAAGATCAGAAACAATTCAAGGATCATATATGCAGTTCCATATAAGAATAAATCTAGGGCCTCATAATTTGTTTCAGAGATGGAGTTGGCAAACCAAAGTACCAACAACACAACCTATATTGTTTGTGTGCATTGCTGCCTCAGGTTCACCAACCCATCCCTAAAACACGACACCATCATATGTGTCTCCCCTTGAACTCTTTTGGGGCAAATTTCAATCATCGGCCTCGTTGACAAACTAAAATGTAATTCTTATACACTATGAATGTATGGAATAGATAATTCAAATATCGTAGTTCTATGAATGTAGAATAAAGATTGCAGCCTCATAAGTTTCTACAGGGATGGAGTAAGTGAACCAAGTAACAATTGCACAGCTTATATTGATCTTCTACATGGCCCCAGGTTCGCTAACTCATCCCTAAAAAAATCTGACACCAATGTGTCTGCCTCTCTTTGGGGCAAATTTGAATCATTAGCCACAATAAGAAATTGAAATGTAATCGTACAAAACAATATTCAGGGATATACATAGTCAGGTAAAAAAATAAGCCTAAATATTGTAATTATAAATAAAAAACCAAACAATTAATCTTCAGGTACATGTTAAAAATACTTATGATCAAAACCATTCATATACATATGCATCATACCAATTATTAAAAGATCAGAAACAAATCAAGGATCATATATGTAGTTCCATATGAGAATAAATCAAGGGCCTAATAATTTGTTTCAGAGATGGAGTTGGAGAACCAAAGTACCAACAACACAACCTATATTGTTTGTGTGCATTGCTCCCTCAGGTTCACCAACCCATCCCTAAAATACAACACCATCATACGTGTCTCTCCTTGAACTCTTTTGGGGAAAATTTCAATCATCAGCCTCGGTGACAAACTAAAATGTAATTCTTATACACTATGAATGCATGGAATAGATAATTCAAATATCATAGTTCTATGAATGAAGAATAAAGATTGCGGCCTCATAAGTTTCTACAGGGATGGCGTAAGCAAACTAAGTAACAATTGCACAACTTATATTCATCTTGTACATGGCCCCAGGTTCGCTAACTCATCCCTGAAAAAATCTGACACCAATGTGTCTGCCTCTCTTTGGGGCAAATTTGAATCATTGGCCATAATAAGAAATTGAAATGTAATCGTACAAAAAAATATTCAGGGATATACATATGCATCATACAACGCATTCATAGATCAGAAACAATACAAAGATTATATATATAGGTTCCATATGAGAAAAAAATTAGGGCCTCATTTTTTCAGCGATGGAGTCGGAGAACGAAAATACCAACAACACAACCTATATTGTTTATGTGCATTGCTGCCTCAGGTTCACTAACCATACCTAAGAAAACGACACCATCAGATGCCCTTGCACTATTTTGGGGCAAAATTGAATCATTGGGCTCAGTAAGGAATAGAAATGTAATGTTATAGGCATGCTGTGTATCGAAATCAACACTCAACTAGCAAACTCAACTAGATGGCAGATGAGCAGATTGGGGTCTTGTGACTAGACGGATTGGGGTTTTGTGACTAGATGGCAGATGCATCAATCGAACAATCGAAATATATATACTAGCCTACTTCAAGAGCAAAAGAATCTGTACACGATTGAGCAAATCCTATGTATGAACTGTGAAATATGCGGCTACGACTAGAGAAGCTAGCAATGTAGTACCTCAGACTCCTCATTAGGGACCTCCTCCTCGAACTCGTCATTCTCCGTGATTGCGTCGAAGATTTCTTGTACGGCGATGGGGTCGTTGATGTATAGCACCGGATTGCCTCCGCCTGCCGCCTACCCCCCATCCAAATTTGCCGCTGGCACCACGATGTTGTCGGCCACCTGCTGCTCAGCGACGATGGCTACTGGCTGGATGGATGAGCTCACACCCTCGACAGCGGAGCGACGAGCGGGGTTCGTGCCCGGAGAAGACGCCTCCGCCTGCTTGGCGACGACCGAGCCATGTGCTGCTGCGCCTTCAACTAGCTTCACCTCTGGCTCGTCTCCACACGTACGCTTCATGGCGCACCTAGGGAAGGAGGTAATGCAAGCGAGGGAGCTTCGGCGTGCGGTAGGTGCATATTGGGGTCTAGGGACTAGACAAACTAGGGGAAAATGACACGAGCACATGGAAGAAGAAGGTCGAGCGGGTTTATAAACACCGGATCGTTCGTAGTCCTCGAGTGGACACATGTGGTGGGTGGGGGGCTACCACGATCTCCACCTTTTTTTTGGGTTCCCTTTTTTTTGAAACAGCCACGATCTCCACTTTAGAGCTGCATTGAAAACATGCTCATGGCAGACCTCGATTCTACTACATGCAAGTGGCGCGGAACCAGTTTTTAGCAAGGTTAGATCTACTCGAGGGGGCCCTTGACTCATGGAAGTTACTTGCGGTAGGGCCCAGTTGGAAGTGAGATTGAGAGCGCTGCGTAAAAATGGGATATGTCTTATTAAAATCAAGTGGCAATAAATTGCAGCGTCCCATCGACAACCATGCACTCGATGACCCCGTTGCCCTGTGCATGTCTTGTAGTAGTAGTAGTAGTAGCCTTTGCAGACTAGATTAAACGTGACATGACCACTTGATGACTTTTTCCATGGATGGAATCGCGTTCCTTCTTGTAGAGGGAGATGTCCGTGCTGTCTCGCGCTAAACTGTGAAGTGCACGACATGTGCAACGATCATCGTTGGATCACACAAGATCAACGGTTGGTGCGCACGATCCGCATGACAACTGTGACAACTAATCAAGGCGTAGCAGACAGAGTGAGCACATATTTGGGCTTCTACGAAAGAGAGAGGGGGAACCAAGGGCAAAACTGAGTAGTATCAAAAAACCAAGGGCAAAACTGAGTAGTATCAAAAAACAAAGGGCAAAACTTAGTAGTATAAAAATCGAAAGTGAGTGTCTTGTACAATGAAATACATCATGGCATACATCAAATTATGCCAATATAGATCCACTAGAGTTTATTGCATGTGTGTTCTTCTCATAAACCACATATGGATCATCTAGTGTCATTACATGTCTGTTCTTCTCACAAACCACACATGGATCCACCAGTGTCATTCCATGTGTTTTCGTTTCATGAACACACCCAGTGTCATTGCATGTGTGTTCTTCTCATAGACCACACATGGATCCACCAGTGTCATTGCATGTGTGTTCTTCTCATGAACCACACCCAGAGTGATTGCATGTCTGTTATTCTCACAAACCACAAAAGGATCCACCAGTGTCATTGGATGTGTATTCTTTTCATTAACCACACCCAGTGTCATTGCATGTGTGTTCTTCTCACAAACCTCACATGGATCCACCAGTGTCATTGCATGTGTGTTCTTCTCATGAACCACATCTAGAGTCATTGCATGTTTGTTCTTCTCACAAACCAGACATGGATCCACTAGTGTCATTGCATGTCTGCTCTTTTCATTAACCATAGTTACAGTCATTGCATGTGTGTTCTTCTCACAAACCACATAAGGATCCACTAGTGTCATTGGATGTGTGTTCTTTTCATGAACCACACCCAGTGTCATTGCATGTATGTTCCTCTCACAGCCCACACATAGATCCACCAGTGTCATTGCATGTGTGTTCTTCTCATGAACCACATCTAGAGTCATTGGATGTGTATTCTTTTCATGAACCACGACTAGAGTCATTGCACGTGTGTTCTTCTCACAAACCACATAAGGATACACCAGTGTTATTGCATGTGTGTTCTTCGAATGAACCACATCTAGAGTCATTGCATGTATGTTCTTCTCACAATCCACATAAGGATCCACCAGTGTCATTGGATGTGTGTTCTTTTCATTAACCACACCCAGAGATATTGGATGTGTGTTCTTCTCACAAACCACACTTGGATCCACCAGTGTCATTGCATGTGTGTTGTTCTCATGAACCACACATGGATCCACCAAGTGTGATTGCATGTCTGTTCTTTTCACAAACCACATATGGATCCACCAGTGTCATTGCATGTGTGTTCTTTTCATGAACCACACCCAGTGTCATTGCATGTGTGTTCTTTTCATGAACCACACCCAGTGTCATTGCATGTGTGTTCTTCTCATAAACCACATATGGATCCACCAGTATCACTGCATGTGTGTTCTTCTCATGAATCACATCTAGAGTCATTGCATGTCTGTTATTCTCACAAACCAGATAAGGATACACCAGTGTCATTGCATGTGTATTCTTTTCATGAACCACACCCAATGTCATTGCATGTGTGTTCGTCTCATACACCACACATGGATCCACCAGTGTCATTGCATGTGTGTTCTTCTCATGAACCACATCTAGAATCATTGCATGTGTGTTCTTCTCGCAAAGCACACATGGATCCACCAGTGTCATTGCAAGTCTGATCTTTTCATTAACCATAGTTAGAGTCATTGCATGTGTGTTGTTTTCACAAACCACATATCACCAGTGTCATCGCATGTGTGTTCTTCTCACAAACCACATAAGGATCCACCAGTGTCATTGGATGTGTGTTCTTTTCATGAACAACACCCAGTGTCATTGCATGTGTGTTCCTCTCATAGACCACACATGGATCCAACAATGTCATTGCATGTGTGTTCTTCTAATGAACCACACCCAGATTCATTGCATGTATGTTCTTCTCACAAACCACATAAGGATCCACTAGTGTCATTGGATGTGTATTCTTTTCATGAACCACACCCAGTGTCATTGCATGTGTGTTCTTCTCATAGACCACACATGGATCCACCAGTATCATTGCATGTTTGTTCTTATCATGAACCACAACCAGTGTCATTGCATGTATGTTCTTCTCACAAACCACACATGGATCCACCAGTGTCATTTCATGTCTACTCTTTTCATTAACCATAGTTAGAGTCATTGCATGTGTGTTCTTTTCACAAACCACATATCACCAGTGTCATTGCATGTGTGTTCTTCTCACAAACCACATAAGGATCCACCAGTTTCATTGGATGTGTGTTCTTTTCATGAACCATACCCAGTGTCATTGCATGTTTGTTCCTCTCACAAACAACACATGGATCCAACAGTGTCATTGCATGTGTGTTCTTCTCATGAACCACACCCAGTGTCATTGCATGTGTGTTCCTCTCACAGACCACACATGGATCCACCGGTATCATTGCATGTGTGTTCTTCTCATGAACCACATCTGGAGTCATTGCATGTTTGTTCTTCTCATAAACCACATAAGGATCCACTAGTGTCATTGGATGTGTGTTCTTTTCATGAACCACAACTAGATTCATTGCATGTCTGTTCTTTTCACAAACCACACAACGATCCATTGGTGTCATTGCATGTCTATTCTTTTCATGAACCACAGCCAGTGTCATTGCATGTGTGTTCTTCTCGCAAAGCACACATGGATCCACCAGTGTCATTGCAAGTCTGCTCTTTTCATTAACCATAGTTAGAGTCATTGCATGTGTGTTGTTTTCACAAACCACATATCACCAGTGTCATCGCATGTGTGTTCTTCTCACAAACCACATAAGGATCCACCAGTGTCATTGGATGTGTGTTCTTTTCATGAACCACACCCAGTGTCATTGCATGTCTGTTCCTCTCACAAACCACACATGGATCCACTAGTGTCATTGCATGTGTGTTCTTCTCATGAACCACAACTAGAGTCATTGCATGTGTGTTCTTCTCACAAACCACAGCTAGAGTCATTGCATGTGTGGTCTTCTCATATACCACATAAGGATACACCAGTGTCATTGCATGTGTGTTCTTCTCATGAACCACATCTAGATTCATTGCGTGTTTGTTTTTCTGACAAACCACATAAGGATCCACCAGTGTCATTGGATGCGTGTTATTTTCATGAACCACAGCTAGAGTCATTGCATGCGTGTTCTTCTCACAAACCACACATGGATCCACCAGTATCATTGCATGTCTGTTCTTTTCATGAACCACAGCTAGTGTCATTGCATGTGTGTTCTTCTCACAAACCACACATGGATCCACCAGTGTCATTGCATGTCTGCTCTTTTCATTAACCATAGTTAGAGTCATTGCATGTGTGTTCTTTTCGCAAACCACATATCACCAGTGTCATTGCATGTGTGTTCTTCTCACAAACCACATAAGGGTCCACTAGTGTCATTGGATGTGTGTTCTTTTAATGAACCACATCCAGTGTCATTGCATGTCTGTTCCTCTCACAAACCACACATGGATCCACCAGTGTCATTGCATGTGTGTTCTTCTCATGAACCACAGCTAGAGTCATTGCAGGTGTGTTCTTTTCACAAACCACAACTAGAGTCATTGCATGTGTGTTCTCCTCACAAACCACATAAGGATACACCAGTGTCATTGCATGTGTGTTCTTCTCATGAACCACATCTAGAGTCATTGCATGTCTGTTATTCTCACAAGCCACATAAGGATACACTAGTGTCATTGCATGTGTGTTCTTTTCATCAACCACACCCAGTGGCATTGGATGTGTGTTCTTCTCACAAACCACACAAGGATCTACCAGTGTCATTGCATGTGTGTTCTTCTCGTGAACCGCACATGGATCCACCCAGTGTGATTGCATTTATGTTCTTTTCATAAACCACATATGGATCCACCAGTGTCATTGCATGTGTGTTCTTTTCATAGACCACACCCAGTGTCATTGCATGTGTGTTCTTCTCATAAACCACATATGGATCCACCAGTGCCATTGCATGTGTGTTCTTCTCATGAACCACATCTAGAGTCATTGCATGTCTATTATTCTCACAAAACACATATACACTAGTGTCATTGCATGTGTTTTATTTTCATGAACCACACCTAGTGTCATTGCATGTTTGTTCCTCTCACAGACCACACATGGATCCACCAGTGTCATTGCATATGTGTTCTTCTCATGAACCACACCCAGAGTCATTACACGTCTGTTCTTCTCACAAACCACATAAGGATCCACCAGTGTCATTGGATGTGTATTCTTTTCATGAACCACACCAGTGTCATTGCATTCGTGTTCTTCACACAAATCACACATGGATCCAGCAGTATCATTGCATGTCTGTTCTTTTCATGAACCACAGCTAGTGTCATTGCGTGTGTGTTCCTCTCATAAACTACACATGGATCCACCAGTGTCATTGCATGTTTGCTCTTTTCATTAACCACACTTAGAGTCATTGCATGTGTGTTGTTTTCACAAACCACATATCACTAGTGTCATTGCATTTGTGTTCTCCTCACAAACCACATAAGGATCCACCAGTGTCATTGGATGTGTGTTCTTCTCATGAACCACATATAGAGTCATTGCATGTTTGTTCCTCTCACAAACAACACATGGATCCAGCAGTGTCATTGCATGTGTGTTCTTCTCATGAACCACACCCAGTGTCATTGCATGTGTGTTCCTCTCACAGACCACACATGAATCCACCGGTATCATTGCATGTGTGTTCTTCTCATGAACCACATCTAGAGTCATTGCATGTATGTTCTTCTCACAAACCACATAAGGATCCACCAGTGTCATTGGATGTGTATTCTTTTCATGAACCACAGCTAGAGTCATTGCATGTCTGTTCTTCTCACAAACAACACAAGGATCCACCAGTGTCATTGCATGTCTGCTCTTTTCATTAACCATAGTTAGAGTCATTGCATGTGTGTTCTTCTCACAAACCACATAAGGATCCACCAGTATCATTGGATGTGTGTTCTTTTCATGAACCACACCTAGTGTCATTGCATGTCTGTTCCTCTCACAAACCACACATGGATCCACCAGTGTCATTGCATGTGTGTTCTTCTCATGAACCACAGCTAGAGTCATTGCATGTGTGTTCTTTTCACAAACCACAGCTAGAGTCATTGCATGTGTGTTCTTCTCACAAACCACATAAGGATACACCAGTGTCATTGCATGTGTGTTCTTCTCATGAAGCACATCTAGAGTCATTGCATGTCTGTTATTCTCACAAGCCACATAAGGATACACTAGTGTCATGGCATGTGTTTTTTTTCATGAACCACACCCAGTGTCATTGGATGTGTGTTCTTCTCACAAACTACACATGGATCCACCAGTGTCATTGCATGTGTGTTCTTCTCATGAACCACATCTAGAGTCATTGCATGTCTGTTATTCTCACAAACCACATAAGGATCCACCACTGTCATTGGATGTGTGTTCTTTTCATTAACCACACCCAGTGTCATTGGATGTGTGTTCTCACAAACCACACATGGATCCACCAGTGTTATTGCATATGTGTTCATCTCATTAACCACACATGGATCCACCAAGTGTGATTGCATGTCTGTTCTTTTCACAAACCACATATGGATCCACTAGTGTCATTGCATGTGTGTTCTTTTCATGAACCACACCCAGTGTCATTACATGTGTGTTCTTCTCAGAAACGACATATGGATCCACCAGTGTCATTGCATGTGTGTTCTTCTCATGAACCACATCTTGAGTCATTGCACGTCTATTATTCTCACAAACCACATAATGATACACTAGTGTCATTGCATGTGTTTTATTTTCATGAACCACACCCAGTGTCATTGCATGTGTGTTCCTCTCACAGACCACACCCAGTGTCATTGCATGTGTTTTATTTTCATGAACCACACCCAGTGTCATTGCATGTGTGTTCCTCTCACAGACCACACATGGATCCACCAGTGTCATTGCATATGTGTTCTTCTCATGAACCACACCCAGAGTCATTGCACGTCTGTTCTTCTCACAAACCACATAAGGATCCACCAGTGTCATTGGATGTGTATTCTTTTCATGAACCACACCCAGTGTCATTGCATGCGTGTTCTTCACACAAACCACACATGGATCCAGCAGTATCATTACATGTCTGTTCTTTTCATGAACCACAGCCAGTGTCATTGCATGTGTGTTCTTCTCATAAACTACACATGGATCCACCAGTGTCATTGCATGTTTGCTCTTTTCATTAACCACACTTAGAGTCATTGCATGTGTGTTGTTTTCACAAACCACATATCACCAGTGTCATTGCATTTGTGTTCTCCTCACAAACCACATAAGGATCCACCAGTGTCATTGGATGTGTGTTCTTCTCATGAACCACATATAGAGTCATTGCATGTTTGTTCCTCTCACAAACAACACATGGATCCAGCAGTGTCATTGCATGTGTGTTCTTCTCATGAACCACACCCAGTGTCATTGCATGTGTGTTCCTCTCACAGACCACACATGGATCCACCGGTATCATTGCATGTGTGTTCTTCTCATGAACCACATCTAGAGTCATTGCATGTATGTTCTTCTCACAAACCACATAAGGATCCACCAGTGTCATTGGATGTGTATTCTTTTCATGAACCACAGCTAGAGTCATCGCATGTTTGTTCTTCTCACAAACCACATAAGGATCCACCAGTGTCATTGCATGTCTGCTCTTTTCATTAACCATAGTTAGAGTCATTGCGTGTGTGTTCTTCTCACAAACCACATAAGGATCCACCAGTATCATTGGATGTGTGTTCTTTTCATGAACCACACCTAGTGTCATTGCATGTCTGTTCCTCTCACAAACCACACATGGATCCACCAGTGTCATTGCATGTGTGTTCTTCTCATGAACCACAGCTAGAGTCATTGCATGTGTGTTCTTTTCACACACCACAGCTAGAGTCATTGCATGTGTGTTCTTCTCACAAACCACAAAAGGATACACCAGTGTCATTGCATGTGTGTTCTTCTCATGAAGCACATCTAGAGTCATTGCATGTCTGTTATTCTCACAAGCCACATAAGGATACACTAGTGTCATGGCATGTGTTTTTTTCATGAACCACACCCTGTGTCATTGGATGTGTGTTCTTCTCACAAACCACACATGGATCCACCAGTGTCATTGCATGTGTGTTCTTCTCATGAACCACATCTAGAGTAATTGCATGTCTGTTATTCTCACAAACCACATAAGGATCCACCAGTGTCATTGGATGTGTGTTCTTTTCATTAACCACACCCAGTGTCATTGGATGTGTGTTCTCACAAACCACACATGGATCCACCAGTGTTATTGCATATGTGTTCATCTCATTAACCACACATGGATCCACCAAGTGTGATTGCATGTCTGTTCTTTTCACAAACCACATATGGATCCACCAGTGTCATTGCATGTGTGTTCTTTTCATGAACCACACCTAGTGTCATTGAATGTGTGTTCTTCTCATAAACCACATATGGATCCACCAGTGTCATTGCATGTGTGTTCTTCTCATGAACCACATCTTGAGTCATTGCACGTCTATTATTCTCACAAACCACATAATGATACACTAGTGTCATTGCATGTGTTTTATTTTCATGAACCAGACCCAGTATCATTGCATGTGTATTCCTCTCACAGACCACACATGGATCCACTGGTATCATTGCATGTGTGTTCTTCTCATGAACCACATCTAGAGTCATTGCATGTATGTTCTTCTCACAAACCACATAAGGACCCACCAGTGTCATTGGATGTGTATTCTTTTCATGAACCACGGCTAGAGTCATTGCATGTCTGTTCTTCTCACAAACCACACAAGGATCCACCGGTGTCATTGCATGTATATTCTTTTCATAAAACACAACTAGTGTCATTGCATGTGTGTTCTTCTCACAAACCTCACATGGATCCACCAGTGTCATTGCATGTCTGCTCTTTTCATTAACCACAGTTAGAGTCATTGCATGTGTGTTCTTTTCACAAACCACAGCTAGAGTCATTGCATGTGTGTTCTTCTCACAAACCACATAAGAATACACCAGTGTCATTGCATGTGTGTTCTTCTCACAAACCACATAAGCATCCACCAGTGTCATTGGATGTGTGTTCTTTTCATGAACCACACCTAGTGTCATTGCATGTATGTTCCTCTCACAAACCACACATGGATCCACCAGTGTCATTGCATCTGTGTTCTTCTCATGAACCACAGGTAGAGTCATTGCATGTGTGTTCTTTTCACATACCACAGCTAGAGTCATTGCATGTGTGTTCTTCTCACAAACCACATAAGAATACACCAGTGTCATTGCATGTGTGTTCTTCTCATGAACCACATCTAGAGTCATTGCATGTATGTTCTGCTCACAAACCACATAAGGATCCACCAGTGTCATTGGATGTGTGTTCTTTTCATTAACCACACCCAGAGGTATTGGATGTGTGTTCTTCTCACAAACCACACATGGATCCACCAGTATCATTGCATGTCTGTTCTTTTCATGAACCACAGCCAGTGTCATTGCATGTGTGTTCTTATCATAAACTACACATGGATCCACCAGTGTCATTGCATGTCTGCTCTTTTCATTACCGACAGTTAGAGTCATTGCATGTGTGTTCTTTTCACAAACCACATATCACCAGTGTCATTGCATTTGTGTTCTTCTCATAAACCACATAAGGATCCACCAGTGTCATTGGATGTGTGTTCTTCTCATGAACCACATCTAGAGTCATTGCATGTCTGTTCTCCTCACAAACCACATAAGGATCCACCAGTATCATTGCATGTGTGTTCTTTTCATGAACCACACCCAGTATCATTGCATGTGTGTTCGTCTCACAGACCACACATGGATCCACCGGTGTCATTGCACGTGTCTTCTTCTCATGAACCACACCTAGAGTCATTGCATGTCTATTCTTCTCACAAACCACATAAGGATCCACACGTGTCATTGGATGTGTATTCTTTTCATGAGCCACAGCTAGAGTCATCACATGTCTGTTCTTCTCACAAACCACACAAGGATCCACCAGTGTCATTGCATGTATGTTCATGAACCACAGCCACTGTCAGTGCATGTGTGTTCTTCTCACAAACAACACATGGATCCACAAGTGTCATTGCATGTCTTCTCTTTTCATTAACCACAGTTAGATTCATTGCATGTGTGTTCTTTTCAAAAACCACATATGACCAGTGTCATTGCATGTGTGTTCTTCTCACAAGCCACATAAGGATCCACCAGTGTCATTGGATGTGTGTTCTTTTCATGAACCACACCCAGTGTCATTGCATGCCTGTTCCTCTCACAAACCACACATGGATCCACCAGTGTCATTGCATGTGTGTTTTTCTCATTAACCACAGTAGAGTCATTGCATGTGTGTTCTTTTCACAAACCACAGCTAGAGTCATTGCATGTGTGTTCTTCTCACAAACCACATAAGGATACACCAGTGTCATTGCATGTGTGTTCTTCTCATGAACCACATATAGAGTCATTGCATGTCTGGTATTCTCACGAACCACATCAGGATACACCAATGTCATTGCATGTGTGTTCTTTTCATGAACCACACCCAGTGTCATTGGATGTGTGTTCTTCTCACAAACCACACATGGATCCACCAGTGTCATTGCATGTGTGTTCTTCTCATGAACCACACATGGATCCACCAAGTGTGATTGCATGTCTATTCTTTTCACAAACCACATATGGATCCACCAGTGTCATTGCATGTGTGTTCTTTTCATGAACCACACATGGATCCACCCAGTGTGATTGCTTTTCTGTTCTTTTCATAAACCACACATGGATCCACTAGTGTCATTGCATGTATGTTCTTTTCATGAACCACACCCAATGTCATTTCATGTCTGTTCCTCTCATAAACCACACATGGATCCACCAGTGTCATTGCATGTGTGTTCTTCTCATGAACCACATCTAGAGTCATTGCATGTCTGTTCTTCTCACAAACCACATAAGGATCCACCAGTGTCATTGCATGTGTATTCTTTTCATGAACCACACCCAATGTCATTGCATGTGTGTTCGTCTCATACGCCACACATGGATCCACCAGTGTCATTGCATGTGTGTTCTTCTCATGAACCACATCTAGAATCATTGCATGTTTGTTCTTCTCACAAACCACATAAGGATCCACCAGTGTCATTGGATGTGTGTTCTTTTCATGAACCACACCTAGTGTCATTGCATGTCTGTTCTTCTCACAAACCACACAAGGATCCACCGGTGTCATTGCGTGTCTGCTCTTTTCATTAACCACAGTTAGAGTCATTGCATGCGTGTTCTTTTCACAAACCACATATCACCAGTGTCATTACATGTGTGTTCTTCTCACAAACCACATAAGGATCCACCAGTGTCATTGGATGTGTATTATTTTCATGAACCACACCGTGGTCAAGGCATGTATGTTCCTCTCACAAACCACACATGGATCCACCAGTGTCATTGCATGTGTGTTCTTCTCATGAACCATAGCTAGAGTCATTGCATGTGTGTTCTTTTCACAAACCACAGCTAGAGTCATTGCATGTGTGTTCTTCTCACAAACCACATAAGGATCCACCAGTGTCATTGCATGTGTGTTCTTCTCATGAACCACACCTAGTGACGAGGGTTTAACTCATCAATGCCCATTGTTATGGACTTGTGTTTTGGAGAAGGAGGGAGCGCTGGAAGCATCAATCGGCTAGCAAACAAGCACACAGGGGACTCGAAGATTTACCCAGGTTCAGGCCTCGTAGTGGTCCCTACTCCTGCTTGGCTGCTCGTGGAATTAACAGAGGAATCGAAGATTACAATTGTGTGCAGATACAATCTGGCGAGGGTTGTGGAAACTAGGGTTGCGTGTGTCCTCCTCGCCGCCCCCTCCTAGCCTTTATATAGATAGACTAGGTCTCAGGTAGGAGGTCGAGTCAGTTACAGGTTAGGGTTTTCCCTTTGAACTTTCTATCTTTAGCTTCTTCTTGTTCTACAAGCACTCGAGAGTCCGTAGGTTACTCGAGTTCTTCATTTGGGCCTTGGCAACACCGTGGGCTTCTGCTGTATTCAGGCCTTATATACCAAGATCGAGTACCTGTAGGGTATACCCATGTCAGTAGCCCCCGAGTGTCTAGTGGAATCGCATATTCGACTAGGGACTTTATGAAGCCTTTCGAGTGCATGAATGAGTATATTTTCGACTGCTCAGTTTGTGTCATAGGGATTGTGGATGTGCATGCTTGATTTAACCAATGTATTGGTATCAGTTAACTACCTTAGGGTAAAACAACGCAATCTACTCGAACTCGAGTCCCCGGACTTGAATCCGGAAAAGTGTTGGTGTAATTTGACTCAAGCCACGGAGGTCTTATAGGAGTCAAATTCCAGTATATGGATGTGAGCAATCGACGCATCCGTCAAGGCATGTTCATCGTACCTGTAGGCATGGATATATTTCTGGTAGTGCGCAGCGAATGGGTTGCCAGGCCTTATTTAGGTCTTACCTTCACCGCAAGCTTGGCATCAATTTTGTCATCAGAGATGATTCGGTGACCCAGAGACGATCTCTTTGTAGGGAAAATCATGAGGCGGTGTCGCCATAAGTTTCGAGTGTGGATATTATCGACACACAGTATGATGTACAAATAATCATAGGGTGCATGACCAGCGCTCCCTATGGGAGTAGCCCCCGAGTGCCTGGTTGAGTCGAAGACTCAAGCATGGACTAAAGAACTTTTGCGACTGTTGTCGTCTTTTGTTTGCTTGTTTTAGTCGAATTTATTTCCAGCGCTCCCTATGGGAGTAACCCACGTCCATAGTCGAATAGTGGATTCGAGTGCTTGGGTATGCTTTGAATGTTCATATTCCTGCAGAATAGAAAAAGAAAAAAATTGTAGGGTGCATGTCCAGCACTCCCTATGGGAGTAGCCCCCGAGTGCTTGGTGGAGTCGAAGACTCGAGCAAGGACTAAAGTAGTCAAAGTCTTCTGCTTCTCAATTGTGGATGACATCAGTGCTAACGATGTGATGATCTCAGTTGCCCGCGTGAGCGGGTTTGACGGGACGTGACGAGCGGTGGGTCCCATTTTCGGACTCTGACTTGACTGGGCAAGCGTAATCTTTGTTTTAACTACGCCTCCTCGATTTCCGCACGTAATGGGGGTAGTGGGGGACGGTTCGCGCTTCGGGTCCTCCATGTGTCGATCATGATGAACACCACGCGTCTGATAGGGTTTTTGCTGGCTGTTGGATTACATCTTCTAGGGGGTTAAGTAGTAGTGTTGCGACAGTAATTTTTCCCATCTGCTGTTTTCTCTGCCTTTGCCTCCATTGCCACTGCTGCTTCTCCTCTGCTTCCTAGAGTTCATCTTTCTCGCGGCACTGGACCAGCTCCGCGTATTCCCTAGTTACTTCCTCCGGTCGCATCGCCACCATAGGATGGGGAAGAAGAAGGGAGGTGTTGTGGCTGAATCCGTCGCCGCCACTGTTGCTGCCAAGAAGAAAGGCAGCTCCGCCACTGTGGTCACCAGCGCCGCCGTTGCTGAGAAGAAGGGCGCGGGCACTCGCGTCACCAATGGCGCGTGGCACGCGTCCATTATCAAGTCTTCTGAGCTCCGTCTCCTGCGCCAAGACGGAGTTCTATCTTCCGCGGTCGCTGACTCACGTGTCCCTGGTGGTGAGGTAACCCCTTGTCCTCCTGCCGGTTTTTGGGTGATGTTCCTAGCGTTCATCATCCGCGGTCTCTCGTTGCCCCTGCATCCTTTCTTCAGGGGCCTTCTTTGCTTTTATAGGCTCCAGCTGCACCAGCTGTCCCCCAACTCCATCCTCCATGTAGCTTGCTACATTACTCTTTGTGAGTGCTGGCTCGGAATCAAGCCACACTTCGGTCTCTTCAAACGTCTCTTCAAGTTGAAGCGCCAGTCGGCGTCTGGCTCCGTAGTCTATGATGTAGGCGGCTCCGGTATCCACGTTGACTCCTCCCTCACGTACTTCGACATCAAAATCATGGCGTCCGTCCAAGGGTGGAGTGACAAGTGGTTCTACATCCACGACCAGAAGGCCGACGGAGACCATTTCGGACTCGCGCCCTTCGATCCCGCGATGCCGTGCAAGAGGATGTGCTCCTGGAAGAACGTAGTGATGCCCGGCGAGTCCACGGAGACAGATGTGATGTACGAGCGCATCTGCGACCTCGAGAGTCGCATGGGTAAAGAAGAGGGAGGTTGTGCCCTCATTCGCACGTGGCTGCGCCGCCGCGTCCAACCCCTACAGGCCAGAGTCCACCCTATGTTCTAGTGGGCTGGCACGGACAATGTCACTCGCGTATCTGCCGATAGCATTTACGCGAGTGAAGTAGATAAGAGGGTGCGATTGCTCACCAATTACACCGCCAAGGATGTGCTCCCCAGTGAACTAGTCATACCTCCATTCGATGCTACTAATCCTCCTCTAGAGGTACGGTTGTGCTACAAAGTAGCTTTGTTTGTCGAATGCTTATTTTTTCTTGATTTTTGCTGACTTGTTTCCCGTATGCAGGATTGGAGGGTGTCACCCTGTATGCCCCTCTTCCTAAGGGGGTTATTCCTTATGAAGCTTTGGAATAGGACGAGTCGGAGTCGATCGTCCCATCCTATGTGGAGGAGGAAGCCCCCGAGTCAAGTAGTTCGGACACTCGCAAGCATTCGCGCAGCAAGGATTCGGATGCATCATCTCCTTCAACTTCGGAAGGTGCATCTATTGGTGCAGAGTCGTCGATACCTGCCGTTCCTGTGAGTGATGTGGCGCCGTCTTCCCTGAAGAAGATGCGGTTGCCGAAGGAGTCGTTGTCAGAATCGGGGGATCAAACCTTCGATTTTGACATGTTTGATTGGTAAGTATACGAGTCTTCCTTTTGGTTCTTCTTTGCAGTTGCATTCTCTTGATGTTGGTTTTGTTCTGCAGTCAGCCGGCGTCGTCATCTTCTGGCAACGTCCAATTTTTGAAGGAATCTGGAGTCGCAACCTCCAAGGCCAAGAAAGTGGCTGAGCGCACTCCTTCTCCTCCATTGGCGGCCCACTTCGGGGATAATTCATCAAGTTCTCCAAACAATGTGGAGCACCAGATGGTTATCCGGATGACTGCACATCAATCGACTTCGGAGTCATTGGGGGATCATGTATGTGTAGTGTTGCTTCCTCCGATTTTGTAGTCGAATTTTTCATCCATACCATCTGCTGATCCTTTACTGTTTCTTCTATCGCAGCTCATTGTGAAGGAAGCCGCTCGCCTGGCGGAGCAGGTGCTTGCGATGGGTCGCCAGCATGCAATGCTGGACAATCACCATCGCGCGGTTGAAAGTGAGTGTTTTTTTGCCTCTTCTTCTTCGTACTTGTGATATGTTCGACTGATGATCTATCTTTGTTTGTTTCGTAGCTGAGCATAATGCACTCCTTCGTGATGCCGCTTCCCTCGAAAAGGCACTCGCCGTGGTGGTGAAGAGTCGCGATGAGGCAATCGCAGCACATGACGAATCGTGGAAACGCGAAGAGGATCTGCGCGCCTCCATTGTAGCTAGGGAGAAGTTGTTCAAAGAACAACTTTTCTCGATTGCCAAGGCTCTCTCAAGTATTCCTTTGTCTGGATTTTCGTCATGTCCCTTCTTTCGAATTTGTTGCTGTGCTGACTTTTGTGCCAATGCTTGATTCTTGTGTAGATGCCAGCGGTCTGAGCTTCGACCACTAGGCACTCCGTCGTGATGATGCCCTGGCAGGTGCCATCTCGGCAGTCGAAGATCGCAGTGCTTCCATTCAGGGGACGCTCACCAAGGCCAAGGGCGTGCTCAGTCGCCTCCGTGAGGAGCTGGCGCCCAAGGCTGAGTTAATCGAGAATATGGATGATCTGGTGTAGTCCCTTGCTGGAGGCATTCCTGCAGGCTTCAAGAACTCACTCCGCGCGGCTGGTGCTTCGATGTCACTCGTGATGGTTCAAGCCCATGGAGTCGAGGTTGATCCTGCGGCAGTCTCCAAGGCAATGCCTGTTAGCGCGGATAGCCAACAGGTAGTCTTTGCTCTTTTCGCAGCTACCTGTGGCAAGTACGGGACGCAGCTGATCAATATAGTTGCGAAGTACTCTGAGGAACTGCAACGAGCCAAGAAGGCGGCGAAGGCTACGGCGTCAGGGGCCGGCGGGAAGTCGGTGACATCTGATACCGCCACAGACTCGATGAGGCCCCCAAAACCAAAGTCCAAGTCGAAGAAGCCAGTTGCTCCTTAGTAGTCGTGTCTGTAATAGTTAAATAGCATGTCTCTTTTGTCTGGAACATGCCTTTGGCGAGTGTATCTGCTGATACTTTATTATGGTTAAATGCACTCGAGTCTTTTGTCTATGCATCGCCTTAGTCTTCTTATTGTCTCTTTCTTGGCTTGTGATAGGGCACATCGAGTGGTCCTTCGAGTGAACCTCGGAATATGCCATCTGCTGATGATACTTTGGTGCAGTCGCGCTCAAGGGTAGATGAACTGTCTCTACTCTCGCGACTCCGTGACCGTGTGAAGCGGTTGGAGCGCGAACTGCCTGTGCTCCGTGGTAACGCGGATGTATGGAAGTCGAGGGCGGAGAAGGCCGTCGCCCGAGAGCAATATCTGCTATTGGGCGACCAATTCATGTGTTAGCTTTCTTCTTCCTTATCTTTTTCTTGTAGTCACCCGCAATAGTTCGTTGTCTTCATACTTTTCCCTTTGCTTGGTATAGTTGTCAGTGCACACCATCCGCAGGATGAGAAGGACAGGATTGCCATTCGCATGAATGATCTGACCCAAGAGCAGCTTCAGGCGAGTGGATACTTCTAGGTGGATCATGATCGCGCAATCGCACTTGCGACCCTGCAGGATCGTGCGTCACGAGTGCTTCACTTCCTAAAGAAGTCACAATCGTGCTTGAGGAATATTTATCAGACGATGTTCCTGCTGGAAGTTGTTCCATCGAGCCTGCTGGCCCTTCTTGCCAAATTTCAAGACTTGAGTGCAGTTCGCGAGTGTGTAGGGCAACAGTTAGTGGCTGGTGCCAAGGCTGCTATGTTTCTAGTATGACTGTACAGGTCTGATGTGGATGTTGCAGCAATTGCGGCTGGACTGCCAGCGCCACCAGTAGGTTCGACTTGGAACCTGGTTGCTCACTACCAGGCGGTGGATCGCCTAGCGGAGGAAATCGTCGACTTCTTCAAGGAGCAGACCAACGTTCCTTTGTTGCAATAGTAGTTTAGTTTGTATCCTGTACATAGTTGCACCAGTGTTGTAAATTATATATATATGTTGTGTATAATTGATTTACATTGATGTATATAAAGAGCTTGTATGTTTTGCGAGTGCGTTGCACTATGCGATTCCTTTTCGTTAGCCAGACTTGTGTTTATCTCAGCACCTTGCCAACCTGTCAGGTGCGTTGCAACTAGGTTGGTGTTTTTCAAGGGTTTCGATTGGTACATCAGCTACTCAGGATATCGCGTTAGTTCGTAGAACAGATGTGTATAGGGTGGCGCAGCCCCCGAGTGGATAATTTGCAAAAATAAAAGGAACACAGAGTTTTGGGGCACTTAGCTTTATTTATTCGCAGGATAGTACGGGTACAATGTGTGGCTAAGTAGCCTTGGCTGAGTAGCCTTATTTGCAATGTAAAAAATAAAAGACGACTAAGGGTGGAAGCACCGCAGCTGCGCGACGTTCTAGGGGTTGGAGTACGCAACTCCTGCCTCAAAATTTTTAAGGTGATAGGCGCCACCTAGGATTACTTCTGTAATCACGTATGGTCCTTCCTAGGGGGACTCGAGCTTGAGATGCCCTTGCTATTTCAGTCGGAGGACCAGGTCTCCTTCGACGAAGGACCTGGGGCGTACCCTTCTGTTGTGGTAGTTGCGCAGATTCTACTGGTAGATCGATGATCTTTCCGCGACGATTTCTTGTGCCTCGTCAAGGAGGTCGACGGAGTCTTCGAGTGCAAGAGTTGATTCCTTCTCACTATAAGCAACCACTCGTGGTGCTTTGTATCATACCTCTGCGGGTAGCACCGCTTCAGCCCCGTGCACCATGAAGAACGGGGTGTCCCGTGGCACTTTTTGGAGTTGTGCGCAGGCTCTAGAGTACTGATTGCACCTCATCTGGCCAGCAGCCTGTGGCTTGTTCGAGTGGCATGAGGAGTCACTTCTTGATGCCGCCGCAGACGAGCCCGTTGGCTTTTTCGACCTGACCGTTGGTCTGTGGATGTGCTACGGAGGCATAGCTTACGTTGATTCCCAGATTCTCGCAGAATTCTTGGAACTCCTTGGATGTGAAGTTCGTCCCACTGTCCGTGATGATGTTGTCTGGTACTTCGCAGCGATAGGCGATGGACTCGAAGAACTTGACTGTGTTGTATCCAGACTGGTCACTGGCATGGCCTCTATCCACTTGGTGAATTTGTCGACTGCGACCAGGAGGTAAACTAAGCCTCCTCATGAGGACTTTGGGAGCTTGCCGACCATGTCGAGTCCCCACTGCGCGAATGGCCAGGCCAATGGAATTGGCCGGAGCTCCGCGCCAGGTGCGTGTGGCTTGTCCGTGAATCGCTGGCAAGCATTGCATTTTTGGACGATGTCCTTGGCATCATGCATGGTCGTACGCCAGTAGAATCCAGCTCGTAGAGCTTTGGCGACGAGGGTTCGACTGCCAGCGTGGTGCCCGCAAGTCCCTTCATGGATGACGAGTAGAACAGCTCTTCCATCGGCGTTGGAGACGCATCGTTGGAGTACTCATGTGATGTTGCGCTTGTACAGTTCTCCGTTGATAACAACGAATGCTTTGGATCGCCGCGCAATGTGTCGTGCGTCCATCGGGTCGTCCAGTAGCCTTTTGGTGAGAAGGTACGTGATGTACGGTTGAGTCCAAGATGGCTCGATCATCATGACGCTCATTGGTCCTTCGAGTCATGTGTCAAGCTCCAGGTCATCGAGTGCTATTGGCTCATTGGGCGGCACATCCCCTGAGTCCGTTGTTGCGCTTGTTTTCTTCTCTGCGGCCTTTGGCTTGATGGAGCGTTCGCAGATGCGCTCGAGAAATACCCCAGGTGGTATGGGGGCGCAAGTAGAGCCAATGTTGGCGAGTGCGTCCGCCTCTTCATTGCTTTCGCGGCCTATGTGCTGCAGCTCGCAACCGTCGAAGTCCCCTTTGAGTGTGTTGTAGAGGTCGCGGTAGGCGATCATATTGTCGTTCAGTGCGTCGCGCTCGTGCATTGTCTGGTTGACGACCAGCTTGGAGTCGCCTTATATTATGAGCCTCTTGGCACCGCAGGCTTTTGCCATCCTCATCCCGTGTAGCAGGGCCTCGTATTTAGCTTCATTGTTGGGCAGTGAATTGCATTCACATGATGTATTTCAGCTTGTCTCCCTGGGGTGATGTTAGTATGACACCTGCGCCAGCTCCATCCTTTCGCTTGGATCCATCGAAGTGCATTGTCCAGAGGTAGGACATATCTGGTTTTTTAGGGAGCTGGTTCTCCATCCAGTGCACGAGGAAGTCAGGGAGAACTTGCGACTTGATTGCATCGTGTTTTTCATATGTAATGTCTCATGGAGATAGTTCGATCCCCGAAAAGCGCGACTCGTCCAGTGGCATCGGGATTGTTGAGGATATACCCAAGCGGGGCGTCGTTGACTACCATGATTGGGTGTTCCTGGAAGTAGTGGCGCAATCGCCGGGATGTCATGAAGATGCCGTATGCCATCTTCTGGTAGTGCGGGTACCGCTGCTTTGTTGGCGTGAGTACCTCGCTGAGGTAGTAGACTGGGCATTGTACCCTGTTGGCCTTGTTTTCCTTGGCTCGTTCGACCACGAGCACCATGCTGACCACCTGGTTTGTGGCAGAGATGTATAGCAAAAGTGGTTCCCTTTCGCGTGGGGTCACCAGTACTGGCGACATGGACAGTAGGCGCTTGAGGTCTTCGAATGCTTCCTGTGCGTCATTGGTCCACTCGAACTTTTTAGCTTTGCGGAGGAGTTGGTAGAAGGGCAGTGCCTTTTCGCCCATTCGACCGATGAATCGACTAAGCACCATGATTCGCCCAGCCAGCTGGTGGACACCTCTTATGTTCTTCGGCTTCTCCATGGCCACTATGGCTTTTATTTTCTTCGGGTTTGCCTTGATCCCTCTCGTGGAGATAAGATACCCGAGTAGTTGCCCAGATGGTACACCGAAGGCACACTTGTCCGGATTGAGCTTGATCCGGTAGCGGTCGAGGTTGGCAAAGGTTTCGCGCAAGTCGTCG
The DNA here is from genome assembly GCA_023614405.1 of Avena insularis. Lineage (NCBI taxonomy): Eukaryota > Viridiplantae > Streptophyta > Magnoliopsida > Poales > Poaceae > Avena > Avena insularis. The sequence continues at coordinate 241,968,513 of CM042688.1, read as the reverse complement.
ATTAGTGAAGCTTCCTCTTTGATCTTGATTACGATGTCGTCAACACAGACTTGGATGTTGCGACCAAGTTGATTTTTGAGGCAAGCATGCATGCACCGCTAGTAGGTGGCTCCTGCGTTTTTAGCTCGAAGGGCATTGTGTTACAGCAGAACACACCAAAAGGCGTTGTAAACGCTATTTTCTCTTGATCCTCCTCCTTCATTCGAATCTGATTGTAGCCTGAGTAGGCGTCGAGGAAGCAGAGGCGCTCACATCCCGTGGTGGAGTCGATGATTTGGTCACTTCGTGGCAGCGAAAAGTGGTCCTTCGGGAAGTGCTTATTCAGAGAGGTGAAGTCCACGCACATCCGCAGGATATCCGTGTCCTTTTTTGGTACTAGCACCGTGTTGGCGAGCCAAGTGCTTTCCTTGATATCGCGTATGAATTTGGCGTCGAGGAGTCTGTTGATCTCCATTTCGACTGCCTTTGCTCTTGGTTCAGACAGTCACCAAATTGTTTGTTTGACTGGCCTTGCGTCTAGGTTGACATTGAGTGCGTGCTCGGCGAATTCCCTGGGAACTCCTGGCATGTCCACTGGACACCAGGAGAAGATTTCCTAGTGCTCACGGAGGAATTGACGGCGAGTTCTATCGGACTCAAGTTGTTGGCAATGAGGGACGTCTTGGCGGGATCCGATGGGTGGATCTGAACTTTCTTCGTGTGCACCGATGAGTCGAAGGATAAGTCGGGTGAGCTTGGTCGGCTCAGGGGAGGCAGACTGTTGTCTCTTGACTCCTTTAGTCTCGCGAGTTCTTCCTGCATGCCGAAGGACTGAGAAATTCTGTTGAACTCCCTGTCGCAACTGTCGGACCTCTCGAAGCTCCCATTGATTGTGATGACGCCATTAGGGTCTGGCATTTTCATGTATAGATAGGCGTAGTGTGGCACTGCCATGAACCTAGCGAACACGACAAGTCCAAGGATGCAGTGGTACTGTGAGGGCCAGTCGACGACTTCAAAGTCGATGCACTCGCATCGAAAGTTTTTCAGCGTGCCAAAGATGACGTCGAGGTTGATTTTGCCAAGGGGATATACGCCCTTGCCTGGGACGATGTCGTGGAATTTTGTGTCTGAGGCCTCTAGGAAGGTCAGAGGGATCCTCATTGCCCGCAAGGTACTTGCGAACATAAGGTTGATGCCGCTTTCGCCGTCCATGAAGACGCGGCTCATGTCGAAACCTCCAATTTGTGCCTCGAGTACGAGGGGACAGAGGCCTAACAAGGTACTTGGCGCGGATGGTCGCGCTTGTCGAACGTGATTCAGGAGTCGCTTCTGCTGAGGTACTCAGTGGTGGATGGTGGCGAGTTTGTCGCCAGATTCACTTGGCGAGTGCTGGCCTTTTGCACCCGGTTGGAGGGGCGACCCTTTTGGATCATCATGGTGCCCATGGCCCGTGGGTACGTCTCGCCTCCGTGATGCTGATCAGGCGCACCTGCATTTGGTGGTGGTCCGGGTGGTGGTGGAGGAGCTCCATGTGCCACAGCGCCTGGGTCGGCTCCATAGCCCCTGTTGACTGCGTCACGATTCATCCGAGCCAGGCCCTCATGGAGTTTGAGGAACTCGCGGCAGTCTTTGAGGAGGTGGCTGGATTTCTTTTTGCCATCATGCTTGTCGATGTAGAAGTGCACGGTGCATGGCCTGAACAGCTTATCTTCAATGGATGCTGCGGGTGCCTCATCACGAGTGCGGCGCTGCCATACTTGCATGGTTTTCCCGGAGTGGCGGTATCCGCTGCTGTGGTAGCCTCTGTTGCGGCTGTCGTCGCGTCTGTCGGCGTAGCCGGTTGATACCATGTTAACGTCGTTGCGGTCATCGTAGATGCACATTCGATGTTTGCTTTGGCGATCGCGTCTGTGTTCGAGTTCTACTTCATCATCGGAGTGAACGAGATTCTTCACCGAATCATCTCCATCTGCCCACCTATTCGCAATTTCCATCAGGTGGTCAATGGTTTTGGGCTTCGAGCGGCCCAGCTCCTCCCTGAGCTCTATGCGGCGAACGCCGCCGTTGAATGCGTCGATTGCGCGATCCTCCGAGATATTTTACGCGGAGTTCTTGATGATGGACCACCTCTGGATGTACGAGCATAGCGATTCGCCCGACCTTTGCTGGCAGCACCTCAGCTCTTTGATTGAAGCGGGCCTTTTGTAGGTGCCCTTGAAGTGGCGCACAAAGCTGTAGACCAGCTCTTCCCAACTGCAAATGGATCCGCGTGGGAGGTTGTTGAGCCATGCCCGGGCGGCGCCCTATAGCTATAGCTGGAGGCATTGCATAGCCGTGCTTCGACTCCCGCCGTGGAGCCTGACGGAGGAGATATGGTCCTCCAACCAGATTTCCGGGTCCTGCAGACCGTCAAACTTTTGGTTCTCTGATGGGATCTTAAACCCCTTGGGCATTGGCTTTTGCCTGATGGCCCTGCTAAAGCATCTAGCGCCACAGAGCTCCACGTCTTCGTCTTTTGAGTCAGTCGATCAGGCACGTCGCGCCCTTGACTTGTCGATCTTGCGCTGCGTGATGTCATCACGCGCGTCGTAGTCGTGGTAAATGTCGTGTCGAGGCGCCGCATCGAACGATCGTGTTGTCATCGTTGGATGAGGGCGAGGAATAGTGTTTTGCCAGAGCCTTGTCTTTCTTTGGCTTTGGTGTCGGCTCTTTGTCGAGAGCGGCCTCGATTAACCCCAAGCCTATGATCGTAGATCGGTGCATGGTAGCTGGAGGATCTCCAGCTAGCGGCTGGTTGTTGAGGAGGTACATGATGGTCGCCGTTACCGCTTCTTGCGACGTTTTTGGAAGCACGTTGCCACGCGTATCCACCGTCATGGAGCCGAAGTAGAGGACCTTTTCGGCTTCTACACGTTCTTGTTCAATGAGGTGGGCCAGTCGAGATCGCCTCTTGTTAGCGATGTACTCGTTGCACTTGGAGGAGGATCCTCCGTGGGAGGAGAGCCCAGCTCATCGGAGGCTCGACTCGTCGGCCGCCTTTTTACGCGCCTTGAGTTGCACAATTGTTTGCAGTTGGTGTTTGTATTCCTCTTTTAGGAGACAATGGTAGCCCATCAATAGTTCTTGCGGGGAGCCGAAGGGCAGAGGGTGGCCTCGTAGAGCTTCTCGGCAGCGGGCCTACTCGAGATCGTTGACCCTAATCACGGCGCATTCGCCAGTTTGCTCGTTCACCATGGTGGGGAGTTCGGCTGCCCCTCCGTTGTTGACGGGGGCGCCGTTAGTGGGGCCGCCATTGGGTGGTCCGCCATTAGATGGTCCGCCATTAGGTATGTCGCCGTCTGGCGGGTCAGTTCCATTGCCACCATTGCCCGTGTTGTCGCGATTGGCAGAGGAATCGCCCGTGTTGATGACGGTGCACATGAAGCGGTTGGGGAAGCTGCTTCTCCCGCAACTTTCAGATCCGGAGCCATAGACTCCATCTTCAGTTGCTAGAGCGCCCATATCGGATTCGCGACTGCTGTCGTTGTCCGTATTCTTGACTGTTGTTGAGGCATTGAGCTCGCTGAGGCTGCCGATTGGCGGAGGGAACCACGATGCTGGAGCAATCAATGGTGTTGTCGGCTGGTCAGGCATGCGAAGCGTTCCCATCTGACCAACTTGGAAGCGGAAGCTCCCGATCACCAGCTGGGCATGCGAAGCGTTCCCATCTGACCAATTCTGTCGCCCACGGACTCGAAAGCTGGGCGAGTGGCTGCCGTATGGACGGTGAAGTCGAACGCACCGAAGAGCTGGCGAATCTCCGCTGTTGTGGAGTTGTAGATCGCAGTTGATGGGGCCGAAAAAGCCACAACATCAGCACTCCCAATTCCGACAGACGGCGCAAATTGACGAGGGTTTAACTCATCAATGACCTTTGTTATGGACTTGGGTTTTGGAGAAGGAGGGAGCGTTGGAAGCATCAATCGGCTAGCAAACAAGCACACAGGGGACTCGAAGATTTACCCAGGTTCAGGCCTCGTAGTGGTCCCTACTCCTGCTTGGCTCATGAACCACATCTAGAATCATTGCATGTTTGTTCTTCTCACAAACCACATAAGGATCCACCAGTGTCATTGGATGTGTGTTCTTTTCATGAACCACACCTAGTGTCATTGCATGTCTGTTCTTCTCACAAACCACACAAGGATCCACCGGTGTCATTGCGTGTGTGCTCTTTTCATTAACCACAGTTAGAGTCATTGCATGCGTGTTCTTTTCACAAACCACATATCACCAGTGTCATTACATGTGTGTTCTTCTCACAAACCACATAAGGATCCACCAGTGTCATTGGATGTGTATTATTTTCATGAACCACACCCAGTGTCAGTGCATGTATGTTCCTCTCACAAACCACACATGGATCCACCAGTGTCATTGCATGTGTGTTCTTCTCATGAACCATAGCTAGAGTCATTGCATGTGTGTTCTTTTCACAAACCACAGCTAGAGTCATTGCATGTGTGTTCTTCTCACAAACCACATAAGGATCCACCAGTGTCATTGCATGTGTGTTCTTCTCATGAACCACACCTAGTGACAAGGGTTTAACTCATCAATGCCCATTGTTATGGACTTGTGTTTTGGACAAGGAGGGAGCGCTGGAAGCATCAATCGGCTAGCAAACAAGCACACAGGGGAATCGAAGATTTACCCAGGTTCAGGCCTCGTAGTGGTCCCTACTCCTGCTTGGCTGCTCGTGGAATTAACAGAGGAATCGAAGATTACAATTGTGTGCAGATACAATCTGGCGAGGGTTGTGGAAACTAGGGTTGCGTGTGTCCTCCTCGCCGCCCCCTCCTAGCCTTTATATAGATAGACTAGGTCTCAGGTAGGAGGTCGAGTCAGTTACAGGTTATGGTTTTCCCTTTGAACTTTCTATCTTTAGCTTCTTCTTGTTCTACAAGCACTCGAGAGTCCGTAGGTTACTCGAGTTCTTCATTTGGGCCTTGGCAACACCGTGGGCTTCTGCTGTATTCAGGCCTTATATACCAAGATCGAGTACCTGTAGGGTATACCCATGTCAGTAGCCCCCGAGTGTCTAGTGGAATCGCATATTCGACTAGGGACTTTATGAAGCCTTTCGAGTGCATGAATGAGTATATTTTCGACTGCTCAGTTTGTGTCATAGGGATTGTTGATGTGCGTGCTTGATTTAACCAATGTATTGGTATCAGTTAACTACCTTAGGGTAAAACAACGCAATCTACTCGAACTCGAGTCCCCAGACTCGAATCCGGAAAAGTGTTGGTGTAATTTGACTCAAGCCACGGAGGTCTTATAGGAGTCAAATTCCAGTATATGGATGTGAGCACTCGACGCATCCGTCAAGGCATGTTCATCGTACCTGTAGGCATGGATATATTTCTGGTAGTGCGCGGCGAATGGGTTGCCAGGCCTTATTTAGGTCTTACCTTCACCGCTGCAAGCGCGGCATCCGAATTTTGTCATCACAGAGATGATTCGGGTGACCCAGGAGACGCAGTCTCTTTGTAGGGAAAATCATGAGGCGGTGTCGCCATAAGTTTCGAGTGTGGATATTATCGACACACAGTATGATGTACAAATAATCATAGGGTGCATGACCAGCGGTCCCTATGGGAGTAGCCCCCGAGTGCCTGGTTGAGTCGAAGACTCAAGCATGGACTAAAGAACTTTTGCGACTGTTCAAGCCTCGTAGAGGTCCCTACTCTTGCTTGTCTTCTCGTGTAATTAATAGAGGAATCGAAGATTACAATGGTGCTTAGATACAATCTGGCGAGGGTTGTGGAAACTAGGGTTGCGTGTGTCCTCCTCGCCGCCCTCCTAGCCTTTATATAGATAGGCTAGGTCTTAGGTAGCAGGTCGAGTCGGTTATAGGTTAGGGTTTTCCCTTTGAACTTTCTATCTTTAGCTTCTTCTTGTTCCGCAAGCACTCAAGAGTCCGTAGGTTACTCGAGTTCTTCATTTGGGCCTTGGCGACACCATGGGCTTCTGCTGTATTCAGGTTGTATATACCAAGATCGAGTACCTGTAGGGTATACCCATGTCACCCAATGTCATTGGATGTGTGTTCTTCTCACAAACCACACATGGATCCACCAGTGTCATTGCATGTGTGTTCTTCTCATGAACCACACATAGATCCACCTAGTGTGATTGCATGTCTGTTCTTTTCACAAACCACATATGGATCCACCAGTTTCATTGCATGTCTGTTCTTTTCATGAACCACACAGTGCCATTGCACGTCTGTTCCTCTCATAAACCACACATGGATCCACCAGTGTCATTGCATGTGTGTTCTTCTCATGAACCACATCTAGAGTCATTGCATGTCTGTTCTTCTCACAAACCACATAAGGATCCACCAGTGTCATTGCATGTGTGTTCTTTTCATGAACCACACCCAGTGTCATTGCATGTGTGTTCCTCTCACAGACCACACATGGATCCACCAGTTTCATTGCATGTGTGTTCTTCTCATGAACCATATCTAGAGTCATTGCATGTCTGTTCTTCTCACAAACCACATAAGGATCCACTAGTGCCATTGGATGTGTATTCTTTTCATGAACCACAGCTAGAGTCACTGCATGTCTGTTCTTCTCACAAACCACACAAGGATCCACCAGTGGCATTGCATGTCTGTTCTTTTCATGAACCACAACTAGTGTCATTGCATGTGTGTTATTCTCACAAACCACACATGGATCCACCAGGGTCATTACATGTCTCCTCTTTTCATTAACCACAATTAGAGTCATTGCATGTGTGTTCCTTTCACAAACCACATATCACCAGTGTCATTGCATGTGTGTTCTTCTCACAAACCACATAAGGATGCACCAGTGTCATTGGATGTGTGTTCTTTTCATGAACCACACCCAGTGTCATTGCATGTCTGTTCCTCTCACAAATCACACATGGATCCACCAGTGTCATTGCATGTGTGTTCTTCTTATGAACCACAGCTAGAGTCATTGCATGTGTGTTCTTTTCACAAACCACATCTAGAGTCATTGCATGTGTTTTCTTCTCAAAAACCACATAAGGATACACCAGTGTCATTGCATGTGTGTTCTTCTCATGAACCACATCTAGAGTCATTGCATGTCTGTTATTCTCACAAACCACATAAGGATACACTAGTTTCATTGCATGTGTGTTCTTTTCATGAACCACAACCAGTGTCATTGGATGTGTGTTCTTCTCACAAACCACACATGGATCCACCAATGTCGTTGCATATGTGTTCTTCTCATGAACCACACATGGATCCACCCAGTGTGATTGCATGTCTGTTCTTTTCACAAACCAGATATGGATCCACTAGTGTCATTGCATGTCTGTTCTTTTCATGAACCACACCCAGTGTCATTACATGTCTGTTCCTCTCATAAACCACACATGGATCCACCAGTGTCATTGCATGTGTGTTCTTCTCATGAACCACATCTTGAGTCATTGCATGTTTGTTCTTCTCATAACCACATAATGATCCACCAGTGTCATTGCATGTGTGTTATTTTCATGAACCACACCTAGTGTCATTGCATGTGTGTTCCTCTCACAGACCACACATGGATCTACCGGTGTCATTGCATGTGTGTTCTTCTCATGAACCACATCTACAGTAATTGCATGTCTATTCTTCTCACAAACCACATAAGGATCCACCAGTGTAATTGGATGTGTATTCTTTTCATGAACCACAGCTAGAGTCATTGCATTTCTGTTCTTCTCGTAAACCACACAAGGATCCACCGGTGTCATTGCATGTCTATTCTTCTCATGAACCACAATCAGTGTCATTGCACGTGTGTTCTTCTCACAAACCACACATGGATCCACCAGTGTCATTGCATGTCTTCTCTTTTCATTAACCCTAGTTAGATTCATTGCATGTGTGTTCTTTTCACAAACCACATATCACCAGTGTCAGTGCATGTGTGTTCTTCTCACAAACCACATAAGGATCCACAAGTGTAATTGCATGTGTGTTCTTTTCAAGAACCACACCCAGTGTCATTGCATGTTTGTTCCTCTCACAAACCACACATCGATCCACCAGTGTCATTGCATGTGTGTTCTTCTCATGAACCACAACTAGAGTCATTCATGTGTGTTCTTTTCACAAACCACATCTAAAGTTCTTGCATGTGTGTTCTTCTCACAAACCACACATGGATACACCAGTGTCATTGCATGTATGTTCTTCTCATGAACCACATCTAGAGTCATTGCATGTCTGTTATTCTCACAAACCACATAAGGATACACCAGTGTCATTGCATGTGTGTTATTTTCATGAACCACACCCAGTGTCATTGGATGTGTGTTCTACTCACAAACCACACATGGATCCACCAGTGTCATTGCATGTGTGTTCTTTTCACAAACCACACATGGATCCACCAGGGTCATTCCATGTCTGCTCTTTTCATTAACCACAATTAGAGTCATTGATGTGTGTTCTTTTCACAAACCACATATCACCAGTGTCATTGCATGTGTGTTCTTCTCACAAACCACATAAGGATCCACCAGTGTCATTGGATGTGTGTTCTTTTCATGAACCACACCCAGTGTCATTGCATGTATGTTCCTCTCACAAACCACACATGGATCCACCAGTGTCATTGCATGTGTGTTCTTCTCATGAACCACAGCTAGATTCATTGCATGTGTGTTCTTTTCACAAACCACAGCTAGAGTCATTGCATGTGTTTTCTTCTCAAAAACCACATAAGGATAGACCAGTGTCATTGCATGTGTGTTCTTCTCATGAACCACATCTAGAGTCATTGCATGTCTGTTATTCTCACAAACCACATAAGGATCCACCAGTGTCATTACATGTGTGTTCTTTTGATGAACCACAGCCAGTGTCATTGGATGTGTGTTCTTCTCACAAACCACACATGGATCCACCAGTGTCATTGCATGTGTGTTCTTCTCATGAACCACACATGGATCCACCCAGTGTGATTGCATGTCTGTTCTTTTCACAAACCAGATATGGATCCACTAGTGTCATTGCATGTCTGTTCTTTTCATGAATCACACCCAGTGTCATTGCATGTCTGTTCCTCTCATACACCACACATGTATCCACCAGTGTCATTGCATGTGTGTTCTTCTCATGAACCACATCTTGAGTCATTGCATGTCTGTTCTTCTCACAAACCACATAAGGATCCACCATTGTCATTGCATGTGTGTTATTTTAATGAACCACACCCAGTGTCATTGCATGTGTGTTCCTCTCACAGACCACACATGGATCCACCGGTGTCATTGCATGTGTGTTATTCTCATGAACCACATCTACAGTCATTGCATGTCTGTTCTTCTCACAAACCACATCTAGAGTCATTGCATGTGTGTTCTTCTCACAAACCACACATGGATACACCAGTATCATTGCATGTGTGTTATTCTCATGAACCACATCTAGAGTCATTGCATGTCTGTTATTCTCCCAAACCACAAAAGGATACACCAGTGTCATTGCATGTGTGTTATTTTCATGAACCACACCCAGTGTCATTGGATGTGTGTTCTTCTCACAAACCACACATGGATCCACCAGTGTCATTGCATGTGTGTTCTTTTCACAAACCACACATGGATACACCAGGGTCATTACATGTCTGCTCTTTTCATTAACCACAATTAGAGTCATTGCATGTGTGTTCTTTTCACAAACCACATATCACCAGTGTCATTGCATGTGTGTTCTTCTCACAAACCACATAAGGATCCACTAGTGTCATTGGATGTGTGTTCTTTACATGAACCACACCCAGTGTCATTGCATGTCTGTTCCTCCCACAAATCACACATGGATCCACCAGTGTCATTGCATGTGTGTTCTTCTCATGAACCACATCTAGAGTCGTTGCATGTCTGTTATTCTCACAAACCACATAAGGATACACCAGTGCCATTGCATGTGTGTTCTTTTCATGAACCACAGCCAGTGTCATTGGATGTGTGTTCTTCTCACAAACCACACATGGATCCACCAGTGTCATTGCATGTGTGTTCTTCTCATGAACCACACATGGATCCACCCAGTGTGATTGCATGTCTGTTCTTTTCACAAACCAGATATGGATCCACTAGTGTCATTGCATGTCTGTTCTTTTTTATGAACCACACCCAGTGTCATTGCATGTCTGTTCCTCTCATACACCACACATGTATCCACCAGTGTCATTGAATGTGTGTTCTTCTCATGAACCACATCTTGAGTCATTGCATGTCTGTTCTTCTCACAAACCACATAAGGATCCACCAGTGTCATTGCATGTGTGTTATTTTCATGAACCACACCCAGTGTCATTGCATGTGTGTTCCTCTTATAGACCACACATGGATCCACCGGTGTCATTGCATGTGTGTTATTCTCATGAACCACATCTACAGTCATTGCATGTCTGTTCTTCTCACAAACCACATAAGGATCCACCAGAGTCATTGGATGTGTATTCTTTTCATGAACCACAGCTAGAGTGATTGCATGTATGTTCTTCTCATAAACCACACAAGGATCCACCGGTGTCATTGCATGTCTATTCTTCTCATGAACCACAGCCAGTGTCATTGCATGTGTGTTCTGCTCACAAACCACACATGGATCCACCCGTGTGATTGCATGTCTGCTCTTTTCATTATCCATAGTTATATTCATTGCATGTGTGTTCTTTTCACAAACCACATATCACCAGTGTCATTGCATGTGTGTTCTTCTCACAAACCACATAAGGATCCACCAGTGTCATTGCATGTGTGTTCTTTTCATGAACCACACCCAGTGTCATTGCATGTTTGTTCCTTTCACAAACCACACCTTGATCAACCAGTGTCATTGCATGTGTGTTCTTCTCATGAACCACAACTAGAGTCATTGCATGTGTATTCTTTTCACAAACCACATCTAGAGTCATTGCATGTGTGTTCTTCTCACAAACGACACATGAATACACCAGTATCATTGCATGTGTGTTATTCTCATGAACCACATCTAGAGTCATTGCTTGTCTGTTATTCTCACAAACCACAAAAGGATACACCGGTGTCATTGCATGTGTGTTATTTTCATGAACCACACCCAGTGTCATTGGATGTGTGTTCTTCTCACAAACCACACATGGATCCACCAGTGTCATTGCATGTGTGTTCTTTTCACAAACCACACATGGATACACCAGGGTCATTACATGTCTGCTCTTTTCATTAACCACAATTAGAGTCATTGCATGTGTGTTCTTTTCACAAACCACATATCACCAGTGTCATTGCATGTGTGTTCTTCTCACAAACCACCTAAGGATCCACTAGTGTCATTGGATGTGTGTTCTTTACATGAACCACACCCAGTGTCATTGCATGTCTGTTCCTCTCACAAACCACACATGGATCCACCAGTGTCATTGCATGTGTGTTCTTCTCATGAACCACATCTAGAGTCGTTGCATGTCTGTTATTCTCACAAACCACATAAGGATACACCAGTGTCATTGCATGTGTGTTCTTTTCATGAACCACACCCAGTGTCATTTGATGTGTGTTCTTCTCACAAACCACACATGGATCCACCAGTGTCATTGCATGTGTGTTCTTCTCATGAACCACACATGGATCCACCCAGCGTGATTGCATGTCTGTTCTTTTCACAAACCAGATATGGTTCCACTAGTGTCATTGCATGTCTGTTCTTTTCATGAACCACACCTAGTGTCATTGCATGTATGTTCCTCTCATAAACCACACATGGATCCACCAGTGTCATTGCATGTGTGTTCTTCTCATGAACCACATCTTGAGTCATTGCATGTCTGTTCTTCTCACAAACCACATAAGGATCCACCACTGTCATTGCATGTGTGTTATTTTCATGAACCACACCCAGTGTCATTGCATGTGTGTTCCTCTCATAGACCACACATGGATCCACCGGTATCATTGCATGTGTGTTCTTCTCATGAACCACATCTACAATCATTGCATGTCGGTTCTTCTCACAAACCACATAAGGATCCACCAGTGTCATTGGATGTGTATTCTTTTCATGAACCACAGCTAGAGTCATTGCATGTCTGTTCTTCTCATAAACCACACAAGGATCCACCGGTGTCATTGCATGTCTATTCTTCTCATGAACCACAGCCAGTGTCATTGCATGTGTGTTCTTCTCACAAACCACACATGGATCCACCAGTGTCATTGCATGTCTGCTCTTTTCATTAACCATAGTTAGATTCATTGCATGTGTGTTCCTTTCACAAACCACATATCACCAGTGTCATTGCATGTGTGTTCTTCTCACAAAACACATAAGGATCCACCAGTGTCATTGCATGTGTGTTCTTTTCATGAACCACACCCAGTGTCATTGCATGTTTGTTCCTCTCACAAACCACACATGGATCCACCAGTGTCATTGCATGTGTGTTCTTCTCATGAACCACAGCTAGAGTCATTGCATGTGTGTTCTTTTCAAAAACCACATCTAGAGTCATTGCATGTGTATTCTTCTCACAAACCACACATGAATACACCAGTGTCATTACATGTGTGTCCTTCTCATGAACCACATATAGAGTCATTGCATGTCTGTTATTCTCACAAACCACACATGGATCCACCAGTGTCATTGCATGTGTGTTCTTCTCATGAACCACACATGGATCCACCCAGTGTGATTGCTTGTCTGTTCTTTTCACAAACCACATATGGATCCACCAGTGTGATTGCATGTCTGTTCTTTTCATGAACCACACCTAGGTTCATTGCATGTCTGTTCCTCTCATAAACCACACATGGATCCACCAGTGTCATTGCATGTGGGTTCTTCTCATGAACCACATCTAGAGTCATTGCATGTCTGTTCTTCTCACAAACCACATAAGTATCCACCTGTGCCATGGCATGTGTGTTCTTTTAATGAACCACAGCCAGTGTCATTGCATGTGTGTTCTTCTCACAAACCACACATGGATCCACGAGTGTCATTGCATGTCTGCTCTTTTAATTAACCACAGTTAGAGTCATTGCATGTGTGTTCTTTTCACAAACCACATATCACCAGTGTCGTTGCATGTGTGTTATTCTCACAAACCACATAAGGATCCACCAGTGTCATTGGATGTGTGTTCTTTTCATGAACCACACCCAGTGTCATTGCATGTCTGTTTCTTGCACAAACCACACATGGATCCACTAGTGTCATTGCATGTGTGTTCTTCTCATGAACCACAGCTAGAGTCATTGCATGTGTGTTCTTTTCACAAACTACAGCTAGAGTCATTGCATGTGTGTTCTTCTCACAAACCAGATGAGGATACACTGTGTCATTGCATGTTTGTTCTTCTCATGAACCACATCTAGAGTCATTGCATGTCTGTTATTCTCACAAACCACATAAGGATACACTAGTTTCATTGCATGTGTGTTCTTTTCATGAACCACACCCAGTGTCATTGGATGTGTGTTCTTCTCACAAACCACACATGGATCCATCAGTGTCATTGCATGTGTGTTCTTCTCATGAACCACACATGGATCCACCCAGTGTGATTGCATGTCTGTTATTTTCACAAACCACATATGGATCCACCAATGTCATTGCATGTCAGTTCTTTTCATGAACCACATCTAGTGTCATTGCATGTTTGTTCCTCTCATAAACCACACATGGATCCACCAGTGTCATTGCATGTGTGTTCTTATCATGAACCACATCTAGAGTCATTGCATGTATGTTCTTCTCACAAACCACATAAGGATCAACCAGTGTCATTGCATGTGTGTTCTTTTCATGAACCACACCCAGTTTCAATGCATGTGTGTTCCTCTCACAGACCACACATGGATCCACCGGTGTCATTGCATGTGTGTTCTTCCCATGAACCACACCTAGAGTCATTGCATGTCAGTTCTTCACACAAACTACATAAGGATCCACCAGTGTCATTGGATGTGTATTCTTTTCATGAACCACAACTAGAGTCATTGCATGTCTGTTCTTCTCACAGACCACACAAGGATCCACCGGTGTTAATGCATGTCTGTTCTTTTCATGAACCACAGCCAGTGTCATTGCATGTGTGTTCTCTGTAACATCCCAATTTCAGCAACCCTGATTAGTTGTCCAGAATGCAAAAATCAGGGGGAACAAAAACTTTTCTTGTGCTTTGGTGCAGTGCTTGCTTGTTGTTTGTTTGCACTTGTGCTTATGAAGTGTATCTTAGGATACTCCTTACCTCAACCTCAGTTGGCGAAAGCTATTTACCAAAACTATCTTGGCTTACTTTACATATTCTCAAACGTTCTGGCATTTCAAAAGTTGAGCCAAGATGCTTATGCAACCAAAACTATTTTAGTAGCTTCTGTTGACAAAACTATGGAGATATATATAATACAATCTCCTTATGTTTTCAAGACAGAACACTCAACTAATCTTACCTCTAGCTTTCTCAAAACTCTTGTTCAAAGCATTTGAATTCTACTCTTGGTAGAGATACCAAGGACTCTCTCCTTATTCAAAACTTAACCTCTTCAAATTTCCCCAGCATTACCCCAAGCTATGCTTGATGGTAACCCCATTAGTGGTTATGCTTAGTATAAGATGAGTTGCCTGGATCTGCTGTCTGATGAGTTGCTTTGGTCTACTGTTTGACTTGTTGCTTAGGAAGTAGTATGAGCCACCCTAGGAGCTCATCACTAGGATCAAGATGTTTTCCAAATCCTCAATCCCTAAGCAAGAAGGCAAACCTAGATGTGATCCCTAGCCATTTAGTGATCATCTCAAACCCTCAACCAGGTCCATTCTGAGGATTTCCATTCTAGATGTTCCAAGTCTTGAAGACCAATATCAAGCAAGGATCTATTCTACTCACTCTACAATTCCATATCACCCCTTTAGTAAAGCTCTGATACCTTGCAACTCCTCCAAGAACTTCCCCTCTCATACTCTAGTCAAAATCCTCAAAACTGCCAATTTTGACAAAGTCTGGAAACAGTTTCAGCATCACCTTTTTGAATGCCTACTTTTCTCAAACCATTTGCATTTTTGGAAATGCACTTGAACCATCTTGTTAACCATCCTAAGGACTACCAAGGCCCACATTTTCCCCTGGTTATATCCTCCTCCAACTCACTGGTCCATGATGGTTTTGTAGACAAGAAAATAACCTTTCCTGCACAACTAGTCATCATGCCTACTTTGCTAGAAGCTCACACCCTCATACAACCTCCTATGGACCAACTCTCTGCATAGTTGTGTTCTACTCTTTGAGGTCTATCAAAACCTACCTCACTTGTTCCAATTGGACCACTAAGCTTATTAAACCCACATGGTTTAGAAGGCTTCATGACTCTTTCTGCCTGGCAGCCTTAATTTCAACAAAGTTTGCCATCATTTCTAGATCATCGCAAATGCAGATGATTCAAACTCCTTCTTCCATGATCATCTAAATAACCTAGTATACCTACCCATCTATCCCTTGCACCAAGGTGAGCTCTAAGCTCCAAGATGCAAGCATGTTTTGGTGGTATGAAAATAACACCACCCTAGATCATCAACTCCTTGTTTTCCATCCTTTTCTAGTTGGATTTCCAATCCACAAGGATGCAACTACTTGCTAAACCTTGTCTATCTCATCTATATTGATCAACAAGATTTACCAAATATTAACCCTAATTATAATGCCCCAAAACTATTTAATCCCTTAAATAGTCAAAATCTCCAAAACTCCCTCCATAATGGAAAGTTTGGTTTTTACCATACCACTTCCCCAAATTTTGGCTCATGTGAGCCCCACAAATCATATCCTATCTTTCCATCTCAAAAATAAATATTTTTGAGAAGCTTTATTATTTCTTTTTGTCCATTTTCTTAAATGGCTGAATTGGAATAATAATTGTTTTAAATACTTTTAATCCCCAATAAATCTTGGGAAATTTCCCCTAAGTGTGTATCCACATTTGGGACCCTTCCAGATCAAAATCCACCCTTGGCCAATGGAAATTCATCAAATGATCTTCTAGAAATCATTTCTGTCCTTTTTGAGTAATTGGATTTAAGTGGACTTAAACTCCCCATAAAAATCCCAATTAAATCCTAGAAGTCTACCTTGACCTTATCTATCTACCAGTACCATTTGCTCCTCTGGTCCAATGTAACTTTGTGGACTTCCTTCACAACCATCAATTGGATCAAATTTGCCATTTTAGCAAATCACTAGTCAAAACCATTTCCAAGTTTCACCAAAGCTTGATCAAAGCTCATCCTCAGCACTAGGACACACCCTGGTCGTCTAGCACTGTAGCTCCACCCCACCAATTACCCATATTACCCTTATATTAGTAGTAAGAGAGAGAGAGACAACAAGGATCTTACAAGGATTTGCCACAATAAATCACCACAGCTCCCCCACTCTGGTCTAGCACGACCAAGTACCATCCTACCCCTCTCCACCTCCCTCTGGACCAATCCATGGCCAGCATTGCCCTCCCCCTTGTCCAAAATGGTAATTTACCACATCCACTCCCTCCTCTTGGTATAAAGGCCAGCAGCCCTCCCCCAGCCAGCCCTCTGCCCTCATTTGCCCCCTCTCCACCCCACTTGCTCTATGCTGTCCAAAGGAAGAAGAAGAGGAGAGCCTCGGCCTCCTCACAAAATCGAGCAAGGCCCTCTCCCCTCGGCTCCATTTCTTCTGCATGTCATCCCACAAGATCCCCTCCTCCTCCTCTACAGCAGTGCTCTTCTTTTCCCAGATCTCTCTTTTCCAGCCCTCAAGTCTACCTCTCGGCTGGCCACGTCGCAAAGAGCTTCTTCCTGCGTCAGCATCGTCGCATGCCTACTGTCCTCAAGTCATCGACCGCGTCGCCCTGCACCCTTCGTGCCGCCTCCCGAGCCCGCTGGTGATCTCCCCTCCTCTCTCTCCGGTGAGCTAGGGTTCTGCCCCCGACGCTCTGTCGCTGCGACGATGACGAGCGCGGGCCATCCATCACACCTTAAACGGATGGCCCAGATCCACCGATACCCCTTCGGCCCCCTCCTCTAGCTGACTGCCGGGCCCCGCCTGGCAGGTTCGAGCGCCAGCTCCCGCGTGTCGCCCCATGCACCATGGGCTGAATCCTCCCCTGCAGCCCAGTAGCTCCCTAGATCCGGCCCGCTACACCTCCTTTTCTTTTTCTTTTAGCTAACATTTTATTCCAGTAAAGGTTCTGCTAGGATTAAATCCAAACAAAAATGTAAATGAAGTCCAAATGCCTAGATCTAATTTTATGGTGGTTCTCTGATGTTTTCTCAAACATGTAGAGGCAACCCCGTGTCCAAAATAAATTCCAATAGTTACTAGTAATTAATCTGCTAACATGTATCTGGAACCTTAATTAATTTCCTTTGTGAGTTTTACATTTCCATTGGTGATAAACCAAAGACCTACTGGAAGGTATTTGAAATACCTATCATCCAGCACTTGTCCTACACCAAGGTGAACAGCAGGTTGCCTTTAGCAAAATTAACAAAACTAGCAACTATCAGTCTTAGATAATTTCCCCAGGCCTAACCAAATGTGGTATGGACCTGATTACACCTCCCAGTACACACTAGAGCCCATATCTACCAAACCCCAGTAGCTCAGAATTTATTGAGCTCTGGATGAATTTTTGTGATTTAAATACTTTAGTAATGAGTATTTTTACTAAATAAATCACTCCAGGAGTTTGGAAACTCCAAAATTAGTGAATCCAATTCCTGCATAAAGGTGTTGGACATACCTATCATATTCCCTTGGAACGAACTCAATATCTTCTGTAGAATTATTCTGGTGAAAAAGAGAAGATTCATATAGAACTGTCTTTGGGAATTTCCCGAGGGCATTCTGGTAATTCTTTTGACCTGATTCCAACTCTAGGTGGTTCAGTAAATCAAATAATACCTAACCATTCAAGTAAATAATTTTTGGAGCTCCAGAACTTCTCTGGTGAATTATTTCCTCAAACTAGAGTTTAATCCACTATAAAAAGCATAACTAAATCTAGGAATTTGATAATCAAGTGAAACCACTTGTGTTGTTTTTGTCTTGATCAGAACTATCTGAGGATATCACCTTTGCACATTGATATCCTACTAATCAAAGATCCCTAATCCAAGTTCCTTATATCTAGCCTTGACAACTATCTTCCAAGAGAAAACACCCTAGTGGCAATCTTGTAATTTCCACCATTTGAATCCCACTCCTCCAAAACCTCCCAAGTACAGTAGTATTTATAATGTTTGTTTGCTGTATGGTTTGATGCTTGAATGTATTCTATTGATTGTGGTATTGTCTGCTTGCATGTATATTTGATGACGACGATAGTGTGAGTGTCTGACGACGAGAAGAACGGGATTTCTTCTTATTATTGTTATTGGGTATTCTTGGTCATCTGAAGAAGTCCAGGGACTTATTGCTGATCACAGGCAAGCCACCATTCCTGAACTCTGATATATGTCCTATTCTATTTTACCTGTTTTATATCCTCTTTATAAATTGCATACTCTACCTGCATGTCTTGTTTTACAAACACTGTGATAGTATCTTGGCTCCTCCAAGTTATGATTTTGTGTCCTTCGAGGCACCACCCCGATGAACCCATCTTTTATCCCCTTTAGACCGAGAGTACGATGGTTAGCATCCTACCTCCTTGGAAACCCCGGTTTTGAGAAAATAAACTGTTTTGGGATTTTCCCCACTACAAATGTTTCAAAAACGGCTTTGTAAAACCCTGGGAAGAGGCATTGTTCCCAGTGGAAGTTTTAACAAAAAGAAATGGTGATGAGAAGAAGTGGAAAAGTGATGGGATGTTGTACGTCTTTACTTGAACAATTTTTATCCGCACAACCACATTACCCAGGTAGCTGGGTATTAACTCGAAGTTTGTCCGCTTTAGCCGAGGCACTTCTACCATGCTTATAGGGAGAAATCCCTGGAATTCCAGGCAAGCGCCCCCAGATTAAGGATCTGAAGCTTGTCGCTTGCTTCGGCAAGAGTGAGCCTGACCTGGTAGGAGGCCGGTGCAACAATTGGGTCTCCCACGAACGGTATGACTTAGGTAGTACGGAAGGAAGTGGAGTCTCCAGATTTAAGGTATACGCCAAGCTGCGGCTTGGGTATGCGCGTGTACGGAAGGAAGGACTATGGCTGGGAGCCACATACTCGTTGCCGGCGAGAACAAACCCAAGAGGAAAAGCATGCCTTTGCTAGGGTAGACAAGCGAAGGGTAGTGGGACGTGGTTGAATCCCGGCGGATGTATTGATTCTTGTGGGGAAAGTGCGCAAACTCTGCAGAGTATAACCTATTCGAATAGGCGTGTCCACGGTCAAGGATGGTTGTAAAGGTGTTGGCTAGGAGTACCCACACTATGCTTGTTTGGGAAGCAAGTACGAAGAGGATGAAGGTTCCGGGGGAACCCGAGTTCGAAGGTTTTGTTTTGACCCGAAGGGTCGAAGATGTTTTAAAAAGGGTTTTTCTACAAAAACTTTTTTCAAACTTGTTTTCAACAAAGACATGGAGATGTCTAGATTTATAAAACAGAAACATGGTTTTCAAAACTCTTTTTCAACAAAATATGGAGATGCCATAACTTCAATGTTAGTTTAGGATTTCAAAAACACCCTCGGATAGAGCTACCTCGCCATAGCCAAAATTGCATTTCCTTTGTTTACTTATCCTGGTGGTTTGCGAGTACATTCAAAAGTACTCATGGCTTTGTCCCTGGCTATTTACGTGGCTAGACTTTCAGAGTTGTCAACTTCGGGAGAAATCAGGTGACGTCCAGCTAGCTAGGCCGTCTTCCCAGTCAGCTGCCTGTAGGTTGAGGCACGATTGGGCTCTGCGATTGGCGATGTTCCGCTGCTAATGATGATGTAGCCATAATGGCAATTATGTAAGTCTTGTATTTCGTTATGTTTCGGATGTTGTAGTGGTACCTGTCGGTTATGTTCCACAGCTCACTGATCATGGGAACATGGATGTATGCATAACAGGGATTTCTCAGATGATTAATCCGGGGAGCCCACATTCTTCTCACAAACCTCACATGGATCCACCAGTGTCATTGCATGTCTGCTCTTTTCATTAACCACAGTTACTGGCATTGCATGTGTGTTCCTCTCACATACAACACATGGATCCACCGGTGTCATTGCATGTGTGTTCTTCTCATGAACCACATCGAGAGTCATTGCATGTCTGTTCTTCTCACAAACCACATAAGGATCCACCAGTGTCATTGTATGTGTATTCTTTTCACGAACCACAGCTAGAGCCATTGCATGTATGTTCTTCTCACAAAGCACACAAGGATCCACCGATGTCATTGCATGTCTGTTCTTTTCATGAACCATAGCCAGTGTCATTGCATGTGTGTTCTTCTCACAAACCACACATGGATCCATGAATGTCATTGCATGTCTGCTCTTTTCATTAACCACAGTTAGAGTCATTGCATGTCAGTTCTTTCCATGAACCATACCTAGTGTCATTGCATGTTTATTCCTCTCATATCCACACAAGGATCCACCAGTGTCATTGCATGTGTGTTCTTCTCATTAACCACATCTAGAGTCATTGCATGTCTGTTCTTCTCACAAACCACATAAGGATCCACTAGTGTCATTGCATGTGTGTTCTTTTCATGAACCACACCCAGTGTCATTGCATGTGTGTTCCTCTCACAGACCACACATGGATCCACCGGTGTCATTGCATGTGTGTTCTTCTCATGAACCACATCTAGAGTCACTACATGTCTGATCTTCCCACAAACCACATAAGGATCCACTAGTGTCATTGGATGTGTATTCTTTTCATGAACCACAGCTAGAGTCATTACATGTCTGTTCTTCTCACAAACCACACATGGATCCACCAGTGTCATTGCATGTGTGTTCTTTTCATGAACAACAGCCCATGTCATTGCATGTGTTTGTTCTTCTCACAAACCACACATGGATCCACTAGTGTCATTGCATGTCTGCTCTTTTCATTAACCATAGTTAGAGTCATTGCATGTGTGTTCTTTTCACAAACCACATATCACTCGTGTCATTGCATGTGTGTTCTTCTCACAAACCACATAAGGATCCACCAGTGTCATTGGATGTGTGTTCTTTTAACGAACCACACCCAGTGTCATTGCATGTCTGTTTCTCGCACAAACCACACATGGATCCACCAGTGTCATTGCATGTGTGTTCTTCTCATGAACCACATCTTGAGTCATTGCATGTCTCTTCTTCTCACAAACCACATAAGGATACACTAGTGTCATTGCATGTGTGTTCTTCTCATGAAGCACATCTAGAGTCATTGCATGTCTGTTATTCTCACAAACCACATAAGGATACACCAGTGTCATTGCATGTCTGTTCTTTTCATGAACCACACCCAGTGTCATTGGATGTGTGTTCTTCTCACAAACCACACATGGATCCACCAGGGTCATTGCATGTGTGTTCTTCTCATGAACCACACATGGATCTACCCAGTGTGATTGCATGTCTGTTCTTTTCACAAACCATATATGGATCCACCAGTGTGATTGCATGTCTATTATTTTCATGAACCACACCCATTGTCATTGCATGTCTATTCCTCTCATAAACCACACATGGATCCACCAGTGTCATTGCATGTGTGTTCTGATCATGAACCACATCTAGAGTCATTGCATGTATGTTCCTCTCTCAAACCACATAAGGATCCACCGGTGTCATTGGATGTGTGTTCTTTTCATGAACCACACGTAGTGTCATTGCATGTGTGGTCCACTCACAGACCACACATGGATCCACCAGTGTCATTGCATGTGTGTTCTTCTCATGAACCACATCTTGAGTCATTGCATGTCTCTTCTTCTCACAAACCACATAAGGATCCACTAGTGTCATTGGATGTGTATTCTTTTCATGAACCACAACTAGAGTCATTGCATGTCTGTTCTTCTCACAGACCACACAAAGATCCACCGGTGTCAATGAATGTCTGTTCTTTTGATGAACCACAGCTAGTGTCATTGCATGTGTGTTTTTCTCACAAACCACACATGGATCCACCAGTGTCATTGCATGTCTGCTCTTTTCATTAACCATAGTTAGTGTCATTGCATGTGTGTTCTCACAGACCACACATGGATCCACCAGTGTCATTGCATGTCTATTCTTTTCATGAACCACAGCCAATGTCATTGCATGTGTGTTCTCCACAGAAACCACACATGGATCCACCAATGTCATTGCATGTCTGCTCTTTTCATTAACCACAGTTAGAGTCATTGCATGTCTGTTCTTTTCATTAACCATAGTTACTGGCATTGCATGTCTGTTCCTCTCATAAACCACACATGGATCCACCAGTGTCATTGCATGTGTGTTCTTCTCATGAACCACATCTAGAATCATTGCATGTCTATTCTTCTCACAAACCACATAAGGATCCACCAGTGTCATTGCATGTGTGTTCTTTTCATGAACCACACCCAGTGTCATTGCATGTGTGTTCCTCTCACAGACCACACATGGATCCACCGGTGTCATTGCATGTGTGTTCTTCTCATGAACCACATCTAGAGTCATGGCATGTTTGTTCTTCTCACAAACCACATAAGGATCCACTAGTGTCATTGGATGTGTATTCTTTTCTTGAACCACAGCTAGAGTCATTGCATGTCTGTTCTTCTCACAAACCACACAAGGATCAATCGGTGTCATTGCATGTCTGTTCTTTTCATGAAACACAGCCAGTGTCATTGCATGTGTGTTCTTCTCACAAACCACACATGGATCCACCACTGTCATTGCATGTCTGCTCTTTTCATTAAACATAGTTAGAGTCATTGCATGGGTGTTCTTTTCACAAACCACATATCACCTGTGTCATTGCATGTGTGTTCTTCTCACAAACCACATAAGGATCCACCAGTGTCATTAGATGTGTGTTCTTTTCATGAACCACACCCAATGTCATTGCATGTCTATTTCTCGCACAAACCACACATTGATCCACTAGTGTCATTGCATGTGTGTTCTTCTCATGAACCATAGCTAGAGTCATTGCATGTGTGTTCTTTTCACAAACCACAGCTAGATTCATTGCATGTGTGTTCTTCTCATGAACCACAGCTAGAGTCATTGGATGTGTGTTCTTTTCACAAACCACAGGTAGATTCATTGCATGTGTGTTCTTCTCATGAACCACATCTAGAGTCATTGTATGTCTGTTATTCTGACAAACCACATAAGGATACACCAGTGTCATTGCATGTGTGTTCTTTTCATGAACCACACCCAGTGTCACTGGATGTGTGTTCTTCTCACAAACCACACATGTATCCATCAGTGTCATTGCATGTGTGTTCTTCTCATGAACCAGACATGGATCCACCTAGTGTGATTGCATGTCTGTTCTTTTCACAAACCACGTATAGATCCACCAGTGTCATTGGATGTGTGTTATTTTCATGAACCACACCCAGTGTGATTGCATGTCTGTTCCTCTCACAAACCACACATGGATCCACCAGTGTCATTGCATGTGTGTTCTTCTCATGAACCACATCTAGTGTCATTGCATTTCTATTCTTCTCACAAACCACATAAGGATCCACCAGTGTCATTGCATGTATGTTCTTTTCATGAACCACACCTAGTGTCATTGCATGTGTGTTCCTCTCACAGACCACACATGGATTCACCGGTGTCATTGCATGTGTGTTCTTCTCATGAACCACACCTAGAGTCATTGCATGTATGTTCTTCTCAGAATCCACATAAGGATCCACCAGTGTCATTGTATGTGTATTCTTTTTATGAACCCCAGCTAGAGTCATTGCATGTCTGTTCTTCTCACAAACCACACAAGGATCCTTCGGTGTCATTTCATGTCTGTTATTTTCATGAACCACAG
Organism: Avena insularis; assembly: GCA_023614405.1. Lineage (NCBI taxonomy): Eukaryota > Viridiplantae > Streptophyta > Magnoliopsida > Poales > Poaceae > Avena > Avena insularis. The sequence continues at coordinate 241,944,546 of CM042688.1, read as the reverse complement.
CCAGTGTCATTGCATGTGTGTTCTTCTCAGAAACCACACATGGATCCACCAGTGTCATTGCATGTCTGCTCTTTTCATTAACCACAGTTAGAGTCATTGCATGTGTGTTCTTTTCACAAACCACATATCACCAGTGTCATTGCATGTGTGTTCTTCTCACAAAGCACACATGGATCCACCGGTGTCATTGCATGTCTATTCTTTTCATGAACCACAGCTAGTGTCCTTGCATGTGCGTTCTTCTCACAAACCACACATGGATCCACCAGTGTCATTGCATGTCTTCTCTTTTCATTAACCACAATTAGATTCATTGCATGTTTGTTCTTTTCACAAACCACATATCACCAGTGTCATTGCATGTGTGTTCTTCTCACAAACCACATAAGGATCCACCAGTGTCATTGGATGCGTGTCCTTTTCATGAACACACCCAGTGTCATTGCATGTATGTTCCTCTCACAAACCACACATGGATCCACTAGTGTCATTGCACGTGTGTTCTTTTCATGAACCACAGCTAGATTTATTGCATGTGTCATCTTTTCACAAACCACAACTAGAGTCATTGCATGTGTGTTATTCTCACAAACCACATAAGGATACACCAGTGTCATTGCGTGTGTGTTCTTCTCATGAACCACATCTAGAGTCATTGCATGTTTGTTATTCTCACAAACCACATAAGGATACACCAGTGTCATTGCATGTGTGTTATTTTCACGAACCACACACAGTGTCATTGGGTGTTTGTTCTTCTCACAAACCACACATGGATCCACCAGTGTCATTGCATGTGTGTTCTTCTCATGGACCACACATGGATCCACCCAGTGTTATTGCATGTCTGTTCTTTTCACAAACCACATATGGATCCACCATTGTCATTGCATGTTTGTTCTTTTCATGAACCACACCTAGTGTCATTGCATGTATGTTCCTCTCATAAACCACACATGGATCCACCAGTGTCATTGCATGTGTGTTCTTCTCATAAACCACATAAGGATCCACTAGTGTCATTGCATGTGTGTTCTTCTCACAAACCCCATAAGGATCCACCAGTGTCATTGCATGTGTGTTCTTCTCATGAACCACATCTAGAGTCATTGCATGCCTGTTATTCTCACAAACCACATAAGGATACACCGTGTCATTGCATGTGTGTTCTTTTCATGAACCACACGCAGTGTAATTGGATGTGTGTTCTTCTCACAAACCACACATGGATCCACCAGTGTCATTGTATATGTGTTCTTCTCATGAACCACACATGGATCCACCCAGTGTGATTGCATGTCTGTTCTTTTCACAAACCACATATGGATCCACCAGTGTCATTGCATGTCTGTTTTTTCATGAGCCACACCCAGTGTCATTGCATGTTTGTTCCTCTCATAAACCACACATGGATCCACCAGTGTCATTGCATGTGTGTTCTTCTCATGAACCACATCTAGAGTCATTACATGTGTGGTCTTCTCATAAACCACATAAGGATCCACCAATGTCATTGCACGTGTGTTCTTTTCATGAACCTCAGCCAGTCTCATTGCATGTGTGTTCTTCTTACAAACCACACATGGATCTACCAGTGTCATTGCATGTCTGCTCTTTTCATTAAACACGGTTAGAATCTTTGCATGTGTGTTCTTTTCACAAACCACATATCACCAGTGTCATTGCATGTGTGTTCTTCTCACAAACCACATAAGGATCCACTAGTGTCATTGGATGTGTGTTCTTTTCATGAATCACACCCAGTGTCATTGCATGTTTGTTCCTCTCACAAACCACACATGGATCCACCGGTGTCATTGCATGTGTGTTCTTCTCATGAACCACAACTAGAGTCATTGCATGTGTGTTCTTTTCACAAACCACAACTAGAGTCGTTGAATGTGTGTTCTTCTCACAAACCACATAAGGATACACCAGTGTCATTGCATTTGTGTTCTTCTCATGAACCACACATGGATCCACCCAGTGTGATTGCATGTCTGTTCTTTTCACAAACCACGTACAGATCCACCAGTGTCATTGCATGTCTGTTCTTTTCATGAACCACACCCAGGGTCATTGCATGTCTGTTCCTCTCATAAACTACACATGGATCCACCAATGTCATTGCATGTGTGTTCTTCTCATGAACCACATCTAGTGTCATTGCATTTCTATTCTTCTCACAAACCACATAAGGATCCACCAGTGTCATTGCATGTATGTTCTTTTCATGAACCACACCTAGTGTCATTGCATGTGTGTTCCTCTCACAGACCACACATGGATTCACCAGTGTCATTGCATGTCTGTTCTTCTCATGAACCACACCTAGAGTCATTGCATGTATGTTCTTCTCAGAATCCACATAAGGATCCACCAGTGTCATTGTATGTGTATTCTTTTTATGAACCCCAGCTAGAGTCATTGCATGTCTGTTCTTCTCACAAACCACACAAGGATCCACCGGTGTCATTTCATGTCTGTTATTTTCATGAACCACAGCCAGTGTCATTGCATGTGTGTTCTTCTCAGAAACCACACATGGATCCACCAGTGTCATTGCATGTCTGCTCTTTTCATTAACCACAGTTAGAGTCATTGCATGTGTGTTCTTTTCACAAACCACATATCACCAGTGTCATTGCATGTGTGTTCTTCTCACAAAGCACACATGGATCCACCGGTGTCATTGCATGTCTGTTCTTTTCATGAACCACAGCTAGTGTCCTTGCATGTGCGTTCTTGTCACAAACCACACATGGATCCACCAGTGTCATTGCATGTCTTCTCTTTTCATTAACCACAATTAGATTCATTGCATGTTTGTTCTTTTCACAAACCACATCTCACCAGTTTCATTGCATGTGTGTTCTTCTCACAAACCACATAAGGATCCACCAGTGTCATTGGATGTGTGTCCTTTTCATGAACCACACCCAGTGTCATTGCATGTATGTTCCTCTCACAAACCACACATGGATCCACTAGTGTCATTGCATGTGTGTTCTTTTCATGAACCATAGCTAGAGTCATTGCATGCGTCAACTTTTCACAAACCACAACTAGGGTCATTGCATGTGTGTTCTTCTCACAAACCACATAAGGATACACCAGTGTCATTGCATGTGTGTTCTTCTCATGAACCACATCTAGAGTCATTGCATGTTTTTTATTCTCACGAACCACATAAGGATACACCAGTGTCATTGCATGTGTGTTATTTTCACGAACCACACACAGTGTCATTGGGTGTTTGTTCTTCTCACAAACCACACATGGATCCACCAGTTTCATTGCATGTGTGTTCTTCTCATGAACCACATCTAGAGTCATTGCATGTTTGTTCTTCTCACAAACCACATAAGGATCCACCGGTGTCATTGGATGTGTATTCTTTTCTTGAACCACAGCTAGAGTCATTGCATGTCTGTTCTTCTCACAAACCACACAAGGATCCATCGGTGTCATTGCATGTCTGTTCTTTTCATGAAACACAGCCAGTGTCATTGCATGTCTGCTCTTTTCATGAACCACAGTTAGAGTCATTGCATGTGTGTTCTTTTCACAAACCACATATCACCAGTGTCATTGCATGTGTGTTCTTCTTACAAACCACATAAGGATCCACTAGTGCCATTGGATGTGTGTTCTTTTCATGAACCACACCTAGTGTCATTGCATGTTTGTTTCTCACACAAACAACACATGGATCCACCAGTGTCATTGCATGTGTGTTCTTCTCATGAACCACAGCTAGAGTCATTGCATGTGTGTTCTTTTCACAAACCACATATCACCAGTGTCATTGCATGTGTGTTCTTCTCACAAAGCACACATGGATCCACCAGTGTCATTGCATGTCTGCTCTTTTCATTAACCACAGTTAGAGTCATTGCATGTGTGTTCTTTTCACAAACCACATATCACCAGTGTCATTGCATGTGTGTTCTTCTCACAAAGCACACATGGATCCACCGGTGTCATTGCATGTCTGTTCTTTTCATGAACCACAGCTAGTGTCCTTGCATGTGCGTTCTTGTCACAAACCACACATGGATCCACCAGTGTCATTGCATGTCTTCTCTTTTCATTAACCACAATTAGATTCATTGCATGTTTGTTCTTTTCACAAACCACATCTCACCAGTTTCATTGCATGTGTGTTCTTCTCACAAACCACATAAGGATCCACCAGTGTCATTGGATGTGTGTCCTTTTCATGAACCACACCCAGTGTCATTGCATGTATGTTCCTCTCACAAACCACACATGGATCCACTAGTGTCATTGCATGTGTGTTCTTTTCATGAACCATAGCTAGAGTCATTGCATGCGTCAACTTTTCACAAACCACAACTAGGGTCATTGCATGTGTGTTCTTCTCACAAACCACATAAGGATACACCAGTGTCATTGCATGTGTGTTCTTCTCATGAACCACATCTAGAGTCATTGCATGTTTTTTATTCTCACGAACCACATAAGGATACACCAGTGTCATTGCATGTGTGTTATTTTCACGAACCACACACAGTGTCATTGGGTGTTTGTTCTTCTCACAAACCACACATGGATCCACCAGTTTCATTGCATGTGTGTTCTTCTCATGAACCACATCTAGAGTCATTGCATGTTTGTTCTTCTCACAAACCACATAAGGATCCACCGGTGTCATTGGATGTGTATTCTTTTCTTGAACCACAGCTAGAGTCATTGCATGTCTGTTCTTCTCACAAACCACACAAGGATCCATCGGTGTCATTGCATGTCTGTTCTTTTCATGAAACACAGCCAGTGTCATTGCATGTCTGCTCTTTTCATGAACCACAGTTAGAGTCATTGCATGTGTGTTCTTTTCACAAACCACATATCACCAGTGTCATTGCATGTGTGTTCTTCTTACAAACCACATAAGGATCCACTAGTGCCATTGGATGTGTGTTCTTTTCATGAACCACACCTAGTGTCATTGCATGTTTGTTTCTCACACAAACAACACATGGATCCACCAGTGTCATTGCATGTGTGTTCTTCTCATGAACCACAGCTAGAGTCATTGCATGTGTGTTCTTTTCACAAACCACATCTAGAGTCATTGCATGTGTGTTCTTCTCACAAACCCCATAAGGATCCACCAGTGTCATTGCATGTGTGTTCTTCTCATGAACCACATCTAGAGTCATTGCATGCCTGTTATTCTCACAAACCACATAAGGATACACCAGTGTCATTGCATGTGTGTTCTTTTCATGAACCACACGCAGTGTCATTGGATGTGTGTTCTTCTCACAAACCACACATGGATCCACTAGTGTCATTGTATATGTGTTCTTCTCATGAACCACACATGGATCCACCCAGTGTGATTACATGTCTGTTCTTTTCACAAACCACATATGGATCCACCAGTGTCATTGCATGTCTGTTTTTTCATGAGCCACACCCAGTGTCATTGCATGTTTGTTCCTCTCATAAACCACACATGGATCCACCAGTGTCATTGCATGTGTGTTCTTCTCATGAACCACATCTAGAGTCATTACATGTGTGGTCTTCTCATAAACCACATAAGGATCCACTAGTGTCATTGCATGTGTGTTCTTTTCATGAACCACACCTAGTGTCATTGCATGTGTGTTCCTCTCACAGACCACACATGGATCCACCGGTGTCATTGCATGTGTGTTCTTCCCATTAACCACATGTAGAGTCATTGCATGTCTGTTCTTCTCACAAACCACATAAGGATCCACCAGTGTCATTAGATGTGTATTCTTTTCATGAACCACAGCTAGAGTCATTGCATGTTTGTTCTTCTCACAGACCACACAAGGATTCACCGGTGTCACTGCATGTCTGTTCTTTTCATGAACCACAGCCAGTGTCAATGCATGTGTGTTCTTCTCACAAACAACACATGGATCCACCAGTGTCATTGCATGTCTGCTCTTTTCATTAACCACTGTTAGTGTCATTTCATGTGTGTTCCTCTCACAGCCCACACATGGATGATCCGGTGTCATTGCATGTGTGTTCTTCTCATGAACCACATCTAGAGTCATTGCATGTCTGTTCTTCTCACAAACCACATAAGGATCCACCAGTGTCATTGTATGTGTATTCTTTTCATGAACCGCAGCTAGAGTCATTGCATGTATGTTCTTCTCACAAACCACACAAGGATCCACCGGTGTCATTGCATGTCTGTTCTTTTCATGAACCACAGCCAGTGTCATTGCATGTGTGTTCTTCTCACAAACCACACATGGATCCGACAATTTCATTGCATGTATGCTCTTTTCATTAACCACAGTTAGAGTCATTGCATGTCTGTTCTTTTCATGACCCACACCCAATGTCATTGCATGTATGTTCCTCTCATAAACCACACATGGATCATCAGTGTCATTGCATGTGTGTTGTTCTCATGAACCACATCTAGAGTCATTGCATGTATGTTCTTCTCAAAAACCACATAAGGATCCACCAGTGTCATTGCATGTCTGTTCTTTTCATGAACCACACCTAGTGTCATTGCATGTGTGTTCCTCTCACAGACCACACATGGATCCACCAATGTCATTGCATGTGTGTTCTTCTCATGAACCACATCTAGAGTCATTGCATGTCTGTTCTTCTCACAAACCACATAAAGATCCACCAGTGTCATTGGATGTGTATTATTTTCATGAACCACAGCTAGAGTCATTGCGTGTCTATTCTCCTCACAAACCACACATGGATCCACCAGTGTCATTGCACGTGTGTTCTTTTCATGAACCTCAGCCAGTCTCATTGCATGTGTGTTCTTCTTACAAACCACACATGGATCTACCAGTGTCATTGCATGTCTGCTCTTTTCATTAAACACGGTTAGAATCTTTGCATGTGTGTTCTTTTCACAAACCACATATCACCAGTGTCATTGCATGTGTGTTCTTCTCACAAACCACATAAGGATCCACTAGTGTCATTGGATGTGTGTTCTTTTCATGAACCACACCCAGTGTCATTGCATGTTTGTTCCTCTCACAAACCACACATGGATCCACCAGTGTCATTGCATGTGTGTTCTTCTCATGAACCACAACTAGAGTCATTGCATGTGTGTTCTTTTCACAAACCACAACTAGAGTCGTTGAATGTGTGTTCTTCTCACAAACCACATAAGGATACACCAGTGTCATTGCATGTGTGTTCTTCTCATGAACCACATTTAAAGTCATTGCATGTCTGTTCTTCTCACAAACCACATAAGGATCCACCAGTGTCATTGTATGTGTATTCTTTTCATGAACCGCAGCTAGAGTCATTGCATGTATGTTCTTCTCACAAACCACACAAGGATCCACCGGTGTCATTGCATGTCTGTTCTTTTCATGAACCACAGCCAGTGTCATTGCATGTGTGTTCTTCTCACAAACCACACATGGATCCAACAATTTCATTGCATGTATGCTCTTTTCATTAACCACAGTTAGAGTCATTGCATGTCTGTTCTTTTCATGACCCACACCCAATGTCATTGCATGTATGTTCCTCTCATAAACCACACATGGATCTACCAGTGTCATTGCATGTGTGTTGTTCTCATGAACCACATCTAGAGTCATTGCATGTATGTTCTTCTCACAAACCACATAAGGATCCACCAGTGTCATTGCATGTCTGTTCTTTTCATAAACCACACCTAGTGTCATTGCATGTGTGTTCCTCTCACAGACCACACATGGATCCACCAATGTCATTGCATGTGTGTTCTTCTCATGAACCACATCTAGAGTCATTGCATGTCTATTCTTCTCACAAACCACATAAGGATCCACCAGTGTCATTTGATGTGTATTATTTTCATGAACCACAGCTAGAGTCATTGCGTGTATGTTCCTCTCACAGACCACACATGGATCCACCAGTGTCATTGCACGTGTGTTCTTTTCATGAACCTCAGCCAGTCTCATTGCATGTGTGTTCTTCTTACAAACCACACATGGATCTACCAGTGTCATTGCATGTCTACTCTTTTCATTAAACACGGTTAGAATCTTTGCATGTGTGTTCTTTTCACAAACCACATATCACCAGTGTCATTGCATGTGTGTTCTTCTCACAAACCACATAAGGATCCACTAGTGTCATTGGATGTGTGTTCTTTTCATGAACCACAACCAGTGTCATTGCATGTTTGTTCCTCTCACAAACCACACATGGATCCACCAGTGTCATTGCATGTGTGTTCTTCTAATGAACCACAACTAGAGTCATTGCATGTGTGTTCTTTTCACAAACCACAACTAGAGTCGTTGAATGTGTGTTCTTCTCACAAACCACATAAGGATACACCAGTGTCATTGCATGTGTGTTCTTCTCATGAACCACATTTAAAGTCATTGCATGTCTGTTATTCTCACAAACCACATAAGGATACACCAGTGTCATTGCATGTGTGTTATTTTCGTGAACCACACCCAGTGTCATTGGATGTGTGTTCTTCTCACAAACAACACATGGATCAACCAATGTCATTGCATGTGTGTTCTTCTCATAAACCACACATGGATCCACCCAGTGTGATTGCATGTCTATTCTTTTCACAAACCACAGATGGATCCACCAGTGTCATTGCATGTCTGTTCTTTGCATGAACCACACCCGGTGTCATTGCACGTCTGTTCCTCTCATAAACCACACATGGATCCACCAGTGTCATTGCATGTGTGTTCTTCTCATGAACCACATCTAGAGTCATTGCATGTTTGCTCTTCTCACAAACCACATAAGGATCCACCTATGTCATTGCATGTGTGTTCTTTTCATGAACCACACCAAGTGTCATTGCACGTGTGTTCCTCTCATAGACCACACATGGATCCACCGGTGTCATTGCATGTCTGTTCTTTTCATGAACCATAGCCGGTGTCATTGCATGTGTGTTCTTCTCACAAACCACACATGGATCCACTAGCGTCATTGCATTTATTCTCTTTTCATTAACCATAGTTAGAGTCATTGCATGTGTGTTATTTTCACAAACCACATATCACCACTCATATTTGCATGTGTGTTCTTCTCACAAACCACACCAGGATCCACCAGTGTCATTGGATATGTGTTCTTTTCATGAACCACACCTAGTGTCATTGCATGTCTGTTCCTCTCACAAACCACACATGGATCCACCAGTGTCATTGCATGTGTGTTCTTCTCATGAACCACAGCTAGAGTCATTGCATGTGTGTTCTTTTCACAAACCACAACTAGAGTCGTTGCATGTGTGTTCTTCTCACAAACCACATAAGGATACACCAGTGTCATTGCATGTGTGTTCTTCTCATGAACCACATTTAGAGTCATTGCATGTCTGTTATTCTCACAAACCACATAAGGATACACCAGTGTCATTGCATGTGTGTTATTTTCATAAACCACACCTAGTGTCATTGGATCTGTGTTCTTCTCACGAACCACACATGGATCCACCAGTGTCATTGCATGTGTGTTCTTCTCATGAACCACATTTAGAGTCATTGCATGTATGTTCTTCTCACAAACCACACAAGGATCCACCGGTGTCATTGCATGTCTGTTCTTTTCATGAACCACAGCCAGTGTCATTGCATGTGTGTTCTTCTCACAAACCACACATGGATCCGACAATTTCATTGCATGTATGCTCTTTTCATTAACCACAGTTAGAGTCATTGCATGTCTGTTCTTTTCATGACCCACACCCGATGTCATTGCATGTATGTTCCTCTCATAAACCACACATGGATCATCAATGTCATTGCATGTGTGTTGTTCTCATGAACCACATCTAGAGTCATTGCATGTATGTTCTTCTCAAAAACCACATAAGGATCCACCAGTTGCATTGCATGTCTGTTCTTTTCATGAACCACACCTAGTGTCATTGCATGTGTGTTCCTCTCACAGACCACACATGGATCCACCAATGTCATTGCATGTGTGTTCTTCTCATGAACCACATCTAGAGTCATTGCATGTCTGTTCTTCTCACAAACCACATAAGGATCCACCAGTGTCATTGGATGTGTATTATTTTCATGAACCACAGCTAGAGTCATTGCGTGTCTATTCTCCTCACAAACCACACATGGATCCACCAGTGTCATTGCACGTGTGTTCTTTTCATGAACCTCAGCCAGTCTCATTGCATGTGTGTTCTTCTTACAAACCACACATGGATCTACCAGTGTCATTGCATGTCTGCTCTTTTCATTAAACACGGTTAGAATCTTTGCATGTGTGTTCTTTTCACAAACCACATATCACCAGTGTCATTGCATGTGTGTTCTTCTCACAAACCACATAAGGATCCACTAGTGTCATTGGATGTGTGTTCTTTTCATGAACCACACCCAGTGTCATTGCATGTTTGTTCCTCTCACAAACCACACATGGATCCACCAGTGTCATTGCATGTGTGTTCTTCTCATGAACCACAACTAGAGTCATTGCATGTGTGTTCTTTTCACAAACCACAACTAGAGTCGTTGAATGTGTGTTCTTCTCACAAACCACATAAGGATACACCAGTGTCATTGCATGTGTGTTCTTCTCATGAACCACATTTAAAGTCATTGCATGTCTGTTCTTCTCACAAACCACATAAGGATCCACCAGTGTCATTGTATGTGTATTCTTTTCATGAACCGCAGCTAGAGTCATTGCATGTATGTTCTTCTCACAAACCACACAAGGATCCACCGGTGTCATTGCATGTATGTTCTTTTCATGAACCACAGCCAGTGTCATTGCATGTGTGTTCTTCTCACAAACCACACATGGATCCAACAATTTCATTGCATGTATGCTCTTTTCATTAACCACAGTTAGAGTCATTGCATGTCTGTTCTTTTCATGACCCACACCCAATGTCATTGCATGTATGTTCCTCTCATAAACCACACATGGATCTACCAGTGTCATTGCATGTGTGTTGTTCTCATGAACCACATCTAGAGTCATTGCATGTATGTTCTTCTCACAAACCACATAAGGATCCACCAGTGTCATTGCATGTCTGTTCTTTTCATGAACCACACCTAGTGTCATTGCATGTGTGTTCCTCTCACAGACCACACATGGATCCACCAATGTCATTGCATGTGTGTTCTTCTCATGAACCACATCTAGAGTCATTGCATGTCTGTTCTTCTCACAAACCACATAAGGATCCACCAGTATCATTGGATGTGTATTATTTTCATGAACCACAGCTAGAGTCATTGCGTGTATGTTCCTCTCACAGACCACACATGGATCCACCAGTGTCATTGCACGTGTGTTCGTTTCATGAACCTCAGCCAGTCTCATTGCATGTGTGTTCTTCTTACAAACCACACATGGATCTACCAGTGTCATTGCATGTCTACTCTTTTCATTAAACACGGTTAGAATCTTTGCATGTGTGTTCTTTTCACAAACCACATATCACCAGTGTCATTGCATGTGTGTTCTTCTCACAAACCACATAAGGATCCACTAGTGTCATTGGATGTGTGTTCTTTTCATGAACCACACCCAGTGTCATTGCATGTTTGTTCCTCTCACAAACCACACATGGATCCACCAGTGTCATTGCATGTGTGTTCTTCTCATGAACCACAACTAGAGTCATTGCATGTGTGTTCTTTTCACAAACCACAACTAGAGTCGTTGAATGTGTGTTCTTCTCACAAACCACAAAGGATACACCAGTGTCATTGCATGTGTGTTCTTCTCATGAACCACATTTAAAGTCATTGCATGTCTGTTATTCTCACAAACCACATAAGGATACACCAGTGTCATTGCATGTGTGTTATTTTCGTGAACCACACCCAGTGTCATTGGACGTGTGTTCTTCTCACAAACAACACATGGATCAACCAATGTCATTGCATGTGTGTTCTTCTCATAAACCACACATGGATCCACCCAGTGTGATTGCATGTCTATTCTTTTCACAAACCACAGATGGATCCACCAGTGTCATTGCATGTCTGTTCTTTGCATGAACCACACCCGGTGTCATTGCACGTCTGTTCCTCTCATAAACCACACATGGATCCACCAGTGTCATTGCATGTGTGTTCTTCTCATGAACCACATCTAGAGTCATTGCATGTCTGCTCTTCTCACAAACCACATAAGGATCCACCTATGTCATTGCATGTGTGTTCTTTTCATGAACCACACCAAGTGTCATTGCACGTGTGTTCCTCTCATAGACCACACATGGATCCACCGGTGTCATTGCATGTCTGTTCTTTTCATGAACCACAGCCGGTGTCATTGCATGTGTGTTCTTCTCACAAACCACACATGGATCCACTAGCGTCATTGCATTTATTCTCTTTTCATTAACCATAGTTAGAGTCATTGCATGTGTGTTATTTTCACAAACCACATATCACCACTCATATTTGCATGTGTGTTCTTCTCACAAACCACACCAGGATCCACCAGTGTCATTGGATATGTGTTCTTTTCATGAACCACACCTAGTGTCATTGCATGTCTGTTCCTCTCACAAACCACACATGGATCCACCAGTGTCATTGCATGTGTGTTCTTCTCATGAACCAAAGCTAGAGTCATTGAATGTGTGTTCTTTTCACAAACCACAACTAGAGTCGTTGCATGTGTGTTCTTCTCACAAACCACATAAGGATACACCAGTTTCATTGCATGTGTGTTCTTCTCATGAACCACATTTAGAGTCATTGCATGTCTGTTATTCTCACAAACCACATAAGGATACACCAGTGTCATTGCATGTGTGTTATTTTCATAAACCACACCTAGTGTCATTGGATCTGTGTTCTTCTCACGAACCACACATGGATCCACCAGTGTCATTGCATGTGTGTTCTTCTCATGAACCACACATGGATCCACCCAGTGTGATTGCATGTCTATTCTTTTCACAAACCACATATGGATCCACCAGTGTCATTGCATGTCTGTTCTTTGCATGATCCACACCCAGTGTCATTGCATGTCTGTTCCTCTCATAAACCACACATGGATCCACCATTGTCATTGCCTGTGTGTTCTTCTCATGAACCACATCTAGAGTCATTGCATGTTTGTTCTTCTCACAAACCACATAAGGATCCACCTATGTCATCGCATGTGTGTTCTTTTCATGAACCACACCATGTGTCATTGCACGTGTGTTCCTCTCACAGACCACACATGGATCCACCGGTGTCATTGCATGTCTATTCTTTTCATGAACCACAGCCGGTGTCATTGCATGTGTTCTCTTCTCACAAACCACACATGGATCCACTAGCATCATTGAATTTATTCTCTTTTCATTAACCACAGTTAGAGTCATTGCATGTGTGTTATTTTCACAAACCACATATCACCACTCTCATTGCATGTGTGTTCTTCTCACAAACCACATAAGGATCCACCAGTGTCATTGGATGTGTGTCCTTTTCATGAACCACACCTAGTGTCATTGCATGTGTCTTCTTCTCACAAACCACACATGGATCCACCAGTGTCATTGCATGTGTGTTCTTCTCATGAACCACATCTAGAGTCATTGCATGTCTGTTCTTCTCACAAACCACATAAGGATCCACCTATGTCATTGCTTGTGTGTTCTTTTCATGAACCACACCAAGTGTCATTGCACGTGTGTTCCTCTCACAGACCACACATGGATCCACCGGTGTCATTGCATGTCTGTTCTTTTCATGAACCACAGCCGGTGTCATTGCATGTGTTCTCTTCTCACAAACCACACATGGATCCACTAGCATCATTGCATTTATTCTCTTTTCATTAACCACAGTTAGAGTCATTGCATGTGTGTTCCTTTCACAAACCACATATCACCACTCTCATTGCATGTGTGTTCTTCTCACAAACCACATAAGGATCCACCAGTGTCATTGGATATGTGTTCTTTTCATGAACCGCACCCAGTGTCATTGCATGTCTGTTCCTCTCACAAACCACACATGGATCCACCAGTGTCATTGCATGTGTGTTCTTCTCATGAACCACAGCTAGAGTCATTGCATGTGTGTTCTTTTCACAAACCACAGCTAGAGTCGTTGCATGTGAGTTCTTCTCACAAACCACATAAGGATACACCAGTGTCATTGCATGTGTGTTCTTCTCATGAACCACATTTAGAGTCATTGCATGTCTGTTATTCTCACAAACCACATAAGGATACACCAGTGTCATTGCATGTGTGTTATTTTCATAAACCACACCCAGTGTCATTGGATGTGTGTTCTTCTCACGAACCACACATGGATCCACCAGTGTCATTGCATGTGTGTTCTTCTCATGAACCACACATGGATCCACCCAGTGTGATTGCATGTCTGTTCTTTTCACAAACCACATATGGATCCACCAGTGTCATTGCATGTCTGTTCTTTGCATGAACCACACCCAGTGTCATTACATGTATGTTCCTCTCATCATAAACCACACATGGATCCACCAGTGTCATTGCTTGTGTGTTCTTCTCATGAACCACATCTAGAGTCATTGCATGTGTGTTCTTCTCACAAACCACATAAGGATCCACCTATGTCATTGCATGTGTGTTCTTTTCATGAACCACACCCAGTGTCATTGCACGTGTGTTCCTCTCACAGACCACACATGGATCCACCGGTGTCATTGCATGTCTGTTCTTTTCATGAACCACCGCCGGTGTCATTGCATGTCTGTTCTTCTCACAAACCACATAAGGATCCACTAGTGTCATTGGATGAGTATTCTTTTCAAGAACCACAGCTAGAGTCATTGCATGTCTGTTCTTCTCACAGACCACAAAAGGATCCACCGGTGTCATTGCATGTCTGTTCTTTTCATGAACCACAGCCAGTGTCATTGCATGTGTGTTCTTCTCACAAACCACACATGGATCCACCAATGTCATAGAATGTCTCCTCTTTTCATTAACCAAAGTTAGAGTCATTGCATGTGTGTTCTTTTCACAAACCACATATCACCAGTGTCATTGCATGTGTGTTCTTCTCACAAACCACATAAGGATCCACCAGTGTCATTGGATATGTGTTCTTTTCATGAAACAAACCCAGTGTCATTGCATGTTTGTTCCTCTCACAAACCACACATGGATCCACCAGTGTCATCGCATGTGTGTTCTTCTCATGAACCACAGCTAGAGTCATTGCATGTGTGTTCTTTTCACAAACCACAGCTAGAGTCGTTGCATGTGTGTTCTTCTCACAAACCACATAAGGATACACTAGTGTCATTGCATGTGTGTTCTTCTCATGAACCACATTTAGAGTCATTGCATGTCTGTTATTCTCACAAACCATATAAGGATACACCAGTGTCATTGCATGTGTGTTATTTTCATAAACCACACCCAGTGTCATTGGATGTGTGTTCTTCTCACGAACCACACATGGATCCACCAGTGTCATTGCATGTGTGTTCTTCTCATGAACCACACATGGATCCACCTAGTGTGATTGCATGTCTGTTCTTTTCACAAACAACATATGGATCCACCAGTGTCATTGCATGTCTGTTCTTTGCATGAACCACACCCAGTGTCATTACATGTATGTTCCTCTCATAAACCACACATGGATCCACCAGTGTCATTGCATGTGTTCTTCTCATGAACCACATCTAGAGTCATTGCATGTGTGTTCTTCTCACAAACCACATAAGGATCCACCTATGTCATTGCATGTGTGTTCTTTTCATGAACCACACCCAGTGTCATTGCACGTGTGTTCCTCTCACAGACCACACATGGATCCACCGGTGTCATTGCATGTCTGTTCTTTTCATGAACCACAGCCGGTGTCATTGCATGTCTGTTCTTCTCACAAACCACATAAGGATCCACTAGTGTGATTGGATGAGTATTCTTTTCAAGAACCACAGCTAGAGTCATTGCATGTCTGTTCTTCTCACAGACCACACAAGGATCCACCGGTGTCATTGCATGTCTGTTCTTTTCATGAACCACAGCCAGTGTCATTGCATGTGTGTTCTTCTCACAAACCACACATGGATCCACCAATGTCATTGAATGTCTCCTCTTTTCATTAACCAAAGTTAGAGTCATTGCATGTGTGTTATTTTCACAAACCACATATCACCAGTGTCATTGCATGTGTCTTCTTCTCACAAACCACGCAAGGATCCACCGGTGTCATTGCATGTCTGTTATTTTCATGAACCACAGCCAGTGTCATTGCATGTGTGTTCTTCTCACAAACCACACATGGATCCACCAATGTCATAGAATGTCTCCTCTTTTCATTAACCAAAGTTAGAGTCATTGCATGTGTGTTCTTTTCACAAACCACATATCACCAGTGTCATTGCATGTGTGTTCTTCTCACAAACCACATAAGGATCCACCAGTGTCATTGGATGTGTGTTCTTATCATGAACCACACCCAGTGTCATTGCATGTATGTTCCTCTCATAAACCACGCATGGATCCACCAGTGTCATTGCATGTGTGTTCTTCTCATGAACCACATCTAGAGTCATGGCGTGTGTGTTCTTCTCACAAACCACATAAGGATCCACCAGTGTCATTGCATGTGTGTTCTTCTCATGAACCACAGCTAGAGTCATTGCATGTCTGTTCTTCTCACAAACCACATAAGGATCCACCAGTGTCATTGGATGTGTGTCCTTTTCATGAACGACACCTAGTGTCATTGCATGTGTGTTCTTCTCACAAACCACACATGGATTCACTAGTGTCATTGCATGTGTGTTCTTTTCATGAACCAGACATGGATCCACCCAGTGTGATTGCATGTCGGTTCTTTTCACAAACCACATATGGATCCACCAGTGCCATTGCATGTCTGTTCTTTTCATGAACCATACCCAGTGTCATTGCATGTCTGTTCCTCTCATAAACCACACATGGATCCACTAGTGTCATTGCATGTGTGTTCTTCTCATGAACCACATCTAGATTCGTTGCATGTCTGTTATTCTCACAAACCACATCAGGATCCACCAGAGACATTGCATGTGTGTTCTTCTCACAAACCACATTAGGATCCACCAGTGTCATTGGATGTGTGTTCTTTTCATGAACCACACCCAGTGTCATTGCATATATGTTCCTCTCACAAGCCACACATGGATCCACCAGTGTCATTGAATGTGTGTTCTTCTCATGAACCGTAGCTAGAGTCATTGCATGTCTGTTCTTTTCACAAACCACAACTAGAGCCATCGCATGTGTTCTTCTCACAAACCACATAAGGATACACCAGTGTCATTGTATGTATGTTCTTCTCATGAACCACAACTAGAGTCATTGCATGTCTATTCTTCTCACAAACCACATTAGGATCCACCAGTGACATTGGATGTGTGTTCTTTTCATGAACCACACCCAGTGTCATTGCATGTGTGTTCTTCTCACAAACCACACATGGATCCACCAGTGTCATTGCATGTGTGTTCTTTTCATGAACCACACATGGATCCACCCAGTGTGATTGCATGTCTGTTCTTTTCACAAACCACATATGGATCAACCAGTGTCATTGCATGTCTGTTATTTTCATGAACCACACCAAGTGTCATTGCATGTCTGTTCCTCTCATAAACCACACATGGATCCACCAGTGTCATTGCATGTGTGTTCTTCTCATGAAAAACACATGGATCCAACCAGTGTGATTGCATGTCTGTTCTTTTTACAAACCACATATTGATCCACCTCTGTCATTGCATGTATGTTCTTTTCATGAACCACACCTAGTGTCATTTCATGTTTGTTCCTCTCATAAACCACACATGCATCCACCAGTGTCATTGCATATGTGTTCTTCTCATGAACCACATCTTGAGTCATTGCATGTCTGTTATTCTCACAAACCACATAAGGATGCACTAGTGTCATTGCATGTGTGTTCTTTTCATGAACCACGCCCAGTGTCATTGAATGTGTGTTCCTCTCAAAGACCACACATGGATCCACCACTATCATTGCATGTGTGTTCTTCTCATGAACCACATCTAGAGTCATTGCATGTCTTTTATTCTCACAAACCACATAAGGATCCACCTATGTCATTGCTTGTGTGTTCTTTTCATGAACCACACCAAGTGTCATTGCACGTGTGTTCCTCTCACAGACCACACATGGATCCACCGGTGTCATTGCATGTCTGTTCTTTTCATGAACCACAGCCGGTGTCATTGCATGTGTTCTCTTATCACAAACCACACATGGATCCACTAGCATCATTGCATTTATTCTCTTTTCATTAACCACAGTTAGAGTCATTGCATGTGTGTTCTTTTCACAAACCACATATCACCACTCTCATTGCATGTGTGTTATTCTCACAAACCACATAAGGATCCACCAGTGTCATTGGATATGTGTTCTTTTCATGAACCACACCCAGTGTCATTGCATGTCTGTTCCTCTCACAAACCACACATGGATCCACTAGTGTCATTGCATGTGTGTTCTTCTCATGAACCACAGCTAGAGTCATTGCATGTGTGTTCTTTTCACAAACCACAGCTAGAGTCGTTGCATGTGTGTTCTTCTCACAAACCACATAAGGATACACCAGTGTCATTGCATGTGTGTTCTTCTCATGAACCACATTTAGAGTCATTGCATGTTTGTTATTCTCACAAACCACATAAGGATACACCAGTGTCATTGCATGTGTGTTATTTTCATAAACCACACCCAGTGTCATTACATGTATGTTCCTCTCATAAACCACACATGGATCCACCAATGTCATTGCATGTGTGTTCTTCTCATGAACCACATCTAGAGTCATTGAATGTGTGTTCTTCTCACAAACCACATAAGGATCCACCTATGTCATTGCATGTGTGTTCTTTTCATGAACCACACCCAGTGTCATTGCACGTGTGTTCCTCTCACAGACCACACATGGAATGCACCGGTGTCATTGCATGTCTGTTCTTTTCATGAACCACAGCCGGTGTCATTGCATGTCTGTTCTTCTCACAAACCACATAAGGATCCACTAGTGTCATTGGATGAGTATTCTTTTCAAGAACCACAGCTAGAGTCATTGCATGTCTGTTCTTCTCACAGACCACACAAGGATCCACCGATGTCATTGCATGTCTGTTCTTTTCATGAACCATAGCCAGTGTCATTGCATGTGTGTTCTTCTCACAAACCACACATGGATCCACCAATGTCATTGAATGTCTCCTCTTTTCATTAACCAAAGTTAGAGTCATTGCATGTGTGTTCTTTTCACAAACCACATATCACCAGTGTCATTGCATGTGTGTTCTTCTCACAAACGACATAAGGATCCACCAGTGTCATTGGATGTGTGTTCTTATCATGAACCACACCCAGTGTCATTGCATGTATGTTCCTCTCATAAACCACGCATGGATCCACCAGTGTCATTGCATGTGTGTTCTTCTCATGAAGTCATGGCGTGTGTGTTCTTCTCACAAACCACATAAGGATCCACCAGTGTCATTGCATGTGTGTTCTTCTCATGAACCACAGCTAGAGTCATTGCATGTCTGTTCTTCTCACAAACCACATAAGGATCCACCAGTGTCATTGGATGTGTGTCCTTTTCATGAACCACACCTAGTGTCATTGCATGTGTGTTCTTCTCACAAACCACACATGGATTCACCAGTGTCATTGCATGTGTGTTCTTTTCATGAACCAGACATGGATCCACCCAGTGTGATTGTATGTCTGTTCTTTTCACAAACCACATATGGATCCACCAGTGCCATTGCATGTCTGTTCTTTTCATGAACCACACCCAGTGTCATTGCATGTCTGTTCCTCTCATAAACCACACATGGATCCACCAGTGTCATTGCATGTGTGTTCTTCTCATGAAAAACACATGGATACACCCAGTGTGATTGCATGTCTGTTCTTTTCACAAACCACATATTGATCCACCTCTGTCATTGCATGTATGTTCTTTTCATGAACCACACCTAGTGTCATTTCATGTTTGTTCCTCTCATAAACCACACATGGATCCACCAGTGTCATTGCATATGTGTTCTTCTCATGAACCACATCTAGAGTCATTGCATGTCTGTTATTCTCACAAACCACATAAGGATGCACTAGTGTCATTGCATGTGTGTTCTTTTCATGAACCACACCCAGTGTCATTGAATGTGTGTTCCTCTCAAAGACCACACATGGATCAACCAGTGTCATTGCATGTGTGTTCTTCTCATGAACCACATCTAGAGTCATTGCATGTCTTTTCTTCTCACAAACCACATAACGATCCACCAGGGTCATTGCATGTGTGATCTTCTTACAAACCACATAAGGATCCATCAGTGTCATTGGATGTGTGTTCTTTTCATGAACCACACCGAGTGTCATTGCATGTCTGTTCCTCTCACAAACCACACATGGATCCACCAGTGTCATTGCATGTGTGTTCTTCTCATGAACCACAGCTAGAGTCATTGCATGTGTGTTCTTTTCACAAACCACAGCTAGATTAATTGCATGTGTGTTCTTATCACAAACCACATCAGGATACACCAGTGTCATTGCATGTGTGTTCTTCTCATGAACCACATCTAGAGTCATTGCATGTTTGTTATTCTCACAAACCACATAAGGATACTCCAGTGTCATTGCATGCCTGTTCTTTTCATGAACCACACCCAGTGTCATTGGATGTTTGTTCTTCTCACAACCCACTCATGGATCCACTAGTGTCATTGCATGTGTGTGCTTCTCATGAACCACACATGGATCCACCTAGTGTGATTGCATGTCTGTTCTTTTCACAAACAACATATGGATCCACCAGTGTCATTGCATGTCTGTTCTTTTCATGAACCAAACCCAGTGTCATTGCATGTCTGTTCCTCTCATAAACCACTCATCGATCCACCAGTGTCATTGCATGTGTGTCCTTCTCATGAACCACATCTAGAATCATTGCATGTGTGTTCTTCTCACAAACCACATAAGGATCCACTAGTGTCATTGGATGTGTGTTCTTTTCATGAACCACAGCTAGAGTCATTGCATGTGTGTTCTTCTCACAAACCACATACGGATACACCAGTGTCATTGCATGTGTGTTCTTCTCATGAACCACAACTAGAGTCATTGCATGTCCGTTCTTCTCACAAACCACATAAGGATCCACCAGTGTCATTGGATGTGTATTCTTTTCATGAACCACACCCAGTGTCATTGCATGTGTGTTCTTCTCACAAACCCCACATGGATCCACCAGTGTCATTACATGTGTGTTCTTTTCATGAACCACACATGGATCCACCTAATGTGATTGCTTGTCTATTCTTTTCACAAACGACATATGGATCCACCAGTGTCATTGCATGTCTATTCTTTTCATGAACCACACCCAGTGTCATTGCATTTCTGTTCCTCTCATAAACCACAGATGGATCCACCAGTGTCATTGCATGTGTGTTCTTCTCATGAACCACATCTAGATTCATTTGCATTTCTATTATTCTCACAAACCACATAAGGATCCACCAGAGTTATTGGATGTGTGTTCTTCTCACAAACCACATAAGGATCCACCAGTGTCATTGGATGTGTGTTCTTTTCATGAACCACACCTAGTGTCATTGCATGTTTGTTCCTCTCAGAAACCACACATGGATCCACCAGTGTCATTGCATGTGTGTTCTTCACATGAACCACAGCTAGAGTCATTGCATGTGTGTTCTTTTCACAAACCACAACTAGAATCGTTGCATGTGTGTTCTTCTCACAAACCACATAAGGATACACCGGGGTCATTGCATGTGTGTTCTTCTCATGAACCACATTTAGAGTCATTGCATGTCTGTTATTCTCACAAACCACATAAGGATACACCTGTGTCATTGCATGTGTGTTATTTTCATGAACCACACCAGTGTCATTGGATGTGTGTTCTTCTCACAAACCACAAGTGGATCCACCAGTGTCATTGTATGTGTGTTCTTCTCATGAACCACACATGGATCCACCTAGTGTGATTGCATGTCTGTTCTTTTCACAAACCACATATGGATCCACCAGTGTCATTCCATGTGGGTTCTTCTCACAAACCACATAAGGATCCACCAGTGTCATTGGATGTGTGTTCTTTTCATGAACCACACCAAGTGTCATTGCATGTTTGTTCCTCTCACAAACCACACATGGATCCAGCAGTGTCATTGCATGTGTGTTCTTCTCATGAACCACAGCTAGAATCATTGCATGTGTGTTCTTTTCACAAACCACAGCTAGAGTCATTGCATGTGTGTTCTTCTCACAAACCACATAAGTATACACTAGTGTCATTGCATGTGTGCTCTTCTCATGAACCACATCTAGAGTCGTTGCATGCCTGTTATTCTCACAAACCACATAAGGATACACCAGTGTCATCGCATGTGTGTTCTTTTCATGAACCACCCCCAGTGTCATTGGATGTGTGTTCTTCTCACAAACCACACATGGATCCACCAGTGTCATTGCATGTGTGTTCCTCTCATGAACCACACATGGATCCACCCAATGTGATTGCATGTCTGTTGTTTTCACAAACCACATATGGATCCACCAGTGTCATTGCAAGTCCATTCTTTTCATGAACCACACCCAGTGTCATTGCATGTATGTTCCTCTCATAAACCACACATGGATCCACCAGTGTCATTGCATGTGTGTTCTTCTCATGAACCACATCTAGAGTCATTGCATGAGTGTTCTTCTCATAAACCACATAAGGATCCACCAGTGTCATTGCATGTGTGTTCTTTTCATGATCCACAACAAGTGTCATTGCATGTATGTTCCTCTCATAAACCACACATGGATCCACCAGTGTCATTGCATGTGTGTTCTTCTCATGAACCACATCTAGATTCATTGCATGTCTGTTATTCTCACAAAGCACATAAGGATCCACCAGAGTCATTGCATGTGTGTTCTTCTCACAAACCACATAAGGATCCACTAGTGTCATTGGATGTGTGTTCTTTTCATGGACCACACCCAGTGTCATTGCATATATGTTCCTCTCACAAACCACACATGGATCCACCAGTGTCATTGCATGTGTGTTCTTCTCATGAACCACAGCTAGAGTCATTGCATGTGTGTTCTTTTCACAAACCACAGCTAGAGGCATCGCATGTGTGTTCTTCTCACAAACCACATAATGATACAGCAGTGTCATTGCATGTGTGTTCTTCTCATGAACCACGGATAGAGTCATTGCATGTCTTCTATTCTCACAAACCACGTCAGGATACACCAGTGTCATTGCATGTGGGTTCTTTTCATGAACCACACCCAGTGTCATTGGATGTGTGTTCTTCCACAAACCACACATGGATCCACCAGTGTCATTGCATGTGTGTTCTTCTCATGAAAAACACATGGATCTACCCAGTGTGATTGCATGTCCATTCTTTTCACAAACCACACATGGATCCCCAGTGTCATTGCATGTGTGTTCTTCTCATGAACCACATCTAGAGTCGTTGCATGTATGTTATTCTCACAAACCACATAAGGATGCACCAGTGTCATTGCATGTGTGTTCTTTTCATGAACCACACCCAGTGTCATTGCATGTGTGTTCCTCTCACAGACCACACATGGATCCACCAGTGGCTTTGCATGTGTGTTCTTCTCATGAACCACATCTATTTCATTGCATGTCTGTTCTTCTCACAAACCACATAAATATCCACCAGAGTCATTGCATGTGTGTTCTTCTCACAAACCACATAAGGATCCACCAGTGTCATTGGATGTGTGTTCTTTTCATGAACCACAACCAGTGTCATTGCATGTCTGTTCCTCTCACCAACCACACATGGATCCACCAGTGTCATTACATGTGTGTTCTTCTCATGAACCACAACTAGAGTCATTGCATGTGTGTTCTTTTCACAAACCACAGCTAGAGTCATTGCATGTGTGTTCTTCTCACAAACCACATAGGGATACACCAGTGTCATTGCATGTATGTTTTTCTCATGAACCACATCTAGAGTCATTGCATGTCTGTTATTCTCACAAACCACATAAGGATACACCAGTGCCATTGCATGCGTGTTCTTTTCATGAACCACACGCAGTGTCATTGCATGTGTGTTCTTCTCATGAACCACAACTAGAGTCATTGCATGTCCGTTCTTCTCACAAACTACATAAGGATCCACCAGTGTCATTAGATGTGTTTTCTTTTCATGAACCACACCCAGTGTCATTGCATGTGTGTTCTTCTCACAAACCCCACATGGATCCACCAGTGTCATTGCATGTGTGTTCTTTTCATGAACCACACATGGATCCACCCAGTGTGATTGCTTGTCTGTTCTTTTCACAAACCACATATGGATCCACCAGTGTCATTGCATGTCTATTCTTTTCATGAATCACACCCAGTGTCATTGCATCTCTGTTCCTCTCATAAACCACACATGGATCCACCAGTGTCATTCAATGTGTTTTCTTCTCATGAACCACATCTAGATTCATTTGCATGTCTGTTATTCTCACAAACCACATAAGGATCCACCAGAGTCATTGCATGTGTGTTCTTGTCACAAACCACATAAGGATCCACCAGTGTCATTGGGTGTGTGTTCTTTTCATGAACCACACCCAGTGTCATTGCATGTATGTTTCTCTCACAAACCACACATGGATCCACTAGTGTCATTGCATGTGTGTTCTTCTCATGAACCACAACTAGAGTCATTGCATGTGTGTTATTTTCACAAACCACAGCTAGAGGCATCGCATGTGTGTTCTTCTCACAAACCACATAAGGATACACTAGTGTCATTGCATGTGTGTTCTTCTCATGAACCTCGGCTAGAGTCATTGCATGTCTTCTATTCTCACAAACCACATAAGGATACACAAGTGTCATTGCATGTGGGTTCTTTTCATGAACCACACCCAGTGTCATTGGATGTGTGTTCTTCTCACAAACCACACATGGATCCACCAGTGTCACTGCATGTGTGTTCTTCTCATGAAAAACACATCGATCTACCCAGTGTGATTGCATGGCTATTCTTTTCACAAACCACACATGCATCCCAGTGTCATTGCATGTGTGTTCTTCTCATGAACCTCATCTAGAGTCGTTGCATGTATGTTATTCTCACAAACCACATAAGGATCCACCACTATCATTGCATGTGTGTTCTTTTCATGAACCACACCTAGTGTCATTGCCTGTGTGTTCCTCTCACAGACCACACATGGATTCACCAGTGTCATTGCATGTGTGTTCTTCTCATGAACCACATCTAGAGTTATTGCATGTCTGTTCTTCTCACAAACCACATAAGGATCCACCAGAGTCATTGCATGTGTGTTCTTCTCACAAACCACATAAGGATCCACTAGTGTCATTGGATGTGTGTTCTTTTCATGAACCACAGCTAGAGTCATTGCATGTGTGTTCTTCTCATGAACCACATAAGGATACACCAGTGTCATAGCATGTGTTTTTCTCATGACAGCTAGAGTCATTGCATGTCTGTTCTTCTCACAAACCACATAAGGATCCACCAGTGTCATGAACCACACCAAGTGTCATTGCACGTGTGTTCCTCTCATAGACCACACATGGATCCACCAGTGTCATTGCATGTCTGTTCTTTTCATGAACCACAGCCGGTGTCATTGCATGTGTGTTCTTCTAACAAACCACACATGGATCCACTAGCGTCATTGCATTTATTATCTTTTCATTAACCATAGTTAGAGTCATTGCATGTGTGTTATTTTCACAAACCACATATCACCACTCATATTTGCATGTGTGTTCTTCTCACAAACCACATAAGGATCCACCAGTGTCATTGGATATGTGTTCTTTTCATGAACCACATCCAGTGTCATTGCATGTCTGTTTGTCTCACAAACCACACATGGATCCACCAGTGTCATTGCATGTGTGTTCTTCTCATGAACCACAGCTAGAGTCATTGCATGTGTGTTCTTTTCACAAACCACAACTAGAGTCGTTCCATGTGTGTTCTTCTCACAAACCACATAAGGATACACCAGTGTCATTGCATGTGTGTTCTTCTCATGAACCACATTTAGAGTCATTGCATGTCTGTTATTCTCACAAACCACATAAGGATACACCAGTGTCATTGCATGTGTGTTATTTTCATAAACCACACCCAGTGTCATTGGATCTGTGTTCTTCTCACGAACCACACATGGATCCACCAGTGTCATTGCATGTGTGTTCATCTCATGAACCACACATGGATCCACCCAGTGTGATTGCATGTCTATTCTTTTCACAAACCACATATGGATCCACCGGTGTCATTGCATGTCTGTTCTTTGCATGAACCACACCCAGTGTCATTGCATGTCTGTTCCTCTCATAAACCACACATGGATCCACCAGTGTCATTGCATGTGTGTTCTTCTCATGAACCACATCTAGAGTCATTGCATGTCTGTTCTTCTCACAAACCACATAAGGATCCACCTATGTCATTGCATGTGTGTTCTTTTCATGAACCACACCAAGTGTCATTGCACGTGTGTTTTTCTCACAGACCACACATGGATCCACCGGTGTCATTGCATGTCTGTTCTTTTCATGAACCACAGCCGGTGTCATTGCATGTGTTCTCTTCTCACAAACCACACATGGATCCACTAGCATCATTGAATTTATTCTCTTTTCATTAACCACAGTTAGAGTCATTGCATGTGTGTTATTTTCACAAACCACATATCACCACTCTCATTGCATGTGTGTTCTTCTCACAAACCACATAAGGATCCACCAGTGTCATTGGATGTGTGTCCTTTTCATGAACCACACCTAGTGTCATTGCATGTGTCTTCTTCTCACAAACCACACATGGATCCACCAGTGTCATTGCATGTGTGTTCTTCTCATGAACCACATCTAGAGTCATTGCATGTCTGTTCTTCTCACAAACCACATAAGGATCCACCTATGTCATTGCTTGTGTGTTCTTTTCATGAACCACACCAAGTGTCATTGCACGTGTGTTCCTCTCACAGACCACACATGGATCCACCGGTGTCATTGCATGTCTGTTCTTTTCATGAACCACAGCCGGTGTCATTGCATGTGTTCTCTTCTCACAAACCACACATGGATCCACTAGCATCATTGCATTTATTCTCTTTTCATTAACCATAGTTAGAGTCATTGCATGTGTGTTCTTTTCACAAACCACATATCACCACTCTCATTGCATGTGTGTTCTTCTCACAAACCACATAAGGATCCACCAGTGTCATTGGATATGTGTTCTTTTCATGAACCACACCCAGTGTCATTGCATGTCTGTTCCTCTCACAAACCACACATGGATCCACCAGTGTCATTGCATGTGTGTTCTTCTCATGAACCACAGCTAGAGTCATTGCATGTGTGTTCTTTTCACAAACCACAGATAGAGTCGTTGCATGTGTGTTCTTCTCACAAACCACATAAGGATACACCAGTGTCATTGCATGTGTGTTCTTCTCATGAACCACATTTAGAGTCAATGCATGTCTGTTATTCTCACAAACCACATAAGGATACACCAGTGTCATTGCATGTGTGTTATTTTCATAAACCACACCTAGTGTCATTGGATGTGTGTTCTTCTCACGAACCACACATGGATCCACCAGTGTCATTGCATGTGTGTTCTTCTCATGAACCACACATGGATCCACCCAGTGTGATTGCATGTCTGTTCTTTTCACAAACCGCATATGGATCCACCAGTGTCATTGCATGTCTGTTCTTTGCATGAACCACACCCAGTGTCATTACATGTATGTTCCTCTCATCATAAACCACACATGGATCCACTAGTGTCATTGCATGTGTGTTCTTCTCATGAACCATATCTAGAGTCATTACATGTGTGTTCTTCTCACAAACCACATAATGATCCACCTATGTCATTGCATGTGTGTTCTTTTCATGAACCACACCCAGTGTCATTGCACGTGTGTTCCTCTCCCAGACCACACATGGATCCACCGGTGTCATTGCATGTTTGTTCTTTTCATGAACCACAGCCGTTGTCATTACATGTCTGTTCTTCTCACAAACCACATAAGGATCCACTAGTGTCATTGGATGAGTATTCTTTTCAAGAACCACATCTAGAGTCATTGCATGTCTGTTCTTCTCACAGACCACACAAGGATCCACCGGTGTCATTGGATGTCTGTTCTTTTCATGAACCACAGCCAGTGTCATTGCATGTGTGTTCTTCTCACAAACCACACATGGATCCACCAATGTCATAGAATGTATCCTCTTTTCATTAACCAAAGTTAGAGTCATTGCATGTGTGTTCTTTTCACAAACCACATATCACCAGTGTCATTGCATGTGTGTTCTTCTCACAAACCACATAAGGATCCTCCAGTGTCAGTGGATATGTGTTCTTTTCATGAACCACACCCAGTGTCATTGCATGTCTGTTCCTCTCACAAACCACACATGGATCCACCAGTGTCATTGCATGTGTGTTCTTCTCATGAACCACAGCTAGAGTCATTGCATGTGTGTTCTTTTCACAAACCACAGCTAGAGTCGTTGCATGTGTGTTCTTCTCACAAACCACATAAGGATACACCAGTGTCATTGCATGTGTGTTCTTCTCATGAACCACATTTAGAGTCATTGCATGTCTATTATTCTCACAAACCACATAAGGATACACCAGTGTCATTGCATGTGTGTTATTTTCATAAACCACACCCAGTGTCATTGGATGTGTGTTCTTCTCACGAACCACACATGGATCCACCAGTGTCATTGCATGTGTGTTCTTCTCATGAACCACACATGGATCCACCCAGTGTGATTGCATGTCTGTTCTTTTCACAAACCACATATGGATCCACCAGTGTCATTGCATGTCTGGTCTTTAAATGAACCACACCCAGTGTCATTACATGTATGTTCCTCTCATAAACCACACATGGATCCACCAGTGTCATTGCATGTGTGTTCTTCTCATGAACCACATCTAGAGTCATTGCATGTGTGTTCTTCTCACAAACCACATAAGGATCCACCTATGTCATTGCATGTGTGTTCTTTTCATGAACCACACCCAGTGTCATTGCACGTGTTTTCCTCTCACAGACCACACATGGATCCACCGGTGTCATTGCATGTCTGTTCTTTTCATGAACCACAGCCGGTGTCATTGCATGTCTGTTCTTCTCACAAACCACATAAGGATCCACTAGTGTCATTGGATGAGTATTCTTTTCAAGAACCATAGCTAGAGTCATTGCATGTCTGTTCCTCTCACAGACCACACAAGGATCCACCAGTGTCATTGCATGTCTGTTCTTTTCATGAACCACAGCCAGTGTCATTGCATGTGTGTTCTTCTCACAAACCACACATGGATCCACCAATGTCATAGAATGTCTCCTCTTTTCATTAACCAAAGTTAGAGTCATTGCATGTGTGTTCTTTTCACAAACCACATATCACCAGTGTCATTGCATGTGTGTTCTTCTCACAAACCACACAAGGATCCACCGGTGTCATTGCATGTCTGTTCTTTTCATGAACCACAGCCAGTGTCATTGCATGTGTGTTCTTCTCACAAACCACACATGGATCCACCAATGTCATAGAATGTCTCCTCTTTTCATTAACCAAAGTTAGAGTCATTGCATGTGTGTTCTTTTCACAAACCACATATCACCAGTGTCATTGCATGTGTGTTCTTCTCACAAACCACATAAGGATCCACCAGTGTCATTGGATGTGTGTTCTTATCATGAACCACACCCAGTGTCATTGCATGTATGTTCCTCTCATAAACCACACATGGATCCACCAGTGTCATTGCATGTGTGTTCTTCTCATGAACCACATCTAGAGTCATGGCGTGTGTGTTCTTCTCACAAACCACATAAGGATCCACCAGTGTCATTGCATGTGTGTTCTTCTCATGAACCACAGCTAGAGTCATTGCATGTCTGTTCTTCTCACAAACCACATAAGGATCCACCAGTGTCATTGGATGTGTGTCCTTTTCATGAACCACACCTAGTATCATTGCATGTGTGTTCTTCTCACAAACCACACATGGATTCACCAGTGTTATTGCATGTGTGTTCTTTTCATGAACCAGACATGGATCCACCCAGTGTGATTACATGTTGGTTCTTTTCACAAACCACATATGGATCCACCAGTGCCATAGCATGTCTGTTCTTTTCATGAACCATACCCAGTGTCATTGCATGTCTGTTCCTCTCATAAACCACACATGGATCCACTAGTGTCATTGTGTGGCGCCCCGCAAAAACCACTACTAGAAAATCGCGTTGTTTTTGTGCATTGCATCATCATGACCACATGCTCATGTCATCATGCCACATTGCATTTGAGCATCATCAGCATGCATGGTTTTAGTCTAAACTCTTTTCGAAATGCCTAGTTTTGTTTTCTAAATATTCCCGTCTTTATTCAAATCGAAACCCGGGTCTCCGGATTATTTTGTTTTGTCTACCCATGGATTTCAAAAGCCCCGTTTTAAATAATAAAATATTTTATTTTATTTTTAGGCGGCAGCCAAACCGGGTCGATCCGACCTAGCCGGCCACCCCCAAAATTACCCAAAACCAGCCTTTCTAATTCCTAATCCTACCTACACCTAATTAATTCCCTCCAGCCTCCTCCTCACCAATCGCATCCCGCCACCTCCACCGCATCCCTCCACCTCTCCTCTCCCCATCCCACGCCACCTCATCCCACCCAGACGCCTCCCACCAAACACACCTGGTCCACCCACCCTGCCCACACACACACACACGCAAGACTCCACCACACCCCAGCAGAACGAACTAATAACACAAATTCTCACCCACTCTCCTCTGTGATGCCACGGCTGGCCCCACCACGCCACAGACCCTGGCTCCTCTCTCTCCTCATGGCCCCTCGACTCGAGCCCCCTCTCCTTCCCCAGGCCCTGTGTCGCCTCCCTCGATCCCCTCTCCCCATGAGCTCGGCCGCCCACCTCGCCTCTTCCTTCCCCTTGTCCTCGCGTCCGCCCACCCTTGCCTGCCTCCACCGTCCTTCGCCTCCCTCCTCATCTCCCAGGCCACTGCTTAACCTCTCTCTCCCAAAGAAGCGCCACGCCCGCCTCTACCTCCCTGACCAGGTTCGCTCCTGAGCCGCCACACATCACTAAGGCGCGCCTCCCACACAAGAGACTTCCGCCTCCTCTGGTGCTCCTCCCTCTGCCCGCTCCTCGTTGCCGACCGTCCTCCCGAGCCACTGAGCCGCGTCGCCATCGCCGGTCTCCTTCAGATCGCCACGGATCCCTCCTCACGCTGCCCATGACCGCCACTGACCGCCTTCGACCATCACCGACCACGCCGCCCGCCGAGCCCGTGTCGCCCAGCTCTCTGACCTCCTCCTCCTCGGCCGCCGGCTTTCGGGCTGCCTCTGCGCCATAAGATCGCCCTCGTCTGCTCACTTCGGCCGCGCCATGACCTCCTTGCCTTGTCCGCCTCTGCGCCTTGGTCACCGGCTGGCCCCAAGGCCGACCTTGTCTTTGACCATGAGCTCACCTCGGTCTCTGCTTCCGAGCCTGCTGTGGGCTAATCCTGCATGTCTCGACGTTGACCAAGTGTGTGTCCCGCAAGGTGTTTGGGCAAATGCCCAATTGGGACCTGCCCCTATATTGTGGTGTAATCAGGTGCTGTCCTGATCGAGTTCGCCTCCGAATGAGACCATCTGACGCTCGAGACCCGCGCCATCCGAAGATCTCCGGTGCCGCATGAGACACCAAGTCATGCGTTTGAAGCCGACACAAATAACTACTCTGAGAATCACCGACACCAGACCCTCAAGCTCGCCTTCACGGAATCCGAACTCTCGGCACGACAAAGCCCCGTTCCCGGATCCGATGGTCGAGACTCTGAAGACCGATCCCCCGAACCCTCGGAACCCCAAGATCGCCATTCGATGTGCGACCTCTATCCGAGACCCCTCATATTTTTATAATATATGATATTGATATTGTTGCATATTAATTTGTACATGCTTGCATACATATTTGGTGGTTTGGGGGCATTATGCCGATTCACCTTATAATTAAATATGGAGGCCATATGCGGACTATTCTAGTCTTAGTTTGTCTCCATTTAATTTGTGTAGCGAACCGGTGCTATCTTTTGCCATGATAAGACAACATTTAAATTGTGGGGTATCTAAACAACATGAACCTAGTAAATAATTATCGGGACCCCGGTTCCGTTTAATATGGCCTAAATGCATCGCACCTTTGCCATGTCATACATCATACATGCATCATGCCCGATTTTCTACCGTAGTATTAAATAGTCCATCCGGTGTTTCTTCTATTGCTTTGCTTCTTCACGGATTAAGCCGATGAGTGGTTGCGAGTATCGACAAGTTCTCCGGTTATGATCCTTCGGCAGTGTTTCCCAGGCGAGCATCTCTTCCCCTTCTACCTATTTTGCATTTATAGTCTTTATTTCCTCCTGTTGATCTATTGCTATCCGTGTCGCGATGCTTTAGTTTCCGTACCCTAGTATATCCCGTGCAGCCTCTATACTGCCTTGGACACCTCCTATTACCTGTGTTTGGTAGATAGTTGGACTTGCGCGTCGTAGTCGCTTGCTCAAGTGTCGTTATGGTCGCCCAAAGACTACATGGTTGGAAGGCTGCCATATGCTTTATGTTGAGATGATCATGGCTTTAATTACTGTTTAATAACTAAAATTGAAGTAGGTAAATGCAGAGGCACCGTGGGTAATAAACAATATTTGGTTTTAACCGCCATTGGTGTCCGTGAGGCCCCGAGTTCTTGACACCTGTTCCGAGATCGGCGCTTAACCACATGTGGGTGTGTGGGCACCCCATCGATTTAGTACCTGATTCCAAGTCTTGTCTTTGGGGGCCACAGTAGTTTGGGGCTTTATTACTATCCTGTATTTATGCCATGTTTCTTTGCTTTATTTAAGATTGTGGAGCACTATTGCTTAGGACCGTACGTTTATCGCTTGTATCGACAAGCCCAGTCACACTTTCGGTTCCCGATGCGTTCTACCGTCTACACAAACCCCGAGTCCGTCTCGAGACCGGCCGACTTTCATACGAGTAGCTTAGTGGGGTGGCCCCCATGTGCTTGCTTTGGGTCTGGGAAACGTCGTGTCCGAAACCCCGTCGACATACCGTTGGGTGTATGTTTTGTGATCTTGTACCTACCTGATCTGACAACAAGGGTGTAGGTGCGTGTGGAAACTTTGGTGCACCCCTGCAGGGTTAAATCTTTTCGAGAAGCCGTGTCCGCGGTTATGGACGACTTGGAGCACAGTTCTCGATCATAGACGACTATAACTAAAGTTTACTGTTATAATTTGACTTGTAACCGAGATGACTAGTAATCAGCTCCACTACAACGGAATGGCTAAATAAAAGTACCAACAACTGCTGGGTTTGGGAAATCTCATGCTAATCATATCTGACTAGTAAGTGTCGCAACTACAATGGAATGGTTAACTAAAACTGCCCACTGCTTCTGATATCAGGATGACTCATGCTATCTATACCTGACTAGTAATTGCTGCAACGATAACTGAATAAATAAAACTGCCAACTGTGTGAGTTCCTCTGTTGACTTCCTCGTTTGGTCTCGAGTGGGAAATACCAGGATGGGTATGTTTGGTGGTAGCATCAGGTTGGTTCCGAATAGGTCTTTCTTATCCCTCTCTAATAGCCGACAGTTATATCGAGTCTCTATAGGTTGTTTAGTGCATGCTGCGCTGCGCTTGATCCACCATACCTATGTAGGCGAGGACCGTCAATTCTAGTCTCGCTGTACTGGCCTCAGATCGACCGCTCTCTTTTCCTTTGCCCTTTGTCGGCACCGCTTTTGTTTAAGCAGGTTTGAGATCGATGTCGTTAGAGGGTTACCCTTCCGCTTGGGCAGGGTTATGGACGCCATTGGTTATTCTTCAGGGCTCTTAGCTCAATTTGCATCTTGTCCGTACTCGGACACTGTATCGTTTTCAAGGTGATTTGGATCTTTGTACTGTATATCTGTATGCTTGACTCATGGAGTCGTTGTTGTATATATATGTTCTTTGGGTTCCATCGTGGACTAATGTGTAATGATATTACTTCGTTTTCCACCCGCACGCAAGTGCCTGGTGGGCACCTCTGAATCGTTTCTATGCGGGTTTGGCGGGAATCGCTAAAACTTGCATAGGGCCGATTCTGAGGGTGTTACAGAGTGGTATCAGAGCTCAGAAGTTGCGATACCCCACAAGTCCAGCCTGTAGGATAACCTAGCTAACGGCCGAAGTAGAGTGTCAAAACTATTTTTGCAAAAATCGGTTGGATAGTTCTGATTAGGTCTAATTTTACTCCTTACCCCTCTACTGCTCTCCTCTCACCTCTGCGTGTTTTGAATCCGCTCTCTTCTCTCTCTTCGAGTCCAGGATTTCTCGTGGTTGGGTTCCATCGTACCTTCAGGGTTTCGCTTCCTCCTTTGGTAACGGTGTTGCTACCTCTGGTCTTCATGCTATCCGAGGAATCCTTCGTCTGGTGGACTTCTCTTTGTTCCTTCTCGTGCCTTCCGGTGTTTTCCGACGCAACGACATCATCTACGCCAGGTCCAATGCATAGTCTGCATCACTCCTTTGTTTCTGAACCTCGATTGTCGAGATCTTCAGTCTGATTCCGAGAATGGTTGCACGCTTTTCTACTAATTGTGCAGAGTAATAGTTTGGGTGCGTGATGGATTGGCCCCCATGCCGACTACTCACTCTATTCGCTTGTGTACATTGAAGTGGATGAGAATGCATCGGTTCTCTCTTTCTATCGAAGTTAGAGGTGGCTTTATTTGTGGATACCTTTACCTTCGTCCTTTGTTTCTGGAGTGTTCTCTCGACGATCACGGACAACGACCTCTTGTTAGTGGTGTCGCGAGGATCGAAACGAAGCGAGAAGATTCAGATCGCCGACCTTCTTCCCGGTACCATGAGGCGGATCTCGAGGGCGAGATCCTTTGTTAGTGGTGTCGAATTGTGGCGCCCCGCAAAAACCACTACTAGAAAATCGTGTTGTTTTTGTGCATTGCATCATCATGACCACATGCTCATGTCATCATGCCACATTGCATTTGAGCATCATCATCATGCATGGTTTTAGTCTAAACTCTTTTCGAAATGCCTAGTTTTGTTTTCTAAATATTCCCGTCTTTATTCAAATCGAAACCCGGGTCTCCGGATTATTTTGTTTTGTCTACCCATGGATTTCAAAAGCCCCGTTTTAAATAATAAAATATTTTATTTTATTTTTAGGGGGCAGCCAAACCGGGTCGATCCGACCTAGCCGGCCACCCCCAAAATTACCCAAAACTAGCCTGTCTAATTCCTAATCCTACCTACACCTAATTCTACCCAGCCCCCTCCACCTCACCCCGGCCAATCGCAATCCGCCACCTCACCGCATCCCTCCACCTCACCTCTCCCTCTCCCCATCCCAGCCGCCACCTCATCCCACCCCACGCGCCCCACCACACACCCCTGGTCCACCCACTCCCCGACCCACACACGCACCCACCCGCCAGCAGCACCCACACACCGTTCCGCACTCACCCACCTACCCCGCAACCACCGACAGCCTGGCCCCACCCCACTTCCCGCATGCCACGCTGATCACCCCCCTGGCGCACCCCGCTCTCTCTCTCCTCGCGGCCCCTCGTCTCAGGCCCCTCTCCTTCCCAGCCTGTGGCCTCCCTCGATCCCTCTCCCCATGAGCTCGGCCAATGCGCCTCGCCGTCCTTCCCCCTCGTCCCTGCGTCCGCCACCGGCCCTCGCCTCCACCCCGTCCTTCTCGCCTCCCTCCTCGGTGCATGGCCTCTCGCCAACCTCTCTCTCCCAAGCAGGCGCCCCGCCTCTACCTCCCTGACCAGTCTGGCTGAGCCGCCACCACACGTCACCGCCTAAGGGCACCGCCTCCCCGCGCGTCGGCAGCACCGCCTCCTCTAGTGCTCCTCCCTCTGCCCGCTCCTCGTCGCCGACCGTCCTCCCGAGCCACTGAGCCGCGTCGCCATCGCCGGTCTCCTCTGCAGATCGGCCCACGGATCCTCCGCCGACCGCCATGACCATGACCTGCCTTTCACCACCTCACACCCCACCACCGAGCCCGCCAAGGCCGCCCAGCTCCTCTGACCTCCTCCTCCTCCTCGGGCAAAGCCGCCTGTCGGCTGCCCGCCCTGCCTCCGCAAGATCGCCTTGTCTCACAGCCTCGTCACTTGCCATGACCTCCTTGCCTGTCCGCCTCTGCGCCTTGGTCACCGTCTGGCCCCAAGGCCGACCCTTGTCTTTGACCATGAGCTCACCTCGGTCTCGCTTCCGAGCTGCTCGTGTGCCAATCCTGTGCATGTCTCGGCGTTGACCAAGTGTGTGTCCGCAGGTGTTTGGGCAAATGCCCAATTGGGACCTGCCCTATATTGTGGTGTAATCAGGTCTGCCCTGATCGAGTTACGCCTCGAATGAGACCATCGGACTTCGAGACCCGCCATCCGAAGATCTCCGGTGCATGAGACACCAAGTCATGCGTTTGAAGCCGACACAAATAACTACTCTGAGAATCACCGACACCAGACCCTCAAGCTCGCCTTCACGGAATCCGAACTCTCGGCACGACAAAGCCCCGTTCCCGGATCCGATGGTCGAGACTCTGAAGACCGATCCCCCGAACCCTCGGAACCCCAAGATCGCCATTCGATGTGCGACCTCTATCCGAGACCCCTCATATTTTTATAATATATGATATTGATATTGTTGCATATTAATTTGTACATGCTTGCATACATATTTGGTGGTTTGGGGGCATTATGCCGATTCACCTTATAATTAAATATGGAGGCCATATGCGGACTATTCTAGTCTTAGTTTGTCTCCATTTAATTTGTGTAGCGAACCGGTGCTATCTTTTGCCATGATAAGACAACATTTAAATTGTGGGGTATCTAAACAACATGAACCTAGTAAATAATTATCGGGACCCCGGTTCCGTTTAATATGGCCTAAATGCATCGCACCTTTGCCATGTCATACATCATACATGCATCATGCCCGATTTTCTACCGTAGTATTAAATAGTCCATCCGGTGTTTCTTCTAGTGCTTTGCTTCTTCACGGATTAAGCCGATGAGTGGTTGCGAGTATCGACAAGTTCTCCGGTTATGATCCTTCGGCAGTGTTTCCCAGGCGAGCATCTCTTCCCCTTCTACCTATTTTGCATTTATAGTCTTTATTTCCTCCTGTTGATCTATTGCTATCCGTGTCGCGATGCTTTAGTTTCCGTACCCTAGTATATCCCGTGCAGCCTCTATACTGCCTTGGACACCTCCTATTACCTGTGTTTGGTAGATAGTTGGACTTGCGCGTCGTAGTCGCTTGCTCAAGTGCTGTTGCGGGTCGTCCAGTACCACAGTGGTTGGAAGGCTGCCATATGCTTTATGTTGGAGATGATCATGGCTTTAATTACTGTTTAATAACTAAAATTGAAGTAGGTAAATGCAGAGGCACCGGTGGGTAATAGACAATATTTGGTTTTTAACCGCTCACTGGTGTCCCGTAGGACCCCGAGTTCTTGACACCTGTTCCGAGATCGAGCGCGCTAACCACAGGTGGGGTGTGTGGGCACCCCCATCGATTTAGTACCTGATTCCAAGTACTATACTGGGGGCCACAAAGTAGTTTGGGGCTTTATTACTATCCTGTACTTATGCCATGTTTTACTGCTTTATTTAAGATTGTGCGTGGAGCACCTGTACTGTTTAGGACCGTGACACGTTTTCGCTGTATCGACAAGCCCAGTCACACTTTGGGTTCGATGTTTACAGCCGTCTACACAAACCCTGAGTCCGTCTCGGAGACCGGCCGACTTCGTTACGGGTAGCTTAGTGGGGTGGCCCCCATGTGCTTGCTTTGGGTCTGGGAAACGTCGTGTCCGAAACCCCGTCGACATACCGTTGGGTGTATGTTTTGTGATCTTGTACCTACCTGATCTGACAACAAGGGTGTAGGTGCGTGTGGAAACTTTGGTGCACCCTGAGGTTAAATCTTTCGAGAAGCCGTGTCCATGGTTATGGACGACTTGGAGCAGTTCTCGATCATAGACGACTATAACTAAAGTTTACTGTTATAATTTGACTTGTAACCGAGACGACTAGTAATCAGCTCCACTACAACGGAATGGCTAAATAAAAGTACCAACAACTGCTGGGTTTGGGAAATCTCATGCTAATCATATCTGACTAGTAAGTGTCGCAACTACAATGGAATGGTTAACTAAAACTGCCCACTGCTTCTGATATTAGGATGACTCATGCTATCTATACCTGACTAGTAATTGCTGCAACGATAACTGAATAAATAAAACTGCCAACTGTGTGAGTTCCTCGGTTGACTTCCTCGTTTGGTCTCGAGTGGGAAATACCAGGATGGGTATGTTTGGTGGTAGCATCAGGTTGGTTCCGAATAGGTCTTTCTTATCCCTCTCTGATAGCCGACAGTTATATCGAGTCTCTATAGGTTGTTTAGTGCATGCTGCGCTGCCGCTTCAGTCCACCATACCTATGTAGGCGAGGACCGCCGAATTCTAGTCTCGCCGTAATCGGCCTCAAGATCGACCGCTCTCTTTTTCCTTTGCCCTTTGTCGGCACCCCTTTTGTTTAAGCAGGTTTGAGATCGACGTCGTTAGCAGGGTTACCCTTCCGGCTTGGCCTGGGCAGGGTTATGGACGCCATTGGTTATTCTTCAGGGCTCTTAGCTCAATTTGCATCTTGTCCATACTCGGACGCTGTATCGTTTTCAAGGTGATTTGGATCTTTGTACTGTATATCTGTATGCTTGACTCATGGAGTCGTTGTTGTATATATATGTTCTGTGGGTTCCATCATGGACTAATGTGTAATGATATTACTTTGTTTTCCACCCGCACGCAAGTGCCTGGTGGGCACCTCTGAATCGTTTCTATGCGGGTTTGGCGGGAATCGCTAAAACTTGCATAGGGCCGATTCTGAGGGTGTTACACATTGCATGTGTGTTCTTTTCACAAACCACAGCTAGAGTCATTGCATGTGTGTTCTTCTCACAAACCACATAAGGATACACCAGTTTCATTGCATGTGTGTTCTTCTCATGAACCACATTTAGAGTCATTGCATGCCTGTTATTCTCACAAACCACATAAGGATACACCAGTGTCATTGCATGTGTGTTATTTTCATAAACCACACCCAGTGTCATTGGATGTGTGTTCTTCTCACGAACCACACATGGATCCACCAGTGTCATTGCATGTGTGTTCTTCTCATGAACCACACATGGATCCACCCAGTGTGATTGCATGTCTGTTCTTTTCACAAACCACATATGGATCCACCAGTGTCATTGCATGTCTGTTCTTTGCATGAACCACACCCAGTGTCATTACATGTATGTTCCTCTCATAAACCACACATGGATCCACCAGTGTCATTGCATGTGTGTTCTTCTCATGAACCACATCTAGAGTCATTGCATGTGTGTTCTTCTCACAAACCACATAAGGATCCACCTATGTCATTGCATGTGTGTTCTTTTCATGAACCAGACCCAGTGTCATTGCACGTGTGTTCCTCTCACAGACCACACATGGATCCACCGGTGTCATTGCATGTCTGTTCTTTTCATGAACCATAGCCGGTGTCATTGCATGTCTGTTCTTCTCACAAACCACATAAGGATCCACTAGTGTCATTGGATGAGTATTCTTTTCAAGAACCACAGCTAGAGTCATTGCATGTCTGTTCTTCTCACAGACCACACAAGGATCCACCGGTGTCATTGCATGTCTGTTCTTTTCATGAACCACAGCCAGTGTCATTGCATGTGTGTTCTTCTCACAAACCACACATGGATCCACCAATGTCATTGAATGTCTCCTCTTTTCATTAACCAAAGTTAGAGTCATTGCATGAGTGTTCTTTTCACAAACCACATATCACCAGTGTCATTGCATGTGTGTTCTTCTCACAAACCACATAAGGATCCACCAGTGTCATTGGATGTGTGTTCTTATCATGAACCACACCCAGTGTCATTGCATGTATGTTCCTCTCATAAAATTGTGATGGATCCACCAAAGGATCCACCAGTGTCATTGCATGTGTGTTCTTCTCATGAACCACAGCTAGAGTCATTGCATCTCTGTTCTTCTCACAAACCACATAAGGATCCACCAGTGTCATTGGATGTGTGTCCTTTTCATGAACCACACCTAGTGTCATTGCATGTGTGTTCTTCTCACAAACCACACATGGATTCACCAGTGTCATTTCATGTGTGTTCTTTTCATGAACCAGACATGGATCCACCCAGTGTGATTGCATGTCTGTTCTTTTCACAAACCACATATGGATCCACCAGTGCCATTGCATGTCTGTTCTTTTCATGAACCACACCCAGTGTCATTGCATGTCTGTTCCTCTCATAAACCACACATGGATCCACCAGTGTCATTGCATGTGTGTTCTTCTCATGAAAAACACATGGATCCACCCAGTGTGATTGCATGTCTGTTCTTTTCACAAACCACATATTGATCCACCACTGTCATTGCATGTATGTTCTTTTCATGAACCACACCTAGTGTCATTTCATGTTTGTTCCTCTCATAAACCACACATGGATCCACCAGTGTCATTGCATATGTGTTCTTCTCATGAACCACATCTAGAGTCATTGCATGTCTGTTATTCTCACAAACCACATAAGGATGCACTAGTGTCATTGCATGTGTGTTCTTTTCATGAACCACACCTAGTGTCATTGAATGTGTGTTCCTGTCAAAGACCACACATGGATCCACCACTGTCATTGCATGTGTGTTCTTCTCATGAACCACATCTAGAGTCATTGCATGTCTTTTCTTCTCACAAACCACATAACAATCCACCAGAGTCATTGCATGTGTGTTCTTTTCATGAACCACACCGAGTGTCATTGCATGTCTGTTCCTCTCACAAACCACACATGGATCCACCAGTGTCATTGCATGTGTGTTCTTCTCATGAACCACAGCTAGAGTCATTGCATGTGTGTTCTTTTCACAAACCACAGCTAGATTAATTGCATGTGTGTTCTTATCACAAACCACATAAGGATACACCAGTGTCATTGCATGTGTGTTCTTCTCATGAACCACATCTAGAGTCATTGCATGTTTGTTATTCTCACAAACCACATAAGGATACTCCAGTGTCATTGCATGCCTGTTCTTTTCATGAACCACACCCAGTGTCATTGGATGTTTGTTCTTCTCACAACCCACTCATGGATCCACTAGTGTCATTGCATGTGTGTGCTTCTCATGAACCACACATGGATCCACCCAGTGTGATCGCATGTCTGTTCTTTTCACAAACAACATATGGATCCACCAGTGTCATTGCATGTCTGTTCTTTTCATGAACCGAACCCAGTGTCATTGCATGTCTTTTCCTCTCATAAACCACTCATCTATCCACCGGTGTCATTGCATGTGTGTCCTTCTCATGAACCACATCTAGAATCATTGCATGTGTGTTCTTCTCACAAACCACATAAGGATCCACTAGTGTCAGTGGATGTGTGTTCTTTTGATAAACGACAGCTAGAGTCATTGCATGTGTGTTCTTCTCACAAACCACATACGGATACACCAGTGTCATTGCATGTGTGTTCTTCTCATGAACCACAACTAGAGTCATTGCATGTTCGTTCTTCTCACAAACCACATAAGGATCCACCAGTGTCATTGGATGTGTGTTCTTTTCATGAACCACACCCAGTGTCATTGCATGTGTGTTCTTCTCACAAACCCCACATGGATCCACCAGTGTCATTACATGTGTGTTATTTTCATGAACCACACATGGATCCACCTAGTGTGATTGCTTGTCTGTTCTTTTCACAAACGACATATGGATCCACCAGTGTCATTGCATGTCTACTCTTTTCATGAACCACACCCAGTGTCATTGCATTTCTGTTCCTCTCATAAACCACAGATGGATCCACCAGTGTCATTGCATGTGTGTTCTTCTCATGAACCACATCTAGATTCATTTGCATGTCTGTTATTCACACAAACCACATAAGGATCCACCAGAGTTATTGGATGTGTGTTCTTCTCACAAACCACATCAGGATCCACCAGTGTCATTGGATGTGTGTTATTTTCATGAACCACACCTAGTGTCATTGCATGTCTGTTCCTCTCAGAAACCACACATGGATCCACCAGTGTCATTGCATGTGTGTTCTTCACATGAACCACAGCTAGAGTCATTGCATGTGTGTTCTTTTCACAAACCACAACTAGAGTCGTTGCATGTGTGTTCTTCTCACAAACCACATAAGGATACACCGGGGTCATTGCATGTGTGTTCTTCTCATGAACCACATTTAGAGTCATTGCATGTCTGTTATTCTCACAAACCACATAAGGATACACCTGTGTCATTGCATGTGTGTTATTTTCATGAACCACACCAGTGTCACTGGATGTGTGTTCTTCTCACAAACCACAAGTGGATCCACCAGTGTCATTGTATGTGTGTTCTTCTCATGAACCACACATGAATCCACCTAGTGTGATTGCATGTCTGTTCTTTTCACAAACCACATATGGATCCACCAGTGTCATTGCATGTGTGTTCTTCTCACAAACCACATAAGGATCCACCAGTGTCATTGGATGTGTGTTCTTTTCATGAACCACACCAAGTGTCATTGCATGTTTGTTCCTCTCACAAACCACACATGGATCCACCAGTGTTATTGCATGTGTGTTCTTCTCATGAACCACAGCTAGAATCAGTGCATGTGTGTTCTTTTCACAAACCACAGCTAGAGTCATTGAATGTGTGTTCTTCTCACAAACCACATAAGGATACACTAGTGTCATTGCATGTGTGCTCTTCTCATGAACCACATCTAGAGTCGTTGCATGCCTGTTATTCTCACAAACCACATAAGGATACACCAGTGTCATTGCATGTGTGTTCTTTTCATGAACCACCCCCAGTGTCATTGGATGTGTGTTCTTCTCACAAACCACACATGGATCCACCAGTGTCATTGCATGTGTGTTCTTCTCATGAACCACACATGGATCCACCCAATGTGATTGCATGTCTGTTGTTTTCACAAACCACATATGGATCCACCAGTGTCATTGCAGGTCCATTCTTTTCATGAACCACACCCAGTGTCATTGCATGTATGTTCCTCTCATAAACCACACATGGATCCACCAGTGTCATTGCATGTGTGTTCTTCTCATGAACCACATCTAGAGTCATTGCATGTGTGTTCTTCTCATAAACCACATAAGGATCCACCAGTGTCATTGCATGTGTGTTCTTTTCATGAACCACACCCAGTGTCATTGCATGTCTGTTCCTCTCATAAACCACACATGGATCCACCAGTGTCATTGCATGTGTGTTCTTCTCATGAACCACATCTAGATTCATTGCATGTCTGTTATT
Source organism: Avena insularis (assembly GCA_023614405.1). Classification (NCBI taxonomy): domain Eukaryota; kingdom Viridiplantae; phylum Streptophyta; class Magnoliopsida; order Poales; family Poaceae; genus Avena; species Avena insularis. The sequence continues at coordinate 241,900,920 of CM042688.1, read as the reverse complement.
CTCACAAAGCACATAAGGATCCACCAGAGTCATTGCATGTGTGTTCTTCTCACAAACCACATAAGGATCCACCAGTGTCATTGGATGTGTGTTCTTTTCATGGACCACACCCAGTGTCATTGCATATATGTTCCTCTCACAAACCACACCTGGATCCACCAGTGTCATTGCATGTGTGTTCTTCTCATGAACCACAGCTAGAGTCATTGCATGTGTGTTCTTTTCACAAACCACAGCTAGAGGCATCGCATGTGTGTTCTTCTCACAAACCACATAAGGATACACCAGTGTCATTGCACGTGTGTTCTTCTCATGAACCACGGATAGAGTCATTGCATGTCTTCTATTCTCACAAACCACATCAGGATACACCAGTGTCATTGCATGTGGGTTCTTTTCATGAACCACACCCAGTGTCATTGGATGTGTGTTCTTCTCACAAACCACACATGGATCCACCAGTGTCATTGCATGTGTGTTCTTCTCATGAAAAACACATGGATCTACCCAGTGTGATTGCATGTCCATTCTTTTCACAAACCACACATGGATCCCCAGTGTCATTGCATGTGTGTTCTTCTCATGAACCACATCTAGAGTCGTTGCATGTATGTTATTCTCACAAACCACATAAGGATCCACCAGTGTCATTGCATGTGTGTTCTTTTCATTAAGCACACCCAGTGTCATTGCATGTGTGTTCCTCTCACAGACCACACATGGATCCACCAGTGGCATTGCATGTGTGTTCTTCTCATGAACCACATCTATTTCATTGCATGTATGTTCTTCTCACAAACCACATAAATATCCACCAGAGTCATTGCATGTGTGTTCTTCTCACAAACCACATAAGGATCCACCAGTGTCATTGGATGTGTGTTCTTTTCATGAACCACAACCAGTGTCATTGCATGTCTGTTCCTCTCACCAACCACACATGGATACACAAGTTTCATTGCATGTGTGTTCTTCTCATGAACCACAACTAGAGTCATTGCATGTGTTTTCTTTTCACAAACCACAGCTAGAGTCATTGCATGTGTGTTCTTCTCACAAACCACATAGGGATACACCAGTGTCATTGCATGTATGTTTTTCTCATGAACCACATCTAGAGTCATTGCATGTCTGTTATTCTCACAAACCACATAAGGATACACCAGTGCCATTGCATGCATGTTCTTTTCATGAACCACACCCAGTGTTATTGCATGTGTGTTCTTCTCATGAACCACAACTAGAGTCATTGCATGTCTGTTCTTCTCACAAACTACATAAGGATCCACCAGTGTCATTAGATGTGTGTTCTTTTCATGAACCACACCTAGTGTCATTGCATGTGTGTTCTTCTCACAAACCCCACATGGATCCACCAGTGTCATTGCATGTGTGTTCTTCTCACAAACCCCACATGGATCCACCAGTGTCATTGCATGTGTGTTCTTTTCATGAACCACACATGGATCCACCCAGTGTGATTGCTTGTCTGTTCTTTTCACAAACCACATATGGATCCACCAGTGTCATTGCATGTCTATTCTTTTCATGAATCACACCCAGTGTCATTGCATCTCTGTTCCTCTCATAAACCACACATGGATCCACCAGTGTCATTCAATGTGTTTTCTTCTCATGAATCACATCTAGATTCATTTGCATGTCTGTTATTCTCACAAACCACATAAGGATCCACCAGAGTCATTGCATGTGTGTTCTTCTCACAAACCACATAAGGATCCACCAGTGTCATTGGGTGTGTGTTCTTTTCATGAACCACACCCAGTGTCATTGCATGTATGTTTCTCTCACAAACCACACATGGATCCACCAGTGTCATTGCATGTGTGTTCTTCTCATGAACCACAGCTAGAGTCATTGCATGTGTGTTATTTTCACAAACCACACCTAGAGGCATCGCATGTGTGTTCTTCTCACAAACCACATAAGGATAAACCAGTGTCATTGCATGTGTGTTCTTCTCATGAACCTCGGCTAGAGTCATTGCATGTCTTCTATTCTCACAAACCACATAAGGATACACAAGTGTCATTGCATGTGGGTTCTTTTCATGAACCACACCCAGTGTCATTGGATGTGTGTTCTTCTCACAAACCACACATGGATCCACCAGTGCCACTGCATGTGTGTTCTTCTCATGAAAAAACACATGGATCTACCCAGTGTGATTGCATGGCTATTCTTTTCACAAACCACACATGCATCCCCAGTGTCATTGCATGTGTGTTCTTCTCATGAACCACACCTAGTGTCATTGCCTGTGTGTTCCTCTCACAGACCACACATGGATTCACCAGTGTTATTGCATGTGTGTTCTTCTCATGAACCACATCTAGAGTTATTGCATGTCTGTTCTTCTCACAAACCACATAAGGATCCACCAGAGTCATTGCATGTGTGTTCTTCTCACAAACCACATAAGGATCCACTAGTGTCATTGGATGTGTGTTCTTTTCATGATCACAACCAGTGTTATTGCATGTCTTCTCCTCTCACAAACCACACATGGATCTACCAGTGTCATTGCATGTGTGTTCTTCTCATGAACCACAGCTAGAGTCATTGCATGTATGTTCTTTTCATGAACCACACCCAGTGTCATTGCATGTGTGTTCCTCTCATAAACCACACATGGATCCACCAGTGTCATTGCATGTGTGTTCTTCTCATGAACCACATCTAGAGTCATTGCATGTCTGTTATTCTCACAAACCACATAAGATACACCAGTGTCATTGCATGCGTGTTCTTTTCATGAACCACACCTAGTGTCATTGGATGTTTGTTCTTCTCACAAACCACTCATGGATCCACCAGTGTCGTTGCATGTGTGTTCTTCTCATGAACCACACATGGATCCACCTAGTGTGATTGCATGTGTGTGCTTTTCACAAACCACATATGGATCCACCAGTGTCATTGCATGTCTGTTCTTTTCATGAACCACACCCAGTGTCATTGCATGTCTGTTCCTCTCATAAACCACACATGGATCCACCAGTTTCATTCCATGTGTGTTCTTCTCATGAACCACATCTAGAGTCATTGTATCTGTGTTCTTCTCACAAACCACATAAGGATCCACTAGTGTCATTGGATGTGTGTTCTTTTCAAAAACGACAGCTAGAGTCATTTCATGTGTGTTCTTCTCACAAACCACATAAGGATACACAAGTGTCATTGCATGTGTGTTCTTCTCATGAACCATAGCTAGGGTTGTTGCATGTCTATTCTTCTCACAAACCACATAAGGATCCACTAGTGTCATTGGATGTGTGTTCTTTTCATGAACCACACCCAGTGTCATTGCATGTATGTTCCTCTCACAAACCACACATGGATCCACCAGTGTCATTGCAGGTGTATTCTTCTCATGAACCACAACTAGAGTCATTGCATGTGTGTTCTTTTCACAACCCACAGCTAGAGTCATCGCATGTGTGTTCTTCTCACAAACCACATAAGGATACACCGGTGTCATTGGATGTGTGTTCTTCTCATGAACCACAGCTAGAGTCATTGCATGTCTGCTAAACTCACAAACCACATAAGGATACACCAATGTCATTGCATGTGTGTTCTTTTCATGAACCACACCCAGTGTCATTGGATGTGTGTTCTTCTCATAAACCACACATGGATCCACCAGTGTCATTGCATGTGTGTTCTTCTCATGAACCACATCTAGAGTCATTGCATGTCTGTTATTCTCACAAACCACATAAGATACACCAGTGTCATTGCATGTGTGTTCTTTTCATGAACCACACCTAGTGTCATTGGATGTTTGTTCTTCTCACAAACCACTCATGGATCCACCAGTGTCATTGCATGTGCGTTCTTCTCATGAACCACACATGGATCCACCTAGTGTGATTGCATGTTTGTGCTTTTCACAAACCACATATGGATCCACCAGTGTCATTGCATGTCTGTTCTTTTCATGAACCACACCCAGTGTCATTGCATGTCTGTTCCTCTCATAAACCACACATGGATCCACCAGTTTCATTCCATGTGTGTTCTTCTCATGAACCACATCTAGAGTCATTGCATCTGTGTTCTTCTCACAAACCACATAAGGATCCACTAGTGTCATTGGATGTGTGTTCTTTTCATAAACGACAGCTAGAGTGATTTCATGTGTGTTCTTCTCACAAACCACATAAGGATACACAAGTGTCATTGCATGTGTGTTCTTCTCATGAACCATAGCTAGGGTTGTTGCATGTCTATTCTTCTCACAAACCACATAAGGATCCACTAGTGTCATTGGATGTGTGTTCTTTTCATGAACCACACCCAGTGTCATTGCATGTATGTTCCTCTCACAAACCACACATGGATCCACCAGTGTCATTGCAGGTGTATTCTTCTCATGAACCATAACTAGAGTCATTGCATGTGCGTTCTTTTCACAACCCACAGCTAGATTCATCGCATGTGTGTTCTTCTCACAAACCACATAAGGATACACCGATGTCATTGGATGTGTGTTCTTCTCATGAACCACAGCTAGAGTCATTGCATGTCTGCTAAACTCACAAACCACATAAGGATACACCAGTGTCATTGCATGTGTGTTCTTTTCATGAACCACACCCAGTGTCATTGGATGTGTGTTCTTCTCACAAACCACACATGGATCCACTAGTGTGATTGCATGTGTGTTGTTCTCATGAAAAACACATGGATCCACCCAGTGTGATTGCATGTCTGTTCTTTTCACAAACCACATATGGATCCACCAGTGTCATTGCATGTATGTTCTTTTCATGAACCACACCCAGTGTCATTGCATGTATGTTCCTCTCATAAACCACACATGGATCCACCAGTGTCATTGCATGTGTGTTCTTCTCATGAACCACATCTAGAGTCATTGCATGCCGGTTATTCTCACAAACCACATAAGGATCCACAAGTGTCATTACATGTGTGTTCTTTTCATGAACCACACCCAGTGTCATTGGATGTGTGTTCCTCTCACGGACCACACATGGATCCAGCAGTGTCATTACATGTACGTTCTTCTCATGAACCACATAAGGATCCACCTGAGTCATTGCATGTCTGTTCTTCTCATAAACCACATAAGGATCCACCAGAGTCATTGCATGTGTGTTCTTCTCACAAACCACATAAGGATACACCCGGGTCATTGGATGTGTGTTCTTCTCATGAACCACAGCTAGAGTCATTGCATGTCTGCTAAACTCACAAACCACATAAGGATCCACCAGTGACATTGGATGTGTGTTCTTTTCATGAACCACACCCAGTGTCATTGCATGTGTGTTCTTCTCACAAACCACACATGGATCCACCAGTGTCATTGCATGTGTGTTCTTTTCATGAACCACACGTGGATCCACCCAGTGTGATTGCATGTCTGTTCTTTTCACAAACCACATATGGATCCACCAGTGTCATTGCATGTCTGTTCTTTTCATGAACCACACCAAGTGTCATTGCATGTCTGTTCCTCTCATAAACCACACATGGATCCACCAGTGTCATTGCATGTGTGTTCTTCTCATGAACCAGATCTAGATTCATTGCATGTCTTTTATTCTCACAAACCACATAAGGATCCACCAGATTCATTGCATGTGTGTTCTTCTCAAAAACCACATAAGGATCGACTAGTGTCATTGGATGTGTGTTCTTTTCATGAACCACACCAAGTTTCATTGCATGTCTGTTCCTCTCACAAACCACACATGGATCCACCAGTGTCATTGCATGTGTGTTCTTCTCATGAACCACAACTAGAGTCATTGCATGTGTGTTCTTTTCACAAACCGTAGCTAGAGTCATTGCATGTGTGTTCTTCTCACAAACCACATAAGGATACACCAGTGTCATTGCATCTGTGTTCTTCTCATGAACCACAGCTAGAGTCATTGCATGACTGCTATTCTCACAAACCACATCAGGATACACTAGTGTCATTGCATGTGTGTTCTTTTCATGAACCACAATGAGTGTCATTGGATGTGTTATCCTCTCACAAACCACACATGGATCCACCAGTGTCATTGCATGTGTGTTCTTCTCATGAACCACACATGGATCCACCCAGTGTGATTGCATGTCTGTTCTTTTCCCAAACCATATATGGATCCACTAGTGTCATTGCATGTATGTTCTTTTCATGAACCACACCCAGTGTCATTGCATGTTTGTTCCTCTCATAAACCACACATGGATCCACCAGTGTCATTGCATGTGTGTTCTTCTCATGAACCACATCTAGAGTCATTGCATGTCGGTTATTCTCACAAACCACATAAGGATCCACCAGTGTCATTTCATGTGTGTTCTTTTCATGAACCACACCCAGTGTCATTGCATGTTTGTTCCTCTCATAGACCACACATGGATCCACCTGTGTCATTGCATGTATGTTCTTCTCATGAACAACATCTAGAGTCATTGCATGTCTGTTCTTCTCACAAACCACATAAGGATCCACCAGAGTCATTGCATCTGTGTTCTTCTCAAAAACCACATAAGGATCCACTAGTGTCATTGGATGTGTGTTCTTTTCATGAACCACACCCAGTGTCATTGCATGTGTGTTCTCTTCACAAACCACACATGCATCCACCAGTGTCATTGCATGTGTGTTCTTCTCATGAACCACAACTAGAGTCATTGCATGTGTGTTCTTTTCGCGGACCACAGCTAGAGTCATTGCATGTGTGTTCTTCTCACAAACCACATAAGGATCCACCAGTGTCATTGGATGTGTGTTCTCTTCATGAACCACACCCAGTGTCATTGCATGTCTGTTCCTCTCACAAACCACACATTGATACACCAGTGTCATTGCATGTGTGTTCTTCGCATGAACCACAGCTAGAGTCATTGCATGTGCTTTCTTTTCACAAAGCTCAGCTAGAGTCATTGCATGTGTGTTCTTCTCACAAACCACATAAGGATACACCTGTGTCATTGCATGTGTGTTCTTCTCATGAACCACATCTAGAGTCATTGCATGTCTGTTATTCTCACAAACCACATAAGATACACCAGTGTCATTGCATGCGTGTTCTTTTCATGAACCACACCTAGTGTCATTGGATGTTTGTTCTTCTCACAAACCACTCATGGATCCACCAGTGTCATTGTATATGTGTTCTTCTCATGAACCACACATGGATTCACCTAGTGTGATTGCATGTTTATTCTTTTCACAAACCACATATGGATCCACCAGTGTCATTGCATGTCTGTTCTTTTCATGAACCACACCCAGTGTCATTGCATGTCTGTTCCTCTCATAAACCACACATGGATCCACTAGTTTCATTCCATGTGTGTTCTTCTCATGAACCACATCTAGAGTCATTGCATGTGTGTTCTTCTCACAAACCACATAAGGATCCACTAGTGTCATTGGATGTGTGTTCTTTTGATAAACGACAGCTAGAGTCATTTCATGTGTGTTCTTCTCACAAACCACATAAGGATACACAAGTGTCATTGCATGTGTGTTGTTCTCATGAACCACACATGGATCCACCCAGTGTGATTGCATGTCTGTTCTTTTCCCAAACCATATATGGATCCACTAGTGTCATTGCATGTATGTTCTTTTCATGAACCACACCCAGTGTCATTGCATGTTTGTTCCTCTCATAAACCACACATGGATCCACCAGTGTCATTGCATGTGTGTTCTTCTCATGAACCACATCTAGAGTCATTGCATGTCGGTTATTCTCACAAACCACATAAGGATCCACTAGTGTCATTTCATGTGTGTTCTTTTCATGAACCACACCCAGTGTCATTGCATGTTTGTTCCTCTCATAGACCACACATGGATCCACCAGTGTCATTGCATGTATGTTCTTCTCATGAACAACATCTAGAGTCATTGCATGTCTGTTCTTCTCACAAACCACATAAGGATCCACCAGAGTCATTGCATCTGTGTTCTTCTCACAAACCACATAAGGATCCACCAGTGTCATTGGATGTGTGTTCTTTTCATGAACCACACCCAGTGTCATTGCATGTGTGTTCTCTTCACAAACCACACATGCATCCACCAGTGTCATTGCATGTGTGTTCTTCTCATGAACCACAACTAGAGTCATTGCATGTGTGTTCTTTTCGCAGACCACAGCTAGAGTCATTGCATGTGTGTTCTTCTCACAAACCACATAAGGATCCACCAGTGTCATTGGATGTGTGTTCTCTTCATGAACCATACCCAGTGTCATTGCATGTCTGTTCCTCTCACAAACCACACATTGATACACCAGTGTCATTGCATGTGTGTTCTTCGCATGAACCACAGCTAGAGTCATTGCATGTGCTTTCTTTTCACAAAGCTCAGCTAGAGTCATTGCATGTGTGTTCTTCTCACAAACCACATAAGGATACACCTGTGTCATTGCATGTGTGTTCTTCTCATGAACCACATCTAGAGTCATTGCATATCTGTTATTCTCACAAACCACATAAGATACACCAGTGTCATTGCATGCGTGTTCTTTTCATGAACCACACCTAGTGTCATTGGATGTTTGTTCTTCTCACAAACCACTCATGGATCCACCAGTGTCATTGTATATGTGTTCTTCTCATGAACCACACATGGATTCACCTAGTGTTGTTGCATGTTTGTTCTTTTCACAAACCACATATGGATCCACAAGTGTCATTGCATGTCTGTTCTTTTCATGAACCACACCCAGTGTCATTGCATGTCTGTTCCTCTCATAAACCACACATGGATCCACTAGTTTCATTCCATGTGTGTTCTTCTCACAAACCACATAAGGATCCACTAGTGTCATTGGATGTGTGTTCTTTTGATAAACGACAGCTAGAGTCATTTCATGTGTGTTCTTCTCACAAACCACATAAGGATACACAAGTGTCATTGCATGTGTGTTCTTCTCATGAACCAGAGCTAGCGTCATTGCATGTCTATTCTTCTCACAAACCACAAAAGGATCCACTAGTGTCATTGGATGTGTGTTCTTTTCAGGAACCAAACCCAGTGTCATTGCATGTATGTTCCTCTCACGAACCACACATGGATCCACCAGTGTCATTGCAGGTTGTTCTTCTCATGAACCACAACTAGAGTCATTGCATGTGTGTTCTTTTCACAACCCACAGCTAGATTCATCGCATGTGTGTTCTTCTCACAAACCACATAAGGATACACCGGTGTCATTGGATGTGTGTTCTTCTCATGAACCATAGCTAGAGTCATTGCATGTCTGCTAAACTCACAAACCACATAAGGATACACCAGTTTCATTGCATGTGTGTTCTTTTCATGAACCACACCCAGTGTCATTGGATGTGTGTTCTTCTCACAAACCACACATGGATCCACTAGTGTGATTGCATGTGTGTTCTTCTCATGAAAAACACATGGATCCACCCAGTGTGATTGCATGTCTGTTCTTTTCACAAACCACATATGGATCCACCAGTGTCATTGCATGTATGTTCTTTTCATGAACCACACCCAGTGTTAATGCATGTCTGCTCCTCTCATAAACCACACATGGATCCACAGTGTCATTGCATGTGTGTTCTTCTCATGAACCACATCTAGAGTCATTGCATGCCGGTTATTCTCACAAACCACATAAGGATCCACCAGTGTCATTGCATGTGTGTTCTTTTCATGAACCACACCCAGTGTCATTAGATGTGTGTTCCTCTCATAGACCACACATGGATCCACCAGTGTCATTACATGTATGTTCTTCTCATGAACCACATAAGGATCCACCAGAGTCATTGCATGTATGTTCTTCTCATAAACCACATAAGGATCCACCAGAGTCATTGCATATGTGTTCTTCTCACAAACCACATAAGGATCCACTAGGGTCATTGGATGTGTGTTCTTCTCACAAACAACATGAGGATCCACCAGTGTCATTGGATGTGTCTTCTTTTCATGAACCATACCCAGTGTCATTGCATGTCTGTTCCTCTCACAAACCACACATGCATCCACCAGTGTCATTGCAGGTGTGATCTTCTCATGAACCACAGGTAGAGTCATTGCATGTGTGTTCTTTTCACAACATATATCACTAGTGTCATTGTATGTGCATTCTTCTCACAAACCACATAAGGATCCACCAGTGTCATTGGATGTGTGTTCTTTTCATGAACCACACCTAGTGTCATTGCATGTATGTTCCTCTCATAAACCACACATGGATCTACCAGTGTCATTGCATGTGTGTTCTTCTCATGAACCACATCTAGAGTCATTGCATATGTGTTCTTCTCACAAACCACATAAGGATCCACTAGTGTCATTGGATGTGTATTCTTTTCATGAACCACATCTAGAGTCATTGCATATGTGTTCTTCTCACAAACCACATAAGGATACACCAGTGTCATTGCATTTGTGTTCTTCTCATGAACAACATCTAGAGTCATTGCATGTCTATTCTTCTCACAAACAACATAAGAATCCACCACTGTCATTGGATGTGTGTTCTTATCATGAACCACACCCAGTGTCATTTCATGTGTGTTCTCCTCACAAACCACACATGGATCCACGAGTGTCATTGCATGTGTGTCCTTTTCATGAACCACACATGGATCCACCCAGTGTGATTACATATCTGTTTTTTTCACAAACCACATATGGATCCACCAGTGTCATTGCATGTCTGTTCTTTTCATGAACCACACCTAGTGTCATTGCATGTATGTTCCTCTCATAAACCACAGATGGATCCACCAGTGTCATTGCATGTGTGTTCTTCTCATGAACCACATCTAGATTCATTGCATGTCTATTATATTCACAAACCACATAAGGATCCACCAGATTCATTGCAAGTGTGTTCTTCTCACAAACCACATAAGGATCCACCAGTGTCATTGGATGTGTGTTCTTTTGATGAACCACACCCAGTGTCATTGCATGTCTGTTCCTCTCACAAACCACACATAGATCCACCAGTGTAATTGCATGTGTGTTCTTCTCATGAACCACAACTAGAGTCATTGCATGTGTGTTCTTTTCACAAACCACAGCTAGAATCACCGCATGTGTGTTCTTCTCACAAACCACATAAGTATACACCAGTGTCATTGCATGTGTGTTCTTCTCATGAACCGCAGCTAGAGTCATTGCATGTCTGCTATTCTCACAAACCACATATGGATCCACCAATGTCATTGCATGTATGTTCTTTTCATGAACCACTCCCAGTGTTATTGCATGTCTGTTACTCTCATAAACCACACATGGATCCACCAGTGTCATTGCATGTGTGTTCTTCTCATGAACCAGATCTAGTGTCATTGCATGTTGGTTATTCTCACAAACCACATAAGGATCCACCAGTGTCATTGCATGTGTGCTCTTTTCATGAACCAAACCCACTGTCATTGCATGTGTGTTCCTCTCACAGACCACACATGGATCTATCATTGTCATTACATGTATGTTCTTCTCATTAACCACATCTAGAGTCATTGCATGTCTGTTCTTCTTAGAAACCACATAAGGATCCACTAGAGTCATTGCATGTGTGTTCTTCTCACAAACCACATAAGGATCCACTAGTGTCATTGGACGTGTGTTCTTTTCATGTACCACACCCAGTGTCATTGCATGTCTGTTCCTCTCACAAACCACACATGGATCCACCAGTGTCATTGCATGTGTGTTCTTCTCATGAACCTCAGCTAGAGTCATTGCATGTGTGTTCTTTTCACAAACCACAGCTAGAGTCATTGCATGTGTGTTCTTCTCACAAACCACATAAGGATACACCAGTGTCATTGCATGTGTGTTCTTCTCATGAACCACATCTAGAGTCATTGCATGTCACTTATTCTCACAAACCACATAAGGATACACCAGTGTATTTGCATGCGTGTTCTTTTCATGAACCACACACAGTGTCATTGGATGTTTGTTCTTCTCACAAACCACTCATGGATCCACCAGTGTCATTGCATGTGGGTTCTTCTCATGAATCGCACATGGATCCACCCTGTGTGATTGCATGTCTATTCTTTTCACAAACCACATATGGATCCACCGGTGTCATTGCATGTCTGTTCTTTTCATGAACCACACCCAGTGTCATTGCATGTCTGTTCCTCTAATAAACCACACATGGATCCACCAGTGTCATCGCATGTGTGTTCTTCTCATGAACCACATCTAGAGTCATTAAATGTTTGTTCTTCTAACAAACCACATAAGGATCCACTAGTGTCATTGGATGTGCGTTCTTTTCATGAACCACAACTAGAGTCATTGCATGTGTGTTTTTTTCACAAACCACAGCTAGAGATCATGTGTGTTCTTCTCACAAACCACATAAGGATACACCAGTGTCATTGCATGTGTGTTCTTCTCATGAACCACATCTAGAGTCATTGCATGTCTATTATTCTCACAAACCACATAAGGATACACTAGTGTCATTGCATGTGTTTTTTTCATGAACCCCACCTAGTGTCATTGGATGTGTGTTCTTCTCACAAACGACACATGGATCCACCAATGTCATTGCATGTGTGTTCTTCTCATGAAAAACACATGGATCCACCCAGTGTGATTGCATGTGTGTTCTTTTCACAAACTACATATGGATCCACTAGTGTCATTGCATGTCTGTTCTTTTCATGAACCAAACCTAGTGTCATTGCATGTATGTTCCTCTCATAAACCACACATGGATCCACCAGTGGCATTGCATGTGTGTTCTTCTCACGAACCACATGTAGAGTCATTGCATGTCTGTTATTCTCACAAACCACATAAGGATCCACCAGTGTCATTGCATGTGTGTTCTTTTCACGAACCACACCCAGTGTCATTGCATGTGTGTTGCTCTCAGAGACCACACATGGATCCACCAGTGTCATTGCATGTGTGTTCTTCTCATGAACCACATCTAGAGTCATTGCATGTCTTTTCTTCTCACAAACCACATAAGGATCCACCCGAGTCATTGCATGTGTGTTCTTCTGACAAACCACATGAGGATACACAAGTGTCATTGGATGTGTGTTCTTATCATGAACCACACCCAGTGTCATTGCATGTTTTTTCCTCTCACAAACCACACATGGATCCACCAGTGTCATTGTATGTGTGTTCTTCTGATGAACCACAGCTAGAGTCATTGCATGTGTGTTCTTTTCACAAACCACAGCTAGAGTCATTGCATGTGTGTTCTTCTCACAAACCACATAAGGATTAACCAGAGTCATTGCATGTGTGTTCTTCTCATGAACCACATAAGGATCCACCAGTGTCATTGGATGTGTGTTCTTTTCATGAACCACATCTAGTATCATTGCATGTCTATTCCTCTCACAAACCACACATGGATCCACTAGTGTCATTGCATGTGTGTTCTTCTAATGAACCACAGCTAGAGTCATTGCATGTGTGTTCTTTTCACAAACCACAGTTAGAGTCATTGCATGTGTGTTCTTCTCACAAACCACATAAGGATACACCAGTGTTATTGCATGTGTGTTCTTCCCATGAACCACATCTAGAGTCATTGCATGTCTGTTATTCTCACAAACCACATAAGGATACACCGGTGTCATTGCATGCGTGTTCTTTTCATGAACCACAACCAGTGTCATTGGATGTTTTTTCTTCTCACAAACCACTCATGGATCCAGCAGTGTCATTGCATGTGTGTTCTTCTCATAAACCACACATGGATCCACCCAGTGTTATTGCATGTTTGTTCTTTTCACAAATCACATATGGATCCACCAGTGTCATTGCATGTCTGTTCTTTTCATGAACCACACCCAGTGTCATTGCATGTCTGTTCCTCTCATAAACCACACATGGATCCACCAGTGTCATTGCATGTGTGTTCTTCTCATGAACCTCAGCTAGAGTCATTGCATGTGTATTCTTTTCACAAACCAAAGCTAGAGTCATTGCATGTGTGTTCTTCTCACAAACCACATAAGGATACACCAGTGTCATTGCATGTGTGTTCTTCTCATGAACCACATCTAGAGTCATTGCATGTCACTTATTCTCACAAACCACATAAGGATACACCAGTGTATTTGCATGCGTGTTCTTTTCATGAACCACACACAGTGTCATTGGATGTTTGTTCTTCTCACAAACCACTCATAGATCCACAAGTGTCATTGCATGTGGGTTCTTCTCATGAACCGCACATGGATCCACCCTGTGTGATTGCATGTCTATTCTTTTCACAAACCACATATGGATCCACCGGTGTCATTGCATGTCTGTTCTTTTCATGAACCACACCCAGTGTCATTGCATGTCTGTTCCTCTCATAAACCACACATGGATCCACCAGTGTCATCGCATGTGTGTTCTTCTCATGAACCACATCTAGAGTCATTAAATGTGTGTTCTTCTAACAAACCACATAAGGATCCACTAGTGTCATTGGATGTGCGTTCTTTTCATGAACCACAACTAGAGTCATTGCATGTGTGTTTTTTTCACAAACCACAGCTAGAGATATCGCATGTGTGTTCTTCTCACAAACCACATAAGGATACACCAGTGTCATTGCATGTGTGTTCTTCTCATGAACCACATCTAGAGTCATTGCATGTCTATTATTCTCACAAACCACATAAGGATACACTAGTGTCATTGCATGTGTTTTTTTCATGAACCCCACCTAGTGTCATTGGATGTGTGTTCTTCTCACAAACGACACATGGATCCACCAATGTCATTGCATGTGTGTTCTTCTCATGAAAAACACATGGATCCACCCAGTGTGATTGCATGTGTGTTCTTTTCACAAACTACATATGGATCCACTAGTGTCATTGCATGTCTGTTCTTTTCATGAACCAAACCTAGTGTCATTGCATGTATGTTCCTCTCATAAACCACACATGGATCCACCAGTGGCATTGCATGTGTGTTCTTCTCACGAACCACATGTAGAGTCATTGCATGTCTGTTATTCTCACAAACCACATAAGGATCCACCAGTGTCATTGCATGTGTGTTCTTTTCACGAACCACACCCAGTGTCATTGCATGTGTGTTGCTCTCAGAGACCACACATGGATCCACCAGTGTCATTGCATGTGTGTTCTTCTCATGAACAACATCTAGAGTCATTGCATGTCTTTTCTTCTCACAAACCACATAAGGATCCACCCGAGTCATTGCATGTGTGTTCTTCTGACAAACCACATGAGGATACACAAGTGTCATTGGATGTGTGTTCTTATCATGAACCACACCCAGTGTCATTGCATGTTTTTTCCTCTCACAAACCACACATGGATCCACCAGTGTCATTGTATGTGTGTTCTTCTGATGAACCACAGCTAGAGTCATTGCATGTGTGTTCTTTTCACAAACCACAGCTAGAGTCATTGCATGTGTGTTCTTCTCACAAACCACATAAGGATTAACCAGAGTCATTGCATGTGTGTTCTTCTCATGAACCACATAAGGATCCACCAGTGTCATTGGATGTGTGTTCTTTTCATGAACCACATCTAGTATCATTGCATGTCTATTCCTCTCACAAACCACACATGGATCCACTAGTGTCATTGCATGTGTGTTCTTCTAATGAACCACAGCTAGAGTCATTGCATGTGTGTTCTTTTCACAAACCATAGTTAGAGTCATTGCATGTGTGTTCTTCTCACAAACCACATAAGGATACACCGGTGTTATTGCATGTGTGTTCTTCCCATGAACCACATCTAGAGTCATTGCATGTCTGTTATTCTCACAAACCACATAAGGATACACCGGTGTCATTGCATGCGTGTTCTTTTCATGAACCACAACCAGTGTCATTGGATGTTTGTTCTTCTCACAAACCACTCATGGATCCAGCAGTGTCATTGCATGTGTGTTCTTCTCATGAACCACACATGGATCCACCCAGTGTTATTGCATGTTTGTTCTTTTCACAAATCACATATGGATCCACCAGTGTCATTGCATGTCTGTTCTTTTCATGAACCACACCCAGTGTCATTGCATGTCTGTTCCTCTCATAAACCACACATGGATCCACCAGTGTCATTGCATGTGTGTTCTTCTCATGAACCACATCTAGAGTCATTGCATGTGTGTTCTTCTCACAAACCACATAAGGATCCACTAGTGTCATTGGATGTGTGTTGTTTTCATGAACCACAGCTAGAGTCATTGGATGTGTGTTCTTCTCATGAACCACAACTAGAGTCATTGCATGTCTGTTATTCTCACAAACCACACATGGATCCACCAGTGTCATTGCATGTGTGTTCTCTCATGAAAAACACATGGATCCACCAAGTGTGATTGCATGTCTGTTCTTTTCACAAACCACATATGGATCCACCAGTGTTATTGCATGTATGTTGTTTTCATGAACCACAACCAGTGTCATTGCATGTCTATTCCTCTCAAAAACCACACATGGATCCACCAGTGTCATTGCATGTGTGTTCTTATCATGAACCACATCTAGAGTCATTGCATGTCTGTTATTCTCACAAACTACATAAGGATCAACCAGTGTCATTGCATGTGTGATCTTTTTATGAACCACACCTAGTGTCATTGCATGTGTGTTTCTCTCACAGACCACACATGGATCCACCACTGTCATTGCATGTGTGTTCTTCTCATGAACCACATCTAGAGTCATTGCATGTCTGTTCTTCTCACAAACCACATAAGGATCCACCAGAGTCATTGCATGTGTGTTCTTATCACAAACCACATAAGGATCCACTAGTGTCATTGGATGTGTGTTCTTGTTATGAACCACACCTAGTGTCATTGCATGTCTGTTCCTCTCACAAACCACACATGGATCCACCTGTGTCATTGCATGTTTGTTCTTCTCATGAACCACATGTAGAGTCATTGCATGTCCGTTATTCTCACAAACCACATAAGGATCCACCAGTTTCATTGCATGTGTGTTCTTTTCATGAACCACACCCAGTATCATTGCATGTGTGTTGCTCTCACAGACCACACATGGATCCACCAGTGTCATTGCATGTGTGTTCTTCTCATGAACCACATCTAGAGTCATTGCATGTCTGTTATTCTCACAAACCACATAAGGATCCACCAGTGTCATTGCATGTGTGTTCTTATCATGAACCACACCCAGTGTCATTGCATGTCTATTCCTCTCACAAACCACACATGGATCCACTAGTGTCATTGTATGTGTGTTCTTCTGATGAACCACGGCTAGAGTCATTGCATGTATATTCTTTTCACAAACCACAGCTAGAGTCATTGCATGTGTGTTCTTCTCACAAACCACATAAGGATCAACCAGAGTCATTGCATGTGTGTTCTTCTCACGAACCACATAAGGATCCACCAGTGTCATTGGATGTCTGTTCTTTTCATGAACCACATCCAGTGTCATTGCATGTCTGTTCCTCTCACAAACCACACATGGATCCACTAGTGTCATTGCATGTGTGTTCTTCTCACGAACCACAGCTAGAGTCATTGCATGTGTGTTCTTTTCCCTAACCACAGCTAGAGTCATTGCATGTGTGTTCTTCTCACAAACCACATAAGGATACACAAGTGTCATTGCATGTGTGTTCTTCTCATGAACCACATCTAGAGTCATTGCATGTCTGTTATTCTCACAAACCACATAAGGATATACCGGTGTCAGTGCATGCGTGTTCTTTTCATGAACCACACCCAGTGTCATTGGATGTTTGTTCTTCTCACAAACCACTCATGGATGCAGCAGTGTCATTGCATGTGTGTTCTTCTCATGAACCACACATGGATCCACCCAGTGTGATTGCATGTTTGTTCTTTTCACAAACCACATATGGATCCACCAGTGTCATTGCATGTCTGTTCTTTTCATGAAGCACTCCCAGTGTCATTGCATGTCTGTTCCTCTCATAAACCACACATGGATCCACCAGTGTCATTGCATGCGTGTTCTTCTCATGAACCACATCTAGAGTCATTGCATGTGTGTTCTTCTCACAAACCACATAAGGATCCACTAGTGTCATTGGATGTGTGTTGTTTTCATGAACCACAGCTAGAGTCATTGCATGTGTGTTCTTCTCATGAACCACATAAGGATACACCAGTGTCATTTCATGTGTTTTTCTCATGACAGCTAGAGTCATTGCATGTCTGTTCTTCTCACAAACCACATAAGGATCCACCAGTGTCATTGGATGTGTGCTCTTTTCATGAACCACACCCAGTGTCATTGCATGTGTGTTCTTCTCAGAAACCACACATGGATCCACCAGTGTCATTGCATGTGTGTTCTTTTCATGAACCACACATGGATCCACCCAGTGTGATTGCATGTGTGTTCTTCTCATGAACCATAGCTAGAGTCATTGCATGTGTCTTCTTTTCACAAACCACAGCTAGAGTCATTGCATGTGTGTTCTTCTCACAAACCACATAAGGATACACCAGTGTCATTCCATGTGTGTTCTTCTCATGAACCACAGCTAGAATCATTGCATGTCTGTTATTCTCACAAACCACATAAGGATACACCAGTGTCATTGCATGTGTGTTCTTTTCATGAACTACACCTAGTGCCATTGGATGTGTGTTCTTCTCACAAACCACATATGGATCCACAAGTGTTATTGCATGTCTGTTCTTTTCATGAACCACACCAATGCCATTGCATGTCTGTTCCTCTCATAAACCACACATGGATCCACCCGTGTCATTGTATGTGTCTTCTCATGAACCACATCTAGAGTCATTGCATGTCTGTTATTCTCACAAACCACATAAGGATCCACCAGAGTCATTGCATGTGTGTTCTTCTCACAAACCACATAAGGATCCACTAGTGTCATTGGATGTGTGTTCTTTTCATGAACCACACCCACTTTCATTGCATATCTATTCCTCTCACAAACCACACATGGATCCACCAGTGTCATTGGATGTGTATTCTTTTCAGGAACCACACCTAGTGTCATTGCATGTGTGTTCTTCTCACAGACCACACATGGATCCACCAGTGTCATTGCATGTGTGTTCTTCTCATGAACCACAGCTAGAGTAATTGCATGTGTGTTCTTTTCACAAACCACACAAGGCTACACCAGTGTCATTGCATGTGTGTCCTTCTCATGAACCACAGCTAGAGTCATTGCATGTCTGTTCTTCTCACAAACCACATAAGGATACACCAGTGTCATTACTTGTGTGTTCTTTTCATGAACGACACCCAGTGTCATTGGATGTGTGTTCTTCTCACAAACTACACATGGATCCACCAGTGTCATTGCATGTGTGTTCTTCTCATGAAAAACACATGGATCCACCCAGTGTGATTGCATGTCTGTTCTTTTCACAAACAACATATGGATCCACCAGTGTCATTACATGTCTGTTCTTTTCATGAACCACACCCAGTGTCATTGCATATGTGTTCTTCTCATGAACCACAGCTAGAGTCATTGCTTGTCTGTTATTGTCACAAACCACATAAGGATACACCAGTGTCATTGCATGTGTGTTCTTTTCATGAACCACCGAGTGTCATCGGATGTGTGTTCTTCTCACAAACCACACATGGATCCACCAGTGTCATTGCATGTGTGTTCTTCTCATGAAAAACACATGGATCCACCCAGTGTGATTGCATGTCTGTTCTTTTCACAATCAACATATGGATCCACAAGTGTCATTGCATGTCTGTTCTTTTCATGAACCACACCAAGTGTCATTGCATGTCTGTTCCCCTCATAAACCAGACATGGATCTACCAGTGTCATTGCATGTGTGTTCTTCTCATGAACCACATCCAGAGTCATTGCATGTGTTTTGTTCTCACAAACCACATAAGGATCCACAAGTGTCATTGCATGTGTGTTCTTTTCATGAACCACACCCAGTGGCATTGCATCTGTGTTCCTCTCACAGACCACACATGGATCCACCAGTGTCATTGCATGTGAGTTCTTCTCATCAACCACATCTAGATTCATTACATGTCTGTTCTTCTCACAAACCACATAAGGATCCACCAGAGTCATTACATGTGTGTTCTTCTCACAAACCACATAAGGATCCACCCGTGTCATTGGATGTGTGTTCTTTTCATGAACCACACCCAGTGTCATTGCATGTCTGTTCCTTTCAAAAACCACACATGGATCCACCAGTGTCATTGCATGTGTGTTCTTCTCATGAACCACAGCTAGAGTCATTGCATGTGTGTTCTTTTCACAAACCACAGCTAGAGTCATTGCATGTGTGTTCTTCTCACAAACCACATAAGGATACACCAGTGTCATTACATGTGTGTTCTTCTCATGAACCACAGGTATTGTCATTGCATGTCTGTTATTCTCACAAACCACATAAGGATACACAACTGTCATTGTATGTGTGTTCTTTTCATGAACCACACCCAGTGTCATTGGATGTGCACAAACCACACATGGATCCACCAGTGTCATTGCATTTGTGTTCTTCTCATGAACCACACATGGATCCACCCAGTGTGATTGCATGTGTGTTCTTTTCACAAACCACATATGGATCCACCAGTGTCATTGCATGTATGTTCTTTTCATGAACCACACCCAGTGTCATTACATATATGTTCCTCTCATAAACCACACATGGGTCCACCAGTGTCATTGCATGTGTGTTCTTCTCATGAACCACATCTAGAGTCATTGCATGTCTGTTATTCTCATAAACCACATAAGCATCCACTAGAGTCATTGCATGTGTGTTCTTCTCACAAACCACATAAGGATCCACCAGTGTCATCTGATGTGTGTTCTTTTCATGAACCACACCTAGTGTCATTTCATGTGTCTTCTTTTCACAAACCACAGCTAGAGTCATTGCATGTGTGTTCTTCTCACAAACCACATAAGGATAAACCAGTGTCATTGCATGTGTGTTCTTCTCATGAACCACAGCTAGAGTCATTGCATGTTTGTTATTCTCACAAACCACATAAGGATACACAAGTGTCATTGCATGTGTGTTATTTTCATGAACCACACCCAGTGTCATTGGATGTGTGTTCTTCTCACAAACCACACATGGATCCACCAGTGTCATTGCATGTGTGTTCTTCTCATGAACCACACATGGATCCACCTAGTGTGATTGCATGTATGTTCTTTTCACAAACCACATATGGATCCACCAGTGTCATTGCATGTCTGTTCTTTTCATGAACCACACCCAGTGTCATTGCATGTCTATTCCTCTCATAAACCACACATGGATCCACCGGTGTCATTGCATGTGTGTTCTTCTCATGAACCACATCTATATTCATTGCATGTCTATTATTCTCACAAACCACATTGGGATCCACCAGAGTCATTGCATGTGTGTTCTTCTCACAAACCAAATAAGTATACACCAGTGTCATTGGATGTGTGTTCTTTTCATGAACCACACCTAGTGTCATTGCATGTCTGTTCCTCTCACAAACCACACATTGATACACCAGTGTCATTGCATGTGTGTTCTTCTCATGAACCACAACTAGAGTCATTGCATGTGTGTTCTTTTCGCAGACCACAGCTAGAGTCATTGCATGTGTGTTCTTCTCACAAACCACATAAGGATCCACCAGTGTCATTGGATGTGTGTTCTCTTCATGAACCACACCCAGTGTCATTGCATGTCTGTTCCTCTCACAAACCACACATTGATACACCAGTGTCATTGCATGTGTGTTCTTCGCATGAACCACAGCTAGAGTCATTGCATGTGCTTTCTTTTCACAAAGCTCAGCTAGAGTCATTGCATGTGTGTTCTTCTCACAAACCTCAGCTAGAGTCATTGCATGTGTGTTCTTCTCACAAACCACATAAGGATACACCAGTGTCACTTCATGTGTGTCCTTCTCATGAACCACAGCTAGAGTCATTGCATGTCTGTTCTTCTCACAAACCACATAAGGATACACCAGTGTCATTGCATGTGTGTTCTTTTCATGAACCACACCCAGTGTCATTGGATGTGTGTTCTTCTCACAAACCACACATGGATCCACCAGTGTCATTGCATGTGTGTTCTTCTCATGAACCACACATGGATCCACCCAGTGTGATTGCATGTCTGTTCTTTTCACAAACCACATATGAATCCACCAGTGTCATTGCATGTCTGTTCTTTTCATGAACCACACCCAGTGTCATTGCATGCCTGTTCCTCTCATAAACC
This sequence comes from Avena insularis, assembly GCA_023614405.1. NCBI lineage: Eukaryota > Viridiplantae > Streptophyta > Magnoliopsida > Poales > Poaceae > Avena > Avena insularis. The sequence continues at coordinate 241,878,692 of CM042688.1, read as the reverse complement.
ACACATGGATCCACAAGTGTCATTGCATGTGTATTCTTCTCACAAACCACATAAGGATCCACCAGTGTCATTGGATGTGTGTTTTTTTCATGAACCACACCCAGTGTCATTGCATGTGTGTTCCTCTCACAAACCACACATGGATCCACCAGTGTCATTCCATGTGTGTTCTTCTCATGAACCACAGCTAGAGTCATTGCATGTGTGTTCTTTTCACAAACCTCATATAGAGTCATTGCATGTGTGTTCTTCTCACAAACCACATAAGGATACACTAGTGTCATTACATGTGTGTTCTTCTCATGAACCACAGCTAGAGTCATTGCATGTCTGTTATTCTCACAAACCACATAAGGATACACCAGTGTCATTGCATGTGTGTTCTTTTCATGAACCACACCGAGTGTCATTGGATGTGTGTTCTTCTCACAAACCACACATGGATCCACCAGTGTCATTGCATTTGTGTTCTTCTCATGAAACACACATGTATCCACCTAGTGTGATTTCATGTTTGTTCTATTCACAAACCACATATGGATCCACCAGTGTCATTGCATGTCTGTTCTTTTCATGAACGACACCAGTGCCATTGCATGTCTGTTCCTCTCATAAACCACACATGGATCCACCATTGTCATTGTATGTGTGTTCTTCTCATGAACCACATCTAGAGTTATTGCATGTCTGTTATTCTCACAAACCACATAAGGATCCACCAGAGTCATTGCATGTGTGTTCTTCTCACAAACCACATAAGGATCCACCAGTGTCATTGGATGTGTGTTCTTTTCATGAACCACACCCACTTTCATTGCATATCTGTTCCTCTCACAAACCACACATGGATCCACCAGTGTCATTGCATGTGTGTTCTTCTCATGAACCACACCCGGAGTTATTGCATGTCTATTCTTCTCACAAACCTATAAGGATCCACTAGTGTCATTGGATGTGTATTCTTTTCATGAACCACACCTAGTGTCATTGCATGTGTGTTCTTCTCACAGACCACACATGGATCCACCAGTGTCATTGCATGTGCGTTCTTCTCATGAACCACAGCTAGAGTAATTGCATGTGTGTTCTTTTCACTAACCTCAGCTAGAGTCATTGCATGTGTGTTCTTCTCACAAACCACATAAGGATACACCAGTGTCATTGCATGTGTGTCCTTATCATGAACCACGGCTAGAGTCATTGCATGTCTGTTCTTCTCACAAACCACATAAGGATACACCAGTGTCATTGCTTGTGTGTTCTTTTCATGAACCACCCAGTGTCATTGGATGTGTGTTCTTCTCACAAACCACACATGGATCCACCAGTGTCATTGCATGTGTGTTCTTCTCATGAAAAACACATGGATCCACCCAGTGTGATTGCATGTCTGTTCTTTTCACAAACAACATATGCATCCACAAGTGTCATTGCATGTCTATTATTTTCATGAACCACACACAGTGTTATTGTATGTCTGTTCCTCTCATAAACCACACATGGATCTACCAGTGTCATTGCATGTGTGTTCTTCTCATGAACCACAACTAGAGTCATTGCTTGTCTATTATTGTCACAAACCACATAAGGATACACCAGTGTCATTGCATGTGTGTTCTTTTCATGAACCACACCGAGTGTCATCGGATGTGTGTTCTTCTCACAAACCACACATGGATCGACCAGTGTCATTGCATGTGTGTTCTTCTCATGAAAAACACATGGATCCACCCAGTGTGATTGCATGTCTGTTCTTTTCACAAACAACATATGGATCCACCAGTGTCATTGCATGTCTGTTCTTTTCATGAACCACACCCAATGTCATTGCATGTCTGTTCCTCTCATAAACCACAATTGGATCTACCAGTGTCATTGCATGTGTGTTCTTCTCATGAACCACATCTAGAGTCATTGCATGTCTGTTGTTCTCACAAACAACATAAGGATCCACCAGTGTCATTGCATGTGTGTTCTTTTCATGAACCACACCCAGTGGCATTGCATATGTGTTCCTCTCACAAACCACACATGGATCTACCAGTGTCATTGCATGTGTGTTCTTCTCATGAACCACAACTAGAGTCATTGCTTGTCTGTTATTGTCACAAACCACATAAGGATCCACCAGTGTCATTGCATGTGTGTTCTTTTCATGAACCACACCCAGTGGCATTGCATCTGTGTTCCTCTCACAAACCACACATGGATCCACCAGTGTCATTGCATGTGAGTTCTTCTCATCAACCACATCTAGAGTCATTGCATGTCTGTTCTTCTCAAAAACCACATAAGGATCCACCAGAGTCATTACATGTGTGTTCTTCTCACAAACCACATAAGGATCCACCCGTGTCATTGGATGTGTGTTCTTTTCATGAACCACACCCAGTGTCATTGCATGTCTGTTCCTTTCAAAAACCACACATGGATCCACCAGTGTCATTGCATGTGTGTTCTTCTCATGAACCACAACTAGAGTCATTGCATGTGTGTTCTTTTCACAAACCACAGCTAGAGTCATTGCATGTGTGTTCTTCTCACAAACCACATAAGGATACACCAGTGTCATTACATGTGTGTTCTTCTCATGAACCACAGGTATTGTCATTGCATGTCTGTTATTCTCACAAACCACATAAGGATACACAAGTGTCATTGCATGTGTGTTCTTTTCATGAACCACACCCAGTGTCATTGGATGTGCACAAACCATACATGGATCCACCAGTGTCATTGCATTTGTGTTCTTCTCATGAACCACACATGGATCCACCCAGTGTGATTGCATGTGTGTTCTTTTCACAAACCACATATGGATCCACCAGTGTCATTGCATGTATGTTCTTTTCATGAACCACACCCAGTGTCATTACATCTCTGTTCCTCTCATAAACCACACATGGGTCCACCAGTGTCATTGCATGTGTGTTCTTCTCATGAACCACATCTAGAGTCATTGCATGTCTGTTATTCTCATAAACGAAATAAGCATCCACTAGAGTCATTGCATGTGTGTTCTTCTCACAAACCACATAAGGATCCACCAGTGTCATCTGATGTGTGTTCTTTTCATGAACCACACCTAGTGTCATTGCATGTGTCTTCTTTTCACAAACCACAGCTAGAGTCATTGCATGTGTCTTCTTTTCACAAACCACAGCTAGAGTCATTGCATGTGTGTTCTTCTCACAAACCACATAAGGATAAACCAGTGTCATTGCATGTGTGTTCTTCTCATGAACCACAGCTAGAGTCATTGCATGTTTGTTATTCTCACAAACCACATAAGGATACACAAGTGTCATTGCATGTGTGTTCTTTTCATGAACCACACCCAGTGTCATTGGATGTGTGTTCTTCTCACAAACCACACATGGATCCACCAGTGTCATTGCATGTGTGTTCTTCTCATGAACCACACATGGATCCACCTAGTGTGATTGCATGTCTATTCTTTTCACAAACCACATATGGATCCACCAGTGTCATTGCATGTCTGTTCTTTTCATGAACCACACCCAGTGTCATTGCATGTCTGTTCCTCTCATAAACCACACATGGATCCACCAGTGTCATTGCATGTGTGTTCTTCTCATGAACCACATCTATATTCATTGCATGTCTATTATTCTCACAAACCACATTAGGATCCACCAGAGTCATTGCATGTGTGTTCTTCTCACAAACCAAATAAGGATACACCAGTGTCATTGGATGTGTGTTCTTTTCATGAACCACACCCAGTGTCATTGCATGTCTGTTCCTCTCACAAACCACACATGGAACCACTAGTGTCATTGCATGTGTGTTCTTCTCATGAACCACAGCTAGAGTAATTGTATGTGTGTTCTTTTCACAAACCTCAGCTAGAGTCATTGCATGTGTGTTCTTCTCACAAACCACATAAGGATACACCAGTTTCACTGCATGTGTGTCCTTCTCATGAACCACAGCTAGAGTCATTGCATGTCTGTTCTTCTCACAAACCACATAAGGATACACCAGTGTCATTGCATGTGTGTTCTTTTCATGAACCACACCCAGTGTCATTGGATGTGTGTTCTTCTCACAAACCACACATGGATCCACCAGTGTTATTGCATGTGTCTTCTTCTCATGAACCACACATGGATCCACCCAGTATGATTGCATGTCTGTTCTTTTCACAAACCACATATGGATCCACCAGTGTCATTGCATGTCTGTTCTTTTCATGAACCACACCCAGTGTCATTGCATGTCTGTTCCTCTCATAAACCACACATGGATCCACAAGTGTCATTGCATGTGTATTCTTCTCACAAACCACATAAGGATCCACCAGTGTCATTGGATGTGTGTTTTTTTCATGAACCACACCCAGTGTCATTGCATGTGTGTTCCTCTCACAAACCACACATGGATCCACCAGTGTCATTCCATGTGTGTTCTTCTCATGAACCACAGCTAGAGTCATTGCATGTGTGTTCTTTTCACAAACCTCAGATAGAGTCATTGCATGTGTGTTCTTCTCACAAACCACATAAGGATACACTAGTGTCATTACATGTGTGTTCTTCTCATGAACCACAGCTAGAGTCATTGCATGTCTGTTATTCTCACAAACCACATAAGGATACACCAGTGTCATTGCATGTGTGTTCTTTTCATGAACCACACCGAGTGTCATTGGATGTGTGTTCTTCTCACAAACCACACATGGATCCACCAGTGTCATTGCATTTGTGTTCTTCTCATGAACCACACCCACTATCATTGCATGTCTGTTCCTCTCATAAACCACACATGGGTCCACCAATGTCATTGCATGTGTGTTCTTCTCATGAACCACAGCTAGAGTCATTGCATATCTGTTATTCTCACAAACCACATAAGGATCCACCAGAGTCATTGCATGTGTGTTGTTCTCACAAACCACATAAGGATCCACCTATGTCATTGGATGTGTGTCATTTTCATGAACCACACCCAGTGTCATTGCATGTCTATTCCTCTCACAAACCACACATGGATCCACCAGTGTCATTGCATGTGTGTTCTTCTCATGAACCACAGCTATAGTCATTGCATGTATGTTCTTTTCACAAACCACAGCTAGAGTCATTGCATGTGTGTTCTTCTCACAAATCATATAAGTATACACCAGTGTCATTGCATGTGTGTTCTTCTCATGAACCACATCTAGATTCATTGCATGTCTATAATTCTCACAAACCACATAAGGTTCCACCAGAGTCATTGCTTGTGTGTTCTTCTCACAAACCACATAAGGATCCACCAGTGTCATTGGATGTTTGTTCTTTTCATGAACCACACCCAGTGTCATTGCATGTCTGTTCCTCTCACAAACCACACATTGATACACCAGTGTCATTGCATGTGTGTTCTTCGCATGAACCACAGCTAGAGTCATTGCATGTGCTTTCTTTTCACAAAGCTCAGCTAGAGTCATTGCATGTGTGTTCTTCTCACAAACCACATAAGGATACACCAGTGTCATTGCATGTGTGTTCTTCTCATGAACCACAGCTAGAGTCATTGCATGTCTGTTATTGTCACAAACCACATAAGGATACACCAGTGTCATTGCATGTGTGTTCTTTTCATGAACCACACCCAATGTCATTGGATGTGTGTTCTTCTCACAAACCACACATGGATCCACTAGTGTCATTGCATGTGTGTTCTTCTCATGAAAAACACAAGGATCCACCCAGTGTGATTGCATGTTTGTTCTTTTCACAAACCACATATGGATCCACCAGTGTCATTACATGTCTATTCTTTTCATGAACCACACCCAGTGTCATTGCATGTATGTTCCTATCATAAACCACACATGGATCCACACATAGAGTCATTGCATGTGTGTTCTTCTCATGAACCACATCTAGAGTCATTGCATGTCTGTTATTCTCACAAACCACATAAGGATCCACCAGTGTCATTGCATGTGTGTTCTTTTCATGAACCACACCAGTTTCATTGCATGTGTGTTCCTCTCACAGACCACACATGGATCCACCAGTGTCACTTCATGTGTGTTCTTCTCATGAACCACAACTAGAGTCATTGCATGTATGTTCTTCTCACAAACCACATAAGGATCCACCAGTGTCATTGCATGCGTGTTCTTTTCATGAACCAAACCCAGTGTCATTTCATGTGTGTTCTTCTCACAAACCACACATGGATCCACCCAGTGTGATTGCATGTCTGTTCTTTTCACAAACCACATATAGATCCACCAGTGTCATTGCATGTCTGTTCTTTTCATGAACCACACCTAGTGTCATTGCATGTCTGTTCCTCCCATAAACCACACATGGATCCACCAGTGTCATCTGATGTGTGTTCTTTTCATGAACCACAGCTAGAGTCATTGCATGTGTGTTCTTTTCACAAACCACAGCTAGAGTCATTGCATGTGTCTTCTTTTCACAAACCATAGCTAGAGTCATTGCATGTGTGTTCTTCTCACAAACCACATAAGGATAAACCAGTGTCATTGCATGTGTGTTCTTCTCATGAACCACAGCTAGAGTCATTGCATGTTTGTTATTCTCCCAAACCACATAAGGATCCAACAGTGTCATTGCATGTGTGTTCTTTTCATGAACCACTCCCAGTGTCATTGCATGTGTGTTCCTCTCACAAACCACACATGGATCAACCAGTGTCATTTCATGTGTGTTCTTCTCATGAACCACGTCTAGAGTCATTACATGTCCGTTCTTCTCACAAACCACATAAAGATCCACCAGAGTCATTGCATGTGTGTTCTTCTCATGAACCACATCTAGAGTCATTGCATGTCTGTTATTCTCATAAACCACATAAGCATCCACTAGAGTCATTGCATGTGTGTTCTTCTCACAAACCACATAAGGATCCACCAGTGTCATCTGATGTGTGTTCTTTTCATGAACCACACCTAGTGTCATTGCATGTGTCTTCTTTTCACACACCACAGCTAGAGTCATTGCATGTGTCTTCTTTTCACAAACCACAGCTAGAGTCATTGCATGTGTGTTCTTCTCACAAACCACATAAGGATAAACCCGTGTCATTGCATGTGTGTTCTTCTCATGAACCACAGCTTGAGTCATTGCATGTTTGTTATTCTCACAAACCACATAAGTATACACAAGTGTCATTGCATGTGTGTTCTTTTCATGAACCACACCCAGTGTCATTGGATGTGTGTTCTTCTCACAAACCACACATGGATCCACCAGTGTCATTGCATGTGTGTTCTTCTCATGAACCACACATGGATCCACCTAGTGTGATTGCATGTCTATTCTTTTCACAAACCACATATGGATCCACCAGTGTCATTGCATGTATTTTCTTTTCATGAACCACACCCAGTGTCATTGCATGTCTGTTCCTCTCATAAACCACACATGGATCCACCAGTGTCATTGCATGTGTGTTCTTCTCATGAACCACATCTATATTCATTGCATGTCTATTATTCTCACAAACCACATTAGGATCCACCAGAGTCATTGCATGTGTGTTCTTCTCACAAACCAAATAAGGATACACCAGTGTCATTGGATGTGTGTTCTTTTCATGAACCACACCCAGTGTCATTGCATGTCTGTTCCTCTCACAAACCACACATGGAACCACTAGTGTCATTGCATGTGTGTTCTTCTCATGAACCACAACTAGAGTAATTGCATGTGTGTTCTTTTCACAAACCTCAGCTAGAGTCATTGCATGTGTGTTCTTCTCACAAACCACATAAGGATACACCAGTTTCACTGCATGTGTGTCCTTCTCATGAACCACAGCTAGAGTCATTGCATGTCTGTTCTTCTCACAAACCACATAAGGATACACCAGTGTCATTGCATGTGTGTTCTTTTCATGAACCACACCCAGTGTCATTGGATGTGTGTTCTTCTCACAAACCACACATGGATCCACCAGTGTTATTGCATGTGTGTTCTTCTCATGAACCACACATGGATCCACCCAGTGTGATTGCATGTCTGTTCTTTTCACAAACCACATATGGATCCACCATTGTCATTGCATGTCTGTTCTTTTCATGAACCACACCCAGTGTCATTGCATGTCTGTTCCTCTCATAAACCACACATGGATCCACAAGTGTCATTGCATGTGTATTCTTCTCACAAACCACATAAGGATCCACCAGCGTCATTGGATGTGTGTTTTTTTCATGAACCACACCCAGTGTCATTGCATGTGTGTTCCTCTCACAAACCACACATGGATCCACCAGTGTCATTGCATTTGTGTTCTTCTCATGAACCACACCTAGTGTCATTGCATGTCTATTCCTCTCATAAACCACACATGGGTCCACCAATGTCATTGCATGTGTGTTCTTCTCATGAACCACAGCTAGAGTCATTGCATGTGTGTTGTTCTCACAAACCACATAAGGATCCACCTATGTCATTGGATGTGTGTTATTTTCATGAACCACACCCAGTGTGATTGCATGTCTGTTCCTCTCACAAACCACACATGGATCCACCAGTGTCATTGCATGTATGTTCTTCTCATGAACCACAGCTAGAGTCATTGCATGTGTGTTCTTCTCACAAATCATATAAGTATACACCAGTGTCATTGCATGTGTGTTCTTCTCATGAACCACAACTAGATTCATTGCATGTCTATAATTCTCACAAACCACATAAGGATCCACCAGAGTCATTGCTTGTGTGTTCTTCTCACAAACCACATAAGGATCCACCAGTGTCATTGGATGTGTGTTCTTTTCATGAACCACACCCAGTGTCATTGCATGTCTATTCCTCTCACAAACCACACATTGATACACCAGTGTCATTGCATGTGTGTTCTTCGCATGAACCACAGCTAGAGTCATTGCATGTGCTTTCTTTTCACAAAGCTCAGCTAGAGTCATTGCATGTGTGTTCTTCTCACAAACCACATAAGGATACACCAGTGTCATTGCATGTGTGTTCTTCTCATGAACCACAGCTAGAGTCATTGCATGTTTGTTATTCTCCCAAACCACATAAGGATCCAACAGTGTCATTGCATGTGTGTTCTTTTCATGAACCACTCCCAGTGTCATTGCATGTGTGTTCCTCTCACAAACCACACATGGATCAACCAGTGTCATTTCATGTGTGTTCTTCTCATGAACCACGTCTAGAGTCATTACATGTCCGTTCTTCTCACAAACCACATAAAGATCCACCAGAGTCATTGCATGTGTGTTCTTCTCATGAACCACATCTAGAGTCATTGCATGTCTGTTATTCTCATAAACCACATAAGCATCCACTAGAGTCATTGCATGTGTGTTCTTCTCACAAACCACATAAGGATCCACCAGTGTCATCTGATGTGTGTTCTTTTCATGAACCACACCTAGTGTCATTGCATGTGTCTTCTTTTCACACACCACAGCTAGAGTCATTGCATGTGTCTTCTTTTCACAAACCACAGCTAGAGTCATTGCATGTGTGTTCTTCTCACAAACCACATAAGGATAAACTCGTGTCATTGCATGTGTGTTCTTCTCATGAACCACAGCTAGAGTCATTGCATGTCTGTTCTTCTCACAAACCACATAAGGATCCACCAGTGTCATTGGATATGTGTTCTTTTCATGAACCACACCCAGTGTCATTGGATGTGTGTTCTCCTCACAAACAACACATGGATCCACTAGTATCATTGCATGTGTATTCTTTTCATGAACCACACATGGATCCACCTAGTGTGATTGTATGTCTGTTCTTTTCACAAACCACATATGGATCCACCAGTGTCATTGCATGTCTGTTCTTTTCATGAACTACACCCAGTGTCATTGCATGTCTATTACTCTCATAAACCGCACATGGATCCACCAGTGTCATTGCATGTGTGTTCTTTTCATGAACCACATCTAGAGTCATTGCATGTGTGTTCTTCTCACAAACCACATATGGATCCACCAGTGTCATTGCATGTGTGTTCTTCTCACAAACCAAATAAGGATACACCAGTGTCATTGGATGTGTGTTCTTTTCATGAACCACACCCAGTGTCATTGCATGTCTGTTCCTCTCACAAACCACACATGGAACCACTCGTGTCATTGCATGTGTGTTCTTCTCATGAACCACAACTAGAGTAATTGCATGTGTGTTCTTTTCACAAACCTCAGCTAGAGTCATTGCATGTGTGTTCTTCTCACAAACCACATAAGGATACACCAGTTTCCTTTGCATGTGTGTCCTTCTCATGAACCACAGCTAGAGTCATTGCATGTCTGTTCTTCTCACAAACCACATAAGGATACACCAGTGTCATTGCATGTGTGTTCTTTTCATGAACCACACCCAGTGTCATTGGATGTGTGTTCTTCTCACAAACCACACATGGATCCACCAGTGTCATTGCATGTGTGTTCTTCTCATGAACCACACATGGATCCACCCAGTGTGATTGCATGTCTGTTCTTTTCACAAACCACATATGGATCCACCAGTGTCATTGCATGTCTGTTCTTTTCATGAACCACACCCAGTGTCATTGCATGTCTGTTCCAATCATAAACCACACATGGATCCACGAGTGTCATTGCATGTGTATTCTTCTCACAAACCACATAAGGATCCACCAGTGTCATTGGATGTGTGTTTTTTTCATGAACCACACCCAGTGTCATTGCATGTGTGTTCCTCTCACAAACCACACATGGATCCACCAGTGTCATTGCATTTGTGTTCTTCTCATGAACCACACCTAGTGTCATTGCATGTCTGTTCCTCTCATAAACCACACATGGGTCCACCAATGTCATTGCATGTGTGTTCTTCTCATGAACCATAGCTAGAGTCATTGCATGTGTGTTGTTCTCACAAACCACATAAGGATCCACCTATGTCATTGGATGTGTGTTATTTTCATGAACCACACCCAGTGTGATTGCATGTCTATTCCTCTCACAAACCACACATGGATCCACCAGTGTCATTGCATGTATGTTCTTATCATGAACCACAGCTAGAGTCATTGCATGTGTGTTCTTCTCACAAATCATATAAGTATACACCAGTGTCATTGCATGTGTGTTCTTCTCATGAACCACAACTAGATTCATTGCATGTCTATAATTCTCACAAACCACATAAGGATCCACCAGAGTCATTGCTTGTGTGTTCTTCTCACAAACCACATAAGGATCCACCAGTGTCATCTGATGTGTGTTCTTTTCATGAACCACACCTAGTGTCATTGCATGTGTCTTCTTTTCACACACCACAGCTAGAGTCATTGCATGTGTCTTCTTTTCACAAACCACAGCTGGAGTCATTGCATGTGTGTTCTTCTCACAAACCACATAAGGATAAACCCGTGTCATTGCATGTGTGTTCTTCTCATGAACCACAGCTAGAGTCATTGCATGTTTGTTATTCTCACAAACCACATAAGGATACACAAGTGTCATTGCATGTGTGTTCTTTTCATGAACCACACCCAGTGTCATTGGATGTGTGTTCTTCTCACAAACCACACATGGATCCACCAGTGTCATTGCATGTGTGTTCTTCTCATGAACCACACATGGATCCACCTAGTGTGATTGCATGTCTATTCTTTTCACAAACCACATATGGATCCACCAGTGTCATTGCATGTCTGTTCTTTTCATGAACCACACCCAGTGTCATTGCATGTCTGTTCCTCTCATAAACCACACATGGATCCACCAGTGTCATTGCATGTGTGTTCTTCTCATGAACCACATCTATATTCATTGCATGTCTATTATTCTCACAAACCACATTAGGATCCACCAGAGTCATTGCATGTGTGTTCTTCTCACAAACCAAATAAGGATACACCAGTGTCATTGGATGTGTGTTCTTTTCATGAACCACACCCAGTGTCATTGCATGTCTGTTCCTCTCACAAACCACACATGGAACCACTCGTGTCATTGCATGTGTGTTCTTCTCATGAACCACAACTAGAGTAATTGCATGTGTGTTCTTTTCACAAACCTCAGCTAGAGTCATTGCATGTGTGTTCTTCTCACAAACCACATAAGGATACACCAGTTTCACTGCATGTGTGTCCTTCTCATGAACCACAGCTAGAGTCATTGCATGTCTGTTCTTCTCACAAACCACATAAGGATACACCAGTGTCATTGCATGTGTGTTCTTTTCATGAACCACACCCAGTGTCATTGGATGTGTGTTCTTCTCACAAACCACACATGGATCCACCAGTGTCATTGCATGTGTGTTCTTCTCATGAACCACACATGGATCCACCCAGTGTGATTGCATGTACATTCTTTCACAAACCACATATGGATCCACCAGTGTCATTGCATGTCTGTTCTTTTCATGAACCACACCCAGTGTCATTGCATGTCTGTTCCTCTCATAAACCACACATGGATCCACCAGTGTCATTGCATGTGTGTTCTTCTCATGAACCACATCTATATTCATTGCATGTCTATTATTCTCACAAACCACATTAGGATCCACCAGAGTCATTGCATGTGTGTTCTTCTCACAAACCAAATAAGGATACACCAGTGTCATTGGATGTGTGTTCTTTTCATGAACCACACCCAGTGTCATTGCATGTCTGTTCCTCTCACAAACCACACATGGAACCACTAGTGTCATTGCATGTGTGTTCTTCTCATGAACCACAACTAGAGTAATTGCATGTGTGTTCTTTTCACAAACCTCAGCTAGAGTCATTGCATGTGTGTTCTTCTCACAAACCACATAAGGATACACCAGTTTCACTGCATGTGTGTCCTTCTCATGAACCACAGCTAGAGTCATTGCATGTCTGTTCTTCTCACAAACCACATAAGGATACACCAGTGTCATTGCATGTGTGTTCTTTTCATGAACCACACCCAGTGTCATTGGATGTGTGTTCTTCTCACAAACCACACATGGATCCACCAGTGTTATTGCATGTGTGTTCTTCTCATGAACCACACATGGATCCACCCAGTGTGATTGCATGTCTGTTCTTTTCACAAACCACATATGGATCCACCAGTGTCATTGCATGTCTGTTCTTTTCATGAACCACACCCAGTGTCATTGCATGTCTGTTCCTCTCATAAACCACACATGGATCCACAAGTGTCATTGCATGTGTATTCTTCTCACAAACCACATAAGGATCCACCAGTGTCATTGGATGTGTGTTTTTTTCATGAACCACACCCAGTGTCATTGCATGTGTGTTCCTCTCACAAACCACACATGGATCCACCAGTGTCATTGCATTTGTGTTCTTCTCATGAACCACACCTAGTGTCATTGCATGTCTGTTCCTCTCATAAACCACACATGGGTCCACCAATGTCATTGCATGTGTGTTCTTCTCATGAACCACAGCTAGAGTCATTGCATGTGTGTTGTTCTCACAAACCACATAAGGATCCACCTATGTCATTGGATGTGTGTTATTTTCATGAACCACACCCAGTGTGATTGCATGTCTGTTCCTCTCACAAACCACACATGGATCCACCAGTGTCATTGCATGTATGTTCTTCTCATGAACCACAGCTAGAGTCATTGCATGTGTGTTCTTCTCACAAATCATATAAGTATACACCAGTGTCATTGCATGTGTGTTCTTCTCATGAACCACAACTAGATTCATTGCATGTCTATAATTCTCACAAACCACATAAGGATCCACCAGAGTCATTGCTTGTGTGTTCTTCTCACAAACCACATAAGGATCCACCAGTGTCATTGGATGTGTGTTCTTTTCATGAACCACACCCAGTGTCATTGCATGTCTATTCCTCTCACAAACCACACATTGATACACCAGTGTCATTGCATGTGTGTTCTTCGCATGAACCACAGCTAGAGTCATTGCATGTGCTTTCTTTTCACAAAGCTCAGCTAGAGTCATTGCATGTGTGTTCTTCTCACAAACCACATAAGGATACACCAGTGTCATTGCATGTGTGTTCTTCTCATGAACCACAGCTAGAGTCATTGCATGTCCGTTATTGTCACAAACCACATAAGTATACACCAGTGTCATTGCATGTGTGTTCTTTTCATGAACCACACCCAATGTCATTGGATGTGTGTTCTTCTCACAAACCACACATGGATCCACTAGTGTCATTGCATGTGTGTTCTTCTCATGAAAAACACAAGGATCCACCCAGTGTGATTGCATGTTTGTTCTTTTCACAAACCACATATGGATCCACCAGTGTCATTACATATCTATTCTTTTCATGAACCACACCCAGTGTCATTGCATGTATGTTCCTCTCATAAACCACACATGGATCCACACATAGAGTCATTGCATGTGTGTTCTTCTCATGAACCACATCTAGAGTCATTGCATGTCTGTTATTCTCACAAACCACATAAGGATCCACCAGTGTCATTGCATGTGTGTTCTTTTCATGAACCACACCAGTTTCATTGCATGTGTGTTCCTCTCACAGACCACACATGGATCCACCAGTGTCACTGCATGTGTGTTCTTCTCATGAACCACAACTAGAGTCATTGCATGTATGTTCTTCTCACAAACCACATAAGGATCCACCAGTGTCATTGCATGCGTGTTCTTTTCATGAACCAAACCCAGTGTCATTTCATGTGTGTTCTTCTCACAAACCACACATGGATCCACCCAGTGTGATTGCATGTCTGTTCTTTTCACAAAGCACATATAGATCCACCAGTGTCATTGCATGTCTGTTCTTTTCATGAACCACACCTAGTGTCATTGCATGTCTGTTCCTCTCATAAACCACACATGGATCCACCAGTGTCATTCCAGGTGTGTTCTTCTCATGAACCACAGCTAGAGTCATTGCATGTGTGTTCTTTTCACAAACCACAGCTAGAGTCATTGCATGTGTCTTCTTTTCACAAACCACAGCTAGAGTCATTGCATGTGTGTTCTTCTCACAAACCACATAAGGATAAACCAGTGTCATTGCATGTGTGTTCTTCTCATGAACCACAGCTAGAGTCATTGCATGTTTGTTATTCTCACAAACCACATAAGGTCCAACAGTGTCATTGCATGTGTGTTCTTTTCATGAACCACATCCAGTGTCATTGCATGTGTGTTCCTCTCACAAACCACACATGGATCAACCAGTGTCATTTCATGTGTGTTCTTCTCATGAACCACGTCTAGAGTCATTACATGTCCGTTCTTCTCACAAACCACATAAAGATCCACCAGAGTCATTGCATGTGTGTTCTTCTCACAAACCACATAAGGATCCACCAGTGTCATTGGATGTGTGTTCTTTTCATGAACCACACCCAGTGTCATTGCATGTCTGTCCCTCTCACAAACCACACATGGATCCACCAGTGTCATTGCATGTGTGTTCTTCTCATGAACCACAGCTAGAGTCATTGCATGTGTGTTCTTTTCACAAACCTCAGCTAGAGTCATTGCATGTGTGTTCTCTCACAAACCACATAAGGATACACCAGTGTCATTGCATGTGCGTTCTTCTCATCAACCATAGCCAGAGTCACTGCATGTATGTTATTCTCACAAACCACATAAGGATACACCAGTGTCATTGCATGTGTATTCTTCTCAAGAAAAACACATGGATCAACCAAGTGTGATTGCATGTCTATTCTTTTCACAAACCACATATGGACCCACCAGTGTCATTGCATGTCTGTTCTTTTCATGAACCACACCCAATGTCATTGCATGTCTGTTCCTCTCATAACCCACACATGGATCCACCAGTGTCATTGCATGTGTGTTCTTCTCATGAACCACATCTAGAGTCATTGCATGTCTGTTATTCTCACAAACCCCATAAGGATCCACAAGTGTCATTGCATGTGTGTTATTTTCATGAACCACACCCAGTGTCATTGCATGTGTGTTCCTCTCACAGGCCACACATGGATCCACCAGTGTCATTGCATGTGCGTTCTTCTCATGAACCACAACTAGAGTCATTGCATGTATGTTCTTCTCACAAACCACATAAGGATCCACCAGTGTCATTGCATGTGTGTTCTTTTCATGAACCAAACCCAGTGTCATTGCATGTGTGTTATTCTCACAAACCACATAAGGATACACCCATGTAATTGCATGTGTCTTCGTTTCATGAACCACACCCAGTGTCATTGGATGTGTGTTATTCTCACAAACCACACATGGATCCACCAGTGTCATTGCATGTGTGTTCTTCTCATGAAAAACACATGGATCCACCCAGTGTGATTGCATGTCTGTTCTTTTCACAAACCACATATGGATCCACCCCTGTCATTGCATGTTTGTTCTTTTCATGAACCACACCCAGTGTCATTGCATGTCTGTTCCTCTCATAAACCACACATGGATCCAACAGTGCCATTGCATGTGTGTTCTTCTCATGAACCACATCTAGAGTCATTGCATGTCTGTTATTCTCACAAACCACATAAGGATCCACCAGTATCATTGCTTGTGTGTTCTTTTCATGAACCACATCCAGTGGCATTGCATGTGTGTTCCTCTCACAACCCACACAGGGATCCACCAGTGTCATTGCATGTGTGTTCTTCTCATGAACCACATCTAGAGTCATTACATGTCCGTTCTTCTCACAATCCACATAAAGATCCACCAGAGTCATTGCGTGTGTGTTCTTCTCACAAACCACATAAGGATCCACCAGTGTCATTGGATGTGTGTTCTTTTCATGAACCACACCCAGTGTCATTGCATGTCAGTCCCTCTCACAAAGCACACATGGATCCACCAGTGTCATTGCATGTGTGTTCTTCTCATGAACCACAGCTAGAGTTATTGCATGTATGTTCTTTTCACAAACCTCAGATAGAGTCATTGCATGTGTGTTCTCTCACAAACCACATAAGGATACACCAGTGTCATTGCATGTGCGTTCTTCTCATCAACCACAACTAGAGTCACTGCATGTATGTTATTCTCACAAACCACATAAGGATACACCAGTGTCATTGCATGTGTGTTCTTTTCATGAACCACACCTAGTGTCATTGGATGTGTGTTCTTCTCACAAACCACACATGGATCCACCAGTGTGATTGCATGTGTGTTCTTTTCACAAACCACATAAGGATCCACCAGTGTCATTGCATGTCTGTTCTTTTTATGAACCACACCCAATGTCATTGCATGTCTGTTGCTCTCATAAACCACACATGGATCCACCAGTTTCATTGCATGTGTGTTCTTCTCGTGAACCACATCTAGAGTCATTGCATGTCTGTTATTCTCACAAACCACATAAGTATCCACCAGTGTCATTGCATGTGTGTTATTTTCATGAACCACACCTAGTGTCATTGCATGTGTGTTCCTCTCACAGACCACACATGGATCCACCAGTGTCATTGCATGTGTGTTCTTCTCATGAATCACAACTAGAGTCATTGCATGTCTATAATTCTCACAAACCACATAAGGATCCACCAGAGTCATTGCTTGTGTGTTCTTCTCACAAACCACATAAGGATCCACCAGTGTCATTGGATGTGTGTTCTTTTCATGAACCACACCCAGTGTCATTGCATGTCTGTTCCTCTCGCAAACCACACATTGATCCACCAGTGTCATTGCATGTGTGTTCTTTGCATGAACCACAGCTAGAGTCATTGCATGTGCTTTCTTTTCACAAAGCTCAGCTAGAGTCATTGCATGTGTGTTCTTCTCACAAACCACATAAGGATACACCAGTGTCATTGCATGTGTGTTCTTCTCATGAACCATAGCTAGAGTCATTGCATGTCTGTTATTGTCACAAACCACATAAGGATACACCAGTGTCATTGCATGTGTGTTCTTTTCATGAACCACACCCAATGTCATTGGATGTGTGTTCTTCTCACAAACCACACATGGATCCACTAGTGTCATTGCATGTGTGTTCTTCTCATGAAAAACACAAGGATCCACTCAGTGTGATTGCATGTTTGTTCTTTTCACAAACCACATATGGATCCACCAGTGTCATTTCATGTCTATTCTTTTCATGAACCACACCCAGTGTCATTGCATGTATGTTCCTCTCATAAACCACACATGGATCCCCACATAGAGTCATTGCATGTGTGTTCCTCTCATGAACCACATCTAGAGTCATTGCATGTCTGTTATTCTCACAAACCACATAAGGATCCACCAGTGTCATTGCATGTGTGTTCTTTTCATGAACCACACCAGTTTCATTGCATGTGTGTTCCTCTCACAGACCACACATGGATCCACCAGTGTCACTGCATGTGTGTTCTTCTCATGAACCACAACTAGAGTCATTGCATGTATGTTCTTCTCACAAACCACATAAGGATCCACCAGTGTCATTGCATGTGTGTTCTTTTCATGAACCAAACCCAGTGTCATTGCATGTGTGTTCTTCTCACAAACCACACATGGATTAACCCAGTGTGATTGCATGTCTGTTCTTTTCACAAACCACATATGGATCCACCAGTGTCATTGCATGTCTGTTCTTTTCATGAACCACACCCAGTGTCATTGCATGTCTGTTCCTCTCATAAACCACACATGGATCCACCAGTGTCATTGCATGTGTGTTCTTCTCATGAACCACATATAGATTCATTGCATGTCTATTATTCTCACAAACCACATAAGGATCCACCAGAGTTATTGGATGTGTGTTCTTTTCATGAACCACACCCAGTGTCATTGCATGTCTGTTATTCTCACAAACCACGAATGGATCCACCAGCGTCATTGCATGTGTGTTCTACTCATGAACCACAGCTAGAGTCATTGCATGTGTTTTCTTTTCACAAACCTCAGCTAGAGTCATTGCATGTGTGTTCTTCTCACAAACCACATAAGGATACACCTGTGTAATTGCATGTGTCTTCGTTTCATAAACCACACCCAGTGTCATTGGATGTGTGGTATTCTCACAAACCACACATGGATCCACCAGTGTCATTGTATGTGTGTTCTTCTCATGAAAAACACATTGATCCACCCAGTGTGATTGCATGTATGTTCTTTTCACAAACCACATATGGATCCACCAGTGTCATTGCATGTTTGTTCTTTTCATGAACCACACCCAGTGTCATTTCATGTCTATTCCTCTCATAAACCACACATGGATCTAACAGTGCCATTGCATGTGTGTTCTTCTCATGAACCACATCTAGAGTCATTGCATGTCTGTTATTCTCACAAACCACATAAGGATCCAACAGTGTCATTGCATGTGTGTTCTTTTCATGAACCACATCCAGTGTCATTGCATGTGTGTTCCTCTCACAAACCACACATGGATCCACTAGTGTCATTTCATGTGTGTTCTTCTCATGAACCACATATAGAGTCATTACATGTCCGTTCTTCTCACAAACCACATAAAGATCCACCAGAGTCATTGCATGTGTGTTCTTCTCACGAACCACATAAGGATCCACCAGTGTCATTGGATGTGTGTTCTTTTCATGAACCACACCCAGTGTCATTGCATGTCTGTCCCTCTCACAAACCACACATGGATCCACCAGTGTCATTGAATGTGTGGTCTTCTCATGAACCACAGCTAGAGTCATTGCATGTGTGTTCTTTTCACAAACCTCAGCTAGAGTCATTGCATGTGTGTTCTCTCACAAACCACACAAGGATACACCAGTGTCATTGCATGTGCGTTCTTTTCATGAACCACAACTAGAGTCACTGCATGTCTGTTATTCTCACAAACCACATAAGGATACACCAGTGTCATTGCATGTGTGTTCTTTTAATGAACCACACCCTGTGTCATTGGATGTGTGTTCTTCTCAGAAACCACACATGGATCCACCAGTGTCATTGCATGTGTGTTCTTCTCAAGAAAAACACATGGATCAACCAAGTGTGATTGCA
Organism: Avena insularis; assembly: GCA_023614405.1. Taxonomy (NCBI): domain Eukaryota; kingdom Viridiplantae; phylum Streptophyta; class Magnoliopsida; order Poales; family Poaceae; genus Avena; species Avena insularis. The sequence continues at coordinate 241,858,781 of CM042688.1, read as the reverse complement.
TGTCTGTTATTCTCACAAACCCCATAAGGATCCACCAGTGTCATTGCATGTGTGTTATTTTCATGAACCACACCCAGTGTCATTGCATGTGTGTTCCTCTCACAGGCCACACATGGATCCACCAGTGTCATTGCATGTGCGTTCTTCTCATGAACCACAACTAGAGTCATTGCATGTATGTTCTTCTCATAAACCACATAAGGATCCACCAGTGTCATTGCATGTGTGTTCTTTTGATGAACCAAACACAGTGTCATTGCATGTGTGTTATTCTCACAAACCACATAAGGATACACCTGTGTAATTGCATGTGTCTTCGTTTCATGAACCACACCCAGTGTCATTGGATGTGTGTTATTCTCACAAACCACACATGGATCCACCAGTGTCATTGCATGTGTGTTCTTCTCATGAAAAACACATGGATCCACCCAGTGTGATTGCATGTCTGTTCTTTTCACAAACCACATATGGATCCACCACTGTCATTGCATGTTTGTTCTTTTCATGAACCACCCCAGTGTCATTGCATGTTTGTTCCTCTCATAAACCACACATGGATCCAACAGTGCCATTGCATGTGTGTTCTTCTCATGAACCACATCTAGAGTCATTGCATGTCTGTTATTCTCACAAACCACATAAGGATCCACAAGTATCATTGCTTGTGTGTTATTTTCATGAACCACATCCAGTGGCATTGCATGTGTGTTCCTCTCACAACCCACACATGGATCCACCAGTGTCATTCCATGTGTGTTCTTCTCATGAACCACATCTAGAGTCATTACATGTCCATTCTTCTCACAATCCACATAAAGATCCACCAGAGTCATTGCGTGTGTGTTCTTCTCACAAACCACATAAGGATCCACCAGTGTCATTGGATGTGTGTTCTTTTCATGAACCACACCCAGTGTCATTGCATGTCTGTCCCTCTCACAAAGCACACATGGATCCACCAGTGTCATTGCATGTGTGTTCTTCTCATGAACCACAGCTAGAGTTATTGCATGTGTGTTCTTTTCACAAACCTCAGCTAGAGTCATTGCATGTGTGTTCTCTCACAAACCACATAAGGATACACCAGTGTCATTGCATGTGCGTTCTTCTCATCAACCACAGCTAGAGTCACTGCATGTATTTTATTCTCACAAACCACATAAGGATACACCAGTGTCATTGCATGTGTGTTCTTTTCATGAACCACACCCAGTGTCATTGGATGTGTGTTCTTCTCACAAACCACACATGGATCCACCAGTGTCATTGCATGTGTCTTCTTCTCAAGAAAAACACATGGATCAACCAAGTGTGATTGCATGTCTGTTATTCTCACAAACCCCATAAGGATCCACCAGTGTCATTGCATGTGTGTTATTTTCATGAACCACACCCAGTGTCATTGCATGTGTGTTCCTCTCACAGGCCACACATGGATCCACCAGTGTCATTGCATGTGCGTTCTTCTCATGAACCACAACTAGAGTCATTGCATGTATGTTCTTCTCATAAACCACATAAGGATCCACCAGTGTCATTGCATGTGTGTTCTTTTGATGAACCAAACACAGTGTCATTGCATGTGTGTTATTCTCACAAAGCACATAAGGATACACCTGTGTAATTGCATGTGTCTTCGTTTCATGAACCACACCTAGTGTCATTGGATGTGTGTTATTCTCACAAACCACACATGGATCCACCAGTGTCATTGCATGTGTGTTCTTCTCATGAAAAACACATGGATCCACCCAGTGTGATTGCATGTCTGTTCTTTTCACAAACCACATATGGATCCACCACTGTCATTGCATGTTTGTTCTTTTCATGAACCACCCCAGTGTCATTGCATGTTTGTTCCTCTCATAAACCACACATGGATCCAACAGTGCCATTGCATGTGTGTTCTTCTCATGAACCACATCTAGAGTCATTGCATGTCTGTTATTCTCACAAACCACATAAGGATCCACCAGTATCATTGCTTGTGTGTTATTTTCATGAACCACATCCAGTGGCATTGCATGTGTGTTCCTCTCACAACCCACACATGGATCCACCAGTGTCATTCCATGTGTGTTCTTCTCATGAACCACATCTAGAGTCATTACATGTCCATTCTTCTCACAATCCACATAAAGATCCACCAGAGTCATTGCGTGTGTGTTCTTCTCACAAACCACATAAGGATCCACCAGTGTCATTGGATGTGTGTTCTTTTCATGAACCACACCCAGTGTCATTGCATGTCTGTCCCTCTCACAAAGCACACATGGATCCACCAGTGTCATTGCATGTGTGTTCTTCTCATGAACCACAGCTAGAGTTATTGCATGTGTGTTCTTTTCACAAACCTCAGCTAGAGTCATTGCATGTGTGTTCTCTCACAAACCACATAAGGATACACTAGTGTCATTGCATGTGCGTTCTTCTCATCAACCACAACTAGAGTCACTTCATGTATTTTATTCTCACAAACCACATAAGGATACACCAGTGTCATTGCATGTGTGTTCTTCTCATGAACCACACCCAGTGTCATTGGATGTGTGTTCTTCTCACAAACCACACATGGATCCACCAGTGTCATTGCATGTGTGTTCTTCTCATGAAAAACACATGGATCAACCCAGTATGATTGCATGTCTGTTCTTTTCACAAACCACATAAGGATCCACCAGTGTCATTGCATGTCTGTTCTTTTTATGAACCACACCCAATGTCATTGCATGTGTGTTGCTCTCATAAACCACACATGGATCCACCAGTTTCATTGCATGTGTGTTCTTCTCGTGAACCACATCTAGAGTCATTGCATGTCTGTTATTCTCACAAACCACATAAGGATCCACCAGTGTCATTGCATGTGTGTTATTTTCATGAACCACACCTAGTGTCATTGCATGTGTGTTCCTCTCACAGACCACACATGGATCCACCAGTGTCATTGCATGTGTGTTCTTTTCATGAACCACAACTAGAGTCATTGCATGTATGTTCTTCTCACCAACCACATATGGATCCACCAGTGTCATTGCATGTGTGTTCTTTTCATGAACCAAACCCAGTGTCATTGCATGTGTGTTGTTCTCACAAACCACACATGGATCCACCAGTGTCATTGCATGTGTGTTCTTTTCATGAACCACATATGGATTCACCAAGTGTGATTGCATGTCTGTTCATTTCACAAACCACATATGGATCCACCAGTGTCATTGCATGTCTGTTGTTTTCATGAACCACACCCAGTGTCATTGCATGTCTGTTCCTCTCATAAACCACACATGGATCCACCAGTGTCATTACATGTGTGTTCTTCTCATGAACCACATCTAGATTCATTGCATGTCTATTATTATCACAAACCACATAAGGATATACCAGAGTTGTTGCATGTGTGTTCTTCTCTCAAACCACATAAGGATCCACAAGTGTCATTGGATGTGTGTTCTTTTCATGAACCACAACTAGTGTCATTGCATGTATGTTCCTCTCACAAACCACACATGGATCCACCAGCGTCATTGCATGTGTGTTCTTCTCATCAACCACAGCTACAGTCATTGCATGTGTGTTCTTTTCACAAACCTCAGCTAGAGTCATTGCATGTGTGTTCTTTTCACAAACCTCAGCTAGAGTCATTGCATGTGTGTTCTTCTCACAAACCACATCAGGATACACTAGTGTCATTGCATGTGTGTTCTTATCTTAAACCACAGCTAGAGTCATTGCAGGTCTGTTATTCTCACAAACCACATAAGGATACACCTGTGTCATTGCATGTGTGTTTGTTTCATGAACCACACCCAGTGTCTTTGGATGTGTGTTATTCTCACAAACCACACATGGATCCACCAGTGTCATTGCATGTGTGTTCTTCTCATGAAACACACATGGATCCACCTAGTGTGATTGCATGTCTGTTCTTTTCACAAACCACATATGGATCCACTAGTGTCATTGGATGTTTGTTCTTTTCATGAACCACACCCAATGTCATTGCATGTCTGTTCCTCTCATAAACCACACATGGATCCACCAGTGCCATTGCATATGTGTTCTTCTCATGAACCACATCTAGAGTCATTGCATATCGTTTATTCTCACAAACCACATAAGGATCCACCAGTGTCATTGCATGTGTGTTCTTTTCATGAACCACACCCAGTGTCAATGCATGTGTGTTCCTCTCACAGACCACACATGGATCCACCAGTGTCATTGAATGTGTCTTCTTCTCTTGAACCACAGCTAGAGTCATTGCATGTCTGTTCTTCTCACAAACCACATAAGGATCCACCAGTGTCATTGCATGTCTGTTATTTTCATGAACCACACCTAGTGTCATTGCATGTGTGTTCTTCTCACAAACCACACATGGATCCACCGATGTCATTGCATGTGTGTTCTTTTCATGAACCACACAAAGCTTCACCCAGTGTGATTGCATGTCTGTTCTTTTCACAAACCACATATGGATCCACCAGTGTCATTGCATGTCTGTTCTTTTCATGAAACACTCCCAGTGTCATTGCATGTATGTTCCTCTCATAAACCACACATGGATCCACCAGTGTCATTGCATGTGTGTTCTTGTTATGAACCACATCTAGAGTCATTGCATGTCTGTTATTCTCACAAACCACATAAGGATCCACCAGAGTCATTGTGGGGGCCCCGAATTAATCCTCCGAGAATCCCTGTTATGCATACAACGACGATCCCATGATCAGTTCGTCGTGGCACATAACCGACAAGTATCATTACAACATCCGAGATATACTGAAATACATGATTTACATAAATGCCATTATGGCTATACCATCTTCAATAGTGGATCATCATCACACGCAGAGCCCAATCGTGCCTCAACCTACAGGCAACTGACTGGGAGAACGTCCTTTCTTGCATAGTCGTCAACGTCACCTTCTTCTTGATATCTGACCAAGTTAATAGCCAGGGACTATGCCAGTGAGTACTCTGAAGGTACTCGCAAACCACCTTAAGGTAACAATAATGATAACAAGAGGGTATGAAATATGGATGTGGTAGTAGGAGGGCTCCAAGAGAGGTTCTTTTCTCACATAGTTTCTCTTGTAGATATAGCATCTACATATCTTTGTTGAAAACTTTTGTAAACCAATTTAGAAACCATTTTGAAAAGTTTTAGAAAACTTTAGGACTGGGTCACCCATTTGTTCCTTTCTTCCGGTCGTCCCACGACCAAACTCCTTCTTCCCCGTCCGACCATCCCATGGTCAAAACCTTCCTCCTTTTTCGACCATCCCATGGTCAAAACATTTCCAAAGCCATTTTGTTTCTGAAATCCTTTTTGAAAACAAAACCAGCACCGCTCTACAGAAGTTTGTCCAACCCGTCCTTAACCGCGGACACGGATATTCGAATAGATTTACACTCTGCAGAGGTTGTACACTTTACCCACCCCATCCGGGTACACTACCCTGATCTTCACCGATCGTGGGTCGAGTAACCGATCAAGACTCTCTGAATGCCAACTCCAATATAAGTGCCTACCCTATGAGTGTTAATCCCCTCAAAACCGGGACGTCGGGTACTGAGGACCAACCGGAGCGCTTTTTCCACTGCTCGAGTGTGCGCTTTCAATGAGGGGCTCATAGTAACGCATGGAGGCCAGCAGACCCTTTGTTCCTTCTCCATGTCGATGTACCAGATGGACCTTTATCGGAGAAGGCCCACCCTCCAGGGATCCCCGATCCCCTGTAGTTGTTGTGAGGCAGCTTATACCAGAGTAAACAAACATCAAATCCAGCCCTGTCCCATACCAGAGTAATGTGGTTGCACGGGGTTAAGTTGTTATAGCTAGACTGCAAAGAACCGGGTGCGTTTTTGTAAACCTTTTTCCTCCAACTTTCCTTCGGCATTTTGTAAAACAAAGCCTTTTTCTTTCTCAACATATCTTGGGAGGTCCCATCTCACCAAGGTTTTATCATAAAACATTTGGTAAAACTTTTTCCGGGGTCTTCCCATCCTCTAGCTTTGCTTCGGCTAAATCGAGGTCTCCAAAGGGGTATGGTGTAATACACCATCTATTCTACTAGGGACCAGTAGGTGTCACCAAGGGGGTTGTACTTAGTAGTACGAAAGTGTAATGATTTGGAGGAGCCAAACCACTACCATAAATACATCAACATATAATAAAACAATGCAGTTTCACAAATAGTAGACAAAACATGGAGTAAAATAGTAGGACAAGGCTTATGAGAAAGAAGGTGGCTTGCCTGATGATTCGCAATATAGCACTATGTCCCTGGACTTCTTCTTTAGATAACCCAGAATACCAATAGTAATAATAGATACCACTTGTTCTCGGCGTTAATACAAGCGCTACTATCGTCATCATCGAATATACATGCAAACAAACAAGTCCACAATCAAACAAGGCATTCAAGCATCAAAACCATACAGCAATAAGAACATACCACATATTACTCAAATCAGTAGGTTTTGAGAGGGTTGGATTTAGGAGGTTGAGATGGCCTTGGAGAAGGGAATGAACACCCCTTAGGGTTTATTGTTGAGGAACTACCTAAGAGGGGGTTTTGGACCAAAGACCTATTCAGTATGATAACATTGTGTACCAATGATACCAACATATAGGTGTTGATAAAATGAAGCCAACAAAAGTAGTTTCACTAATTTCTCACTTTTCTTTAATTACTTATGAATTATCTAGTGGATAAAACTCTAGTTTTAGGAGATAAATCCCCAGAAAAGTTCTGGAGCTCCAAAAATTATTTCCTTGGGTGGTTAGGTAGTCCTTGATGCACTTGTTCACTGAGAGTTGGAATCACTCCAAAATATTTAGAAGAATAAACTCGGGAAATTCCCAACGGAAGTTCTGTAGGCAACTTGTCTTTTTCACCAGATTAAATCTACAGGAGCCTTTGAGTAGGTTCCAGGGACATAGTGTAGGCATTTATAGTACCTTTCTTTATAAATTGTAAACAACCTTTTTGGAGTTGTGGAACTACTATGGTGAATTATCTAATGAAATGACTAAGTCTAGAAAAGAATAATTCACAGTAAATCAACTAAGGCTTAGAAAATTATGGGCTCCTGGATTATGATAGATCTTAAGTTTTAGGAACTAGGAGATTTGGATTTAGGTTAGTACATATTCTCATTTGGCCCAGAGAAAATTTTAAAGGCAGAAATGCCCTGTTTTTGTTATTTTTGCTACTGGTGGACCAGAGTTCAAACTGGCCTGGGACCAATGCTAGATAGAAGATATGGTTTATACCTACCAGGAAAGGTTTGCTTCACCACAATTGGATGAGGATGGTTCTCTAGGGAATTTATTTACTAGAATAGATATCTTTTTGCATATTTATTTTAGAATTTATTGGCAGACACTTTTGTACCAGGGTTGGTTCTACATGCTAGAGAAAACATACGGGAACATGTCAAAAATTGACTATGGGCATAAAGTGGTCGTTTTCATTTTCATTTTGAATTAAACCTATTGGTAATACTATAGATAGAACGGTTTGATAAAAAAGAAAAAGGAAAGGGGGTACTGCCGGGCCGATTCCTACACCGAAATGGGCCGTGCAGAGAGGATTCGGCCCACCCAGGGCGAGCCACGCGCGGGAAGCGGCGGCGTTCAAATGCCGGCGTGGGGCCCGCCCATCAGCGAGATCCGGCGCCTGAAGGGGGTATGGCGTGCCTTGGGCCGTGGATCTGAAGTCAGGTCGACGGTTCTGAGTCGTCTTCCACCTCTGTCCCTAGGGCGACGTGGAGAAACCCTAGGAGGGCTCGGACGAGATAAGGAAGGCTCACCAGAGGGCTTGTCCAGCGACGAGGAGTGCCGGAGGAGGCGCGGCGTGCGACGGCGACTCCGTGGATGGTCGGCATCGAGGGGTTCTACCACGGGGAAGCGGTTCACGCCTCTCGCCGGCACGGATCTGTCGGGAGATCGTCGGAGAACGCTCAGGGGTGCCTGCATGTTGGAGGATAGAGTGGTGTTAGCTCAGGCTCGCCGGGATGCTCACGCCAGAGAAGAAATGGGGAGGAAAGGAGTAGGGTAGCCCCTGTACATCCTTCTTCTTGCTCGCAGCTCCATGGGAGTGAGCTTCGGGCTCCTGGGCAGGGGAAGCCAGGTGAAGGGAGAGGGGGATCCGGGGTGGCTCAGAGGAGGTTTGGGGTGGAATGAGGGGATGGGGGAAGGCCGGAGTCGACCAAGCACTTCACTACCCGGAGGAGACCGAGAGGAGGGCTTATTCTCCTCCATGGCAATGGGGAGATCGGGATTTGGATCTAGAGCTCGAGGAGGGTGTGGGGATAGGGTAGGAGTGGTCTGAGAGCAGAGGGGAGAGTTGAGCTGGTCTCCATCCCTTTAAACCGAATGGGGAGGTCCATGGGGAGCTTGGTGCATGGGGGAACTTGGACATGGTCCATGGCCTTGCCATTGGGCAATGTGGGCGATGGAGAGGGGGTGAGATGGGTATGAAGTCGCGCACCAGGGCTGGGAGAGGCAGGGAGAGCTGCTGCAATTAAATATCCTCACATGCTTGTCTCCCTCTCTCTCCTTCTTACTTCCAAGCACATGGGACAAGTTGCTACAGTAATTGCTACAGTGATGGTCTACCAGAGGAGGTGGTGGTTGCTGTGGTGAGTGGTGGTGAGCCTTGGTGGTGATTTTAATTTGGTCTAGGCCACTAATTCCTTAGTTTGCCACATTTGAACAAAATGAGGCTTGTGGAGGAAGTTTAATATTTTTCACTGGGCCAGGTGGGAAGATGGTACTGGTAGAGAGAAGAGGTCAAGGTAGATATCCAGGAATTATTTTGGATTTTTCTAAAGATTTAAATTCCACTTAAATCCATTTACTCAAAGGGAGCAGAAGTAGTTTCTAGAAGTTCATTTGATATTTTTACATTAGACAAAGTTGGTTTTTTGTGTGAGATGGTCCTAGATACCATATTACACCTTGGGGAATTTTATTGGGATTTATTGGGGTGGGAAAGTATTTTTAAAGGATTATTTCTTGTTTTTGCCATTTAAGAAAAAGGGTAAAAAGAAATAATAAATAATCTCAAAAATATTTATTTTTGAGGTGGGAAGATGGGGTGTGATATGTGGGTCTCAATTGAGCGAAAATTTGGCGAAGTGTTGTGGCAAAAACCAAACTTTCCTTTATGGAAGGAGTTTTGGATATTTTGACTATTAAAGAGATTTATTAGATTTGGAGCCATAATAATTATGGAAATTATTTGATAAATATTGGTTATCAAGTTAGATGATGTAGACAAGTTGTAGAAAGCATTTGCAACCTTGGGATTGGAGAATCCAAGTTGATTTTGGTGGAATACCTTAGATTAAGGATCTAGGGTGATGTTAATTTCATATCACCAAAACCTGGTTGGTCCTTGGAGCTCAGATCTCCCCTTGGGTCATGGGGTAGATGGATGGATATACCAAGTGATTTATATTGCAATGGTGTAGGGGTTTGAGCTTGATCCTGCTTGAGATCACCAAGAAAAGCTTTCGAACTTTGAATAAAATAAGCCTGCCAAAGCAGATTATCAACTAGCCTTCAAAACCTTGTGGGTTTAAACAACTCAAGGATCCAATTGGAACAAGTGAAGTAGGTAATGATAGACCTATATGAGTAGAACACAACCATGAAAAGAGTTGGTCCATAGAAGGTTGGATGAGGGTGTGAGCTTCTATCAAAGTAGACATGTTGACTAGATTTGCAGGAAAGGTTATTTTCTTGCCTGCAAAACTATCAAGAACAAGTGGGTTGGAAGATGATCTAACCAAGGACAAGAATGGGCCTTGGTAGTACTTAGGATTGTTAACAATATGGTTCAAGTTCATTACCACAGATGCACAAGGGTTGGGAAAGGGAGACATTCAAACAGCTGATGTTGGAAATAGTTTTCCAAACAGCCAAATTTGGCAGATGTAGGGTTTTTGACTAGAGCATGAGAGGGGAGGTTTTTGTTGGTTTTCAAGGTACCCAAGCATCATCAAGTGGATGATGTTGAAGTGTAGACTGAGTAGAAAGAATCCATGCTTGATATTGGTGTTCATTGACTTGGAAACTTCTAGAAGGGTTATCTTCAGAATTGATCTGGTTAAGGGTTTTAGATGATCACCTGGTGGCTAGAGATCAGATCTAGGTTTGTATTCTTCCTTAGTGTGTGATGATTTAGAAACTTCTTGATCCTGGTGATGAGCTCCTAGAGTAGCTCATACTATCTCCTAAGCAGACAATTCAAATAGCAGATCAAGGCAACTCATCTTAACAACAAATCAACTACTACTCGGGTTACCACCAAGCTTAGCTTGAGGTAAGGATGGGTATTTTGAAATAGGTTGGAGATTGAATAAGGTGAGAGTCTTTGGTATCTCTACCAAGAGTAGAGTTCAAACGCTTCATAAAAAGGTTTTTGTTAAATCTAGAGATAAGAATAGTAGAAGGTTTTGTCTTGAAAACATAAGGAGATTATGTTATATAGCTCCCCATAGTTTGATCAATAGAAGCTACTAAAATAGTTGGTTTGCAAAGGCTTCTTGGCTCAGGTTTTGAAATGTCAGAACAATTGAGAATATGGAAATTAAGCCAAGACTGTTTTGGGAAGTAGCTTTTGCCAACTGGTGTTAAGGTAAGGAGTATATCATCTAGTCCACCTTCATATGCCTAAGCATATCCAAACAACAAGCAAACACTTCAGCTTAAAAAAGAAAAAGTTTTTGTTCCCCCTGATTTTTGCATTCTGGTAAACTAATCAGGGTTGCTGAAATTGGGATGTTACAGACCTTCCCCCTTAAAAGAATCTCGTCCTGAGATTCGGGAGAGTAGGGTTAGGGGATCTTTAAGTCAGGTTGATACTAGGTGTCTTACGCATACTATCTTAAGGACTCCGTCTTTGAAAGTGGCTACTCTGTCGATGCAGTTGCTTCAGTATTTCGGGATGCACCGGGAGTTGAGCAGAGTCTAGTCCCGATTGTGAGGGGTGAGCTTCTTTTCCTTCCGGACTCTATATCTCGAGGGCATTAAGCTAGGCAGGCTATCTCGAAGCTGAACTTCACGAGGTACTCATCGGAGGATAGAATCTACGGCTTTGTGTACCTTTATCTAGGGGTCCACATCTCTTCCTTAGGGGTGTAGCATATCCTAATTCAAGATTTTAGGGTCGGCACTCCTAGGTTTGCTTCTATGAAGGGTTACCCTATTTTTGTGGGAAAGACGTAGTCTTTCCCCCTTAGGATTAAACTAGAGTATACTGGAGAGTTAACATAGTCCTTCCTTCTTGAAGTCATTGAATGGGGTTTTTGGGGATTGTCGTCCATCTTCTTCTGGAGTAGAGACCTTCGGAAGTCTTCCGGGAATTATGACTTACTGGGCTTATATACTACTATTATTCGCACTTAGCCTGCTGAAGCCATCGGAGACTTACATCCTCTAAGCGATTGGAACCGAGGGGTTGGCGATGTGGTGGTCCTTTCGGTATGTCTGAGCTGAAATAGCAGAGGGACTTCGTAGGATCTCCAGTTAGTTTCTCCTCTGATGAACCACGAGTTGCTGCTTGGCGAAAATACGTCGAAGCTGGGGATCTTTTCTGGAGTATCTTCTGGTAGACAGTCTTCTGGGGATTGAGGGGGAAAACATAGTCTTTCCTCCTTAGAGCTTCACTAAGGTGCTTCGGGAATAGTTTGGAGCTTCTGTCTTGGACGGCTGACTTGCTGTTAGCAGGAGGCTGTATCTTCCCGGAGTCTTGAGCTGGGGTCGTCGAGTGTCCTTCTATTGTGATAGACCTTGTCGGTGTGGTTTCCTAGAGGGTTTAGCTCGAGGCAAGTTAGCGGTTAACGATGCTTCTGGCTAGCCTTTAGTCAAAGTAGAGACATCCAGCTTCCAAGGAGTTATCTTCGCGCATCCGGATCTTCAGGACTTGGGGTATTTTAGCCCCTTTTTGGTGAGGAATTGCCCGCCGGCTTGGGGACAAAGGGGGTGACTAAGGGTTAGTTAGTCTCAGTGGGGCTATCAGAAACTCTAATATACCAAAGGTTGGTGGAGTTGGTTCTTTACTTCCTGTATGGGTTACCAATTCTTATGGTTTATCGTGAGTAGTAGGGAGCCTTCGGTCATAGTCTTCCAGTTTCAGTGGGACTCTTGCTGTAGAAGACTAAGGAACCAGGGAGTGCTGCGCCATAAACGAGTTTTTGAGAGGCGGGTTGGACAAGGTATGCCATCCTGCTGAGGGGAAGTCTTCGAGTTATTCTGTCTTGATGACTTCAAATTCCTGGTTCTTGCGATTCCTTTCCTCTCATATACTCTGGAGGTTAGTCTGGTTCTCATTACCGACACCTAACACATTGGTTTCTAGAGTTACTAGGTGGGTTATCGCTCCTTGCTTCACATTCTTAAGGAGGTCAAGGAAATCCAGAGCGTACAAACAAGGCAAACAGAGCGAGGGGCTCGCAATGTCCTCGGCAGAAAACACACATCAAGCAACACATGATGCACTTAGGCAAGCAAACACGGTCAACGCTAGGGACCAAGGAGTTACTACTCGTGATGTAGGGGAATCCTATTCTTTGGACTCTTGACCCTAGGTTATCGTCTTTCTTCAGGTCGGAGTCACTAACTCGCAGATGAAGTCTTTGTCGTATCTTGGACGTTTCTTGATAGTGCAACACCCGATTTCTTCTGATTGTGAGGATTCCGCTGATAGAGCGATATTGTTGTCTCCTTGTGTTTGCTGGTAGTTGCTTGTCTTCATATTGTTCTCATTGTCCTCACCAGGTTCTAGATCCTAGTTATTTAAAATCCGTAGGTTGGAAGTTTGGGCGAGAGTTAGAGGAAACCATTTTCGAAAGCATTTACTCAGAGTAAGCGAAGAAGTAGAACCTTTTGAAACACATTGGGAAACTAGTTTTAGAAAGACGGGGTTTTCAAAATAAGGTTCCTGTCTAGCGACCATGCTAACTAACATTCTCCTATAGTCAGGATGGCTCTGATACTAAGTCTGTGGGCCCCCGGATTAATCCTCCGAGAATCCCTGTTATGCATATAACCATGATCCCATGATCAGTTAGTCGTGGCACATAACCGACAAGTATCATGTCAACACCCGGATTTTTAATCCCAGATGCCCGTTATGCCATACCTCGCAATCCCAAGATTACCATTTTTGCGAGACATAACGGATTGGATATCACAGTACATCATCCATTACATACCATACATAAGGTTTTACTCTTTAAGTACTCGCAAACTACTACTAACAGGTACTATAATTCTAAGTTAAAGTGCCGAATCTAATTTAACTATCAAGTTAAGTTTGAAACCTAAGCTGAGTTTAGAAGCAAAGAAAGATAAAGTAAAGTTCTAGAATCACTTAAGTTGGGAAGCTATTATCATTAACACAACCCTGTTGTGGTCAAGTCAAAGTTCATCATTCATTTCAAGTTATTTAGAAAACATCTGACAACGAAACAGTATGGCCATTCCAACTGTCCATAACCGTGGACGTGGCTATTCGAATCGTTTGACACTCTGCAGAGGTGGTACACTTTCACCACAAGGTTCGATACATCTGTCAGGGATAACCCTGAATCATCATACTTAGTATGCAGATAATCAAACATAACCTTCCCTTTACACACCCTAGTACAAGCAGCTCTCCTATGAGCATGGCCTCCCAACCATGACCATCAGTCATCTTGGGTACTTCATAGGTGGACAACATTGAGAGGTAGCCTCGGCTCAAACCTCTCCCGTGAGGGAACTAATACTAATGCATATAAATTTCTAGCTAAGCCTTACCCAATTCAGGTAGTGTGGTTGCGGTGGAGCTTGGGGTCGGCGAGGCAGGCAAACGACATGGAAGACGAAGGCGAGGCGAGGCGCGGTTGCGGTGGAGCTTGGGGTGGTCGAAATCAACGGCGCCCTTCTCCTCCTGCCGCGGCTGCTCCGGCTCCAATTCCGGCGAGCTACTGCTCCACTTGCTCCGGCGAGAGGTGGGTGAGGTTCAGAGAGGTGAGGGGAGTGGAATGGTGTGGAGAGAAGAGGCCAGGGAGGGCTCCTTTTATAGGCCCGACGGTGAGACCGAGCAGGATGGGCAGGCGACTCCGGCGACAAGGCTATGGCGGGGTAGAGGCATGGCTGGAGGTGGCGATCGATGGGCGGTTCCCTGGCCGTGCTCTAGGAATTGAATGCGGCCGTAGGGGCGGTAGCCGCGGTCTGGGCGAGGTGGCGCTCTGTGCGGCCGAAGCGGCGGTGTCCGCAGCGAGCGGTGGCTATGAGGCTTTGGGTAGTGAACGGGGATGTCTGGGGTTTCTCCAGGTCGAGGTGGAGCGGAGGGCGCGGGCTGGTTCCAAGGGATGGTCTGTGCGAGCGGGGACAGGGTGTGCTCTAGGGGCGGCGTCGGCATGCTCAACCGGCTCCGGGCGTGGCGGTTCCTGGCTGCTCTGCTCTCTGTCTCTGGCATGGGGCTGGTTGGGCGGTGTAGGTGGACCACTAGCAAGCTGCTAGACATGAGGAGAGGGGCTGGAGAGTCGGCCGTGGGCGGCCCAGTTAGTGCTCGGCATGGCATGGCGGTGCAGCTAGGGGGTAGGGAAGAGGCTTGTTAGGCTCTGGTTAGATCAAGAGGGGACAAGGGGATTAAATGGGGATCAATTGGGGGCAAAACCCTGTAGTAAATAGTGAGCTAGGATTAGAGTAGAGATTATGCATGCCAAGTGTTTGATGCAATGGCCGCATGAAAGAACGTTTTGAATTTTGGTTTCAAAAATTTTGAGTGATCTCCACTAGTGATAGGTAGTCTCTGGTTGCAAGGGTTTTGAAAATGGAGCTCAAATAGATGGTTTTTGAAATAGGGGTGATCTATGCATATGCATTAGATTCAATTTTAAATTGTCATTTAAAATAGTTAACAGAATGTTTTTAGCAGATCAAAAGGTGGGCCTTGGTACCTCATTATGTGTACTAGCAAGGGGTACAAAGATCAACAATTGTTTCTATTAAGAATTGAGTACTAGGAATAGCCAAAGTAGGCATGAGAGTTAAATTTCCCAAAATGACCATTCCTCCTTTTTAATTCTTTTTTATTTGATTTTCTTTAGGAAAAGTTTGGAAATGATGTAGATGATGTTTAAATCACCTAAGAAACATTTTACTAGAATTGGATCAATCAATCATGGAAATTCAAACAACTCCTATTTTAAATGCATACACATATGAATGCTTTCATTTTAAATTTGGAGAAGTTTTTGTTAACCCTATTTTTGGATGATTTGATCTTGATAAGCTTGGATTAAAGTTTTGGGATGTTACATATCATTACAACATCCGAGATATACCGAAATATAGCACTTACATAAATGCCATTATGGCTATACCATCTTCAACAGCGGAACATCATCATGCGCAGAGCCCAATCGTGCCTCAACCTATAGGCAACTGACTGGGAGAATGTCCTAGCTCGCATAGTCGTCAACGTCACATTCTTCTTGATATCTGACCAAGTTAATAGCCAAGGACAATGCCAGTGAGTACTCTGAAGGTACTCGCAAACCACCTTAAGATAACAATAATGATAACAAGACGGTATGCAATATGGCTGTAGTAGTAGGAGGGCTCCAAGAGAGGTTCTTTTCTCACATAGTTTCTCTTGTAGATATAGCATCTACATATCTTTGTTGAAAACTTTTGTAAACCATTTTAGAAACTGTTTTAAAAGTTTTAGAAAACCTTAGGACTGGGTCACCCATTTGTTCCTTTCTTCCGGTCGTCCCACGACCAAACTCTTTCTTCCCCGTCCGACCATCCCATGGTCAAAACCTTCCTCCTTTTTTGACCATCCCATGGTCAACCCGTCCTTAACTGCGGACATGGCTATTCGAATAGATTTACACTCTGTAGAGGTTGTACACTTTACCCACACCATCTGGGTACACTACCCTGATCTTCACCGATCGTAAGTCGAGTAACCGATCAAGACTCTCTGGATGCCCACTCCAATATAAGTGCCTATCCTATGAGTGTTAATCCCCTCAAAACTGGGACGTCAGGTACCGAGGACCACCCGGAGCACTTTTTCCATTGCTCGAGTGTGCGCTTTCAATGAGAGGCTCATAGTAACGCGTGGAGGCCAGCAGACCCTTTGTTCCTTCTCTAGGTCGATGTCCCACATGGACCTTTATCGGAGAAGGCCCACCCTCCAGGGATCCCCGATTCCCTGAAGTTGTTGTGAGACAGCTTATACCAGAGTAAACAAACCTCAAATTCAGCCCTATCCCATACCAGAGTAATGTGGTTGCACGGGGTTAAGTTGTTATAGCTAGATTGCAAAGAACCGGGTGCGTTTTTGTAAACCTTTTTCCTCCAACTTTCCTTCAGCATTTTGTAAAACAAAGCCTTTTTCTTTCTCAACATCTCTTGGGAGGTCCCACCTCACCAAGGTTTTATCATAAAACATATGGTAAAACTTTTTCTGGGGTCTTCCATCCTCTAGCTTTGCTTCGGCTAAATCGACGTCTCCAAAGGGGTATGGTGTAATACACCATCTATTCTACTAGGGACCAGTAGGTGTCACCAAGGGGGTTGTACTTAGTAGTACGAAAGTGTAATGATTTGGAGGAGCCAAACCACTACCATAAATACATCAACATACAATAAAACAATGCAGTTTCCCAAATAGTAGACAAAACATGCAGGAGTAAAATAGTAGGACAAGACTTATGAGTAAGAAGGTGGCTTGCCTGATGATCAGCAATATAGCACTATGTCCCCGGACTTCTTCTTTAGATAACCCAGAATACCAATAGCAATAATAGATACCACTTCTTCTCGGCGTTAATACAAGCGCAACTATCGTCGTCACGAATATACATGCAAACAAACAAGTCCACAATCAAACAAGGCATTCAAGCATCAAAACCATACAACAATATGAACATACCACATATTACTCAAATCAGTAGGTTTTGAGAGGGTTGGATTTAGGAGGTTGAGATGGCCTTGGAGAAGGGAATGAACACCCCTTAGGGTTTATTGTCGAGGAACTACCAAAGAGGGGATTTTGGACCAAAGACCTATTCAGTATGATACCATTGTGTACCAATGATACCAATAGATTGGTGTTAATAAAATGAAGCCAACAAAAGTGGTTTCACTAATTGATCACTTTTCTTTAATTACTTATGAATTATCTAGTGGATAACACTCTAGTTTTAGGAGATAAATCCCCAGAAACGTTTTGGAGCTCCAAAAATCATTTCCTTCGGTGGTTAGGTAGGCCTCAGTGTACTTGTTCACTCAGAGTTGGAATCACTCCAAAATATTTAACAGAATGCCCTCAGGAAATTCCCAAACGCAGTTCTGTAGGCAAATTGTCTTTTTCACCATATTAAATCTACAGGAGCTTTTGACTTGGTTCCAATGACACAGTGTAGGCATTTAGAGTACCTTTCTGCATAAATTAGAAACAACCTTTTTGGAGTTGTGGAACTACTGTGGTGAATTATGTAATGAAATGACTAAGCCTAGAAGCGAATAATTCACAGTAAATCAATTGAGGCTGAGAAAATTATGGGCTCCTGGATTATGATAGATCTTAAGTTTTAGGAACTAGGAGAGTTGGATTTAGGTCAATACCTATTTTAATTTGGCCTAGAGAAAATCTTAAAGGCAGAAATGCCCTGTTTTTGTTATTTTTGCTACTGGTGGACAAGAGATCAAACTGGCATGGGACCAATGCTAGATAGAAGATATGGGGAATACTAACCAGGTAAGGTTTGCTTCACCACAATTGGATGAGGATGGTTCTCTAGGGAATTTATTTACTAGAATATATATTGTTTTGCATATTTATTTGTAGAATTTATTGGCAGACATTTTTGTACCAGGGTTGGATCTGCATGCTAGAGAAAACATACAGGAACATGTCAAAAATTGACTCTAGGCATAAAGTGGTTGTTTTCATTTTCATTTTGAATTAAACCAATTGGTAATACTATGGATATAAGGGTTTGATTAAAAGAAAAAGGAAAGGGGGTACTGTCGGGCCGATTCCTATAGTGAAATGGGCCGTGTAGAGAGGATTCGGCCCACCCAGGGCAAGCCACGCGCGGGAAGCCGCGGTGTTCAAACGCGGGCGTGGGGCCCGCCCATCAGTGAGAGTCGGTGCCTGAAGGGGGTATGGGGGACCCTAGGCCGTGGATCTGAAGTGGGATCGACGGTTCTGAGTCGTCTTCCACCTCTGTCCCCAGGACGATGAGGAGAAACCCTAGGAGGGCTCGGGCGGGATAAGGGAGGCTCACTAGAGGGCTTGTCCGGCAACCGGGAGTGGCGGAGGAGGCGCGGTGTGCGACGGCGACTCCGTGCATGGTCGAGATCGAGGGGTTCTGCCACGGGGAAGCGGTTCACTCCTCTCGCCGGCGTGCATCTATTGGGAGCTCGTCGGAGCACGCTCAGGGGTGCCTGCATGTTGCAGGACAGAGTGGTGTTAGCTCAAGCTCGCCGGGACGCTCACGCTAGAGAAGAAATGGGGAGGAAAGGAGTAGGGTAGCCCCTGTACAGCCTTCTTCTTCCTCGTAGCTCCACGGGAGTGAGCTTCGGGCTCCTGGGCAGGGGAAGCCAGGGGAAGGGAGAGGGGGATCCGGGGTGTCTTAGAGGAGGTTTCGGGGTGGAATGAGGGAATGGGGGAAGGTCGGAGTCAACCAAGCACTTCACTGCCCGGAGGAGACCGAGAGGAGGATTTATTCTCCTCCATGGCAATGGGGAGCTCGGTATCTGGATCTGGAGCTCGAGGAGGGTGTGGTAATAGGGTAGGAGTGGTCTGAGAGCATAGGGGAGAGTTGAGCTTGGTGCATGGGGGAAGTTGGACATGGTCTCCAACCCTTTAAACCGAATGGGGAGGTCCATGGGGAGCTTGGTGCATGGGGGAACTTGGACATGGTCCATGGCCTTTCCATTGGGTAATGTGGGCGATGGAAAGGGGTGAGATGGGTATGGAGTCGTGCACTAGGGCTGGGAGAGGCAGGGAGAGCTGCTGCAATTAATTGTCCTCACATGCTTGTCTCCCTCTCTATCCTTCTTACTTCGAAGCACATGGGACAAGTTGCTACAGTAATTGCTATAGTGATGGTCTACCAGAGGAGGTGGTGGTTGCTGTGGTGAGTGGTGGTGAGCCTTGGTGGTGCTTTTAATTTGGTCTAGGCCTATAATTTCTTAGTTTTCCACATTTGATCAAAATGAGGCTTGTGGAGGAAGTTTAATATTTTGCACTGGACCAGGTGGGAAGATGGTACTGGTAGATAGATGAGGTCAAGGTAGATATCTAGGAATTATTTGGGATTTTTCTAAAGATTTAAAGTCCACTTAAATCCATTTACTCAAAGGGTACAGAAGTAGTTTCTAGAAGTTCATTTGATATTTTTACATTAGAAAAAGTTTGTTTTTGGTGTAAGATGGTCCTAGATACCATATTACACCTTGGAGAATTTTATTGGGATTTATTGGGGTGGAAAAGTATTTTTAAAGGATTATGTCTTATTTCTGCCATTTAAGAAAAAGGGTAAAAAGAAATAATAAAGAATCTCAAAAATATTTATTTTTGAGGTGGGAAGATGGGGTGTGATAGGTGGGTCTCAATTGAGCCAAAAGTTGGGGAAGTGTTGTGGCAAAAACCAAACTTTCCTTTATGGAAGGAGTTTTGAAGATTTTGACTATTAAAGAGATTTATTAGATTTGGAGCCATAATAATTATGGAAATTATTTGATAAATCTTGATGATCAAGGTATATGATGTATACAAGGTTGGTCCTTGGATCACTTGTAACCTTGGGATTGGAGAATCCAAGTTGATTTTGGTGGAATACCTTAGATTAAGGATCTAGGGTGATTTTAATTTCATATCACCAAAACCTGGTTGGTCCTTGGAGCTCAGATCTCCCCTTGGGGCATGGGGTAGATGGGTGGATATAACAAGTGATGTAGATTGCAATGGTGTAGGGGTTTGAGCTTGATCCTGCTTGAGATCACCAAGACAAGCTTTCAAACTTTGAATAAAATAAGCCTGCCAAAGCAGATTATCAACTAGCCTTCAAAACCTGGTGGGTTTAAACAGCTCAAGGATACAATTGGAACAAGTGAAGTCGGTAATGATAGACCTATATGATTATAACACAGCCATTAAAAGAGTTGGTATATAGAAGGTTGGATGAGGGTGTGAGCTTCTATCAAAGTAGACATGTTGACTAGATTTGCAGGAAAAGTTATTTTCTTGCCTGCAAAACCATCAAGAACAAGTGGGTTGGAGGATGATATAACCAAGGACAAGAATGGGCCTTGGTAGTCCTTAGGATGTTTAGCAAGATGGTTCAAGTGCATTACCACATATGCACAAGGGTTGGGAAAGGGAGACATTCAAACAGGTGATGTTGGAAATAGTTTTCCGGACTTAGCCAAATTTGGCAGATGTAGGGTTTTTGACTAGAGCATGAGAGGGGAGGTTTTTGTTGGTTTGAAAGGTACCCAAGCATCATCAAGTGGATGATGTTGAAGTGTAGACTGAGTAGAAAGGATCCATGCTTGATATTGGTGTTCATTGACTTGGAACTTCTAGAAGGGATATCTTTAGAATTGATCTGGTTAAGGGTTTTAGATGATCACCTGGTGGCTCATACTATCTCCTAAGCATATTGGTATTCTTCCTTAGGGTGTGATGATTTGGAAAATTCTTGATCCTAGTGATGAGCTCCTAGAGTAGCTCATACTATCTCCTAAGCATACAATTCAAACAGCAGTTCAAGGCAACTCATCTTACCAACAAATCAACTACTACTAGGGTTACCACCAAGCTTAGCTTGAGGTAAGGATGGGTATTTTGAAATAGGTTGGAGTTTGAATAAGGTGAGAGTCTTTGGTATTGATACCAAGAGTAGAGTCCAAACGCTTCATAAAAAGGTTTTTGTTAAATCTAGAGATAAGAATAGTAGAAGGTTCTGTCTTGAAACATAAGGAGATTATGTTATATAGCTCTCCATAGTTTGATCAATAGAAGCTACTAAAATAGTTGGTTTCCAAAGTCTTCTTCGCGCAGGTTTTGAAATGTCAGAACAATTGAGAATATGGAAATTAAGCCAAGACTGTTTTGGGAAGTAGCTTTTGCCCACTGGTGTTAAGGTAAGGAGTAGATCATCTAGTCCACCTTCATATGCCTAAGAATATCCAAACAACAAGCAAACACTTCAGCTTGAACAAAAAAAAAAGTTTTTGTTCCCCCTGATTTTTGCATTCTGGTCAACTAATCAGGGTTGCTGAAATTGGGATGTTACAGACCTTTCCCCCTTAAAAGAATCTCGTCCCGAGATTCGGGAGAGTAGGGTTAGGGGATTTTTAAGTCAGGTTGATACTAGGTGTCTTACGCATACTATCTTACGGACTCCACTAGTGGGAGATTTGTGTTAGTGTCATTGCATGTATATTCCTCTCATAAACCACACATGTTCCACCAGTGTCATTGCATGTGTGTTCTTATCATGAACCACATCTAGATTCATTGCATGTCTATTATTCTCACAAACCACATAAGGATCCACCAAAGTCATTGCATGTGTGTTTTTCTCACAAACTACATAAGGATCCACCAGTGTCATTGGATGTGTGTTATTTTCATGAACCACACCTAGTGTCATTACATGTATGTTCCTCTCACAAACCACACATGGATCCACCAGTGTCATTGCATGTGTGTTCTTCTCATGAACCACAGCTATAGTCATTGCATGTGTGTTCTTTTCACAAACCTCGGCTAGAGTCATTGCATGTGTGTTCTTATCACAAACCACATAAGGATACACTAGTGTCATTGCATGTGTGTCTTTCTCATGAACCACAGCTAGAGTCATTGCATGTCTATTATTCTCACAAACCACATAAGATTACACCAGTGTCATTGCATGTGTGTTCATTTCATGAACCACACCCAGTGTCATTGGATGTGTGTTCTTCTCACAAACCACACATGGATCCACCAGTGTCCTTACATGTGTGTTCTTCTCATGAAAAACACATGGATCCACCTAGTGTCATTGTATGTCTGTTTCTCTCATAAACCACACATGGATCCACCAGTGTCATTGCATGTGTGTTCTTCTCATGAACCACATCTAGAGTTATTGCATGTCTGTTATTCTCACGAACCATATAAGGATCCACTAGTGTCATTGCATGTGTGTTCTTTTCATGAACCACACCCAGTGTCATTGCATGTGTGTTCCTCTCACAGACCACACATGGATCCACCGGTGTCATGCATATGTGCTCTTCTCATGAACCACATCTAGAGTCATTACATGTCTGTTCTTCTCACAAACCACATAAGGATACACCAGTGTCATTACATGTGTGTTCTTCTCATGAACCACACCCAGTGTCATTGCATGTCTGTTCCTCTCACAAACCACACATGGATCCACCAGTGTTATTGCATGTGTGTTCTTCTCATGAACCACAGCTAGAGTCATTGCATGTGTGTTCTTTTCAAAAACCTCAGCTAGAGTCATTGCATGTGTGTTCTTCTCACAAACCACATAAGGATACACTAGAGTCATTGCATGTGTGTTCTTCTCACAAACCACATAAGGATACACTAGTGTCATTGCATGTGTGTTCTTCTCATTAACCACAGCTAGAGTCATTGCATGTTTGTTATTCTCACAAACCACATAAGGATACACCAGTGTCATTGCATGTGTGTTCGTTTCATGAACCACACCCAGTGTCATTGGATGTGTGTTCATCTCACAAACCACACATGGATCCACCAGTGTCATTGCATGTGTGTTCTTCTCATGAAAAACACATGGATCCACCCAGTGTTATTGCATGTATGTTCTTTTCGTGAACCACACCCAGTGTCATTGCATGTCTGTTCCTCTCATAAACCACACATGGATCCACCAGGGTCATTGCATGTGTGTTATTCTCATGAACCACATCTAGAGTCATTGCATGTTTGTTATTCTCACAAACCATATAAGGATCCACCAGTGTCATTGCATGTGTGTTCTTTTCATGAACCACACCTAGTGTCATTGCATGTGTATTCCTCTCATAGACCACACATGGATCCACCGGTGTCATTGCATGTTTGTTCTTCTCATGAACCACATCTAGAGTCATTACATGTATGTTCTTCTCACAAACCACATAAGGATACACCAGTGTCATTGCATGTGTGTTCTTCCCATGAACCACAGCTAGTGTCATTGCATGTCTATTCTTCTCACAAACCACATAAGGATCTACTAGTGTCATTGGATGTGTGTTCTTTTCATGAACCACACCTAGTGTCATTGCATGTGTGTTCTTCTCACAAACCACACATGGATCCACCAGTGTCATCGCATGTGTGTTCTTTTCATGAAACACAAATGGATCCACCCAATGTTATTTTTTGAGGTGAAACAGTAGGGAGAATCCACATAAGGATCCACCAGTGTCATTGCATGTGTGTTCTTTTCATGAACCACACCCAGTGTCATTGCATGTGTGTTCCTCTCATAGACCACACATGGATCCACCAGTGTCTTTGCATGTGTGTTATTCTCATGAACCACATCTATAGTCATTACATGTCTGTTCTTGTCACAAACCACATAAGGATCCACCAGAGTCATTGCATGTGTGTTCTTCTCACAAACCACATAAGGATCCACCAGTGTCATTGGATGTGTGTTCCTTTCATGAACCACACACAGTGTCATTGCATGTTTGTTCCTCTCACAAACCACACATGGATCCACCAGTGTCATTGCATGTGTGTTCTTCTCATGAACCACAGCTAGAGTCATTGCATGTGTGTTCTTCTCATGAACCACATCTAGTCATTGCATGTCTGTTCTTCTCACAAACCACACATGGATCCACCAGTGTCATTGCATGTTTATTCTTTTCATGAGCCACATATAGATTCATTGCATGTCTGTTATTCTCACAAACCACATAAGGATACACCAGTGTCATTGCATGTGTGTTTCCTTTCATGAACCACACTCAGTGTCATTGGATGTGTGTTCTTCTCACAAACCACACATGGATACACCAGTGTTATTGCATGTGTGTTCTTCTCAGGAAAAACACATGGATCCACCCAGTGTGATTGCATGTCTGTTCTTTTCACAAACCACATATGGATCCACCAGTGTCATTGCACGTCTGTTCTTTTCATGAACCACACCCAATGTCATTGCATGTCTGTTCCTCTCATAAACCACACATGGATCCACCAGTGTCATTGCATGTGTGTTCTTCTCATGAACCACATCTAGAGTCATTTTGTAGCATCCCATCTGTCTAACATCTGTAATGCTACATGGTCTAATAATAAAAGTCTACTTCCTACATATAATTTTTGCATCATAATTATATCATGCTCATGTCATCATGCCACAATTTCATTTGAGCATCATATAAAACACCTCTATTTGGTTTTTATCCCATATGCACTTGTTTAGTTATTAATTGTATTTGCTTCTTGATATATTTTAGTTGGTTCTTGATATATTGCTTTAGGCCCGATATGAGTTGAGGGCATCGCTCTTGTAAATCCTTCCATCTCACTAACTAGACAACATCCCTTCTTCTTGTGCCATCTCCAATTCAACCATACATATGTATGTGGCCATCTTCTATTGTTCTTGGTATTTAATTCTAGCTCACCTATATATTTGCATGGTTTCACTGTTTCACACATGGGCATGTTCTGGTTGTCAGGCCTTTTTCCTCCTGGCATCGTGTGTTAAATCTTACTCCTCTATATATTCATGCTCATGTGTTTTTCTGACACACTACAAATCTTGCTATTCCTATGTGGGTTATTTTACTCTATCTCCCCAATGTGTGACATCTTCTTGTTTTATTGGATAGGACAACAAAATATTTTTTGCTAGAAATTATTTTGGCTGCTATCCAAATTCTCTTATGCCTATCCCTCCTTCCTTTTTCTTTTCTTTTCCTGCAGACATGCCAATTGGTGACACATATGCACGCTGGCTGTTTTCATATTATGCTACATCTCTCGGTTCCAAATGTTTCAAATCTGGTGCAAACTTCGATTCCTCCTTTGCAAAATCTGGGCAAATCAAACAACAGCAGCAGTTCTGTCTTTGTTCAGCTAGCAGGCAACAACAACGTTCAGGTTCAGTAAAGAGCACAAGCGGAGAGCAGCCGCTAGCCCAGCCCCACGCGTCCACCAGCGTTGGGATCAAACCATCCGGGAGTCGCCTGCCGCTCTCCCCAAGTCCATCCCGAGCGCGTCACCGAGCCGCTGCACGGTTGCTTTACTCTGACCGGAGCTTCCCGAGCGCAGCTGGCCGAGCCGTTCACCCGCGCAGCAATTGGGTCGTCCTCTCCTTTTTTCTTCCTGCAGCGAGCCCCCCTTGAAAACCTAGCTCACCTCTTTCCCCTCTGAATTTCTCCCACCGCCCACCGCCATGGCCGCCGCCGTCGACAGGGACCGCGAGGTAGCGGAGTATCTTCCCCTTTGTTTCCCGCATGGAACGCGCTGCAGAGGGAGGAGCTGGACCAGCCTAGTACTGCTTCCCGTCGGCATCATTGTCTGTGTTGAGCACCTCGCCGCAGTAACGCCGCCCCAACCTCTTTCACCGTCGTCGCAAATCGGCTCGCAGTGAGCTTATCTCGTGTTTCCCTTTTTTTCCCGCCCTAGACCGACCCAGCTCGCCGTTGCCGGTGGCTGTCTGTCCGCCACGCGCGTCTCATGTCTAAAGTTTAGAGCCGAGTGTTTGCTAAGCTTTAGTTTCTTCTGAAACGAACAAAGATATGTTGGCTGGGATTCGTTTAAATTAAACCCACGCCTTTTTTAACACCACAATCGTTTAGCTCAATTGGTTTTCTTCCTGTGCTTCAACACCGCAGGCTAGAGATCAACCCATCACGGCAGCTCGTCCATGTCTGGCTGTTGTTGTTTTTTTTTCTGCTGCCCCCTTGCTTTGTTTTGTGAACCCACCGCAGTTCCACACCCTGCTTCGGCCTGTCCGAATCATCGAGCTGAATCAGCACTGTGAACTCCCTAAAAAGATTGAGAGTCGAGCTCGTCAGTTTCTGTTTTTTTTCCGGACTTGATCCAATTAAAAAGGGATCACGCTAGCTCTTGTACATAAGTCTGAGTGTAGCATGGTAGCCAAAACCTTACACGCTTCCAATCTTCTAGTAAAGGGATCAAATCCCATGTCGGCTGAAGTTAATCTTGGGTTTTCATTTTTAATTACTCCTCTTTTTTTGTGTCCATGAAGAACACACACCTGAAGCTGTCTTTCGACAATATTCTGTTTGTCAATTTCAGTTTTCCGACTTTGATTCAATTAAAACAGTCCCGTGCCATATCTCTTCAAAACCTGCTTGCATAGTGTCCCTTGTGAGTTCCACCGTTGAGATCCATGGTGCAACTACTAGTGCTTGTGAATAATCTCCCCTTTTTAAGCTTTGTTTTCGTTTCTGTGTTTTGAACCGTAACCACTATTAGCTATAGAAATAGCTTCAGCACAGCAAGTTCAGTTAGGAACTTAACAAAAATGCCCTGATCCTATATTTGTAATTGCCAAACTGGGACCTGGTTTCTGGACATTTTTTTATTTTTATTTTCTTGAAAACCTCACACTTTCAAATAATATATGTTTTTGAATCAGAAAAATACGAGGATTTCAAATATGCCATCCAAAATAATGTTTGACTAATTTAAATTTCCGAGATAAATAAATTGCAATAAATGCCTTTTCTCAATTAATTAATAACTTTAATTCTATAACTCCAAATTTGACAAATAATATGTCTAAATCGATCAGCGCGACGAGCCCGTTCTAACTATGCATTCCATGAGATGAATTGCAGCATGCATCATATAAATATTAAATAATCAGAACTGTTTATGGAAGCAAAACATGACTAAAAACTTAATTAAAAGTTTTATTCTTGTACTCCACACCTCACCCATGACATGCTATGTTATGCCATGTAATTTGTGCATCATTCATCATGGCATGCTTGTTTGCTTTTTGCATTATATTTATATGTTTGTGCATTATATTTATGTTGGCATTGTTTGTTTGGTTCTTCTCGGATAGACGCCGAGCAGGGGAATTATCAGGAATCCCAGGAGTACTACCCAAATCCATCTCTCGCTTCAACTGAGCTACCAGGCAAGCACTACCACATGCTTGCATACATATAGTACCTATTGATTCTATCTTATTCTTGCATCATTGAGTCACGATTGCATTAAACTGAATCCCAAGTATTGCATGGCCTTTACTTTTAGACCCCACCGAAGCTTGTTCGTCCATCCTATGAACCATTACTACAAGAGTTGCTTGAGCCTTGCGAGTCGTAGAATTGCATGTGTAAGGTTTGTGAATGTCTGGTGGATAACGAGGTACCTAAACAACTTAATCTGAGTAGTAATGGGATAACTAATGAAAGAGGCACCGGTGGGCAATATCTGTTATTTGGTTTTTCATGCTCACTTGTGTCCCGTAGGACCCCGAGTACTTGATACATGTTCCTTGACTATTTGCACTATCCACATACGGGAGACTCTATGAATCCCCCTTTGCATGAGCTTGATATGCACTTTATTTGTTTGGGCCACAAAGTAGTTTGGGGCTTTATTACTATCCTGTACTTATGCCATGCTTTACCGCTTTATTTACGATTGTGCATGGAGCACTTGTACTATTTTGGATCGCGGCACGATTTCGCAGTATCGTCAAGCCTAGTCACACTTTCGGGTTCCCAGTTGTTTACAGCCGTTCTCGCTTATATTTTGGTTTGGATTGGAAAAGAGTAGGAAAGTTAATGCTTATGTGGTAAAAAGAGCTCATTTTTGACTATGGCCTATGCTTTGTCATGCCATGCTTGATTTTGTTTTGGCTTTATGCTTAGTATTCTTTGCTGTAGCATGACCTGTTATAAACAATTGAGATTGCTTAATGTGCCTTGGATGAATCATGCGTTGTTTTAGCATATTAAAGCATAGTATAGTGGTATTCTCCTTTGATGCTTTATTTGGGTTGACTTGGCGCATGCTCACACCATGTTATGACTATCTCAAGTCACCATAGCCTTTATGATCCTTTAGTTTTCAAATTTTAGTATCACTTTATTCTTTGATCAATGATGTTTTGTCGCTTTGCATGATTATGGCCATTATTGCTCTCTTAGTTTGTCGCTCCCAGTCTTTTGCTAGCCTCCGCAACCAAGTATGAGTTCCACTCATGCATCCAACTCCTTAAACCAAGTTATTCCAAAGAGTCCACCATACCTACCTACTAGCTTATGCTATTCCAAGTATATTCATGCTTTTGTTTACCTTCCAAATTAAACTTGCTATGACAAAACTAGTGATTAAAGCTCTCATGAACTTGATGGCAGACTTTACTTTTCTTGCCATTAATAAACTTGAACCATTGTGTTGTCTATGTTGTATATGCTTGTACTTATTTGTTGGGAATTAGCAGAACCATGCTTTCATGGGGAACGCTTTCAACATTGCACTTGGTACTTGTACCTAGTTGATATCATGCTCTTTTGTATATGGATGTCATCGATGTGAAATGAAAGGGGAGCTTGAAAGTCCATGGAGTTATGTATATGTGTTAGAGAAACGCCTGGGCCGCTGGTCTAATCCATGCTGACATGGTGGAAACCTGCAGCGTAACCAAAATGAGCTGTCTATGAAGCATTCTTCTTATAAAAAAAGATTCCTATATTGAGAAAAAAAGAGATTATGAAAAGAGGAAAGAGAGAAAAAAGCACCATATTCCCATGGTAAATAAGAAGATTGCTGAGATGCTCGTTGTCTGCTTGCCTTGTCATTTTGATATGGGGATTCTTCCGTATCATTGGGCAAGGGGTACCCCGTTGGCGGTTCTCTATGATACACATATACTTACAATGACAAGAACTTACCGGTGACTAAACTTGAGTAGCATGAGGAGCGGCCCTCATATACAAGGGACATGAGATTCCTAACTTATACTTCGTCAAGCATGTACACCATAGTTTGTTCACTTTAACCTTAATCACTTCAAGATGCTTATGATAGGGGAAATGAGAGATGAAAGCTATAAGTATCATAATTTTTGGAAGCTCATTATGAGACTTGAATCCCTACTTCCTTCTATGAAGGCCTTTCTTCCACCTTTATATTGAGTCTCCACCTTCTACCTTTATGCACCTACTTTGAGAGCATAGTGGCCATTCTTAGTTCTATTTGCATTGTCCCAAGACTAGTTGATTGATGCATAACTTGATCTTGCTTGTTTTAAACTATTTGTATCTAGTCACTCTTATGAACTTTGAAGGTGTCCTATGCATTTATATTTGCTACTCTATGAGGGACAAGCTGAATGCCACTATGCTATGTTTTCTTTATGTGAAACAAACAAACATCTTGCAAAGCATTGTTATTCATGAATCTTTTGTTTGTGCCTTTTCATGTTGCATCATAGTTTCTTTGCTTATTGCTAAAACTTTGTCTTTCATGTTATGATTGAAGTACTATGATCCCAGCTTTGAATGTTTTGCAAATACTTTGATCAATTCTTTGACGGTGCATGTCACCTAAAAAATTATTCTTTCTTTTTATCACTTACCTACTCGAGGACGAGCAAGAGTTAAGCTTGGGGATGTTGATACATTGCAAATGTATCTATAATTTTTGATGTTCCATGCTTGGTTTTATCTACTTTCTTGTGTTTTGTTCCAACTTTGGAGTACTTTTCATATGATTTCTTGGACTAACCTATTAACAAGATGCCACAGTGCCAGTTGCCTGTTTTCTGCTGTTTTTGGTTCTAGGAAGTCAGAAAATGAATATTCTCAGAATTGGACGGGACAAAAGCCAAAGTTCCTATTTTATCAGAAGACTCACGGAGCTAGAAGGAGAGTCGGAGAGGGGCCACAGGGTGGCCACACCACCCCATGGCGCGGGTCCACCTAGGCCGCGCCAGGGCATGGTGTGGGCCCCCTGGCCGGCCACCGACCTTGCCTCCTTCTCCTATAAGAGCCTCCCGATACCAAAACCCTAAATAGTCAATCAGAAATCCACAAAAAGTTCCGCAGCACCGCCGCCACCGAAGGGGAGATTCGGAGGACAGAAAGTCTCTGTTCAAGACCACGAGACGGGAAGTGCCCTGAGCCATCTCCATCGATCTCCACCACCATGTCCATCACCATTGCTGATTCCCATGATGAGGAGGGAGTAGTTCTCTCTCGAGGCTAAGGGTTCTACCGGTAGCTATGTGTTCATCTCTCTCTCTATGCATGATCTTATTGAGATCATGAGCTTGTAATCTATAGATCTACCTTGCTACTCAAGTGCTTTATTAGATCTCTGCTCTCCCCATGTGTGTGAAAGTGA
Source organism: Avena insularis (assembly GCA_023614405.1). NCBI lineage: Eukaryota > Viridiplantae > Streptophyta > Magnoliopsida > Poales > Poaceae > Avena > Avena insularis. The sequence continues at coordinate 241,828,338 of CM042688.1, read as the reverse complement.
CAACGTGCACACCATGGTGGCACTTAGGCTAGAGATTACAAATACTTGTTATGAGTTATATTTGGAGTTGGATGTCTTTATGAAATTTTGGTGTTTGTTGGACTCATCTAGTGCTCAAGGTGACAGTGTGGGGTTTTCTAGATGGGAAAGACTTACTTTGAGGTGTGCTGTTATAGCCCTACCAACGATTAGAGTGTTCAACCGAAGAGTAGTTAAGAGTAGTATCATGAAGATAATATATTTATATGAGAGTGTTCACTAGTGAAAGTATGATCCCTAGGCCTTGTTTCTAAGCCCTGAAACACCGTTTGCTATTAGATCTATTGCATGTTTGCTTGTTTCCATCTTTATTTCAGTTTGCCTTTAGTCTTTTCCACGCCACCAAGCTATTCTCTATCACCGTTACCACTTATAATTATCCATACCACTTGTATTTCACTATCTCTTCGCCGAACTAGTGCACCTATACACCTGGCAAGTGTATTGGGTGTGTTGGGGACACAAGAGAGTTGTTGTATCTTGATTGCAGGGTTGCTTGAGAGGGAATACCTTTGACCACTTCCTCCCTAAGTTCGATAAACCTTGGGTGATCCACGTAAGGGAAAACTTGCTGCTGTTCTACAAACCTCTGCACTTGGAGGCCCAACAACTGTCTACAAGAATAGAAGTGCATAGACATCAGGGCCTGCCAAATCAAACAAAAAACGACAAATTATAGCGGAAAAATAGAAACAAGAGATACGTGAAGAGAGTGAAGTGTAATCCAGAAAGAGATAAGGAAGGAACAGGAACTTATTCGGATGAGGTTGGAGGTTCCCTAGGCTTGAGCGCTCTCTAGACCGTGGCCTTGGGTGCGGGTTTATTGGCACCCTAGACACCGGGTTTCTTCTGCCTTTTCTTGGCCGGGGGTGGCTCGGAAGAAGCGATCGAGGTAGCAGCATGCTTCTTGGATGGGGCAAGAGCCAGATCACCCACGGCAAGAGGAGGATCCTCGTGGACCTACCCGGTCGGGTTAGCTGAAGCCAAGTCAACCAAAAACGCATAAGAAATGGGCACCAGATCAAATACCTCCACAATCTCAATATCGGAGTCATCGTTGTCGTCGGATTGATTACATGTACGCCATGAGGGGGTCCTCGAGGCATGCGGAAGAGAGGGGTGTGAGACGTACGGTGTTCTGGGACGGTGAGCACACAAGTTTACCCAGGTTCGAATCCGCCAGCTTTGGACAGATCCTACTCCTGCTAGCAATCCAGTAATACGGCAGAGCCGGAATATGGGTTACAAGGGTTCGCCTGTGCGAGTTGAGATTGTAGACTATTGAGGGTGCCCTAAAGGCTCTCCCTAGGACGGCTTATATAGATATCCGGCCTAGGGTTTACAGGAGAGATCTATCCGGCTACGACTAAGAGTCGGTTACAGAGTACATCTTGAACTACAAGTAACACTATGGGCCTAAGTCGGTAAGTCTTCTGGGCCTTCCCGTAGCCAGATTGGACTCCGTCTCTTCTCCCTGACTGGGCCACCCGTGAAGCAAAGCTCTAACCCGAAGTGGGCCACCCTGGTCAGTGAGGAACTGTGAGGATACCCGGAAAGTATATCCCCAACAGCAGCCCCCGGAAGTCTCCAAGATCCAAAGTCGGATTCATCATCGTCTAGCTTGATCTTCGGCTTGCAGAATCTTGAAGGGTTCCTGAAACTTCAAAACAAAAAAATACGATCTGGGTCTCAAAATAAGTCGGACCTATCAACATGTTACTCGGATTTCGAGCTTGATTTTCAAACTTAAGCCGAAACTTGGTCTCTGACATCATCTGACACTCGTTATGGTCAAGTCACGTCATCTGAAAAACATCCTGTCGGCACGACCGTTAGTGGTCCGCCGTTCGCGGAACCGAGACGCCGTTTCAATGCATACGCAGAGATCGAGGCGACGTAATCATCACGTGGGTCCTTCTGAGTCCCTTCCACGACGGTGGCGTTTACACAATGCCATTTGCACGAATCTTGGCGCAGGTAGGTAGTTATAAGGGGTGAGGATTTTGCTTCTCCTCTCTTCACCTGTTCCCTTTGCCGTTTCTTCTCCTCCACATCTCCCCAACGCACAGAGCTCTCCCTCCTCCCAGATTTCCTAGCGCCGCACATCTAAGGTCACCGGCGTACCAGAGAAATGGCTTCCTCTTCTTCTTCCGACTTGGCGGTGGCAGCAGCGGCGACGGCGGCAATAGCTACGACAGAGAAGGAGAGCAATCGGGGAGTCTGGATCCCGTGCCTCGTCGATGACGAGAAACTCCAAGGCGTGGAGAATGAAGGTCTCCTCCGCACCGGCGACTGGCGGAGCGGTTTCGGTGAAACCATCCCCCACCGGCGCGCCGGCCAGCGGGTCCACTTCGGCACCCACCTCGACTAAGGTTTGTCCTTTCACGGTGACAGTCTGATGCCTCGGTAGAGACCTTTGCCGAAAACCTCCTGAACAATCTGGGACTTGCCAAATTCGGCTTGTCTCGGAAATCTGTAGAAGAAATCTAGCTTCTGGCCCGGCAATGCCTGGAGAAGAGAAATCTCTCTGCCAAAGAAGAAGCACAAGAGGCGGAGAACATCAAATACTCCGACCTTCTTGAACAAGTCCGCCTTCACGACGAGGGACTTAGAGCTGGTGTGCTTCCACCACCTCCGGTTATTCCACTCACCCTCGCCGAGAAGGTTACCACCGAGGTGAACATGTGTCTGAGCAAGCACACACATGAACATCATGTAAGTCGGAATTCCAACTCACGATTTTCTTTATTGTACTTTATATCATATCTTCTAGCCCCCAAGCATGAAGTAGGATATACAATCCAGATTTATGCTTCCTTAGGATGCCAAAGAATGAACTAGTGTAGCCCCCAAGGCTCGTGCTGATATTAGTAACAATATTAGCCCGAATCTTCAGTAGACTTCTGACTCTGGGTATTCTGACTTACAGAAAGTTAATTCATATAACCAGGATTTGTTGAAGAACATCTGGAACAAGCGGAGAGAGATAAGAGCTCTCCGACTTGAAAATGCTGAGCTGAAGGTCTCCAAGGATGAGGTCGAAGGTAAACATTCCGAGACTCAAACCTTGTCTTGTATTTTCATAGTCGAATATTTTTTGTTGAACTATTGTTCCTTTTGACTTACAACTCTGGTAAAACAGTCTGCGCTATGATTGAAGAGGCCGAGAACCTCAAAACCTTGGTGGTGGAGAACAAAGAACTTCGCCAAGAGCTGGATAAGCTCAAGGCGGATCATGAGAAGAGCATCACTCAAGTTCTCGAATCCTCCTCCATGGCTACTGATGAGCGTGATCGTAAGATTGCAGCTCAAGATCAGAGAATCTCGGATCTCAACAACGAGCTATGCAAAGAGAAGGACCTTTCCGAGGCACTACGGGCTGAACTCCGTAGTCTTCGAGAAGAGAAGACCAAAGTTGACGATGTCATCTTCGGTATGTTTCCATCTTTCTGACTTGCGTATTTTCTTCGACTCTTTCGATGTCGGGTTTTTTGTTAACCATTTTTGTGTTATGTGTATAGGTCCTCTTAACTTGACGGACTCTGCTTCCACCGAACCTCGCACCCACCGACTTACCCAAGTCGGTGATTTACTTCATGACTTCCGCCAATCCATCGAGAACATTGGCGAAACTCGCAGTGTTCTAGACATGCACAGCATGTCGGACTTTCAGGTGGGAGACCAGGCGAAGGAGATCCACGGCGCAGAACGCTCTCACCATGGTCACGAGCCACCATGGAAACATGGAGATATGGCAACTGACCAGAGGGTACTGCAAGGTAGATGAAGACGGCCAGGAGCAAGATATCAATGCCATCATGGACTCCTGCGCCGGATATGGGTGTCGCATGGCTGACTTAACCAGCTACGACACTCCCTTCTTCACTCGCATGGATACACCGCCCCCGCCTCTAGAAGAAGCAGCTGAAGTCTCCAACAATGAGCAGACCGTATCGGATCTGAACATCTCGGAGCGTTATCAAACCGAGGCCGATGCATCTAGCGAGCCGGCAGCTCCTACCTCTTCTCCTGCACCATAGATTACCAGAAAACAAATGTATTATTCCGAGAAACGTTACGGGTCTGTAAATATGCAGTACTATAATTTTGCTAGTGCTAAGCTTTTAATCTATTCAGCACTGTTGGCTTTAATTTTTTGTGTGCCTGAAATGTTTACATAAGCACTTAAACTTTTTCGTCTATACTTATCGTTTATCTGGCTTTCCGCCTAGTCCCTTTCGTGAGCTGGCTAAACCTTGTGCACGGAAACTTTGCCGAGCAACAGAGCTCAATTGCTAAACCAGTTTAAACTTGGAAACAAAGCCGGCTTCCAGTACCAACAATTCACTACTCGAAAAATACCCGCATCTGGCAATCAGGCAAATAACTAAAGTATAGACTAGAAACTTTAGAGTTATACCTGAAGGTAGCATTTTCATAATCGGAAATCTAAACCAGAACAAACATGAGAATAAAGTACTTTCAAGTATTCTGGGATTTTCGACTATGACATGATCATACGGAAATAAGATGGTAAAAACTTCTCAGAAAATACTTCAGGCAACCAAGACTTTTATTTCTCACAGAACATGTACATATGTATGATTACAAAGAAGGATAAACTAAGAATAAAAGGGACGTAGCTGAGCAATATTCCATGGTCTGTCTAATTCATCCGGATTTGTACTGCCTCCAGCTCTCTTTCTCTTCTTAGTAGCAGGTCTTTCTTTGACTAGCCTCATATCAATTAAGTAGTACGAACCATTGTGTAATACTTGACTAACTAAAAAGGTCCCTTCCCATACTGGGGAAAGTTTGTGCTTTCTTTGTTGCACAAGCCGGAGAACCAAATCACCTTTATTGAAAGATCTGTTTCTGACTCTCTGGCTATGATACTTGCGTAACTTCTGCTGATAGGCTCTTGATCTCATTTCAGCAACAACGCGAAGTTCTTCGACTAAGTCGAGATCATTTTGTCGAAAAATCTCGGCATCTTCTTCAATATACGCGGCCACTCTAGGAGAAGTGTGAATCAGATCACTAGGAAGAACTGCTTCCGCGCTAGAGACCAAGAAAAAAAGTGTGTATCCGGTTGACCTGTTCGAAGTTGTTCGTAAACTCCATATTACAGAGGGTAATTCCTCTGCTGTGGCATCCCACAAAAAACCACTACTAGAAAATCGTTGTGTTTTCGTGCATTGCATCATCATGACCGCATGCTCATGTCATCATGCCACATTGCATTTGAGCATCGTCATCATATGCATGGTTTGTTTAAATACTACTTTCGAAAAGCCTGGTTTTGTTTTCTAAACGCCCCGTCTTTACTTCAAATTAAAACCCGGAATCTCCGGATTAATTTGTTTCGTCTACAATCGGATTTCAAAAGCCCCGTTTTGAATAAATAAATATTTAAGTTGTTTTTAGGAGGCAGCCTGCCAGGCCCGAAAGCCCGGCTGGCCACCTCCAAAAAAATCCCTAATCTACCCAGCCACTTCCTCCACCCCTCCACCTCACCCCGTCCTATCACAGCTCGACACCTCACCGCACCCCTCCACCTAATCACCCCCACACGCACACCACGGCACCAGCCACACACACCCTACCACCTGCCACTTCCACACCCCACCAGCACCCACCGCCGCCATACTCACCAACACGTCCCGCCTGCCGTCACGCAAAAGACAAGCGCGCGCGTAGAGACGCGCGCCAGCCCATCGCACTGCTCGCTTCGCTTAGCTGGCCCCACCCAGCCGCAGACACGCAAAAACGCGAGGCGAGCGCCAGCCCCGCTCTCCTTCCTGCCCACAACCTCCGCACGCTCAGGCCCACCACCACGACGCCGCGTGACCACGACCAACACCTGCACGCAATCCCCCGCTCCCCTCCCTTGTCTGTTTCTCGACCATGGGTCCCACGACCTGCCCTGGTCCCACCATCCCACGTCGAAACCGCGTGGCTCACACGAGTCCCGTCGCCACGCTCTAGTCCCCACCCCGCGTCGTCGTCTTCACCGGCATCCGCCTCTCCTCCCTCCACCGGCGCCGTTGCCGCCCGCGCCTCCCCTCAACCCCGCGACTCGGTCTCGCCTCCTGCGCCGAGCCGTCGTCTCCTCGCCCTCGCCTCGCTCGCCATCGCCGCCGCCCCTGCGAGCATCCTCGGCCCTAGCGTCTCGCGCCACCTCCTTCCCCCCCGCCTGGCTTCGACCTTCGGCCGTCCCGGCGCCTCCCGTAGCGCGGAGCCCCGCCGCCTGGGCCTCGTCGACCGCCGGCTGCTCAACCCGTCCCCGTCCGCTTCGGTCCCCGTGAGCCCTGTCTCCGCCAACCTCTGCATCGTGCCTCCCTTATCGTCACGTCGGCTGCTCTCCGCCGACATGCTTGCTTGCGACCTCCGGCTCGACCCTGCTCCTCGCCTCCCCAGACGCCTCCTCAGACTGGCCTGCTCTTCCTCCATGAGCACCGGCGCAGGTTGACCTCCCTCTCCGGTCGCTGGCCTCCTCTCGCCTTCTCCCAGCCCATGCAGCGCCCTTCTCCACCCACCTCGCCTGCCGTTTAGTCATGCCGCCGACCTCGCTCGCTGCAGCGCTGTCTCGCCGCCACAAATGAGTCCCCTCTCCGTGCTGTCGTGTGACCCTGCTTCCGTCCACGTCCACCTCGCCCCTCCACCGCAAGTGTTTCCTGTCCAAACCTCTTCATCCAAGATGGCCATGATGAGATCTACATCAAGCTATGTACTCGTGAGGTGGCAGGATACAACATGATCTTCTCGTCGGTTTGGTACATCACAAGAATGGGCATGGCGACCCTCGTTAGACCTTCGACATGACCTTCCTTGGCAGGCACGACCACCGGACAAGGACTACCGACGAGAACCCGGCGCCACGCTGAGAACGCCTTCCCGGATCCGAAGACCGATCCCGCTGGCCCCGAACCTCTTGGAACCAAGACCTTCGCCCCAGATGTGTGACCCCTTTATCCGAGCCCTATTTTATAAATTGACATATATTAGAATTGTTGCATATCAAATGTACATGCTTGCATACATATTTTGCGGGTCCAGGTTGTATAGTCGATTCACCTCATAATTAAATATGGAGACTATAAGCGGGCTATTACTGTCCATTAATGCCTCCATTTAAATTTGTGTAGTAAACCGATGCCATGTTTTGCCTTGTTAATGCAACATTTAAATTGCAGGGATTCTAAATAACTTGAACCTTATAATTAATTGTCGGGACCCCGGTTCCGCTTAATATTGCCTAATTGCACCGCATCTTGCCATGCCATGCATCATACCATAATCATGATGGGTCTTCTGTCGTAGTATTAAATATTGCATCCGCTGTTTATTTTAGTGCTTTGCTTCTTCGCGGATTAGGCCGATGAGTTGATGCGAGTATCGATAAGTTCTCCGGATATGAACCTTCGGCTATGTTTTCCCTGGCGAGCATCTCCCCCCTTCTACCTATTTTGCATTTATAGTCTTTATTTTCTCTTGTTGATCTATTGCTATCCGTGTTGCGATGCTTTAGTTCCGTACCCGATATATCCCGTGCAGCCTCTATATTGCCTTGGACACCTCCTATTACCTGTTGTTTGGTAGATAGCTGGCCTTGCGAGTCGTAGTTGCTTGCTTAGGTGCGATCTCGTGTTGTCGAGTACCACAGTTGTTGGAATGCTGGCAGATGTATTATGGTGGAGTTGATCATGACTTTAAATACAACTATTAAATTGTTGGGATAACTAATGAAAGAGGCACCGGTGGGAAATATATGCTATTTGGTTTTTATGTTCACTTGTGTCCCGTAGGCCCCGAGTACTTGATACCTGTTCCTTGACTATTCGCACTATCCACATTCGGGAGACCCTATGGGATCCCCCTGAGCTAGAGCTTGATTCATTTCTTATTTCTTGGGGCCACAAACTAGTTTGGGGATTTATTACTATCCTGTACTTATGCCATGCTTTACTGCTTTATTTTCGATTGTGCGTGGAGCACCTGTACAGTTTAGGTTCGTGACACGTTTTCGCTATATCGACAAGCCCAGTCACACTTTCGGGTTCCCAGTCGTTTACAGCCGTCCACACAAACATTGGGTCCATCTCGGAGCCGGCCAACTTCGTTGCGGGTAGCTTAATAGGGTAGCCCCCTGAAATATTTATGAATCCTGTGATTGTTTTGTCGTGAAAGCCTCGTTGGGTTTTGAGTTGGTTTTTCCGAGGTTGATCGAGTGTGTGTTGCTATTTGTGCACCCCTGCAGGGTAAAACTTTCTGAAAGCCGTGTCCGCGGTTATGGATGACTCAGAGCATAGTATCTTGATCATAGACAATTAGAACTAAAGTAGTGCTATAAATTTGACTTAATATGTGACTAGTAATCAGATTCAAATAGAACGGAATGGATATTAAAAAAATGCCAACAACTGGTGGAGCTGGGGTTCCTTGTGTCTTGTTATATCTGCCTAGTAACTATTGCAACTCCAATGGAATTTGATAAAAGTGCCAACAACTGCTGGGTTTTGGGATTCCTCAGGACAATTATATCTAACTAGTAAATGTTCCAACTACAATAGAATGTTAACTAAAACTTATGCTATCAGGATGACTCATGCTATATATCTGACTAGTAAATGCTGCAACTATAATGGAAAGAGTAAAACTGCCCACTGTGTGAGTTCCTTGGTCTGACTTCCTCGTTTGGTCTCGAGGGGGAAATACCAGGATGGGTATGTTTGGTGTTAGTATCAGGTAGGATCCGAATAGGTCTTTCTTACCCCTCTCTAATAGCCGCCAGTGATACCGAGTCTCGATAGGTTGTTTAGTGTCGCTGCGCTGCCGCTTCAGTCCACCATACCTATGTAGGCGAGAGCCGCCGAATTCTAGCCTCGCCGTGTACTGGCCTCAGTACTGACGCTCCTCTTTTTTCTTTGCCTTTGTCAGCACAACTTTTGTTTTAGCAGGTTTGAGATCGACGTTGTTAGCAGGGTTACCCTTCTGGCTTGGCCTAGGCAGGGTTATGGACGCGGTTGGTTATTCTTCAGGGCTCTTAGCCCCATTTGCATCTTGTCCGTAGTCGGACGCTCTATCGTTTTCAAGGTGATTTGGATCTTTGTATTATATATTTGTATTCTTGACTCATGGAGTCGTTGATGTATATATCTGTTCTGTGGGTCCCATCGAGGACTATTGTGTAATGGTATTACTTCGTTTTCCACCCGCACGAAAGTGCCTGGTGGGCGTCCTTGAATCATTTCTATGTGGGTTTGGCGGAAAGGGCTAAAACTTGCATAGGGCCGATTCGAGGCTGTTACAGAGTGGTATCAAAGCTCAGTAGTTGTGATACCCCACAAGTCCAGCTTGTAGGATAACCTAGCTAACGGCCGAAGTAGAGTGTCAAAACTATTTTTGCAAAAATTAGTTGGATAGATCTGATTAGGTCTGGTTTTACTCCTTACCCCTCTTCTGTTCTCCTCTTACCTCCGCGTTTTTGATTCTACTCTCTTATCTTTTCTTTGAGTCTAGGATTTCTCGTGGTTGGGTTTCCGTCGTACCTTTAGGGTTTCACTTCCTCCTTTGGTAACGGTGTTTCTACCTCCGGACTTCATGCTATCTGAATGATCCTTTATCTGTGGTACCATTCTTCGTTCCTTGTTTGTGCCTTCCGGTGTTTTCCGACGCGACGACATCATCTACGCCAGATCCGATGCAGAGCCTGCATCACTCCTTTGTTCCGAACCTCGATTGACGAGATCTTCAGTCTGATTCCGAGAATGGTTGCACGCTTTTCTACTGATTATGCGGAGTAATAGTTTGGGTGCGTGATGGATTGGCCCCCATGCTGACTACTCACTCTATTTGCTCTCGTATAGTCGAGTGGATGAGAATGTATCTTTTCTCTCCGTCTATCGGAGTTAGAGGTGGCTTCATTTGTTGATACCTTTACCTTTGACCTTTGTTTCCGGAGTGTTCTCTCGACGATCACGGACTACGACCTATTGTTAGTGGTGTCGCGAGGATCTACACGAAGCGAGAAGATTCAGATCGCAGACCTTCTTTCCGGTACCATGAAGCAGATCTCGAGGGCGAGATCCATTGTTAGTGCTGTCGAATTGTGGCATCCCGCTAAAACCACTACTAGAAAATCGTTGTGTTTTTGTGCATTGCATCATCATGACCGCATGCTCATGTCATCATGCCACATTCCATTTGAGCATCGTCATGTCATCATACATTGTTTGCCTAAAACTATTTTCTAAAAGCCTATCTTTGTTTTCTAAATATCCCCTGTCTTTATTTCAAATTAAAACCCTGGTCTTTTCCAGATCTTTTATTTGTCTATTTATAAAAGTCCTTCTAAAAATAAAACTAATTTTTTTTGGACCGGGGAGTTAGCCCAGCCGTTAGGCCAGGCCACCTACTACCCGGCCTGTATAAAAACCTAACCTAGACCTAACCCTAAACCAGACCCAACCTAACCCTACCCTAATCCCCAGCCCTCCGCCGCCACGCACGTAACACACACACGACGCACCCAGCCTTGACACGCTCCTAGCCACCTAACCCCTTCTCTCTCTCCTCCCAGCCGCCTTCCTCCCTCTCTCTACCTACCACACCACCCCGGGATTCCCCCAGCCCCACCTGGGCACGCCACCCCGCGTGCAGACCGCGTCCAACTACCCCACGCCCCGCGTGCCGCCTGGCCCACCACGACGCACCACCCCCGGCCCCGCCTCTCCCCTCGATCCACGCGATTCCCACCCCATCGTCCTCGTCGCTCCCCACCTAACCCCGCGCGCCCCATCCTAGGGAGCATCTCCCGTCGCCGCCTCCACCTCGCCTCGCAGCACGGCGCCCCGTCGCCCCGCGGCCCCTCTCCACCGAGTCCTGCCACCTCTCCGACGACCACGCGGTCGCCATCCGCCTCCCCATCCCCTGTTGTTTGTCGACCTACCGCCGCCCGCCACCGGTCCGTCCTCCACTGCACGCTCAGGCCGCCACCGGAGCCTCTTCCCTTCCCCAACTGCCGGCCGCCGCCCCAGGTCGATCTCTGTCGGCTCCGCCCCAAGGTCGCCCGCCTGCGCTTCTTTCTCCCCGTCTCCCGCCGTGGACAAGGGGGCCCTGCCTCAGCCGCCTCCCTCCCGAGTACCCCGCCCGCCGGCCTCTCCCTCTGCACCGCCGCCTCCACGTCGGCTCGGTCCTGCCCGCGGCCGCCTCTCTCTCTCTCTACAGGCATCGCCGCCTTCTCCGAGCTCGGCAAGCTCCGCCTCCCCCGTAGCCTCTTCCTCTGCAGCACGCACGGATGTGCCATGCGGCCTCCCCGTCCGCGTCGCCGTGTCGCCTGTTCTCCGGTCGCTGGCGGCTTCCCCTCTGCAGCGACGCATCCCCGTGACGCACAGGTGCCCCTGCCCGGGCGAGTGCCCCTTTTCTCGTCCTCTAGCCGCGAGCACGCGCTGATGCTGGCCGCTGTCCGCTCGCCTCCGCTCCCCGTCCACTCCTGGGCCCGGGGGTGTCACTCCTGGCAGCTTAATAGGATATCTATACTGGCCCCACAGACCAACACTAGTCTTTTCTACGCACTTTGTCCTCACCGTGCGCACCCGGTTACCCACTTCCCGGTCGTTCACCCATCCTAGAACTGCTCTAGGCCAAGCATGCTTAACCTTAGAGTTCTTTTCAAATGAGCTTCCGGAAAAGAAGTTGCAACTTGTTGATATGGGTATCCTATCAATCCTATTAAGCCATGTGCCTAGATCTCACATATCAATCCTATTAATTGTTGATACCAGTTTGTAACAACCTCGGACCCTACGCTCTAAGTTCAAGCCTGGATGAACCAAAAGTGGTTAAAGAAGTACAGCGGGGGCCCAGGGCCACCCACGTGTAGGCCCGTCGGCCACCCTAACCACTTCCAAGAACATCGGGACAAGAGCGAGCGGCGTAGGCAACAGGCAAAGAGATCAAATACATACACAAGTGAGTATGTATGCAAGCTACCTTACAACAGTTCTCAGAGCCATACCATCTAAAAGAAATAGAAATATTGCAACGCCATACGGCAAGATCCAAATATCCTAAAATAGAGATAATAGTGTAGGATAGCTCTTCATACATCAATCAACAGAGTATCAAGCGGAAGCGGCAAACAAGATCCGAGTACGGACAAGAAGCAAATCGGCATAAGATGCCACATAAATAAGCACGTCCCGCCCACAGATCTCACGGATCCCCATCCCCGGAATCTCTACACCGAGTGATTGTTGCCAACATCATCTATCTCCTCCACCCAGTATCCATCTTGCGAATACACCTGTTCATCTGAATCAAACAATTTATCGTGTGAGACCCTAGGGATACTCAGCAAGTCTTTATGCCTCTAAAGGGGACATATACCTGGGGTGACGCAATTGCAGCAAAAGATAATAACTAACAAGCCTATAGATACTCGCTAACCATCCACCTAACCAAAGATAGGCGGATGTCCATTAATTAGTAACAACAGTTATAACAGTATAAAGTAACAGATCCATCCTCCTTCTCGCTTACCAACGAGAAAGCGAACGAACACCCATCCGTTGGCAGTGTTATTAACCATTCCATGAGTATTGCACTATTTACTAGTTAGGTATTTAGTCAAATTAAAAGCGGTACTTTAGTTATAGTTGTCTATGATCGAGAAACTGTGCTCCAAGTCGTCCATAACCACGGACACGGCTTAGAAGATTTACCTGTAGGGTGCACAAATAGCAACACACACTCGATCAACCTTGGAAAAACCAACTCAAAACCCAACGAGGCATTCACAACAAAGCGATCACAGGATTCATAAAACATTTCAGGGGGCCACCCCATTAAGCTACCCACAACGAAGTTGGCCGGCTCCGAGACGGACCCAAGGTTTGCGCCAATGGCTGTAAACGACTGGGAACTCGAAAGTGTGAATGAGCTTGTCGATACCGCGAAAAGACTCCACAATTCCTAAAAAAGTACAGGTGCTCCACGCATAATCTTAATAAAATAGTAACATGGCATAAGTACAGGATGGTAAATAAAACCCCAAACTAGTTTGTGGCCCCAAGAAATAGAAATGAATCGAGCTCTGGCTCAGGGGGGGTCCATAAGGCCTCCCGGATGTGGATAGTGCGAATAGTCAAGGAACAGGAATCAAGTACTCGGGGTCCTACGGGACACAAGTGAGCATGAAAAACCAAATAACAGATATTGCTCACCGGTGCCTCTTTCATTAGTTATCCCATACTACTCAGGTTAAGTTGTTTAGGTACCTCGTTTTCCATCAGACTCTCACATACCCTACACATGATGTTCTACGACTCGCATGGCTCAAACAACTCATGTAGTAATGGCTCATGGGATGGAGGAACAAGCTCGGTGGGGTTTAAAGTAAAGGTATGCAGTACTTGGGATTCAATTTAATGCATTCGCGACTCAATGATGCAAGAATAAGATAGAGGCAATAGGTACTATATGTATGCAAGCATGCGGTAGTGCTTACCTGGCAGCTCAGTTGAACGAGGGATGGATCTGGGTAGTACTCCTGGGATTCCTGGTAATTCCCCTGCTCGGTGTCTATTCGAAAGAAGAACCAAACAAACAAGGTCCAACATAAATAAAGTGCACAAGCATATAAATAAAATGCGACAAGCAAACAAGCATGCCATGATGAATGATGCACAAATTACATGGCAATATTGTAGCATGGCATGGGTGAGGTGTGGGGTACAATAATAAAGCATTCTATTAAGTTTTTAGTCATGTTTTGCTCCCATATAACTTTTTGTCCACTTAATATTTATATGATGCATGCTACAATTCATATCAAGGAATGCGTAGTTAGAACGGGCTCGTCGTGCTAATCGATTTAGACATATTATTTGTCACATATGGAGTTATAGAACTAAAGTTAATAATTAAATGAGAAAAGGCATTTTTATTGCAATTTAATCATCTCGAAAATTTAAATTAGGCAAACATTATTTTGGAGGGCATATTTGGATTCCTCACATTTTTCTGATTCCAAAACATATATTATTTGTCAAATTTGGAATTAAAAATTAAAAGTTATTTAAAACTAGATTTGAAAACATATTTAACAATTTCTGAAAACATTTTTATTAAACAGAAAAACCTAGAGACTTTTTATAAACAACAGAAGCCAGCCAACGTCGACGACAGGTGGGGCCTGCGATGAGCTGGCGAAATTGCGTGCGCTAGAGATTTTTCTCACCGCAGGGCTGTCTAGCCAGGGAGACAGACAGGTGGGGTCTGCGGCCATACGGACCCACGCGACAGTGGCTGAACGGGCGGGCGACACGCGGCAAAGCCGGGGACCGCGGGTTAAGGCCAAGATTTTTGCGGGTGCCTTTTTGTAAAACGACATAGCCGACGACATGTGGGCCTGGACAGGAGTGCAGGTTGAAACGCAAAAAGGGTAGGGGTTATACGGAAAACCGCCACTGGGTACTATTTTTCTTCACGCCGGTGTCTGACGAAACTGTCGACACGCGCGCGACGGATACAGAGGCGCGGCCGAGGATCGACCTCGCGATCTAGCGTGCGCGGCGGCGGCTACCGCTGCGACTAGCGGGGGTTGTTGCTGGGTAAATGCTGCGCGGCTGGATAACCTCTCTGCGGCGCGACAGCGGAAGCGACAGCACGGACAGAGAGTGCTCGGCAGAATGTTCTGCTCGTCCAGGAAGAGTCGATGCGCGAGAGGATGTCATGGGGGATCGGAAGCTCACTGAGAGTGTGTTGGTGTTGGTGGTTCGGCCTGGAGCGCAGGGGATCGGCGGGGGAGCTGGTGCACCCGGGGTTAGGGTTTTGCGTCGGCTTGAGGATCTGCAGCAGGTACGGGGCCGTCTCCTCCTCGCCTCCATGTACAGGGTGATGCAGGTGGACGCCCGACGCTTCCTCAACGGCCAGACACCGCGCCCGCCTCTTAGATACAGTGGTGGAGAACCGATGCCGACGGTGGGTGTAGAAGGGAGAGGGTAGGAAGGCAGCGACAGATGGGAAAGGAGGAGTAGAAGGGCAAGGCCCTGGGTGGATCTGGGGTGACGCCAGGTACGAGAGGAGGGGGGTAGATAAGGCATGGGAGGGAATATGCCGTGGGGGGTAGGGTGGAAAAAGGTGGTGGTAGCCACCTTTTCTCCTCCTCCTCCTCACGTGTTCAGCGAGGCTCGGGAGGCCCGGGGAGGGGCTGCAGCTGGGGCCATAGGGGAGGGGGACAGAGTGGCTCGGGGGTCTCCTTGGCAGCGAGAGAGAAGAACAGAGTGGGGAGGGGCTTGGCTAGGGTTTAGGTGAGGGGGTGGCACGGCCTAAAGAGGGTCCGGTTGGAACCAGGCTCAGCAAGAGGGGATAGGTAGGAATCGGTGCTGGTGGTGAGCTGGGAGGTTAACAAGAGAGGGAACAAGATCCTCTTGCATGAAAGCTTGAGAGAAAGGTGGTCATGGCAAGGAATGGTGGTGGAGAGAACTCCCACATGTATAGAGCACATAGAGCTAGGGTGGGGGAAGGAGAACTAGGTAGATTAGATAGTTAGCAAAGAAGAAGGCAAGCTTAGATGTTGTTGAGCAAGGCACAAAGTGGAGTTTTTCCAATAAGGTACAAACTCAAGCACCCATAATAGGACATGAGAGATGATGGTTTATGGCTTGGAGGGTAATTGGAATTTATTCAAATGGTTCTCCCCAATTCAAATAACCCATATACCCAAAGGAAAACAAGAGATAAAACAAGGTGGTTTTCTTGCATGGCCCATGCATGAACCTTAGATAGGCAAGTATTTTTGAAAACAATTACAAGATCAAATGACCCCATTTAGCCCCATGCACTCAATTTGAATAAAGCCCAAGCAAAAAGGTTGAAGGTGTTGAATAGAAACATCAAATAGAAGAACTAGAATAAGATGGGGATGTGGGGCTTGTATTTCATGCGCCATGAAATAATGGCACCACACATAGCATACATGCACAAGAAATTAACACATGGTTGGAATTAAACCCATATGTCCAAGAATTGATGAAATGAGCATGAATAAATATAATGGAAATGCTAGTGTGTGTATGTCACTAGATAATTATATGGTCCATTTATACTTAGATATGCCCACTCATTTAGAAGTAAACTATATGAGGATGTAGAAGTATCCCCACATGTAATTTATAGCACTACTTTAGTTATGCTTGTCTATGATCAAGATACTGTGCTCCAAGTCATCCATAACCGCGGACACGGCTTTCAGAAAGTTTTACCCAGCAGGGGTGCACAAATAGCAACACACACTCGATCAACCTCGGAAAAACCAACTCAAAACCCAACAAGGCTTTCACGACAAAGCAATCACAGGATTCATAAATATTTCAGGGGGCCACCCCATTAAGCTATCCGCAACGAAGTTGGCCGGCTCCGAGACGGACCCAAGGTTTGCACCAATGGCTGTAAACGACTTGGAACCCGAAAGTGTGACTGGGCTTGTCGATACCGCGAAAACACTCCGCAATCCTAAACAGTACAGGTGCTCCACGCACAATCGTAAATAAAGCAGTAAAGCATGGCATAAGTACATGATAGTAATAAAGCCCCAAACTAGTTTGTGGCCCCAAGAAATAGAAATGAATCAAACCCTGGCTCAGGGGGGTCCATAAGGCCTCCCGGATGTGGATAGTGCGAATAGTCAAGGAACAGGTATCAAGTACTCGGGGCCTACGGGACACAAGTGGGCATGAAAACCCAAATAACATACACTGCCCACCGTTGCCACTTTCATTAGTTATCACAGCAATTTAATAGTTATAATTAAAGTCATGATCATCTCCACCATAAACATCTGCCAGCATTCCAACAACTGTGGTACTCGACAACACGACATCGCACCTGAGCAAGCAACTACGACTCGCAAGGCCAGCTATCTACCAAACAACAGGTATTAGGAGGTGTCCATGGCAATATAGAGGTTGCACGGGATATAACTGGTGCACGGAACTAAAGCATCACGACACGGATAGCAATAGATTAACAGGAGGAAATAAAGACTATAAATGCAAAATAGGTAGAAGGGGAAGGGATGCTCGTCTGGGAAACATTGCCGAAGGATCATATCCGGAGAACTTGTCGATACTCGCATCAACTCATCGGCCTAATCCGCGAAGAAGCAAACACTAGAAGAAACACCGGATGCAATATTTAATACTACGGCAGAAGATCCGGCATTCTTATGATATGATGCATGGCATGGCATAGATGCGGTGCAATTAGGCAATATTAAGCGGAACCGAGGACCCGATAATTAATTAGACGGTTCAAGTTATTTAGATACCCCGCAAATTAAATGTTGGATTAGCAAGACAAAACATGACATCGGTTCGCTACATAAATTTAAATGGAGTCGATATAAGACTAGAATAGCCCGCATATAGACTCCATATTTAATTTAGGTGAATCGACTATTTAACCCAACCCACCAGATGACATGTATGCAAGCATGATGATTTAAAGATGCCACAGGCAAGATGTTGGGTGGGTTGGCATATGGTGAGTGGCGGCGGTAGGTGGATTAGGGTTTAGGGTGGACTCGTATAGGGTTTTCTTTGAACCAGGATGGGCTAGGGTAGGCGGACCAGGGGATGGCGCTGCACTGCGTGCGGCTTGCGTGCGTGTGTGCACTACGGCAGGGAGTGGTTGTGGCGATGAGTTCGTGGGGATGTGCGGGTGGAGGGAGATGTGGGAGATGGGGAGGTGGGACCGGGTCGGGAGGAGGTTGGGTGGAGCAGGCTGGGTTGGGTGCTGGGTGTAGCCGTCGCTGCGTTGTGTGGGTGCGGGTGGGGCCAAGGGTAGAGGGAGGCTGCGGGGTGTTTGGGGCTAGGTTTGGGGTTAGGTTTAGACCGGTTTTGTTTGGACCGGGTAGTAGGCTGCTGCCATGCTGGGCTTTTGGCCTGGCAGGCTGACGGCCTCCCCGGTAAAACATTTTTATTTAACTTTTATTTAAAAAAATTCTTTTGCAAATAATTTTTAGGCAAATAAAAGACCCGGGAGAGAGACAGGGGTTTTGATTTGAAATAAAGACGGGGAATATTTAGAAATCAAAGTAGGCTTTTAGAAAAATAGTTTTAGGCAACAAAGTGCGTGATGACATGACGATGCTCAAATGCAATGTGGCATGATGACATGAGCATACAGTCATGATGATGCAATGCACAAAAACACATCGATTTTCTAGTAGTGGTTTTAGCGGGATGCCACAATTCGACACCACTAACAGGGGATCTCGCCCTCGAGATCCGCCTCATGGTACCGAGAAGAAGGTCGGCGATCTGAATCTTCTCGCTTCATGTAGATCCTCGCGACGTCACTAACAAGAGGTCGTTGTCCATGGTCGTCGAGAGAACACTCCGGAAACAAAGGGCGAAGGTAGAGGTATCAACAATTATATTTGACAATAAAATATAATTTGGTAAACCTATTAATTACAGTTTTCAATCCTATATTCACAATAAAATAGGTTTACCACATGATGAATAGGAGCATGTGTTGTTCATGCCAATGGAACCATCGCAAAACCTGATCATTGTGTCTTTTCGTACGATGTTTCTTTGTATCTTCTGGTGGTCCCCAATGCGACGACATCATCTACATCAGATCCGATGAAGCCCTGCATCACTCCTTTGTTTTCGAACCCCGCTTGTTGAGATCTTCAGTCTGATTTCGAGAGTTGATTTCATAATTCAACTATTCATGTACAGAGTAATATTTGAGTTGGGATCGAGTCATGACCATACCACTACTCTTATCATTCGCTTTTGTATATTGAATCGGTGGATCAAGCAATTTTACTCCTTCCACAGAAGTTAGAGGTGGCCTTATCTTCTGGTGCCTTTACCTTTGTCCTTTGTTCTCCGGAGAGTTCTCTTGACGAATGTGAGCAACGACCCTTGTTGGTGGTGTTGGTGATTTCAAGATGGAGAAAGAATCATTGTTAGTGGTGTCGCGAGGATCTACACGAAGCATGAAGAATCTGATCGTCGATCTTCTTCCCCGTACCATGAGGCGGATCTCGAGGGCGAGATACATTGTTAGTGGTGTCGAATTGTGGCATCTCGATAAAAACCACTACTAGAAAATCGCTGTGTTTTTGTGCATTGCATCATCATGACCTCATGCTCATGTCATCATGCCACATTGCATTTGAGCATCGTCATCATCATGCATGGTTTGTTTAAAAACTATTTTCAAAAATCCTGGTTTGGTTTTGTAAACGCCCCGTCTTTATTTCAAATTAAAACCCGGAATCTCCGTATTAATTTGTTTCGTCTACAATCAGCTTTCGAAAGCCCCGTTTTGAATAAATAAATATTTAAGTTGTTTTTAGGAGGCAGCCTGCCAGGCCCGAAAGCCCGGCCGACCACCTCCAAAAAAATCCCTAATCTACCCAACCCTAATCTACCCAGCCACTTCCTCCACCCCTCCACCTCACCCCGTCCTATCACAGCTCGACACCTCACCGCACCCCTCCACCTAATCACCATCACACGCACACCACGGCGCCAGCCACACACACCCTACCACCTGCCACTTCCACACCCCACAAGCACCCACCGCCGCCACACTCACCAACACGTCCCGCCCGGCCCCTGTCACGTTGCAGCACAAGCGCGCCACCACGCGAGACGCGCCTCTGCCAGCCCGCTACACCGTCTCGCCCCGCTAGCTGGCCCCACCCAGCCGCAGACACGCAAAAACGCGAGGCAAGCGCCAACCCCTCTCTCCTTCCCGCGCACAACCTCCGCACGCTCAGGCCCACCACCACGACGCCGCGTGACCACGACCAACACCTGCACGCAATCCCCCGCTCCCCTCCCTTGTCCGTTTCTCGATCGTGGGTCCCACCACCTGCCCTGGTCCCACTATCCCGCGTCGATACCGCATGGCTCACGCGAGTCCTGTCGCCACGCTCTAGTCCCCACCCCGTGTCGTCGTCCTCTCTGGCGTCCGCGGCCGCCTCTCCTCCCTCCACCGGCGCCGTTGCCGCCCGCGCCTCCCCTCAACCCCGCGTCTCGGTCTCGCCTCCTGCGTCGAGCCATCGTCTCCTCGCCCTCGCCTCGCTCGCCATCGCCGCCGCCCCTGCGAGCATCCTCGGCCCTAGCGTCTCGCGCCACCTCCTTCCCCCTCGAGCCCTAGAGCCCCGCCGCCTGTGCCTCGTCGACTGCCGGCTGCTCGAGCCCGTTCCCGTCCGCTTCAGGCCCCGCGAGCCCTGTGTCTGCCAACCTCTCAATCGTGCCTCCCTCATCCTCGCGTCGGCCGCTCTCCGCCGACATGCTCGCTCGCGACCTCCGGCTTGACCCTGCTCCTCGCTCCTCCCGCACGCCTCCCTTGTACCGGCTGCGTCTTCCTCCGCGAGCACCGGTGCCGTGCTGACCTCCATCTCTCGGTCGCGCCGGGCCTCCTCTCTGCCTTCTCCCGCAGTGCTATGGCAGCGCCGCCCTTCTCCACCCACCTCGCCCGCGTCTGGTCGTCGTCGCGGACCTCGGCCTCTGCATCGCCTACAGCGATGTCTGCCTGCTCGCCCCGCAGCGAGTCCCCACTCCGTGCCGCCGTGTGACCCTGCTTCCATCCACGTCCACCTCGCCCCTCCACCGCAATGTTTCCCGTCCAAACCACTTCGTCCAAGATGGACACCATAAGATCTACATCAAGCTATGTACTCGTGAGGTGGCAGGATACAACATGATCTTCTCGTTGGTTCGGTACATCGTAAGAATGGGCATGGCGACCCTCGTTAGACCTTCGACATGAACTTCCTCGGCAGGCACGACCACCAGACAAGGACTACCGATGAGAATCCGGCGCCACGCTGAGAACGCCTTCCCGGATCCGAAGACCGATCCCGCTGGCCCCGAACCTCTCGGAACCAAGACCTTCGCCCCAGATGTGTGACCCCTTTATCCGAGCCCTATTTTATAAATTGACATATATATGAATTGTTGCATATCAAATGTACATGCTTGCATACATATTTTGCGGGTCCGGGTTGTATAGTCGATTCACCTCATAATTAAATATGGAGACTATAAGCGGGCTATTCCTGTCCATTAACGCCTCCATTTAAATTTGTGTAGTGAACCGATGCCATGTTTTGCCTTGTTAATGCAACATTTAAATTGTGGGGGTTCTAAATAACTTGAACCTTATAATTAATTGTCGGGACCCCAGTTCCGCTTAATATTGCCTAATTGCACCGCATCTTGCCATCCATACATCATACCATAATCATGCTGGGTCTTCTGCCGTAGTATTAAATATTGCATCCGGTGTTTCTGTTAGTGCTTTGCTTCTTCACGGATTAGGCCGATGAGTTGATGCGAGTATCGACAAGTTCTCCGGATATGAACCTTCGGCTATGTTTTCCCAGGCGAGCATCTCCCCCCCTTCTACCTATTTTGCATTTATAGTCTTTATTTCCTCTTGTTGATCTATTGTTATCCGTGTTGCGATGCTTTAGTTCTGTACCCGATATATCCCGTGCACCTTCTATATTGCCTTGGACACCTCCTATTACCTGTTGTTTGGTAGATAGCTGGCCTTGCGAGTCATAGTTGCTTGCTCAGGTGCGATCTCGTGTTGTCGAGTACCACAGTTGTTGGAATGCTGGCAGATATATTATGATAGAGTTGATCATGACTTTAAATACAACTATTAAATTGTTGCGATAACTAATGAAAGAGGCACCGGTGGGCAATATATGCTATTTGGTTTTTATGTCCACTTGTGTCCCGTAGGCCCCAAGTACTTGATACCTGTTCCTTGACTATTTGCACTATCCACATCCGGGAGACCCTATGGGATCCCCCTGAGCTAGAGCTTGATTCATTTCTTATTTCTTGGGGACACAAACTAGTTTGGGGCTTTATTACTATCATGTACTTATACCATGCTTTACTGCTTTATTTACGATTGTGCGTGGAGCACCTGTACTGTTTAGGTTCATGACACGTTTTCGCTGTATCGACAAGCCTAGTCACACTTTTGGGTTCCCAGTTGTTTACAGCCGTCCACACAAACCTTGGGTCCATCTCGGAGCCGGCCAACTTCGTTGCGGGTAGCTTAATGGGGTGGCCCCCTGAAATATTTATGAATCCTAGGATTACTTTGTCGTGAAAGCCTTGTTGGGTTTTGAGTTGGTTTTTCCGAGGTTGATCGAGTGTGTGTTGCTATTTGTGCACCCCTGCAGGGTAAAACTTTCTGAAAGCCGTGTCCGCGGTTATGGACGACTCGGAGCATAGTATCTTGATCATAGACAAGCATAACTAAAGTAGTGCTATAAATTTGACTTAATATGTGACTAGCAATCAGATTCAAATACAAAGGAATGGACATTAAAAAAAATTCCAACAACTGGTGGAGCTAGGGTTTCTTGTGTCTTGTTATATCTGCCTAGTAAGTATTGCAACTCCAATGGAATTTGATAAAAGTGCCAATAACTGCTGGGTTTTTGGATTCCTTAGGACAATTATATCTGACTAGTAAATGTTCCAACTATAATGGAATGTTAACTAAAACTGCCCACTACTTATGCTATCAGGATGACTCATCCTATATATCTGACTAGTAAATGCTGCAACTATAATGGAATGAGTAAAACTGCCCACTATGTGAGTTCCTTGGTCCGACTTCCTCGTTTGGTCTCGAGGGGGAAATACCAGGATGGGTATGTTTGGTGTTAGTATCAGGTAGGATCCGAATAGGTCTTTCTTACCCCTCTCTAACAGCCGCCAGTGATATCGAGTCTCTATACGTTGTTTAGTGCCGCTGCGCTGCCGCTTCAGTCCACCATACCTATGTTGGCGAGAGCCGCCGAATTCTAGCCTCGCCGTGTACTGGCCTCAGTACTGACGCTCCTCTTTTTCCTTTCCCTTTGTCGGCACCCCTTTTGTTTTAGCAGGTTTGAGATCGAAGTCGTTAGCAGGGTTACCCTTCCGGCTTGGCCTGGGCAGGGTTATGGACGCCATTGGTTATTCTTCAGGGCTCTTAGCCCCATTTGCATCTTGTCCGTAGTCGGACGCTCTATCGTTTTCAAGGTGATTTGGATCTTTGTATAGTATATTTGTATTCTTGACTCATGGAGTCGTTGATGTATATATCTGTTCTGTGGGTCCCATCGAGGACTATTGTGTAATGGTATTACTTTGTTTTCCACCCGCACGAAAGTGCCTGGTGGACATCATTGAATCGTTTCTATGCGGGTTTGGCAGAAAGGGCTAAAACTTGCATAGGGCCAATCCGAGTGTGTTACATCTGCCCAAGCCCTCGCAGCACGTCGTAGTGGTGCTTCGAGTCTCGGTTTTAGGCCTTGTAGGATTAAACCATTTGCCCTTTCGACTTGTCCGTTAGCCTGTGGATGTGCAACTGACGCAATGTCAAGACGGACATTTTGTTCATTGCAGAATTCGGCCAATTCTCCCATAGAGAAATTACTCCCGTTGTTCGTATTAATACTATGCGGATAACCATACCGGATTATAACATCCTCGACAAATCTTATGGCTATTGCTTCATCACAACTAGTGACGGGTTTAGCCTCAATCTATTTGGTGAATTTATCCACCATCACTAAGAGGTGAGTAAATTCACTTGGAGCCCATTTAAACAGTCCTACCATGTCAAGCCCCAGACCGCGAAAGGCCATGTTATAGGTTTTGTTCGCAGCTGACCAGCTGGAACATGAGCTTGTTTGGCGTACTTTTGGCAGCCCTTGCACGTCTTGACTAATCGCTCGGCATCTGCCTAAGCTGTAAGCCAGAAAAAACCGTGTCTGAAAGCTTTTGCCACTAAAGATTTGGCTACAGCGTGGTGACCACACTCGTCTTCGTGGATTTGTCTTAGGATCTCTACTCCTTCTTCCGGAGATACACAGCGCTGAAAATCCCCAGAAACACTTCGCTTATAGAAGCTCGACAACATATAAGCAGAAATGATGTAGTTTGCGGGGTTTTTTAGTGTCGATTTGAAGGTAGCCAGGGGCGGAGGCAGAAAATAAGTTTTTTTTTGGGGGGGGTGGGTGGGTGGGGGGCCAATCAAAAAATTTGGCTCTTCCAAATTGTTTGGAGGGCAGAAATACAGTATTTCAAAAAATTTAAGACGTTTGGAATAAGAAAACAGGGATGTATTAACAAAATTCTGCATGTTAGTGGGCCAGGCCCCTGCTGGTACCCTGTCTCCACCACTCAAGGTGGCAGTGGAAAGATCCAGAACATGGCGGCGGCTGAGGTGCGCGCCGGTGGCCCAACCAGTGCAGCTAGACTCGTTTGATGATACATGGGAAGAGTCTAAGATATTTGATATACCAAACAAAGCTGTTTTGTTTGCCAAACTAGCAAACAGACTGTTGAATCGATCCGATGATGTGCATCAACAGCTAGCTCATGCTAGCTTGATCAATTCTTAGCATCGCACATACAAGCTAGGTTGGATGGTTCCATGCACGGCTACTGGCTGGCGGTGTGTGGGCGCGCACGATGGCGTGAACTGAACTTGCTGACGGAACAATTGACAGCGGTTGCAGCTAGCTCGACCGAACTTTGCCAGATGATTTCGAAGTGCTCAGTGCATGAAATCGGGAGCGGTTTGCGGAGGCGGGTAGCTGGATCCACCGAGAAGCAGAGGGCGTTTTGCAGACGGCAGCTGCACGGGGGCGGCGAGCAGTAGGGCAGCGTGGGCGGCGACGGTTCTAGGGGTCACGACAGAACCCGAGGGGACAGGGACAGAGACAAAGAGAGGATCTCACCATGGTCCTCTCGGCCGAGGTGACGAGCTGGAAGTTGATGGGGACGGCGACGAGATGAAGTTGACGGAGAGCGTCGGGTGCGCAGGGACGGCGATGACATCAGCGACGTGTTCCAAGCCTTCTCTTCCATGCTCCTTGTATCGCATGAGGACGTAGATGAAGCAGCGATGCTTGTGGCGTCACAACTCGAGCTGGCTCGTGACGGCAGCGACAAGGAAGTTAGGGCAAGGAAACGGTGGCGTCTCGATCTAGTCCAACTTGGAGAGAGGGAAGAGATAGGAAGAGAGTGGCTGAGGAGGCCTAGGACGCTCTTTGTTGCTGCTTTTGGTGAGGCCAGGACATGCGAGGCTGTAGGATAGGATCACGCGTGCGGCGTGCTGTGAACGTAGGGGAGGCTCATGTGCACTCGCTGAAGAAGATAAATAGGTTTGAGCATCTCTAGCGTATATTGTATCCCGCCTTGTACCGTAAAATAACCGTCAGTTTGTGGTATGAGATAGAAAAAGTGGCCATTCTAGATACACAAAACCGTACCGCATCCGATTTTTTTTACGGTTTCCCGCAAATCGTTGTTTCGGTGCCGCATATTTTCCGTACTGAGGGTTGCGGATGCGGGGAACAACAACCTTACTTTCGCTTTGTGCGAGCGACATTTCCGCTCCCGCTGTCGCCGCCATTTTCCGATCTTGTCGTCCTCACGCTTGTAGCCTTTCCCCACCGCGCTGCCGCCCACCCTCGCCGGCATGAGCACTCGCCAGCCTCTGCGCACCGATTCCACGACGGAATCCATGCTGGCAAACCCGCCCATCGTGGATGTCATCGATGACAACCTTGCGCTTGCGTCAGTGGCAAAACCGGCAAGGAAGAGACTAGGAGCACAACCCCGTGCAGCCGGTGGTTCGACTGGTCCACGGCCCTTCGGCGGTCGGAAGAAAATCAGCGGAACCAAGGCACCCTCCATTCCAAAGTCGAAGAAACCCGTGAGCCGGAAACCCCTCTCTGCGTGCACGCCGGTGACAGCGGCTCCCCCCTCGTCGCCCACCCAATTTGCCCCTGTTCCTAGAAGGTATGTGATCCCGTGATGATCTGATTGCGGGCAAATTCGCCCTAGATTTGTTGCACATCTCGCCTAGAATTTGATTGCCTTAAAATGACCATAAAATTCTGGTATTCATAGCGAGGATCTTCTATCAGTTCCGTGTTCGTTCGTTGACATGATGAACAACGCGACGGTGAATGTTCAGCCCTACCTGACGAGCCTGCTGAAGGTGCTACACGCGAGGGTGAAGGGGTGGGTGAAGGGGAGCAAGGAGTGCGTGAGACCGATGAGTGGGAAGACGATGAACTAGAAGAGGTGGACGAGGAGGCCTTCAATGCTGCTTAAGATAAGGTAAAATCAAAGAGATCGGCAAACTACACCGTGTACGAAGACACGACATTGATCCAGGCTTGGGAAGGTGTGTCCATGGATGCTGTCACTGGAACTGACCAATCCCGAAAGAAGTATTGGCAGCGGATTGATGACAATTTTTTCAAGCTAGTGCCGAAAGGATGCACTCGCACATTCAGATCTCTCCAAGGTCGGTGGAACATGATCAAACAATCTTGCAGTCATTGTGGTGACGCCTATGAGAAAGTCAAGACTCACCCCCTAGTAGGGTCAACATTGACGACTATGACAATGTTGCCCAACTTAGGTACAGGGATATGGCCGCGTCAAGGAACAAACCATTTGCTCTACATCAGTGCTGGGAATTTCTCAAGGACAGTGAGAAGTGGATGGTACGGGATCAAGAGGCACCACCTCCTAGAAACAGCGCTGCCATAAACTTGGAGGAAGATGACGAGGAGGAACATGAAGAAGCCAAAGCAAAAAAGAAAAAGGCCAGATGGTGAAAAGAAGGTGAAAGAAGAGATTAAGAAAAAGGTTGAGCACGAAAGATTGAGGGACAAGATTGATGAAATAATGAAACACAAGTTGCTAGTAGCACAACAACAAATGGAACCAAGCTCAAGTTAGCTGACAAGAGAGAAGAGACCAAACTGCAAATATGGCTTGCAACTCATGAAGATGAGAAGCGCAAAGCTGAGTTTGAGGAGAGGAGAATCTGTCTCGAAGAGGAAAAATGCTAGGGTAGCTGCAATTACAGACAAAACATGAGTGATGACCATAGACCCTGAGAAGATGGATCCGATCATAAAAGAGTGGTGGAAAGATCGAAGGAGACAGATCCTCGAGGCAAGGCAAGCTCGTAGAGCTTCTGCAAGTGCTACTACAAATGGTGGAGCTGATCATCAGGAAGCCTAGCATGTTTATTTTTCGTTCGCTCATGCTGTTGTATCTACGTGTTGTTGTAAAAGTTTAAAAAATTTGTATTGGTTTAAACTGTTGGTTTGCAGAGTCTGATTTGCAGTATACATTATTTTGCAGTACGCGAGATGGGGCAGAAGAGATGCAACATAACTGAACCGTAAAATGGAATATTTTTTTTTGCGGTTTAATATGCGGTCTGCCCCGCTCTTTCTCGAACCGCAAACCAGGTTTCCGGCTTACCGCATCTGTGTTTTGCAGTATCGCGGGATGCGGTATCTACTAGAGTTGCTCTTAGCTGAGATAGGTTCAGTCAAGGAAAAGACTCCTAGATCGATCTTTTAGAATTTGATTTTAGTTAGTCTTTGAATAATTAGAACTCTAGGAGGGCGACAAAAGAAAGAATCTGCAACAATTGTTTTTACAAAAACAAAATAGGATGTATATAGTATTACAAGGATTGGTATGTTGTAAAATAGAGGAAAAAGCAAATTGTAAATAGTCCAACTTGGATTATTTCTTTTAATTTTGCGATTTTAGTTTTCGACATACAAATGTGGTGTTGCTTAGGATAGGATAGAAGTAAGAAGGAAAAAATCTTTGCAAGATAGCACATGGTATAAAGATACAAAAGCATAATGGAAGGAAAGTGAAATAAAAGGATGGATATGATCACATACAACCAAAACAAGGTATAATACACACACAGCAAATATGGTTGATTTAGAAATTTGTGTGGAGACAACCACCTAGACAAGAGGATTTGCAAAGGGAAAAGAATAGAGAGAAGATCAACACAACAAGAATAAATAAAATAGGTAGAAATAATAATGGAGGAAGGAAAGGTATCATGCGCTCAAGTAGATGAAGTAGAGAAACAAAAAGGTATCAAGATTTAGAGAATCCACATGAATACATCCCCTTGTGGTGAGGATATCATTTTGCGGCCCGAAAGTTGAGACGTCGGTGCATAGAGGAGCCCTAGTTGCTTTTAATCACTATGATTCAAAAAGTTGGGGGGGGGGGGGTAATTGCCAAGAGGGGTATATCAAGTGAATGGTGGCCAAATGAAATATTTTTGAATCTTCCCTGTTAAGTCAGGATATTACATTACACTAGTTCCTGTCGTGCCCCTTCTTAGCCACCTTGCATGTGTCGTAGGGGAAAATCCATTGTTATACTTTCCTAACTCCCGACACTGAATATGTGTGCGGCGACAGTCCTTTTTCTCCCTTCCCCAGCATTGAATTCGATGACAGTGGAGGTCCTTTTTTCTCCCTCCCCAACACTAAATCTAGTGGAGCCGGCGATAGAGGCCCAGCATGTCTTGCTAGGTGAAGGTGGTAGCTAAGTCGACGACTGATTCGGGTCCGTCGGAGGCAGAGTCTTAGGCTCAACGAGAAGCAGCGGTGAGATCTTCAGCCCCAGTTAGCGAGAAGATCAGCCAGAAGTCTGCTCCCAAGGTAGCTACGAGCAGCGGGTTGAAGAGAAAAGCAAGGCTGGTGGCGGATTGTTCAGCGGCGGTGGGGGTTGCGGCACCCATATCTCGAAGAAAAAACCAGGGAGAAGAGTGAGAGGTGAATTTTTCTTATATGTACCATATCTTAGAAGTAGATTAGTTACTGCAAAATAGAATTGAATGAACTAAAAAGTCTATTTTTATCAAATTAGGCACAGCTTCGATACGATGAACCTATATGAGTTCATAGTTCATGTCCACCAGTACACTACAAAACTAGATTTTGGTTGCGAGAGGGTTGTGTTCTGGCAGGATGTGCATCTTCTTGTGAATTGCAAAGAGCTTGTGTTTGTTTTGTAGCTCGTAGATATGCTTCATGCTAGGATTCCTTGGGATTCTAGACAGAGGACAAAATTGGTGTGACGCAACATGAGTGATACCGATATGCAAATTGAGCACTCCCGTGGGTTTCAGATGGTTTGGGAGTGTTGTGCAGCTAGTCGTAATGTGAAAGTTGAAGCGATGATTGATGATATGTATGCAGATGCTGGAGCTCTTACTGCCAGATCTTCGGCTCCTAGAGACTACAAACCCATAGATGTTGATCTAGCTAAGTTTAGTATACACTTAGAGGTGGATTCATACATGGAAAAACTTGATGAGGGAGTTAATAAGCTAGTTTTGTCATATACTATGGAGATCACCAACGATTCTAAAAACATAACTCTTGATGAAAGGAGAGAGATGATCGGTAAGGAAATCAGTATTGGCCATAAGTAGATGGCACGACTCTGGTGGTGGCATCATAAGAAGCAGGAATTCATAGAGGTTTTGGATACTGAAGATCTGTTGCAGATTATGTGACGAAAGGAGCAAACCTGGAAGGTGTTCTTCCTAGCTACCCTATCTGATGTTGTTGATCAGGTTATAGTGGATGTAGAGGCCCCTGTAGTGGCTGAATAGAACGAGGTGATCGATGTTGATCAGATCTGATGAGAGCTCCTACCCAAGGCTTGTCATATGGACCGCGGGGTTCCCCTGGATGTATTTGTAACAAAGATTGTTGTTGCATTTAG
Source organism: Avena insularis (assembly GCA_023614405.1). Taxonomy (NCBI): domain Eukaryota; kingdom Viridiplantae; phylum Streptophyta; class Magnoliopsida; order Poales; family Poaceae; genus Avena; species Avena insularis. The sequence goes on along the minus strand of CM042688.1, from coordinate 241,798,660 downwards.
AACGTGTTTCTATGATTATGTTTGTTAAGAGACTGTGATATAATGATGTGCGAGTTGTTGAGATTTTCGGACATATCACTCACTGAAACCATCATTGATGTAAGAAGATATAAGTACATTGTAGTTAACATGATTATATTTCTTGAGATGATGTACTATACTTGTTTCTGTGATTATGTTTATTGAGAGATTGTACTGTACCGTTTTGTGAAACCATGGCTGAACAAGTGATGCATAAGTACCTTGTAGTTGACATGATTTTGTTTCTTGAGATGATGTAATATACTGATATGTTGCTATTAGTCAAAGAAATTGGGATGGAGGAAGTACAGGTTTAATATTTGAAATAAGAATGTAGGAAGAGAAAACCTATGAGGTAGGAGACAGTAATCCAATGAAAGGGCATGGTATCCATTAAACTATTCTAACATGCCAATTTAGTCAATGTTGCAGTGTGGCGTACTTCACTTTCCCCACTCTTTCGATCTCTCTCTCTGGTACTCACCTCATCTCTCTCCCCTCACCGTCGCTGATGCCGATGCATTTTCCATGCTGTCCTGGAACAACAAGGATGACCAATCGAGCAGCGACAACCTTCTCTTCGGCATTGAGTCTTCCTTCCCCTATATGAGTTCCTCAATTTTCTCGGCTAGGGTTAGGCATTATAATTCCCTGGATCTGAGCTCCATTTGTACATGCAATCATGTTCAATTCTAGATTTGTGTTTCCTTTTAGGTACCACAGGTGATCTACGACCCTGAATGGGAGGGCCTAGATCTCTATGGAGAAGTACCATGCCACCATGGGCTAAAATTGAGGATATATGTTGCATTCGAAGGCAGTAACACTGGAAGAAGGTTTTTGGGTTGTACAAATCAGGTTTGTTTACATTATGTGCAATGGTTACAAGAAAAATGCATCGTGTTATGTTCATAACATGATATTGTGTGTTTTTTAGGTTGGCCCCGTGTGTAAAGCAGTAGAGCGAGTGGATCTTGAGTGGACAGATGCACTTACAAAATGTTTGGCCCAGTTATGGGAGATGTATGAGTTTGAAAGGTCAGGGAGATTTACTGATGCTTTTGATGCAGCTGAAAAAAATTAAAAGTTTTTGGTACGAAATAAGGAGATGGAACAAGAACTCAAGAATTTGCAGTCAGAACTAAGTGACACAATCAATGGGAGCTTGGTTGTGGGAACTGCATAGAAGCTTTAGGATAGTCACATGTTGTTGATTCAGAATGCAGAAAAGGAGAGGGATCATCTCATGGAAGACATGAAGAAGCTACATTACTACATTGCAGATCTATAGAAGGAACCGAAGAAGGCACGCGAGGTGAAAAAGGAAAGACTACAAAGGATAAAGGAAATTCTAGATGGATAATTTATGCCGTGTCAATGCCTAAAACTACTTAACTGTAAGACTTGCGATTGCACTTTCTTAACTAAGCCAAACCCAATCCTTGAGAAAACTAATTTCAGATGAACACATATTTTGCATAGAGTTAAGTTCACGTTTACAAAATAACCACTACAGAGGATAAAACAGGCAATTCTGTACTAAATAGACATATGTTGGGTTCAAGCGAGCCTAGCCCAGAGCTGCTCGTTTTCCTTCCTAAGATCCTCAAGTATGAGGGTACATTCGATCTGGTTTGCTTTGGTTTTTACCTCCTCCCTCAGTACTTGGACGTGCACCTCCTGCAGGTTCAAGCGCTCCCTCTGGGATTCGAGAAGTTGGTTTGTAAGCTTACGATTTTCCTCCATGAGCCCCTTCATGATCTCCGTCTGCTTACTAGCTGAGGTGCGACCTTTCTTGTGAAGTTTCGCGTAGCCTGCGTTTTCCACCTTTAGATTGTGGCATTAGTCAAAAAGCACCACGACTTTAGCTCGTAGGTGGTCAAAGGCCAGCTTCCTAGAATTCTGCTTCTCCCTTTGGATGGCTATCTTGTCATTTAGCCAGGTCGCCAAGTCCGGGTTGAGATTTTTCCTCTTTCTATGCAACAAAAATATATGGTTTATTCAGTTCACCAGACCAAGGTGGTTAGTTTCCATAATTAACTGAATCAATTAGTGGCATAGTCATAATTTCAAAGAAGAAGCAATCTAGGACTAGTCAAAATTTTATAAATCGATTAGTGGCACTATCATAATTTCAATTTCAACCTAGGTTTTTTGCAGTTTAGGCTGCTGTTGGTTTTTCCAATGTCACTAAATAGTAGTGGAAGACTCATAATGAAGAAACAAACTTACATACAAAAATGGAAAGAGCTCATGGTGTCCATTCATGAACTTGAACACCAACCCATGTCCAGATAGATAAGGAGTTGCTCTAGGATTCCTTAAATGCACGATATATATATATATATATTACAATAAGAGTGGAGCACGAATTGAGATTCATGCCCCCTCTAATGGGAATCAGACTTGGGCATTGCCCAATACACCTCTAGATCAGCCCTTATCTCCTTGTTCTCTTTCCGAATACCCTCGAGTACAATGATCCCTCGGCTCATGTGCTCCTTCATCCCTTTCACTGCATCCAGACAATGGTTTGTCTCATGGTAGGATTGTATGTCAGCCTTTGACAGGGGTATATCCTACAGGTACTCAAGCTTGGTATATACGGTCCAAATACATACAGGCCCACGGTGTCGCCAAGGCCCGGATGAAGGAACTCGAGTAACCTACAGACTCTCGATTGCTTGAAGAACAAGAAGAAGCTAAAGCTAGAAAGATTAAAGGGAAAAACCCTAACTTGTAACTGACTCGACCTGCTACCCGAGACCTAGCCTATCTATATAACGGCTAAGAGGGGGCAGCGAGAAGGACACACGCAACCCTAGTTTCCACAACCTTCGCCAGATTACATCTGCACACCATTGTAATTTTCGACTCCCTCAATAATTCCACGAGCAGACAAGCAGGAGTAGGGACCTCTACGAGGCCTGGACCTGGGTAAATCCTTTGTCCCCTATGTGCTTGTTTGATAGCCGATAGATGTCTCCAGCGCTCCCTCCTTCTCCAAAACCCAAGCCCATAACAATGGGCATTGACGAGTTAAACCCTCGTCAATTGGCGCCGTCTGTGGGAATTGGGAATGCTGATGTTGCGGCTTCTTCGGCCCCATCAACTGCGATCTACAACTCTGCAATAACGGAGATTCGTCAGCTCTTCGGCGCCTTTGACTTCACCTTCCACACGCCGGCCACCCTCCCGGCCTTCGAGTCTGTGGGAGCTTCCGCTTCCAAGTTGGTCAGATGGGCACGCTTCGCATGCCTGATCAGCCGACAACACCAGCGATTGCCCCGGCATCATGGTTCCCTCCATCGATCGGCACCCTCAGCAAGCTCAACGCTCCGGTGGCAGTCGAGAACACGGTCAGCGACAGCAGTCGCGACTCCGATCTAAGCGATCTGGCCACTGAAGATGGAACCAACGGTTCTGGATCTGAAAGTTGCGGAAGCAACAGCTTCCCCAATCACTTCATGTGTGCCGTCATCAACGCAGGCGACACCTCTGCCAATCGCAGCAGCGGTGGTAACACCGGCAACAACACTGATCCACCCAATCGCGGCAACAGTGGTAACACCGGTAACGGCAACGATCCACCCAATGCCAGCAACGGTGGCAACGTTGACAACGGCGGTAACGGCGGCAACGGAGGAGCAGTCGAGCCTCCTAGCATGATCAACAAGCAAACCGGCGAATGCGTCGTGATCAGGCTCAACGAGCAAGAGTGGGATCGCTGCCGTGAAGCCCTACGGGGTGCACCTCTACCCTTCGGGTCCCCGCAGGAACTGCTGATGGGCTACCACTAGCTCCTAAAAGAGGAATTCAAGCACCAAAAACAAGAAATCGCGCAACTTGAGGCGCAGAAAAAGGCAGCAGACGAGTCGAGCCTTCGCCGTGCTAGGCTCTCCTCCTACGGAGGATCCTCCTCAAGAGGCAACGAGTACCTCGCCAAGAAGAGGCAGTCGTGGATGGCTCACCTCACCGAACAAGAGCCCATAGCAGCCATGAAAGTCCTCGACTTCGTCTCTATGACAGTTGACACGAGAGGCAACGTGGTTCCCAGGACGCCACAGGCTGCGGTGACAGCAGCCACCATGTACCTCCTCAATAACCAGCTGCCAGTTGGAGATCCCCGAACCGGCATGCACCGATCTACGATCTCGGATTTGGGGTTAATCGAGGCCGCCCTCGACAAGGAGCCGGTACCAGACCCAAAAAAGGTCAAAGTGCTAGCAAAGCACTACTCCTCGCCCTCGTCCAGCGATGACAGTCACGACCTGTCTCGACGCTGCCGCTCACGGCGACACGACCGCGACTACGATGCGCGCGACGACCTCACGCAGCGCAAGATTGACAAGTCAAGGGCATGACGTGCTCGGTCGACTGACTCGGAAGAGGAAGATGGGGAGCTCTGCGGCGCCAGATGCTTCAGCAGAGCCATTAGGCAGAAGTGAATGCCTAAAGGGTTTAAACTCCCATCGGAGAACCCGAAATTCGATGGTCTACAGGAACCTAAGATCTGGCTAGAGGACCACATCTCCTCCGTCAGGCTACACGGAGGCAGTCGAAGTACTGCCATGCAATGCTTGCAGCTACAGCTGCAGGGCGCTGCCCGGGCATTGCTCAATAATCTCCCACGCGGATCCATTCGCAGTTGGGATGAGCTGTTCTACAGCTTCGTGCGCAACTTTAAGGGCACGTACAAACGGCCCACCTCAATCGAAGAACTGAGATGCTGCCAGCAAAGATCTGGCGAATCGCTGCGCTCTTACATCCAAAGATGGTCCATCATCAAGAACTCCGTGGAGAACATCTCGGAAGACCGCGTTATTGATGCATTCAACGGTGGTGTCCGCCGCATGGAACTCAGGGAGGAGCTAGGCCGCTCAAAGCCCCAGACCATCGACCACCTGATGGAGATCGCGAATCGGTGGGTCGATGGAGAAGATTCGGTGAAGAATCACGTTCACTCCGACGAGGAGGCGGAACTCGAACACAGACGCGACCGCCGAGGAAAGCTGGCAATGACGTCAATATGGTCACAGCCGGCTACACCGATAGACGCGACGATAACCGCAACAGCGGATACCACAGCGGCGGATACCGCGACTCCGGGAAAACCATGCAAGTGTGGCAACGCCGCAATCATGATGAGGCACCCCGACCTCCATCGAGGAAAAACTGTCCGGGGCCATGCACGGTACACTTCTACATCGACAAGCATGATGGCAAGAGAAAGTCCAGCCACCTCCTCAAGGACTTCCGCGAGTTCCTCAAGCTACACGAGGGATTGGTTCGGATGAACCGCAACACAGTCGAAAGAGGATACGGAGCCGCTCCAGGCGCCGTGGCACATGGCGCACCGCCACCACCACCCGGTCCACCCCCGAACGGAGCTGCACCGGACCAGCACCACGGAGGCGAACCGTACCCACGGGCAATGGGTACCATGATGATCCAGAAGGGGCGCCCCTCCAACAGGGTGCAGAAGGCCATCACTCGCCAAGTCAACTTGGCCACGCACTCGCCACCATCCACCACTGAGTACCTCAGTGGCAGCGAGTCGTGCATTATCTTCGACAAACACGACCACCCGCCTCAAGTACCTCGCCCAGGTCATTGCCCCCTCGTACTCGAGGCGCAAATTGGAGGCTTCGACATGAGTCGCGTCTTCATGGACGGCGGAAGCGGCATCAACCTCATATTCGCGAGTACCTTGCGAGCAATGAGGATCCCTCTAACCTGCTTGGAGGCATCGGACACAATGATCCATGACATCGTCCTAGGGAAAGGCGTATACCCCCTAGGCAAAATCAACCTCGACGTCATCTTTGGCACGCCGAAGAACTTCCGGCGCGAGCGCATCGACTTTGAGGTCGTCGACTGGCCCTCACAATACCATTGCATCCTTGGGCGCGTCGCATTCGCCAGGTTCATGGCAGTACCCCACTACGCCTACCTGCAGATGAAAATGCCAGGTCCCAACGACGTCATAATGATCAACGGGAACTTTGAGCGATCTGATGCTTGTGACAGGGAATTCAACAGAATCTCCCAGTCCTTCGGCATGCAGGAGGAACTCGCAAGACTGAAAGAGACGACAGACAACAGTCTGCCTCCCTTGAGTAGGCCAAGCTCACCTGATCTCTCCTTCGACTCATCCGTGCACACAAAGAAGGTGCAGGTCCATCCATCGGATCCCGCCAAGACGGCCCTCATCGCCAACAACCTGAGTCCCGCATAGGAACTCGCGCTCGTCGAATTCCTCCGTGAGCACTGGGAAACTTTTTCCTGGTGTCCTGCGGACATGCCAGGAGTTCCCATTGAATTCGCCGAGCACGCACTCAACGTCAACCCCGACGCAAGGGCAGTCAAGCAAACAATCAGGCGTTCTACCAGCGCAGCCGGAACGGAATGGAGATCAACAGACTCCTCGAGGCCAAGTTCATACGCGAGATCAAGGAAAGCACTTGGCTCGCCAATACGGAGCTGGTACCAAAAAAGGACACAGACATCCTATGGATGTGTGTGGACTTCACTTCTTTAAACAAGTACTGCCCAAAAGATCACTTCCCGCTGCCACGGATCGACCAGATCATCGACTCCACTACAGGATGCGAGCGCCTCTACTTCCTCGACGCCTACTCAGGCTATAATCAAATTCGAATGAAGGAGGAAGATCAGGAGAAAACAGCGTTTACAACACCCTTTGGTGTGTTCTGCAACAACACAATGCCCTTCGGGCTAAAAAACGCGGGAGCCACCTACCAGCGATGCATGCAGGCTTTCCTCAAGGAACAACTAGGTCGCAACATCCAAGTCTATGTCGACGACATAGTAATCAAGACCAAGGAGGAAGCCTCTCTAATCCACGATTTGCACGAAACCTTCGCCAACCTCGATCACTACCGGATCAAGCTCAATCCGGAAAAATGCGCCTTCGGCGTACCATCTGGGCAGCTACTCGGATATCTCATCTCCGCAAGGGGGATCGAGGCGAACCCGAAGAAGATAAAAGCCATACTGGCCATGGAGAAGCCGAAGAACATAAGAGGCGTCCAGCAACTAGATGGACGAATCGCGGCCCTCAGTCGATTTATCAGTCGGATGGGTGACAAGGCACTGCCCTTCTACCAGGTCCTCCACAAAGCCGAAAAATTCGAGTGGACCAATGAAGCGCAAGAAGCATTCGAAGATCTCAAGCGCTTGCTATCCACCTCCCCAGTACTGGTGACTCCACGAGAAAGGGAACCACTGTTGCTGTACATCTCCGCCACTAACCAGGTGGTCAGCACAGTGCTCATCGTCGAGCGAGCCGAGGAAAACAAAGTCCACGGCGTACAACACCCGGTATACTACCTCAGCGAGGTCCTCACGCCAACAAAACAGCGGTACCCGCACTACCAGAAGCTGGCGTACGGCGTCTTTATGACCGCCCGGTGACTGCGCCACTACTTTCAAGAACACCCAATCGTGGTAGTCAACGACGCCCCGTTGGGGCATATCCTCAATAACCCCGACGCCACGGGGCGAGTCGCTCTTTGGGGAATAGAGCTGTCTCCACGAGACATCACATACGAAAAACACGACGCCATCAAGTCGCAAGTGCTCCCTGACTTTCTCATGCACTGGATGGAGAACCAGCTCTCGGACAAGCCAGATATGTCCTACCTCTAGACAATGCACTTTGATGGGTCCAAACAAAAAGACGGAGCAGGCGCATGTGTCATATTGACATCACCTGAAGGGGACAAGCTGAAATATATCCTGCGAATGCAGTTCACAGCCTCAAACAACGAGGCTGAATACGAGGCCCTGTTGCATGGGATGAGGATGGCAAAAGCTTGTGGTGCTAAAAGTCTCATCATATATGGCGACTCCAAGGTGGTCGTCAACCAAACAATGCACGAGTGCGACGCACTGAACGACAACATGATTGCGTACCGCGACCTCTACGATACACTTGAAGGAGACTTTGATGCTTGCGAGTTGCGACACATAGGTCGTGAAAGCAACGAGAAGGTGGAAACACTCGCCAACATAGGCTCTACCTGCGCCCCCATACCACCTGGGGTATTTCTCGAGCGCATATGCGAACGATCCATCAAGCCAAAGGCCGTAGAGAAGAAAACAAGCGCAACCATGGACTCGGGGGCCACGCCACCCAATGAGCCAATGGCACTCGATGACTTGGACCTGGACATAGGACTCGAGGGACCAATGAGCGTCATGATGACCGAGCAATCTTGGACGCAGCCGTACATTACGTACCTCCTCAGTAAGAGACTATAGGACGATCCGATAGATGCACGGCACATTGTGCGGTGCTCTAAGGCATTCGCCATTCTCAACGGCGAACTGTATAAACGCAACATCACCGGAGTGCTACAACGATGCATCTCCATAGCCGACGGAAGAGCAATTCTCCTCGACATCCATGAAGGGACCTGCGGGCATCACGTAGGCAGTCGCGCCCTCATCGCCAAAGCTCTACGAGCTGGATTTTACTGGCCCATGGCCATGCGCGACGCCAAGGACATAGTCCAAAAATGCAATGCTTGCCAGTGATTCACGGACAAGCCACACGCACCAGGCGCAAAGCTACGGTCTATTCCATTGGCCTGGCCCTTCGCACAGTGGGGGCTCGACATGATTGGCAAGCTGCCAAGATCCTCGCGTGGAGGCTACGTCTACCTCTTGGTGGTAGTTGACAAATTCACCAAGTGGATCGAGGCCATGCCAATGGCCAACCAATCAGGGTACATCGTAGTCAAGTTCTTCGAGTCCATCGTCTACCGCTTCGGCGTGCCGCACAACATCATTACTGACAACAGGACGAACTTCACATCCAAGGAGTTCCAAGAATTCTACGAGTACCTGGGGATCTACATCAGCTACGCCTTAGTAGCGCATCCACAGACCAACGGTTAGGTGGAAAAAGCAAACGGCCTCGTCTGCAGCCGCATCAAGAAGCGACTCCTGCGACCACACAAACAAGCGGCGGGTTGCTGGCCAGATGAGCTGCAATCCGTACTCTGGAGTCTACGTACAACTCCAAACAGCGCCACGGGCTACACGGCAGTCTATATGGTGCACGGAGCAGAAGCAGTACTACCCGCCGAGGTATGGTACAAGGCGCCGCGCGTGGTCGCCTACAGCGAACAAGAGTCATCTCTTGCACTCAAAGACTGCGTCGACCTCCTCGACGAAGCAAGAGAAATCGCTGCAGAAAGATCTACGATCTACCAGCAGAACCTGCGCAACTACCACAGTAGAAGGCTTCGCCCCAGATCATTCGTCGAAGGTGACCTGGTCCTACGACTGAAGCAGCAGGGACATCTCAAGCTCGAGTCCCCCTGGGAAGGACCGTACGTGATTACAGAAGTAATCCCAGGTGGCGCCTATCGCCTTCAAGATTTAGAGACAGGAGTCGCATACTCCAACCCTTGGAACGTCGCACAACTGCGACACTTCTACCCTTAGTCGTTTTCTTTACTTTTACATCGCAAATAAGGCTACTTAGCCACACATTGTACTTCGTACTATTCTTCGAATAAATAAAAGCTAAGTGCCCCGAAACTCTGTGTTCTCCTTTACTTTGTCAATTTTCATACTCGGGGGCTGTGCCACCCTATACACATGTGTTCTTCGAACCAAAACGCGACATCCTGAGTAGATGGTACATCAATCGAACCCCTTAACACAAACTCAACCCAGCTGCAACGCACCTGATAGGTTGACAAGGGAACGAGATGAAAGGATGGCCAGGCTAACGAAAAGGACTCGGAAAAGTGCAACGCACCTCGCGCTCACAAAGCTCCTTATGCACATTCGACAATAAATTATCTACAACATCTATACGAACTTTACAACACAAGTACACTTATGTGCAGGATACATATTTGGCTACCCTTGCAATAGAAGAACATTAGTTTGTTCCTCGAAGAAGTCGACAATTTCCTCGGCTGGGCGGTCCACCGCCTGATAGTGCGGCACCATATTCCAGGAAGACCCTGCTGGTGGCGCCGGCGGCCCAGAGGCAATGGCGGCAATATCTACGTCAGGCCTGTGCAAACGCACCATCGAGAGGGTAGCCTTGGCACCAGCCACCAACTGCTGCCTCACGCACTCGCGAACCATGGATAGATCTTGAAATTTGGCAAGAAGAGCCAACAGGCTTGACAGAGCATCGTCCAGCGGGAACATAGCCCGATAAATGCTTTTCAAGCACAACTGTGACTTCTTCAGGAAGAGCAGCACTCGTGATGCGCGATCCTGCAGGGTCGCCAACACAGTCGCACAATCATGATCTACCCAGAAGTATCCACTCTCTTGAAGTTGTTCCTGGGTGAGATCATGAAGGCAAATGGCAATTCTATCCCTCTCCTCCCGCGGATGGCGCGCGCTAACAACTACACGAAGCAGCATCAATAGCATGAGTACAACGTACCTCTTCAAGTGACCGCAAAGGAAAAGATGAGGAAAAAGCAAACTAACACTTAAATTGGTCGCCCAGCTGCGTCACCTCGCCAAGCAAATATTGCTCGCGGGAGGCGGCTTTTTCAGCCTTCGACTTCCACACGTCCGTGCTACCATGGATCACGGGCAATTCACGATCCAGCTGCTTAACGCGATCACTAAGTCACGAAAGCAAGGAGAACTCCTCTACCCTGGAGCGCGGTGGTGCCACTGTATCTTCAAGAGATGGCGAGTCCTGGGTTCCCCCCATAGGATCACTTGATGTACCCTACCAAGTCAAGACAAAGGCAAATAAGGCGACCAACTTAACACAAAGGCAAAAGTAATAGATGCATTCAAGATCAGCATAAAGTATTCACAAACACACTCGCTAGCAGGCATGTTCTCAGACCAAAAGGACAATTCATTAACTATTACAAAAAGCTAACTACGGAGCAACTGGCTTCATCAAGTCCGTGGCAGTATCAGACGCCACTAACTTTCCGCCAGCCCCTGAGGCCGAAGCTTTCCCCGCCTTCTTCCCATGTTGGAGTTCCTCCGAATACTTGGCAACGGTATTTATCAAAGAATGGCCATATTTGGCACAGGCAGTCGCGAAAGGAGCAAAGACTACCTGCTGACCGTCTGCGCCAACAGGCATCGCGTTCGACACCGCAGAGGGATCTATCTTGACTCCGTGGGCTTGCACCATGGCGAGTGACATGGTCGTGCCAGCCGCGCGGAGGGAGTTCTTGTAGGTGGCAGGCACACCGCCGGCGAGTGACTCCACCAGCTCGTCCACATTATCGACCAGCTCCGCCTTCGACATCAACTCCTCCCAGAGGTGACTAAGGGTGACCTTGTCCTTGGACAATGTATTTTGGACAGCGGCGCTACGATCCTCGACTGCAGACCCCGCGCCTGCCAGAGCGTCATCGCGACGAAGGGCCTGCGGGTCAAAGCTCAAATCGCCAGCATCTGCACAGAAATCCCACACATGGATGAAATCTCTAGCGCCACCGGCAAAACTCCATATGCAGAGAAGGACAACAATAAAATATCTACCAGCAAAGGTACCTGAGAGGGCCTTGGCGACTGAGAACAGTTGCTCTTTGAACAACTTTTCCCTAGCTGCAAAGGAGGCACATAGATCCTCTTCGCGCTTCCGTGCATCATCATGAGCCATGATTGCCTCGTCGCGCCCCTTCACATCCGCGGCTAATGTCTTTTCCAAGGTGGCGATGTTGCGCAGTAAAGCGTTATGCTTAGCTACATGGCAACCAAAAGTTGACTATCAGTCAACTATACCAAAAGAAGGAGGAGACGAAAAAGAATAAGTGTAGAACACTCACTTTCGACCACGCGGTGACGCGTTTCTAGCATTGCATGCTAGCGACCCATCACCATCACCTGCTCTGCCACTTGCGCGGCTGCCTTTACAAGGAGCTGTCGCACAAACAAGGAATCAGAGAAGGCAACAGAGAACGTCGACTACCATACTAAAAAGAAGGAAAGATATATTTACATGGTCCTCTGGCGACTCCGAAGAAGTTTGCTGAACGGTCATCCGAGCAACCATTCGATTTTCCCCTACGTGAGGAGAGCTCGAAGAATTGTGCCCGGAGTGGGTCGCCGCCGGAGGGGAAGGAGCACGCTCGACCTTTACCTTGGACCTTGAAGTCGCGACTCCCTATTCCTTCAAAAACTCAACGTCGCTAGAACATGACGACGCCTCTTGACTACAAGACCGAATCCACATTGGGAAATGGCAAACTCCACGGCAAAGTCAACAAGAAGAAAACAGAAAAGAATGGATGACTTAGCAAACTTACCAGTCAAACTTGTCAAGATCAAAAGTGGTCGCCGCCGACTCCGACGAAGACTCCTTGGGAAATCGCATCTTCTTGCGAGAAGACGGTGCCACAGCCCTCACAGGAATGGCTGGAATTGGCGACTCCGCGCCAATAGCCGTGCCTCCTGGAGTCGAAGGAGTCGACGCGTCAGAGTCCTCGCTACGTGAACGCTTGCAAGTATCCGGGCTCTCCGACTCGGTGGCTTCCTCTTCCACATCAGAAGGGACAGTCGACTCAGACTTGTCCTCTTCCAAAGCTTCGCGAGGAATAATCCCCTCAGGGAGAGGAGGCATACAAGGCGACACCGCCCAATCCTGCATACAAACAGAACAAGTAAGCAAACAGAAAAGCAATCGTGAAAATAAGCTACTGCATAGCACAATTATACCTCAGGAGGAGGATTCTAAGCATCAAAAGGAGGAACAACTGGTTCACTTGGAAGCACATCCTTGACAGTGCACTTCGTGACCAGTCGAATCCTCTTATCCACCTCACTCGCGGACATGCCATCGGCAGACACGCGAGTGGCATCATCAATGCCACTCCATTGAAACATGGGATGGACTCTATCTTGGAGAGGCTGGACGCGACAGCGCAACCAAGTTCTGATAAGAGCGCAGCCTCCCTCTTTTGCGCCTATGCAACTTTCGAGGTCGCAGACGCGCTGATACAGCACGTCCGTCTCCACGAGTTCGCCAGGCATAACTACGTTCTTCCAAGAATGCATCTTCTTGCCGGGAGTCACCGGATTGAAGGGCGCGAGTCCAAAGTGCTCATCTTTGGCCTTCTGATCGTGGACATAGAACCATTTGTCCCTCCATCCCTGGATGGACTTGGTAAGCTTGATGTCGAAGTAGGTGGCGGATGGGTCGACGTGGATTCCGCAACCACCTATGTCATAAACTAAAGAGCCAGATGCGGACTGACGCTTCAATTTAAACAAGCGCTTGGAAAGACCAAAGTGTGGCTCGATTCCGAGCCAGCACTCGCAAAGGGTGATGAAGCAGGTGATGTGGAGAATAGAATTTGGGGACAGCTGATGGAGCTGGACCCCGTAGAAGCAAAGAAGACCCCTAAGAAAGGGGTGGAGAGGCAAGGAGAGACCGCAAATGACGAATGCGAGAAACATCACTCGAAAACCAGCGAGAGGGGCAGGAATGGTCTCACCACTGGGGACGCACGCATCAGCGACTGCCGCAGAAATAACTCCATCATGGCGAAGAAGATGGAGATCCGACGCCTTGATGATGGAGGGGTGCCATGCACCATTTGTCATGCGGGTTCCCGCGACCTTCTTCTTCCCGCCGGTGGTGGCGCTGGTGCCCGTAGCAGCGGAGCCACCCTTCTTCTTCGTCGCGGCAACAGTGGCCGCGGAATTAGCGGCAGCACCTCCTTTCTTCTTTCCCATTGCACGGGGGCGATGAGAGCACAGAAAGTAGCTTGGAAACGAACGGAGGTGGTCCAGCGCTGTGAAGGAGACGAGCGCAGGAAAGCAGAAGATCAGCAGCAATGGCAATGGCAGCAAGGACGAAAGAGTGCAGATGGAAAATTACCGTTGCAGCGCCGCTACTTAACCCTTGGAAGATGCAATCCAACGGCTGACAAAAACCCTATTGGACGCGTGGCACACATCGCGTTGGACACGTGGAGAAGAGGAAGCGCGAACCGTCCCCCCACTACTACCATTACACGCGGAAATCGAGGAGGCACGGTTAAAAATAAGATTACGCACGCCCAGTCAAATCAAAGTTAGAAAGTGGGACCCACCGCTCGTCACGTCCCGTCAAACTCGCTCACGCGGGCAACTGAGGTCATACAAGCATCAACACTGACGTCATCAAGGCGACGCAGTGGAAAACTTCGACTATTTTTAGTCCTTGCTAGAGTCTTCGACTCCACCAAGCACTCGGGGGCTACTCCCATAGGGAACGCTGGTCGCGCACCCTACGACATTTTCTTTTCTTGTTGCAGGAACATGTACAATCACAAAGCAAACCCAACCACTCGAAACACAGTTCGATTACGGACATGGGTTACTCCCATAGGGAGTGCCTAAAACAAATTTTACTGAAACAAGCAAGCAAAAGACGATAGCAGTCGCAAAAGTGTTTTAGTCCCTGCCTAAGTCTTCGATTGAAACAAGCAAGCAAAAGACGACAGCAGTCGCAAAAGTGTTTTAGTCCCTGCCTAAGTCTTCGACTGAAACAAGCAAGCAAAACACGACAGCAGTCGCAAAAGTTCTTTAGTCCCTGCCTGAGTCTTCGACTCAACCAGGCACTCGGGGGCTACTCCCATAGGGAGCGCTAGTCGCGCACCCTATGATTATTTGCACAAAAATTGTGTGTCGATAACATCCGCATTCGCAACCCTTGGCGACACCGCCTCAGAAATTTTCCCTATAAAGAGACTACGTCTCCTGGGACGCCCGAATCGTCTCCGCGATGATAAAATTCGGATGCCGCGCTTACGACGTGAAGGTAAGACCTGAATAAGGCCTGGCAACGCATTTAACTGCGCACTACCAGAAATGTATCCGTGCCTACAGGAACGATGAATATGCCTTGATGGACGCGTCGAGTGGTCACACCCATATAACTGGAATTCGACTCCTGTAAGACCTCCGCGGCCTGGGTCAAATTACACCAGCACTTTTCCGGATTCGAGTCCGGAGACTCGAATTTGAGTAGCTTACGTTGTTTCACCCTAAGGTGGTTAACTAATAGCGATACTTCGGTTATATCAGGCACGTATATCAACAATCCCTATGACACAAATAAAAGCAATCGAGATGTACTCATTTAGGCACTCGAAGGCTTCAAAAAGTCCGAGTCGAATCTACGATTCCACTGGACACTCGGGGGCTACTGACATGGGTATATCCTACAGGTACTCGAGCTTGGTATATACGGTCCAAATACATACAAGCCCACGGTGTCGCCAAGGCCCGGATGAAGGAACTCGAGTAACCTAGCGACTCTCGATTGCTTGAAGAACAAGAAGAAGCTAAAGATAGAAAGATTAAAGGGAAAAACCCTAACTTGTAACCGACTCGACCTGCTACCCAAGACCTAGCCTATCTATATAAAGGCTAGTAGGGGGCAGCGAGAAGGACACGCACAACCCTAGTTTCCACAACCTTCGCCAGATTACATCGGCGCACCATTGTAACTTTCGACTCCCTCAAAAATTCCACGAGCAGACAAGCAGGAGTAGGGACCTCTACGAGGCCTGAACCTAGGTAAATCCTTTGTCCCCTGTGTGCTTGTTTGCTAGCCTATAGATGTCTCTAGCGCTCCCTCCTTCTCCAAAACCCAAGTCCATGACAATGGGCATTGAGGAGTTAAACCCTCGTCAGCCTTTGTTTCGCTGATGCGTCCTCTAAGTGCCTTAGAGATTTCCTCCTACTGGAGGGTGCATCTTATCTGGAGATTCTTCTTGTCCTCCATGAGCTCATTGATTATATTTATGGCATGTTCTTGCTTGTTCAAGTTATGGTCGAGCAGCTTCTGTAGCCTCATGATGTCACTTGCAAAATCGAGTGAGATCTCCTACTACAGAGATAAACGCATACGTAGGCTTTCATTAGCATGGGTGACGGAGCATGCACGCTCCTGTTTGTTGTCAATCTTGGCATTGATCGTGGCCACCTTATCACGGTACTCGGCCTTCACGCGCTGCATCGTTCATGTTATTTGAAATAGAAATTTTACAATTCTACTCTAGGTTCTAGGGGAAAACTAATAGAAATCACAAAATACCCATTAAATCTATGAACTGTAGTATTAAAAAGACTAAGAGATCTAGTCATAATCATGAAAACTAATCCAAATCACATAATCCCATTGAATCTATGAATAGCCGTATTAAAAAAAGACCAAGCGGTCCAGTCATAATCATGAAAAGTAATACAACTCACAAAAACTCCAATGCAGGGCAGAGACGGTCGAAGAAATCCACACTAATACTCAAAGAAATAAAATTGTGGAGATTTTCTACCTCGCTGAGACGTGGAACGGGGTCGAATGGGTCCTACAACACCGTCGTTGTGGTGGATTCTGGGTCCACGGACGGCCTGCAATACGTAGAAGAGGAAGAGGAGGAAGAAGAAGAATAACAAGAAGAAGCAAGATAAGATCATGATGGAGAAGAAGATGGGGAAGAAGTACAAGAAGAAGACCGTATTGGGAGGATCCCTCGCCTGCTAGATCATCCGGCGCCATTGTCCGGAGAGATTGGGCCTCTATGAGAGGGGGATCTTGAGGGGCTAGTAGAGCAAGAACTTCTAGGTGGCAATCCCTCTCCTTATTGTCCGCGCGGATGGTCCACCGGACTCTCCTTAGGGGATCCATGGCTCGCAGGGGGAGGGAGGTGGTGGCAAGAGGAAGAACAAAGTGATTAGTGTGGGAGCAGAGTCAAAGAGTACAAGCTGTGGTCCAGTATTATACAACACCACCGTCTACCTTCTCAAAGAAGCTAAGGAACCGATGGGACTCGATTGGACTTGCATTTATTGTGATGGACAGTTCAATGGGCTTCGGCACAGCCTAAATTCCAGCAGATAATAAAAGTAGTGGGACCTTCCCTTAAAAAAGGAGTGGGCACAGGTGGCAATCACGGTCACGGGCAACAGCGTGCACGTCCCGTGTGCGTGCTTGTAGAGCGTGTGTCACATATTGACAGGGCAATGACGTGCGCTACTGTTGCACGAACACATCGAAACGTCGAACTCCACGTTGATAGGCATGCATGTTGAACTCCACATCGACAGGAATGCACGAGATATTTAAGAGTCTAGAATACATTGTGACACTTTTGTTGTGATAAAATCACATTCAGTATGCGAGATAATGTATTTTTAATAATCGACAAATTCATGCACATACACGACACATGAACTAACGCGTAAAACCGCTGCTCGCCCCTTTATCAGATCGACACCCAACTCTGTGTACCCGCCATTGCTCATTCCGATCAACTTCCTCGAGCATGATGGCCCCTCAGCGTGGTAATGACAGATCCAAGCCAGCCGCTGGCCATCCTGCGTCCCCTGCTCTTTGCGGCATTGTTCGTGCCCGTGAGTCACCAACTGAGGCACCACGTCGTGTCCAACCGTGCAGGATCCACCAACATCAACACTCGAGGACAGCGCAACATCGAAGCTCGTACCAACCATGCAGGAGGAGTGTGATGCACCTACAACGATGAACGAGCACAAAGCAGCTGCCAAGATGGCGGTGCATGATGCACCGGCGAGTATGGACAACAAGAGGAACGAGAGGAATACCTACAAGACCACCATGAAGAAGAACAAGAAGAAGAGAGGAGACATCTATATGGACGACTCTGACTCGACCAACAAGGAGGCGTGTGTAGATCAGTTGGAGGTAGAAGTGGAGTAGAGTGACGTGGACCCGTGGGACTATGAGGAGGAGGACTCCGACGAGGAGATGGAGCGCTTATATGACGAAGGAGAGGTGACGAGTCATCAGAGGAGGAACTGGCGGCGGCGAGGGCAAGGACCATGACAGTGATGAAGTCGACAACGATTCAGAAGACGACGACGAGGGCTTCTTCGAAATATGACCGCAAAACATGCAGAGCGTGACCAGAGCATGCACTAGGCATCTGACGAGTCCAAAATTGAAAAATATTTACCTTTTTTTTGCATAAATAGGATAGGGAGTTTTGTATTTCACTTCGTGTCATGGTGGTGTCAAGACATATGCCTAGGGTAGGCTTAAGTTGGGGGCATGGACACTAGAGGAATCTGGGGAGGGACGATGCAGTGAAGGCCTTGTCAGGTATGCCAGTCCCTTGGCTTGTCCCGTAGTATTTGTCCTTGGCATCTTGAATCATCAGCCTTTTCTCTTCAGCATATTCATAGCATCTCCTGAGATACCCAGCATATTCCATAGCATCTCCTAAGATACCGAGGGCATATCACATGCAACGATGCTGCACGTGCCAGTATGATCCAAGGCCATCCCAAGATTAGCATGTGACTGAATGTTTTGACCTGGCTTCATGATACATCGATGTAGAGGTTGGATTCGGAGTCGTTGCAGTACTAAACTCAGCCTGGAGGGCTGAAACTCGGCCTAGAGGGCTTTCTCCTAGTCAAATTCGGCCTCGTGGATAACAAACTTGGCCTAGGGGTGGCCGATTCGTCCTATAGGAGAGTAAAGGGCCCAGCCAAGGGGTCCCTCACTCGGCCCAGGCAGGTCAACAAAGACAAGGCCAGGCGAGTTCACCTTGACTCGGCCCCAGGCGGAAGTAGCTTCGAGGCCCAGCCGGGGTGCTGGTGATGGGTCGACCCGAGTCAGCAGGTAATTGGCCCAGCCAGGTCTCCTCGTGTCGGCCCAGGCAGGGTAGCGATCGAGAGAGGGAGGCATGGTGGTATCCCGCGGTGGGCTAGGTGAACCCTATACCGGGCTAGGTGCCGAAGGTGGCGGTGATGCTAACCAGGTCGGGAGGCGAGGAGCTGGCCTGTGGTGGGCCGAATCAACCAGAGTCATCCCACCCGGGTGAGTTGGTGGTGATGTGGTGGAGAGTGGCGTCGGGTGAGGATAGGTGGCGCTGGTGAAGTGCGGGCATAGTGGTGCTTGGTGGGCTGGCCGAATGATTAAGCCCAGCCAGGTCACTTCTTATCCTCTGCACTCATTCGGCCTAGGAAGGTGTGGACTGGGCCGAGATCGGTCTAACTAGGCCTAGGAAGATTCCTCCTCCTTTATTTTACCTTATTTTCTTTATACTTTGCATCTACTCTTATGCTTGACTTTTCTCCACATACATCTCTTAGTGAATTACTTAACACTTCATTAAATATCTTGATACCTCAACTCTGGGGCTACCTGGGGTCAAATCCCCGACATTAGTCCCCGAGGCTATGTGGGACTCATAGAGTTGCACATAGGCTTCATATTAAAATATCCCTATAGTGGTTAACTAACATAATGTCCTTTCCCTCTATGGTAACATCTAACTGGCATAAATTGCCCCGGTAATCATTCATCTGCCTGAATTCACTTAGTTAACTCATGGTCTATATTCTCATGTTCGACATTCAACTTGCTTGGGTTGTACCCATATCATACTTTGCCTGAATAGGATTAGATTCACATATGCCCTTCATGGGAACTTGTCATACAACCTATTTGGGCCAATTTGACATATGTGTCCAAATCCGATATCCCTATCATAATTTGACATACTTTTCATAATTTGACACACTCATCCAAAATCCGAGTTATATGATCGAAAATCCGAGTTAGATGGCTCACAATCCGAGTCATATTACCCAAATCCGAGTCATTTGACTAACGATCCGAGTCATGTGATCCAAATCCGAGTCAAATGGCTCGCAATCCGAGTCATATGACCCCGATCCGAGTCATTTGACTCACAATCTAATATGTGATCTAGATCCGAGTCATTTTACCCACAATTCAAGTCATATGATCCAAATCCGAGTCATTTGACTCACAATCCAACATATAGCCTTCATTGGGCAAATTGATATATATCCTTCATGGGCATTAATCATATAGCCTTCATTAGGCAAATTGATATATAGCCTTCATGGGCATTGATCATACAGCCTTCATTGGACATATTTGACTCATGACCATCATGGGCACTTGGTCACATAGCCTTCATTGGGCAAATTTGACTTATGGCCATCATGAGCACTTTGTCATATAGCCTTCCTTGGGCAAATTTGACTCATGGCCATCATGGGCACTTGGTCATATAGCATTTGTTGGGAAAATTTGACTCACAGCCACCATGTGAACTTGGTCATATAGCCTTCCTTGGGCAAATTTGACACACGGCCATCATGGGCACTTGGTCATATAGCTTTCGTTGGGCACATTAACGTATAGCCTTCTTTGGCATTTGTCATATAGCCTTCATTGGGCAAATTGACATACAACCTTCATGGGCATTTGTCATATAGCCTTCATTGGCCAAATTGACATACTGCATTCAAGGGCATTTGTCATATAGCCTTCATTGGCCAAATTGACATATATGTTTGAATTTGACTTTTCTGTAATAATTCGGATATATATGTCTCAATACGAGTTATCTATCAGAGTCGTCCATTCGAGTTACATGACACTCCATTTGATATATGTTCCAAATTCGAGCTATATAACCCAGAATCCGAGTCATATGACTCAACATCTGACATATGTCTCAAATCTGAGTTATATGTTTCCAAATCCGAGTCATATGATTCACCAGCAAACATATGTCTCAAATCCGAGTTATATGACTCCAAATCTGAGTCATATGATTCAATAGCTGACATATGTCTCACATCCGAGTTATATGACTCCAAATCTGAGTCATAGGATTCATCAGCTGACATATGTCTCAAATCCAAGTTATATGACCTGAAATCTTGGTTACATGTCATAATTTGACATATATGTCCGCAAATCGACATATATGTGCACATCTGACACATATGTCGATCACACGATATTTGGTGAGTTAGATATAAGGAATTTTGATATAAATGTCGTTGATATTCATTCATGCTGAAGTAAGTGATGGATTGAGTTAGTTTTATGATAGCCCTTTGATATGTTGGAAAACCGACATAAATGGTGATTTGAGATATATCTTAATAATATATAATATTGATCATGATTTGGGATATGATATGATACCATGGTATCCTGGCAAACCGACATAGTCGGTGATTTGAGATATTGCATGATATATGCTGGCTAACAGTGATCTGAGATATAATATAACCTGGCAAACTGATACAAATAGTAATCCGAGGTATAAATCCAAGATATAATCCGAGGTATAATATAACCTGGATAACTGATACAGATAGTAATCTGAGGTATAAGATAAGCTGGCAAACTAATACAAATAGTAATCCGAGATATAAGTTAAACCTGGAAAACTGGTACAAATAGTAATCCGAGATATAAAATAACCTGGCAAACTGATACCAATAGTAATCCGAGATAAAATATAACCTGGCAAACTAATATAAATAGTAATCCGAGATATAATCCAAGGTATAATATAACCTGGCAAACTGATACAAATGGTAATCCGAGATATAAGATAACCTGGAAAACTAATACAAATAGTCATCCATGATATAAGATAACCTGGCAAACTAATTTAACTAGTAATCCGAGATATGAGATAACCTGACAAACTAATTCAAATAGTTATCCTTGATATAAGATAACCTGGCAAACTAATACAAATTGTCATCCGAGATATAAGATAACCTGGCAAACTAATTCAAATAGTAATCCAATATATGATATAACCTGACAAACTAATTCAAATAGTTATCCAAGATATGACATAACCTGGCAAACTGATACCAATAATAATCTGAGATATAATATATGTTGGCAAGCTGTAATCCGAGATATAATATGACCTAGCTAACCTATTCAAACAGTAATCCGAGATATAATATGATGACTCAGGGGTAAGTTTCCTCGTCATTGAGCATTTCAAAATTAATCAGTTAGTCAACAAGTGCATATAATCAATGCTATAATGTAGTAGTAGAAGATATAGATAAAAGACATATAGCAGTTGACATATGTGAGGACATAATATGTGGGGCCCCCGGATTAATCCTCCGAGAATCCCTGTTATGCATACAACCACGATCCCGTGATCAGTTAGTCGTGGCACATAACAGACAAGTATCAAAGTAAACATCCAATACATAATGAATACATGTCATACCTTATTTTCCATTATGGCTACATCGATCAACATCAGCGGAACTTCATTAAGCGTAGAGCCCGAGCCATGCCTTAACCTACAGGAAACTGACTGGGAGAATGTCCTAGCTCGCTTAGCCGTCAACTTCATCCTCTTCTTGATATCTGACCAAGTTAATAGCCATGGACAATGCCAGTGAGTACTTTGAATATACTCGCAAACCACCTTAATAGAATAATAAAATAAGAGGATATGCAATATGGTTGTGTAGTAGGAGGGCTTCAAGAGAGGTTCTTTTCTCAAATAGTTTCTCTTGTAGATATAGCATCTACATATCTTTGTTGAAAACTTTTGTAAACATTTTGGAAACCGTTTTGAAAAGTTTTGGAAAACCTTAGGACTGGGTCACCCATTTGTTCCTTTCTTCCGGTCGTCCCACGACCAAACTCCTTTCATTCCGTTCTGACCATCCCATGGTCAGAACAGGTATCATTTCCGACCATCCCATGGTCAAAACATTTCAAAACCATTGCCTTTCAGAAATCCTTTTTGAAAACAAAACCAGCACCGCTCTACAGCAACCTTCCCAACCATCCATGACCATGGACACGGCTATTCGAATATATTTACACTCTACAGAGGTTGTACACTTTACCCACACCATCTGGGTACACTACGCTGATCTACACCGATCGTGGGTCGAGTAACCGATCAAGACTCTCTGGATGCCCACTCCAATATAAGTGCCTACCCTATGAGTGTTATTCCCCTCAAGACTGGGACATCGGGTACCGAGGACCAACTGGGGCGCCTTTTTCCACTTTTCCAGTTTGCGCTTTCAATGAGGGGCTCATAGTAACGCGTGGAGGTCCATAAACCCTTCGTTCCTTCTCCCGGTCGATGTCCCACATGGACCGTTTGTCCAGAGAAGGCCCACCCTCCAGGGAGTTTCATCCCCTGTAGTAGTTGCGAGGCAACTTATACCAGAATAGACAAACATCAAATCCAGCCTCGTCCCATTCCAGAGTAATGTGGTTGCACGGGTTAAGTTGTTCTAGCAAAATTGCAAAGAACCAGGTGCGTTTTCATAAACCTTTTTCCTCCATCTTTCTTTCATCATTTTGTAAAACGAAAACTTTTTCTTTCTCAACATCTCTTGGGAGGTCCCACCTCACCAAGGTTTTATCATAAAACATTTGTAGAACTTTTTCCGGGGTCTTCCCATCCTATAGCTTTTCTTTGGCTGAAACAGGGTCTCCAAAAAGGGGTATGGTGTATTACACCATCTACCATACTAGGGACAAGTAGGTATCATCAAGGGGGTTTTACTTAATAGTACAAAAGTGTAATAGTTTGGAGGAGACAAACCACTACCATATATACATCAACATATAGTAAAACAATGCAGTTTCATAAATAGTAGATAAACCATGCATAAGTAAAATAGTAGGACAAGGCTGATGAGCAAGAAGGTGGCTTGCCTGATGATCAGTAATATGGCAATATGTCCCCGGACTTCTTAGAATACCCAATAATACTAATAAAAAGAACCATCTTCTGATCTCCGATTTCACCACAACTATCGTTGTCAAGATAGCACATGCAAACAAACCAATCCACAATCAACACAAGGCATACAAGCGTCAATACAATACAGCAAACCATTGAACAATACAAGTTTAAGATTAAGCAGTTTTTGAGAGGATTGGATTTAGAAGATTGAGATGGCCTTGGAGAAGGGTATGAACACCCCTTAGGGTTTATTGTCGAGGAACTACCTAAGAGGGGGTTTTGGGACCAAGGACAATTCTGTATAGTAACATTGTATAAAAATGATACCTACAGGTAGATGTTGATAAAATGAAACCAAGAAAAGTGGTTCCACTAATTTATGACTTTTCTTTAAATAGTTATGATTTTCCTAGTGAAATAACTTCTAGTTTTAGGGAATAAATCACCAGAAAAGTTGTGGAGCTCCAAAAATTATTTACTTGGAGGGTTAGGTAGGGGTTGACATACTTGATCACTGAGAGTTGGAATCAGGTCAAAATATTTAACAGAATGCCCTCAAGAAATTCCCAAAGGCAGTTCTATAGACATCTTGTCTTTTTCACCAGATTAAATATACAGGGACTTTTGATATGAGGCAAGCGGCAATGGGTAGGTATTGAAAATACCTTCCATCACCAATTGGAAATACTAATTTGGGAGTTGCAGAGCTACTGTAGTGATTTATCTAGTGAAACTACCACATGAAGAAGGCTTTAATTTATTAAAATTACTCAGAAGCTTAATAATTCTTGATCTCCTGGAATTTGGTAGTATTTAGTTTACCACACCAAGGGGAGGTTGATTTAGGTCAATACCCATGTTGGTTTGACCTCTGGAATTTTCTAAAGGCATAATAGGTATGTTTTTGTTATTTTTGTTACAGGAGTTTACTGGTTGCACTTGTAGGGAGGCCATGGTCATGAGGTAGGCACAGGCAATACCAGGGGCACTTGGTTTTGCCCCATTTGGAGTTGTACAACTCCTAGAAATGATTTAATGGTAAACAGGACACCTCTGGGCACATGATTTATGGCAGAAAAGCTAATTACTAATTTGTTACAATTTTGATACTGAATAATAGACAAACCCTAAGATTTTCTAGGAAATTTGTATCAGATCATTTGGAGGTATTTAACATTTTCAAATCAATTTAAACTAATGGCCAAAATTTCTAGATCTGGGCAAAATAATAAAAGGGCAAGGGCTAGGTGGGCGAGATCCCGAGGAGAACTGGGCCGCAATGGGGGATTCGGCCCACCCTGGCTGCAACGCGCCCGGGAAGCGGCACCATTGAACCCGATAGGTGGGGCCCTACGATCAGTGGGAGCAGGCGGCTGAACGGGTATCGGTGAGCCTGGGTCGTTGGATCTAGTCGCAATCGATGGTGCGGGGTCATCTCCCTCGCTGAGACACTGCCGGTGACGGGGGAAACCCTAGACGCATCGGGCGGCGACGGGGAGCTCACCTGGGGGCTCGTCGGTGTTGGGAAGGCGGCGAAGGCGACGCGGTGCACGACGGCAGGCAGATCGAGGGGCGGCATCAGCGTTCTCCTTGCCGGGATCTGGCGTGCGCGACGACGCCCGGAGCGAGCTCGCCGGAGCTCAGCGGCGGCGCCAGTAGGGATGGTCCTGGAGAAAGGGAGGGTAGGGTTAGATGCGGAAGGTCCAGAGGGTTGTCGCAAGGTGATATGTAGAAGGAGAAAGGAGGGGAGGAAGGAACCTAGCTCGAAAAGAGGGAGGAGGCCGAAGCTTCACTTTCTCCTTCTCTCGGGCAGTACTACGTAGTAGGGATGGTGAGGAGGCTTGGGTGAGGTAAGAGGAGGGGAGAGGGGGCAAATGAGAGGCAGAGAGGGGGAGGTGGTGTCCTCTAGCTTATTTAAACCGGGGAGGGGGAGCTTGATGTACAATGTCCATTTTGGACATTGGGAGAGGTGGTGGCCAGGGGTTGGTCCTTTTTGGCGGTGGAGGGTTGCTGGTTAGCTCCATTTCATGGTCTAAAGTGACCAGGAGAGGGAGTGGGGTAGGTTCTTGGACTTGGTGGTCAAGGTGGGGAGCTTGATGCTCATTGGGGGTATCCCCATGGATGGGTGCATGGTTTTAGAGCTAGGTTGGTTCTAGGTGGTGTGTGGGACCATTACTTGACCAGAGAGGGTGGGGAGGCGTGCTGCTGTTGTGTCCTTCAAGATAAAGAGATCTTGCAAGATATGGGTGTCTCTCTCCTTTTTTTCTTTTAAGCATAAAAGGACAAAAGGTGAGAGAAGCTATAGTGGTGCTATAGTAGGGTCGACCAGGAGGGTCATTGTGGCTGGATAGGAGTGCTTGCCAAGTGGTGGTGATGGTTTGATCTTGATTTAGCTCAATGCTAGCTAGGTTTGCTAAATTGAGTAAATAGGTGATTGTGAAAGAAGTTCAAAATTTTGCATAGGACAAGGTGGGAATATGGTACTAGTAGATAGATGAGGTCAAGGTAGATATCCAGGAATTATTTGGGATTTTTCTGAGGATTTTAATTCCACTTACATTTATTTATTCAAAAAGTATAGAAGTAGTTTCTAGAAGATCATTTGATAATTTTACATTGGCAAGGTTGGTTTTTGGTTGGAGATGGTCCCAAATGTGAATACACACTTAGGGTAATTTTCCCAGGATTTATTGAGGTTTAGAAGTATTTAAAACTATTATTATTCCATTTCTGCCATTTAAGAAAATGGGCAAGAAGAAATAATAGAGCTCTTCAAAAATATTTATTTTTGAAGTGGGATGATAGGGTATGATATATGGGCCTAAAAAGTGCTTAGAGTTGGGGAAGTGTATTGGCAAAAACCAAACTTTCCTTTGGGAAAGGAGTTTTGGAGATTTTGACTA
Source organism: Avena insularis (assembly GCA_023614405.1). Lineage (NCBI taxonomy): Eukaryota > Viridiplantae > Streptophyta > Magnoliopsida > Poales > Poaceae > Avena > Avena insularis. The sequence goes on along the minus strand of CM042688.1, from coordinate 241,772,199 downwards.
TTAAAGGGATTAATTAGATTTGGAGCCATAATAATTATGGAGAATTATTGATAAATCTTGATGATCAAGGTATATGAGGTAGACAAGGTGTAGCAAGCATTTGCAACCTTGGGAGTTGGAAATCCGACTTGATAGATGGAAAAACAAGGAATTGAGGATCTAGGGTGATGTTATTTTTATACCACCAAAACCTTATTGGATCTTCGAGCTCAGAACTCACCTTGATCCAAGGGATAGGTGGATAGTTATACCAAGTCATATAGATTATCATGGAAGAAGGATTTTGGATTGGTTACATTTGCGGTGGTCTGGATGTGATGGCAAACTTTGTTGAAAATAAGGCTGCCATTCCAGATGAGTCATGATGCCTTATAAACCATGTGGGTTTAAGAAGCACAAGGATCCACTTGGAACAAGTGAAGTAGATGTTGGTATACCTGTATGATTATAACACAACCATGCAAAGAGTTGGTCCATAGAAGGTTGGATGAGGGAGTGAGCTTTTGTCAAAGTAGGCATGTTGACTAGATTTGTAGGAAAAGTTATTTTCTTGCCTGCAAAACCATCAAGAACAAGTGGGTTGTAGGATGATCTAACCAAGGGCAATAGTGTTCCTTGGTAGTCCTTAGGATGGTTAACAATATGGTTCAGATGCATTTTCAAAAATTCACAAGGGTTTGGAAAAGGAGGCATTCAAAAAGGTGATGTTGGGGCAGATTCCAGACTTAGGGTTTTTGACTAGAGCATGAGAGGGGATGTTTTTAATGGGTTGCAAGGTACCCAAGCATCATCAAGTGGATGATGTTGAAGTGTAGATTTAGTAGAAAGGATCCATGCTTGGTATTGGTCTTCATTGACTTGGAAGCTTCTAGAAGAGATTTCTTCAGAAATGATCTGGTTAAGGGTTTTAGATGATCACCTAGTATCTAGAGATCAGATTCAGCATTGTATTCTTGCTTAGGGTGATTTGGAAACAACTTGGTCCTAGTGATGAGCTCCTAGAGTAGCTCATACTATCTCCTAAGCAGACAAATCAAGCAGTAGATCAAGGTAATTCATCTTACGAACAATTTAACTACTACTAGGGTTACCATCAAGCTTGGCTTGAGGTAAGGTTGGGTATTTCAAAAAGGTTGTAGTTTGGAAAAAGATGAGGGTCTCTTGATATCTCTACCAAGGGTAGAATTCAAATGCTTCATAAAAAGGTTTTTGTTAAATCTAGAGATAAGAATAGTAGAAGGTTCTGTCTTGAAAACATAAGAAGATTATGTTATATAGCTCTCCATAGTTTGATCAATATAAGCTACTAATATAGTTGATTTGCAAAGGCTTCTTGGATCATGTTTTGGAAATGCCATAACATTTGAGAATATGAAAAATGAGCCAGGATAGTTTTGTTGAATAGCTTTTGTCAACTGATGGTGAGGTAGGGAGTATCATATGGTATACACTCACATGCACAAGCACAAACAAACAAGCAAACACTGCACCAATGAACCAGAATTTTTTTGTTCCCCCTGATTTTTGCATTCTAGACGACTAATCAAGGTTGCTGAAATTGGGATGTTACCTAATAGATGGCATATATTATGTCTATTCTAAGTAATAGTTCTATGCATGGGGATACCAGGTCAAATAATGACCCAAGTCCCCAAGATACTTTTTCTATCTAAAGGTGATTCTATCGATATGCTGGCTAGCCCCCGGGTTGACTCATCTCCTTCCTATGGTGAACGACCAAGTGACAGAGGGTGATAGTCCCCGAGTGACATTCAGGGTTATCTCATGTGCGTGTTGGTGGTTGAGTCAGTCGATACTCATAGTACACTTAGTGATGAGGTTGAGCCAGATATATGTCTTCTTGGTTGAGTCAACTGATATTCACAACAAACTTGGTGATGAGGTCAAGGTTGAGTCATCTCAACAAGAAAGGCTTGTATGCCAACACCCCTAATATTTGTATGTTGGGGAAGAGGATGAAGAAGATGTTGCTCAATGGTGAAGAAGAGGTTGATGAAGATGGTCCCATCCAGATGGAAACCCATCCAGCGCCACTAATCAGCCCCACGGTAGGCACCAACTGTCGTGGTGGTGTCATGGCAGATGCATGGTGTAGGCTTAAGTTGGGGCCGCATGGACACTGGAGGAATTCGGGGAGGGATGATGCAGTGATGTCCACACACGGAAGAACACAGAGAGACACGATATACCTAGGTTTGAGGCTCTCCTAGTGAGATAAAACCTCTACTCCTACATCTAGATCTCATATAACTTGGTCATGAACTGTGGCTGCAATGGTGCTCCTTGAGCTGTATTCCATATGCCTCTAATGGCTCTTTCTAGGAGAGCAGAGGAGGAAGAAGAAGTACTCATATGAGCAGAGAAGTGAGGATCCCTTTGGGGCCTCTCCTGGATCGATCCCCTGGTGCTCCTTATAAAGGGGAGCCCATGGGACAAGATATGCTCACATTCTTGGACCCGGTTAACTGACAAGGCATGGGCCTTATTAGGTATGTCAGCCCTTGGCTTTTCCCGTAGTGTTTGTCCTTGGCATGTTGAGTCATCAGTCTTATCTCTTCAGCATATTCCATAGCATCTCCTGAGATACCGAGGGCATCTCACATGGAACGATGTTGCACGTGCCAGTCTAAGCCAGGGGCTTCCCACGACTGACATGTGACTGAAGGGCTTGACCTGGCTTCATGATACGTCGATGTAGAGATTGGATTCGGAGTTTGCAGTGCTAAACTCAGCCTGGAGGGCTAAAACTCGACCTTGAGGGCTTTCTCTTGGGCAGATTCGGCCCGGTAGACAGCAAACTCGGCCTGGGTGGCCTATTTGGCCTAGAGGAGAGTATAGGGCCGAGATGAGGTGTCCCTCACTCGGCCCAGGCGGGTTAGCAAAGACAAGGCCCAACCGGGTCACCTTGACTCGGCCTCGGGCGGAAGTAGCTTCGAGGCCCAGCCGGGTGTTTGAAGGAAGCCCAGTCGGGGTGCTGGTGATGGGTCGACCCAAGTCAGCAGGTAAGTGACCCAGCCGGGTCTCCTCGTGTCGGCCCAGGCAGGGCAGCAACCAGGAGAGGGAGGCATCGTGGTATCCCGCGGTGGGATGGGTGAAGCCTATGCCGTCCCATCCGGGTGGTAAAGGTGGCGGTGACATTGACCAGGTTGGGAGGCGAGGAGGCGGCTTATGGTGGGCCGAATCAACTAGAGTCGGCCCACCTAGGTGAGTTGGTGGTGATGCGGTGGAGAGTGCCGTCGGGTGAGCAGAGGCGGCGCTGGTGAGGTGCGGGCATAGTGGTGCTTGGTGGGCCGGCCGAATGATTAAGCCCTGCCGGGTCACTTCTTATCCTCTACCCTGATTTGGCATGGAAAAGTGTGGACTGTGCCGAGATTGGCCTAACTCGGCGCAGGCAGATTCCCCCTCCTTTCTTTTACCTTATTTTCTTGATACTTTGCATCTACTCTTATGCTTAAATTTTCTCCACATACATCTCTTAGTGAATTACTTAACACTTCATTAAATATCTTCATACCTCAACTTTGGGGTACCCGGGGTCATATCCCCGACATTGCGTTTGCGCACACCTTTTTGTGCTTGTTTCAATAGGATCCCAAATTACTAAGTCTCTTATGAAGATATCAATTGGAACTATCATATTATGATATAATATGATATTTTTAAGGGATAAAAGTCATTTTATTGATTTACCTTCACACCTGGGAGAATACCAAGCGATAGGAAAGCATTTGCCGCGATAACGACCAGTTGTATGAGCGGATCTTGCCCGTACCATCTGCTCGTACCATGCGGCATCACGTCCCCCTCATCAAATACTTTCTCCTGGCAAAGATGGCAATGATATCTGACATTCACAGCCACCAAAAACCACGAAAAACCACATTAGAAAGGGATCTGAAGGAAGAACTTGGAGAAGGGAACATCACTCTTCCTCATGGATCATTGGAGGACATCACATCATCCCCTTCATCATCAATCGTTGCACCTTCATCACCATCACTACCCCCATCTCACATATATTAGATCTTGTTGTAATTCCAGATTCAATTGTGGTTTGCACTAGATTCATCCCCGTACTTTTATCCATCCATATGATTATGATGACATCGTTGATTTCTTCCATGTGTGAGTAGTTCCTTTGTTCTTGGGGAGATGGATAAACCCTAGCACTATTATGAATTGAAATAAAGATGATCTATTCTTGTGTCCATATGACTGGCTGGTCTATGATATATTGATGATTTGTGTTTGATCTCTCTCTCTTTAGATGGTATGTGTAGTCGGCCATGTATCATTTGCCTTCAGGACTAAAGTGAGGGAGAAATCCTTTGGACGTGTTTCGAAGTGTGCCCGGTGAGCTTCGTGAAAATTGGCGTCTACTAGCAACCTACATGGTCAAAGGAGGATAAAGTGGGACTTCCTAATCTAATTATGATATCCATGGGGAGACCCTTAATTGCGGTGGTTTGTATGGGTGATTGCTCTCAGTCATCGCAGTGGTTATTTAGAACTGACCTCACTCTTGGCTGAACAAAGTGGCTTCCTACAATCCTTGTAGTGAACATCTTATTATGGAGCTCTATCCACACATATCATGACACAAGAACTATGTTATCTTAATTAATAATAATAATATCATGCTAGTGGTGTATCCTACATCCCTGAGAACGTTTTACCCCTATTGAGTTCAACCACGTTTTCACACAACCTTTTCTACTTGCTTTCTTTTACTTGTTTTCCTTACTTTTCTGCACTCAGTCAAAAACCTTTCAAACACCCTATACTTCAGATCAAAGGCAGCTTACAAGTATCCTTTGGTGGAAAGTGATGTGGGGCATAAATACCTTAACCAAATAGCTTTGTGTGTGTACGATACTCTTATTTCTAAACTAGCTACAATTGATATGTGCAGTTGCAGCCATCAAGCAAATTTCTGGCACCATTGCCGAGTCCTAAGAGTTTTTGGTCTTTGTTCTTAGTTGCTTATTCTACTAATTGTTTTACTAAAATTGTTTACTAGTTTTAGGTAAGCACCATGACTACACTCATATTGATGAATCAGATCGATGCAACTAAACACCTCGGGAAGTTCAATAGAGGACTTGTCAAAGAATTCCCGAATGGGAGCGAACCAGAATACGAGGTTAGACCTCGCTTTATCGCTATTATTAAAGAGAAAGATTTTGTAGGAGATGATCTCGATGAGGATCCTTACACTCATTTAATGCATTTTACCGAGTATGTTGGACACTTAAATTGAGGGTTAGTCTAATGATGAATTGAAACTTAAATTGTTTAGCCAATCTCTAACCAACACTGCTTTAGCTTGGTATAGAATTTTCCCTGCAGACAAAATAAATACCTGGGAAAAACTCAAAGGAGAACTTGTATTTCGATTCTTTCCCAAGGTAAAAACTGTTGAAGGAGGAAGGGCGATCACAAACTTCAAGAACCACCCAGGTGAAGGCTTGGTAAGGGCCTTCAAAAGGTATAAGTCCCTTCTTAATAAATGTCCCATCATGATTTACCTGAATGGTATGTTTTACATATTTTCTATGGGGGACTTAATCAAGAAATTAAACATCAACTTGACTCTAGAGGCTCCTTTATGGAGCAAATTATGGAGGCTCCTTTATGGAGCCAAACTCCGGAGGCTCCTTTATGGAGCAAATTATAACTAAATCTTGGGAACTTCTAGGATGAATTATCCATAATAGAGAAACATGGGGATTTTATTTAGGTGGCGAAGGAGGTATAGAGATTGAATATGATTGTCTCAATGTTTATAAAGAATCTGGTAAAGTAAAATAAACTGCTGGTGAACTTTAACTTGATGATGATATCATTCTACAAATCCTTCAGTATTTTACAGAACACATTGAAGCCCCTAAGAAAGATTGGCTTCATTATACTCCTCCACCCGAGCTAGCTGAAGAAGAAGATCCAATAATTGTGGCTCATGTTGATCCATTAGGGGAGATACCCCCATATGTTGAACCCTTGCCTTTTCTAAGGATGGTGAGAAAATATATCATGGCCCAGTAGCTCTAAGATCAACGCGAGGGGGAAAGGATGTTCCTCAAGATGCTAGAAGAGGAAGCACAAACAACAAAAACTGACGAAGTAAGTATACATGAGACAGGGGAACCAACTAAGGAGGATATTCTAACCATGTTTGCACATTGCAACGTGATAGAGCTAGACACTGAAGCTTCACTGTTTGTTGATGGAAAGGTAAAGGCTAAAGAATTTGGTAAACCTATTCTTCCTTGTACTTTCGATGGAACTTCTTATTATGGCCTCTATGACATTGGGACAACTATTAACTTAATTCCTTTTAATTTTTATTTGAAATCCAAAAAGAACTAACCCCAGCTGAATTGGAGGATAGTGACATGTAACATCCCAGCATTAGAGCTTAGAAATAAGTTGAGATGAGGTGTGTGCATTGCATTCATGCATAGAAAATCAGGATAATTTTCGCGCTTTTAAATAAAACATGTCAGAGTGATTGAAGGTTCTCTTAACTTGGTGGAACTGAAGTAGATCATCAAGTTGATTGTGATAAGTTTCAATATGACCTTTTCTAAAACCTTATCTCTGAGTAATATAATTTGATCTATGGGTAGATAAAATAGAACTAAGCTAAACCCACCATATATTTATGAAGGATCTTATAGAGATCATATCTGTGTATTCATTATAACAACTCTTGAATACTCAATTAAGTTTATAACTTAAGCAAAGAAACTTAATAACTAAACCTTGGTACACATGTTTACTATAGTTATTCCTACCAGGAGAATCATGGTAGTTCCTAAACACTCACTCTTATCACAAATAGAGTAGAAAGGAAGTTAATCCAAGACCATTCATCTCATGTCTTTTTGCCATATTAGTAGGTGACCTCCCTATTTAACCATGTCCTAGTGTCAAGTGATCATCAATGTTGGATGATCAATTCTTGACCTAGTACTAATTAACTCTTAGCCTTAACCTGTCATATTGACCTTCCAAAGCCTTAAGTGAATTAATAAGAATAAGGAACTAGATATGATAGAGTGTGCCATCATCAATGGAATTTGATCTTTAGTTGTGATCAAACCATTTGATGTTGGAGGAGTTAATTAACTCTTGAGTTAATAGGAAGAGGTGTCTAAACCTAAGAGTTAAGCTAGAAATTATGAAGCTATGAGAAAGCTAGTAGTAGGAGAGTATCAAGTGATAATCTTGTTAAGCCAAGTAGGTATAAACCTAAAGTAAGCTTCCTTAACAAGATAAGCCTATAGAGAGACTAGTACAAGTCTACTGCTTAGTGTTAATAGATCCTGATCAGATAATTAGAAGCCTAAGCTTTGTATGATAAAAGGATGGTGGTCATTATTCTCAAGTCAATTGAGAATAAATGACTAGGTGTTGAAGAAGTGTTGTGAGAATACCAAATTAGGAAAAACGTTAGTAAGCTGAATCATCTAGCTTGATCAGGAGAAGTCAGGCTAGAGTATGATGAAGTATATAACATAAGTTGTATGGAGTAGTTGGAGGCATAGTAGTTTAACCAAGCTAATACAAGAACAAACTTGTATTATGTGAGTAACACCCTACCCATTTTAGAGGATTGATATCACATGTGATATAGAGAAGATTGTAATTTTGCAAGCCTTGGAACTAGTTGCAAGGTTAATATAAAGGAGTTAATGGATGGAGTTAGAAGTATCTACATTGATGGATTCATCAAGGGTAGTTAAGTAAGAGAAGTTATATACCAGAGAAGAATCAAGGAGGAATATTGTTGAAGTGGCATGACCATGTCATCATATGATGATGAATATGGTGGAGCCAGTTCACTAGATCGTTTAGACAGAAGAGATCTTAGTGAAGCAGATGAGAGATTCAAATAAAGTATATTTAGGAAAGGAATTCCTTAAATTGGTATTAAGGTAGGGATGCTTTAGAAGCCTTAACCAAGATCATATCAAGTCATGACAAGATCCATGCCTACCTCTTTGTTTAAAACCCTAGAATCAAGAGGGTAGTTAAACCAATCCCTATTTTTAGCCAATCAATGAATAGTATCTCTTAGTAAAATGAAGTATCTAAGAGATAATTAGAATACCAGTTGAGAGAATGTATTGATGAGAGTCTTGCCCATTTTATTCTCTTAAACACTAATAGAAACCTAGTGTTGTAGAACTATTAAGATCACATTGGGAAAGTCATCCAAAATAGCTCACTCTGAGTTGTGTTATTATCCATGGTCACAATACATGAGGATAATATATCCTAGCTCATAATATTCATCCATAGCTATAATGGAATGTGAGTCTATTGAATATTCTCAGAACCCATAATAACTACATGTAAATGAATATCTTCATTTCTTTACCAATGATTGTTACTGATGCATAATGACTTAACCGAGATTGTTTTATTGTAATTCTAAACACTACAAATCAAGTAGAATTTGAATATGAGAAATCATCCAGTTCTGAGAACCATAAAATTTAAATAACCAAATTCTAAACTATAAAACATTTGAGGTATTATAATGCATGTGTATATTAATTCCTTTATGAGGTTAAGTATGAATCAGATTCTATATATATAATTAACCATATCAAATATTGACCGTAACCATTATCATGGGAAAATGAAAATCATTTTCTATATAAGGGAATAAATCTCTAAATCCCTAATCCTTAATTACTTTATTTAATAAACAATTGCCTATATAATAGTAGATGTTGGAATGCACCAACAAGATTAGGTCAACTAACCAATATTCGGACCTCTAAAATATTTGAATTATTGTACAAAGGTCTTGGTGTTTAAAAGTGTTGAGATTTTAATTCAAAATAAATTATTAAAACAGAAAACCGAAAAAGAAAAGGAAAAAGCAGCGCAGTAGCTTTGGCCCACAGCCCAACAACACTCTGTGGTATTTGTCGCTCGTGAGCAGCAGCAGCAAACTGCTTCGCAACCCTTGCCGCAGCCCACGCCGACCCACGTGAATCCCACCTAAGGCCCGTACCGATTCATCGATCTTTTCATTTTGTTCTTCCTCTTGCCAGAAAGCAGCGGCGGTGAAGTAGCTCGATGGAGCTCCAGTGACCGCTCGATCGGCCACCTCGGAGCTGCGATGCATGCCACCGCTTAACACCGCCTATAAATAACCCTGCACCGCCGGAGGAACCTTGTCGTGCCCCATTTCTCTTCTTCCTACAGGAGACGTCGAAACCCTAGCTCTAGCCCTCTTCCTCCCCGCCGTTCTAGAGCTTCTCTAGCCACCCTGAGAACACTGTCGAACTCGTCCAGTTGTCCTTGTTCTTTCTAGCTAGGTCACGAGAGCTGGGGAGATCTCAGTCGAACCAATCGACGCTTCAGCCCCACTGCCAGACAACGCCGGTCATCATCGATTGCTGTAGCTACAGCGCTCCTTCGACCTGGCCATCACGCACTTCAGCTTCATGGTGAGCTATCGGTGCTTGCACCCCTCTCCGATTTCTCTCTCACTTCCTGCTCTGCCCTGCCGCTGTAATCCATCATGTTTCGCCACAGTTCGTTGTTCCCGGAGCCACTCCGGGGACCAATTTATGGCGGTGTGCCCATGGATCGACTCGCCCTACTCTCCTCTAGCGAACGTGGCTATCACCGCATGCTCACGCACTCTCAATCAACGGGTTGAGCCTTGACCTGAGGAGGTCACCCTCGGGTGATGTCAGCATGACATCATGCTGATGTCATAATACGGTTTTATTTATTTACTAGTTTCTATTTTTGGTAATAGATAAATTCCTAGGTATTTATTAGTTTATATTTTTGGCCCCAGCTGTTAGTGGCTCTAGGGTAGAATAGGTTGGCTACCATAGGTGATGTGTCATGCTGAGGTTATCATGATGCAATAAAACATTTAATAAATTTCATAAATTGATTAAGTTTTATAAAAAATCATATCTTTTCTTTTATAATTCATAAAAATCTATATTATATATCAAAATGCTCAAAAAAATAACATATATAATTTAAACTTATTATCATACTTTATTTTCCAACTTAGATAAAATAATAATTATGAATTAGTAAATACCCTATTAAGGTTAAATATTTTAAAAGGCATATTCTATTATTGAAAATTCATAAAATTTAGTATAATATATAAAAGTTCTTAGAAACACAAAATATACAATTATAAACCTATTTCATACATTTTTGTGTCACCTAACTAAATATTATTATTTATTAAGTCTTTATAAAGTGATAAAACTTATAAATGTCATGTATTATTATTTAAAAATCACAATAATACATATAATATACCAAAACAATCACAAAAATAAAATCTACACATTAAAAACATAACCCTTCACATTTGAAGTAAAATAAATGAAAATGTTTACTAAGTCTTGTTAAAACCATTTTCTTCTATTCTAATGAATTGAAAATATATAAATATTTACTATTGCCTTTATCTTTATTTGTTTAGAGTCTAAAAGTGTAATAACAAGTTCAATTGATGTATAAGTGAAGTAAAAATAAGTCTAACCAATTTAAGTTGTATTTACTAAAACTACCATTTAAAACCATGTGCATCTTAATTTTCCTAATAAGATTTTATCAATTATAAAATCAACAAAAAATAGTATATTGTTTATCACAAGGACCTTATTCACTTATAAAATCATCAAGCTCATATCTACCAATTTTTTTACAAGTTTGGGAATCCACCTAAAAACCTAAATCAAGTTTAGAAGTAACTAAAGTAATGCTTATTCCAAGTTCAATAATGATTCCCTCTACTTCGAAAGATTAAGGAACCCTACTCAACCAAAAGAAATAATACCCTTGTTTCACCTTCATGGGGTGTTATGAGTTAAACAACATGTAGTGTTCTCTCATATTCACAATATATATGTCTCCACTTGCTAGTGGCATAGCTATTCAAAAATTAATTATTTTCTTCATTAATAATTATAGTTAATAAGAAATCCTAAAATGTAACTCCAAGTTTAAATGCTTTTATTTTGTAAGGTAACATTTTCCTCAAAAGTTATTCTTTTAAGAAACATTAAAAGTAATCCCTAAGTATTTCTGTAAGAACTCTAATGAAGTGGCAATTCTATTAAGAAGTAATGTGTACCATTCCACCCTTGAGTTCTTTACTATTGAATGCTACATGTTGCTTTTACATATTGTTTCACACAATCTCACCAGCCTTAATAAGAAGAACCAGTATGAAATTGGTACAAAAGTCCAACACATTCCAAAGAAACCATTCCAAGTTCCAAACCCTAGATTAGATACGATTACTATGAGGATTCACATTCGCCAAATTGCATTACATTACTTATGCATAATTGCATCTTGATTCTTTAAACATTCGTCCTTACTGGGCCAGTGATGTTGTTTACAGAATTTGGATCTTCTATTGTCTGGAAGACCGTGAATGCATAATCTTGCAATCACAAAAGGCAAGTTCACACTTGATCATGTCCTTTGGTTATTTTCTATCAAATACATGTAACTCAAATGTTGTCATCACCTGCATTTCAAAAAGGTTAGAAAATACTATTTTCATAATAATATGATTATGGATTATTTACCAAGTGGTAATAATCTAGGTATACAGTTCTAGTGGTAAAGGAACATAATATCTAGGACTTAATCAACCAATGTCATCAGTGATTCTAGCGCTGTATATTACGCGTTAACCATGAGATTTGGAATGGGACGGAGAAGTCAGCTGGATCCTCTTCCTTTTGCATGGACGGATGGCCTTATTATGAAGCTGCAGATTTCTCGTGGAGAATCCAGCACATGGGAGGGAACCATTATGTCCCCGCGATATTGGTGTCTAGATTATCTGTGCATACCTGTCTTGGTGGAGGTTCACCATAGCTAATGGTGGCTGCCAGGTAGAGCTTCTTACAGAGTCTTCGAGAGACTACCAGGGTTGTACCCATGGTAAACCTTCTTGGGGGATCGTTTCTTCATGCGGGGTCATGGAGAAGGGAAGTGATTGGCTTGGATCTTAGGTTGGGCCTCAAACCAAGGAAGTTTGAATGGGGATATACTCCTGACCGTGCAACAAAGCTTAAGGTCTCTCATGGGAAAAGTGACGCACCTCTGTAGAGTGTAAGAACTGTGACATGTTACTCCCTGTTCCGGGAAGGGGTTACGATCGCGGCTGTGAAGGTTGTCAGACATAGTTTTTAGAATAAAAGCATCCTTTGAAGAAATGTTTAGGAAAACCTACATTGCCTATGACCTTTGGTCTATGGCTATAGAGATAGTGCATAATACACTCCTTTTTAGTGATCTTGTTAAGTATGCTCGTACTCAACCGTACCTTCTTAACCCTTCCCAGATTCTGAAGCCATTGAAGACGATGTCAACACCAACTCATCCTCAACAAATCATCATCGACAACTCAAGTTCTTCAATAAAGTGAATGAAGTCAACATATACATCAACCAAAGTGAAGATGAAGTTCATGGTTAGATAGGAGTAGATACTCTAGCCATAAAGCCTACTTATGTAGAGCATTGCATTAGTAGAATTGCAAGCCATATAGTTTAGATGCTAGTCTTATTAGCCAGATAGTTCTAAGTTATTATTTTTGGTTCTTCTTTGTAAGAAGTTTCTTTCTTCCTCTTTAACCTAGAGTGTTCTCTAGATCTTTTGTAAAGAGTCGATTTGTAATATATAGTCATGTCTTGGACCTGTTGTTTTCTGTTGTACCACTCCGAGGGATGTAATACTAGTGAACGGTATTTTATTGGTGTTATGTCAATGACTATAGTGTACTACATCATGCAGTGGTATGCTGGGTCACCGCATGACATGACTATAATGCTTGCAGATAAGACACTCAAAGTTCCTATGGGAATAATTATAGATGTTCGAATCTAAGTTGGACCATATAAATATCCCCTTGATTTTGTGCTTATTGATATGCCTACTGATGTTTATTGTTCCATTATCTTTGGAAGAAAATTGATTGCAAGAGACAAATTGTGTCTCTCAAGTTTCGTGAAGAGAAAATGAACTTTCACTTCTCTAAATTTGACCATAAGCCGGCTATTGAAGATTTAGACGATTATGAGTATGAACAAGAAGAGGAAGTTAATATCGTTAATCTAGCTTCAGTAGTCATTGAGACCCCTGATGATGATTTAGCAAGCAGTTTAGTCAGCAATAATAATATTTTTCAAGACGTAGGAAAATTGTAAATAGACAATTATCTTGACTCCACACCTGAGGTGGACCCCGAGATGAATCAAAAATATGAAGAACCTATAAGAAAGGAGATGAGGCACCTCCACTTCCTACTTTCAAAACTTTACCCCAGGAGTTAAAATATAGCTTTCTTCATGAAACTAATAATTTCCCTATTATTATAAGTTCTAACCTTGCAAAAAAAGAGTTGGAAAATTTAATGATGGTTCTCTGGATGCATCGGAATCCTCTTGGGTATTCGATGAGTGACTTGAAGGGGATTAGTCCCTCGATAGCCACCCATAGAATATTTATGGAATACAGAGCCTAGTCGGTTGCAGACTTTCAGAGGCGACTCAAACCTCACATCAAAGAAGAGGTAAGGAAGGAAATAATACGTTTGTTAGATGCAGGGATCATCTTTCATGTGGAAGAAAGTGAACGGGTAAGTCTTGTTTATTGTGTTAAAAAGAAAGGTGGATTTAATATTGTTGAAAATCAACATAATGAGTTGATACCTACTAAAACCTTTATTGGTCACACGATGTGTATTGAATATAGAAAATCTAATAAAGAAACTAGAAATGATCATTATCCTTTGTCGTTTATGGATCAAACTTTAGAAAGGCTAGCTATGCACTCTCATTATTGCTACTTAGACGGCTATTCTGGTTTTTCTCAAATTGTTGTTCACCCTGATGACCAACTTAAAATAACATTTATTTGTCCTTATGGTTTATATGCCTATCGCCATATGCATTTCGGTCTTTGCAATGCCCCTACCACCTTCCAAAGGTGTATGACTGCTATATTTGCCGATTATGTTGAAAGTATTATGGAAGTATTCATGGATGACCTCTTTGTTTATGGAACTTCCTTTAATCATTGTATCCATAACCATTATAAAGTTTTGTAGAGATCTGAAGACACTAACTTAGTCTTGAATTGGGAAAAGTGTCATTTTATGGTTCAAGAAGGTATAGTGCTTGGTCACAAAATCTCAGGCAAGGGTATAGAAGCTGATAAAGCAAAGATTTAAGCAATAGAAAGGCTTCCCCTCCTCGAGATGTAAAAGATATAAGGAGTTTCTTAGCCCATGCTTGATTTTATAGAAGATTTATTAAGAACTTCTCAAAAACTACTAGACCTTTAACTAACCTTCTTCAAAAGGATGTTGTCTTTAATTTTAATGAGAACTATCTCACCGCTTTCAACATTTTAAAACAAGCCCATCCTGAAGCTCCCATATAAACCCACCTCATTGGAAGAAACCTTTTGATCTATTCTATGAGGCTAGCCATGAATCTGCGGGAGAAATTCTTTACCAGTATGATGGTGATAATCTTAATATCATTCATCATGCTAGTCGTAGCTTAAACAATTCTCAAAAGAATTACCCTATGGCAGAAAAACAATGTTTCATTGTGGTTTTCTCCTGTGACAAGTTTAGATCTTATATTATTTACTCTAAGGTAAGAGTGCATACTAGTCATGTTGGCTTAGAAGAGATTCTTGAAAGGACTGATGTTAAGCTAAGAATGATCCGTTGGACTTTATTTTTGCAAGAATTTGATTTATAGATTTTCCAAAGAAAAGAGGAACAGGAGGAGGCATCCATGGATATTGAGGAGGTTGATCAACCTAGTGTAGTGTCATCCATCTGCATACCTTTCAGAACCACAATTCCTAAAAGGAAATTTTCAATTTCTCTTTGCAATGGTTTTGGTGATTTTCTGCAACCAACCTTGTTCAAAGGGAAAAAGAAAAAGCTGATCCAAGAATTAAAAGAAGGAGAAGGTACCCAAATAACTCATCTTTTTCCTGGATGATTTTCAGTTATTTATTTTTGCATAGTTGTACTCCTTTTGTTTTTCTGAGTTCATGTCAGTCTTGCGAAGTCGGTACGTGCGGGCGGTACGGGCAGCTCCGTCTGTACTACTACTCGTTAAGGCGGCAGTAACCTTCAACACAATTTTCACATATCAGTACGATAGTGTAGTACGGGCGTGGCCGCCCGTAAGTCTGGTGGTTACCGACTCTATGTTTCTTTGTTCATTTTGTGTCCAAAAAAATCAAGTCGATAAAACTCAATACGAATGGGCAGTACGGGCGGGACCCGCCCATACCACTTTGTTAGTTGACTATTTACCGACTTAATACCGTCGATGTTTTGGAAACAACCTGGTATGGGTGCATCGTACGGGTGTCCTCCTATACCAAGTGGTCGTTATGATAGTGATTTCTTTCTTTTGCGCTTATTTCTTTCTATATTTGTTGGGATTCTTTTCATGTTTCTAACCCTTAATAAGCCTCCCTAGAGGTCTTGTTCCCTCTCAAACCAAACAGATCTTCCCCATGTTTCTCGTCCTTGTCGAGAACCTTGCAACCATGTCTTATCTATGGGACATTGTTAAAGACGAGGAGGATCACCACGAATCTTCCTCAAGGAACAAAGAAGATGCCAAAGTGGTAGCCGCTGTGCAGAAGAAAGAGGAGGAAGCAATATGTGATCAATTAGGAGCCGAGGATGGCTTCAAGATGATGGAGATGGTCAAGTATGGGCCTAAGGTGTTTAGTATCGGTGTGGTTAAAGAAGGAGATTTCGAGGAGGTTCAACTTGATCTAGAGGAAGACGGGGAGTCTTACTTTAAGAAGCTCAAGAAGCAAGGGGAAGACATCCAAGCTTCTCTGGACAAACTTGATTGTTGCATCAAGAAAGTTGAGGTAAAGTCTCTAGGGTCTTCTAAACATATTGAATTATTGCTTCGCTATCTGGACTAGATGGATCTGAATATAATGAAGGGGCTAGAATCCAACCTCGACATTAGCCTCTAGTTCATCAATGCACAGAAGCAGACGATTGAGATGTATAAGGCACTTGTGGAGCAATTGGAGACAATTAGCGAGCAATGCCAAATTTTCATCTTGATCCTGGAAGCAACAAATAAGACGCTTCGTGCAAGCCTGCACAGTTTCAGGACTTCATCTCCCGCGAACTAAGGATGCACCAAGGTATCAAATAATCGCAAGGGATTATTTGATACATCTGGCTTGATTCCAAGATTGGGGGATCTGTGAGAACCTTGTAATCTATCTTACAAGGGATGCACACATGTCAGGTTTTAATTCTAGAATTTTGCATTAGTTGCATCAACTTCGAGCTCCCTTTTTGTTCAAGATAAGATTGATATCCGTTAAGTTTCAAGACTTCATAATATTTGAAGTTATCTTTTGATTCATGATTACTATATGAAATGATTGAAATAGTTTTAGTGTTATGATACTTATACAGCTGTCATGATTTTATGGACTTCCACACCAATAAAAGTATTGATTAAATTATGAGAAGAAGAATTTTGGTAGCATATTATAGTCACAATTTTTAAAAAGCCATAAAGGTAGTGGGCATGATCAAGTGGTTGTTCTAAAAAAGAGAAAGAAAGAAAAAATTTAAAAAAAGGGAGAAGAGAAGAGAAAGAAAAGAACAATAATCAAAAGAATTCCAAGAAAAAAGAGAAAGATACAAGAAAAAGAATGATCATGAATCTTCATTACTGAAATCAAAGGGCTCAGTTAGTTTAACTTTATGATTATATGATGTGTTGAATCATTGAAAGCTTCTTACAACTTCATTGATACTAAAAAGGTGAGGAAGCCTCTAAGTCATGTGATGTGTAAGGGTATGATAATACCCTCGAAGTAACTTTACATTTGATATTGTATTCCCGATTCAATTTCTGCCTCATTTATTGTAACGACTCGTGCCTCAGGAACATGATGATCTTGTCCACAAGCCACCATCTTTCTTGGGGACGAGCAAGAGTCTAGCTTGGGGGAGCTGATGAGTCCAAAATTTAAGCATATTTACCTTTTGTTTTTGCAAAAATAGGATAGGGATTTTTGTATTTCACTACGTTTGTGCGCACCTTATTGTCCTTGTTTCAATAGGATCCCAAATTACTAACTCTCTTATGAACATATCAATTGGAGGTGTCATATTATGATATAATATGATATTTTTAAGTGATAAAAGTCATTTTATTGATTTACCTTCGCACCTAGGAGAATACCAAGCGAGAGGAAAGCATCTACCGCGATAACGACCAGTGGTACGGGCAGATCCCACCCATACCGTCCGCCCGTACCACGCAACATCATGTCTGCCTCGTCAAATACATTCTTCGGGCAAAGACGATAGTGAGATCCGACATTCACAGCCACTAGAAACCCTGAAAAACCACTTCAGAAAGGGATCTGAAGGAGGAACTTGGAGAAGGGCAAGTCCCTGTTGCCTCATAGATCATTGGAGGACATTACATCATCCCCTTCATCATCAATCGCGGAACCTTCATCACCATCACTACCCCCATCTCACATCTATTAGATCTTGTTGTAATTCTAGATTCAATTGTGGTTTGCACTAGATTCATCCCTGTACTTTTATCCATCCATTTGATTATGATGGTGTTGTTGATTGCTTCCATGTGTGAGTAGTTCCTTTGTTCTTGGGGAGATGCAGAAACCCTAGCACTATTATGAATTGAAATAAAGATAATATATTCTTGTGTCCATATGACTGGCCAGTCTATAATAGATTTATGATTTGTGTTTGATCTCTCTCTTTAGATGTTATGTGTATTCATCCACATATCATTTGCCTTCGGGACTAAAGTGAGGGAGAAATTCTTTGGACGTGTTTGGAAGTATGCCTAGAGAGCTTCGTGATAATTGGCGCCAGCTAGCAACCTACACGGTCAAAGGAGGATAAAGAAGGCCTCCCTAAGCTAATTACGATATCCACAGGGAGACCCTTAATTGCGGTGGTTTGTATGGGTGATTGCTCTCAGACATTGTAGTGGTTATTTAGAGGTGACCTCACTCTTGGCTCAACAAAGTGGCTTCCTACGAGCCTTGTAGTGAACATCTTATTATGGAGATCTCTCCACACATAACATGACACAAGAAGTATGTTATCTTAATTAATAATAATACTATCATGCTAGTGGTGTATCCTACATCCCCGAGAATGTTCTATTCCTATTGAGTTCAACCACGTTTTCACACAACCTTTTTACTTGTTTTAATTACTTTTCTGCACTCAATCAAAAACCTTTCAAACACCCTTTACTTGAGATCAAAGGCATCTAACAAGTATCCTTTGGTGGATACGATACTCTTATTTCGAAAATATCTACAATTGATCTATGCACTTGCAACCATCAGCATCACCGGCACCGGATGGAGTGCGCACTCTGGATCGGCTGGAAATGCACGGAGCAGGAAAACCATCCATCGCTCCATCGATTAAGGTCAAACCGGCAAGCTCCCTCTAGGCATTCCAAGCCACTTCTCCAAAATTGTGTACAACTCCTGAACACTTTCAACTTGCACTCTAGACATGATAATGTTGTTTTTTAACACATTCCCTTCATTTTCATTTTTTAGATGGTTTTCATTTCTTTATGGAGGTAAAGTATCAGTGGAATGGATATAGAGGTGTCCCAGATAGATAGGGGTTATCCATCCCGGTGGATCATAGAGGATCCACGGTTGGTGGGCATGATCCGTGTGACATCTATGTCAGCCAATCAGGGCGTAGCAGCCAGAGTGAGCACACGTTTGGAATTTTGTGAGAGAGGCAAAACACAATAAGGGGTTAATATAGAAAATATAACATATTTAAAAATGGAAATGCATGTTTGATACTACCTCCATCCCAAAGCTTAAGGCCTATATTTTTTTGAAAAATAAAACTATGTAAAGTTAGAGCAAGTTTTTAGAAAAAAATATTCTGTGATGCGACTTCTGTCACACTGGTGCAACATGCAATGTGGAAGATGCTTCCCTATGTGTTTTTGGTCTGTGTGTCCATGGCCAAACACATGGAGCCCTAGAGTCAATGATATTTTGTTCTTTTCCCAAACCACATGGATACACTAGTGACTTTGCATGTGCTCTCTTCCACACCCACAATGATCTACATGACCACACATCACTCCAGTGGATTCTTTGATGCAACTTCGGTCACACTAGTCCAATAGGCAACGTGGAAGCTGCTTTCCTATGTGTTTTTGGTCTCTATGACCATGGCCTGACACATGGAGTCCCTAGAGTCAATGACATATGTTTTTTCCCAAACCACATGGATCCACTAGTGTCATTGCATGTGCTCTCTTCGAAAACTACACTGATCCACATGACCACACATCACTACAGTGGATTCTGTGATGCAACTTCTGTCACACTGGTGCAACATGCAATATGGAAGCTGCTTCCCTGTGTGTTTTTGGTCTCTATGACCATGGCCTGACACATGGAGTCCCTAGAGACAATTAAAGTTATTCTTTTCCCAAACCACATGAATCCACTAGTGTCATTGCATGTGCTCTATTCCAAAACCACACTGATCCACATGACCATACATCACTCTAGTGGATTCTATGATGCAACTTCTATCACACTGTTGAAACATGCAATGAGGAAGCTACTTCCCTATGTGTTTTGGTCTTTGTGACCATGGCCTAACACATGGAGCCCTAGAGTCAATGGCAGTTGTTCTTTTTCGAAACCACATGGATCCACTTGTGTCATGGCATGTGCTCTCTTCCAAAACCACACTGATCCACATGACCACATATCACTCAAGTGGATTATGTGATGCACCTTCTGTCACACTAGTGCAATAGGCAAAGTGGAAGCTGCTTCCCTATGTGTTTTTGGTCTCTATGACCATGGCCTGACACATGGAGTCACAAGAGTCAATGAAAGATGTTTTTTCCCAAACCACATGGATCCACTAGTGTCATTCCATGTGCTCAATTCCAAAACCACACTGATCCACATGACCACACATCCCTACAGTGTTTTCTGTGATGCAACTTATGTCACACTGGTGCAACATGCAATGTGTAATCTGCTTCCCTCTGTGTTTTTGGTCTCTATGACCATGTCCTGACAAATCGTGTCCCTAGAGTCAATGCAAGTTTTTCTTTTCGCAAACCACATGGATCCACTAGTTTCATTGCATGTTCTCTCTTCCAAAACCACAGTGATCCACATGACCACACATCACTCCAGTTGATTATATGATGCAACTTATATCACACTAGTGCAATATGCAATGCGGAAGCTACTTCCCTATGTGCTTTTGGTCTCTGACACATGGAGTCCCTAGTGGCAATGACAGTTGTTCTTTTCCCAAGCCACATGGATCCACTAGTGCCATTGCATGTTCTCTCTTCCAAACCCACACTGATCTGCATGACCACACATCACTATAGTGGATTTTATGATGCAACTTCTGTCACACTAGTGTAACATGCAATATGGAAGCAGCTTCCCTATGTGTTTTTGTTGGAAATATGCCCTAGAGAGAAATAGTTGTAAGGACTATTATCATATTTCATATAGTTTATGATTAAGTTTTATATCATGCTATAACTGTATTGAGTGGAAACATCAATACATGTGTGATATACAAACAACCAAGGTTTCCCAGTGTTACTCTAGTCACTCGTTCATTGGTCAACAGATGATCAAGTTTCCTGATCATGTGGCATTTATGCCAGTTGGAAATGAGGCCATCTCATTCTGTGAATGAGATGATGAACCAATACCCGCCTAAACATCGTTACCCGATTATGTCACGAAGTTCAAGTTACGATGATTAGAAATAGATCCTCGTAGACTATTCCTTCGACCGTGTGTTCAGGTATTCGGAGCACACCGTAGAGGCAATATATGTCAAGAGCGGTACTTGTCTGTCCATGTGACGGGAAGATACCCAAGGGCCCACTCAGAGAAGTTATATCCAATAGCTACGCAGCGTGTGATTCGATCACGGGGATATCACTTGTCGGAACAAGTCAAGTAGCATTGTTCAGTAACGAGATTGAACACGACATGGTGATGTCATTGATCAGATCTCGGGCAGTGCAAGTATCGAGTGACAAAGGGAATAAGACATGACTGTCCCGGTTCAAATGACGAAAGATCTTCATGGAACGCACAGGGGTCACATGGCCATCCAGGTCCCTCTATCGATCATTGGTGCGGGAGTGTCCCGACCATGTCTAGAGTGTTCCCGAACCGTGGGGTATCCCGATTAAGGGCTTGATGATGCTTAGACAGTGTTTATAGGATCGGTGGAATCACCGAAGAAGAGTAGGGAGAAAACCGGAAGGGTTTCGGTAAGTCCGGAGGATGTCCGGAGTGGAGGTGGAAGGTGTTCCATAGCCACGGAGATTGAATAATGTGTGAATGAATGTTAAATGTTGATTTAATCATTTATTCATAATTATTTAAATAAAGAGAAAATCAATTTTAATTGTCAAAGGCTTAATGGGCCAATTTCCGGAGGGAGAGGGCCCATTAGGGGAAAGGAGAGAGGGAGAAGGGGCCAAGGGGTGGCCGGAGCCCTAGTGGGCCACCCCCCCCCCCCCCCGCGTGGGGCCCATGGGAGTGGCCGGTGGTGCCACCCCTCCCCCTCCTCTCCTTTAGTCCCACCCCGAGACTTTGAGGGAGGTAGTACCTCCCCTCCCCCTATATATAGTGGGGGTATTTGGCCAATTCAAATACACCAATAATCAATAAAGGTCTCCCCACTTTTGGGAGGACCTCTAATTGATATTTTCTCTCTCCCCCTCTCTCTCTCGTGACCGTGGTCCCAAGTCTGGACTGCGCGAGCGAGAGACATCTTCACCGCGGAGCGCCGTTGGGCTGCGGGATTCAGATTCGGGAGCTCTACTTCCACAACTACTGCTGGATCGGGGAAGCGGGAGTCATCGTCAGGCACTGGACGTGTGTAACTCCCCGCAAGGTGTCGCACTTGAGGCACTCAAGTCGTTGGAGCCAAGGAGCGCAAGGACTTCATCACAACCTTGAGGTCGGCTTTGGCTCGTCTACATCAACCACGCTCTCCTAAGCATTGACAATGCTTTTCGGTCTTCGAGCGTAAGTTCGCAAAAAGTTCCTCCCGTTACTGTATTACTAATAGATATGTCCTGGCAGCTTCAGGGGTTCAGGGGCGTAGAGTAAAATTTATTGTTTTCATATGCGGAACCCCTACAGTGGTATCAGAGTTAGATCTATGCGTAGTAATGCTAGTACGGGTAGAACACACGACATGTAGCGTGTGGGTGTTGATCTTTTAGTTGTTACCCTCCCACGTGTACTTGTGTATACCACAGTAATACTTGATGAAGCAGCCCCCAACCGACTTTACGCGTTCATTCACGAGACTGGTCCACGCTTGACATAAGGCTTATACCGTATAAACTGGCTTAGGGGGTGTCTATCTCTCAAACATTAGTTGGTTTACCATTTGCAAAGGAGGGCCCCGAAAGGGTTGTAGTAGAGACAACTAATTGATCAGCGTTGTGCTGAAAGTTCGTAGGTAAGAACGGTTCTTGTGCGAAAGCCCATTCAGCCACGTAAAACATGCAAAGATAAAGTAGAGGCGTCTCACTTTATTTTGCAGGGGGCGTTGCTTTGTGATATGGTTGTGGCAAAGGTATAGTGATTACCTTTTGTTACATAGTAGTAGAAGTCACGGAGGTGACAAACTAGCACGCCGGTAAGACACCGGTACCCTAGTGTCTACGGCGCCGGAACCCGGTGACGGCGGATGGAGATCACGACGTGAAGGACCATATCACATAGCATTTACATTCAATGTTATTGTTTGTATGTCTTATTGTGTGCTAGTATTAGATACTCGACGGTAGCCTAATAAGATGATCCCTATTAAAATTACCAACGATTGTGTTCCCCCTTAGTGTGCACCACCAAGAAAGTTCTTCGGTATGAGGCAGGCCGTGATGATCGGGTGTCAGACATATCTATGTTCGCATACAGTGGGTGTAAGCCATGTGCAATGAGAAGAGGAAGTCGAAAGAGGCGAGAGGCTTGAAGAAGAAGAAGACGACGTCGAGAGCTGGTGGATGACACGGGAAGCAGAAGGATGACGCTAGCACAAAGGTGACAACGGAAGGATCTAGGTCCAAGAATAAGAAGAAGTCTTAGGATTAATTTTGTTTAATTTCACCTCTACTTCCTTTCTATAATAATGTTCGGAGATTGAATATTATTATCAAGTGCAAATTGGAATAGTGTTTGCAATCTACTAGCATAAGTACTCTGTTTTTCATTTCATCTCCCACTACGACGCAATAAAACCTCTTGTATTACCGAGGAAGGTGAAATTACTTCCTCCCCTATATTTTTGCATTTGTTTGAGGAAAGAAGGGTGCCAATACAGAGAAACCCACGTTAATTACTCACGTGAATTCAGGTAATTAATACGAAAAGGAAGAAGCCTAGGAAACCACATGTATTCATAGTGCCCCTTTAATTACTAATATCAATCATTGTAAGTGAAATACGAAGTAGTAGTATATAAAAGGCCATGGATAAAAAATAACCTTTGTACAGTCCATGTAAATCATCTCCTTGTACAACATTGATTTGAAATTATTTAATTTCACATTGATTTGAAAACACAAATGCGCCCAACGTGCCACGTGCTCTCCCCTATCCCCTGGCCATCACCGCGGCATGTCAAAAAGTTTGCATCGCCTGCAAAATCAAGCAAGCACGAAACATCGGTCTATACGCCAGAAAAATACAGCAAACACGCAAACATCAGAATCATAGAACTAGCTAGCCTCGGTCCCTTCGATGCTCACCCGTGAGGCACCTACGATTACATCAGCATTAAGGTGCACCTCAAGCTTGTGGGTTTCCCACAAGAAATAGAAAATTGATTTCCCTATCTCCGCTCTCTTCCATTTTCTGAGTTCATACCGATTTTCACTAGAAACGTCCTCCGTTTGCACTACAAGTGTCACATAGTTTTGCTCATGTTTTTTTAACATTGGTAGCTCCACAATATGTCATTTCATCAAAATTTCCAAAAAAAGTGATTCATGAAACACCTTTTAGGGTGTACAAGGTGTTCTTGTATGTGTCGTAGGGTCGGGCCCTGATTGGTTGAGACCTACCTCTCACAGATTGTGGCCACCCACTTTAGGATCCTCTACAATCCAACAAGCTTGATATCTCCATGGTATCTTCCTTTTTGTTCAAATTTGGCATTAGAGCACTAGTTTGTCACCGAAGCCATAAAAAAGTTCTTCGAAAAACACTAGGCTTTTTTCTGGTGAAGTTTTTATAATTTGAAATTTGTGAGGCTTTTTGGGAATCGTTCCCTTTGTAATTTGAAATTTGTAGGATATTTATGATGCTTTTTATAATTTTAAATTCGTGAGTCTTTTTGTGAGCCTTTTTATAAGCTATATTTATGAGATGTTTACAAATATAGGATTCCTTTTATAATTTGAATTTTGTGAGGATTTTTTGATACTTTTTATAAGTTCAAATTTGTGAGGATGTTTATAAATATATGACCCTTTTATATTTTTAAACTTGTGAGGCTCTTTGTGTTGCTTTTTATAATTTGAAATTTGTGAGGCTATTTATGAATCCGTGTTGCTTTATAGAACTGGAAACTTGTGAGGCTATTTCAAAATTTATGATGCTTTTTATAATTTGAAATATGTGGGCGTTTTGTTAGACTATTTACAATTATGCGATGCTTTTCTAATTTGAAATTTGTTAGACTCGCGAATATAACTTTGAATATTGACCGTAGGATCAAGATTCGCAAATCCCAATATTTCCAGATGTTGGATCTTATTTTCCATTCTAGCATCTAGAAGATTCTATTGATAGTCTTCATCACAATGAATGTTATGCACAAAACTCAAAACACACTTCTCCATCATTCTAGAATCTGCTCCCTCGTTTCTCTAGACCGTGTTACCAAATTTTTCAACTTTTAGATTGCTAACAATCGCTGACTTCTACATGATATACAAAGTACGAGAACCAAATATACTCCCATACTTTATAGATGTTGATCAAATTTATAATTTTTCCTGCTTTACCTATTATAATTTATACAGTGATGATATGTCAACGTCTATTATCTGAGTCTCACGTGCACGGAACATGCAACTTACCAGTAATCTTACCACTATATAGTACTAGTAAGTTGCACATGCCATGCAAGTGAGGCTCAGATAATAGACATCTAACATATCATCACTATATAAAATTATAATAGGTAAACCAGAAAAAATATAAATTTGATCAACATCTATAAAGTATGGGTGTATATTTGGTTCTTCTACTTTGTATCATCATGTGTAGAAGTCAAATATTATTAGCTACCTAACACTTGAAATTTTTGGTAACATGGTCTAGAGAATGAGGAGAAGATTCAATATCTTCTAGATGCTAGAATGGAAAACAAGATCCAATGGGTGGAAATGTTCGGATCCGCGAGTCTTGATCCAATGGTCATTATTCAAAGTTATTTGCACACTATATAGTGGTAAGATACGAATAACTTTGAATATTGACCATTGGATCGAGACTCGCGAATCCAAACACTTCTAGCCATTGGATCTTCTTTTCCATTCTAGCATCCAGAAGATTCTATTGATAGTCTTTAGCACAATGAATGTTATGCACAAACCTCAAAACACAGTTCTCCATTATACTAGAATCTTCCCTCGTTTCTATAACAAGACTGTTGGTTAATAGCAACTTAATGTTTGTTAATAAATCACATTTCATACAATATATATATACATGTGTTGCACATTCCTTTACTAGTATTCTCTAAGATCATAGTCTCTTTGATTATTTTCAAAACACGGTCAAATTCCTAGGCTTGCATATTCTTAGCAAGAAGTTGAATCTTTCTAAACTCTCACTCATTCTTGATACATTGACTGCCTGGTGGGTCCATTGAACAGATTATCGCAAGGAGTTAATTTCTAAACACATAGCTAAAATTTCAAAACATAGCGAGTCACAGTCTCTTTGATTTTTCAAAATACGGTCAAATTTCTAGGAATGCATATTCTTAGGAAGAAGTGTGAATCTTTCCAAACCATCCCTCGTTCTCGATACATTGACTACTTGGTGGGTCCATTGAACAGATTATCGCAAGGTGTGAAGTTAATTTCGAAACACAACCAAATTTTCAAAACACGGTGAGTCATAGTCTCTTTGATTTTTTTCAAAGGATGGACAAATTTCTAGGTATGCATATTCTTAGCAAGAAGTTGAATATATCCAAACTCTCAATCGTTCTCGATACATTCACTACTTAGTGGGTCCATTGAATAGATTATCGCAAGCTGTGAAGTTAATTTCGAAACATAGCCAAAATTTCAAAACACGGTGAGTCATAGTCTCTTTGATTGTTTTCAAAACACGGTCAAATTTCAAGGCAAGCATATTCTTAGCAAGAAGTTTAATATTTCCAAACTCTCACTAGTTCTCGATACATTGACTGCTTGGTGGGTCCACTGAAAAGATTATCGCGAGGTGTGGAATTAATTTCGAAACTGGATAACTTTGAATGTTTGATTTGCTACTACTAGTACGGATTGGGTACTTTTTGACAAATATGCCCATATTCGAGAACTAATTCTGGGTCTAACACCTACGAGGAACTAATTCAGAATCTTACCTTGGGGTCGGCGCCATTTTAAATGGAGCCAAGTTGTATAGATCATCACCAACACATCAGAAAACTGAACCAAAGGAGGACGGCTCCATTTAAAACGGCGCCGACATAGGCTCCATGTGAAATGGCGCCGAGCTCCCTAGGTTGCCCTCCTGTTGTCACGTGTTGGCACCGACTTGTATAACTTTGGCTCCGTTTAAAATGGCACCAACTCGACGGGTCAAATTCCGAAATAGTTCCTCACAGGGGTCAAACTCAGAATTAGTTCTCGAATCTGGGCAAATTTGTCAAAAGATACATGGATTGGTGAGTAGTAGTACTTAGTACTCCTACTTTAAAATTCCGATAAGATCCAAAATGCTTCCTTCCAATGTACAGCAACGCATCTGAAAACATGCTAGACACAAGATAAACACAGATCCATCGTGCAAGGCACACATGCGCAGTCGCCAAGCTGTGGACAAGGGAGAGATCAGTGGGGCCAGTGCGCGCGGGGAGAGGGGAGGAGAGATAGTGATGGGAGGCAGTGAAGTAGAGTGAAAACACAAATTGTTTAGCGTGCATATATAGTAAATATCATGAAATTTCCTAATACTACTACTCACTATACCCTGCACCTCGTGTCAGCAGCCCATCATAGCTTGGCCATGACATTGCCTACTCCTCTTCACTGCTTTCGCGATGCCTCCCGTTTATTTTTCCTCCTCTTTGTTTCCCCTACATTTTTTCTCTTCTGAAGATTTGGGGTTAATTTTCTTGTATCCCTGGTTCAATAGAAGTAGGATGGAGTATTCAAGTTTCTTGGAATGAGTCCTCTTTGTATGAAAAATGGGTATGTGGAATTCACAACCATATTATATGTCCTTTGCTTAACAGAAAATACATTATCACTACTACTCGGTGATATTGAATGACCCAACAATTTGCACACACATGTATATTGCTAATATCTTGTAGTTCTTACCACTATATAGTGTACGAATAACTTTGAGTGTTGACCGTTGGACCAAGACTCGCGAATCCGAACATCTCTAGATGTCGGATTTTCTTTTCCATTCTAGCACCTAGAAGATTCTATTGATAGTCTTCAGCATAATAAATAATATGCACAAACCTCATAACACACTTCTCCATCATATAGTACTAGGGATTAGAATCTTCTCCCTCGTTTCTCTAGACCATAGTTTTAAAAACCAGACCGGTGGGTGAACTAGTGAGGCAACTGGTTCACTAGTTTGCTGATCGGAGCACCGGTTCATTCGGTTCGACAAAAACCATTAATTTTAATAAAAAATTAAGAAAATTTCGGAACAAAACGACAATAAAATGTATATTAAGCATATATTGTGGCAAGCTATGAACTTAGTTTCGAAACACATCCAAAATTGCAAAACACGGTGAGTCATAGTCTCTTTGATTGTTTTCAAAACACGGTCAAATTTCCAGGCATGCATATTCCCAGCAAGAAGTGTGAATCTTTCCGAACTATCACTCGTTCTCAATACATTGATTTCCTGGTGGGTCCATTGAATACATTGTTGCAAGGTGTGAAGTTAATTTCGAAACACAACCAAAATTTCAAAACATGGTGAGTCATAGTCTCTTTGATTGTTTTAAAACCACGGTCAAATTTCTAAGTATGCATATTCTTAGCAAGAAGTGTGAATCTTTCCAAACTACCACTCGTTCTCGATACATTGACTACATGGTGATGGGTCCATTGACCAGATTTTCTCAAGGTGTGAAGTTAATTTCGAAACACGGGCAAAATTTCAAAACACAGTGAGTCATAGTCTCTTTGATTGTTTTCAAAACACGGTGAAATTTCTAGGCATGCATATTCTTAGCTAATTTTTTAATCTTTCCAAAATCTCGCTCGTTCAGGATATACTGACTGCCTGGTGGGTCCATTGAACAGATTATCGCAAGGTGTGAAGTTAATTTCGAAACACAGCCAAATTTCAAAACATGGTGAGTCATATCCTCTTTGATTGTTTTTGAAACATAGTCAAATTTCTAGGCATGCATATTCTTAGCAAGAACAAACTCTCACTCCTTCTCGATACATTGACTGCCTGGTGGGTCCATTGAATAGATTTTCGCAAGGTGTGAAGTTAATTTAAAAACACAGGGAAAATATCAAAACACGGTGAGTCATAGTCTCTTTGATTGTTTTCAAAACACGGTCAAATGTCTAGGCATGCATATTCTTAGCAATAAGTTGAATCTTTCCAAACTCTCACTCCGTCTCGATATATTGACTACCTGGTGGGTCCACTGAACAGATTATCGCATGGTAGGAAGTAAATTTCGATACGCATCTAAAAATTTAAAACACGGTGAGTCATAGCCTCTTTGATTGTTTTCAAAACACAGTCAAATTTCTAGGCATGCATATTCTTAGCAAGAAGTTGAATCTTTCCAAACTCTCACTCGTTCTCGATACATTGACTGTCTGGTGGGTCCAATGAATAGATTTTCCCAAGGTGTGAAGTTAATTTCGAAACACACGCAAAATTTCAAAACGCGGTGAGTCATAGTCTCTTTGATTTTTTTCAAAACAAGGCCAACATTTCTAGGCATGCATATTCTTAGAAAGAACTTGAATCTTGCCAAACTCTCACTCATATTCGATACATTGACTACCTGGTGGTGGGTCCACTGAACAGATTATCGCAAGGTGTGAACTTAATTTCGAAACGTAGCAAAAATTTAAAACACGATGAGTCATAGTCTGTTTGGTTGTTTTCAAAACACGGTCAAATTTCTAGGCATGCATATTCTTAGCAAGAAGTTGAATCTTTCCAAACGCTCACTCGTTCTCGATACATTGAATGTCTGGTGGGTCCACTGAACAGGTTATCGCAAGGTATGAAGTTAATTTCGAAACACAGCCAAAATTTCAAAACACAGTGAGTTATAGCCTCTTTAATTGTTTACAAAACATGGTCAAATTTCAAGGCATGCATATTCTTAGCAAG
The DNA here is from genome assembly GCA_023614405.1 of Avena insularis. Taxonomy (NCBI): domain Eukaryota; kingdom Viridiplantae; phylum Streptophyta; class Magnoliopsida; order Poales; family Poaceae; genus Avena; species Avena insularis. The sequence continues at coordinate 241,742,442 of CM042688.1, read as the reverse complement.
ACGTTGAATCTTGGCAAACAACTCTCACTCGTTCTCCATACATTGACGGTCTGGTTGGTCCATTGGAAAGATTATCGCAAGGTGTGAAGTTAATTTCAAAGCATAGCCAAAATTTCAAAACATGGTGAGTCATAGCCTCTTCGATTGTTTTCAAAACACGGTCTAATTTCTAGGCATGCATATTCTTAGCAAGAAGTTGAATCATTCCAAACTCTCACTTGTTCTCAATACATTACCTGCCTGGTGGGTTCATTAAACAGATTTTTGCAAGGTGTGAAGTTAATTTGGAAACACAGGCAAAATTTCAAAACATGGTGAGTCATAGCCTCTTTCATTGTTTTTAAAACACGGTCAAATTTCTAGGCATGCATATTCTGAGCAAGAAGTTGAATCTTGCCAAACTGTCACTCGTTCTCGATACATTGGCTGCCTAGTGGGTCCACTGAACAGATTTTCGCAAGGTGTGAAGTTAATTTCAAAAATCAGCCAAAATTTTAAAACATGTGGAGTTAGTCTCTTTGATTGTTTTCAAAATACGTTCAAATTTCCAGGCATGCATATTCTTAGCAAGAAGATGAATCTTGCCAAACTCTCACTCATTCTCGATACATTGACTTCCTGGTGCTGGGTCCACTTAACAGATTATTGCAAGGTGTGAAGTTAATTTCGAAACACAGCCAAAATTTAAAAACATGGGAAGTCATAGTTTCTTTGATTGTTTTCAAAACACGGTCAAATTTCTAGGCATGCATATTCTTAGCAAGAAGTTGAATCTTTCCAAACTCTCACTCGTTCTTGATACATTGATGCTCACAGTGGGTCCACTGAGCATATTTTTGCAAGGTTTGAAGTTAATTTCGAAACATAGCAAAAATTTCAGAACACAGTGAGTCATAGCCTCTTTGATTGTTTTGAAAACATGGTCAAATTTCTAGGCATGCAGATTATTAGTAAGAAGTAGAATCTTGCCAAACTCTCACTCATTCTCGATACACTGGGGGTCCACTAGACAGATTTTTTCAAGGTGTGAAGTTAATTTCGAAACACAACCAAAATTTCAAAACACGGTGAGTCATACCCTTTTTGATTGTTTCCGAAACATGGTCAAATTTCTAGGCATTCATATTCTTAGCAAGAAGTTGAATCTTGCCAAACTCTCGCTCGTTTTCGATACATTGACTGCCTGGTGTGTCCATTGAGCAGATTATCGCAAGGTGTGAACTTAATTTCGAAACGTAGCCAAAATTTAAAACACGGTGAGTCATAGTCTCTTTGATTGTTTTCAAAACACAGTCAAATTTCTAGGCATGCATATTCTTAGAAAGAAGTTGAATCTTTCCAAACTCTCACTCGTTCTCGATACATTGACTATCCGGTGGGTCCACTGAACAGATTATCCCAAGGTACGAAGTTAATTTTGAAACATAGCCAAAATTTCAAAACATGGTGAGTTATAGCCTCTTTGAATGTTTTCAGGACATGGTCAAGTTTCGAGGCATGGATATTCTTAGCAAGAAGTTGACTCTTGGCAAACAACTCTCACTCATTCTCGATACATTGACTGCCTGGTGGGTCCACTAAACAGATTATCGCAAGGTGTGAAGTTAATTTCGAAACACAACCAAAATTTCAAAACACTGTGAGCCATAGCCTCTTTAATTATTTTCAAAACACGGTCAAATATCTAGGCATGCATATTCTTAGCAATAAGTTGAATCATTCCAAACTCTCTCTCATGCTCAATACATAGACTGCCTGGTGGGTCCATTGAATAGAGTTTCGCAAGGTGTGAACTTAATTTCGAAACACAGGTAAAATTTCAAAACACGGTGAGTCATAGCCTCTTTGATTGTTTTCAAAACACGGTCAAATTTCTAGGCATCCATATTCTTAGGAAGAAGCTGAATCTTTCCAAACTCTCACTTGTTCTCGATACATTGACTGCCTGGTGGTGGGTCCACTGAATAGATTTTTCCTAGGTGTGAAGTTATTTTCGAAACATAGAAAAAATTTCAAAACACAGTGAGTCATGGCATCTTTGATTGTTTTCAAAACACGGTCAAATTTCTACGCATACAGATTCTTAGCAAGAAGTAAAATCTTTACTCTCACTGCTCGATATTCTCGACTGCCTAGTGGGTCCACTAGACAGATTTTCGCAAGGTGTGAAGTTAATTTCAAAACACAACCAAAATTTCAAAACATTGTGAGTCATACCCTCTTTTATTGTTTCCAAAACACGGTGAAATTTCTAGGCATGCATATTCTTAGCAAGAAGTTGAATCTTGCCAAACTCTCACTCGTTTTCTATACATTGACTGCCTGGTGGGTCCACTAAACAAATTATCGCAAGGTAACTTAATTTCGAAACACAGCAAAATTTTAAAACACGGCGAGTCATAGTCTCTTTGATTGTTTTCAAAACATAGTCAAATTTCTAGGCATGCATATTCTTAGCAAGAAGTAGAATCTTTCCAAACTCTCACTCATTCTTGATACATTGACTGTCTGGTGGGTCCACTAAATAGATTATCACAATGTATGAAGTTAATTTAGAAAAACAGCAAAAATTTCAAAACACGGTGAGTTATAGCCTCTTTGATTGTTTTCAAAACATGGTCAAATTTCCAGGTATGCATATTCTTAGCAAGAATTTGAATCTTGGCAAACAAGTCTCACTCATTCTAGATACATTGACTGCCTGGTGGGTCCACTGAACACATTATCGCAAGGTGTGAAGTTAATTTCGAAACACAGCCAAAATTTCAACACACAATGAGTCATAGCCTCTTTGATTGTTTTCAAAACATAGTCAAATTTTTAGGCATGCATATTCTTAGCAAGAAGTTGAATCATTCCAAACTATCACTCGTTCTCAATACATTGACTGCCTGGTGGGTCCATTGAACAGATTTTCGTAAGGTGTGAAGTTAATTTCAAAATAAAAGAAAAATTTCAAAACATGGTGAGTCATATTCTCTTTGATTGTTTTCAAAACACGGTCTAATTTCTAGGCATGCATATTCTTAGCAAGAAGTTGAATCATTCCAAACTCTCACTTGTTCTCAATACATTACCTGCCTGGTGGGTTCATTAAACAGATTTTTGCAAGGTGTGAAGTTAATTTGGAAACACAGGCAAAATTTCAAAACATGGTGAGTCATAGCCTCTTTCATTGTTTTTAAAACACGGTCAAATTTCTAGGCATGCATATTCTGAGCAAGAAGTTGAATCTTGCCAAACTGTCACTCGTTCTCGATACATTGGCTGCCTAGTGGGTCCACTGAACAGATTTTCGCAAGGTGTGAAGTTAATTTCAAAAATCAGCCAAAATTTTAAAACATGTTGAGTTAGTCTCTTTGATTGTTTTCAAAATACGTTCAAATTTCCAGGCATGCATATTCTTAGAAAGAAGTTGAATCTTGCCAAACTCTCACTCATTCTCGATACATTGACTTCCTGGTGCTGGGTCCACTTAACAGATTATTGCAAGGTGTGAAGTTAATTTCGAAACACAGCCAAAATTTAAAAACATGGGAAGACATAGTTTCTTTGATTGTTTTCAAAACATGGTCAAATTTCTAGGCATGCATATTCTTAGCAAGAAGTTGAATCTTTCCAAACTCTCACTCGTTCTTGATACATTGACTGCCTGTTGGTGGGTCCACTGAGCATATTTTTGCAAGGTTTGAAGTTAATTTCGAAACATAGCAAAAATTTCAGAACACAGTGAGTCATAGCCTCTTTGATTGTTTTGAAAACATGGTCAAATTTCTAGGCATGTAGATTCTTAGTAAGAAGTAGAATCTTGCCAAACTCTCACTCATTCTCGATACACTGGGGGGTCCACTAGACAGATTTTTTCAAGGTGTGAAGTTAATTTCGAAACACAACCAAAATTTCAAAACACGGTGAGTCATACCCTTTTTGATTGTTTCCGAAACATGGTCAAATTTCTAGGCATTCATATTCTTAGCAAGAAGTTGAATCTTGCCAAACTCTCACTCGTTTTCGATACATTGACTGCCTGGTGGGTCCATTGAGCAGATTATCGCAAGGTGTGAACTTAATTTCGAAACGTAGCCAAAATTTAAAACACGGTGAGTCATAGTCTCTTTGATTGTTTTCAAAACACAGTCAAATTTCTAGGCATGCATATTCTTAGAAAGAAGTTGAATCTTTCCAAACTCTCACTCGTTCTCGATACATTGACTATCCGGTGGGTCCACTGAATAGATTATCCCAAGGTACGAAGTTAATTTCGAAACATAGCCAAAATTTCAAAACATGGTGAGTTATAGCCTCTTTGAATGTTTTCAGGACATGGTCAAGTTTCGAGGCATGGATATTCTTAGCAAGAAGTTGACTCTTGGCAAACAACTCTCACTCATTCTCGATACATTGACTGTCTGGTGGGTCCACTAAACAGATTATCGCAAGGTGTGAAGTTAATTTCGAAACACAGCCAAAATTTCAAAACACTGTGAGCCATAGCCTCTTTAATTGTTTTCAAAACACGGTCAAATATCTAGGCATGCATATTCTTAGCAATAAGTTGAATCATTCCAAACTCTCTCTCTCATGCTCAATACATAGACTGCCTGGTGGGTCCATTGAATAGAGTTTTGCAAGGTGTGAACTTAATTTCGAAACACATGCAAAATTTCAAAACACGGTGAGTCATAGCCTCTTTGATTGTTTTCAAAACACGGTCAAATTTCTAGGCATGCATATTCTTAGGAAGAAGCTGAATCTTTCCAAACTCTCACTTGTTCTCGATACATTGACTGCCTGGTGGTGGGTCCACTGAATAGATTTTTGCTAGGTGTGAAGTTATTTTTGAAACATAGCAAAAATTTCAAAACACGGTGAGTCATGGCATCATTGATTGTTTTCAAAACACGGTCAAATTTCTACGCATACAGATTCTTAGCAAGAAGTAAAATCTTTACTCTCACTCGTTCTCGATACACTGACTGCCTAGTGGGTCCACTAGACAGATTTTCGCAAGGTGTGAAGTTCATTTCAAAACACAACCAAAATTTCAAAACATTGTGAGTCATACCCTCTTTTATTGTTTCCAAAACACGGTCAAATTTCTAGGCATGCATATTCTTAGCAAGAAGTTGAATCTTGCCAAACTCTCACTCGTTTTCTATACATTGACTGCCTGGTGGGTCCACTAAACAAATTATCGCAAGGTAACTTAATTTCGAAACACAGCAAAATTTTAAAACACGGCGAGTCATAGTCTCTTTGATTGTTTTCAAAACATAGTCAAATTTCTAGGCATGCATATTCTTAGCAAGAAGTAGAATCTTTCCAAACTCTCACTCATTCTCGATACATTGACTGTCTGGTGGGTCCGCTAAATAGATTATCACAATGTATGAAGTTAATTTAGAAAAACAGCAAAAATTTCAAAACACGGTGAGTTATAGCCTCTTTGATTGTTTTCAAAACATGGTCAAATTTTGAGGTATGCATATTCTTAGCAAGAATTTGAATCTTGGCAAACAAGTCTCACTCATTCTAGATACATTGGCTGCCTGGTGGGTCCACTGAACACATTATCGCAAGGTGTGAAGTTAATTTCGAAACACAGCCAAAATTTCAACACACGATGAGTCATAGCCTCTTTGATTATTTTCAAAACACAGTCAAATTTTTAGGCATACATATTCTTAGCAAGAAGTTGAATCATTCCAAACTATCACTCGTTCTCAATACATTGACTGCCTGGTGGGTCCATTGAACAGATTTTCGTAAGGTGTGACGTTAATTTCAAAATAAAAGCAAAATTTCAAAACATGGTGAGTCATATTCTCTTTGATTGTTTTTAAAACACGGTCAAATTTCCAGGCATGCATATTCTTAGCAATAAGTTAATTATTTCAAAACTCCCACTCGTTCTCGATATATTGGCTACCTAGTGGGTCCGCGAACAGATTATCACAAGGTGTCAAGTTAATTTTGAAACACAGCCAAAATTTCAAAACACGGTGAGTCATAGCCTCTTTAATTGTTTTAAAAACACGGTCAAATATATAGGCATGCATATTCTTAGCAAATAAGTTAAATCATTCTAAACTCTCACTCATTCTCAATACGTTGACTGCCTGGTGCGTCCTTGATGGCCCAAAATATATCGAGCTCGTTGGGGAACCCCAAGAGGATGGTATGATGAGCACAACAGCAAGTTTTCCCTCAGTACGAAACCAAGGTTATCAATCCAGTAGGAGCAAGGAAACACCCCAAAGGTGTAGCTAGCTGAACATTGGCAGGGTGCACTACTGGTACCAGTAGCAACGTGGAGACCTGCACAACACAACCACGAAACTTTGTCCCCTACTTGCGATGAGGTTGTCAATCTCACCGGTTTTGCTGAAAACAAAGGATTAAACTTATCGAATGGAAGGAAATAATAGTTTGCAGAAAGTAAACACAAAGCAGTAAACAGTTTGTAGATTGTATGTAAAAGAAAGGACCAGGGTCCATAGTTCACTGGAGGTGGCTCTCCTTAAGATAGATAACATGCTGGGTGAACAAATTACAGCGGGGCAATTGACAAACATCGAGAAAGCAATACATGCATATACTAATCATCTTGACTCCTTTGGAACTTGATTGGGCATTACAACATTATACATAGACCGCCATCCAACTACATCTATGACTAATAATCCACCTTCAGGTTATTGCTTTACAAATTATTGCTTTACAAATTGCGTGTAATGTAAAAAATACGATTGTTCTATGAACAAAGGATTGTTATTTTCTCCCTAGTAGCAACAAACACATCTAGTACCTTAGAGATTTCTGTCACTTTCCCAGATTACCAGAGGCATGAACCCACTATCGAGCATAAATACTAACTCTTGGAGTTGCTAGCATCTACTTGGCCAAGATATCTACTAACAACGGAAAGCATGCAAGATCACAAATAACAAACACATGATAGAATCAATAATCAATCTGAAATAGCATCTCAATATCCATCAGATCCCCGCAAACACAACATGAAGAATTACAAATAGATGATCTTGATCATGAACGGAGCTCACAAGATCTAGACATGAAAGCAAAAAGGAGGAGAACCAGCCATCTAGCTACTACATGGATCCGTAGTCTAAGGATGAACTACTCACGCATCACACCGGAGGCTTGCATGGTGATGAAGAAGGCCTCCAGGGTGAATTCCCCTCTCCGACAGGGTGCCGGGAAGAGCTTCAGATCCCGCCCGATCTAGGGATGGAGATGACGACGGCTACAGACTCTTTCATGGATGTTTGATCGGGTACCTAGGGTGTTCGTCCCGAGGGCATCTTATAGGCGGAAGGAGAGGCCGAGGGGGTGCTAGGGTCAGCCAGACCACCCCTTGGCGCGGGCCAGGCCTGGCCGCGCGACCAGGTGGTGTGGCCGGCCCCCAGCCCTTCTCCGTCTCGTATTCTGGCATCTGATGACTTCCGGAAAAATAGGCACTTTGGCTTTTGTCCCGTCTAATTCCGAGAATATTCATTTTCTGACTTTCCTGGAAAAAAAAACAGCAGAAAAGCAGGGTAATCTGTGGCTCTTGTTAATAGGTTAGTCCAAGAAATCATATGAAAAGTACTCCAAAGTGTGGACAAAACACAAGAAAGTGGATAAAACGAAGCATGGAACATAAAAAATTATAGATACATTTGCAATGTATCAACATCCCCAAGCTTAACTCTTGCTCGTCCTCGAGTAGGTAAGTGATAAAAAGAAAGAATAATTTTTGAGGTGACATGCACCATCAAAGACTTGATCAAAGTATTTGTAAAACATTCAAAGCTAGGATCATAGTACTTCAATCATAACATGAAAGACAAAGTTCTAGAAATAAGAGAAAGAAACTATGATGCAACATGAAAAGGCACAAACAAAAGATTCATGAATAACAATGTTTGCAAGACGTTTCTTTGTTTCACATAAAGAAAACATAGCATAATAGTATTCAGCTTGTCCCTCATAGAGTAGCAAATATAAATGCATAGGACACCTTCAAAGTTCATAAGAGTGACTAGATACAAATAGTTTAAAACAAGCAATATCAAGTTATGCATCAATCAACTAGTCTTGGGACAATGCACATAGAACTAAGAATGGCCACTATGCTCTCAAAGTAGGTGCATAAAGGTAGACGGTGGAGACTCAATATAATGTTGGAAGAAAGGCCTTTATAAAAGGAAGTAGGGATTCAAGTCTCATAAAGAGCTTCCAAAAAATATGGTACTTATAGCTTTTAGCTCTCATTGCCCCTATCATAAGCATCTTGAAGTGATTAAGGTTAAAGTGACACAACTAAGAGGATATGCTTGACAAGTTATAAACCGAAATCTCATGCCCCTTACTTACGAAGACCGTACCTCATGCTACTCAACATTAGTCACGAGTAAACTCTTGTCATTGTAAGTACATGTGTATCATAAAGAATCGCCAACGGGGTACCCCTTGCACATGATACAGGAGCTATCCCATAATCAAAATGATAAGGCAAGCAGACAATGAGCATCTCAGCGATCTTTTTATTTGCTATTTGCATAGGTTTTTATTGAGGATGCTTCATAGAGTGCTCATTATGGTGATGCTGCAAGTTTCCACCATGATTAGGCATGGCTTAGGCTAGCGGCCCAGGCATTTCTCTAACACACATACAAACTCCATGATCTTACAAGTTCCACTTTTATTTCACACCGTCGGGATCCATAAGCAAAAGAACATGATATCAATGGGGTACAAAGTACAAGTGCAATGTTGAAAGCGTTCCCCATGATACATGGTTCTGCTAATTTCAACTTATAAAGCACAAGCATATACGCAACAAAGAAGGACCCCATGGTTAAAGTTTATTAGATGCAAAAAAGTAAAGTCTGCCATCAAGTTCGTGAGAGCTTCAATCACTAGTTTTATCATAACAAGTTGAATTTGGAAGATAAACAAAAGGATGAATATACTTGGAATAGAATAAGCTAGTAGGTAGGTATGGTGGACTCTTTGGAATAACTTGGTTTAGGGAGTTGGATGCATGAGTGGAACTCATACTTGGTTGTGGAGGCTAGCAAAAGACTGGGAGCGACAAATTAAGAGAGCAATAATGGCCATAATCATGCAGAGCGACAAAACATCATTGATCAAAGCATAAAGTGATACTACAAGTTGAAAACTAAATGATCATAAAGTCTATGGTGACTTGTGATAGTCATAACATGGTGTGAGCATGTGCCAAGTCAACCCAAATAAAGCATCAAAGGAGAATACCACTATACTATGCTTTAATATGCTAAAACAACGCATGATTCATCCAAGGCACATTAAGCAATCTGAATGGTTTATAACAAGTCATGCTACAAAAAATAATACTAAGCATAAAGCCAAAACAATATCAAGCATGGCATGATAAAGCATAGGCCACAGTAAAAAACAAGCTCTTTTTACCACAAAATCATGAAATATCGTACTCTTTTCCAAACCAAACCAAACTATTTGCAAACCAATTTATGAAAGAGGGGGTCCAACCAATTTATTCAGTAAACTAAGAAAACAAAAGCAAACTAAAAACAAAAACAAAAACAAAAAAGAAGACGCTCCAAGAACAAAACAACTGTGCATGAAACAATAAAAATGAAGCGTTTGCAAGAAACCTGGGATTTTTATTGATAAAGAGGGGGATGTCTTGGGCATCCCCAAGCTTTGACGCTTGTACTTCTTGGATATTTCTTGGGGTGACACGCGTGGCATCCCCAAACTTGAGCTTTAGTCCATCCTTCATCTCATTACTCATTCCTTCCATACACCTGAAATTTTTCCGTCATACAAAACTTCACACAATCTATATTAGCAACATTAGTGCCCTCAAGATGATAGGTCTTAAGGTTCAGTTATAACACCAAATAAACTTCCATTAGAATACTAGATACTGTAGCACTTCCCTCAAAAATCTCAATTCCCCAAAAGAACTCAAAAAGGAATCAACAAGAAGCAAATGCAGAAAATGGCAGAAATCTGTCAAAACAGCCCAGCAGGTAAAGACAATTTTTTTAGAAGACCTTGTGTTGCTCAAATCAAAAAGTGTTGAACTAACGAAAGTTAGATAACAACCTGGGTCAGAAGCACAAAAATGCACGCCTCAAAAAGACCTTCAGATATTTTACACGAATTTTTACGGTGAAGCACATAAATCTATTTCGGGACAGCAACTTTCCCAATCATTACTTCTCTCTCATTAGAGGTTACTCTTGGCACAAAAAGCAAATAAAAAGTATAAGGAGCGGTTATTACTAAAGTAATAACTTCCAAGAATCATATAAAACTTTTTGGTTATCTCCCAATAAGTACTTTTCTTTAACGCCTTTAAGTTAGGCATAAGAAGCAAGAAAAAGAATCAAGTGTTCTCAAATGAAGAGGCATTAAGAGCAAATTTTGTTTTCATACGAGAGACAAAAGAAATCTTCTCTCTCTTCTTAGGGAAGTGTTCTATACCTTTCTTGAGTGGGAGTTGATATTTAATGGTGCCTTGTTTCAGATCAATAATGGCACCAACAGTTCTAAGAAAAGGTCTTCCCAAAGTAATAGGACAAGAAGTATTGCATTCAACATCCAAAACATAGAAATCAATGAGGACATTGGCATTGTTAACCATAATAAGAAAATCATTAAGACTCCCCATGAGTTTCTTTTTAGCATTATCATCAAGTGGGACATTCAAATAACAATCTTCAAGTGGAGGCAAATCAAGCATATCATAAATCCTTCTAGGCATAATAGAAACACTACTATCAAGATCATATAAAGCTTTGAAATCAAAGTCATTCACTTTCATATTAATGATGGGTTCCCAACCATCTTCTTGTTTTATAGGAATAGAAGCTTTATGTTTCATCTTTTCTTCTTTAATATTTATGAGAGCATTAGTAATGTGTTTTGTAAAGGCCATGTTCATAGAACTAGCATTAGGAAATTAATAACTTCAGAGATATTGCAATCATCAAAATCAAAATCAAAATTATCATCTAAAGTAGTAGAACTATTACTAGCCTCAACACTAGTGGTGGTAATAGTAGAAACACTAATGTTTCTAGCAATTTCATCTTCTCTTTCCCACTTAGCATGTAATTCAGCTAATAGTCTAACATTTTCATCAATTCTTACTTGTATGGCATTAGTATCTGCAAAGGGATTATCATTAGTTTCAGGTTTAGCAGCCATCTTGTTCAAATAAGATTGAGCTTCATCCAAAGATGCTATAGTTCTTTCAACATTAGAGAGTTTTTCCTCAATAGTTTTATTGAAAGCAGTTTGTTTACTAATAAAGTCTTTAATCATAACTTCAAGTTCAAAGGGTGCACTCCTATTATTGTTGTAGGAACTTCCGTAAGCATGACCATTGTTGGGAGGATATGGCTTATAATTGTTGTTAACAAAATTATTCCTATAAGCATTATTGCCAAAATTGTTATTTCTTATGAAGCTCACATCAACTTGCTCTTCTTGAGCAACCAAAGAGGCTAAAGGAACATTATTTGGATCAATATGGGCTTTCCCATTCACAAGCATAAACATAATAATATCAATCTTATCACTCAAGGTGGAAGTTTCCTCAACAGAATTTACCTTCCTACCTTGTGGAGCTCTCTCAGTATGCCATTCAGAATAATTAACCATCATATTGTCCAGAAGTTTTGTTGCAGCACCCAAAGTGATGGTCATAAAGGTACCTCCAGCAGCAGAATCCAATAGGTTCCCTGAAGAATAGTTCAATCCTGCATAAATAGTTTGGATGATCATGCAAGCAGTCAGTCCATGAGTGGGACAATTCTTTACCAAAGATTTCATTCTTTCCCAAGCTTGAGCAACATGCTCATTATCAGATTGTTTAACCTTCATTATTTCACTTCTCATAGATATAATCTTAGTAGGAGGATAGTATTTTCCAATGAAATCATCTTTGCACTTAGTCCAAGAATCAATACTATTCTTTGTTAAGGAATTCAACCAATCTTTAGCTTTTCCTCTCGAAGAGAAAGGAAACAATTTCAGCTTAATAATATCACCATCTACATCCCTATGCTTTTGCATCTCACAAAGTTCAACAAAGTTATTTAGATGGGAAGCAGCATCTTCATTACAAATACCAGAAAATTGTTCTCTCATAACAAGATTGAGTAAAGCATGTTTTATCTCAAAGAAAGTATCTTCGGGCATAGGTGGAGCAATAGGTGTGCTCATAAAATCATTGTTGTTGGTGCTAGTGAAGTCACACAACTTAGTGTTTTCAAGATTAGTCATTTTTTTGTGTTTTCAAATAAGAAAGCAAACTAGTAAAACTATTTTTTTGTGTTTTTGATAAAGAACAATCAAACAAAACAAAAAGAAACTAAGCAAAACAAAAATAAAAAAAGTAAAGAGATTGGTTATGAGGGACTCCCCTTGTGAAGATGTCCTTGACTCCCTGGCAACGACGCCAGAAAATATGCTTGATGGCCCAAAATATATCGAGCTCGTTGGGGAACCCCAAGAGGAAGGTCTGATGAGCACAACAGCAAGTTTTCCCTCAGTACGAAACCAAGGTTATCAATCCAGTAGGAGCAAGGAAACACCCCAAAGGTGTAGCTAGATGAACGTTGGCAGGGCGCACTACTGGTGCCAGTAGGAATGTGGAGACCTGTACAACACAACCACAAAACTCTGTCCCCAACTTGCGATGAGGTTGTCAATCTCACCGGTTTTGCTGAAAACAAAGGATTAAACGTATCGAATGGAAGGAAGTAATAGTTTGCAGAAAGTAAACACAAAGTAGTAAACAGTTTGTAGATTGTATGTAGAAGAAAGGACCGGGGTCCATAGTTCACTAGAGGTGGCTCTCCTTAAGATAGATAACACGCTGGGTGAACAAATTACAGCGGTGCAATTGACAAACATCGAGAAAGCAATACATGCATATACTAATCATCTTGACTCCTTTGGAACTTGATTGGGCATTACAACATTATACATAGACCGCCATCCAACTACATCTATGACTAATAATCCACCTTCAGGTTATCATCCGAACCCCCTCTAGTATTAAGTTGCAAGCAACAGATTATTTCTTTACAAATTGCATGTAATGTAAAAAATATGATTGTTCTATGAACAAAGGATTGTTATTTTCTCCCTAGTAGCAACAACACATCTAGTACCTTAGAGATTTCTGTCACTTCCCCAGATTACCTGAGGCATGAACCCACTATCGAGCATAAATACTAACTCTTGGAGTTGCTAGCTTCTACTTGGCCAAGATAGCTACTAACAACGGAAAGCATGCAAGATCACAAATAACAAAGACATGATAGAATCAATAATCAATCTGAAATAGCATCTCAATATCCATCAGATCCCCGCAAACACAACATGAAGAATTACAAATAGATGATCTTGATCATGAACGGAGCTCACAAGATCTAGACATGAAAGCACAAAGGAGGAGAACCAGCCATCTAGCTACTACATGGATCCGTAGTCCAAGGATGAACTACTCACGCATCACAACGGAGGCTTGCATGGTGATGAAGAAGGCCTCGTGGTGAATTCCCTCTCCAGAAGTCTTGGGGAAGAGCTTCAGATCCCGCCCGATCTAGGGATGGAGATGACGATGGCTACAGACTCTTTCGTGGATGTTTGATTGGGTACCTAGGGTTTTCGTCTCGAGGGCATCTTATAGGCAGAAGGAGAGGCCGAGGGGGTGCTAGGGTCGGTCAGACCACCCCCTTGCGCGGGCCATGCCTGGCCGCACAGCCAGGTGGTGTGGCTGGCCCCTAGCCCTTCTCCGTCTCGTATTTTGGCATCTGATGACTTCCGTAAAAATAGGCACTTTGGCTTTTGCCCCGTCCAATTACGAGAATATTCATTTTCTGACTTTCCTGGAACCAAAAACAACAGAAAACAGGCAGCTGACACTGTGGCTCTTGTTAATAGGTTAGTCCAAGAAATCATATGAAAAGTACTCCAAAGTGTGGACAAAACACAAGAAAGTGGATAAAACCAACCATGGAACTTCAAAAATTATAGATACATTTGCAATGTATAAGTACATGGAATAGATTTTCGTAAGGTGTGAAGTTAATTTCGAAACACATGCACAATTTCAAAACACGGTGAGTCATAGCCACTTTGATTGTTTTCAAAACACGGTCAAATTTCTAGGTATGCATATTCTTAGCAAGAACTTTAATCTTTCCAAACTCTCACTCGTTCTCGATACATTGACTGTCTGGTGGTGGGTCCACTAAATAGATTTTTGCAAGGTGTGAAGTTATTTTCGAATCATAGCAAAAATTTCAAAACACGGTGAGACATGGCATGTTTGATTGTTTTCAAAACACGGTCAAATTTCTAGGCATGCAGATTCCTAGCAAGAAGTAAAATCTTTCCAAACTCTCACTCGTTCTCGATACACTGACTGCCTGGTGGTTCCTCTAGACAGATTTTCGCAAGGTGAGAAGTTAATTTCGAAACACAGCCAAAATTTCAAAACACAGTGAGTCATACACTCTTTGATTGCTTCCAAAACACGGTCAAATTTCGAGGCATGCATATCCTTACCAAGAAGTTGAATCTTGCCAAACTCTCACTCATGTTCTACACATTGATTACCTGGTGGGTCCACTGAACAGATAATTGCAGGGTAACTTAATTTCAAAATGCAGCCAAAATTTAAAACACGGTGAGTCATAATTTCTTTGATTGTTTTCAAAACACAGTCAAATTTCTAGACATGCATATTCTTAGCAAGAAGTAGAATCTTTCCAAACTCTCACTCGTTCTCGATACATTGACTGTCTGGTGGGTCCACTAAACAAATTATCACAATGTATGAAGTTAATTTAGAAACACAGCCAAAATTTCAAAACACGGTGAGTTATAGCCTCTTTGAATGTTTTCAAAACATGGTCAAAGTTCGAGGTATGCATATTCTTAGCAAGAATTTGAATCTTGGCAAACAAGTCTCACTCATTCTAGATACATTGACTGCCTGGTGGGTCCACTGAACACATTATCGCAAGGTGTGAAGTTAATTTCGAAACACAGCAAAAATTTCAACACAAGATGAGTCATAGCCTCTTTGATTGTTTTCAAAACACAGTCAAATTTTTAGGCATGCATATTCTTAGCAAGAAGTTGAATCATTCCAAACTATCACTCGTTCTCAATACATTGACTGCCTGGTGGGTCCATTGAACAGATTTTCGTAAGGTGTGAAGTTAATTTCAAAATAAAAGCAAAATTTCAAAACATGGTGAGTCATATTCTCTTTGATTGTTTTTAAAACACGGTCAAATTTCCAGGCATGCATATTCTTAGCAATAAGTTAATTCTTTCAAAACTCCCACTCGTTCTCGATATATTGGCTACCTAGTGGGTCCGCGAACAGATTATCACAAGGTGTCAAGTTAATTTTGAAACACAGCCAAAATTTCAAAACATGGTGACTCATAGCCTCTTTCATTGTTTTCAAAGCATGGTCAAATTTCAAGGCATGCATATTCTTAGCAAGAAGTTTAACCATTCCAAGCTCTCACTTGTTCTTGATAAATTGACTATCTGGTGGGTCCAGTGAACAGATTTTCGCAAGGTGTGAAGTTAATTTCGAAATACATGCAAAATTTCAAAACACGGTGAGTCATAGTCTCTTTGATTGTTTTGAAAACACGCTCAAATTTGTAGGCATGCATATTCTTAGCATTAAGTGGAACCTTTCCAAACTCTCACTTGTTCTCAATATATTGACTGCCTGGTGGGTCCACTCAATAGGTTATCGCAAGGTGTGAAGTTAATTTCGAAACACAGCCAAAATTTCAAAACACAGTGAGTCATAGACTCTTTGATTGTTTTCAAGACACGATCAAATTTCGAGGCATGCATATTCTGAGAAAGAAGTTGAATCATTCCAAACATTCACTCGTTCTCGATACATTGACTACCTGGTGGGTCCAATGAATAGATTTTTGCAAGGTGTGAAGTTAAGTTTGAAACATAGGCAAAATTTCAAAACACGGTGAGTCATAGTCTCCTTTATTGTTTTCAAAACACGGTCAAGTTTCTAGGCATGCATATTCTTAGCAATAAGTTGAATGTTCCCAAACTCTCACTCGTTCTCGATATATTGACTGCCTGGTGGGTCCACTGAACAGATTATCGCAAGGTGTGAAGTTAATTTCAAAACACATCCAAAATTTCAAAGCACAGTGAGTCATAGCCTCTTTGATTGTTTTCAAAACACGGTAAAATTTTGAGGCATGCATATGCTAAGCAAGAAGTTGAATCATTCCAAACTTTCACTCGTTCTCGATACATTGACTGCCTGGTGGTGGGTCCACTGAAATATTTTTGCAAGGTGTGAAGTTAATTTTGAAACAAAGCCAAAATTTCAAAACATGGTGAGTCATAGCCTCTTTGATTGTTTTCAAAACACGGTAAAATTTCTAGGCATGTAGATTCTTAGCAAGAAGTTGAATCTTGCCAAACTCTCACTCATTTTCGATACATTAACTGGCTGGTGGGTCCACTGAATAGATTATCACAGGGTGTGAAGTTAATTTCGAAACACAGCCAAAATTTCAAAACACAATGAGTCATAGTCTCTCTGATTGTTTTCAAAACACGGTCAAATTTCTAGGCATGCATATCCTTAGCAAGAAGTTGGATCTTTTCAAACTCTTACTCGTTCTCGATACGTTGACTACCTAGTGGTGGGTCCACTGAACAGATTTTTGCAAGGTGTGAAGTGAATTTCGAAACACAGCCAAAATTTCAAACACAGTGAATCATGGCCTCTTTTATTGTTTTCAAAACACGGTCAAATTTCTAGGCATGCAGATTCTTAATAGGAAGTTGAATCTTGCCATACTCTCACTTGTTCTTGATACATTGAATGCCCAGTGAGTCCACTGAACAGATTTTCACAAGGTGTGAAGTTAATTTCGAAATACAGCAAAAATTTCAAAACACGGTGAGTCATAGTCTTTTGGAACCTTCTGTTTTGTCAAAAATGTCAAAACTTCATTCATAACCCCTTTCAGAACCTTCTGTTTTGTTACGATGCCCTTTGGGCTGAAAAACGCAGGAGCTACGTACCAGCGCACGATGCAGCGTTGCCTTCATGACCAACTCGGACGCAATGTACATGCATACGTGGATGATATCGCGGTAATGTCCAAAAAGAAGGAAACGCTGATTTCTGACTTGGAGGAAACATTTGCCAATCTACGAAAATACAACATCATGCTTAACCCGAAGAAATGCTTCTTTGGAATACCAGCCGGAAAATTGTTCGGTTTCATCGTGTCTCAAAGAGGCATAGAGGTGAACCGAGACAAAATCAAGGCTATACTCAATATTTCCAGGCCAACCCGCCTGAAGGACGTACAAAGACTAACTGGTTGCATTGCTGCGGTCAGTCGATTTGTAAGCCGGCTTGGTGAAATAGCCGCACCAGTATACAAACTCCTGAAAAAGACCAAGGATTTTGTCTGGACTGACGAAGCTGAAGCTGCACTACAGGACCTGAAGGAAGTACTCTCATCTGCTCCTATCCTTGCAGCACCGGAACCTAAGGAACCGATGTTGCTCTATCTTGTTGCGACAAATAAGGTCGTTAGTATCGTCATGGTGGTGGAGAGACTAGAGGAAAATCAGGAACACCTGGTGCAGCGTCCGACTTACTTTGTCAGCGAGGTTCTGACAGAATCAAAACAGCGGTATCTGCACTATCAAAAGTTGGCTTATGGTGTTTTTCTAGCATCTCGTAAGTTACGACACTACTTTCAGGAGCATCTAATTACCGTGGTGAGCACAGCTCCCATGAGAGATATAATCAACAGCAGTGACGCCACAGGACGCGTCGCCAAATGGGGCATAGAGCTTTCAGCTTTCGACATTGAGTACAAACCTCGGACATCAATTAAATCCCAGATCCTTGCCAACTTTGTCGCTGATTGGATAGAGACAAAGGAGAACATGATCCACCCTGAGTCGGAATATTGGACCCTCTTTTTTGATGGGTCTAAGGCTCGAGGGGGCTTGGGGGCTGGCGTGGTGTTCAAATCACCCCAAGGAGATAAACTCTTATACGTGTTGCAGATACACTTCACAACGACAAACACTATTGCCGAGTATGAAGCACTATTGCATGGAATCCGGATTGCTAAGGATATTGGCATCCGACGTTTGATGTGTTACGGAGATTCGGATCTTGTTGCTCAGCAATTGTCGAATATTTGTAACGCAAATAAACACATGGCAGCATATAAATCTGCTGTGGATGATATATCTAAATTGTTCGAAGGGTTTGAAGTTCAACACATCCCTCGAGCAGAAAATGAGGAAGCAGATGCACTATCTCGGATAGGTTCTATGCGGAAAGAGGTCCCGAATGGCGCTTTTCTAGAGCACCTCAAAGTTCCCTCGATAAAGGGAGTAGATGAGGAATATCCGACCAAATCCGACTCACCTTTGATAGCAGTTCTATCTGTAATTCCCAGCTAGACTCAACCCTACCTCGATTATTTGGTAGATGGCAAATTACCCGAAGATGAGGTGCTGAGCCAGCAGATTATCCGACGAGCAAAAGCCTATACTATTGTTAAATGTGAGCTCTATAAACGGAGTGTTTCTGGGGGTTTTCAGCGTTGTGTATCTCCGGAAGAAGGATTGGAAATCTTAAGAGAAATCCATGAAGGCGAGTGTGGTCACCACGCTATAGCCAAATCTTTAGTGGCAAAAGCTTTTAGACATGGATTTTTCTGGCTTACAGCTCAGGCAGATGCGGAACAATTAGTCAAGATGTGCAAAGGCTGCCAAAAGTACGCCAAGCAAGCTCATGTTCCGGCTGATCAGCTGCGAACAATACCTATAACATGGCCCTTTGCGGTCTGGGGACTTGACATGGTAGGACCCTTTGAACGAGCTCCAAGTGGATTTACTCACCTCTTAGTGATGGTGGATAAATTCACCAAATGGATTGAGGCTAAACCTGTCACTAGTTGTGATGGAGCAACAGCCAAAAGATTTGTCAAGGATGTTATAATCCGGTATGGTTATCCACATAGCATTATCACGGACAACAGGAGTAACTTCTCTATGGGAGAATTGGCTAAATTCTGCAACGAGCAAAATATCCGGCTTGACATTGCGTTAGTCGCACATCCACAGGCTAACGGACAATTCGAAAGAGCAAATGGTTTAATTCTACAAGGCCTAAAACCGAGACTCGAAGCAGCACTACGACGTGCTGCAGGGGCTTGGGAAGAGGAATTACCCTCTGCAATTTGGAGTTTACGAACAACTCCAAACAGGTCAACAGGATACACACCTTTCTTCTTGGTCTATGGCACAGAAGCAGTTCTTCCTAGTGATTTTGATGATGGTTTAACTCATCAATGCCCATTGTTATGGACTTGGGTTTTGGAGAAGGAGGGAGCGCTGGAAGTCTCGATCGGCTAGCAAACAAGCACACAGGGACGCAAGGTTTACCCAGGTTCAGGCCTCGTAGAGGACCCTACTCCTGCTTGTCTGCTCTTAATTGATGAAGCATCCGAAGGATTACAATGTCGCCGATGGCGGTGTCGCACAGATTGGATCTGGCGTATGTGCGAGAGATCGATGTCTAGATCTATTTTCTATTGTGGCAATGTGGGAGATCGTAGATCTATCTATTGGGGGATTCGCGATGTCTAGATCTATTGTGGCGTAGCATGTCCTCCTTGTTGGACCCTCCTAGCCTTTATATATGCGGAGGCTAGGTCTCAGGTACTAATACGAGTTGGTTACAAGTTAGATTCATACTCTAGTATTGAGATTTCCTTGTCTTGTGCATTTGGGAGTCCATGTCCATATGGGCTTTATATCAGTCGAACCGTCATGGGCGTCATGGACCTGTGTAGGTCGTCGAGTGCGCCTTCCGTCGGGCCGCACCAGGTAGGCTATAGTCGACTGCCTGTTGGGCATACCCATGTCAGTAGCCCTCAAGTGTCCATGCGAATCGTAGATTCGGATGGAGACTCAGAAGTCTTGATCTTTTCATTAGTATGTCGGAGTCGACAATTGTGTCGAGTGCGAAGCACTCACCCGGAAGTTCATCGGGTTAGTTGAAATTCATAGTAGTTCATAGGGATGCTGGTAAACGTGCCTGGTGCGTTCAATGGATCGAGACCAGTTAATTGCTCTTGGGCAAAAACAACGCTACCTACTCAAACTCGAGTCCCCGGACTCGAATTCGAAAATTGCTGGCGTAATTCGACTCAGGCCATGGAGGTCTTATAGAGTCGAATCCCAATGTGTAAATGTGAGCACTCGACACATCCGTCAAGGCATATTCATCGTACCTGCATGCACGGATATATCTCTGGTAGCGCGCAGCAGATGTGTTGCCAGGCCTTATTCAGGTCTTATCTTCACGTTGCAAGCGCGGCATCCAAATTTTTGTCATCGCAGACATGATTCGGGTGACCCAGGAGACCCAGTCTCTTTGTAGGGAAGTTATGAGGCGGATTCGCCATAGCATTCGAGTGTGGATGTTATCGACACACAATACGATGTACAAGGAAGAAATAATCATAGGGTGCACGACCAGCGCTCCCTATGGGAGTAGCCCCCGAGTGTGTGGTGGAGTCGAAGACTCAGGCAGTGACTAAAGAATTTTTGCGACTGCTGTCGGCTTTTGCTTGTTTCAGTCGAATATGCTTTCAGCGCTCCTTATGGGAGTAACCCGAAGCCCACAATCAAATCGTAGATTCGAGTGAAGGGTTTTCATGATGCTTGGATATCTTCACAAAAAAATCGGGTGCGTGGCCAGCACTCCCCATGGGAGTAGTCCCCGAGTGTATGTTCGAGTCGTAGACTCGATCAGAGACTTATAGTCATCGGTTTCATAGACAGAACGATCTGGAAGTGCTTCGGATGATCTTGCGAATGCCATTAACACCGACACTTTTTCAAATGCACGGCCAGCGCTCCCTATGGGAGTAGCCCCCGAGTCCTTAGTTGAATCGTGGATTCGAGTGAGGATTCAGAGCGTGCCACTCGAAGATCTTGTATAGGCGTGACCAACGCTCTAGCTTGGAGTAGCCCCCGAGTGTCTGGCGAAGTCGTAGACTCGGGCAGAGACTCGAATCTTGTATCTTGTAGACGTAGTCGACAATCATGTGAGGAGAAACCACTGACCCGGAAGTGCATCGAGTCAGCGTCTCACGCATAAGGAGCCAAGAGTCGACGATGTAGTCAAAGTCATGCGGTGATTAGCCGGGTGAGTCGACAATGCAAATGGAGTCGACACAATCATTTCTGTCGGGTGCGTGACCAACGTCGCATGGGTGTAGCATCAAACGATGCAACCATCCGAGGAGGTACTCGACTCGGGTCTTGAGTGTATGTCGTAGCCAGTTGTTTTGTCGACTCCTATTGGAGGACCCAGTAGAATAGCTCGACGAAGTCGACATCCTTGTAAGCTGCATAAAACATGAAGTATTGTGAAGTACTTGTATCTTCTAAAGAATATCAGTATGTCGACTTGTAATGTAAGATTCTGTTGCCAATCGAGTCGACACTTTTGCACTGTTTGCTAGGCCTTTTCGTTAGCCTGATTACCCTTAGTCTCAGTACCTTGCCGAGGTACTCGGAGTTCAAGGATTCGACGATCAGGCAGAATCAGCTACTCGGGCTGTCGCGTATGAGGTGCTCGAGTGCGTGGAATTGACGGCACATTAGGTTAATTGAAGAGGGCACAGCCCCCGAGTGTTTCGAGTGCGATTAAAGTAAGAAAGTAATCATCTCTAAGTAGAGAACTTAGCTTTATGGGTAGTTGTCGTGGACGAAACTGATGCGGTCACGAAGCGATGCGACAATGAGATGCATGGTGGAGTCAAAGGTTGTAACTGGTTGCCATTGCCGAAGGAGGCAACATCTCGCCGGAGTCGAAGGCAACATCGAGTCGTTGGATAGCCAATGTTGTGGGAGCCCCCGAGTTGCTAGAGTCGAGGACCAAAGCGGGTTGCACGACGAAGTCGAAGGGGCCCCTGGGTGTAGATTTGATGTGGTCCATGTAATCGAGGCGACATTGGAGAGCCGAAGCAGCGAACCGGAGTCGACGCGGCAGCGGGTTATGCGGCGGACCAGAGTCGCAAGGTGATGACGAGTTGCCGCATCCGAACACCGTAACGGGCCATAGCAATCGAAGACCGCATTGGGTCGCCTCATCTGAAGACCGCAGAGGGTCGCCAGAATCTAATTACGCGGCGGGTTGCCATAGAGGAGGGAGCCCCCGAGTCACTAGAATCGAAGTCCGGGGCGGGTCGCTGCAGCTGAAGACCATAACAAGTCGCCACAGCCCAGGGAGCAGAGGGGCTCTCGGCGGAGTCGGTGGAGCCCCTGAGTGGAGAGTCAGCACGGTTGATGTAGTCGAGGCGGAGCCGATGCAATCGACGAGTTGTGGTTGGGAAAGCTGATGGAGAGGACGTGTAGAAAGAATCGATGGAATCGCATGGCGGAGGTGGTCGACGCGGCGGACCCACATGGCGGATGGAGTAGAAGTAGCCGCAAGTGTAGGGTCAAAGCAGCGGATGTGGATTCAAGGTCGACGTCAGCTGAATAATCCTTTGACATGTTGTTCCAGAACCACCGTGTATGTACATGTTACTGACGACAGTATTGTTCTATGTATCATGAGACAAGGACCCATGCAAATTGCGACTCGACTCATGCTGTTGCGCCTTGAAATTTTAAGACCGCTGATTTGTTTTTGTGACTGCTGATTGGTTTGTCGAAACTGGCCTGATCGTACGAGGTCGGCGAGTGCTTTCCAACCATCTAGGACGCGTCACGGGCTTGCTAGTTCAACTCCCGTGCTGAACTAGTCAAGATACTTCCGTATACGTAGAAACCAAGCTGGCGGACAAGCAGCTCGATCGATTCGAGCTAGCTAGATAGACTCTCATATACCTTCTGTTTCTCTTCTTTCCAAAATTTCGAACCGATGGACCTTCTGGAGTACGTGCCATGATATCTCCCGATAATTCTTTTGTACAACTGAACCGTGGTAATTCATGCTTGGTACGTATCCTTTTTTTCTTCCTAAAGTAAGAGCCTGCATCGGAACCTCATCCATCTAGCTTCGCTCAAATCCACATATTCTCAAGGAAACTGTAATTATGGCGGCCACCTGACTTCTTTTCTTTGAATCGATCTGTTGTTTCGACATACAGTCTCATCGGGACTTGATACACCTAAGCCGGTGGTCGATCTGGCAATCCTTTGTTCCTGCTACATGAATCGGATGATCCTTTGACTTGGCAAATCAGCGATGCATCAAATCTATCTTGTTGATCTGTCTTGGCAACGACTTCGGTGTCTGCAACTCGATCCGTGGCTGCACGTAGGGAGTCACCCACGCGACGAGCCGTAGATTGTAGATGATGGAGCCGTCGAGGTCGTAACATCAGCGCGCCCAGTTCCCACAGATGGTGTCAATTGACGAGGGTTTAACTCATCAATGCCCATTGTTATGGACTTGGGTTTTGGAGAAAGAGGGAGCGCTGGAAGTCTCGATCGGCTAGCAAACAAGCACACAGGGACGCAAAGTTTACCCAGGTTCAGGCCTCGTAGAGGACCCTACTCCTGCTTGTCTGCTCTTAATTGATGAAGCATCCGAAGGATTACAATGTCGCCGATGGCGGTGTCGCGCAGATTGGATCTGGTGTATGTGCGAGAGATCGATGTCTAGATCTATTTTCTATTGTGGCGATGTGGGAGATCGTAGATCTATCTATTAGGGGAGTCGCGATGTCTAGATCTATTGTGGCGTAGTGTGTCCTCCTTGTTGGACCCTACTAGCCTTTATATATGGGGAGGCTTTGTCTCAGGTACCAATATGAGTTGGTTACAAGTTAGATTCATACTCTAGTATTGAGATCTCCTTGTCTTGTGTGTTTGGGAGTCCGTGTCCATATGGGCTTTATATCAGTCGAACCGTCATGGGCGTCATGGACCTGTGTAGGTCGTCGAGTGCGCCTTCCGTCGGGCCGCACCAGGTAGGCTATAGTCGAGTGCCTTTTGGGCATACCCATGTCAGATTTGATTCATACTTCTCCTAGAGTGGACGCGTATATCAAAGAGGATGCCGAGATTTCTCGACTTAGTCAAAGAAGTTCGTGTCGTTGCTGATATGAGATCTACAGCCTATCAGCAGAAGTTACGCAAGTATCATAGCCAGAGAGTCAGAAATCGATCTTTCAATAAAGGCGATTTGGTTCTCCGGCTTGTGAAACAAAGAAAGCACAAACTTTCCCCAGTATGGGAAGGGCCATTTTTAGTTAGTCGAGTATTGCACAATGGATTGTACTACTTAACTGACATGAGGCCAGTCAAAGAAATACCTGCTACTAAGAAGAGAAAGAGAGCTGGAGGCAGTACAAATCCGGATGAGTTAGACAGACCATGGAATATTGCTCATCTACGTCCCTTTTATTCTTAGTTTATCCTTCTTTGTAATCATATATGTGTACATGTTCCATGAGAAATAAAAGTTTTGGTTGCCTCAAGTTTTTCTGAGAAGTTCTTAACCACCTTATTTCCGAATGATCATGTCATAGTCGAAAATCCCAGAATGCTTGAAAGTACTTTATGCCCATGTTCGTTCTGGTTTAGATTTACGATTCTAAAACTACTACCCTCGGGTATAACTGTAAAGTTTCTAGTCTTTACTTTGGTTATTTGTCTGATTGCTGGATGCGGGCATTTTCCAAGTAGTGAATTGTTCCTACTAGAAGTCGGCTTTGTTTCCGAGTTTAAACTGGTTTAGCAATTGGGCTCCGTTGCTCGGCAAAGTTTCTGGCAGAAGGTTTAGCCGGCTCACAAAAGGGAAGAGGCGGAAAGCCAGATAAACGGTAAGTAGAGACGAAAAAATACAAGTGCTTATGTAAACATTTCAGGCACACAAAAAAAATTCAAAGCCAAAAGTGCTGAATAGATCAAAAGCTTAACACTAGCAAAATAAAAGTACTGCATATTTACAGATGCATCATGTTTTTCTGGAATAATACAAAAGTTTCTGGTCTATGATGCAGGAGGAGATAAAGGAGCTGCCGGCTCGCTGGAGATTCCGCCTTGATATCGTTCCGAGATGTCCGCATCCGAGGTGGTGCGTTCATCGTCGGAAACTTCTGTTGGTTCTTCCGGAGGAGGAGGCAGAGTAGCCATGCGGGTGAAGAAGGGGGTCTCGTAGCTGGTCAGGTCAGCCACGTGACACCCATATCCGATGCAGGAGTGCATGATGTCTTGAAGGTCCTGCTCCTGGCCGTCTTCATCTACCTTGCAGTACCCTCTGGTCACTTTCCATATTTCCATGTTTCCATGGTGGCTCATGACCATGGTGAGAGCGTTCTGCGCAGCAGTCCGCGCGTAGGACATGTTCCAGTCCCGAATAAGTTGCGACATCTCCTTCGCCTTGTCCCGCACCTGAAAATCTGACATGCTTGGCATGTCAGGAATCTTGAGAGCCTCGCCGATGTCTTCAATGGACTGGCGGAAGTCATGAAGCAGGTCACCGACTTGGGTAAGCCAGTGGGTGCGAGGCTCGGAGGAGGAAGAGTCCATCAAGTTCAGAGGACCTATACACAAAACAAGTTAAGAAAAATCCGACATTGATAAAAGTTGAAGAAAGAGACAATTCAGATGGATGGAACGTACCAAAAATGACGCCGTCAATTTTGGTCTTCTCCTCCCGGAGACTCTAGAGTTCATCCCGGAGCGCCTGGGACATGTCCTTCTCTCTACTAAGCTCATTCTTGAGGTCCGAGATTACTTTATCTTGAGCAGCGATCTTGCGATTATGCTCTTCAGTAGCCATGGAGGAGGATTCAAGGACTTGAGCTATGCTCTTTTCATGATTGGCCTTGAGCTGGTCCAGCTCTTGGCAAAGCTCCTTGTTCTCCACCACCAGGGTCTTGAGGTTCTCGGCCTCTTCAATCATGGCGACGGATTGTTTCACCAGCGCTGTAAGTCAAAAAAGAACAATAGTTCAAGAACAAATTCGACATTGAAAATACAAGGACAAGGTTTGAGTCTCGGAATTTTTACCTTCAGCCTCATCCTAGGCAAGTTTGAGTTCAGCATTTTTAAGCCGGAGAGCTCTGATCTCTCTCCGCTTATCGCAGACACTCTTTAGTAATTCCTGGTTATAGGAACATACTTTCCATAAGTCAGAATACCCAAAGTCAGAAAGCTACTTAAGACTCGGGCTAATATTTTTGCTAAATATTAGCACGAGCCTTGGGGGCTACGCTAGTTCGTTCTTTGATATCCTAATGAAGCATAAACCCGGACTATATATCCTACTTCATGCTTGGGGGCTAGAGGATATGATATAAGATAATGGAAAAAACAGGAGTTGGAATTCCGACTTACATATTGCTCGCGGGTGAGTTTATCCAAACTCACGTTCACTTCAGCAGCCACCTTCTCCGCGAGAGTCAGAGGAATTACTGGGGCTATTGGAAGCTCACCAGTCCTAATCCTCTCGTCGCGGAGGCGCACTTGAGCGAGAAGGTCGGAGAACTTGACGTCCTCTGCTTCTTGCGCTTCTTCTTCGCCAGATAAAGTACTTTTATCCAAGCATTGCTTGGCCAGCCGCTGGATTTCTTCAGCAGATTTCCGGGACATGCCAAACTTGGTAAGACCCGGATTGCTCATGAGGTTTTCGGCGAAGGTTTCTGCCGAGGGATCATTACCCAAAGAGGGTTCACCCTTATCTAGATCTAACGCACCCATGGTGACGCCAGTTTGCGACCCAAGGTTCGCAGGCCCCGTTGAAGGAGCCGGATCTTCTGCAGCGTCAGGGGAGATCACCAGCGTTGCAGAAGGTTGAGGGGCAGGAGTCAGAGGAGCCACGGCGGGGGAAGCTATGGTGAGCTTCGTCTGCCATAGCGGCTTCGAAGAAATCCCTTTCCCCTTGGCCTTGACGAGCGGTTTTGCTCTGAGAATGTAGTAAAAGTCGGAAAACATTACATCTCGGAAAGAAATTTGAATAAGGTAAAAAGGCGGAAGTTGTGATTGAATGTTACCTCTTCACGACAGGCACCTCTTTTGTGCCAACAACCACTGTTGGAGCTTTGTGCTTCTTGAGCGCAAGATCCAGCAGTGGAACTACCTCCACCTCCTGAGAGAACTCCGGAGGATATCCTTCGAGCGGAGCAAGTTCCGACTCGGGGAGGTCAGCAAGCTGAAAAGAAGAAAGCATATCAGTATTGCAATATAATTCTAAGATTGAAACACATAAAAAGGTGTACTGTTAGAAGCTTACCGGCACTACGGGGTTATCCGCCGTGTGCATCTTTAGGGAAACCTCCGGGATTCTCCTCTCGATCTGCTCCCGGATCAGCTACTTGATCTGGCTTATGTAGCCTTGAGTGGTGTAGGCTTTGGGATGATGCGGAGGGAGTCTATCAGAGACGACGTGATGGAATGCATCAGTCGGGTTCCGTGATACTGGAGGGGCTGGATCTGACGTGAGACCCAGCACTGGACCAAGTCGGATCCCTTTAGATCCTTATGTTTGATCAAATATTCGATCCGCCTCTTAGCGTGGATCAGATCGTCGGTGAGAGCCAGAGCAGCCTCGTCCCAAGAAGGTTGGGACGTGGCAGCTCCGTCGATGAAAGCCGCCAAAGCAGTGGCTTTGCCAGGATCCGGAATATCCCTATGATAGAAAAATGTGGCTGGCCATTGTTTGACGGAGTCACTGGCTAGAATTTTGGGATACGTCCGTTCGCGTCTAAGAGAAAAACTAATAGTGCCGGTGATATAAGGAACACCGACGGTAATGGAGTTTCTCCGAACATGGAAATAATACGGAAGAGAGTCAGACTAGGCCTAATGCCGAGAAAGCCCTCGCACAACGAAGCATATGCGCTCATTTCTAACAGAGAGTTGGGAGGAAGATGATGGAGTTGAACTCTGTAATGATCTATCACCTCGAAGAAGAACTCCGAGGGAGGAAAGGACAGACCTCGGTCGAGATGGGTGCCGAAGTGGACCCGCTCGCCGTCGCGCGGGTTGGGGACGGTTTCTTCGAAGCCGCTCCGCCAAGTCCCTCCTTTGCCACGTTCTTGAGGCCCTCCTCGTTGAGAGCGCAGGGAATCCAGATACCGCGAACGCTCTCCTTCTCCGCCACCGCTTCCGCTGTCGCCGCCGCTGCCGCTGCCGCCAAGCCGGAGGAAGAAGATGAAGCCATTTCTCCGGTGAGTGGTTGACCTAAAAGGGGCGGCGCTGGGAGTTTTTTGGGGGAGGAGCGGGGAGATCTGTGCACGCAGGAGGATTGGGAGGAGAAGAAAAGGCAAAGGACTGGTGGAAGGAGAAGGAAGAAATCCTAACCCCTTATATCCACCTAATTGCGCCAAGATTCGTGCAAATGCTACAGCGTAACCGCCACGTGTCGTGGAAGGAACTGGGAAGGACCCACGCGATGATTGCATCGCCTCGATCTCCATGCACGCATTGAAATGGCGCCTCGGTTCCATGAACCGCGGACCCACCAACGGTCATGCTGACGGAATGCCTGTCAGATGACATGACTTGACCATGACTTGTGTCAGGTGGCGTTCGGAACCAAGTTCCGGCTTAGTTTGAAATCAAGATGGAAAATCCGAGTAACCTAATGATAGGTCCGACTTATTTTTTAATACCCGGATCGTATTTTTGTGAAGTTTCAGGAACCCTTCTAGATTCTGCAAGCCGAAGATCAAGCTAGACGATGATAAATCCGACTTTGGATCTTGGAGACCTCCGGGGGCTGCTGTTGGGGATATATTTTCCAGGTATCCTCACAGTTCCTCACTGATCAGGGTGGCCCACTTCGGGTTAGAGCTTTGCTTCACGGGCGGCCCAGTCAGGGAGAAAGACGAAGTCCAATCCGGCTACGGGAAGGCCCAGAAGACTTACCGACTTAGGCCCATAGTATTACTTGTAGTTCAAGATGTACTATGTAACCGACTCTTAGTCGTAGCCGGATAGATCTCTCCTGTAAACCCTAGGCCGGATATCTATATAAGCCGTCCTAGGGAGAGCCTCTAGGGCAACACCTCAATAGTCTACAATCTCAACTCGCATAGGCGAAACCCTTGTAACCCATATTCCGGCTCTTCTGTATTACTGGATTGCTAGCAGGAGTAGGATCCGTCCAAAGCCGGCAGATTCGAACCTGGATAAACTTGTGTGCTCACCGTCCCAGAATACCGTACGTCTCACACCCCTCTCTGCCACACGCCTCGAGGACCCCCTCATGGCGTACTTGTCATCAATCCGACGACAGGTACACTGAACAGATTATCGAAAGGTGTGAACCTAATTTTGAAACACAGCCAAAATTTTAAAACACGGTGAGTCATAGCTTCTTTGATTGTTTTAAAAACACGATCAAATTTCTAGGCATGCATATTCTTAGCAAGAAGTTGAATCATTCCAAACTCTCACTCGTTCTCGATACAATGACTGCCTGGTGGGTGATGGCTCAATGCACGGCGCCCAGAAAAATGCTTGTTCGCGGTGTTGATGTAGAGCTCGTTGGGAACCCCAAGAGGAAGGTATGATGAGTACAGCAACAAGTTTCCCTCAGTTATGAAACCAAGGTTTAATCGAACCAGTAGGAGCAAGGAAACACCTCAAAGGTGTTACTAGCTGAGCTTTGGCAGGGCGCACTACCGGTGCTAGTAGCAACGTGGAGACCTGCACAACACAACCACATAACTTTCTCCCCAACTTGCGATGAGGTTGTAAATCTCACCGTGTTTTGCGGAAAACAAAGGATTAAACGTATCGAATGGAAAGAAGTAAAAGTTTGAAGAAAGTAAACAAAAGCAGTAAAAGATTGTATGTAAAGAAAAGGACCGGGATCCATAGTTCACTAGAGGTGGCTCTCCTTAGATAGATAACATGCTGGGTGAACAAATTACAGCGGGGCAATTGACAAACAACGAGAAAGCAATACATGCATATACTAATCATCTCGACTCCTTTGAGACTTGATTGGGCATTACAACATAATACATAGACCGCCATCCAACTGCATCTATGACTAATAATCCACCTTCAGGTTATCATCCAACCCCTCCGATATTAAGTTGCAACAGATTATTGCTTTACGAACTACGTGTAAAGTAAACAATACAATTGTTCTATGAACAAAAGATCGTTGTTTTCTCCCTAGTAGCAACAACACATCTAGTACCTTAGAGATTTCTGTCACTTCCCCAGATTACCAGAGGCATGAACCCACTATCGAGCATAAATACTAACTCTTGGAGTTGCTAGCATCTACTTGGACAAGATAGCTACTAACAACGGAAAGCATGCAAGTTCTCAAATAACAAAGACATGATAGAATCAATAATCAATCTGAAATAGCATCTCAATATCCATCGGATCCCCGCAAACACAACATGTATGGATTACAAATAGATGATCTTGATCATGAACGGAGCTCACAAGATCTAAACATGAAAGCACAAAGTAGGAGAAACCAGCCATCTAGCTACTACATGGATCTGTAGTCCAAGGATGAACTACTCACGCATCACACCGGAGGCTTGCATGGTGATGAAGAAGGCCTCGAGGGTGAATTCCCCTCTCCGGCAGGGTGCCAGGAAGAGCTTCAGATCCCTCCTGATCTAGGGATGGAGATGACGGTGGCTACAGACTCTTTCGTGGATTTTTGATCGGGTACCTATGGTTTTCGTCCCGAGGGCAACTTATAGGTGGAAGGAGAGGCCGGGGGGTGCTGGGGTCGGCCAGGTGGTGTGGCCGGCCCCTGGCCCCTCTCCGTCTCATATTCTGGCACTTGATCCCTTCCAGAAAAATAGGCACTTTGGCTTTTGTCCCGTCCAATTCCGAGAATATTCATTTTCTGACTTTTTTGGAACCAAAAACAATAGAAAACAGGCAGCTGGCACTATGGCTCTTGTTAATAGGTTAGTCCAAGAAATCATAATAAAAGTACTCCATAGTTGGAACAAAACACAAGAAAGTGGATAAAACCAAGCATGGAACATTAAAAATTATAGATACATTTTCAATGTATCAACATCCCCAAGCTTAACTCCTGCTCGTCCTCGAGTAGGTAAGTGATAAAAAGAAAGAATAATTTTTGAGGTGACATGCACCATCATAAACTTGATCAAAGTATTTGTAAAGCATTGAATGCTGGAATCATAGTACTTTAATCATAACATGAAATACAAATTTCTAGCAATAAGGCAAAGCAACTATGTTGCAACATGAAAAGGCACAAACAAAAGATTCATGAATAACAATGCTTTGCAAGGCGTTTGTTTGTTTCACACAAAGAAAACATAGCATAGTGGCATTCAGCTTGTCCCTCATAGAGTAGCAAATATAAATGCATAGGACACCTTCAAAGTTCATAAGAGTGACTAGATACAAATAGTTTTAAACAAGCAATAGCAAGGTATGCATCAATCAACAAGTCTTGGGACAATGCACATAGAACTAAGAATGGCCACTATGCTCTCAAAGTAGGTGCATAAACGTAGAAGGTGGAGAATTAATATAATGGTGTAAGAAAGGCCTTCATAGAAGGAAGCAGAGATTCAAGTCTCATAAAGAGCTTCCAAAAATTATGGTACTTGTATCTTTCAACTCTCATTGCCCCTATCATAAGCATCTTGAAGTGATTAAGGTTAAAGTGAATAAACTATGGTGTACATGCTTGATGAAGTATAAGTCAGAAATCTCATGTCCCTTGTATATGAGGGCCGCTCCTCATGCTACTCAAGTTTAGTCACCGGTAAGTTCTTGTCATCGTAAGTACATGTGTTCATTGAGAACCGCCAACGGGGTACCCCTTGCCCGATGATACGGAAGAATCCCCATATCAAAATGACAAGGCAAGCAGACAACGAGCATCTCAGCATTCTTCTTATTTACCATGGGAATATGGTGCTTTTTTATCTCTTTCCTCTTTTCATAGTATCTTTTTTTCTTTTCTCTTTTTTTCTCAATATAGGACTCTTTTTTTATAAGAACAATGCTTCATAGACAGCTCATTATGGTTACGCTGCAGGTTTCCACCATGTCAGCATGGATTAGACCAGCGGCCCAGGTGTTTCCCTAAAACATATACATAACTCCATGGACTTACAATCTCCCCTTTCATTTCACACCGATGACATCTATATACAAAAGAGCATGATATCAACTAGGTACAAGTACCAAGTGCAATGTTGAAAGCGTTCCCCATGAAAGCATGGTTCTGCTAATTCCCAACAAATAAGTGCAAGCATATACAACATAGAAGACACAATGGTTCAAGTTTATTAGAGGCAAGTAAAGTAAAGTGTGCCATCAAGTTCGTGAGAGCTTTAATCACTAGTTTTCTCATAACAAGTGGAAGGTAAACAAAAGCATGAATATAATTGGAATAGCATAAGCTAGTAGGTAGGTATGGTGGACTCTTTGGAAAAACTTGGTTTAGGGAGTTGGATGCATGAGTGGAACTCATACTTTGTTGTGGAGGGTAGCAAAAGACTAGGAGCGACAAACTAAGAGAGCAATAATGGCCATAATCATGTAGAGCGACAAAACATCATTGATCAAAGCATAAAGTGATACTACAAGTTGAAAACTAAAGGATCATAAAGGCTATGGTGACTTGAGATAGTCATAACATGGTGTGAGCATGCTCCAAGTCAACCCAAATAAAGCACCAAAGGAGAATACCACTATACTATGCTTTAATATGCTAAAACAACATGATTCATCCAAGGCACATTAAGAAATCTCAATTGTTTATAACAAGTCATTCTACAGCAAAGAATACTAAGCATAAGGCCAAAAAAATATCAAGCATGGCATGACAAAGCATAGCCACAGTCAAAAACGAGCTCTTTTTACCACATAAGCATGAACTTTCCTACTCTTTTCCAAACCAAACCAAACTATTTGCAAACCAATGTATGAAAGAGGGGGTCCAACCAACTTATTCAGAAAACTAAGCAAACCAAGCAAACTAAAAACCAAAACGAAAACGAAAAAGAAGACGCTCCAAGAGAAACACAACTGTGCACGAAACAATAAAAATGAAGCGTTTGGAAGAAACCTGGAATTTTTATTGATGAAGAAGGGGAATCCCTTGGGCATCCGCAAGCTTTGATGCTTGTACTTCTTGGATATTTCTTGGGGTGACACGCGTGGCATCCCCAATCTTGAGCTTTAGTCCATCCTTCATCTCATTACTCATTCCTTCCATACACCTGAAATTTTTCCTTCATACAAAACTTCACACAATCTCATTAGCAACATTAGTGCACTTAAGATAAATAAGTCTCAAGGTTCAGTTCTAACACCAAATAAACTTCCATTAGAACACTAGCTACCGTAGCACTTCCCTCAAAAATCTCAATTCCACAAAGGAACTCAAGAAGGAACTAACAAGAAGCAAATGCAGAAAATGGCAGAAATCTGTCAAAACAGACCAGCAGGTAAAGACAAAATTTTTCGAAGACCTTATGTTGCTAAAATCAAAATGTGTTGAACGAACGAAAGTTAGATAACAACCTGGGGCAGAAGCAAAAAAATTACAGCTCAATCTGACATACAGAGCTCTCTCAGGAATTTTTACGGTGAAGCACAAAAATCTGTTTTGGGACAGCAACTTTCCCAATCATTACTTCACTCTCATTAGAGGTTACTCTTGGCACAAAAAGGATAAGGAGAGGTTATTACAGAGGTAATAACTTCCAAGACTCATCTAAAACTCTTGGGTTATCTCCCAACAAGTACTTTTCTTTAACGCCTTTAAGTTAGGCATAAGAAGCAAAGAAAGAATCAAGTGTTCTCAAATGAAGAAGCGTTAAAACCAACTTTCTTGCCCTTACCTCTCTTATTTTTATTCTTATCCTTTGGGAAAATGTGATTGTTTGGTGGATAGGAAACGTGCATGGTCCCCTCTCCCACATCTATTATTGCTCCAAGGAGTTCTAATAGGGACCTTCCAAGTGTAATTTGTCCTTTTCCTGCACATTCAATAACAAGATAATCAGTAGAAATCATTTTCCCAAGGATCTTTGTAAACACTCCTTCAGCTATTCCAATAGGAAATAAGGTAACATTATTACCAAGAGCTATTTATTTTCCTCCTTCAGTAAGCCCCCAAAGATTCAAAGATCCATAAATATCTTTGTGCATAAGACAAAATTCAGACATGATATTGCAGCGGGCTTGAAAAGTTTCGGTGTTTATCTCAATCTTTACTGTAGGGAGCCACTTTGATGGTTCAGAATTTATTGGAACGTAATTGTGATGCTCCCTAAGCGTATTATAGCAACTTTCTAAGCTAGTAGTGCTAGCCTCAAGTGTGTTAAACCTAGCAAATATTTTTGCGAAAGAAATATCAGTTTGGCTAGGCATGTTGTAAGTGAGGATCAATTTATTTATATCATTAATAGCATCATCCTCATTACATTGGAGGAAATCTCCTTCCACAGTAGCATCTAAAGCATTTCTATAGCAAAGAGCAATCCCAAGGCAAAAACTGCTAAGGAACAAGCCTTGAGTCATTTTAGGCTCAGTTTTTTAATGTAGATCAGAGATTCTAGACCAAGCTTCTTTAAAACTTTCCTCAATTTCTTGTTTAAAAGTGAAAATCATTTCCTCGGGTGACATAGTGACAGGAGCAAGGCTAGACATAATGAGATAGGAACTAATTTTTTGCGTTATTGAAATAAGAAAGCAAACTAGTAAAACTAATTTTTTTGTCTTTTTGAAAGAACAAAACAAGCAAACAAAGCAAAAAGAAAAATAAGCAAAACAAAAACAACAAAGTAAAGAGATTGGTTATGAGGGACTCCCCTTGTGAAGATGTCCTTGACTCCACAGCAACGGCGCCAGAAAATCGCTTGATGGCTCAATGCACGGTGCCCAGAAAAATGCTTGTTGGCGGTGTTGATGTAGAGCTCGTTGGGAACCCCAAGAGGAAGGTATGATGAGCACAACAGCAAGTTTCCCTCAGTTATGAAACCAAGGTTTAATAGAACTGGTAGGAGCAAGGAAACACCTCAAAGGTGTTACTAGCTGAGCTTTGGTAGGGCGCAATACCGGTGCTAATAGCAACGTGGAGACCTGCACAACACAACCACAGAACTTTGTCCCCAACTTGCGATGAGGTTGTCAATCTCACCGTGTTTTGCGGAAAACAAAGGATTAAACGTATCAAATGGAAAGAAGTAAAAGTTTGCAGAAAGTAAACACAAAGCAGTAAAAGATTGTAGATTGTATGTAAAGAAAAGGACCAACATCCATAGTTCACTAGAGGTGGCTCTCTTTAGATAGATAACATGCTGGGTCAACAAATTACAGCGGGGCAATTGACAAACACCAAGAAAGCAATACATGCATATACTAATCATCTTGACTCCTTTGAGACTTGATTGGGCATTACAACATAATACATAGACCGCCATCCAACTGCATCTATGACTAATAATCCACCTTCAGGTTATCATCCAAACCCCCTCTAGTATTAAGTTGCAAGCAACAGATTATTGCTTTATGAACTGCGTGTAAAGTAAACAATACAATTGTTCTATGAACAACAGATCGTTGTTTGCTCCCTAGTAGCAACAACACATCTAGTACCTTAGAGATTTCTGTCACTTCCCCAGATTACCAGAGGCATGAACCCACTATCGATCATAAATACTAACTCTTGGAGTTGCTAGCATCTACTTGGCCAAGGTAGCTACTAACAACGAAAAGCATGCAAGATCTCAAATAACAAAGACATGATAGAATCAATAATCAATCTGAAATAGCATGTTAATATCCATCGAATCCCCGCAAACACAACATGTATGGATTACAAAATAGATGATCTTGATCATGAACGGAGCTCACAAGATCTAAGCATGAAAGCACAAAGGAGGAGAAACCAGCCATCTAGCTACTACATGGATCCGTAGTCCAAGGATGAACTACTCACGCATCACACTTGAGGCTTGCATGGTGATGAAGAAGGCCTCCTGGGTGAATTCCCCTCTCCGGCAGGTTGCCGGGAAGAGCTTCAGATCCCTCCCGATCTAGGGATGGAGATGACGCTCTGAGACTCTTTCATGGATTTTTGATCGGGTACCTAGGGTTTTCGTCCCGAGGGCAACTTATAGGCGGAAGAAGAGGCCGAGGGGGTGCAGGGGTCGGCCAGACCACCCCCTGGCGCGGACCAGGCCTCGCCGCGCGGCCAGGTGGTGTGGCCGGCCCCTGGCCCCTATCCGTCTCGTATTCTGGCACTTGATCCCTTCCGAAAAAATAGGCACTTTGGCTTTTGTCCCGTCCAATTCTGAGAATATTCATTTTCTGACGTTTCTGGAACCAAAAACAACAGAAAACAGGCAGCTGGCACTGTGGCTCTTATTAATAGGTTAGTCCAAGAAATCATAATAAAAGTACTCCAAAGTTGGAACAAAACACAAGAAAGTGGATAAAACCAAGCATGGAACATCAAAAATTATAGATACATTTGCAATGTATCAACATCCCCAAGCTTAACTCCTGCTCATCCTCGATTAGGTAAGTGATAAAAAGAATAATTTTTGAGGTGACATGCACCATCAAAGACTTGATCCAAGTATTTGCAAAACATTCAAGGTTGGGATCAAAGTACTTTAATCATAACATGAAAGACAAAGTTCTAGCAATAAGCAAAGAAACTATGATGCAACATGAAAAGGCACAAACAAAATATTCATGAATAACATGCTTTGCAAGACATTTGTTTGTTTCACATAAAGAAAACATAGCATAATAGTATTCATCTTGTCCCTCAATAGAGTAGCAAATATAAATGCATAGGACACCTTCAAAGTTCATAAGAGTGACTAGATACAAATAGTTTCAAACAAGCAATAACAAGTTAGGCATCAATCAACTAGTCTTGGGACAATGCACATAGAACTAAGAATGGCCACTATGCTCTCAAAGTAGTGCATAAAGATAGAAGGTGGAGACTCAATATAATGGTGGAAGAAAGGCCTTGTGTAAAAAGGAAGTAGGGATTCAAGTCTCATAAAGAGCTTCCAAAAATTATGGTACTTGTAACTTTCAGCTCTCATTGCCCTATCATAAGCATCTTGAACCGATTAAGGTTAATGTGAATAAACTATGGTTTACATGCTTGACGAAGTGTAAGTCAGAAATCTCATGTCCCTTGTACACAAGGGCCGCTCCTCATGCTACTCAAGTTTAGTCACCGGTAAGTTCTTGTCATCGTAAGTACATGTCTATCATTGAGAACCGCCAACGGGGTACCCCTTGCCCGATGATACGGAAGAATCCCCATATCAAAATGACAAGGCAAGCAGACAACGAGCATCTTAGCATTCTTCTTATTTACCAAGGGAATATGGTGCTTTTTTCACTCTTTCCTCTTTTCATAGTATCTCTTTTTTTCCTTTTCTTTTTTTTTCTCAATATAGGACTCTTTTTTTTATAAGAAGAATGCTTCATAGACAGCTCATTATGGTTACGTTGCAGGTTTCCACCATGTCAGCATGGATTAGACCAGCGGCCCAGGCATTTCTCTAACACATATACATAACTCCATGGACTTACAAGCTCCCCTTTCATTTCACACCGACGACATCCATATACAAAAGAGCATGATATCAACTAGGTACAAGTACCAAGTGCAATGTTGAAAGCGTTCCCCATGAAAGCATGGTTCTGCTAATTCCCAACAAATAAGTGCAAGTATATACAACATAGAAGACACAATGGTTCAAGTTTATTAGAGGCAAGTAAAGTAAAGTGTGCCATCATGTTCGTGAGAGCTTTAATCACTAGTTTTCTCATAATAAGTGGAAGGTAAAGAAAAGCATGAATATAATTGGAATAGCATAATCTAGTAGGTAGGTATGGTGGACTCTTTGGAAAAACTTGGTTTAGGGAGTTGGATGCATGAGTGGAACTCATACTTTGTTGTGGAGGCTAGCAAAAGACTAGGAGCGACAAACTAAGAGAGCAATAATGGGCATAATCATGCAGAGCGACAAAACATCATTGATCAAAGCATAAAGTGATACTACAAGTTGAAAACTAAAGGATCATAAAGGCTATGGTGACTTGAGATAGTCATAACATGGTGTGAGCATGCGCCAAGTCAACCCAAATAAAGCATCAAAGGAGAATACCACTATACTATGCTTTAATATGCTAAAACAACGCATGATTCATCCAAGGCACATTAAGCAATCTCAATTGTTTATAACAAGTCATTCTACAACAAAGAATACTAAGCATAAATCCAAAACAATATCAAGCATGGCATGACAAAGCATAGCCACAGTCAAAAACGAGCTCTTTTTACCACATAAGCATGAACTTTCCTACTCTTTTCCAAACCAAACCAAACTATTTGCAAACCAATGTATGAAGGAGGGGGTCCAACCAACTTATTCAGAAAACTAAGAAAACCAAGCAAGCTAAAAACCAAAAGGAAAATGAAAAAGAAGACGCTCCAAGAGAAACACAACTGTGCATGAAACAATAAAAATGAAGCGTTTGGAAGAAACCTGGAATTTTTATTGATAAAGAAGGGGAATGCCTTGGGCATCCCCAAGCCTTGATGCTTGTAATTCTTGGATATTTCTTGGGGTGACACGCATGGCATCCCCAAGCTTGAGCTTTAGTCCATCCTTCATCTCATTACTCATTCCTTCCATACACCTGAAATTTTTTCCTTCATACAAAACTTCACACAATCTCATTAGCAACATTAGTGCACTTAAGATAAATAAATCTCAAGTTTCAGTTTTAACACCAAATAAACTTCCATTAGAACACTAGCTACTGTAGCACTTCCCTCAAAAAGCTCAATTTCACAAAGGAACTCAAGAAGGAACTAACAAGAAGCAAATGCAGAAAATGGCAGAAATCTGTTAAAACAGACCAGCAGGTAAAGACGAATTTTTTCGAAGACCTTCTGTTGCTCAAATCAAAAAGTGTTGATCTAATGAAAGTTAGATAACAACCTGGGCAGAAGAAAAAAAAATTATAGCTCATTCCGACGTACAGAGCTCTCTCAGGAATTTGTACGGTGAAGGACAGAAATCTTTTTCGGGAGAGCAACTTTCCCAATCATTACTTCACTCTCATTAGAGGTTACTCTTGGCACAAAAAACAAATAAAAAGGATAAGGAGAGGTTATTACAGAGGTAATAACTTCCAAGACTCATCTAAAACTCTTGGGTTATCTCCCAACAAGTACTTTTCTTTAACGCCTTTAAGTTAGGCATAAGAAGCAAAGAAAGAATCAAGTGTTCTCAAATGAAGAAGCATTAAAACCAACTTTCTTGCCCTTACCTCTCTTATTTTTATTCTTATCCTTTGGGAAAATGTGATTGTTTGGTGGAGAGGAAACGTGCATGGTCCCCTCTCCCACATCTATTATTGCTCCAAGGAGTTCTAATAGGGACCTTCCAAGTGTAATTTGTCCTTTTCCTACACATTCAATAACAAGATAATCAGTAGAAATCATTTTCCCAAGTATCTTTGTAAACACTCCTTCAGCTATTCCAATAGGAAATAAGGTAGCATTATTAGCAAGAGATATTTATTTTCCTCCTTCAGTAAGCCCCCAAAGATTCAAAGATTCATAAATATCTTTGTGCATAAGACAAAATTCAGACATGATATCGTAGCGGGCTTG
Source organism: Avena insularis (assembly GCA_023614405.1). NCBI lineage: Eukaryota > Viridiplantae > Streptophyta > Magnoliopsida > Poales > Poaceae > Avena > Avena insularis. The sequence continues at coordinate 241,702,682 of CM042688.1, read as the reverse complement.
AAAAGTTTCGGTGTTTATCTCAATCTTTACTGTAGGGAGCCACTTTGATGGTTCAGAATTTATTGGAACATAATTGTGATGCTCCCTAAGCGTATTATAGCAACTTTCTAAGCTAGTAGTGCTAGCCTCAAGTGTGTTAAACCTAGCAAATATTTTTGCGAAAGAAATATCAGTTTGGCTAGGCATGTTGTAAGTGAGGATCAATTTATTTATAGCATTAATAGCATCATCCTCATTACATTGGAGGAAATCTCGTTCCACAATAGCATCTAAAGCATTTCTATAGAAAAGAGCAATCCTAAGGTAAAAACTGCTAAGGAACAAGCCTTGAGTCATTTTAGGCTCAGTTTTTTCATGTAGATCAGAGATTCTAGACCAATCTTGTTTAAAACTTTCCTCAATTCCTTGTGTAAAAGTGAAAATCATTTCCTCAGGTGACATAGTGACAGGAGCAAGGCTAGACATAATGAGATAGGAACTAATTTTTTTGTGTTATTGAAATAAGAAAGCAAACTAGTAAAACTAATTTTTTGTGTTTTTGAAAGAACAAAACAAGCAAACAAAGCAAAAAGACAAACTAAGCAAAACAAAAACAACAAAGTAAAGAGATTGGTTATGAGGGACTCCCCTTGTGAAGATGTCCTTGACTCTCACAACGCGCTTGGAAAATCGCTTGATGGCTCAATGCACGGCACCCAGAAAAATGCTTGTTGGCGGTGTTGATGTAGAGCTCGTTGGGAACCCCAAGAGGAAGGTATGATGAGCACATCAGCAAGTTTCCCTCAGTTATGAAACCATGGTTTAATCGAACCAGTAGGAGCAAGGAAACACCTCAAAGGTGTTACTAGCTGAGCTTTGGCAGGGCGCACTACCGGTGCTAGTAGCAACATTGAGACCTCCACAACACAACCACAGAACTTTGTCACCAACTTGCGATGAGGTTGGCAATCTCACTGTGTTTTGTGGAAAACAAAGGATTAAACGTCTCGAATGGAAAGAAGTAAAAGTTTGCAGAAAGTAAACACAAAGCAGTAAAAGATTGTAGATTGTATGTAAAGAAAAGGACCAGGATCCATAGTTCACTAGAGGTGGCTCTCCTTAGATAGATAACATGCTGGGTCAACAAATTACAGTGGGGCAATTGACAAACACCAAGAAAGCAATACATGCATATACTAATCATCTTGACTCCTTTGAGACTTGATTGGGCATTACAACATAATACATAGACCGCCATCCAACTGCATCTATGACTAATAATCCACCTTCAGGTTATCATCCGAACCCCCTCCAGTATTAAGTTGCAAGCAACAAATTATTGCTTTACGAACTGCGTGTAAAGTAAACAATACAATTGTTCTATGAACAAAAGATCGTTGTTTTCTCCCTAGTAGCACCAACACATCTAGTACCTTGGAGATTTCTATCACTTCCCTAGATTACCAAAGGCATGAACCCACTATCAAGCATAAATACTAACTCTTGGAGTTGCTAGCATCTACTTGGCCAAGATAGCTACTAACAACGGAAAGCATGCAAGATCTCAAATAACAAACACATGATAGAATCAATAATCAATCTGAAATAGCATCTCAATATCCATCGGATCCCCACAAACACAACATGTATGGATTACAAATAGATGATCTTGATCATGAACGGAGCTCACAAGATCTAAACATGAAAGCACAAAGGAGGAGAAACCAGCCATCTAGATACTACATGGATCCGTAGTCCAAGGATGAACTACTCATGCATCACACCGGAGGCTTGCATGGTGATGAAGAAGGCATCCAGGGTGAATTCCCCTCTCCGGAAGGGTGCCGAGAATAGCTTCAGATCCCTCCTCATCTAGGGATGGAGATGACGGCGGCTACAGACTCTTTCGTGGATTTTTGATCGGGTACCTAGGGTTTTTGTCCCGAGGGCAACTTATAGGCGGAAGGAGAGGCCGGGGGGTTCTGGGGTCAGCCAGACCACCCCCTGGCGTGGGCCAGGCCTGGCCGCGCGGCCAGGTGGTGTGGCCGGCCCCTGGCCCCTCTTCGTCTCGTATTCTAGCACTTGATCCCTTCCGGAAAAATAGGCACTTTGGATTTTGTCCCGTCCAATTCCGAGAATATTCATTTTCTGACTTTTCTAAAACCAAAAACAACAGAAAACAGGCAGCTAGCACTGTGGCTCTTGTTAATAGGTTAGTCCAAGAAATCATAATAAAAGTACTCGGGCATGGAACATCAAAAATTATAGATACATTTGCAATGTATCAGTGGGTCCATTGAACAAATTTTTGCAAGGTCTGACGTTAATTTCGAAACACGGGCAAAATTTCAAAACACGGTGAGTCATATTCTCTTTGATTATTTTCAAAACACTATCAAATTTCTACGCATACATATTCTTAGCAATACATTGAATCTTTCCAAGCTATCACTTGTTCTCGATATATTGACTGCCTGGTGGGTCCACTGAACTGATTATCGCAAGGTGTGAAGTTAATTTGGGAACACAACCAAAATTTCGAAACACGGTGAGTCACAGTCTCTTTGATTGTTTTCAAAACATGATCAAATTTCTAGGCATGCATATCCTTAGCAAGAAGTTGAATCTTTTCAAACTCTCACTCGTTCTCGATACGTTTACTGCCTAGTTGTGGGTCCACTGAACAGATTTTTGCAATGTGTGAAGTGAATTTCGAAACATATCCAAAATTTCAAAACACGGTGAGTCATATTCTCTTTGATTGTTTTCAAAACACTGTCAAATTTCTAGGCGTGCAGATTCTTATCAAGAAGTTGAAACTTTCCAAACTCTCACGCATTCTCCATACATTAACTGCGTGGTGGATCCACTGGACCGATTTTCACAAGGTGTGAAGTTAATTTCGAAACACGAGCAAATTTCAAAACACGGTGAGTCATAGCCTCTTTGATTGTTTTCAAAACACGGTCAAATTTTAGGCATGCAGATTCTTAGCAAGAAGTTGAATCTTGCCAAACTCTCACTCGTTTTCGATACATTAACTGCCTGGTGGGTCCACTGAACAGATTATCGCAAGGTGTGAAGTTAATTTCGAAACACAGCCAAAATTTCAGAACACAATGAGTCATTGTCTCTCTGATTGTTTTCAAAACACGGTCAAATTTCTAGGCATGCCTATCCTTAGCAAGAAGTTGAATCTTTTCAAACTCTCACTCGTTCTCAATACATTTAATACCTGGCGATGGGTCCACTGAACAGATTTTTGAATGGTGTGAAGTGAATTTCGAAACACAGCCAAAATTTCAAAACACGGTGAGTCATAGCCTCTTTGATTGTTTTCAAAACACGGTTAAAATTCTAGGCATGCTGATTCTTAATAGGAAGTTGAATCTTGCCAGGCTCTCACTCGTTCTCGATACATTTAATGCCTAGTGGTTCCACTGAACAGATTTTCGCAAGGTGTGAAGTTAATTTCGAAACACAGCCAAAATTTCGAAACACGGTGTGTCATTGCCTCCTTGATTGTTTTCAAAACACGGTCAAATTTCTAGGCATGCAGATTCTTAGGAAGAAGTTGAATCTTGCCTAACTCTCACTCGTTCTCGATACATTGACTTCTTGGTGGGTCCACTTGACAGATATTTGCAAGGTGTGAAGTTAATTTCGAAACATAGCCAAAATTTCAAAATATGGTGAGTCATAGCCTCTTTGATTGTTTTCAAAACACGGTCAAATTTCTAGGCATGCAGATTCTTAACAAGAAGTTGAATCTTGCCAAACTCTCACTCGTTTTCAATACATTGACTACCTAGTGGGTCCACTAAACAGATTATCACATGGTGTGAATTTAATTTCGAAACACAGCCGAAATTTAAAACACGGTGAGTCATAGTCTCTTTGTTATTTTCAAAACACGGTCGAATTTCGAGACATGCATATTCTTAGCAAGAAGTTGAATCTTGCCAAATAACTCTCACTCGTTCTCGATACATTGACTACATGGTGGGTCCAGTGAACAGATTATCGCAAGGTGTGAACCTAATTTCGAAACACAGCCAAAATTTTGAAACACGGCGAGTCATAGTCACTTTGATTGTTTTCAAAACACGGTCAAATTTCGCAAGGTGTGAAATTAATTTCAAAACACCGGCAAAATTTCAAAACACGGTGAGTCATATTCTCTTTGATTGTTTTTAAAACACTGTAAAATTTTGGGGCATGCATATTCTTAGAAATAAGTTGAATCTTGCCAAACTCTCACTCGTTCTCGATACATTGACTGCCTACTGGGTGCACTGGACAGATTTTCGGGACGTGTGAAGTTAATTTTCAAAAAAAGCCAAAACTTCAAAATACGGTGAGTCATAGCCTCTTTGATTGTTTTCAAAACACGGTCAAATCTCTAGGCATGCAGATTCTTAACAAGAATATGAATCTTGTCAAAATCTCACTCGTTTTCGATACATTGACTACCAAGTGGGTCCACTAAACAGATTATCGCAAGGTCTAAATTTAATTTGGAAATGCAGCCAAAATTTAAAACATGGTGAGTCATAGTCTCTTTGATTGTTTTCAAAACACGGTCAAATTTCAAGGCATGCATATTCTTAGCAAGAAGTTGAATCTTGCCAAATAACTCTTACTCGTTCTCGATACATTGACTACCTTGTGGGTCCACTGCAGAGATTATCACAAGGTGTGAACCTAATTTCGAAACACATCCAAAATTTTAAAACATGATGAGTCATAGCATCTTTGATTGTTTTCAAAACACGATCAAATTTCTAGGCATGCATATTCTTAACAAGAAATTGAATCATTCCAAACTCTCACTCGTTCTCGATACATTGGCTACCTGGTGGGTCCATTGAACAGATTTTTGCAAGGTGTGAAGTTAATTTTGAAACCCAGGCAAACTTTCAAATCACGATGAGTCATATTCTCTTTGATTGTTTTCAAAACACTGTCAAATTTCTAGGCATGCATATTCTTAGCAATACGTTGAATCTTTCCAAACCCTCACTCGTTCTCGATATATTGACTGTTTGGTGGGTCCACTGAATAGATTATCGTAATGTGTGAAGTTAATTTCGAAACACGGCCAAAATTTCAAAACACAGTGAGTCTTAGTCTCTTTGATTGTTTTCAAAACACGGTCAAATTTCTAGGCATGCATATCCTTAGCAAGAAATTAAATCTTTTCAAACTCTCACTCGTTCTTGATACTTTGACTGCCTGGTGGTGGGTCTAATGAATAAATTTTTGCATGGTGTGAAGTTAATTTTGAAACACCGCCAAAATTTCAAAACAGGGTGAGTCATAGCATCTTTGATGGTTTTCGAAATACGGTCAAATTTCTAGGCATGCAGATTCTAAACAAGAAATTGAATCTTGACAAACTCTCAGTCGTTCTCGATACATTGACTGCCTGGTGGTGGGTCCACTGAACTGATTTTGGCAAGGTGTGCAGTTAATTTCAAAATATATCCAAAATTTCAAAACACGGTGAGTCATAGCCTCTTTGATTGTTTTGAAAACACGGTCAAATTTCTAGGCACGCAGATTCTTAGCAAGAAGTTGAATCTTGTCAAACTCTCACTCATTCTTAATTCATTAACTGGACGGATTTTCACAAGGTATGAAGTTAATTTCTAAACCCGACCAAATTTCAAAACATGGTGAGTCATAGCCTCTTTGATTATTTTCAAAACACAGTCAAATTTCTAGGCATGCAGATTCTTAGCAATAAGTTGAATCTTGCCAAACTCTCACTCATTTTCTCATACATTAACTGCATGGTGGGTCCACCGAACAGATTATCGCAAGGTGTAAACTTAATTTCTAAATGCAACCAAAATTTAAAACATGGTGAGTCATAGTCTCTTTGATTGTTTTCAAAACACGGTCAAATTTCGTGGCATGCATATTCTTAGCAAGAAGTTGAATCTTGTCAAACAACTCTCACTCATTCTCGATACATTGACTGCCTGGTGGGTCCACTGAACAAATTATCGCAAGGTGTGAACTTAATTTTGAAAGACAGCCAAAATTTCAAAACACGGTGAGTCATATTCTCTTTGATTGTTTTCAAAACATTGTCAAATTTCTACGCATGCATATTCTTAGCAATACGTTGAATCTTTCCAAACTATCACTCGTTCTCGATATATTGACTGCCTGGTGGGTCCACTGAATAGATTATCGCAAGGTGTGATGTAACATCCCAAAATTTCATCTGAAATCATCATCATTGCAATCATATCATCATAGCATGTAATTGCATTGCATTTAGAATGTCCTCCAAAAATTTGGTGCAATTTTGAGCCATGAACAAAAAGATATGAATTTTTGAAAATAGAATCACAGAAAATGCTATATTACCTATTAAATCCAAAGTAAATACTTTGGATTAAAATAGAAGATAAATATGTTTCATAATACCCTAAAAACCTAATTTGAGTTTTTACAAATGTTCACAAATTGATTTGAATCAATTTGAATCCTTAAATCCAAAGTTGTGGAGAAAACAGAAATAGAAAAAGAAAAAGATTAAGGGAGAAAAAAAAAGAGAGCAGCAGACAGCTTCAGGCCTTTTGGCCCAATCCGGCCCAGCAGCCCACCCGGACTCCCTCTCCCCTTCTCTGTCTTTTCTCACCCCCTCATTTCTACCCCTCCCGCTAACAGGTCGACCCCACGCCCACGTCACCTCATTGTCTTCACTGCCGATGATGGACCTCTCACCTTCGGCCGTTTCGAATCGATTCGATTCCGGCAGTTTCTCGCGATTAATTTCCCCGGCGATTACCGCTGCTACTAAACCCCCTCTCTCTCCTCATCATTTTCCCCACAGACATCACCCCGGAGAGCCCCTAGGCTCCCCAAATTCCGAGCTCGAACCGCCGCTGTCCGATGGACTCCGGCGACGATTCCGGTGAACCCTGGCCACCCGGCACCCTCCCCTTTGAACCATATGTTTCGTCATGTTCTGGCGCGTGTTTTAACCCCGGCTATGTGCTTTCCCGTGCTCCAGGTCGATGACACGGACCAAGTCCGGCGAACCCCCTCTGCCGCCACCGTCAGTCGCCTTCTCCGGTAAAGGTAGGGTTCCGGCCGCCCCTTTTTGGTCTTTACTAGGTCGTGCAGACACTTGCACACCTCGCTGACCTCTTTGCTGGATGGTTCGAGCCCCAGGTCATGGTCTCCGAAACCGAGCCGTGAACTCCACCTTCTGTGCAACTCCGGCGAAGGATCTAGGTCAAGCCCGAGCACCCCCCGCACCGTAGTGACCTCCATCGAGATTGCCATAACCTCCTCAACCTCTAGTACGTGTCCACGGTCTCCCAGCCCTCATATAAATGCCAGAACCACATCGGCTGACGCACCGCCGCCGTGCGCCGTCGTTAGCACCGCCAGTCTCCGGCGAGATTCTTAGCAGCCGTTCGATCAGATCCTAGCGGTTAATATTAGATCACTTAAACGAAAGGGTACAGCTGATCTGATCCGTCCAACGTCACTTAAATCTGACGGCACACAGCGATCGATCCAGCCGAACGGGTACCATCCAATAGGATAGCGCCACGTCGCTAGACTATTTCTGTTTAATTAGAAAATAGACAGATTTAGTATTTAACTTAGAAAATCCATAACTTTTGATCCACAAATCAGAAAAATACAAATTTGGTGTCTATGGATTCAGAAAAATAAGAACTTTATTATGGAGGCCTTGTTTCACACTTTTGCCTCTGTAAACTTGGAATTTTAGGCAGAACCTTTTTAGGAGTATTTTGCTCATAAAAATTGTTCTATAAATTATTTTTGGATATTTCTTATGCATTTAGATGAGGTATTCTATCCTCTGTACTGTAGACTCTGTAAATTATAGAATTATGATCACATCATTGCATTTTGCATGCATTCATGTTTTTGTAATGTTTTATTGATTGAATTGTTATTGTTGTATTAATCTTGTGTAGATTGTGTGGATTGTGAAGTTTGTTGCTGTGAGGATTGTACCTATTCCCCTAGCTACCAAGTCAAGTGATATTTCATCTCATGTCCTATTATTTTCACTATTGCACTAGTGATATTTTGGTAGATCTTAGCATGGTAGAATTATTCATATGTTACCATACTATGCTATGCTACCCTATAGTGTATATCTTGGTAGTTTTCCCTACATAAAGACTTTGTATGCTAGAATGCTTAGCTATGCTATTAGAATTCGTGGGTGGAATATACACATAAGATAGCATGGAAAGATATTATTTTGTTCAACTAAGAAAAAAACTACTGTTAATGAAACACCTGGGTGGAATGGGCTTGCTTGGATTATGTTGATTGGTTACTCAGGGGCCATGTCTATGGTCAGCTGGTGTATCACACTTGTGGATGGCCACCCAGGAACAAAGAGATTTCAGACGTTCTTGTCGCGAAGCTTCCAGTGCAGCCACATGGCATATGGGTTTCTGGCCTTGACCGACTTGTTACAGAACTCAGCCAGACGGACAGAGGGTGGTAGTGATGATAGGATGGAACGCGTCCGTGGTGGTCTGAGGGATTGCTTCTGAAAAGTCTCATCTCGATGCATGTCGAGTCTTGTGGGGAAAGTGCACCATCTCTCGAGAGGGTAAAACTAAGTACTAAGCCGTGTCCCCGGTTATGGACATTCTTGAGCCTCAAGACAGTGAAGCAGTTCAATAATCTCCTCATCCAAATTTCTCTAAGTTAAATCTTGTGGGTGAACATGGGTAGAGGTTTAGTGATGTCTATCATTGGTACCTTATAGCTGGAATGGAAAATTTCTTCAAAAATACAAGTTAAACTAATTTTAGCAAAGCCAGCCATAAACCCCACTTTGCCATATATTCATGTAGTTGTTGGATTATACTAAGTATCTATGGTATAACTTGCCAATACATTTCCAAATGTGTTGACCCTTGTGGCTATAACTTATTATGTCGCAGGATACTCTGATGATGAGTAGGGTTGCGGGTCTACACTCGACATGCTTGCCTGTGGCACATGAAGACTAAAGACTCTATCATTATTATGCTATGTAATGTGAACTTTAAGTGCCTTAGCCTTGGGCTAAGTGAGTTGTAAGAACCATTATATTCCTGGATATGCGATGTAATAATGACCTTTGTTTCTGTGTACTTCATCTTAAACTGTGGGTGCTAGCATTTTCGATCCAGGGACTAGCACTGCAATCACAGGGATCTTACCTTATTATGGTGAGATCTTACAGATGGTATCAGAGCATTGTGTTGCCTATAGGTTCGTGACCCTAGAATGGATTAGACTAAGGAAAACCCTTAGGAAAAATAACTCCATATTTTAGACCTCACACTTTATCTTTTCATCTCGTAAGCTTTCCCTAATTATCCTTCTCATCTATTTTTGTAGATGTCCACCATCAATGAATCCATCAAGAAAGGACCACTGATGACTATGACCCTGGAGTGTGAGACAGAATTTCCCAATGTGCTCAAGAACCTCATGCTCGGCTTGAGGATGAATGGTGAAGCCGTGTACAAGGGATTTCCTGTGATAGATGAAGGACAAGGGTATTGGTGGGTGCAACTCCACTTGTACAAGAACAAGGAAGACGATCCCAAGAGTACGGGATTTTGCATGTTCACCAACTCTGAAATGCACCCGTCATTCTTTGACTCTGCAAGGAATGCTGCATGGAAGGATGTTGAAGAACTTGGGGAGAGACTCAAGTATAGAATGCTCAATACTCAGGAGGATCTCAAGGAGGATAAGAGTCTTGCCCAAGACTCAAAGGCCACTGTGAAACGCCTAAGTAAGGATATCATAGTCCTAGCTTTGGAGCTATGCGACCAAGACAAGCAGATTGCTGCCAAAAGGATGCCCAGATTGCCACCTTGGTTAAGAGGGAGTGAGATATTAGTTGGACCACCACCCTTGGCATTTTATCACGTTAGTATTTCGACCATACCAACCTATGTGGTATGGCAAAAATAAAGTTATATCTGGAACCTTGAGTGCTTGTGTTGAATTAATGTATTACTACTTGGAATGTTTTGTTGGTTGAATTCTCTTTTATTTTGTGAATTGTATTTTCTTTCTCCACTGTGTTACTAATTTTCTCCATACTATGCAAAAGATGCCAAATTTTGTCTACAGCACGACCGAGGATTTCAAGGGGACTCGCTTTGGGCCTCGTATCTTGGAGCTAGTCCAAGTGCTCGTTCTTCCGATCCCCACTATTCAGGGACTTCAGCTGAGGAAGTTTCAGAGGAAGGACTTATGGGGATTCAGAGTTACCCAGCTAGGACGTGAGACAGATCCCCAAACTGGGGAGATTACCTTCAAGGTTCTCCATGATGACATGGAGAGGGGCCTCGATGTCTCTATGCAGGAGCTGTTGGGACGCCTATGTGGACGTCATTCTTCTGAGATCAACAGCCACTACTTCCACTTCTTTGGGAGGCGCGACGAGGATGGAGAGCCTATTGTGTTGGACAAGGCCACTAAGGAGTCTATCAAGCCCGTGTGTCACTACGTCCAGGACTTAGAGAGCCTTATTAGACACCTTGATACTGATAGGACTAACGTGATGCTTAGCAATGATGAACTACGAGTCCAACTCAAGGAGAAGGACAAGGCCTTCCAGGAACAAGAAAATCGAATCAAGGAAATGGAGAAGAAGTTTGAATACCAAGATAAGAAATTCAAGAACCAAGAGAAGAGAGTTCAGGAGAAGAACAAGAAGATTAGAGACATGGAGACCGAGTTAGAGCTGGAGAACATTGAGTTGGAAGCGGATCACGAGGTGATAGAGAGGCTACGCACACAGAAGAGAGAGTTACAGACGAAGATCGATGCTATGACTACCAGCTTGGAGGAATACAAGGCAGGATTCGCATCAACAGGACTTGCTCTAGTGGAGGAGGAAGTTGACATGGAGGAGTAGTGATACTGTTCCATCTACCTATCATTCTATTATTATTGAGTGCATAGGTCATACGGACTTGTGGGTGACTATGCCAGTATGTTATCTTTGCAGACTCTGTTATTGTTGTGACGTTGGAACTTGCATGTGCTTGTTTGTCTGAATTGTTGTTTTATTTGGGTTATCTATCATTACTTACCCTTACTAAATCCACAGATGCCTCCCCAATGCAACAACGAGGATAACAATGACAATGACAATGGAATGCAGCAGATGATGGCTGCACAGACCCAATTGATGCAAATGATGACTCAATTTATGGCGAACCAGAACTAGAACAACAATAATAACAATAACAACCAGAACAATCCACCACCTCTGGATATGCTGACTAGATTTCTAAGGTTGAGACCTGCCAAGTTCTCAGGTACCTCTGACCCCATGGTGGCAAATGATTGGTTACGCTCTGTGAATAAGGACCTAGTCACGGTTGGATGCACGGATGCAGAAAAGGTCAGATTTGCAGCACACTTGTTGGAAGGTCATGCAACTGCTTGGTGGGATAATTTTCAAATTACCCACCCTATTGAGGAAGTGACTTGGGCAATGTTTGAGGATGGGTTTCGCACCACTCACATCTCTGCTGGAATAATGGGATTGAAGAAAAAGGAGTTTCATAACGTCAAGCAACGCCATCGCAGTATTTTTGAATACATCGAGGAGTTCAATAATTTGTCACGTTATGCACTCGATGATGTTGACACTGATGCGAAGAGGAAGGAGAAGTTCCTAGATGGGCTGAATGATGAAATTTCTATGCAACTATCTGTTGCATATGTTCCAACTTATCAATCTTTATGTAATAAAGCTACCATCCTGGAAAACAAGATGAAGCTAGTGGAGGGTAGAAAGAGGAAATACCATTTCGATAAGTTTGGATCAGGATCTCCTCACAAGCGCCCTCATGGTGAAGGAAGTGGGAGCTCAGGATTCCACAAGAATGGGAATCATAATAACCATCGTAACAACAACCACCACCATGATGGAAACAATCATCGTGGACATCACAAAAGTGGATTCAGGAACAATCACAATAATCATGGCCATGGGAACCAAAATGGTCAGAACCGGCCACAAATACCAAATGAAGAAAGACATCAGTCAGGTGGAATGTTTCTAGTGTAAGAAGACAGGACACTATGCTAATGAATGCCCAGAAAACAAGACTGATGGGGCTAAGCCAAACCCATTCCAAAAGGGCCATGTGAATCACATTAATGTGGAGGAAATCCAAGAAGGATCTGATGCCGTGATCGGTAAGTTCATGATTAATTCCTTTCCTGCACTTATCCTTTTCGACATCAAGCATCGCATTCATTCATTTCAAGAGCATTTGTAATCAAATATGAACTCTCCACTGAGACTATTGGATGTCCTATGAAGGTAAGTTCTCCGGGTGGAGAAATGATAGTAAATTCAGGGTGTCGACATATCACCGTAGAAATTTGAAAACACAAGTTCCCGATTAGTTTAATAATCCTAGAGTCCCAAGGATTAGATGTTATATTAGGGATGGACTGGTTGACCCGTATGAAGGGGTGATTGATTGTGCCAAGCGAACTGTTATGCTTACTACCCCAGAAAAGAAAAGGATCAGGTTCAAGTCTAACTTTGAACCCAAGGGGAGCAAGGTTAATTCTCTTAAGGGGGTTAGCTTAGATAATGTGCCAATAGTGAGGGAATATCCAGATGTGTTCCCCGAGGAATTACCTGGCATGCCACCAGATAGGGACGTGGAGTTTCTGATAGACCTACTACGAGGAACGGGACCTATAGCAAAGAGACCTTATAAAATGTCGGTGGACGAGTTAAAAGAACTCAAGAAACAGCTAGGAGAACAGTTGAAAAAGGGATTTATTCAACCAAGCTCGTTGTCTTGGGGAGCACCAGTCTTGTTTGTTGAGAAGAAGGACCGGAGTCAAAGGCTATGCATAGATTATCGTTCACTCAATGAAGTGACCATAAAGAACAAATATCCCCTGCCTAGAATAAATGATCTCTTCGATCAGCTAGAGGGAGCATGTGTTTTCTCAAAAATTGATCTTCGATCAGGATACTTCCAACTAAAGATCAGAGAACATGACATACCCAAGACTGCATTCACCACTAGATACGGGTTGTATGAATATATAGTGATGCCGTTTGGATTGACTAATGCACCGGCCTACTTCATGAACATGATGAATAAGGTATTCATGGAATTCCTTGACAAGTTCATAGTGGTATTCATCGATGATATATTGGTATATTCCAAAAGCAGCAAAGAACATGAAGAACATCTACGCCTGATTCTAGAGAAACTTAGAGAACATAAACTTTATGCCAAGTTCAGCAAATGTGAATTCTGGCTGAATGAAGTGGGATTTCTTGGACACATAGTATCTGGTAATGGTATAGCTATTGATCCAGCAAAAGTGGCAGCTGTGACAGAGTGGGAACCTCCTAAATCAATTAAAGAAATCCGTAGCTTCCTTGGCCTAGCAGGGTACTATCGGAGGTTCATTGAAAATTTCTCTAAGATTGCAAAGCCCATGACTAATCTGCTGAAGAAGGAGAATAAGTTTAATTGGACAGAAGCTTGCGAAACCAGCTTTCAGGAATTAAAAAAGAGGCTAGTGTCAGCCCCAGTGTTATGTTTGCCAGATGTTGAGAAAGACTTTCAAGTATACTGTGATGCATATCACCAAGGATTAGGAGGTGTATTGATGCAGGAAGGTAGAGTGGTAGCTTATGCATCAAGACAACTCAAAAATCATGAAGTGAACTACCCTACTCATGATCTAGAGTTGGCATCAGTTGTGCATGCACTAAAAACATGGAGGCATTATCTTATGGGAAAACATTGTGAGATGTTCACCGATCACAAGAGTTTGAAATACATTTTTACATAGAAAGAACTCAACATGAGACAAAGAAGATGGCTAGAACTTATCAAAGACTATGACTTAAGTTTGCAATACCACCCTGGAAAGGCAAACATCGTAGCCGATGCATTAAGCCGCAAGGCTCATGTAAATGGCCTCAATAAAGGAGAATTGCCGAAGGAGTTATGTGCCCAATTTAGAGAGCTGAGACTTGAAATTGTGCCTGAAGGGTACCTTGCATCCTTGGAAGTGCAACCCACACTAATGGAAAAAATTCAAGAAGCCCAAAAGTTGGACAAAGAAATAGAAGAAATCAAAAGTAAAGTTAGTGAAGGCTAAAGGATTCCATGTGGATGATCAAGTAATCTTATGGTACAAAAACGATCTGTTCCGCAGGATCTTGAACTTAAGAAGTTGATCTTACAAGAGGCGCACAAATCACCGTATTCAATTCATCCTGGCAATACCAAGATGTATATGGATGTTAAGGAGAGGTTTTGGTGGAATAATTTAAAGAAGGACATAGCAGAGCACATTGCCTTGTGCGACGTGTGCAGTCGTGTGAAGGCAGAACATCAGAAACCGGCAGGATTATTACAACCACTGCCAATACCTAATTGGAAATGGGATAAAATTGGTATGGATTTTATCACCGGACTACCCAGGACTAAATCTGGATACGATTCCATATGGGTTATCGTTGACCGCTTGACAAAAGTGGCCCATTTCATACCAGTGAAGACCACTTATACAAGTGCCAAACTGGCCAAGATTTACATGAATAGAATTGTATGTTTGCATGGGGTACCTAAAAGTATCATGTCCGACAGAGGAACTCAGTTTACTTCGCATTTTTGGTGACAACTTCACGAGTCACTGGGAACTCGGTTAGAATTCAGCACTGCATTTCATCCTCAAACAGATGGGCAGACAGAAAGGACCAATCAAATATTAGAGGATATGCTGAGAGCATGTGCGTTAGATTATGGATCTAGTTGGGATGAAAGTCTACCGTACGCAGAGTTTTCCTACAATAACAGCTATCAATCAAGCATAGAAATGGCTCCGTTTGAATTTCTTTACGGAAGGAAGTGTACTACACCATTACTATGGAATGGAGTAGGGGAAAGAAATTTGTTCGGGCCAGACCTAATCAAAGAGGCCGAAGAGAAAGTCAAGATGGTGAGAGATAGGCTAAAGGTAGCTCAATCTCAGCAGAAGAGCTATGCTGATCCAAAACGTAGAGAGGTTACCTATAAAGTTGGTGATAGAGCTTACCTCAGGGTATCACCACTTCGTGGTGTAAAGAGATTTGGAATCAAAGGAAAACTAGCACCACGCTATGTAGGACCTTTCAAGATTTTGAGTTGCAAAGGAGAAGTGGCATATGAGATAGAATTACCAGAATCTTTATCAGCAGTTCATAACGTATTCCATGTCAGTCAGCTGAAAAAGTGTCACCCAGAGATGGAAGAAACTTCGTTGAAAGACACTATACCATTGGAGGAAGTTCAGCTAGATAATGATCTCACTTATGAAGAGAAACTTATTAAGATTCTAGAGACCGCAGAAAGAATTACCCGTACCAAGACCATCAGGTTATGCAAAGTGCAGTGGAACCATCACACTGAATCAGAAGCAACATGGGAGCGATAGGATGAACTTCGGAGAGATCACCCTCACCTATTTGCTAGACAACCCGAATCTCGAGGGCGAGATTCATCTTAAGGGGGTTAGATTTGTAACATCCCAAAATTTCATCTGAAATCATCATCATTGCACTCATATCATCATAGCATGTAATTGCATTGCATTTAGAATGTCCTCCAAAAATTTGGTGCAATTTTGAGCCATGAACAAAAATATATGAATTTTTGAAAATAGAATCAAAGAAAATGCTATATTACCTATTAAATCCAAAGTAAATACTTTGGATTAAAATAGAAGATAAATATGTTTCATAATACCCTAAAAACCTAATTTGAGTTTTTACAAATGTTCACAAATTGATTTGAATCAATTTGAATCCTTAAATCCAAAGTTGTGGAGAAAACAGAAATAGAAAAAGAAAAAGATTAAGGGAGAAAAAAAAGAGAGCAGCAGACAGCTTCTGGCCTTTTGGCCCAATCTGGCCCAGCAGCCCACCCGGACTCCCTCTCCCCTTCTTTGTCTTTTCTCACCCCCTCATTTCTACCCCTCCTGCTGACAGGTCGACCCCACGCCCACGTCACCTCATCGTCTTCACTGCCGATGATGGACCTCTCCCCTTTGGCCGTTTCGAATCGATTCGATTCCGGGAGTTTCTCACGATTAATTTCCCCGGCAATTACCCCTACTAAACCCCCTCTCCCTCCTCATCATTTTCCCCACAGACATCACCCCGGAGAGCCCCTAGGCTCCCCAAATTCCGAGCTCGAACCGCCGCTGTCCGACGGACACCGGCGACGATTCCGGTGAACCCTGGCCGCCCGGCGCCCTCCCCTCTGTCCCATATGTTTCGTCATGTTCTGGCGCATGTTTTAACCCTGGCTATGTGCTTTCCCGTGCTTCAGGTCGACGACACGGACCAAGTCCGGCGAACCGCCTCTGCCGCCACCGTCAGTCGCTTTCTCCGGTAAAGGTAGGGTTCCCGCCGCCCCTTTTTGGTCTTTACTAGGTCGTGCAGACACTTGCGCACCTCGCTGACCTCTTTGCTGGATGGTTCGAGCCCCAGGTCACGGTCTCCGACACCGAGCCGTGAACTCCACCGTCTGCGCAACTCCGGCGAAGGATTCAGGCCAAGCCCGAGCACCCCCCCCCCCCGCACCGCAGTGACCTCCATCGAGATCGCCACGACCTCCTCAACCTCGGGTACGTGTCCACGGTCTCCCAGCCCTCGTATAAACGCCAGAACCACATCGGCCGACGCTCCGCCGCCACGCGCCGTCGTTAGCACCGCCAGTCTCCGGCGAGATGCTTAGCAGCCGTTCGATCAGATCCTAGCGGTTAAGATTAGATCACTTAAACGAAAGGGTACAGCTGATCTGATCCGTCCAACGTCACTTAAATCTGACGGCACACAGCGATCGATCCAGCCGAACGGGTACCAGCCAATAGGATAGCGCCACGTCGCTAGACTATTTCTGTTTAATTAGAAAATAGACAGATTTAGTATTTAACTTAGAAAATCCATAACTTTTGATCCACAAATCAGAAAAATACAAATTTGGTGTCTATGGATTCAGAAAAATAAGAACTTTATTATGGAGGCCTTGTTTCACACTTTTGCCTCTGTAAACTTGGAATTTTAGGCAGAACCTTTTTAGGAGTATTTTGCTCATAAAAATTGTTCTATAAATTATTTTTGGATATTTCTTATGCATTTAGATGAGGTATTCTATCCTATGTACTGTAGACTCTGTAAATTATAGAATTATGATCATATCATTGCATTTTGCATGCATTCATGTTTTTGTAATGTTTTATTGATTGAATTGTTATTGTTGTATTAATCTTGTGTAGATTGTGTGGATTGTGAGGTTTGTTGCTGTGAGGATTGTACCTATTCCCCTAGCTACCAAGTCAAGTGATATTTCATCTCATGTCCTATTATTTTCACTATTACACTAGTGATATTTTGATAGATCTTAGCATGGTAGAATTATTCATATGTTACCATACTATGCTATGCTACCCTATAGTGTATATCTTGGTAGTATTCCCTAGATAAAGACTTTGTATGCTAGAATACTTAGCTATGCTATTAGAATACGTGGGTGGGATATGCACATAAGATAGCATGGAAAGATATTATTTTGTTTAACTAAGAAAACAACTAATGTTAATGAAACACCTGGGTGGAATGGGCTTGCTTGGATTATGTTGAGTGGTTACTCAGGGGCCATGTCTATGGTCAGCTGGTGTATCACACTTGTGGATGGCCACCCGGAACAAAGAGATTGGAGACGTTCTTGTCGCGAAGCTTCTAGTGCAGCCACATGGCATATGGGCTCTGCCTTGACCGACTAAGTTGCGAGAACTCAGCCAGACGGACAGAGGGTGGTAGTGATGATAGGATGGAACGCGTCTGTGGTGGGCTGAGGGATTGCTTCTGAAAAGTCTCGTCTCGATGCATGTCGAGTCTTGTGGGGAAAGTGCACCACCTCTCGAGAGGGTAAAACTAAGTACTTAGCCGTGTCCCCGGTTATGGAAATTCTTGAGCCTCAAGACAGTGAAGGAGTTCAATAATCTCCTCATCCAAATTTCTCTAAGTTAAAACTTGTGGGTGAACATGGGTAGAGGTTCAGTGATGTCTATCATTGGTACCTTATAGCTGGAATGGAAAATTTCTTCAAAGACTACAAGTTAAACTAATTTTAGCAAAGCCAGCCATAAACCCCACTTAGCCATATATTCATGTAGTTGTTGGATTATACTAAGTATCTATGGTATCACTTGCCAATACAATTCCAAATGTATTGACCCTTGTGGCTATAACTTATTATGTTGCAGGATACTCTGATGATGTGTAGGGTTGCAGTTCTACACTCGACATGCTTGCCTGTGGCACATGAAGACTAAAGACTCTATTATTATTATGCTATGTAATGTGAACTTTAAGTGCCTTAGCCTTGGGCTAAGTGAGTTGCAAGAACCATTATATTCCTGGATATGCGATGTAAGAATGACCTTTGTTTCTGTGTACTTCATCTTAAACTGTGGGTGCTAGCATTTTCGATCCAGGGACTAGCACTGCAATCACAGGGATCTTACCTTATAATGGTGAGATCTTACATGTGAACTTAATTTCTAAACACAGCCAAAATTTCGAAACATAGTGAGTCTTAGTCTCTTTGATTGTTTTCAAAACACGGTCAATTTTCTAGGCATGCATATCCTTAGCAAGAAGTTGATTCTTTTCAAACTCTCACTCGTTCTTGATATGTTGACTGCCTGGTGGTGGGTCTACTGAAAATATTTTTGCAGGGTGTGAAGTTCATTTCGAAACACAACCAAACGGTGAGTCATAGCCTATTTGATGGTTTTCAAAACACGGTCAAATTTCTAGGCATGGAGATTCTTAACAAGAAGTTGAATCTTGACAAACTCTCACTTGTTCTCGATACATTGACTGTCTGGTGGTGGGTCCACTGAACATATTTTTGCAAGGTGGGAAGTTAATTTCAAAACACAGCCAAAATTTCAAAACACGGTGAGTCATAGCCTCTTTGATTGTTTTTAAAACACGGTCAAATTTCTAGGCATGCAAATTCTTAGCCAGAAGTTGAAACTTGCCAAAATCTCACTCATTCTCAATACATTGACTGCGTGGTGGGTGCACTAGACGGATTTTCACAAGGTGTGAAGTTAATTTCGAAACACGACCAAATTTCAAAACACGGTGAGTCATAGCCTCTTTGATTGTTTTCAAAACACGGTCAAATTTCTAGGCTTGCAGATTCTTAGAAAGAAGTTGAATCTTGCCAAACTCTCACTCGTTTTCGATACATTAACTGCCTAGTGGATCCACTGAACAGATTATCGCAAGGTGTGAACTTAATTTCGAAACGCAACCAAAATTGAAAACACGGCGAGTCATAGTCTCTTTGATTGTTTTCAAAACACGGTCAAATTTCGAGGCCATGCATATTCTTAGCAAGAGGTTGAATCTTGCCAAACAACTCTCCCTCGTTCTCGATACATTGACTACCTGGTGGGTCCACTGAACATATTATCACAAGGTGTGAACTTAATTTCGAAAGACAACCAAAATTTCAAAACACGGTGAGTCATAGCCTCTTTTATTGTTTTTAAAACACGGTCAAATTTCTAGGCATGCATATTTTTAGAAAGACATTGAATCATTCCAAACTCTCACTCGTTCTCAATACCTTGACTGCCTGGTGGGTCCATTGAACCAATTTTCGCAAGGTGTGAAGTTAATTTCAAAACACCGGCAAATTTTCAAAACACGGTGAGTCATATTCTCTTTAATTGTTTTTAAAACATGGTCAAATTTTGGGGCATGCAAATTCTTAGCAATAAGTTGAATCTTGCCAAACTCTCACTCGTTCTCGATACATTGACTGCCTACTGGGTGCACTGGACAGATTTTCGCGACGTGTGAAGTTAATTTCGAAACACAGCCAAAACTTAAAAATACGGTGAGGCATAACCTCTTTGATTGTTTTCAAAACACGGTCAAGTTTCTAGGCATGCAGATTCTTAACAAGAATATGAATCTTGCCAAACTCTCACTCGTTTTCGATACATTGACTGCCAAGTGGGTCCACTAAATAGATTATCGCAAGGTGTGGATTTAATTTCGAAATGCAGCCAAATTTTAAAATATGGTGAGTCATAGTCTCTTTGTTTGTTTTCAAAACACGGTCAAATTTCGAGGCATGCATATTCTCAGCAAGAAGTTGAATCTTGCCAAATAACTCTCACTCGCTCTCGATACATTGACTACCTTGTGGGTCCACTGAACAGATTATCGCAAGGTGTGAACCTAATTTCGAAACACAACCAAAATTTTAAAACACGGTGAGTCATAACATCTTTGATTGTTTTCAAAACACGGTCAAATTTCTAGGCATGCATATTCTTAACAAGAAGTTGCATCATTCCAGACTCTCACTCGTTCCCGATACATTGGCTACCTGGTGGGTCCATTGAACAGATTTTCGCAAGGTGTGAAGTAAATTCCAAAACCCAGGAAAAATTTCAAAACACGATGAGTCATATTATCTTTGATTGTTGTCAAAACACTGTCAAATTTCTAGGCAGGCGTATTCTTAGCAATACATTCAATCTTTCCAAACTCTCACTCGTTCTCGATATATTGACTGTCTGGTGGGTCCACTGAACAGATTATCGCAATGTGTGAAGTTCATTTCGAAACACGGCCAAAATTTCAAAACACAGTGAGTCTTAGTCTCTTTGATTGATTTCAAAACATGGTCAAATTTCTAGGCATGCATATCCTTACCAAGAAGTCGAATCTTTTCAAATTCTCACTCGTTCTTGATACGTTGACTGCCTAGTGGTGGGTCTAATGAATAAATTTTTGCATGGTGTGAAGTTAATTTTAAAACACCGCCAAAATTTCAAAACACGGTGAGTCATAGCCTCTTTGATGGTTTTCAAAACACGGTCAAATTTCTAGGCATTGAGATTCTTAACAAGCGATTGAATCTTGACAAACTCTCACTCGTTCTCGATACATTGACTGCCTGGTTGTGGGTCAACTGAACTGGTTTTCGCAAGGTGTGAAGTTAATTTCGAAATACGGCTAAAATTTCAAAACACGGTGAGTCATAGCCTGATTATTTTGATAACACGGTCAAATTTCTAGGCACGCAGATTCTTAACAAGAAGTTGAATCTTGCCAAACTCTCACTCATTCTCAATTCATTGACTATGTGGTGGGTCACTAGACGGATTTTCACAAGGTGTGAAGTTAATTTCTAAACCCGACCAAATTTCAAAACATGGTGAGTCATAGCATCTTTGATTGTTTTCAAAACACGGTCAAATTTCTAGGCATGCAGATTCTTAGCAAGAAGTTGAATCTTGCCAAACTCTCACTCTTTTTCTCATACATTAACTGCCTGGTGGGTCCACCGAACAGATTATCACAAGGTGTGAAATTAATTTCGAAACGCAACCAAAATTTAAAACATGGTGAGTCATAGTCTCTTTGATTGTTTTCAAAACACGGTCAAATTTCGAGGCATGCATATTCTTAGCAAGAAGTTGAATTTTGTCAATCAACTCTCACTCATTCTCGATACATTGACTGCCTGGTGGGTCCACTGAACAAATTATCGTAAGGTGTGGACAGCCAAAATTTCAAAATACGGTGAGTCATAGCTTGTTTGATTGTTTTCAAAACACGTTCAAATTTCTAGGCATGCATATTCTTAGCAACAAGTTGAATCATTCCAAACTCTCACTCTTTCTTGATACATTGACTGCCTGGTGGGTCCATTGAACAGATTTTCGCAAGGTGCGAAGTTAATTTCAAAACACCAGCAAAATTTCAAAACACAATGAGTCATATTCTCTTTGATTGTTTTCAAAACACGGTTAAATTTCTAGGCATGCATATTCATAGCAATAAGTTGAATCTTTCCAAACTCTCACTTGTTCTCGATATATTGACTACCTGGTGGTTCCACTGAACAGATTATCACATGGTGTCAAGTTAATTTCGAAACACAGCAAAATAATTTAAAACACGATGAGTCATAGCCTATTTGATTATTTTCAAAACATGGTCAAATTTCGAGGCATGCATATTCTTAGCAATAAGTTGAATCATTCCAAACTCTCAGTCGTTCTCGATACATTGACTACCTGGTGGGTCTAGTGAATAGATTTTCGCAAAGTGTGAAGTTAATTTCGCAACACAGGCAAAATTTCAAAACACGGTGAGTCATAGTCTCTTTGATTGTTTTCAAAACAGGGTCAAATTTCTAGGCCTGCATATTCTTAGCAATAAGTTCAATCTTCCCAAACTCTCACTCGTTCTCGATATATTGACTACCTGGTGGGTCCACTGAACCGATTTTCGCAAGGTGTGAAGTTAATTCCGAAACACAGCCAAAATTACAAAACACGGTGAGTCATAGCCTCTTTGATTGTTTTCAAAACACGGTCAAATTTCTAGGGATGCATATTCTTAGCAAGAAGTTGACTCTTGCCAAACTCTCACTCGTTCTTGATACATTGACTGCCTGGTGGGTCCACTGAACAGATTTTTGCAAGGTGTGAAGTTAATTCCGAAACATAGCCAAAATTTCAAAACATTGTGAGTTATAGTCTCTTTGATTGTTTTCAAAACACGGTCAAATTTCTAAGCATGCATATTCTTAGCAATAAGTTGAATCTTGCCAAACTCTCATTTGTTCTCGATACATTGACCGCCTGGTGGTGGGTCCACTGTACAGATTATCGCAAGGTGTGAAGTTAATTTCCAAACACAGCCAAAATTTCAATACACGGTGAGTCATTGTCTCTTTGATTGTTTTCAAAACAAGGTCAAATTTCTAGGCAGGCTTTTGTTAGCAAGAAGTTGAATATTTCCAAACTCTCACTCGTTCTTGATACATTGACTGCCTGGTGGTGGGTCCACTGTGTAGATTTTCGCAAGGTGTGAAGTTAATTTCGAAACACAGCCAAAATTTAAAAACACTATGAGTCAAAGCCTCTTTGATTGTTTTCAATAACAAGGTCAAATTTCTAGGCATGCAGATGCTTAGCAAGAAGTTGAATCTTGCCAAACTCTCACTCGTTCTCGATACATTGACTGCCTGGTGGGTCCACTAAATAGATTTTCGTAAGGTGTGAAGTTAATTTCGAAACACAGACAAAATTTCAAAACACGGTGAGCCATAGCCTCTTTGATTGTTTTCAAAACACGGTCAAATTTCTAGGCATTTATATTCTTAGCAACAAATTGAATCTTCCCAAATTCTCACTCATTCTCGATATATTGACTGCCTGGTGTGTCCACTGAACAGATTTTCGCAAGGTGTGAAGTTAATTCTGAAACACAGCCAAAATTACAAAACACGGTGAGTCATGGCCTCTTTGATTGTTTTCAAAACACGGTCAAATTTCTAGGCATGCATATTCTTAGCAAGAAGTTGAACCTTGCCAAACTCTCACTCGTTCTTGATACATTGACTGCCTGGTGGGTCCACTGAACAGATTTTTGCAAGGTGTGAAGTTAATTCCGAAACATAGCCAAAATTTCAAAACATGGTGAGTCATAGTCTCTTTGATTGTTTTCAAAACACGGTCAAATTTCTAGGCATGCATATTCTTAGCAATAAGTTGAATCTTGCAAAACTCTCACTTGTTCTCGATACATTGACCGCCTGGTGGTGGTTCCACTAAATAGATTATCGCAAGGTGTGAAGTTAATTTTGAAACACAGCCAAAATTTCAATACACGGTGAGTCATTGTCTCTTTGATTATTTTCAAAACAAGGTCAAATTTCTAGGCAGGCTTTTGTTAGCAAGAAGTTGAATCTTTCCAAACTCTCACTCGTTCTTGATACATTGACTGCCTGGTGGAGGGTCCACTGCGTAGATTTTCCCAAGGTGTGAAGTTAATTTCGAAACACAGCCAAAATTTAAAAACACTATGAGTCAAAGCCTCTTTGATTGTTTTCAATAACAAGGTTAAATTTCTAGGCATGCAGATGCTTAGCAAGAAGTTGAATCTTGCCAAACTCTCACTCATTCTTGATACATTGACTGCCTGGTGGGTCCACTAAACATATTTTCGCAAGGTGTGAAGTTAATTTCGAAACACAGACAAAATTTCAAAACACGGCGAGTCATAGCCTCTTCTATTGTTTTCAAAACACGGTCAAATTTCTAGGCATGCATATTCTTAGCAAGAAGTTGAATCTTGCCAAACTCTCACTCGTTCTTGATACATTGACTGCCTGGTGGCTCCACTGAACAAATTATCGCAAGGTGTGAACTTAATTTTGATAGACAGCCAAAATTTCAAAACACGGTGAGTCATAGCTTGTTTGATTGTTTTCAAAACACGGTCAAATTTCTAGGCATGCATATTCTTAGCAACAAGTTGAATCATTCCAAACTCTCACTCTTTCTTGATACATTGACTGCCTAGTGGGTCGATTGACCAGATTTTCGCAAGGTGCGAAGTTAATTTCAAAACACCAGCAAAATTTCAAAACACAATGAGTCATATTCTCTTTGATTGTTTTCAAAACACAGTTAAATTTCTAGGCATGCATATTCTTAGCAATAAGTTGAATCTTTCCAAACTCTCACTTGTTCTCGATATATTGACTACCTAGTGGTTCCACTGAACAGATTATCACATGGTGAGTTAATTTCGAAACACAGCAAAAAAATTTAAAACACGGTGAGTCATAGCCTATTTGATTATTTTCAAAACATGGTCAAATTTCGAGGCATGCATATTCTTAGCAAGAAGTTGAATCATTCCAAACTCTCAGTCGTTCTCGATACATTGACTACCTGGTGGGTCTAGTGAATAGATTTTCGCAAAGTGTGAAGTTAATTTCACAACACAGGCAAAATTTCAAAACAGGGTGAGTCATAGTATCTTTGATTGTTTTCAAAACAGGGTCAAATTTCTGGGCCTGCATATTCTTAGCAATAAGTTGAATCTTCCCAAACTCTCACTCGTTCTCGATATATTGACTACCTGGTGGGTTCACTGAACCGATTTTCGCAAGGTGTGTAGTTAATTCCGAAACACATCCAAAATTACAAAACACCGCGAGTCATAGCCTCTTTGATTGTTTTCAAAACACGGTCAAATTTCTAGGGATGCATATTCTTAGCAAGAAGTTGAATCTTGCCAAACTCTCACTCGTTCTTGATACATTGACTGCCTGGTGGGTCCACTGGACAGATTTTTGCAAGGTGTGAAGTTAATTCCGAAACATAGCCAAAATTTCAAAACATGGTGAGTCATAGTCTCTTTGATTGTTTTCAAAACATGGTAAAATTTCTAGGCATGCATATTCTTAGCAATAAGTTGAATCTTGCCAAACTTTCACTTGTTCTCGATCCATTGACCGCCTGGCGGTGGGTCCACTGAACAGATTATCGCAAGGTGTGAAGTTAATTTCGAAACACAGCCAAAATTTCAATACACTGTGAGTCATAGTCTCTTTGATTGTTTTCAAAACAAGGTCAAATTTCTAGGTAGGCTTTTGTTAGCAAGAAGTTGAATCTTTCCAAACTCTCACTCGTTCTTGATACATTAACTGCCTGGTGGAGGGTCCACTACGTAGATTTTCGCAAGGTGTGAAGTTAATTTCGAAACACAGCCAAAATTTAAAAACACTATGAGTCAAAGCCTCTTTGATTGTTTTCAATAACAAGGTCAAATTTCTAGGCATGCAGATGCTTAGCAAGAAGTTGAATCTTGCCAAACTGTCACTCCTCCTCGATACATTGACTTCCTAGTGGTTCGACTAAACATATTTTTGCAAGGTGTGAAGTTAATTTCCAAACACAGACAAAATTTCAAAACACGGTGAGTCATAGCCTCTTTGATTGTTTTCAAGACACGGTCAAATTTCTAGGCATGTATATTCTTAGCAATAAGTTGAATCTTCCCAAACTCTCACTCGTTCTCGATATATTGACTGCCTGGTGTGTCCACTGAACAGATTTTCGCAAGGTGTGAAGTTAATTCTGAAACACGGCCAAAATTACAAAACACGGTGAGTCATGGCCTCTTTGATTGTTTTCAAAACACGATCAAATTTCTAGGCATGCATATTCTTAGAAAGAAGTTGAATCTTGCAAAACTCTCACTCATTCTTGATACATTGACTGCCTGGTGGGTCCACTGAACAGATTTTTGCAAGGTGTGAAGTTAATTCCGAAACATAGCCAAAATTTCAAAACATGGTGAGTCATAGTCTCTTTGATTGTTTTCAAAACACAGTCAAATTTCTGGGCATGCATATTCCTAGCAATAAGTTGAATCTTGCCAAACTCTCACTTGTTCTCGATACATTGACCGCCTGGTGGTGGGTCCACTGAACAGATTATCGCAACGTGTGAAGTTAATTTCGAAACACAGCCAAAATTTCAAAACACGGTGAGTCATAGTCTCTTTGATTGTTTTCAAAACACGGTCAAATTTCTAGGCATGCTTTTCTTAGCAAGAAGTTGAATCTTTCCAAACTCTCACTCGTTCTTGATACATTGACTGCCTGATGGTGGGTCCACTGAGTAGATTTTCGCAAGTTGTGAAGTTAATTTTTGAAATACAGCCAAAATTTAAAAAGACTATGAGTCAAAGCCTCTTTGATTGTTTTCAATAACAAGGTCAAAGTTCTAGGCATGCAAATGCTTAGCAAGAAGTTGAATGTTGCCAAACTCTCACTCGTTCTCGATACACTGACTGCCTAGTGGGTCCACTAAACAAATTTTCGCAAGGTATGAAGTTAATTTCGAAACACAGAAAAAATTTCAAAACACAGTGAGTCATAGCCTCTTTGATTGTTTTCAAAACACGGTCAAATTTCTAGGCATGCATATTCTTAGCAAGAAGTTGAATCTTGCCAAACTCTCACTCGTTCTTGATACATTGACTGCCTAGTGGGTCCACTGAACAGATTTTTGCAAGGTGTGAAGTTAATTCCGAAACATAGCCAAAATTTCAAAAAAGGTGAGTCATAGTCTCTTTGATTGTTTTCAAAACTTGGTCAAATTTCTAGGCATGCATATTCTTAGCAATAAGTTGAATCTTGACAAACTCTCACTTGTTCTCGATACATTGGCCGCCTGGTGATGGGTCCACTGAATAGATTATCACAAGGTGTGAAGTTAATTTCGAAACACAGCCAAAATTTCAAAACACGGTGAGTCATAGCCTCTTTGATTGTTTTCAAAACACGGTCAAATTTCGAGGCATCTATATTCTTAGCAAGAAGTTGAGTCATTCCAAAATCTCACTTGTTCTCAATACATTGACTGTGTGGTGGGTCCAGTGAACAGGTTTATGCAAGGTGTGAAGTTAATTTCGAAACACACGCAAAATTTCAAAATTCGGTGAGTCGTAGTCACTTTGATTATTTTCAAAACAGGGTCAAATTTCTAGGTATGCATATTCTTAGCAATAAGTTGAATCTTTCCAAACTCTCACTCATTCTCGGTATATTGACTCACTAGTGGGTCCACTGAACAGATTATCGCAAGGTGTGAAGTTAATTTCAAAACACACGCAAAATTTCAAAATGCGGTGAGTCATAGTCTCTTTGATTATTTTCAAAACATGATCAAATTTCTAGGCATTCATATTCTTAGCAATAAGTTGAATATTTCCAAACTCTCACTCGTTCTTGATATTTTGACTGCCTGGTGGGTCCACTAAACAGATTATCGCAAGGTGTGAAGTTAATTTCGAAACACAGCCATAATTCCAAAACACGGTGAGTCATAGGCTCTTTGATTGTTTTCAAAACACGGTCAAATTTCCAGACATGCATATTTTTAGCAAGAAGTTGAATCATTCCAAACACTCACTCGTTCTCGATACATTGACTGCCTGGTGGGTCCAGTGAATAGATTTTTGCAAGGTGTGAAATTAATTTCGAAACATAGGCAAAATTTCAAAACACGGTGAGTCATAGTCTATTTGATTATTTTCAAAACACGGTCAAATTTCTAGGCATGCATATTCTTAGCAATAAGTTCAATCTTCCTAAACCCTCACTCGTTCTCGCTATATAGTCTGCCTGGTGGGTATACTGAACATATTTTCGCAAGGTGTGAAGTTAATTCTGAAACACAGCCAAAATTACAAAACATCGCCATAGCCTCTTTGATTATTTTCAAAACACGGTAAAATTTCTAGGCATCCATATTCTTAGCAAGAAGATGAATCTTGCCAAACAACTCTCACTTGTTCTCCATACATTGACTGCCTGGTGGATCCACTTAATAGATTATCGCAAGGTGTGAAGTTTATTTCGAAACATAGCCAAAATTTCAAAACACGGTGAGTCATAGTCTCTTTGATTGTTTTCAAAACACGGTCAAATTTCTAGGCATTCATATTCTTAGCAAGAAGTTGAATCTTTGTAAACTCTCACTCGTTTTCGATACATTGACTGCCTGGTGGGTCCACTAAACAGGTTTTCACAAAGTATGAAGTTAATTTGGAAACAAAGCCAAAATTTCAAAACACGGTGAGTCATAGCCTCTTCGATTGTTTTCAAAACATGGTCAGATTTCTAGGCATGCATATTCTTAGGAAGAAGTTGAGTCTTGCCAAACTCTCAGTTGTTCTCGATACATTGACTGCCTGGTGGTTCCACTAAACAGATTTTCGCATAGTGTGAAGTTCATTTTGAAACCCAGTCAAAATTTCAAAACACGGTGAGTTATGGCCTCTTTGATTGTTTTCAAAACACGGTAAAATTTCTAGGCATGCATATTCTTAGCAAGAAATTGAATCTTGACAAACTCTCACTCATTATCGATACATTGACTGCCTGGTGGGTCCACTAAATAGACTATTGCAACGTGTGAAGTTAATTTTGAAATGCAACCAAAATTTAAAACAGAGTTAGTCATAGTCTCTTTGATTGTTTTATAAACACGGTCAAATTTCTAGGCATGTATATTCTTAGCAATAAGTTGAATATTTCCAAACTATCACTCGTTCTCGATACATTGACTGCCTAGTGGGTCTACTGAACAGATTTTCACTAGGTATGAAGTTAATTTCGAAACTTGGCAAAAAATTCAAAACACGGTAAGTCATACCCTCTTTGATTGTTTTCAAAACACTGTCAAATTTCTAGGCATCCATATTCTTAGTAAGAAGTTGAATCTTGCCAAACAATTGTCACTTGTTCTCGATACATTGACTGCCTGGTGGGTCCACTTAATAGATTATCGCAAGGTGTGAAGTTTATTTCGAAACATAGCCAAAATTTCAAAACACGGTGAGTCATAGTCTGTTTGATTGTTTTCAAAACACGGTCAAATTTCTAGGCATTCATATTCTTAGCAAGAAGTTGAATCTTTCTAAACTCTCATTTGTTTTTGATACATTGACTATCTAGTGGGTCCACTGAACATATTTTCGCAAGGTATGAAGTTAATTTGGAAACACAGCCAAAATTTCAAAACACGGTGAGTTATAGCCTCTTTGATTGTTTTCAAAACACGGTCCAATTTCTAGGCATGCATATTCTTAGCAAGAAGTTGAATCTTGCCAAACTCTCACTCGTCGTGGCCACCCACCATTAGATCCAGGATTGATATTCCCGTGTTCTCTCCGTGCTTTTTTTGTAGGGTTGCTCTGTCCCTTACTTTGTTAAAATTTGGCGACCGAGCACCGGTTTGCCACAGAGGCCAACAAAAAATTACTCCTACAAGTTTGCCACCATGATCTTAAAGAAATAGGCTTTTCTGTGTTGTTTTTAAAATTTGAAATTTGTGAGGCTTTTCGTGATGGTCTCTCTTTATAATTTTACATTTTGAGGCTTTTATGATGCTTTTTATAATCAGGAGGCTGTGCGCCATGCCAAGAAATGAAGAGCGAGCAGAGACGAGCAGAGAGAAGAAAATCACCAAGAAATAGTAGAGAGTAGCAAAATTAATTGCCTTCGCTATGTGGTCAGGCAGCAAGGCTTTATCCAATCGCTAGGCATTGGGGCCCACCTAGGACGTGCATTTGAGCACCTGTGTCTCCCTAGGAACCGTGGTTTGATGACAGCGATATATGAGCAGTACAAGACTACAGTACACTATTGAAGTCTTACTTCATGAATCAGTGAGCAGGAGTACTCGAGTACTACTACTTACTACTAGAACCCTACTGCCACCACTGCCCACCGCCCTTGGAGTAGTAAAAAGCTGCAAATAGCCACCGCCGCCCGCCACCCGCCGCCCATAGATGCCTACCTACTGGAGTATAGTAAAAAGAAGACATATGTATTACTACTGGAGTACTAGTGGTACAACTCGAGTATAAAAAGACATATACTCTGTATTACTAGAGTACTAGTTCAACTATACTACTACTACTCTGTATCTAGACAAGCTTTAACCACAAGAAAGAAATGGAGAAGAGAAATGAGTCTACCATGCCGAGAAACGAAGGAGCCAAAAGAGACAAGCAGATAGAATAAAATGCATATCGTGTTGAAGACATGCATGCAATCCTTGTTCTCTCCCCTGTAGCACTATACAATTTGCTCTAGGCCCCAGGTTTCTCTGTTTCTCTCTAGGTGTAGACCTTCTCCATTTCCAAAAAAGGCGTAGACCTTCTTACCACTAACGCGGGTAGGATCTATTTGTGGTACAGTACTATACAGGGTAATAAGTACCTGATTTACTCTCACCTGTCAACTTTCTACAGCCTTCGTTCAAAAAAAACTCAATGCTGTATAAAAATTCTAGACTGCGAGCAATACATCAGCGAGCCGAGCTTCTAGGGAATCACTCCAACGCTGGGTGCATCGGCAGATTCTACCAAGAGCTAGCCGGCGATGGACAAATACGAGCTAGCGCCGATAACTATTCTATGCCCCACGATGGCTGCCTCACCATGGTTGCCTACCAAGAGCTCGACGACCACAAGACCACGTGCCCGTACTTCCCGTCCGGCTACACGGAGGTCGGCTGCATATTCACTACCTCGCCGGTTGTGCTACTTTTGCACCTCAACAGTGTCCACAAGGTACAAGTGCATACGCTATCATACGGCCAGCCCATGGAGTGTATAGTAACGATGTTGTTATCATCCTTTCCGTCATCTATGGTCATCGTCTATGGTGATGACACTACCATGTTCAGCCTCATCATCGGCGAGCTTGGCCAGGCCGCCATTGTTTCCTCGGTGTGCATCAGGGTGGCCTCGTCTCATGGCCCAGTACAAGGTGAAGCTGTGCGTGCCTGGCCTGTAGTCGCCGGCGGACTTCTCAATGGACACCCTTAATGGGGTCATTGAGCCGATGAGTTGGGCGTCGCCCGATAGTGTTGGCCTTGAAGATCTGACGTTCCTCAGGGTGGCTCCGCAGTACATTACCGCGGTTGATGGACAGTACCAGATGATCAAGGTGTTGTCTTTTTGCGTTTGCATCAACAGGATGACTGATCTTAATCTTTGGATAAGTGATCCTAATGCGATGATAATGTTGTATTACTAGTTAATTTAGTTGTAGATAAGTACCATTTGTTTACTAGTTAATGTAGTATTAGTCAGAGGCGGGGTCTCTTTTGGCACTACGAAGGGTCTATTTTGGCTATAAACAAATTTTGAATTTTAAGTGTTTTCTGAAATTGTTCAACTACTACCCGATCGAAAAGGCTAGAAAAAGGGCGCGCTCCTGGGAGGTTGCGTCACGTCGCTGCTACTTCCTGCACGTGGCGGGCGCGGAGTGCCTCACGCGTTGTACCAGCCTTCTCCCGTGCGACACATGGTGGATGCGGAGAGGGTCGCGGGTCCTTTTTCCCTTTCTTTTTGTAGGAACATGAAAATTGTGATATCTTTCAAACGGAGAGTCCAAATCGATATCCATTTTCACACCCTTGTTAGTCACATCCAGATCTTCAAAATTAGATCCATTTTGTTGATATGTTTCGATGAACTTTTTTCTCGTACTGCCTTTGATGCGTAGGTTGCACTGCCTTTTGGTCTAGTACATGGTGTCTTCGGTTGCAATGCAGGGCATGGTGCCCAGGTAGTGTACTACTCACTGTCCAGGCAGTACACCATCCATGCACTGCCTTGTTGTTCTGCGTTGCGCTACCTTAGTTCGTAGTGGACTACGCGGTGTCCAGGCAATGTACTATGGACTGTCCAGGCAGTGCACCGTCCATGCACTGCCTTGTATTCTGTGTTGCACTACCTTAGTTCATAGTGCACTGTGCGGTGTCCAGGCAGTGTACTACGCACTGTCCAGGCAGTGCACCGTCCTTGCACTACCTTATTGTTCTGTGTTGTACTGTCTTAGTTCACAGTGCACTGCGCGGTATCCAAGCAGTGTACTACGCACTATCCAGGCAGTGCACCGTCCATGCACTATCTGGTTGTTTTGTGTTCGTGTGTTCGCAGTGCACTGCGTGGTGTCCTAGCAGTGTACTACCTCGTTGTACTGCCTTGCACTGCCTTCGGTCATAGTGCACTGCGAGGTGTCGAGCGCTGCACCCATGCATCGCCTTGTTGTCTTTGCGTTACCGCTTGCCTAAGGTCGCAGTGCACCGCGCGATGTTCTTAGAGTGCACGGTCCATGTATTGCCTTGGTGTACTGCATTGCACTCCTTTCGGTTGACAGTAAACGAGTTGCACCGCTCGTGCACTGCCTTATTGCACTGCATGGAACTGCCTTTCATCGCGTGCACTGCATGAGCAGCTAGCCACGTGTCGGGCTGCCGTGTGGCCAGAAATACACGCGCTTCCGTGCGGCCGGAAATACACGCGCTGCCGGGCGGCCAGAAATACACGCGCTGCCGAGCGACCGGAAATACGCACGGGTGAACTTCCACACGCCACGTGTCGGGCTGCCGTGCGGCCAGAAATACGCGTACTACCGAGCGGCCGGAAATGTGCGCGCTGCGGCCGAAACACGCGCTTCCTGAAGAGCGCGCTCCCGCTAGTCGTCCCGCTACCCGACGTTCCCACACTAGGGGGACTCAGATCAACATGCCCCTTGTATCTACCATCCAATATTCATCTGATGGACAAAAGTGATCCAAAGCAACGTAGAAAAGAAAACATCTCACTCTTATGCCCCAGTTTTCAACTGTGTATAATTTTTTAAACACTAGACAATAAAACAATTTATCAGTCATTTAATAGTTCAAATACATGCATATATTTATTCAAAAAAATACAGGCATATAATTTTACCGAATTTGCATAAATTAATTTTCATACTTTTGTCAAATTTATATTCTAATTAAAATTGTGTAGTCTAAGAACTAGAGAGTAAGTGACATGGGTATACCCTACAGGTACTCGATCATGGTATATACAGTCTAGATACGACAGAAGCCCACGGCGTTGTCAAGGCCCAAATGTAGAATTTGAGTGGCCCACGGAAATGTACACCACCCGGTAGAATGGAAAAAAGAACAGCCAATGGCTAGCAGTGTTGGGATTCGTGAGTCTTGATCCAATGGTTAATACTCAAAGTTATTCATACATTATATAGTGGTAAGATAAGGTAACAAAGACTATCAATAATATCTTCTAGATGATGGAATGGATTAGAGGATCCAATAACTAGCAACAATGTTGGGATTCGCGGGTCATGAATCACCGGTCAATATTCAAATTTGTCTGCACACTATATATAATAGTGGCAAGATAAGAAAAGAAAGACTTTCAATAGTATCTTCTCGATGCTAAAATGGAAATGAAGATCCAACATCTAACAATGTTGGCATTCGCGTCTTGATCCAATGGTGAATATTCAAAGTTATTCATACACTATATAGTGGTAAGAAAAAATGAGAAACATGTGTTTTGACACCTTTGAATACAAAAAATGCTCTGGCTGCTTCACAATGTGTATTGGCCTATGGTGCATGAACATTCATGGTTTTGACCCGAACAGCCAACGTCAGGATCATATTGACATCATATATTGTTTATGATACAGTTCCCGCATCTGGTAGATTCGTGCATCTTCTTCAACAAGATTTGTTGAAAGTGAGCAGTGCGCTATTTTATTTTGTTAAGCAAGTACTAGTCTTACCATTACCACTATCTTAACACTATATGGTGTATGAAATTTTTTGAATATTAATTGTTGGATCAAGACTCACGAATCCCAACATTTCCAGCCATTGGATCTTCTTTTCCATTCTAGAATCTAGAAGATTCATTGATAGACTTCATCATAATGAAATGCTATGCACAAAACTCAAAACAAAATTCTCCATCAT
Source organism: Avena insularis (assembly GCA_023614405.1). Taxonomy (NCBI): domain Eukaryota; kingdom Viridiplantae; phylum Streptophyta; class Magnoliopsida; order Poales; family Poaceae; genus Avena; species Avena insularis. Next base: position 241,668,434 of record CM042688.1, on the reverse strand, counting down.
TCTAGAATCTTCCCCCTCTTTTATATAGACCATGTTACCAAACTTTTCAAGTATTTGATTTTAGGGTCCTTTGTGCTAAATGTATGGACTTGGATGTATTTTTCATTTTTTTTGAGGTACTTGGTGTAACATGTACACATCCACTTACCATGTTAATTAATTGAAGAATCTCGCTCCCTCGGGACATACCTTAGTCAAAAAAAGTACCAACACTTGGTAGAATGGAAAAAAGAAGATCCAACGGCTAGTAGTGTTGGAATTCACGAGTATTAATCCAACGGTCAATACTCAAAGTTTTTCGTAGTGGTAAGATAATATATCAAAGACTATCAATAGTATCTTCTAGATGATGGAATGGATTAGAGGATCCAGTAACTAGCAACAATGTTGGGATTCACGTGTCATGAATTAGCGGTCAATATTCAAAATTATCTGCAATATATAATAGTGGTAAGATAAGAAAATAAAGACTACAATAGTATCTTCTTTATGCTAAAATGGAAATGAAGATCCAATGCTGACAATGTTGGGATTCATGTCTTGATCCAACGGTTAATATTCAAATTTATTCGTACACTATATAGTGCTAAGGAAAAAATGAGAAACATGTGTTTTGACACCTTTGAATACAAAAAATGCTCTGGCTTCTTCACAATGTGTATTGGCCTATGGTGTATAAACACTCCTGGTTTTGACCCGAACAGCCAAGATCATGACCATATTGACATCATATATAGTTTATGATACAATTGCTACATCTGGTAGATTTGTGCATCTTCTTCAACAAGATCTGTTGAAAGTGAGAAGTGTGTTGTTTTCTTTTGGTAAGGAAGTACTAGTCTTACCATTACCACTATATTAACACTATATGGTGTACGAAAAACTTTGAATATTAATTGTTGGATCAAGACTCACGAATCCCAACATTTCCAGCCATTGGATCTTCTTTTCCAATCTAGCATCTAGAAGATTCTATTGATAGTCTTTATCACAATGAAATGCTATGCACAAACCTCAAAACACAATTCTCCATCATTCTAGAATCTTCCCCCTCGTTTATATAGACCATGTTACCATAACTTTTCAAGTATTTGATTTTAGGGTCCTTTGTGCTAAATGTATGGACTTGGATGTATTTTTCATTTTTTTGAGGTACTTGGTGTAACATGTACACATCCACTTACCATGTTAATTAATTGAAGAATCTCGCTCCCTCGGGACATACCTTAGTCAAAAAAAGTACCACCACTTGGTAGAATGGAAAAAAGAAGATCCAACGGCTAGTAGTGTTGGAATTCACGAGTATTAATCCAACGGTCAATATTCAAAGTTTTTCGTAGTGGTAAGATAATATATCAAAGACTATCAATAGTATCTTCTAGATGATGGAATGGATTAGAGGATCCAGTAACTAGCAACAATGTTGGGATTCGCGTGTCATGAATTAGCGGTCAATATTCAAAATTTTCTGCACACTATATATAATAGTGGTAAGATAAGAAAATAAAGACTATCAATAGTATCTTCTTTATGCTAAAATGGAAATGAAGATCCAATGCTGACAATGTTGGGATTCGTGTCTTGATCCAACGGTTAATATTCAAATTTATTCGTACACCATATAGTGCTAAGGAAAAAAATGAGAAACATGTGTTTTGACACCTTTGAATACAAAAAATGCTCTGGCTGCTTCACAATGTGTATTGGCCTATGGTGTATAAACATTCCTGGTTTTGACCCGAACAGCCAAGATCATGACCATATTGACATCATATATAGTTTATGATACAATTGCTACATCTGGTAGATTTGTGCATCTTCTTCAACAAGATCTGTTGAAAGTGAGAAGTGTGTTATTTTCTTTTGTTAAGGAAGTACTAGTCTTAACGTTACCACTATATTAACACTATATGGTGTACGAAAAACTTTGAATATTAATTGTTGGATCAGACTCACGAATCCCAACATTTCCAGCCATTGGATCTTCTTTTCCAATCTAGCATCTAGAAGATTCTATTGATAGTCTTCATCGCAATGAAATGCTATGCACAAACCTCAAAACACACTTCTCCATCATGCTAGAATCTTCCCCCTCATTTCTATAGACCATGTTACCAAAAATTTGAAGTATTTGATTTTAGGGTCCTTTGTGCTAAATGTATGGACTTGGATGTATTTTTCATTTTTTGGAGGTCCTTGGTATAACATGTACATAACCACTTACCGTGTTAATTAATTGAAGAATTTCTCTCCCTCGGTACATACCTTAGTCAAAAAATTACCACCACCCGGTTTTCGGAAAAAGTGGGGACCATGTTTTCTTACAATTCCCTAGTCTTAACACATTTCAAGATTCCCTAGCGAACCGTGCCCACTTAAATTACTTTATGTTGATTTAAAGAAATTAGGTCAAATTTGAACTACAAGTAAGTGTGGTAGATTCCTCTTGAATTTTCCTAACATCATCTGAAGGGACCCATGATGTCTATATATCAAGCCTTAAGTTCCAGGGCGGAGTACTAAGAACTAGTAGTACATGTATCCAAGGCTCAAGGCCTATTTTTTTGAAAAGTCAAACTATGCAAAGTTTGACCAAGTTTTTATAAAAATATATTAATATTTATAATATGAAATACATACCCTTTGGTACATAATGAAACATATATTCACATGGTATCTACTAATATCATACAATAGTTCTTGATAATTTTTTCTAGAAGTTTGGTCAAACTTTTCATAGCTTGACTTATCAAAAAAGCCTTAAGCTTTAGGACGGAGGTACTACTGAGATGAGGCAAAAAACCAAAGAGCAAGAGGAGCTCAGAGGATAAAAGGGAGGCAGGGAGGGAGGGCAGCGTGACAGGGCACTTGAAGGCGGTGCGATGTCAGAACCGAATTATGATGGGTTCCTGACATGAGGTACTACAGCCTTTATAGCGTACACACTCTACTAGTAGTAGTAAATTTTAGGACTTATGTGCACTCAAAATAAAAAAATGTTTTTTCGCACTCAGTCGCTGCCTCACCATCCATCTCAACACTCCCTCGTCCACAGTGTTGCGCACGTGCGTCTTGGTACGGCAGCTCAGCTGTGTCTCCGGCGTGTGCGTTGGTGTACATAGGAAGGAACCACTTAGGGCATTAGATGCAAAAATTAGTAAAATTCAAACTTTCGAATTTTTCTCTTCCTTTCCAAACATTGGGAATGAAGGTTATTCAAAGGATGGCCATATCGACATCATATCTCTATTTCTAGTATTATAATGGAGCAGTTTTGAATTGGATCTTTAGCACCAATCCTAACCGCTGGGCTGTTAGATCCAATGGTTCAGAGCAGCTGGATTCATGTTGAATAGTACCTAGAGCAAACTCCACTATGTTCTAGAATCATCATGTCACCACCCCCAAAATTTTGTAGCATAGTAGGTTGTATTCTCTCTACTACTATAATGGAGCGGTTTTGAATGGGATCCATAGCACCAATCCTGATTGTTGGGCTGTTAGATCCAATGGTTCAGAGCAGATGGACTCATGTTGAATAGTACCTAGAGAAAACTCCACCATGTTCTAGAATCAACATGTCACCACCCCCAAATTTCATAGCAAAGTAGGATGTATTCGCAATATGAGTAGATAGTTATTATTAATAGACTTAATGTATGCATTTTTTCTCTAACAAGCTATTGGTTAATAACAACTTAACGTTTTTTAAATCACATTTCATAAAGTATATACGTGTGTGGCACGTCCCTTTTGATCAACACGTGAGATTCATATAATACACGTCTGACATATCATCACTATATAAAATTATAATAGGTAAAGAAGAAAAAAATTGATCAACATCTATAAAGTATGGGTGTATATTTAGTTCTTGTACCTTGCACATCATGTAGAAGTCAACGATTATTAGCTATCTAAAACTTGAAATTTTTGGTAACATGGTCTAGAGAAATGAGGGAGAAGATTCTAGAATGATGGAGAAGTGTGTTTTGAGTTTTGTGCATACCATTCATTGTGATGAAGACTATCAATAGAATCTTCTAGATGCTAAATGGAAAAGAAGATCCAATGGCTAGACATGTTAGGATTCGCGAGTCTTCATCCAACGGTCAATATTCAAAGTTATTCGTACACTATATAGTGGTAAGATATATGTAGAAAAACCTCAAAACACATTTATCCACCATTGTAGAATCTTCTCGATTGTTTCTATAGACCATGGTTCTAGAATTTTCAATTATTAGGTAGCTAATAAACGTTTATTTCTACATGATATAAAGTGCAAGAACCAAATATACACTCATACTTTAGAGATGTGGCTCAAATTTTACCTATTATAATGTTATATACTGATGACATGTCATGCTTCTGTATATTATGTGAGTTTCACTTGCAAGGCACGTGCAGCTTACTGGTACTACTACTACGAAGAGCATGGCTTAGCTCCGCGGTGGAGGAGCAGGACCCGACTACTAATTTTCATTGCTTGATTGTAGGGTTCTTTGCGTTAAATATATGGACTCAGATGTAATTTTCACTTTTTAAGGTCCTTGGTGTAACATGTACACATGCACTAACTGTGTTAATTATTGAAGCATCTCACTCCTTCGGGACATACCCTAGTCAAAAAAATAAAATGCCACCACCCGATTTTCAGAAAAAGCGGACATGTTTTGTTACAATTCCCTAGTCTTAGCACATTTCAAGCTTCCCTATATATTAGCTAACTACGCGCATGCACTCAAATAACTGTATGCCGATTTAAAGAAAGTATGTCAAATTTGAACTACAAGTAAGCGCGATAGATTGTTTCTTAAATTTGCAAGAGATCCAACAATTAGCAATGTTGGAATCTGTCAATCTATATCCGATGATCGATATTCAAAGTTATTCGTGTTATATATATTATTAGTAAGTTGCACATGCCTTGTATGTGAGAATCAAATAGTATAAGTATATGCCATATAATTTTTTTCTCTACTACTATAAAGGAGCAGTTTTGAATTAGATCCATAACACCAATCCTGACCATTGGGCTGTTAGATCCAATGGTTCAGAGCAATTGGATTCGTGTTGAGTAGTACCTAGAGCAAACTCCACCATGTTCTAGAACCATCATGTCACCACCCCAAAATTGTATTCTCAATATGTGCAGATAGTTATTATTAATGGACTTAATGTATGCATTTTTCTCTAACAATACTATTGGTTTATAACAACTTAATGTTTGTTAAATCATATTTCATACAATATATACGTGTGTGCCATTTACTAGTTTATATAAAATTATAATAGGTGAAGCCCAAAAATAATTATAATTTCGAGCTACGTCCATAAAGTACCATTGGATATTAATTCTATCTATTTTAGCATCTAGAAGATACTATTGATACTCTTTAGCACACTGAACGATATGCACAAACCTCAAAACGTACTTCTCAATAATTCTAGAATGTTCTTTGTCATTTCTCTAGGACAAGGCGAGTACTATTAGGTAGCTAATAGGTTGATTGCTACTACATGATACAAAGTACAAGAACCAAATATACAATGGATATTCTATGGACGTGGCTCAAAATTATTATTTTTTGAGCTTCACCTATTATTATAGTTTTTTAGTAGTCTTATTTATCAGAGTTGGGCAAGCTGGCTTGAGTATTGACATCCTTTTATTTCGGCATGTGGGTTCAAATCCTTCATGTGCGAGAAAAGCATTTCTACGGTGCACGCTATCTAGGGAGGGGAGAAATGTGGGTTCACGTCCTTTCCTGAAACACACTATACGTGATGAGACGATGCAATACTAAGCTAGGACATGACAGCTTGCTAGTCTAGAACTCTAGCTATAACTCTAGCAGGCGTCCTTGATCCAGTTACACACTACAGAAGATCTACGAGGGAACACGCAAAATTAACACCCCTCGTTCAAAGAGCCTCCCATTTTCCCCATCTCCGCCGACGCCCATTCGCTAACACTGGCTAGCCGCATTTTGGATCCTCTCGAGCGCGCATTTCCTAAACTTTCCTAGCCATTTCTCGCCCGCTGCATCGGTTCTTGCAGGCTTCCATCTCTTTCCTCCAAGAAACCCCAACAAACATATTTGAATCTGCCCTCGCCCCAAGTCCATGCAGACGCAATGGTGGATTCGATGCACAACATTCAGTATGGTGGCTGGAGCAAGGTCAGCAACGACGCCTTCGGAGAAATTGCTATGCGTATGGACACTACTAGCGCCGTTCGGATGGCTGCATGCTCCAAGTCATCGGCAAAAAAGGTAACAGATGCCCCAACGATGGCCGCGGGACATTGGTCGCCTTCCATGACTTCCTCAACCACAAGATGGCGTGCCTGCGCGGCCTGTGAAACTGCACTGGGCCTAGCTGCGAGATCGCCACCCCACCCACAGCGCTCCTCGCTCACCTTGAAAAAATCCACTCGATTGAAGTGTAGAGTTTCCACTACGGCGAGGAAGACAGGTACATCTCTCAGCCTTTGCTGGTACCTGGCTCATGGAGAGTAGAGACCGTGGTATCGAGGGATGATGGTACATTGTTCACCATGCGATTTGACATGCTCGACTATGGCCTCGTTGTATCCGTCTAGTGTGTCAGGTTGGTGGCATGCTTGTTTCTGCGGTATGTAGTGGAGTTGCACTTTTATATACCTTCCATGATTGGAGAGGACCTGGAGGAGTTCACCGAAGATAGCCTGTTTTTCGAGCCGAAGAGAAGAGCATCACCGGCCACCATCAGGATTAATGAAGATTACCGTAATTTCCTGATTAAGAAACATGATAGGTTCACACTAGATTACTCATTTTGCATCCACAATGTGGGAGATGGAAAATATGACCATCATGATTCTGATGATGATCTGCCGTTCAAGTTTGTTTAGACCAAACGCTGGAGATGATCTAGCATTTCCTTGGGAGTGCCTAGATCTCAGGCGCCCGAGAACTTCAATTTAGTCCGCTGATTCTTACTTCCTTTAGAAATCTTAGGTACATCTCTTAGCCGCTGTCGGCACCGCGCTCATCGAGACTAGAGAACATTGGATCTGGGATGATGGTACGGTGTTCGTTGTGCTATTTGACATGCTCAAGTGGGGCAACATCATTGTATCTGTCACGTGCGTTAGGTTGGACGGGTTCTTGCCACCCTTGTACAATGTGCAGTTCACCGTCTATCACCCATCAACAGAGGCTAGGTTTTGGGAGGGTGTAGTGCGCAATTCCTTCACTCTTGGTAGCAGGGAGGTGCCTGGCATCATGAAGAAGGAAAAGAATTCCATGGTGGTGTACCATAAAACGTCTCAGATTACTACCTAAGGCCTGTATTACTCAATATGCATCCATCGCGAGGGAGAATTCCCAATTGACCATTCTACTACCTCAAAATTTTTATCCCACTTTCACTACATACCATAGATGTATGTGTACTGCAGGTTGGATTTTGGATGCAGAGTAGTACAATATAGCACTAGTTCTTTTACTTCGGACTATTTTATACTACTATATACTAGTAGTACTTTTAGACCAAGGATAGGAGATGGTCTTGCTTTGCCTTTATTTTGTCGTTGCTATTACTAAAATATTTTGTTGAACTAATAGTGATGTACTGTTACTTGTTTAGATCAAGTGCAGTAGTTTGTCTTGCTTTTATTTTGAAAGTTAGCATTGTAACAATTATCTAGATGAGTCTTGGGCATTTTGGGTTGCATATGGGGGGTCACACAGGGGATTGTTGGTTTGCGCCCCGAAAGTTCCTGAAGTAGTGCATCGCGGTACCCAAGTTGCCTGTAATTGCCGTGTTTTGCAAAGTTGGGCTGCCAACTACCGAGAGGGACCATTTCAAGGAAAACCTTTTTTTTAGGTGAAACAGTAGGGAGGATCCCTACTACAATTTTTTTATTATAAGGTATGAGTATGTTAGAAAGATAAAATATAGATAGTATTGATCTAAGGCAGATCAAAACAAGAAGATAAAGCCACCTCTAAAGTGGTTAAAATCTACTCTATCCCTGATCTAATTGTTGATTCGGCCAGGTTTTGAATTTCTCCTTGTATTTTCTTTTGATTCTGAACTGTAACCATCTCATTTCTTGAAAGAAGATTGCTTTCCATCTTTCAAGTGTGGGTCTTTTGTCATTAAATATCTTCTCATTTCTACATATCCATATACCCCAGGTAGCCATGACAATGATTTCCATTGCAAATGGCAGGTGTAATTTTTCTTTGATGTCTGAAATAGCTTCCAATCCTGATAAGTTTGCAATTCTGTTTCTGTAAATATGGTCCCAGCTTTTGTTTGCAAAAGAACATTCCCAGAATAGATGGTTAACTGATTCTTCCAAGTAACAGTTGGAAGTTACACAGTTGTAGTCAGGTAGAATGAACTGCTTTCTTTTCAGAAGATTCCTTGTATTTAGTCTGTCTAGAAGCAAAAGTCACAAGAAGAATTTGTGTTTATTTTGGCAAGAGGATGTCCATACCCAAGAGAAGTGTGGTGGTGAAGGGGAGTAGCCAATCATGGACTCCTAGACCTTTAGAAGGAGGGCAGTATTTTGAATCTGTAGATTTAGGACTCCTAGACCTCCCTGATTTTTAGGATGACAGATTTTATGCCAAGATACCAGTGCTTGTCCTCTTGCTTGAACATCTTCAGTCTTTTTTCTCCAAAGACAATGTCTCATGTATTTTATAATTTGATCCCTGATGGCAATTGGTACCTCCAACAGCTCATGAAAAATAGAGGGATTAAGGATAATACATATTTTACCAGTTGTAGTTTTCCTCCATAGTTCAAGAAATCAGCTATACGACATAATCTTCTTTCAACTCTTTGAACAATAGGCAAAAAGTGTTCCATGGATGGTTTTGAAATGCTTAGTGGCAATCCAAGGTAGGTGAAAGGGAGGATACCAGTTTGACAATTGATTGTCTAAGCAAAATGCATCAACCTATCATTACATAAGTTTATTGGCATCATGCTAGACTTAAAGTAGTTGACTTTGAGCCTAGTGGAGTTTGCAAATGTTTGAAGAAGAGCTTTCAAGCACAATAATTGAGTAGCATCTGCCTTAAGTACCACCAATGTATCATCAACATATTGAATAAAGGGAAATCACTATTGGGAGGTCCATCTATTGGGGGGGTAGAAGATTCATGTGCATGGCCTTATTCCAGACAGATTGTAGAAGATCAGCAGCAAGAACAAATTGTAGTGGTGAAAGGGGGTCTCCTCGTCTCACACCTCTCCTGCAATAGAATTTTTTCCCAGGCACCCCATTTAGAAGAATTTCAGAGGATCCAGATTCAAAAATCATTGCTATCCATTTGATCCATTTCCTGCCAAATCCTCTAGCTTTGAGGATATTTATGATGGCAGAGTGATCAATTGTATCAAATGCCTTCTCAAAATCAAGTCTTAGAATTAGGATTTCCTCCTTTGATTTGTGGCATTGGAATAGGTATTCAAATGCCCATCCAAGGCAATCCTGAATAGATCTATTATTGAGAAAACCATATTGATTTTTATGCACCAATTCCAGAATAACAGATTGCAGTCTGTTTGCAAGAAGTTTGGTAATGATTTTGAACACATAGTTCAATAAGGAAATTGGCCTGAAATCAGCAGAGGTAGAAGGGCATGTAATGTTAGGAATGAGAGTAATGTAGGATGAGTTGATGCTTTCAAGAGAGACTTTCTCATTGTAGAAGTCATGGATCAGCAATTTGATATCATTTCCAATGAATGACCAGCAGCTTTTGATAAATTCATTGTTAAAACCATCAGGCCCAGGGGACTTGTCATTTGGCAAATCAGAAATAACCTCCTCAATTTCTTTGTCAAGAAAAGGTCTTTCAAGTGAAATCTTCATCTCATCAGCCATTCCATTTCCATAGAAATCTGCAAGGTTGAAATGCATCTCAGTTTTGTTTGATGTACCCATTCTTGCTTGGAAGTCATTCCATAGAATATCAGCCTTGTCATAGTGTTTAAAAAATTCATGCCCACTATCATTCTTTATCATTGATATACAATTGTGCCTATAACTGATGGTAGCTTTGGAGTGAAAAAACTTTGTGTTCGCATCCCCTAGTTTTACCCATTTAATTTTTCCTCTTTGTTTCCAATAGGTGTTTTGATTCTAGAGTAGAGAGATAATATGGGATTTCAGAATATCTCTGAGGTGCCATTCATTGATGGTTAAGGTTCTAGATTCTTCAAGTAGATCTAGAAGGTCAATTGTGTCATTCACCTTATCAATTTGGTCCTTTAAGCATGGTAACTGTTTGGCCCATATCTTGATGCCTCTCCCCACATTTTTCAACTTGGCACATATCCTTTTTGCCAAGTCCTGGTGATTCACTGGTATATTCTAGGCCTTTTGCACAATCTATTTAAAATCAGAATGATGAAGCCAGTAATTTTCAAATCTAAAAATTTGTGTCTTGGGAATGTTAGTTCCAATAGAGATGACACATGGTAGGTGATCAGAAATAGTCTTGGATAAGGGGGTAACCAAAGTATATGGATATTTGGTTGTCCATGATCTTGAAGTAAAGAACCAATCTAGTCTTTCCAGAAGGGGGTATTTCTGCATGTTACTCCAAGTGAATTTCCTTCCTTTCAGTGGTAGTTCAATAAGTCCCAGGTTGCTGATAGCATCATTAAAAAGCATAGTATCGTTAACATCCCCCCACTTTTATTTCTATCAGTAAGTCTTCTGATAAGATTAAAATCTCCTAAGACAAGCCAATCCACATTATCAGGCATAATGATGTTGGAAAACCAGTCCAAAAAGTCAATTTTCCTATCAGCTTGACATGGGCCATAGATATTTGTAAGAGTCCAGGAGTCATTAGATAGTTGGGAGGTGAAAGTGACAGAAGTGGAGAATTCATTTTGGAATGCTCTGGTTCCATTAAATAATGAACTTTTCCATATGATGATGATCCCTCCAGAAACACCAATTGAAGGTAGGAAGTCAAAGCTGTCAAACTTATTTGGACAAAATTTCTTCAAATAATTTGTATCAAAGGTTTCTCTCTTGGTTTCTTGGAGACAAATGATATCACATTCAGATTCAATGATTTTACTTTTTAATGCCAACCACTTCTTCTCGGAGTTAATTCCTCTGAGATTCCAGTTCAGAATCAACCAATTTCTGTTGTTACTCATTGATAAATAGGCTGAGAGAGCATTGGGGTGACACAAGATTTGTAGTCACACAAACAAACTTGTAAATATCATAAGGTACTGAAGTCATAAACATGCATAGCAGCATAATGGTTCTAAACAACTCATAACAGACTCCAAGGGTAATTGATCCAGTCACAAAAGGAAAATATTTTGCAGACATTAAAAACATTATTAAGGTGCTTTCTTCTTAGATTGTTGTCCACAAGAATCAGCATCTCCTCCTTTCTTCTTGCTTGGAAGGTTTGTGTTAGAACCAATCTTCCTTGGTCCAGGTTTTCTAGGTGGCTTGATGGTCAGATCATTGACCCTGCTCTTCTTCAGCAGCCTTTTCTCAAGTTCTCCCTCCTTAACCTTGCAAAATGAATCAGCAAGGTTCTTAACAACTTTATTACTGAGACAAGGTGGTGCGGCATTGCAAGAGATACAATTAAGATTAGAACAATCCACATGGATTTTAAATCCCCCATTGAGTTCCACAATTCTGGGGCTCCTTCTCACCTCAGAGTCCACCAAAGGTTCTTTACCACTCCTTTTTTTTGCAGGAGCATTTGGCACCATCAAGTTTGATGGAGATTCATTCAGGCAGTGAGGAGGCATCTGTCCAACACATTCATCAGGGATAATGAAAGTAAATGTATTTTCTTCTACAATTGGCTCCTTTATAATATCCCAAAGGGGAGAAGTGAGAAAGTGTCTTGCCAAACTGAATTTTTCAGGAGTGATGAGCATGAGGGTGATAAAGTTAAACCAACCTACAGGGATATCACATTGCAGTTTGCCTTTGCCGGGTGAGGGGTTGTTGATGTGTGGAGCAAAGAATCTGTCTAAGAGTTCTAGTCCTTGCTTGGAGAAGGACTGCCTAGCAGATAACACCTTAGAGGAGTTGACAAAAGGAGTGAGGGCCATTCCAACTTGCAGGTGTGCCTTATTGGGAGAGAGAAGGTTTGTGTCTTCAATCATCCAGTCATCCTATTGATTCCCTTCATTAGCATGGTGGCTCTCCTCATCATCCTGGTAATTCTGCAGAATATTAAGCAGTCCCTCACCCATGCCCACACCCTAGTTTGCATCAATAATCTGTTGTTCCACTTCAATATCATCAGCTCCATGGACAGAAGCCTTGTCATTGTCAGAAGATGCATTGGCAACAGGAATGGAACCAGTAACAACATTGTCAGCCTCCTAAGGTGGCAAATCCAGGTTATCAATAGGCATGTCAACACCCTCAGCAAACACAGGTCCTTGAACTGCATTCTAATTACCCCAACCAGCATTATTCTGTTGAGGAGCAGGATCAACCCATTGGTCCCATCCACCAATGTCCCCTTCAGGTTGTGGAGGAGGTGGTGGAGGAGGGGGCCAAAAATGGGTCCCACCATAGGAAAGGGATGAGGGTCAGCATGATCATCAGGTAGTGGGTCCTCATCAGGTGGGCCCCCTCCCAGGAGGTTGCTGTTTAAAAGTTCCACAGAGAAAGTCCATGATTCTGTGTCCACAAGGTCCCCAATGGTGAATCTAACACTTTTAGGAACATCCAAAAGATCAGTGACTCTGAGTTTAGCAATGATCCTTCCCTTGTGCTTAGGGTCCCTTTCCCAAAGTAACACCTTACCAATATCAGAGAAGACAACATTCAGATCCTCAATATTCCAATGATCAAGGTGAGGACCCAGGAGCATGACCCAGGATTCATTGTTAAATTGAGTCCTACACCAGTTAATGCCCTCATTGTTCCTAGCAAAAGAGATTGCAACATCCTGTAAAGGAATTGGCCCCGCAACAATTCAACGGTCCCGGTCAATGACATTGGTAAATTGAACATATGCAGAGCCAAATGGACAATCTTGAATATCACGGAAATCAATACGAGCCTCATTGAAAAAGAAATCTTGCAACACATCTCTGATATTATCAAATGGAACTGGACCATGGGGAGGGGATGAATGTGCGCAATAGCATACTGTTCATGAGCCCTCGATCGACGAGGAACCACCACCCTCTTGACCCGATTCTGGCCAGCCACCTGCAAAATCTCAAAGCCATGGGGTAGGAAAGTTGTGGGTCAAGTGGAATGTTTGCCATTGCGGCAACGGTTGTCACCGGCGACGAGCAGAGCAAGGAAGTTGGGGTTTCTGCAGGCGTGGGAGTTGAGGAGGCAGGGGGTTCGGGAGTTTTCTTTTTTTGGGCAAGAGCAAAATCCTTAAGACAATCAAACAACATGGGCCGCGATACTTGGGGCAATACATGGGCCTTGAACCAATTAAGGTAAGATTTGTCGGGCCAAGGAGAAGAAGGGAAGGTTGGAAATTTCAAAAATGGTAAAAGACCAGGCATATTAATTGATTTGTTGTCTGCAGGAGATTTCGCACCCTCAATAACTTTACCATTAACCACTATTTCCGCAAATGATGTGCCCGGTATAACTCGTTTAATATCACCTTTGATTTGACCGTTATTGCATGGGGCCGTTGACGAGGAAATCACCGAACCAATACGATCAAAAACTGAAGCCTTTTTTTTCTTTTTGTATGAAACAAAATTCCAATCCTTGTCCAATTCTTTGTAATAGTCTTTCTCTTCAAATTTCCAATTTGGACCTCCATCACCCCAAAGGTTGATCTTCAAGACAAATGATTCATCTGAGAAAGTATCAGAATTATATATATCAAAACCCACAGCACGTGATGCAACAGAGAATCTAAATGTTCTATCTTGGAGGATCTTGACTTGAAATTTTGAAGCTAGGCCACCAAAACAAGCTTGGAGTGTAATGCCAATAGTATGAACATCAATCTTAAAATTTGCACGACCAAATGAGCCAACCAGCAGGAAAGGCCTTCTGCGCAATCCTCCAGAGAAATTGATGTGATGGCCAAATTTTTTGAACATATTTGTCTCAAAAATCTTCCCTTTAGAGAAATCCAATGAAATGCATCTGCTAATCTTGTCCGATGATGTTAGAGTCTCGTCGACAATTTGAGCACCCACCACCACTCTTTTGATTACAAGATCAAAAGTCACACCTGAGAAGATCTTCTCATTTTGAAGAAGGAATCTTGCATCAATCACCACCTAGTCATGATTAAGTAACACAACTCGCTTAGCAAGAGAATAAAGGATCAAAAAACCAGGAGCTTTGTCCAAATCATCAGATGGCAAGGAAGAACTTGTAACGTGCCACATAAGTTTCAAATCTTCAACCTTGTCTTCAATAACATGAGAAATCCCAAGAAAACCAGATGATGGTGTCGAAATATCATTGATTCTTGCAAGATGAGAGGGGAACCTCACCACTGAACCAATCATGAGTACCTCCCCATTTTCCATGCATCTACCCTCAAGTGGTGAGCCGTTGGCATTGAGAATGACCAACTAGCGATTAGCCGAGAGAATCAGAAATCCAACAAGGAACTTACCATCGGTGGAACTTCCAGAATAGGTGATTTTCCAATCACCACTAGAAGAATCAAGTGAAGAGGAGCCCATGATTTGGTGTGCGACGGCGCCGGAGTGACGCCGGCGAGAGCCGATGGGAGGGGCCTCAGAGAGGCATGCCTCGGAAATCATGCGGGTTTACGGATAAATGGATAAATCAGGGCTTAGGTGGGTGTGGGGATGCAACTTGTGCCACATTGGTGCTCCATTTCAAGGAAAACTCATCTCACCCCTACCAAATTCAAACATTCCGTTAAACTGCCCCATGAAGTAGACGGTTGGGACCCACATGTTGGTCATCTGTCTGTGACGCGAGCGCCAACGGGGCAACCTCTTAGGAAAATCGAGGAACTAAGTGGCTTGGATGCGTTGAATAATTACACAAATCCATTCCCTCCTTTCCCCTAGAACTGGCGGCGTTGAAATCCACCCTCCAAGCAGAACGATCCCTTCAGACATTTGACTTCTAGCGTCTAGTTGTTGCACCCATTTGCTGATCCCAAGCTCCAATGGCGCATGTCGTAGCCGCCATTGCGAGGCTCTATCCTGCCTCCACCACCGACGAGTTGAGCAGCTCGGAGGATGGCAGGTCCTACTACCAAGGAAGAAGAAGTTCTGGCTACATGCGGGTGAGCTGCCCTTCTCTTTGCTATTCGCACTAACTACAACTGCTAGCTGGCTATTGAACCTAAAATTGTTTGTTAGCCCAACGCTAACAAACATATTTTGTCCATAGTTTTCTCTCAAGTGGGATATCTCCGGACCATCCTTACCTCGTTATAGTAGCCCTCTTTAGGTACGACTCTAAATAAGCAAGGGTTAAGGGCAAGTGGTATGGACACCATTGTATCACAATGGAAGAAGCGTCTGCGCAAATCTGCACTATCCCTGGTATGGTTGTTGCTCTGCGTAATCATGATGAAATATGGCCGAAGCAGACTGCAAAGTTCAGCTTCATGGATGAACGAGGCATCATGGTTCCTCTAACGTGTGACAGTCAGCTAATTGGGTTGATGAAAAGGTATGCTTTGGCTTGCATGTTTGAGCCGAATTGTGATGTACTAGATGTGGAAGCTGTTGCAACTGGGAGTCACCTTCTATTCTTGGATAGGGTGGTCGCTCAAACCCAATTAGCTCCTGGTAAGCAAAAGTCTCTTGAGGGTCGCATGTTTGTGATGAAATGTAATTTTTTTTATTTACTCTGTAGATATTAGGCAGTTATGCAGCAGTCCTGTTTCTTTGACAGGAAGCACCGCAAGGTTAGAAACATGACTGCAGGGTCAGTCATTTTGCTGCCGGAAGAAAATAAAAACGAGTGGAAAGATAATGTTGGACATGATTTTGGTGCTGATTGTCCCAGCAATGCAGAGTACTTGAAGCTAAGAAAATTGGCACCAAGGAAGAGGAAGAAGGAAGGAAATGAAGAAGCTAGTGGACATGAAGGCTTGGCACCCAGGCGGGGGAAGAAGGCATAATAATGTGTTGAACTTGAACCTATATATGTAATTCGATTAAATTATGGAGCTCTATGCGTGGAACTTGTCGAATGAAACAATCTACCCATGTTCTCGGAGTAAAATGTACCACGACTTAGGGTTTGGAAACGCCTGAGTCAGTAGTTGAATCCAAAATTGTGATTGTGCCACTACCATCTGAAAACACGCAACACCGGTTCCACGATTGCTGAGGGGCAGGAGGTCTCCAAATTCGATGGAATGTAAGTGACACAGAAATAAATTATTTAAGCTGCTACACTCCATGAAACAACAACTTATTTCATCTACTTCACAACGACATGGCAACATAAAAAACAATGGCAACTGATAATGCCTAGATGATGAGCAAATCGGTACCACTTTCTAGCCTAATCTTGAGCCCGTCTATCTCACCACCTCCCTGCTCCTGCATCCCCTGCATCTGGCGAATCTCCCGGATCTCCAGTAACCGGGTGTACGCTCTTCCACTTTATAAATTGTGGTTGTGCCATTTGCATGCGGCACAATCCACGTAGATTACGTTTAAACAAACCACCAATGTTAGAATACCACCATGATCAGACAAAAGGAAGTAATGCAGGGTTAAGACAGATTAACGGGCAACCAATTTTTTTCTCCCAGGACTCCGAGACCACTAGTTCAGACCGCTAGGTCAACAAGTCCTACTATTACAACTTTAAAAAGTACGAAGCTCAAGCTAAATAGAACTAGTTAACACACATGCCATGACTCTAGCTGTGGTTTATGAAAAGCACACACATCCAATGACTCTAGCTTTGGTTTATGAAAAGAACACATATGCAATGACTCTAGTGGATCCATATGTGGTTTGTCAAAATAACACACATGCAATGACTCTAGTGGATCCATATGTGGTTTGTGAAAAGAACAGACATGCAATGACTCTGGTGGATCCATATGTGTTTTAGGAAAAGAACATGCATTCAATGACTCTGGTGGATCCATATGTGGTTTGTGAAAAGAACACACATGCAATAACTCTAGTTGTGGTTTATGAAAAGAACACACATCCAATGAATCTAGCTGTGGTTTATGAAAAGAACACACATGCAATGACTCTGGTGGATCCATGTGTGGTTTGTGAAAATAACACACATGTAATAACTCTAGTGGATCCATATGTGGTTTGTGAAAAGAACATACATGCAATGATTCTGGTGGATCCATATGTGTTTTAGGAAAAGAACACACATGCAATGACTCTGGTGGATCCATATGTGGTTTGTGAAAAGAACACACATGCAATGACTCTAGCCGTGGTTTATGAAAAGAACACACATCCAATGACTCTAGCTGTGGTTTATAAAAAGAACACACATGCAATGACTCTGGTGGATTCATATGTGGTTTGTGAAAAGAACACTCATGCAATGACTCTAGTGGATCCATATGTGGTTTGTGAAAATAACAAACATGCAATGAGTCTAGTGGATCCATATGTGTTTTAGGAAAAGAACACACATGCAATGACTTTGGTGGATCCATATCTGGTTTGTGAAAATAACACACATGCAAATGACTCTATTGAATCCATGTGGTTTATGAAAAGAGTAGACATGCAATGACTCTGGTGGATCCATATGTGGTTCATGAAAAGAACAGACATGCAATTACTCTGGTGGATCCATATGTGGTTTGTGAAAAGAGCACACATGCAATTACTCTAGTTGTGGTTTATGAAAAGAACACACATCCAATGACTCTAGCTGTGGTTTATGAAAAGAACACACATGCAATGACTTTGGTGGATCCATATGTAGTTTGTGAAAAGAACACACATGCAATGACTCTAGTGTATCCATATGTGCTTTGTGAAAAGAACAGACATGCAATGACTCTGGTCGATTCATATGTGTTTTAGGAAAATAACACATATGCAATGACTCTGGTGGATCCATATGTGGTTTGTTAAAAGAACACACATGAAGTGACTCTAGCAATGGTTTATGAAACGAACACACAACCAATGACTCTAGCTGTGGTTTATGAAAAGAACACACATTTCAAGCACACTAGGGGATCCATATGTGGTTTGTGACAAGAACATACATGCAAATGACTCTAGTGGATCCATGTGGTTTATGAAAATAACAGATATGCAATGACACTGGTGGATCCATATGTGTTTTCGGAAAAGAACACACAGGCAATGACTCTGGTGGATCCATATGTGGTTTGTGAAAAGAACACACATGCACTGACTCTGGTGGATCCATATGTGTTTTAGGAAAAGAACACGCATTCAATGACTAGTGGATCCATATGTGGTTTGTGAAAAGAACACACATTCAATGACACTGGTGGGTCCATGTGGTTTGTGAAAAGCACACACATGCAATAACTCTAGTTGTGGTTTATGAAAAGAACACACATCCGATGACTCTAGTTGTGGTTTATGAAAAGAACACACATGCAATGACTCTAGTGGATCCATATGTGGTTTGTGAAAAGAACAGACATGCAATGACTCTGGTGGATCCATATGTGTTTTAGGAAAAGAACACACATGCAATGCCTCTAGTGGATCCATATGTAGTTTGTGAAAATAAAACACATGCAATGACTCTAGCTGTGGTTTATGAAAAGAACACACATCCAATGACTCTAGCTATGGTTTATGAAAAGAACACACATGCAATGACTCTCGTGGATCCATATGTGGTTTGTGAGAAGAACACACATGCAATGACTCTAGTAGATCCATATGTGATTTGTAAAAATAATAGACATGCAATGACTCTGGTTGATCCATATGTGTTTTAGGAAAAGAACACACATGCAATGACTCTGGTGGATCCATATGTGGTTTGTGAAAAGAACACACATGCAATCACTCTGGTGGATCCATATGTGTTTTAGGAAAAGAACACACATGCAATGCCTCTAGTGGATCCTTATGTAGTTTGTGAAAATAAAACACATGCAATGACTCTAGCTGTGGTTTATGAAAAGAACACACATCCAATGACTCTAGCTATGGTTTATGAAAAGAACACACATGCAATGACTCTCGTGGATCCATATGTGGTTTGTGAGAAGAACACACATGCAATGACTCTAGTAGATCCATATGTGATTTGTAAAAATAATAGAGATGCAATGACTCTGGTTGATCCATATGTGTTTTAGGAAAAGAACACACATGCAATGACTCTGGTGGATCCATATGTGGTTTGTGAAAAGAACACACATGCAATCACTCTGGTGGATCCATATGTGTTTTAGGAAAATAACACACATTCAATGACTCTGGTGGATCCATATGTGGTTTGTGAAAAGAACACACATTCAATGACACTGGTGGGTCCATGTGGTTTGTGAAAAGCACACACATGCAATAACTCTAGTTGTGGTTTATGAACAGAACACAAATCCAATGACTCTAACCATGGTTTATGAAAAGAACACAATGCAATGACTCTGGTGGATCCATGTGTGGTTTTTGAAAATAACACACATGCAATGACTCTAGTGGATCCATATGTGGTTTGTGAAAAGAATAGGGATGCAATGACTCTGGTGGATCCATATGTGTTTTAGGAAAAGAACACACATGCAATGACTCTGGGGCATCCATATGTGGTTTGTGAAAAGAACACACATGAAATGACTCTAGTGGATTAATATGTGGTTTGTGAAAAGAACACTGATGCAATGACTCTAGTGGATCCATATGTGGTTTGTGAAAAGAACAAACATGCAATGACTCTAGTGGATCCATATGTGTTTTAGTAAAAGAACACACATGCAATGACTCTGGTGGATCCATATGTGGTTTGTGAAAATAACACACATGCAAATGACTCTATTGAATCCATGTGTTTTATGAAAAGAGCAGACATGCAATAACTCTGGTGGATCCATATGTGGTTTATGAAAAGAACATACATGCAATTACTCTGGTGGATCCATACGTGGTTTGTGAAAAGAGCACACATGCAATGACTCTAGCTGTGGTTTAGGAAAAGAACACACATCCAATGACTCTAGCTGTGGTTTATGAAAAGAACACACATCCAATGACTCTGGTGGATCCATATGTAGTTTGTGAAAAGAACACACATGCAATGACTCTAGTGTATCCATATGTGCTTTGTGAAAAGAATAGACATGCAATGACTCTGGTGGATCCATATGTGTTTTAGGAAAATAACACACATGCAATGACACTGGTGGATCCATATGTGGTTTGTTAAAAGAACGCACATGAAGTGACTCTAGCAATGGTTTATTAAACGAACACACATCCAATGACTCTAGCTGTGGTTTATGAAAAGAACACACATTTCAATGACACTAGCGGATCCATATGTGGTTTGTGAAAAGAACATACATGCAAATGACTCTAGTGGATCCATGTGGTTTATGAAAACAATAGACATGCAATGACTCTGCTGGATCCATATGTGTTTTAGGAAAAGAACACACAGGCATTGACTCTGGTGGATCCATATGTGGTTTGTGAAAAGAACACACATGCAATGGCTCTGGTGGATCCATATGTGTTTTAGGAAAAGAACACGCATTCAATGACTGGTGGATCCATATGTGTTTGTGAAAAGAACACACATTCAATGACACTGGTGGGTCCATGTGGTTTGTGAAAAGCACACACATGCAATAACTCTAGTTGTGGTTTATGAAAAGAACACACATCCGATGACTCTAGTTGTGGTTTATGAAAAGAACACACATGCAATGACTCTAGTGGATCCATATGTGGTTTGTGAAAAGAACAGACATGCAATGACTCTGGTGGATCCATATGTGTTTTAGGAAAAGAACACACATGCAATGCCTCTAGTGGATCCATATGTAGTTTGTGAAAATAAAACACATGCAATGACTCTAGCTGTGGTTTATGAAAAGAACACACATCCAATGACTCTAGCTATGGTTTATGAAAAGAACACACATGCAATGACTCTCGTGGATCCATATGTGGTTTGTGAGAAGAACACACATACAATGACTCTAGTAGATCCATATGTGGTTTGTGAAAAGAATAGACATGCAATGACTCTGGTTGATCCATATGTGTTTTAGGAAAAGAACACACATGCAATGCCTCTGGTGGATCCATATGTGGTTTGTGAAAAGAACACACATGCAATGACTCTAGCTCTGGTTTATGAAAAGAACACACATCCAATGACTCTAGCTATGGTTTATGAAAAGAACACACATGCAATGACTCTCGTGGATCCATATGTGGTTTGTGAGAAGAACACACATGCAATGACTCTAGTAGATCCATATGTGATTTGTAAAAATAATAGACATGCAATGACTCTGGTTGATCCATATGTGTTTTAGGAAAAGAACACACATGCAATGACTCTGGTGGATCCATATGTGGTTTGTGAAAAGAACACACATGCAATCACTCTGGTGGATCCATATGTGTTTTAGGAAAAGAACATGCATTCAATGACTCTGGTGGATCGATATGTGGTTTGTGAAAAGAACACACATTCAATGACACTGGTGGGTCCATGTGGTATGTGAAAAGTACACACATGCAATAACTCTAGTTGTGGTTTATGAAAAGAACACACATCCGATGACTCTAACCATGGTTTATGAAAAGAACACAATGCAATGACTCTGGTGGATCCATGTGTGGTTTTTGAAAATAACACACATGCAATGACTCTAGTGGATCCATATGTGGTTTGTGAAAAGAATAGGGATGCAATGACTCTGGTGGATCCATATGTGTTTTAGGAAAAGAACACACATGCAATGACTCTAGTGGATCCATATGTGGTTTGTGAAAAGAACACACATGCAATGACTCTAGTGGATTAATATGTGGTTTGTGAAAAGAACACTGATGCAATGACTCTAGTGGATCCATATGTGGTTTGTGAAAAGAACAAACATGCAATGACTCTAGTGGATCCATATGTGTTTTAGTAAAAGAACACACATGCAATGACTCTGGTGGATCCATATGTGGTTTGTGAAAATAACACACATGCAAATGACTCTATTGAATCCATGTGTTTTATGAAAAGAGCAGACATGCAATGACTCTGGTGGATCCATATGTGGTTTATGAAAAGAACAGACATGCAATTACTCTGGTGGATCCATATGTGGTTTGCGAAAAGAGCACACATGCAATGACTCTAGATGTGGTTTAGGAAAAGAACACACATCCAATGACTCTAGCTGTGGTTTATGAAAAGAACACACATCCAATGACTCTGGTGGATCCATATGTAGTTTGTCAAAAGAACACACATGCAATGACTCTAGTGTATCCATATGTGCTTTGTGAAAAGAATATACATGCAATGACTCTGGTGGATCCATATGTGTTTTAGGAAAATAACACACATGTAATGACACTGGTGGATCCATATGTGGTTTGTGAAAAGAACACACATGAAGTGACTCTAGCTATGGTTTATGAAACGAACACACATCCAATGACTCTAGCTGTGGTTTATGAAAAGAACACACATTTCAATGACACTACGGGATCCATATGTGGTTTGTGAAAAGAACATACATGCAAATGACTCTAGTGGATCCATGTGGTTTATGAAAAGAACAGATATGCAATGACTCTGGTGGATCCATATGTGTTTTAGGAAAAGAACACACAGGCAATGACTCTGGTGGATCCATATGTGGTTTGTGAAAAGAACACACATGCAATGACTCTGGTGGATCCATATGTGGTTTGCGAAAAGAGCACACATGCAATGACTCTAGCTGTGGTTTAGGAAAAGAACACACATCCAATGACTCTAGTTGTGGTTTATGAAAAGAACACACATCCAATGACTCTGGTGGATCCATATGTAGTTTGTCAAAAGAACACACATGCAATGACTCTAGTGTATCCATATGTGCTTTGTGAAAAGAATAGACATGCAATGACTCTGGTGGATCCATATGTGTTTTAGGAAAATAACACACATGCAATGACACTGGTGGATCCATATGTGGTTTGTGAAAAGAACACACATGAAGTGACTCTAGCTATGGTTTATGAAACGAACACACATCCAATGACTCTAGCTGTGGTTTATGAAAAGAACACACATTTCAATGACACTACGGGATCCATATGTGGTTTGTGAAAAGAACATACATGCAAATGACTCTAGTGGATCCATGTGGTTTATGAAAAGAACAGATATGCAATGACTCTGGTGGATCCATATGTGTTTTAGGAAAAGAACACACAGGCAATGACTCTGGTGGATCCATATGTGGTTTGTGAAAAGAACACACATGCAATGACTCTGGTGGATCCATATGTGTTTTAGGAAAAGAACACGCATTCAATGACTGGTGGATCCATGTGTGGTTTGTGAAAAGTACACACATTCAATGACACTGGTGGGTCCATGTGGTTTGTGAAAAGCACACACATGCAATAACTCTAGTTGTGGTTTATGAAAAGAACACACATCCGATGACTCTAGTTGTGGTTTATGAAAAGAACACACATGCAATGACTCTAGTGGATCCATATGTGGTTTGTGAAAAGAACAGACATGCAATGACTCTGGTGGATCCATATGTGTTTTAGGAAAAGAACACACATGCAATGCCTCTGGTGGATCCATATGTGGTTTGTGAAAAGAACACACATGCAATGACTCTAGCTCTGGTTTATGAAAAGAACACACATCCAATGACTCTAGCTATGGTTTATGAAAAGAACACACATGCAATGACTCTCGTGGATCCATATGTGGTTTGTGAGAAGAACACACATGCAATGACTCTAGTAGATCCATATGTGATTTGTAAAAATAATAGACATGCAATGACTCTGGTTGATCCATATGTGTTTTAGGAAAAGAACACACATGCAATGACTCTGGTGGATCCATATGTGGTTTGTGAAAAGAACACACATGCAATCACTCTGGTGGATCCATATGTGTTTTAGGAAAAGAACACGCATTCAATGACTCTGGTGGATCGATATGTGGTTTGTGAAAAGAACACCCATTCAATGACACTGGTGGGTCCATGTGGTATGTGAAAAGCACACACATGCAATAACTCTAGTTGTGGTTTATGAAAAGAACACACATCCGATGACTCTAACCATGGTTTATGAAAAGAACACAATGCAATGACTCTGGTGGATCCATGTGTGGTTTTTGAAAATAACACACATGCAATGACTCTAGTGGATCCATATGTGGTTTGTGAAAAGAACAGACATGCAATGACTCTGGTGGATCCATATGTGTTTTAGGAAAAGAACACACATGCAATGACTCTAGTGGATCCATATGTGGTTTGTGAAAAGAACACACATGCAATGACTCTAGTGGATTAATATGTGGTTTGTGAAAAGAACACTGATGCAATGACTCTAGTGGATCCATATGTGGTTTGTGAAAAGAACAAACATGCAATGACTCTAGTGGATCCATATGTGTTTTAGTAAAAGAACACACATGCAATGACTCTGGTGGATCCATATGTGGTTTGTGAAAATAACACACATGCAAATGACTCTATTGAATCCATGTGTTTTATGAAAAGAGCAGACATGCAATGACTCTGGTGGATCCATATGTGGTTTATGAAAAGAACAGACATGCAATTACTCTGGTGGATCCATATGTGGTTTGCGAAAAGAGCACACATGCAATGACTCTAGCTGTGGTTTAGGAAAAGAACACACATCCAATGACTCTAGCTGTGGTTTATGAAAAGAAAACACATCCAATGACTCTGGTGGATCCATATGTAGTTTGTCAAAAGAACACACATGCAATGACTCTAGTGTATCCATATGTGCTTTGTGAAAAGAATAGACATGCAATGACTCTGGTGGATCCATATGTGTTTTAGGAAAATAACACACATGCAATGACACTGGTGGATCCATATGTGGTTTGTGAAAAGAACACACATGAAGTGACTCTAGCTATGGTTTATGAAACGAACACACATCCAATGACTCTAGCTGTGGTTTATGAAAAGAACACACATTTCAATGACACTAGGGGATCCATATGTGGTTTGTGAAAAGAACATACATGCAAATGACTCTAGTGGATCCATGTGGTTTATGAAAAGAACAGATATGCAATGACTCTGGTGGATCCATATGTGTTTTAGGAAAAGAACACACAGGCAATGACTCTGGTGGATCCATATGTGGTTTGTGAAAAGAACACACATGCAATGACTCTAGCTGTGGTTTATGAAAAGAACACACATGCAATGACTCTCGTGGATCCATATGTGGTTTTGAGAAGAACACACATGCAATGACTCTAGTAGATCCATATGTGGTTTGTGAAAAGAATAGACATGCAATGACGCTGGTGGATCCATATGTGTTTTCGGAATAGAACACACATGCAATGACTCTGGTGGATCCATATGTGGTTTGTGAAAAGAACACACATGTAATAACTCTAGTGGATCCATATGTGTTTTAGGAAAAAAGAACACACATGAAATGACTCTGGTGGATCCATATGTTGTTTGTGAAAATAACACACATGCAATGACTCTATTGGATCCATATGTGGTTTGTGAAAAGAACATACGTGCAATGACTCTAGTGGATCCATATGTGGTTTGTGAGAAGAACAGACATGCAATGACTCTAGTTGTGGTTCATAAAAAGAACACACATGCAATGACACTGGTGGATCCATATGTGATTTGTGAAAAGAACAAACATTAAATGACATTAGGGGATCCATATCCCGTTAATGAAAAGAACACACATGCAATGACACTGGTGGATCCATGTGGTATATGAAAAGAACACACATGCAAATGACTCTAGTGGATCCATGTGGTTTATGAAAAGAACAGACATGCAATGACTCTGGTGGATCCATATGTGGTTTATGAAAAGAACACACATGTAATGACTCTACTGGATCCATATGTGGTTTATGAAAATAACACACATGCAATGACTCTAGCTGTGGTGAATGAAAAGAACACAAATGCAATGACACTAGGGGATCCATATGTGGTTTGTGAAAAGAACAAACATGCAATGACTCTGGTGGATCCGTATGTCGTTTATGAAAAGAACACACATTTCAATTACACTAGGGGATCCATATGTGGTTGGTGAAAAGAACACACATGCAAATGACTCTAGTGGATCCATGTGGCTTATGATAAGAACACACATACAATGACTCTAGTGGATCCATATGTGTTTTAGGAAAATAACACACATGCAATGACTCTAGTGGATCCATAAGTGGTTTGTGAAAAGAACACACATCCAATGACTCTAGCTGTGGTTTATGAGAAGAACAAACATTCAATGACTCTGGTGGATCCATGTGTGGTTTGTGAAAATAACACACATGCAATGACTCTAGTGGATCCATATGTGGTTTGTGAAAAGAAAAGACATGCAATGACTCTGGTGGATCCATGTAACATCCCAAAACTTAATACAAGGTTAATCAAGATCAAATCTTCCCAATTTAGGGTTAACAAAATCTTTTTCCATTTAAAATCATTAAGCATTCATATGTGTGTGCATTAAATTAGGAGTTGTTTTGAATTGCCATGTTTGAGTGATCCATTGGTTGTAAAATGATTCTAAGGTGAATTAAACATCATCTAGATCATCCCCAAACAAATCCCAAAGAAAAACAAATCAAAATGAATAAAATAAGGAAATGTTCATTTGTGCCATTTTAATCACCATGCCTACTTTGGCCATTCCTAGAACTCAAATCTTAACAGAAACAATTGTGGTTCTTTGCACCCCTTGCTAGTACAAGTAGTGATGTACCAAGGCTTACTTTGTGTCATCCCAAAAACTTTCAAACACTAAATTTAAATGACATTTGAAAATTGAATGTAGTTCATATGTATAGATCTCACTTATTCAAAAACCACTCAAATGAATTCCATTTGGCGAATCCTAGCAACCACAGTCTACCAGGCATCAGATCAAAGCACCCACCAAATTTCATTTCTAAATTCCAAACTTGAATTCTTTCGGCCATTTTGTCAAACACTTGGTGGGCATAGATCAGACCCAAAACCAAAAACACTAGTGTGAGCAGTGTTCTAGCCTTACCTGTCGCCCACATTGCAACCAAACTCTCTCCACTGCTTCCCCTATCCCTGTCTATCCATGACAAGCACTGTGCCCGCGACCAAATGGTCATGGACATCAATGCCGAGCCCACTCGAGCACCTCACCGGCGACAGCGCGCCACAGCAGCCGCCGGCCTCGCCCACCTTGCCCAGCGTGTCGCTCGTGGTCCACCTCCACCTCCAGGCCAGCCCCAACCCGCAGACAGAGCAAGGAGCAGCCAGGAACATTTTGTTGGAAAGCTTCCGAAAAGATCTATCCAAGCCCGTTGGATTTAATTCATTTAGAGTTACAGATCTCTCCTAGTAAAAATAACAAGACAGAAGCATTTGCACATTCAAACATTTTTATAAAATCAACCATAATAGCTTTTGAGTTGATTCCAACTCTCAAAAATCACATTTAACCATACCTATCTGAATATGTAATAATATTAAGGTTTGCATGTAGTGACTTTGGACTAGTACCAAAATACTGCTATATAGGCATTTCTAGTCACTTTAAATCATTAAATATTAAACTTAAACTTATTAAAATGTGATCCAACATTTAAATCACATTCCCATATGTTAGAATATGTGGTGATGACATGTGTCCACATGATCCCATATTTTAATTGGAGAATATTAAATCTTAGTTAATTTCAATGAGTAGAAATTACTTTTCTCAAATAAAAAGATTGAAGCTAGTTCAATTAAACCTTGTGATGCTTGTGATGATAATAGATCATCCAATGTGTGCCTTAGTGTGCTAAGTAGACTAGTTAAGCTTTGTTTGGTGATTGTGTATCCCGTATGTATTTATAGACGATAGTATCGGCCAAGCTTTCAAGGAGGAGGAGTTCTACCAAGAGGAGGAGGAAGAAAACTTCAACCACTGCACCAACCAAGGCAAGCCTAGCACTTCAAGTAAACTGAGCAAGCTATGGTTATCAAGCTATAATTAAGCTAGATAACCTAAGTAGGATGCATTAGGAATGCTTTGGTTATACCACTTTGACTACTACCCACCCCAAGTTTTATTTCCAAGCTTTTACTTCTTTACTTTATTTAAGTACCTTACTTGTTTGAAGGTAGCATAAAGAGTATAAAACTTGACCTATCTAGATAACCTTAGATGTCATTCTATGACATGAGATTGATATTAGCATCCCACTTTAGTGAACACTCTTAACTTAGTAGCTTAGAGCTAAATCAAAACTTGAGCCACTTTAGATGGGAACACTTGGTGAAAATGAATTGGGAAAACCTTGGAATGATGAGTCATTCTATTGAGATGTTTTGACATGTGTTGAGAAACACAAATGGTTTATGATGATGAAAATGTTGACGCATGAGCCTTAGCCCTTTTACAAAAACTGATGGTTGGATTCAGATGCGATACCATTGCAATTTTACCGTACAACCACAATACCTGAATTGGGTAAGGCTTAGCCGAAAGTTCATATGCATTAGTATTAGTTCCCTCGTGGGAGAGGTTTGAGCTGAGGCTACCTATAAATGTTGTTCACCTATGAAGTGCCCAAGATGACAGATGGTCGTGGTTGGGAGGCCATGCTCATATGAGAGGTGCTTATACTAGGGTGTGTAAAGGAAAGGTTATGTTTGATTATTTGCATACTAAGTATGATGATTCAGAGTTATCCCTGACAGATGTATCAAATCTTGTGGTGAAAGTGTACCACCTCTACAGAGTGTCAAACTATTCGAATAGCCACGTCCGCGGTTATGGATAGTTGGAGTGGCCATACTGTTGTCAGATATTTTCAAAATGACTTATGGAATGAATGATGAACCTTGACTTGACCACAACAGGGTTGTGACTATGACACTAGCTTCCCAACTTAAGTGATTCTAGAACTTTGTTTTATCTTTCTTTGTTTCTGAACTCAGCTTAGGTTTCAAACTTAACTTTACAAATCAACCTAGAGTTAGCATTTCCCACTAGAAGTTCCTCACTTGTTAGTGATAGTTTGCGAGTACTTAAAGAGTACTCATGGCTTTTGTCCTTGGCTATTCCTATGGCCAGACTATGAAGGAGACTACCAAGATGAAGGACAGCAGGACAGCTATGATAACTAGGATCATCTCCCATCGTCAGCATTGCCTGTGCCTCTGAAGATGGACCCCACCGCTACGCTTATTATTTATTCCGCTGCTTGTTGTATTAAGACTGGATCATGAGATCCTTTATTCGTGTAAGACCTTATTATGGTTTATAATGGATGATGTACTATGATATCCAATTTGTTATGTCTTGCAAAAATGGTAATCCTGGAATTGTGATGTACGACATAACAGGCATCTCGGATTAAAAATCCGGGTGTGGACAAGTTGGTATCAGAGCCATCCTGACCATAGGAGACCCTAGTTAGAATGGACGTCTGAACAAAAACTTCAGTTCAAAACCAAAGTGAGTATTTATGAAAAACTATTTCCTCTCTTACCCTTGGGAATTCATTCTTTCTCAAAAATTCATGTTTCTCCAATTCTTACATTACTACCTAAAATGTGACACACTTGATCACTTCACTAACTTCCTCATCCTAAATTCTTGTAGATGGAGACTCGATTTAGCAAGTTCTACCAGCTGGGCAACGGAGGCCAACTGATCTTCGAGAGGGATCTAGATTCACTGTCTGAGTTATTGGGATGCCCACATCCGGAGTTTCTTGGAGATCAACTTCCTAGACCCCCAGGAGGAGATTTACAATGGCTACACACCGTTGATCTTCGAGGAATTATAGAAGCACCAACGTCTGGGAGAATCCAGTTCTCCGTAAGAGAGAACAACTAGCTAGATGGACTAGCCAGTGCAATGCATGAAGCTCTCGCACGTATATGTTCCCTCAGTGTCAACCAAATCCAAGGAACCCGCTTTGCGCACTATGCAAGGCGTGACTTCATGTGAATGCCAATGGAGATGCCAAGTCACCCGGAGTTGAAGCATCAAGTGGAGAAGCTTGACTTCCTGTTGTACGATCGCCAGAAGAAATTAGACAATGCTAGGGATTTTTCCAACCACAACCGTGCCATTGCCGCCCAGAAGGCCCAGACTTTCTCACTGCTTGTCAAGGACCGTCAGTCTCTTCGCCTCCAGCGCGAAAAGAAGGATCGCACCATCGCCCGTATTCGCAAGAAGGTGACCGACCTTGAGAAGACCATCAAGGAGCAAGAAGCTCAGCTTGCAGCAAAGGAAGAAGAAGAGGAAGGTGAAGACATCTAGGGAGATATGGATTCTTACCTCAGCAATGATGATGACTTTCTGGAGGAGGATGCCGTGGACTTCTACACCGATGATGAGGACTCCAACTTCATCGATGATGAGTAGATGCACTAGAGCACTGTCGTAGCACGAGGAGTATCGGTCCCATTGTATCGTAGCTTGCAGAATGGTTCTTAAAACCATATGTTTTCCTTTGATGTTGTGGTGTGTGTTTGTATCGTGTGCCTTGCTTGAATGAATGAAAAAAAGTTAGTTGCAAAACCTGAGTCAAACTCAAAGTTTTAGCTTTGAAATCAAAACCATGAACCTTAGAACTTTCCCTCTTACCCCTTTATCTACCTCAATCTTCAGATGACTCGTGGAAACCAAGGAGGGAGCAGCTCATCGCCAGACCCAATGCTGCAGATCCTGTAGAATCTCATCGCAGACAGAGAAGCAAGCAGGGCAGAGCACCAAGCTAATCTAGCTACACTGCAACAGATCACCCAGATGGCTCTCAACAACCAGAACCATAGAAATCAGGATCATCAAGGATTTAAGCTGAAAAAATTCCAGAATACCAATTCCCCAATCTTTAGCACTTCGGAGAACCCATTAGATGCTGATGACTGGTTGCATACAATGGAGAACAACCTAGAAGTAGCTGGAGTAGATGCCAATGAGAAGGTTCTCTTTGCCACCCACTATTTGGCAGGAGATGCAAGAGTATGGTGGAACAGTACCCGCACCATGAACCATGGTCAACTGATGACATGGGAAGCCTTCAAAATCAATTTTAGCACCCACATGCCACAGGGTCTTGTCACCTGAATGAGGGATGAATTCAGAGAGTTGAAGCAAGGCAGAATGACTGTAGTGGAGTACCATGACAGATTCATGTCACTTGCTAGGTACGCACCTGATGAGATCAATGCGGAGGCCAAGAAGAAGGAGAGATTCTTGAACGGACTACATGATGAGATGCAGACTGTCCTCGTCAACATCCGTTTCCAGGATCTCAAAGATCTAGTAGACTCCGCAATTTAGATGGAAGGAAAGATTAACCAGGCAAACGACAACCACAACCTTCATATGATGCAGCAATATGGGACCAACAGTCACTAGAAGTATCGTCCCAACCCCTCACCAGGATATGCACCAAGGAACAACCGACCCCCAATGTCTCGCCCAAGCTACCCCAACCGTAGGGGAGGTAATGTGAAGTCCGGAGGAAACAACAACAACCCCAGCAACACCAGCAATTTCAACCGTGCACCTCCCAAGAGCAACAACAACAACAACAACACTTCCCCCAGGACTGGAAGCAATGTCGTGCCCGTCGCAGCTAAGGATAAGTCCCAGATAACTTGTTTCGAGTGTGAAGTGAAGGGTCACTATTCAAATGAGTGCCCCAAGAAGACTGCCGCCACTGCCAATGTGAATGCCCCAGCTCAATAGCAGCATCGTGTTCAACCAGGGAGAAGATTTACCCCAGGGAACCCTCACAACCGCAACGGTCGTCTCTTCCACATGAACGCCGAAGAAGCCCAAGAAGCGCCAGATGTAGTGCTGGGTATGTTTTTTGTCAACTCAGTTTTAGCAAGCGTGTTGTTTGATTCTGGAGCATCGCACTCACTTGTCACCGAAAAATTTCAAGAACTAGTAAGATTCACCCAACCAACTTGAAGCATGTCATGAAGTTCAAATTCCCGGTTCAACTACAAAAGCTAGAAAAATTTGCAAAGTTGTGCCTATCAGAATACATGGGATAGATTTTTATGCTAATCTAATAGTACTTGGAACCAAAGGATTGGAAGTAGTACTAGGTATGGATTGGATGTAAAGGCATAAAGGACTGATAGACTGTGCTAAGAAAGCCATCACCATGACCAGTAGCTCTGGAGTAACAGTAGAGCATATATCTGAAACCTTACCCCGTCAATTCAAGTGCAACAAGAGTCTAGCCCTGCCCACCATAGACCAAGTCAGAGTAGTCTGTGAATACCACGACGTATTCCCAGATGAATTGCCTGGTATGCCCCCGGATAGGGATATTGAGTTCATTATTGAACTAATCCCCGGAACCGGACCCATAGCCTAGAGACCCTATAGCATGAACCCCTCAGAGTTAGTGGAATTGAAGAAGCAGCTGGATGCTATGTTGGCAACAGGCTTGATTCAACCAAGCGCATCGCCATGGAGATCGCTAGTGTTATTCGTCGACAAGAAAGATGGAGGAAACCGTCTGTGCACCGATTACAGAAAGCTGAATGATGTCACCATCAAAAACAAGTACCCTTTGCCAAAGATAGAAGATCTATTTGATCAATTGACTGGTGCTCAGGTATTCTCAAAGATTGATCTTAGGACTGGTTATCACCAACTTAAGATTCGTGCAACGGATATTCCGAAGACCGCCTTTACTACTCGTTATGGTTTATACGAGTATACGGTCATGTCTTTTGGATTAACCAATGCCCCTGCTTATTTCATGAATCTCATGAATAAGATCTTTATGAATTTCCTAGATAAGTTTGTCATTGTGTTTATCGACGATATCCTTATCTACTCCAAGTCAGAAGAAGAGCATGAGCAACATCTGAGAATCATCCTAGAAACCCTGAGAGAGCATCGGTTATATGCCAAGTTCATCAAATGTGAGTTTTGGCTGAAAGAAGTAGGATTCCTAGGACATATTGTGTCTGCCGGAGGACTCGCTGTTGATCCCACCAAGATCAGACATGTTGAAGCAGGGGAAGCCTCAACCACTCAAACGCAAGTCCGTGCATTTGTCGGATTAGCGGGATGTTACCGCAAGTTCGTAGAAGGATTCTCGAGCATCGCCAGACCCATGACCCAATTGTTGAAGAAGGACAAGAAGTTTGAATGGACCGAAAAATGTGAAGCCAGTTTCCAAGAACTGAAGAAGAGATTGATTTCACCCCTAAGATATCAAGAAGCCGTTTGATGTGTATTGTGATGCATCCAAGATTGGTCTCGGATGGTACTGATGCAAGAAGGCAAAGTCAACTGAAGCAGCATGAGCAGAACTATCCGACCCATGATCTTGATTTAGCAGCCGTAGTTTTCGCCTTGAAGACATGGCGTCACTATCTGATGGGTAATCGCTGTGAGATTTACTCAGATCACAAAAGTTTGAAGTATATTTTCACTCAGAAGGAGCTGAATATGAGGAAAAGAGATGGATAGAGTTAATCAAGGATTATGACCTTGACATTCACTATCACCTCGGCAAAGCCAATGTGGTAGCGGATGCTCTTAGCAGATTGCCGTGTAGGCTAAACACCATGATCAAGGAGAAGCAACCAAGTTTGTATAAGGAGTTGGAGCAGTTCAGGACTGAGCTAGTTAGAAAAGGATTCTTAGCTAGCATTGAACTTCAGCCCACTTTGATTAGCCAAATCAAGGAAGCCCAGAAGGGAAATGAAAGTATCGACGAAATCAAATGTCGTATTGGTACAGGAAAGGTAACTGGATTCACCGAAGACGAAGAAGGAGTTTTGTGGTACAAAGGCTGTATCTGTGTGCCAGCAGATTTGGAGCTGAAGCAAGTTATCATGCAAGAAGATCATGATACTCTTTCTTCTATACACCCCGGAGGAACGAAGATGTATCAAGATTTGAAAGAGCAATTTTGGTGGCACAAGATGAAGAGAGAAATCGGAAGCTACATCGCCAAGTGTGATATCTGGCAAATAGTTAAAGCGGAGCATCCGAGACCCATAGGACTATTGCAACCATTGCAGATTCCGGAATGGAAATGGGATTCTATCGGAAAGGACTTTATCACCGGTTTGCCTACTTCTAGTAGGGGAAATGACTCAATCTGGGTCATCGTTGATAGACTGTCCAAGGTAGCTCACTTTATACCGGTCAAGACAACCTACCAGAGTTTGAAGCTAGCAGAGTTGTATATTGCTAGGATTGTTAGTCTACATGGAACCCCCAAGATCATAGTATCAAATCGAGGAACCCAATTTACCTCGAGATTTTGGCAGAAAGTCCAAGAAGGATTAGGAACCAATTTGAATTTTAGCACCGCTTATCACCCGCAAACTGATGGACAGACTGGAAGAGTCAACCGAATATTAGAAGATATGTTGAGAGCTTGTGTGTTAGAGTATGGATCAAAATGGGAAGACTGCCTGCCTTTTGCAGAATTCTCATATAACAAAAGTTATCAAGCTAGTTTGCCAATGGCACTATTTGAGTTCCTATACGGAAGAAAGTGCCGCACCCGTTTGAATTGGTCGCAAGTAGGAGAGAGTCAGATCTTTGGACCCGACATTCTCTGAGAAGCCAAAGAGAAGGTTCACAAAGTCCATGAGCACCTCAAGACCGCCCAATCCAGACAGAAGAGTTATGCTGAAAAGGGAAGGAGAGACCTGACTTTCAATGTCAGATTTTTTATATCTCAAGGTTTCACCATTGAAGGGAACCCAGCGCTTTAGTCTGAAAGGAAAGTTAGCCCCCAGACATATCGGACCATTCAAGATTCTGAATCATCGAGGAGAAGTATCTTATCAACTGGAACTGCCAGAGGAGATGTCAGCCATCCACATTGTGTTCCATATCTCGTTGCTTTGAAAATGCCTAGAAGTGCCAGAGAAGACCAAAGTTTTCAAGAATATCAATCACCGAGCTTTTAATATCAACAGATACCTGACGTATCATGAAGTGCCCATCCGTATCTTGGAGGAAGCCTACAGAACCACCCGGACTAGGAGTATCAAGTTTCTCAAGATTCAATGGAGCAACCATACCAAAGAGGAAGCCATTTGGGAGCGACAAGATTACATTAGGACTGAGTTCCCAGATCTCTTTAGTTCCTAGTTTTCTTTCGTAAATCTCAGGACGAGATTTTGTTTAAGGGGGGAAGGTTTGTAACATCCCAAAACTTAATCCAAGGTTAATCAAAATCAAATCTACCTAATTTAGTGTTAACAAAAACTTTTTCCATTTAAAATCATTAAGCATTCATATGTGTGTGCATTAAATTAGGAGTTGTTTTGAATTGCCATGTTTGAGTGATCCATTGGTTGTAAAATGATTCTAAGGTGAATTAAAAATCATCTAGATCATCCCCAAACAAATCCCAAAGAAAAACAAATCAAAATGAATAAAATAAAGAAATGGTCATTTGTGCCATTTTAATCACCATGCCTACTTTGGCCATTCCTAGAACTCAAATCTTAACAGAAACAATTGTTGTTCTTTGCACGCCTTGCTAGTACAAGTAGTGATGTACCAAGGCCCACTTTGTGTCATCCCAAAAACTTTCAAACACTAAATTTAAATGACATTTGAAAATTGAATGTAGTTCATATGTATAGATCACACTTATTCAAAATCCACTCAAATGAATTCCATTTGGCAAATCCTAGCAACCACAGTCTACCAAGCATCAGATCAAAGCACCCACCAAATTTCATTTAAAAATTCCAAACTTGAATTCTTTCGGCCATTTTGGCAAACACTTCGCGGGCACAGATCAGACCCAAAACCAAAAACACTAGTGTGAGCAGTGTTCTGGCCTAACCTGTCGCCCACATTGCAACCAAACTCTCTCCACTGCTTCCCCTACCCCTTTCTAGCATAGCCAAGCACTTTTCCCACGACAAAATGGTCATGAACATCAATGCTGAGCCCACTCGAGCACCTCACCAGCGATAGCGCGCCACAGCAGCCGCCAGCCTCGCCCACCTTACCCAGCGTGTCACTCGTGGTCCACCTCCACCTCCAAGCCAGCCCCAGCCCGCAGACAGAGCGAGGAGCAACCAGGAACCACCACGCCCGGAGCCTGTCTGCCATGCCAACGCTGCCCGCAGAGCGTGCACGGTCCCCGCTCAACCAGAACTCGCCTAGCTCTCGCCACCCACCTACATGATCACCACCTCCCCAGGAAGCTGCTAGACATGCTCGTTTCCCCGACCGTGCCCTGTAGTCGCCGGCCACCGCAAAGTTCGCCGTCGGTAGAGACATCGTGCGTGCCGTGCCACTCACCTTTCCCGACCGCATTTCACTGCACGCGTACCACCCTGACGACCGCCAGGGAACCGCCCACCATCCTAGTCCACCGCCCAAGCCCTTAGCCCGATGTACTATCATGACCGACGAGCACCGCCCATGCTTCTCTGCCGCCTCGCCGCGCCTATAAAAGGAGGCCTCCCCAGCATCGTTTCCTCACACCACTCTCATCCACTCCCCCTCAGAACATGCATAGAGCCCCACCGGAGCAAGCCGTAGCTCGTAGTGCCGGAATTTCACCGGAGTCTGCCACGGAAGGGGGAGCAGGATGTCGTTGATCCAGGCCATCCCCTGAGCCGCTGCCAGTACTAGGAGAACCGCCGTCACCATCCAATTCGTTTGCCGGCCTCGCCGCACTAGCTGGAGCCCTGGTACATCCCCAGTAGACGCCCACCATCCGTTTAGGGTTCGGTCTCGCCGGCGACGAGTCCGTCGTCGATGACGACTGTGAGCCGTTGATCCACGCTATAATCGTGTGGCCCATATCACTAGATACCGTTTCGGGATTTAAGTCTCGCTGACAAGCGGGACCACCGCCGCCCTACTGCCATTGGCCGGCCACCGGGGGCCCATTTCCTTTCCCGCGTGACCCAGTTAATTCAAATATAGATTTTTCTATTTAGGTTTGAACTCACTTCTGTCCCTTAGTTTAAAAATCAATTCTGGAAGATTTACTGAACCAAATTGAGTGATTTAATTTTTTTTGTAAAGCTTCTGAAAAGATCTATCCAAGCCCGTTGGATTTAATT
Source organism: Avena insularis (assembly GCA_023614405.1). Classification (NCBI taxonomy): domain Eukaryota; kingdom Viridiplantae; phylum Streptophyta; class Magnoliopsida; order Poales; family Poaceae; genus Avena; species Avena insularis. The sequence goes on along the minus strand of CM042688.1, from coordinate 241,631,196 downwards.
CATTTAGAGTTAGAGATCACTCCTAGTAAAAATAACAAGACAGAAGCATTTGCACATTCAAACATTTTTATAAAATCAACCATAATAGCTTTTGAGTTGATTCCAACTCTCAAAAATGACATTTAACCATACCTATCTGAATATGTAATAATATTAAGGTTTGCATGCAGTGACTTTGGACTAGTACCAAAATAATGCTATATAGGAATTTCTTGTCACTTTAAATCATTAAATATAAAACTTAAACTTATTAAAATATGATCCAACATTTAAATCACATTCCCATATGTTAGAATATGTGGTGATGACATGTGTCCACATGATCCCATATTTTAATTGGAGAATATTAAATCTTAGTTAATTTCAATGAGTATAAATTACTTTTCTGAAATAAAAAGATTGAAGCTAGTTCAATTAGACCTTGTGATGCTTGTGATGATAATAGATTATCTAATGTGTGCCTTAGTGTGATAAGTAGACTAGTTAAGCTTCATTTGGTGATTGTGTATCCCGTATGTATTTATAGACGATAGTATCAGCCAAGCTTTCAAGGAGGAGGAGTTCTACCAAGAGGAGGAGGAAGAAAACTTCAACCACTGCACCAACCAAGGCAAGCCTAGCACTTCAAGTAAACTTAGCAAGCTATGGTTAGCAATCTAGAATTAAGCTAGATAACCTAAGCAGGATGCATTAGGCATGCTTTGGTTATACCACTTTGACTATTACCCACCCCAAGTTTTATTTCCAAGCTTTTACTTCTTTACTTTATTAAAGTACCTTACTTGTTTGAAGGTAGCATAAAGAGTATAAAACTTGACCTATCTAGATAACCTTAGATGTCATTCTATGGCATGAGATTGAGATTAGCATCCCACTTTAGTGAAAACTCTTAACTTAGTAGCTTAGAGCTAAATCAAAACTTGAGTCACTTTGGATGGGAACACTTGGTGAAAATGAATTGTGAAAACCTTGGAATGATGAGTCATTCTATTGAGATGTTTTGACATGTGTTGAGAAACACAAATGGTTTATGATGATGAAAATGTTGAGGCATGAGCCTTAGCCCTTTTAAAAAAACTGATGGTTGGATTCGGATGCGATACCATTCCAATTTTACCGTACAACCACAATACCTGAATTGGGTAAGGCTTAGCCGGAAGTTCATATGCATTAGTATTAGTTCCCTCGCGGGAGAGGTTTGAGCTGAGGCTACCTCTCAATGTTGTCCACCTATGAAGTGCCCAAGATGACAGATGGTCATGGTTGGGAGGACATGCTCATAGGAGAGGTGCTTATACTAGGGTGTGTAAAGGAAAGGTTATGTTTGATTATCTGCATACTAAGTATGATGATTCAGGGTTATCCCTGAAAGATGTATCGAATCTTGTGGTGAAAGTGTACCACCTCTACAAAGTGTCAAACTATTCGAATAGCCACGTCCGCGGTTATGGACAGTTGGAGTGGCCATACTGTTTCGTTGTCAGATATTTTAAAAATGACTTATGAAATGAATGATGAACCTTGACTTGACCACAACAGGGTTGTGACTATGACACTAGCTTCCCAACTTAAGTGATTCTAGAACTTTGTTTTATCTTTCTTTGTTTCTGAACTCAGCTTAGGTTTCAAACTTAACTTTACAAATCAACCTAGAGTTAGCATTTCCCACTAGAACTACCTCACTTGTTAGTGATAGTTTGCGAGTACTTAAAGAGTACTCATGGCTTTTGTCCCTGGCTATTCCTATGGCCATACTATGGAGACTACCAAGATGAAGGACAGCAGGACGGCTATGATAACTAGGATCATCTCCCATCGTCAGCATTGCCTGTGCCTCTAAACATGGACCCCACCACTACGCTTATTATTTATTCCGCTGCTTGTTGTATTAAGACTAGATCATGAGATCCTTTATTCATGTAAGACCTTATTATGGTTTGTAATGGATGATGTACTATGATATCCAATCTGTTATGTCTCGCAAAAATGGTAATCCTGGGATTGCGATGTACGACATAACAGGCATCTGGGATTAAAAATCCCGGTGTTGACAATACATATGTGTTTTAGGAAAAGAACACACATGTAATGACTCTGGTGGATTCATATGTGGTTTGTGAAAAGAACAAACATGCAATGACTCTAGTGGATTCATATGTGTTTTAGGAAAAAAGCACACATGCAATCACTCTGGTGGATCCATATGTGGTTTGTGAAAATAACACACATGCAAATGACTCTATTGAATCCATGTGGTTTATGAAAAGAGCAGACATGCAATGACTCTAGTGGATCCATATGTGGTTTATGAAAAGAACAGACATGCAATTACTCTGGTGGATCCATATGTGGTTTGTGAAAAGAGCACACATGCAATGACTCTAGATGTGGTTTATGAAAAGAACACACATGCAATGACTCTGGTGGATCCATATGTAGTTTGTGAAAATAATACACATGCAATGACTCTAGTGTATCCATATGTGCTTTGTGAAAAGAACAGACATGCAATCACTCTGTGGATCCATATGTGTTTTAGGAAAATAACACACATGCAATGACTCTGGTGGATCCATATGTGGTTTGTGAAAAGAACACACATGAACTGACTCTAGCTATGGTTTATGAAACGAACACACATCCAATGACTCTAGCTGTGGTTTATGAAAAGAACACACATTTTAATGACACTAGGGGATCCATATGTGGTTTGTGATAAGAACATGCATGCAAACGAGTCTAGTGGATCCATGTGGTTTATGAAAAGAATAGACATGCAATGACTCTGGTGGATCCAGATGTGTTATAGGAAAAGAACACATAGGCAATGACTCTGGTGGATCCATATGTGGTTTGTGAAAAGAACACACATGCAATGACTCTCGTGGATCCATATGTGGTTTGTGAGAAGAACACACATGTAATGACTCTAGTAGATCAATATGTGGTTTGTGAAAAGAATAGACATGCAATGACTCTGGTTGATCCATATGTGTTTTAGGAAAAGAACACACATGCAATGACTCTGGTGGATCCATATGTGGTTTGTGAAAAGAACACACATGCAATGACTCTGGTGGATCCATGTGTGTTTTAGGAAAAGAACACGCATTCAACGACTCTGGTGGATCCATATGTGGTTTGTGAAAAGAACACACATTCAATGACACTGGTGGGTCCATGTGGTTTGTGAAAAGCACACACATGCAATAACTCTAGTTGTGTTTTATGAAAATAACACACATCCAGTGACACTAGCTATGGTTTATGAATAGAACACACATTCAATGACTCTGGTGGATCCATGTGTGGTTTGTGAAAATAACACATATGCAATGACTCTAGTGGATCCAAATGTGGTTTGTGAAAGGAACAGACATGCAATGACTCTGGTGGATCCATATGTGTTTTAGGAAAAGAACACACATGCAATGACTCTGGTGGATCCATATGTGGTTTGTGAAAAGAACACACATGCAATGACTCTAGCTGTGGTTTATGAAAAGAACACACATCCAATGACTCTAGCTATGGTTTATAAAAAGAACACACATGCAATGACTCTGGTGGATTCATATGTGGTTTGTGAAAATAACACTAATGCAATGACTCTAGTGGATCCATATGTGGTTTGTGAAAAGAAATGGCATGCAAAGACTCTAGTGGATCCATATGTGTTTTAGGAAAAGAACACACATGCAATGACTCTGGTGGATCCATATGTGGTTTGTGAAAATAACACGCATGCAAATGAATCTATTGAATCCATGTGTTTTAGAAAAAGAGCAGACATCAATGACTCTGGTGGATCCATATGTGGTTTATGAAAAGAACAGACATGCAATTACTCTGGTGGTTCCATATGTTGTTTGTGAAAAGAGCACACATGCAATCACTCTAGCTGTGATTTATGAAAAGAACAGACATCCAATGACTATAGCTGTGGTTTATGAAAAGAACACACATGCAATGACTCTTGTGGATCCATATGTAGTTTGTGAAAATAAAAAACATGCAAAGACTCTAGTGTATCCATATGTCCTTTGTGAAAATAATAGACATGCAATGACTCTGGTGGATCCATATGTGTTTTAGGAAAATAGCACACATGCAATGACGCTGGTGGATCCATGTGTGGTTTGTGAAAAGAACATACATGAAGTGACTCTAGCTATGGTTTATGAAACGAACACACATCCAATGATTCTAGCTGTGGTTTATGAAAAGAACACACATTTCAATGACACTAGGGGATCCATATGTGGTTTGTGAAAAGAACATACATGCAAATGACTCTAGTGGATCCATGTGGTTTATGAAAAGAACAGATATGCAATGACTCTGGTGGATCCATATGTGTTTTAGGAAAAGAACACATGCAACGACTCTGGTGGATCCATATGTGGTTTGTGAAAAGAACACACATGCAATGACTCTAGTTGTGGTTTATGAAAAGAACACACATCGAATGACTCTAGATGTGGTTTATGAAAAGAACACACATGCAATGACTCTCGTGGATCTATATGTGGTTTGTGAGAAGAACACACATGCAATCACTCTAGTAGATCCATATGTGGTTTGTGAAAAGAATAGATATGCAATGACTCTGGTTGATCCATATGTGTTTTAGGAAAAGAACACACATGCAATGACTCTGATGGAACCATATGTGGTTTGTGAAAAGAACACACATGCAATAACTTTAGTGGATCCATATGTGTTTTAGAAAAAAAGAACACACATGAAATGACTCCGGTGGATCCATATGTGGTTTGTGAAAAGAACACACATGAAATGACTCTAGTGGATCCATATGTGGTTTGTGAAAAGAACAGACATGCAATGACTCTAGTGGATCCATATGTGGTTTGTGAAAAGAACAAACATGCAATGACTCTGGTGGATCCATATGTGGTTTGTGAAAAGAACACACATGAAGTGACACTAGCTATGGTTTTATGAAACGAACACACATCCAATGACTCTAGCTGTGGTTTATGAAAAGAACACACATTTCAATGACACTAGGGGATCCATATGTGGTTTGTGACAAGAACATACATGCAAATGACTCTAGTGGATCCATGTGGTTTATGAAAAGAATAGACATGCAATGACTCTGGTGGATCCATATGTGTTTTAGGAAAAGAAAAGATAGGCAATGACTCTGGTGGATCCATATGTGGTTTATGAAAAGAACACACATGCAATGACTCTAGCTGTGGTTTATGAAAAGAACACGCATCCAATGACTCTAGTTTTGGTTTATGAAAAGAACACACATGCAATGACTCTCGTGGATCCATATGTGGTTTGTGAGAAGAACACACATACAATGACTCTAGTAGATCCATATGTGGTTTGTGAAAAGAATAGACATGCAATGACTCTGGTTGATCCATATGTGTTTTAGGAAAAGAACACACATGCAATGACTCTGGTGGATCCATATGTGGTTTGTGACAAGAACACACATGCAATGACTCTGGTGGATCCATGTGTGTTTTAGGAAAAGAACACGCATTCAATGACTCTGGTGGATCCATATGTGGTTTGTGAAAAGAACACACATTCAATGACATTGGTGGGTCAGGGTGGTTTGTGAAAATCACACACATGCAATAACTCTAGTTGTGGTTTATGAAAAGAACATACATCCAATGACTCTAGCTGTGGTTTATGAAAATAACACACATGCAATGACTCTGGTGGATCCATGTGTGGTTTGTGAAAATAACACACATGCAATGACTCTAGTGGATCCATATGTGGTTTGTGAAAGGAACAGACATGCAATGACTCTGGTGGATCCATATGTGTTTTAGGAAAAGAACACACATGCAATGACTCTGGTTGATCCATATGTGGTTTGTGAAAAGAACACACATGCAATAACTTTGGTGGATCCATATGTGTTTTAGGAAAAAAGAACACACATGAAATGACTCCGGTGGATCCATATGTGGTTTGTGAAAAGAACACACATGAAATGACTATAGTGGATCCATATGTGGTTTGTGAAAAGAACAGACATGCAATGACTCTAGTGGATCCATATGTGGTTTGTGAAAAGAACAAACATGCAATGACTCTGATGGATCCATATGTGGTTTGTGAAAAGAACACACATGAAGTGACACTAGCTATGGTTTTATGAAACGAACACACATCCAATGACTCTAGCTGTGGTTTATGAAAAGAACACATATTTCAATGACACTAGGGGATCCATATGTGGTTTGTGACAAGAACATACATGCAAATGACTCTAGTGGATCCATGTGGTTTATGAAAAGAATAGACATGCAATGACTCTGGTGGATCCATATGTGTTTTAGGAAAAGAAAAGATAGGCAATGACTCTGGTGGATCCATATGTGGTTTATGAAAAGAACACACATGCAATGACTCTAGTTGTGGTTTAAGAAAAGAACACGCATCCAATGACTCTAGATGTGGTTTATGAAAAGAACACACATGCAATGACTCTGGTGGATCCATATGTGTTTTAGGAAAAGAACACATGCAACGACTCTGGTGGATCCATATGTGGTTTGTGAAAAGAACACACATGCAATGACTCTAGTTGTGGTTTATGAAAAGAACACACATCGAATGACTCTAGATGTGGTTTATGAAAAGAACACACATGCAATGACTCTCGTGGATCTATATGTGGTTTGTGAGAAGAACACACATGCAATCACTCTAGTAGATCCATATGTGGTTTGTGAAAAGAATAGATATGCAATGACTCTGGTTGATCCATATGTGTTTTAGGAAAAGAACACACATGCAATGACTCTGGTGGAACCATATGTGGTTTGTGAAAAGAACACACATGCAATAACTTTGGTGGATCCATATGTGTTTTAGGAAAAAAGAACACACATGAAATGACTCCGGTGGATCCATATGTGGTTTGTGAAAAGAACACACATGAAATGACTCTAGTGGATCCATATGTGGTTTGTGAAAAGAACAGACATGCAATGACTCTAGTGGATCCATATGTGGTTTGTGAAAAGAACAAACATGCAATGACTCTGGTGGATCCATATGTGGTTTGTGAAAAGAACACACATGAAGTGACACTAGCTATGGTTTTATGAAACGAACACACATCCAATGACTCTAGCTGTGGTTTATGAAAAGAACACACATTTCAATGACACTAGGGGATCCATATGTGGTTTGTGACAAGAACATACATGCAAATGACTCTAGTGGATCCATGTGGTTTATGAAAAGAATAGACATGCAATGACTCTGGTGGATCCATATGTGTTTTAGGAAAAGAAAAGATAGGCAATGACTCTGTTGGATCCATATGTGGTTTATGAAAAGAACACACATGCAATGACTCTAGATGTGGTTTATGAAAAGGACACGCATCCAATGACTCTAGTTGTGGTTTATGAAAAGAACACACATGCAATGACTCTCGTGGATCCATATGTGGTTTGTGAGAAGAACACACATACAATGACTCTAGTAGATCCATATGTGGTTTGTGAAAAGAATAGACATGCAATGACTCTGGTTGATCCATATGTGTTTTAGGAAAAGAACACACATGCAATGACTCGGTGGATCCATATGTGGTTTGTGACAAGAAAACACATGCAATGACTCTGGATCCATGTGTGTTTTAGGAAAAGAACACGCATTCAATGACTCTGGTGGATCCATATGTGGTTTGTGAAAAGAACACACATTCAATGACATTGGTGGGTCAGGGTGGTTTGTGAAAATCACACACATGCAATAACTCTAGTTGTGGTTTATGAAAAGAACATACGTCCAATGACTCTAGCTGTGGTTTATGAAAAGAACACACATGCAATGACTCTGGTGGATCCATGTGTGGTTTGTGAAAATAACACACATGCAATGACTCTAGTGGATCCATATGTGGTTTGTGAAAGGAACAGACATGCAATGACTCTGGTGGATCCATATGTGTTTTAGGAAAAGAACACACATGCAATGACTCTGGTGGATCCATATGTGGTTTGTGAAAAGAACACACATGCAATGACTCTAGCTGTGGTTTATGAATAGAACACACATTCAATGACTCTGGTGGATCCATGTGTGGTTTGTGAAAATAACACACATGCAATGACTCTAGTGGATCCAAATGTGGTTTGTGAAAGGAACAGACATGCAATGACTCTGGTGGATCCATATGTGTTTTAGGAAAAGAACACACATGCAATGACTCTGGTGGATCCATATGTGGTTTGTGAAAAGAACACACATGCAATGACTCTAGCTGTGGTTTATGAAAAGAACACACAACCAATGAATCTAGCTATGGTTTATAAAAAGAACACACATGCAATGACTATGGTGGATTCATATGTGGTTTGTGAAAATAACACTAATGCAATGACTCTAGTGGATCCATATGTGGTTTGTGAAAAGAAATAACATGCAAAGACTCTAGTGGATCCATATGTGTTTTAGGAAAAGAACACACGTGCAATGACTCTGGTGGATCCATATGTGGTTTGTGAAAATAACACACATGCAAATGAATCTATTGAATCCATGTGTTTTAGAAAAAGAGCAGACATCAATGACTCTGGTGGATCCATATGTGGTTTATGAAAAGAACAGACATGCAATTACTCTGGTGGTTCCATATGTTGTTTGTGAAAAGAGCACACATGCAATCACTCTAGCTGTGGTTTATGAAAAGAACAGACATCCAATGACTATAGCTGTGGTTTATGAAAAGAACACACATGAAATAACTCCGGTGGATCCATATGTGGTTTGTGAAAAGAACACACATGAAATGACTATAGTGGATCCATATGTGGTTTGTGAAAAGAACAGACATGCAATGACTCTAGTGGATCCATATGTGGTTTGTGAAAAGAACAAACATGCAATGACTCTGATGGATCCATATGTGGTTTGTGAAAAGAACACAAATGAAGTGACACTAGCTATGGTTTTATGAAACGAACACACATCCAATGACTCTAGCTGTGATTTATGAAAAGAACACACATTTCAATGACACTAGGGGATCCATATGTGGTTTGTGACAAGAACATACATGCAAATGACTCTAGTGGATCCATGTGGTTTATGAAAAGAATAGACATGCAATGACTCTGGTGGATCCATATGTGTTTTAGGAAAAGAAAAGATAGGCAATGACTCTGGTCGATCCATATGTGGTTTATGAAAAGAACACACATGCAATGACTCTAGTTGTGGTTTATGAAAAGAACACGCATCCAATGACTCTAGGTGTGGTTTATGAAAAGAACAAACATGCAATGACGCTGGTGGATCCATATGTGTTTTAGGAAAAGAACACATGCAACGACTCTGGTGGATCCATATGTGGTTTGTGAAAAGAACACACATGCAATGACTCTAGTTGTGGTTTATGAAAAGAACACACATCGAATGACTCTAGATGTGGTTTATGAAAAGAACACATATGCAATGACTCTCGTGGATCTATATGTGGTTTGTGAGAAGAACACACATGCAATCACTCTAGTAGATCCATATGTGGTTTGTGAAAAGAATAGATATGCAATGACTCTGGTTGATCCATATGTGTTTTAGGAAAAGAACACACATGCAGTGACTCTGGTGGAACCATATGTGGTTTGTGAAAAGAACACACATGCAATAACTTTGGTGGATCCATATGTGTTTTAGGAAAAAAGAACACACATGAAATGACTCCGGTGGATCCATATGTGGTTTGTGAAAAGAACACACATGAAATGACTCTAGTGGATCCATATGTGGTTTGTGAAAAGAACAGACATGCAATGACTCTAGTGGATCCATATGTGGTTTGTGAAAAGAACAAACATGCAATGACTCTGGTGGATCCATATGTGGTTTGTGAAAAGAACACACATGAAGTGACACTAGCTATGGTTTTATGAAACGAACACACATCCAATGACTCTAGCTGCGGTTTATGAAAAGAACACACATTTCAATGACACTAGGGGATCCATATGTGGTTTGTGACAAGAACATACATGCAAATGACTCTAGTGGATCCATGTGGTTTATGAAAAGAATAGACATGCAATGACTCTGGTGGATCCATATGTGTTTTAGGAAAAGAAAAGATAGGCAATGACTCTGGTGGATCCATATGTGGTTTATGAAAAGAACACACATGCAATGACTCTAGCTGTGGTTTATGAAAAGAACACGCATCCAATGACTCTAGTTGTGGTTTATGAAAAGAACACACATGCAATGACTCTCGTGGATCCATATGTGGTTTGTGAGAAGAACACACATACAATGACTCTAGTAGATCCATATGTGGTTTGTGAAAAGAATAGACATGCAATGACTCTGGTTGATCCATATGTGTTTTAGGAAAAGAACACACATGCAATGACTCTGGTGGATCCATATGTGGTTTGTGAAAAGAACACACATGCAATAACTTTGGTGGATCCATATGTGTTTTAGGAAAAAAGAACACACATGAAATGACTCCGGTGGATCCATATGTGGTTTGTGAAAAGAACACGCATGAAATGACTATAGTGGATCCATATGTGGTTTGTGAAAAGAACAGACATGCAATGACTCTAGTGGATCCATATGTGGTTTGTGAAAAGAAAAAACATGCAATGACTCTGGTGGATCCATATGTGGTTTGTGAAAAGAACACACATGAAGTGACATTAGCTATGGTATTATGAAACGAACACACATCCAATGACTCTAGATGTGGTTTATGAAAAGAACACACATTTCAGTGACACTAGGGGATCCATATGTGGTTTGTGACAAGAACATACATGCAAATGACTCTAGTGGATCCATGTGGTTTATGAAAAGAATAGACATGCAATGACTCTGGTGGATCCATATGTGTTTTAGGAAAAGAAAAGATAGGCAATGACTCTGTTGGATCCATATGTGGTTTATGAAAAGAACACACATGCAATGACTCTAGATGTGGTTTATGAAAAGAACACGCATCCAATGACTCTAGTTGTGGTTTATGAAAAGAACACACATGCAATGACTCTCATGGATCCATATGTGGTTTGTGAGAAGAACACACATACAATGACTCTAGTAGATCCATATGTGGTTTGTGAAAAGAATAGACATGCAATGACTCTGGTTGATCCATATGTGTTTTAGGAAAAGAACACACATGCAATGACTCTGGTGGATCCATATGTGGTTTGTGACAAGAACACACATGCAATGACTCTGGTGGATCCATGTGTGTTTTAGGAAAAGAACACGCATTCAATGACTCTGGTGGATCCATATGTGGTTTGTGAAAAGAACACACATTCAATGACATTGGTGGGTCAGGGTGGTTTGTGAAAATCACACACATGCAATAACTCTAGTTGTGGTTTATGAAAAGAACATACGTCCAATGACTCTAGCTGTGGTTTATGAAAAGAACACACATGCAATGACTCTGGTGGATCCATGTGTGGTTTGTGAAAATAACACACCTGCAATGACTCTAGTGGATCCATATGTGGTTTGTGAAAGGAACAGACATGCAATGACTCTGGTGGATCCATATGTGTTTTAGGAAAAGAACACACATGCAATGACTCTGGTGGATCCATATGTGGTTTGTGAAAAGAACACACATGCAATGACTCTAGCTGTGGTTTATAAATAGAACACACATTCAATGACTCGGGTGTATCAATGTGTGGTTTGTGAAAATAACACACATGCAATGACTCAAGAGGATCCAAATGTGGTTTGTGAAAGGAACACACATGCAATGACTCTGGTGGATCCATATGTGTTTTATGAAAAGAACACACATGCAATGACTCTGGTGGATCCATATGTGGTTTGTGAAAAGAACACACATGCAATGACTCTAGCTGTGGTTTATGAAAAGAACACACAACCAATGACTCTAGCTATGGTTTATAAAAAGAACACACATGCAATGACTATGGTGGATTCATATGTGGTTTGTGAAAATAACACTAATGCAATGACTCTAGTGGATCCATATGTGGTTTGTGAAAAGAAATAACATGCAAAGACTCTAGTGGATCCATATGTGTTTTAGGAAAAGAACACACATGCAATGACTCTGGTGGATCCATATGTGGTTTGTGAAAATAACACACATGCAAATGAATCTATTGAATCCATGTGTTTTAGAAAAAGAGCAGACATCAATGACTCTGGTGGATCCATATGTGGTTTATGAAAAGAACAGACATGCAATTACTCTGGTGGTTCCATATGTTGTTTGTGAAAAGAGCACACATGCAATCACTCTAGCTGTGGTTTATGAAAAGAACAGACATCCAATGACTATAGCTGTGGTTTATGAAAAGAACACACATGAAATAACTCCGGTGGATCCATATGTGTTTTGTGAAAAGAACACACATGAAATGACTATAGTGGATCCATATGTGGTTTGTGAAAAGAACAGACATGCAATGACTCTAGTGGATCCATATGTGGTTTGTGAAAAGAACAAACATGCAATGACTCTGATGGATCCATATGTGGTTTGTGAAAAGAACACACATGAAGTGACACTAGCTATGGTTTTATGAAACGAACACACATCCAATGACTCTAGCTTTGGTTTATGAAAAGAACACACATTTCAATGACACTAGGGGATCCATATGTGGTTTGTGACAAGAACATACATGCAAATGACTCTAGTGGATCCATGTGGTTTATGAAAAGAATAGACATGCAATGACTCTGGTGGATCCATATGTGTTTTAGGAAAAGAAAAGATAGGCAATGACTCTGGTCGATCCATATGTGGTTTATGAAAAGAACACACATGCAATGACTCTAGTTGTGGTTTATGAAAAGAACACGCATCCAATGACTCTAGGTGTGGTTTATGAAAAGAACAAACATGCAATGACTCTGGTGGATCCATATGTGTTTTAGGAAAAGAACACATGCAACGACTCTGGTGGATCCATATGTGGTTTGTGAAAAGAACACACATGCAATGACTCTAGTTGTGGTTTATGAAAAGAACACACATCGAATGACTCTAGATGTGGTTTATGAAAAGAACACACATGCAATGACTCTCGTGGATCTATATGTGGTTTGTGAGAAGAACACACATGCAATCACTCTAGTAGATCCATATGTGGTTTGTGAAAAGAATAGATATGCAATGACTCTGGTTGATCCATATGTGTTTTAGGAAAAGAACACACATGCAGTGACTCTGGTGGAACCATATGTGGTTTGTGAAAAGAACACACATGCAATAACTTTGGTGGATCCATATGTGTTTTAGGAAAAAAGAACACACATGAAATGACTCCGGTGGATCCATATGTGGTTTGTGAAAAGAACACACATGAAATGACTCTAGTGGATCCATATGTGGTTTGTGAAAAGAACAGACATGCAATGACTCTAGTGGATCCATATGTGGTTTGTGAAAAGAACAAACATGCAATGACTCTGGTGGATCCATATGTGGTTTGTGAAAAGAACACACATGAAGTGACACTAGCTATGGTTTTATGAAACGAACACACATCCAATGACTCTAGCTGTGGTTTATGAAAAGAACACACATTTCAATGACACTAGGGGATCCATATGTGGTTTGTGACAAGAACATACATGCAAATGACTCTAGTGGATCCATGTGGTTTATGAAAAGAATAGACATGCAATGACTCTGGTGGATCCATATGTGTTTTAGGAAAAGAAAAGATAGGCAATGACTCTGGTGGATCCATATGTGGTTTATGAAAAGAACACACATGCAATGACTCTAGCTGTGGTTTATGAAAAGAACACGCATCCAATGACTCTAATTGTGGTTTATGAAAAGAACACACATGCAATGACTCTCGTGGATCCATATGTGGTTTGTGAGAAGAACACACATACAATGACTCTAGTAGATCCATATGTGGTTTGTGAAAAGAATAGACATGCAATGACTCTGGTTGATCCATATGTGTTTTAGGAAAAGAACACACATGCAATGACTCTGGTGGATCCATATGTGGTTTGTGACAAGAACACACATGCAATGACTCTGGTGGATCCATGTGTGTTTTAGGAAAAGAACACGCATTCAATGACTCTGGTGGATCCATATGTGGTTTGTGAAAAGAACACACATTCAATGACATTGGTGGGTCAGGGTGGTTTGTGAAAATCACACACATGCAATAACTCTAGTTGTGGTTTATGAAAAGAACATACATCCAATGACTCTAGCTGTGGTTTATGAAAAGAACACACATGCAATGACTATGGTGGATCCATGTGTGGTTTGTGAAAATAACACACATGCAATGACTCTAGTGGATCCATATGTGGTTTGTGAAAGGAACAGACATGCAATGACTCTGGTGGATCCATATGTGTTTTAGGAAAAGAACACACATGCAATGACTCTGGTGGATCCATATGTGGTTTGTGAAAAGAACACACATGCAATGACTCTAGCTGTGGTTTATGAATAGAACACACATTCAATGACTCTGGTGGATCCATGTGTGGTTTGTGAAAATAACACACATGCAATGACTCTAGTGGATCCAAATGTGGTTTGTGAAAGGAACAGACATGCAATGACTCTGGTGGATCCATATGTGTTTTAGGAAAAGAACACACATGCAATGACTCTGGTGGATCCATATGTGGTTTGTGAAAAGAACACACATGCAATGACTCTAGCTGTGGTTTATGAAAAGAACACACATCCAATGACTCTAGCTATGGTTTATAAAAAGAACACACATGCAATGACTCTGGTGGATTGATATGTGGTTTGTGAAAATAACACTAATGCAATGACTCTAGTGGATCCATATGTGGTTTGTGAAAAGAAATAACATGCAAAGACTCTAGTGGATCCATATGTGTTTTAGGAAAAGAACACACATGCAATGACTCTGGTGGATCCATATGTGGTTTGTGAAAATAACACACATGCAAATGAATCTATTGAATCCATGTGTTTTAGAAAAAGAGCAGACATCAATGACTCTGGTGGATCCATATGTGGTTTATGAAAAGAACAGACATGCAATTACTCTGGTGGTTCCATATGTTGTTTGTGAAAAGAGCACACATGCAATCACTCTAGCTGTGGTTTATGAAAAGAACAGTCATCCAATGACTATAGCTGTGGTTTATGAAAAGAACACACATGCAATGACTCTTGTGGATCCATATGTAGTTTGTGAAAAGAAAAAACATGCAAAGACTCTAGTGTATCCATATGTCCTTTGTGAAAATAATAGACATGCAATGACTCTGGTGGATCCATATGTGT
This sequence comes from Avena insularis, assembly GCA_023614405.1. Classification (NCBI taxonomy): domain Eukaryota; kingdom Viridiplantae; phylum Streptophyta; class Magnoliopsida; order Poales; family Poaceae; genus Avena; species Avena insularis. The sequence continues at coordinate 241,615,889 of CM042688.1, read as the reverse complement.
TTTAGGAAAATAGCACACATGCAATGACGGTGGTGGATCCATGTGTGGTTTGTGAAAAGAACATACATGAAGTGACTCTAGCTATGGTTTATGAAACGAACACACATCCAATGATTCTAGCTGTGGTTTATGAAAAGAACACACATTTCAATGACACTAGGGGATCCATATGTGGTTTGTGAAAAGAACATAGATGCAAATGACTCTAGTGGATCCATGTGGTTTATGAAAAGAACAGATATGCAATGACTCTGGTGGATCCATATGTGTTTTAGGAAAAGAACACATGCAACGACTCTGGTGGATCCATATGTGGTTTGTGAAAAGAACACACATGCAATGACTCTAGTTGTGGTTTATGAAAAGAACACACATCGAATGACTCTAGATGTGGTTTATGAAAAGAACACACATGCAATGACTCTCGTGGATCTATATGTGGTTTGTGAGAAGAACACACATGCAATCACTCTAGTAGATCCATATGTGGTTTGTGAAAAGAATAGATATGCAATGACTCTGGTTGATCCATATGTGTTTTAGGAAAAGAACACACATGCAGTGACTCTGGTGGAACCATATGTGGTTTGTGAAAAGAACACACATGCAATAACTTTGGTGGATCCATATGTGTTTTAGGAAAAAAGAACACACATGAAATGACTCCGGTCGATCCATATGTGGTTTGTGAAAAGAACACACATGAAATGACTCTAGTGGATCCATATGTGGTTTGTGAAAAGAACAGACATGCAATGACTCTAGTGGATCCATATGTGGTTTGTGAAAAGAACAAACATGCAATGACTCTGGTGGATCCATATGTGGTTTGTGAAAAGAACACACATGAAGTGACACTAGCTATGGTTTTATGAAACGAACACACATCCAATTACTCTAGCTGTGGTTTATGAAAAGAACACACATTTCAATGACACTAGGGGATCCATATGTGGTTTGTGACAAGAACATACATGCAAATGACTCTAGTGGATCCATGTGGTTTATGAAAAGAATAGACATGCAATGACTCTGGTGGATCCATATGTGTTTTAGGAAAAGAAAAGATAGGCAATGACTCTGGTGGATCCATATGTGGTTTATGAAAAGAACACACATGCAATGACTCTAGCTGTGGTTTATGAAAAGAACACTCATCCAATGACTCTAGTTGTGGTTTATGAAAAGAACACACATGCAATGACTCTCGTGGATCCATATGTGGTTTGTGAGAAGAACACACATACAATGACTCTAGTAGATCCATATGTGGTTTGTGAAAAGAATAGACATGCAATGACTCTGGTTGATCCATATGTGTTTTAGGAAAAGAACACACATGCAATGACTCTGGTGGATCCATATGTGGTTTGTGACAAGAACACACATGCAATGACTCTGGTGGATCCATGTGTGTTTTAGGAAAAGAACACGCATTCAATGACTCTGGTGGATCCATATGTGGTTTGTGAAAAGAACACACATTCAATGACATTGGTGGGTCAGGGTGGTTTGTGAAAATCACACACATGCAATAACTCTAGTTGTGGTTTATGAAAAGAACATACATCCAATGACTCTAGCTGTGGTTTATGAAAAGAACACACATGCAATGACTCTGGTGGATCCATGTGTGGTTTGTGAAAATAACACACATGCAATGACTCTAGTGGATACATATGTGGTTTGTGAAAGGAACAGACATGCAATGACTCTGGTGGATCCATATGTGTTTTAGGAAAAGAACACACATGCAATGACTCTGGTGGATCCATATGTGGTTTGTGAAAAGAACACACATGCAATGACTCTAGCTGTGGTTTATGAATAGAACACACATTCAATGACTCTGGTGGATCCATGTGTGGTTTGTGAAAATAACACACATGCAATGACTCTAGTGGATCAAAATGTGGTTTGTGAAAGGAACAGACATGCAATGACTCTTGTGGATCCATATGTGTTTTAGGAAAAGAACACACATGCAATGACTCTGGTGGATCCATATGTGGTTTGTGAAAAGAACACACATGCAATGACTCTAGCTGTGGTTTATGAAAAGAACACACATCCAATGACTCTAGCTATGGTTTATAAAAAGAACACACATGCAATGACTCTGGTGGATTCATATGTGGTTTGTGAAAATAACACTAATGCAATGACTCTAGTGGATCCATATGTGGTTTGTGAAAAGAAATAACATGCAAAGACTCTAGTGGATCCATATGTGTTTTAGGAAAAGAACACACATGCAATGACTCTGGTGGATCCATATGTGGTTTGTGAAAATAACACACATGCAAATGAATCTATTGAATCCATGTGTTTTAGAAAAGAAGACATCAATGACTCTGGTGGATCCATATGTGGTTTATGAAAAGAACAGACATGCAATTACTCTGGTGGTTCCATATGTTGTTTGTGAAAAGAGCACACATGCAATCACTCTAGCTGTGGTTTATGAAAAGAACAGACATCCAATGACTATAGCTGTGGTTTATGAAAAGAACACACATGCAATGACTCTTGTGGATCCATATGTAGTTTGTGAAAAGAAAAAACATGCAAAGACTCTAGTGTATCCATATGTCCTTTGTGAAAATAATAGACATGCAATGACTCTGGTGGATCCATATGTGTTTTAGGAAAATAGCACACATGCAATGACGCTGGTGGATCGATGTGTGGTTCGTGAAAAGAACATACATGAAGTGACTCTAGCTATGGTTTATGAAACGAACACACATCCAATGATTCTAGCTGTGGTTTATGAAAAGAACACACATTTCAATGACACTAGGGGATCCATATGTGGTTTGTGAAAAGAACATAGATGCAAATGACTCTAGTGGATCCATGTGGTTTATGAAAAGAACAGATATGCAATGACTCTGGTGGATCCATATGTGTTTTAGGAAAAGAACACATGCAACGACTCTGGTGGATCCATATGTGGTTTGTGAAAAGAACACACATGCAATGACTCTAGTTGTGGTTTATGAAAAGAACACACATCGAATGACTCTAGATGTGGTTTATGAAAAGAACACACATGCAATGACTCTCGTGGATCTATATGTGGTTTGTGAGAAGAACACACATGCAATCACTCTAGTAGATCCATATGTGGTTTGTGAAAAGAATAGATATGCAATGACTCTGGTTGATCCATATGTGTTTTAGGAAAAGAACACACATGCAATGACTCTGGTGGAACCATATGTGGTTTGTGAAAATAACACACATGCAATAACTTTGGTGGATCCATATGTGTTTTAGGAAAAAAGAACACACATGAAATGACTCCGGTGGATCCATATGTGGTTTGTGAAAAGAACACACATGAAATGACTCTGGTTGATCCATATGTGTTTTAGTAAAAGAACACACATGCAATGACTCTGGTGGATCCATATGTGGTTTGTGAAAAGAACACACATGCAATGACTCTGGTGGATCCATATGTGGTTTGTGAAAAGAACACACATGAAGTGACACTAGCTATGGTTTTATGAAACGAACACACATCCAATGACTCTAGCTGTGGTTTATGAAAAGAACACACATTTCAATGACACTAGGGGATCCATATGTGGTTTGTGACAAGAACATACATGCAAATGACTCTAGTGGATCCATGTGGTTTATGAAAAGAATAGACATGCAATGACTCTGGTGGATCCATATGTGTTTTCGGAAAAGAAAAGATAGGCAATGACTCTGGTGGATCCATATGTGGTTTATGAAAAGAACACACATGCAATGACTCTAGCTGTGGTTTATGAAAAGAACACACATCCAATGACTCTAGTTGTGGTTTATGAAAAGAACACACATGCAATGACTCTCGTGGATCCATATGTGGTTTGTGAGAAGAACACACATACAATGACTCTAGTAGATCCATATGTGGTTTGTGAAAAGAATAGACATGCAATGACTCTGGTTGATCTATATGTGTTTTAGGAAAAGAACACACATGCAATGACTCTGGTGGATCCATATGTGGTTTGTGACAAGAACACACATGCAATGACTCTGGTGGATCCATGTGTGTTTTAGGAAAAGAACACGCATTCAATGACTCTGGTGGATCCATATGTGGTTTGTGAAAAGAACACACATTCAATGACATTGGTGGGTCAGGGTGGTTTGTGAAAATCACACACATGCAATAACTCTAGTTGTGGTTTATGAAAAGAACATACATCCAATGACTCTAGCTGTGGTTTATGAAAAGAACACACATGCAATGACTCTGGTGGATCCATGTGTGGTTTGTGAAAATAACACACATGCAATGACTCTAGTGGATCCATATGTGGTTTGTGAAAGGAACAGACATGCAATGACTCTGGTGGATCCATATGTGTTTTAGGAAAAGAACACACATGCAATGACTCTGGTGGATCCATATGTGGTTTGTGAAAAGAACACACATGCAATGACTCTAGTTATGTTTTATGAAAAGAACACACATCTAATGACTCTAGCTGTGGTTTATAAAAAGAACACACATGCAATGACTCTGGTGGATTCATATGTGGTTTGTGAAAATAACACTAATGCAATGACTCTAGTGGATACATATGTGGTTTGTGAAAACATCAAACATGCAATGACTCTAGTGGATCCATCTGTGTTTTAGGAAAAGAACACACATGCAATGACTCTGGTGGATCCATATGTGTTTTACGAAAAGAACACACATGCAATGACTCTAGTGTATCCATATGTGCTTTGTGAAAAGAACAGACATGAAATGACTCTGGTGGATCCATATGTGTTTTAGGAAAATAAGACACATGCAATGACGCAGGTGGATTCATATGTGGTTTGTGAAAGGAACATACATGAAGTGACTCTAGCTATGGTTTATGAAACGAACACACATCCAATGACTCTAGCTATGGTTTATGAAAAGAACACACATTTCAATGGCACTAGGAGATCCATATGTGGTTTGTGAAAAGAACATACATGCAAATGACTCTAGTGGATCCATGTGGTTTATGAAAAGAACAGATATGCAATGACACTGGTGGATCCATATGTGTTTTAGGAAAACAACACACAGGCAATGACTCTGGTGGACACATATGTGGTTTGTGAAAAAGAACAAACATGCAATGACTCTAGCTGTGGTTTATGAAAAGAACACGCGTCGAATGACTCTAGCTGTGGTTCATGAAAAGAACACACATGTAATGACTCTCGGGGATCCATATGTGGTTTGTGAGAAGAACACACATGCAATGACTCTACTAGATCCATATGTGGTTTGTGAAAGGAATAGATATGAAATGACTCTGGTTGATCCATATGTGTTTTAGGAAAAGAACACACATGCAATGACTCTGGTGGATCCATATGTGGTTTGTGAAAAGAACACACATGCAATAACTTTGGTGGATCCATATGTTTTTTAGGAAAAAAGAACACACATGAAATGACTCCGGTGGATCCATATGTGGTTTGTATAAAGAACACACATGCAATGACTCTAGTGGATCCATATGTGGTTTGTGAAAAGAACAGACATGCAATGACTCTAGTGGATCCATATGTAGTTTCTGAAAAGAACAGACATGCAATGACTCTAGTGGATCCATATGTGGTTTGTGAAAAGAACACACATGCAATGACTCTAGTGGATCCATATGTGGTTTGTGAAAAGAACAGACATGCAATGACTCTGGTGGATCCATATGTGGTCTGTGAAAAGAACACACATGAAGTGGCACTAGCTATGGTTTATGAAACGAACACACATCTAATGACTCTAGCTGTGGTTTATGAAAAGAACACACATTTCAATGACACTAGGGGATCCATATGTGGTTTGTGAAAAGAGCATACATGCAAATGACTCTAGTGGATCTATGTGCTTTATGAAAAGAATTGACATGCAATGACTCTGGTCGATCCATATGTGTTTTAGGAAAATAAAAGATAGGCAATGACTCTGGTGGATCCATATGTGGTTTGTGAAAAGAACACACATGCAATGACTCTAGCTGTGGTTTATGAAAAGAACACGCATCCAATGACTCTAGTTGTGGTTTATGAAAAGAACACACATGCAATGACTCTCGTGGATCCATATGTGGTTTGTGAGAAGAACACACATGCAATGACTCTAGTAGATCCATATGTGGTTTGTGAAAAGAATAGACATTTAATGACTCTGGTTGATCCATATGTGTTTTAGGAAAAGAACACACATGCAATGACTCTAGTGGATCCATATGTGGTTTGTGAAAAGAACACACATGCAATGACTCTGGTGGATCCATGAGTGTTTTAGGAAATGAACACGCATTCAATGACTCTGGTGGATCCATATGTGGTTTGTGAAAAGAACACACATTCAATGACACTGGTGGGTCAGGGTGGTTTGTGAAAATCACACACATGCAATAACTCTAGTTGTGGTTTATGAAAAGAACATACATCCAATGACTCTAGTTGTGGTTTCTGAAAAGAACACACATGCAATGACTCTAGTGGATCCATGTGTGGTTTGTGAAAATAAAACACATGCAATGACTCTAGTGGATCCACATGTGGTTTGTGAAAGGAACAGACATGCAATGACTCTGGTGGATCCATATGTGTTTTAGGAAAAGAACACACATGCAATGACTCTGGTGGATCCATATGTGGTTTGTGAAAAGAACACACATGCAATGACTCTAGCTGTGGTTTATGAAAAGAACACACATCTAATGACTCTAGCTGTGGTTTATAAAAAGAACACACATGCAATGACTCTGGTGGATTCATATGTGGTTTGTGAAAATAACACTAATGCAATGACTCTAGTGGATCCATATGTGGTTTGTGAAAACAACAAACATGCAATGACTCTAGTGGATCCATCTGTGTTTTAGGAAAAGAACACACATGCAATGACTCTGGTGGATCCATATGTAGTTTGTGAAAATAACACACATGCAAATGACTCTATTGAATCCATGTGTTTTATAAAAAGAGCAGACATGCAATGACTGTGGATCCATATGTGGTTTATGAAAAGAATGTACATGCAATTACTCTGGTGGTTCCAAATGTGGTTTGTGAAAAGAGCACACATGAAATGACTCTAGCTGTGGTTTATGAAAAGAACACACATCCAATGACTATAGCTGTGGTTTATGACAAGAACACACATGCAACGACTCTGCTGGATCCATATGTAGTTTGTGAAAAGAACACACATGCAATGACTCTAGTGTATCCATATGTGCTTTGTGAAAAGAAGAGACATGAAATGACTCTGGTGGATCCATATGTGTTTTAGGAAAATAAGACACATGCAATGACGCAGGTGGATCCATATGTGGTTTGTGAAAGGAACATTCATGAAGTGACTCTAGCTATGGTTTATGAAACGAACACACATCTAATGACTCTAGCTGTGGTTTATGAAAAGAACACACATTTCAATGACACTAGGGGATCCATATGTGGTTTGTGAAAAGAACATACATGCAAATGACTCTAGTGGATCCATGTGGTTTATGAAAAGAACAGATATGCAATAACACTGGTGGATCCATATGTGTTTTCGGAAAAGAACACAGGCAATGACTCTGGTGGATCCATATGTGGTTTGTCAAAAGAACACACATGCAAGACTCTAGCTGTGGTTTATGAAAAGAACACACGTCGAATGACTCTAGCTGTGGTGCATGAAAAGAACACACATGTAATGACTCTCGTGGATCCATATGTGGTTTGTGAGAAGAACACACATGCAATGACTCTAGTAGATCCATATGTGGTTTGTGAAAAGAATAGATATGCAATGACTCTGGTTGATCCATATGTGTTTTACGAAAAGAACACACATGCAATGACTCTGGTGGATCCATATGTGGTTTGTGAAAAGAACACACATGCAATAACTTTGGTGGATCCATATGTTCTTTAGGAGAAAAGAACACACATGAAATGACTCCGGTGGATCCATATGTGGTTTGTGAAAAGAACACACGTGCAATGATTCTAGTGGATCCATATGTGGTTTGTGAAAAGAACACAAATGCAATGACACTAGGGGATCTACATGTGGTCTGTGAAAAGAACACACATGCAATGACTCTGGTGGATCCGTATGTCATTTATGAAAAGAACACACATTTCAATGACACTAGGGATTCCATATTTGGTTTGTTAAAAGAACACACATGCAATTGACTCTAGTGGATCCATGTGGCTTATGAAAAGAACAAACATACAATTACTCTGGTGGATCCATATGTATTTTAGGAGAATAACACACATGCAATGACTCTGGTGGATCCATATGTGGTTTGTGAAAAGAACACACATGCAAATGACTCTAGTTGTGGTTTATGAAAAGAACACACATGCAATGACTCTCGTTGTGGTTTATGAAAAGAACACACATGCAATGACTCTCGTGGATCCATATGTGGTTTGTGAGAAGAACACACATACAATGACTCTAGTAGATCCATATGTGGTTTGTGAAAAGAATAGACATGCAATGACTCTGGTTGATCTATATGTGTTTTAGGAAAAGAACACACATGCAATGACTCTGGTGGATCCATATGTGGTTTGTGACAAGAACACACATGCAATGACTCTGGTGGATCCATGTGTGTTTTAGGAAAAGAACACGCATTCAATGACTCTGGTGGATCCATATGTGGTTTGTGAAAAGAACACACATTCAATGACATTGGTGGGTCAGGGTGGTTTGTGAAAATCACACACATGCAATAACTCTAGTTGTGGTTTATGAAAAGAACATACATCCAATGACTCTAGCTGTGGTTTATGAAAAGAACACACATGCAATGACTCTGGTGGATCCATGTGTGGTTTGTGAAAATAACACACATGCAATGACTCTAGTGGATCCATATGTGGTTTGTGAAAGGAACAGACATGCAATGACTCTGGTGGATCCATATGTGTTTTAGGAAAAGAACACACATGCAATGACTCTGGTGGATCCATATGTGGTTTGTGAAAAGAACACACATGCAATGACTCTAGCTATGTTTTATGAAAAGAACACACATCTAATGACTCTAGCTGTGGTTTATAAAAAGAACACACATGCAATGACTCTGGTGGATTCATATGTGGTTTGTGAAAATAACACTAATGCAATGACTCTAGTGGATACATATGTGGTTTGTGAAAACATCAAACATGCAATGACTCTAGTGGATCCATCTGTGTTTTAGGAAAAGAACACACATGCAATGACTCTGGTGGATCCATATGTGGTTTGTGAAAATAACACACATGCAAATGACTCTATTGAATCCATGTGTTTTATAAAAAGAGCAGACATGCAATGACTCTGGTGGATCCATATGTGGTTTATGAAAAGAACAGACATGCAATTACTCTGGTGGTTCCATGTGTGGTTTGTGAAAAACAGCACAAATGCAATGACTCTAGCTGTGGTTTATGAAAAGAACACACATCCAATGACTATAGCTGTGGTTTATGAAAAGAACACACATGTAACGACTCTGGTGGATCCTTGTGTAGTTTGTGAAAAGAACACACATGCAATGACTCTAGTGTATCCATATGTGCTTTGTGAAAAGAACAGACATGAAATGACTCTGGTGGATCCATATGTGTTTTAGGAAAATAAGACACATGCAATGACGCAGGTGGATTCATATGTGGTTTGTGAAAGGAACATACATGAAGTGACTCTAGCTATGGTTTATGAAACGAACACACATCCAATGACTCTAGCTATGGTTTATGAAAAGAACACACATTTCAATGGCACTAGGAGATCCATATGTGGTTTGTGAAAAGAACATACATGCAAATGACTCTAGTGGATCCATGTGGTTTATGAAAAGAACAGATATGCAATGACACTGGTGGATCCATATGTGTTTTAGGAAAACAACACACAGGCAATGACTCTGGTGGACACATATGTGGTTTGTGAAAAAGAACAAACATGCAATGACTCTAGCTGTGGTTTATGAAAAGAACACGCGTCGAATGACTCTAGCTGTGGTTCATGAAAAGAACACACATGTAATGACTCTCGGGGATCCATATGTGGTTTGTGAGAAGAACACACATGCAATGACTCTACTAGATCCATATGTGGTTTGTGAAAGGAATAGATATGAAATGACTCTGGTTGATCCATATGTGTTTTAGGAAAAGAACACACATGCAATGACTCTGGTGGATCCATATGTGGTTTGTGAAAAGAACACACATGCAATAACTTTGGTGGATCCATATGTTTTTTAGGAAAAAAGAACACACATGAAATGACTCCGGTGGATCCATATGTGGTTTGTATAAAGAACACACATGCAATGACTCTAGTGGATCCATATGTGGTTTGTGAAAAGAACAGACATGCAATGACTCTAGTGGATCCATATGTAGTTTCTGAAAAGAACAGACATGCAATGACTCTAGTGGATCCATATGTGGTTTCTGAAAAGAACACACATGCAATGACTCTAGTGGATCCATATGTGGTTTGTGAAAAGAACAGACATGCAATGACTCTGGTGGATCCATATGTGGTCTGTGAAAAGAACACACATGAAGTGGCACTAGCTATGGTTTATGAAACGAACACACATCTAATGACTCTAGCTGTGGTTTATGAAAAGAACACACATTTCAATGACACTAGGGGATCCATATGTGGTTTGTGAAAAGAGCATACATGCAAATGACTCTAGTGGATCTATGTGCTTTATGAAAAGAATTGACATGCAATGACTCTGGTCGATCCATATGTGTTTTAGGAAAATAAAAGATAGGCAATGACTCTGGTGGATCCATATGTGGTTTGTGAAAAGAACACACATGCAATGACTCTAGCTGTGGTTTATGAAAAGAACACGCATCCAATGACTCTAGTTGTGGTTTATGAAAAGAACACACATGCAATGACTCTCGTGGATCCATATGTGGTTTGTGAGAAGAACACACATGCAATGACTCTAGTAGATCCATATGTGGTTTGTGAAAAGAATAGACATTTAATGACTCTGGTTGATCCATATGTGTTTTAGGAAAAGAACACACATGCAATGACTCTAGTGGATCCATATGTGGTTTGTGAAAAGAACACACATGCAATGACTCTGGTGGATCCATGAGTGTTTTAGGAAATGAACACGCATTCAATGACTCTGGTGGATCCATATGTGGTTTGTGAAAAGAACACACATTCAATGACACTGGTGGGTCAGGGTGGTTTGTGAAAATCACACACATGCAATAACTCTAGTTGTGGTTTATGAAAAGAACATACATCCAATGACTCTAGTTGTGGTTTCTGAAAAGAACACACATGCAATGACTCTAGTGGATCCATGTGTGGTTTGTGAAAATAAAACACATGCAATGACTCTAGTGGATCCACATGTGGTTTGTGAAAGGAACAGACATGCAATGACTCTGGTTGATCCATATGTGTTTTAGGAAAAGAACACACATGCAATGACTCTGGTGGATCCATATGTGGTTTGTGAAAAGAACACACATGCAATGACTCTAGCTGTGGTTCATGAAAAGAACACACATCTAATGACTCTAGCTGTGGTTTATAAAAAGAACACACATGCAATGACTCTGGTGGATTCATATGTGGTTTGTGAAAATAACACTAATGCAATGACTCTAGTGGATCCATATGTGGTTTGTGAAAACAACAAACATGCAATGACTCTAGTGGATCCATCTGTGTTTTAGGAAAAGAACACACATGCAATGACTCTGGTGGATCCATATGTAGTTTGTGAAAATAACACACATGCAAATGACTCTATTGAATCCATGTGTTTTATAAAAAGAGCAGACATGCAATGACTCTGGTGGATCCATATGTGGTTTATGAAAAGAACAGACATGCAATTACTCTGGTGGTTCCAAATGTGGTTTGTGAAAAGAGCACACATGCAATGACTCTAGCTGTGGTTTATGAAAAGAACACACATCCAATGACTATAGCTGTGGTTTATGACAAGAACACACATGCAACGACTCTGCTGGATCCATATGTAGTTTGTGAAAAGAACACACATGCAATGACTCTAGTGTATCCATATGTGCTTTGTGAAAAGAAGAGACATGAAATGACTCTGGTGGATCCATATGTGTTTTAGGAAAATAAGACACATGCAATGACGCAGGTGGATCCATATGTGGTTTGTGAAAGGAACATTCATGAAGTGACTCTAGCTATGGTTTATGAAACGAACACACATCTAATGACTCTAGCTGTAGTTTATGAAAAGAACACACATTTCAATGACACTAGGGGATCCATATGTGGTTTGTGAAAAGAACATACATGCAAATGACTCTAGTGGATCCATGTGGTTTATGAAAAGAACAGATATGCAATAACACTGGTGGATCCATATGTGTTTTCGGAAAAGAACACAGGCAATGACTCTGGTGGATCCATATGTGGTTTGTCAAAAGAACACACATGCAAGACTCTAGCTGTGGTTTATGAAAAGAACACACGTCGAATGACTCTAGCTGTGGTGCATGAAAAGAACACACATGTAATGACTCTCGTGGATCCATATGTGGTTTGTGAGAAGAACACACATGCAATGACTCTAGTAGATCCATATGTGGTTTGTGAAAAGAATAGATATGCAATGACTCTGGTTGATCCATATGTGTTTTAGGAAAAGAACACACATGCAATGACTCTGGTGGATCCATATGTGGTTTGTGAAAAGAACACACATGCAATAACTTTGGTGGATCCATATGTTCTTTAGGAGAAAAGAACACACATGAAATGACTCCGGTGGATCCATATGTGGTTTGTGAAAAGAACACACGTGCAATGATTCTAGTGGATCCATATGTGGTTTGTGAAAAGAACACAAATGCAATGACACTAGGGGATCTACATGTGGTCTGTGATAAGAACACACATGCAATGACTCTGGTGGATCCGTATGTCATTTATGAAAAGAACACACATTTCAATGACACTAGGGGATCCATATTTGGTTTGTTAAAAGAACACACATGCAATTGACTCTAGTGGATCCATGTGGCTTATGAAAAGAACAAACATACAATGACTCTGGTGGATCCATATGTATTTTAGGAGAATAACACACATGCAATGACTCTGGTGGATCCATATGTGGTTTGTGAAAAGAACACACATGCAAATGACTCTAGTGGATCCATGTGGTTTATAAAACGATCAGACATGCAATGACTCTGGTGGATCCATATGTGGTTTATGAAAAGAACAGACATGCAATGACTCTAGTGGATCCATATGTGGTTTGTGAAAAGAACACACATGCAATGACTCTAGTTGTGGTTTATGAAAAGAACAAACACCCAATGACTCTAGCTGTGGTTTATGAAAAGAAAACACATGCAATGACTCTGGTGGATCCATATGTTGTTTATGAAAAGAACACACATGTAATGACTCTGGTGGATCCATATGTGGTTTATGAAAAGAACACACATGCAATGACTCTGGTGGATCCATATGTAGTTTGTGAAAAGAACACACATGCAATGACTCTAGTGTATCCATATGTGCTTTGTGAAAAGAACAGACATGAAATGACTTTGGTGGATCCATATGTGTTTTAGGAAAATAAGACACATGCAATGACGCAGGTGGATCCATATGTGGTTTGTGAAAGGAACATACATGCAGTGACTCTAGCTATGGTTTATGAAACGAACACACATCCAATGACTATAGCTGTGGTTTATGAAAAGAACACACATTTCAATGACACTAGAGGATCCATATGTGGTTTGTGAAAAGAACATACATGCAAATGACTCTAGTGGATCCATGTGGTTTATGAAAAGAACAGATATGCGATGACTCTGGTGGATCCATATGTGTTTTAGGAAAAGAACACACAGGCAATGACTCTGGTGGATCCATATGTGGTTTGTGAAAAGAACACACATGCAATGATTCTAGCTGTGGTTTATGAAAAGAACACACATCGAATGACTCTAGTTGTGGTTCATGAAAAGAACACACATGCAATGACTCTCGTGGATCCATATGTGGTTTGTGAGAAGAACACACATGCAATGACTCTAGTAGATCCATATGTGGTTTGTGAAAAGAATAGATATGCAATGACTCTGGTTGATCCATATGTGTTTTAGGAAAAGAACACACATGCAATGACTCTGGTGTTTCCATATGTGGTTTGTGAAAAGAACACACATGCAATAACTTTGGTGGATCCAGATGTTTTTTACGAAAAAAGAACACACATGAAATGACTCTAGTTGTGGTCCATGAAAAGAACACACATGCAATGACTCTCGTGGATCCATATGTGGTTTGTGAGAAGAACACACATGCAATGACTCTAGTAAATCCATATGTGGTTTGTGAAAAGAATAGATATGCAATGACTCTGGTTGATCCATATGTGTTTTAGGAAAAGAACGCACATGCAATGACACTGGTGGATCCATGTGTGGTCTTTGAAGAGAACACACATTTCAATGACACTAGTGGATCCTTATGTGGTATGTGAAAAGAACACACATGCAATGACTCCAGTTGTTGTTAGTAAAAAGAACACACATGCAATGACACTGGTGGACCCATGTGTGGTGTCTGAAGAGAACACACATGCAATGACTCTAGTTGTCGTTAATGAGAAGAACACACATTTCAATCACACTGGTGGATCCATATGTGGCATGTGAAAAGAATAGTCATGAAATGACTCCAGTTGTTGTAACAAAAAAAACACACAGGCAATGACACTTGTGGATCCATGTGTGGTCTCTGAAGAGAACACACATTTGGATGACACTGGTGGATCCATATGTGGTATGTGAACAGAACACACATGCAATGACTCTGGTTGTTGATAGTAAAAAGAGGAGACTTGCAATGACACTGGTGGATCCATGTGTGGTCTCTGAAGAGAACACACATTTCAATAACACTAGTGGATCCATATGTGGTATGTGAAAAGAACACACGTGCGATGACTCAAGTTGTTGTTAGTAAAAACAACACACTTGCAATGACACTGGTGGATCCATGTGTGGTCTTTGAAGAGAACACACATGCAATGATTCTAGTTGTGGTTAATGAGAACACACATTTCAATGACACTGGTGGATCCATATGTGGTATGTGAAAAGAATAGTCATGAAATGACTCCAGTTGTTGGTAGTAAAAAGAACACACATGCAATGACACTGGTGGATCCATGTGTGGTCTCTGAAGAGAACACACATGCAATGACACTGGTGGATCCATATGTGGTATGTGAAAAGAACACACATGCAATGACTCCAGTTGTTGTTAGTAAAAAGAACACACATGCAATGACACTGGTGGATCCATCTGTGGTCTCTAAAGAGAACACACATGCAATGACTCTAGTTGTTGTTAGTAAAAAGAACACACATACAATAACTCTGGTTGTTAGTAAAAATAGCACACATGCAATGACACTAGTGGATCCATGTGTGGTCTCTGAAGAGAACACACATTTCAATGACACTAGTGGATCCATATGTGGTATGTGAAAAGAACACACATGCAATGACTCCAGTTGTTAATAGTAAAAAGAACGCACATGCAATAACACTGGTGGATCCATGTGTGGTCTCTGAAGAGAACACACATGCAATGACACTGGTGGATCCATATGTGGTATGTGAAAAGAACACACATGAAATGACTCCAGTTGTTGTTAGTAAAAAGAACACACGTGCAATGACACTGGTGGATCCATGTGTGGTCTCTGAAGAGAACAAACATGCATTGACACTGGTGGATCCATATGTGGTATGTGAAAAGAACACACATTCAATGACTCTAGTTGTTGTTAGTAAACCGAACACACATGCAATGACACTGGTGGATCCATGTGTGGTCTCTGAAAAGAACACACATGCCATGACTCTAGCTGTGGTTAATGAATAGAACACACATTTCAATGAAACTGCTGGATCCATATGTGGTATGTGAAAAGAACACACATGCAATGACTCAAGTTGTTGTCAGTAAAAAGAACACACATGCAATGACACTGGTGGATACATGTGTGGTCTTTGAAGAGAACACACATGCAATGACTCTAGCTGTGGTTAATGAGAAGAACACACATTTCAATGACCCTGGTGGATCCATATGTGGTATGTGAAAAGAACACACATGCAATGACTCAAGTTGTTGTTAGTAAAAAGAACACTCATGCAATGACACTGGTGGATCTATGTATGGCCTCTGAAGAGAACACACATGCAATGACGCTACCTGTGGTTAATGAGAAGAACACACATTTCAATGACAATGGTGGATCCATATGTGGTATCTGAAAAGAATAGTCATGAAATGACTCAAGTTGTTGTTACTAAAAAGAACACACATGCAATGACACTGGTGGATCCATGTGTGGTCTCTGAACAGAACACACATGCAATGACACTTGTGGATCCATATGTGGTATGTGAAAAGAACACACATGCAATGACTCTAGTTGTTGTTAGTAAAAAGAACGCACATGCAATGACACTTGTGGATCCATATGTGGTATGTGAAAAGAACACACATGCAATGACTCTGGTTGTTGTTAGTAAAAAGAACACACATGCAATAACTCTGGTTGTTGTTAGTAAAAAGAGCACACATGCAATGATACTGGTGAATCCATGTGTGGTCTCTGAAGATAACACACATTTCAATGACACTGGTGGATCCATATGTGGTATGTGAAAAGAACACACATGCAATGACTCCAGTTGTTGTTAGTAAAATGAACACACATGCAATGACACTGGTGGATCCATGTGTGGTCTCTGAAAAGAACACACATGCAATGACTCTAGCTGTGGTTAATGAATAGAACACACATTTCAATGAAACTGCTGGATCCATATGTGGTATGTGAAAAGAACACACATGCAATGACTCAAGTTGTTGTTAGTAAAAAGAACACAGATGCAATGACACTGGTGGATCCATGTGTGGTATTTGAAGAGAACACTCATGCAATGACTCTAGCTGTGGTTAATCAGAAGAACACACATTTCGATGACACTGGTGGATCCATATGTGGTATGTGAAAAGAACACACATGCAATGACTCAAGTTGTGGTTAGTAAAAAGAACACACATGCAATGACATTGGTGGATCCATGTGTGGTCTTTGAAGAGAACACACATGCAATGACTCTTGATGTTTTTAATGAGAAGAACACACATTTCAATGACACTGGTGGATCCATATGTGGTATGTGAAAAGAACACACATACAATGAATCCAGTTGTTGTTAGTAAAAAGAACACACATGCAATGACACTGGTGGATCCATCTGTGGTCTCTAAAGAGAACACACATGCAATGACTCTAGTTGTTGTTAGTAAAAAAACACACATACAATAACTCTGGTTGTTGTTAGTAAAAAGAGCACACATGCAATGACACTAGTGGATCCATGTGTGGTCTCTGAAGAGAACACACATTTCAATGACACTAGTGGATCCATATGTGGTATGTGAAAAGAACACACATGCAATGACTCCAATTGTTGTTAGTAAAAAGAACGCACATGCAATAACACTGGTGGATCCATGTGTGGTCTCTGAAGAGAACACACATGCAATGACACTGGTGGATCCATATGTGGTATGTGAAAAGAACACACATGAAATGACTCTAGTTGTTGTTAGTAAAAAGAACACACGTGCAATGACACTGCTAGATCCATGTGTGGTCTCTGAAGAGAACAAACATGCAATGACACTGGTGGATCCATATGTGGTATGTGAAAAGAACACACATGCAATGACTCCAGTTGTTGTTAGTAAAACGAACACACATGCAATGACAATGGTGGATCCATGTGTGGTCTCTGAAAAGAACACACATGCAATGACTCTAGCTGTGGTTAATTAATAGAACACACATTTCAATGAAACTGCTGGATCCATATGTGGTATGTGAAAAGAACACACATGCAATGACTCAAGTTGTTGTTAGTAAAAAGAACACACATGCAATGACACTGGTGGATCCATGTGTGGTCTCTGAAGAGAACACACATGCAATGACTCTAGCTGTGGTTAATGAGAAGAAAACACATTTCAATGACACTGGTGGATCCATATGTGTTGTTAGTAAAAAGAACACTCATGCAATGACACTGGTGGATCTATGTATGGCCTCTGAAGAGAACACACATGCAATGACTCTAGCTGTGGTTAATGAGAAGAACACACATTTCAATGACAATGGTGGATCCATATGTGGTATGTGAAAAGAATAGTCATGAAATGACTCCAGTTGTTGTTAGTAAAAAGAACACACATGCAATGACACTGGTGGATCCATGTGTGGTCTCTCAAGAGAACACACATTTCAATGACACTGGTGGATCCATGTGTGGTATGTGAAAAGAATAGTCATGAAATGACTCCAGTTGTTGGTAGTAAAAAGAACACACATGCAATGACACTGGTGGATCCATGTGTGGTCTCTAAAGAGAACACACATGCAATGACACTGGTGGATCCATATGTGGTATGTGAAAAGAACACACATGCAATGACTCCAGTTGTTGTTAGTAAAAAGAACACACATGCAATGACACTGGTGGATCCATCTGTGGTCTCTAAAGAGAACACACATGCAATGACTCTAGTTGTTGTTAGTAAAAAGAACACACATACAATAACTCTGGTTGTTGTTAGTAAAAAGAGCACACATGCAATGACACTAGTGGATCCATGTGTGGTCTCTGAAGAGAACACACATTTCCATGACACTAGTGGATCCATATGTGGTATGTGAAAAGAATACACATGCAATGACTCCAGTTGTTGTTAGTAAAAAGAACGCACATGCAATAACACTGGTGGATCCATGTGTGGTCTCTGAAGAGAACACACATGCAATGACACTGGTGGATCCATATGTGGTATGTGAAAAGAACACACATGAAATGACTCCAGTTGTTGTTAGTAAAAAGAACACACGTGCAATGACACTGGTGGATCCATGTGTGGTCTCTGAAGAGAACAAACATGCATTGACACTGGTGGATCCATATGTGGTATGTGAAAAGAACACACATTCAATGACTCTAGTTGTTGTTAGTAAACTGAACACACATGCAATGACACTGGTGGATCCATGTGTGGTCTCTGAAAAGAACACACATGCCATGACTCTAGCTGTGGTTAATGAATAGAACACACATTTCAATGAAACTGCTGGATCCATATGTGGTATGTGAAAAGAACACACATGCAATGACTCAAGTTGTTGTTAGTAAAAAGAACACACATGCAATGACACTGGTGGATACATGTGTGGTCTTTGAAGAGAACACACATGCAATGACTCTAGCTGTGGTTAATGAGAAGAACACGTATTTCAATGACACTGGTGGATCCATATGTGGTATGTGAAAAGAACACACATGCAATGACTCAAGTTGTTGTTAGTAAAAAGAACACTCATGCAATGACACTGGTGGATCTATGTATGGCCTCTGAAGAGAACACACATGCAATGACTCTACCTGTGGTTAATGAGAAGAACACACATTTCAATGACAATGGTGGATCCATATGTGGTATGTGAAAAGAATAGTCATGAAATGACTCAAGTTGTTGTTAGTAAAAAGAACACACATGCAATGACACTGGTGGATCCATGTGTGGTCTCTGAACATAACACACATGCAGTGACACTTGTGGATCCATATGTGGTATGTGAAAAGAACACACATGCAATGACTCTAGTTGTTGTTAGTAAAAAGAACGCACATGCAATGACACTTGTGGATCCATATGTGGTATGTGAAAAGAACACACATGCAATGACTCTGGTTGTTGTTAGTAAAAAGAACACACATGCAATAACTCTGGTTGTTGTTAGTAAAAAGAGCACACATGCAATGACACTGGTGGATCCATGTGTGGTCTCTGAAGATAACACACATTTCAATGACACTTGTGGATCCATATGTGGTATGTGAAAAGAACACACATGCAATGACTCCAGTTGTTGTTAGTAAAATGAACACACATGCAATGACACTGGTGGATCCATGTGTGGTCTCTGAAAAGAACACACATGAAATGACTCTAGCTGTGGTTAATGAATAGAACACACATTTCAATGAAACTGCTGGATTCGTATGTGGTATGTGAAAAGAACACACATGCAATGACTCAAGTTGTTGTTAGTAAAAAGAACACACATGCAATGACACTGGTGGATCCATGTGTGGTCTTTGAAGAGAACACACATGCAATGACTCTAGCTGTGGTTAATGAGAAGAACACACATTTCAATGACACTGGTGGATCCATATGTGGTATGTGAAAAGAACACGCATGCAATGACTCAAGTTGTGGTTAGTAAAAAGAACACACATGCAATGACATTGGTGGATCCATGTGTGGTCTTTGAAGAGAACACACATGCAATGACTCTTGATGTTGTTAATGAGAAGAACACACGTTTCAATGACACTTGTGGATCCATATGTGGTATGTGAAAAGAACACACATGCAATGACTCCAGTTGTTGTTAGTAAAAATAACACACATGCAATGACACTGGTGGATCCATCTGTGGTCTCTAAAGAGAACACACATGCAATGACTCTAGTTGTTGTTAGTAAAAAAACACACATACAATAACTCTGGTTGTTGTTAGTAAAAAGAGCACACATGCAATGACACTAGTGGATCCATGTGTGGTCTCTGAAGAGAACACACATTTCAATGACACTAGTGGATCCATATGTGGTATGTGAAAAGAACACACATGCAATGACTCAAGTTGTTGTTAGTAAAAAGAACGCACATGCAATGACACTGGTGGATCCATGTGTGGTCTTTGAAGAGAACACACATGCAATGACTCTAGCTGTGGTCAATGAGAAGAAAACACATTTCAATGACACTGGTGGATCCATATGTGTTGTTAGTAAAAAGAACACTCATGCAATGACACTGGTGGATCTATGTATGGCCTCTGAAGAGAACACACATGCAATGACTCTAGATGTGGTTAATGAGAAGAACACACATTTCAATGACAATGGTGGATCCATATGTGGTATGTGAAAAGAATAGTCATGAAATGACTCCGGTTGTTGTTAGTAAAAAGAACACACATGCAATGACACTGGTCGATCCATGTGTGGTCTCTGAACAGAACACACATGCAATGACACTTGTGGATCCATATGTGGTATGTGAAACGAACACACATGCAATGACTCTAGTTGTTGTTAGTAAAAAGAACGCACATGCAATGACACTGGTGGATCCATGTGTGGTCTCTGAAGAGAGCACACATTTCAATGACACTAGTGGATCCATATGTGGTATGTGAAAAGAACACACATGCAATGACTCCAGTTGTTGTTAGTAAAACGAACACACATGCAATGACACTGGTGGATCCATGTGTGGTCTCTGAAGAGAACACACATGCAATGACTCTAGTTGTCGTTAATGAGAAGAACACACATTTCAATGACACTGGTGGATCCGTATGTGGTATGTGAAAAGAATAGTCATGAAATGACTCCAGTTGTTCTTAGTAAAAAGAACACACGGACAATGACACTTGTGGATCCATGTGTGGTCTCTGAAGAGAACACACATTTCAATGACACTGGTGGATCCATATGTGGTATGTGAAAAGAACACACATGCAATGACTCCAGTTGTTGTTAGTAAAAAGAACACACATGCAATGACACTGGTGGATCCATCTGTGGTCTCTAAATAGAACACACATGCAATGACTCTAGTTGTTGTTAGTAAAAAAAACACACATACAATAACTCTGGTTGTTGTTAGTAAAAAGAGCACACATGCAATGACACTAGTGGATCCATGTGTTGTCTCTGAAGAGAACACAAATTTTAATGACACTAGTGGATCCATATGTGGTATGTGAAAAGAACACACATGCAATGACTCAAGTTGTTGTTAGTAAAAAGAACGCACATGCAATGACACTGGTGGATCCATCTGTGGTCTTTGAAGAGAACACACATGCAATGACTCTAGCTGTGGTTAATGAGAAGAAAACACATTTCAATGACACTGGTAGATCCATATGTGTTGTTAGTAAAAAGAACACTCATGCAATGACACTGGTGGATCTATGTATGGCCTCTGAAGGGAACACACATGCAATGACTCTAGCTGTGGTTAATGAGAAGAACACACATTTCAATGAAAATGGTGGATCCATATGTGGTATGTGAAAAGAATAGTCATGAAATGACTCCAGTTATTATTAGTAAAAAGAACACACATGCAATGACACTGGTGGATCCATGTGTGGTCTCTGAACAGAACACACATGCAATGACACTTGTGGATCCATATGTGGTATGTGAAAAGAACACACATGCAATGACTCTAGTTGTTAGTAAAAAGAACGCACATGCAATGACACTGGTGGATCCATGTGTGGTCTCTGAAGAGAGCACACATTTCAATGACACTAGTGGATCCATATGTGGTATGTGAAAAGAACACACATGCAATGACTCCAGTTGTTGTTAGTAAAAAGAACACACATGCAATGACACTGGTGGATCCATGTGTGGTCTCTGAAGAGAACACACATGCAATGACTCTAGTTGTCGTTAATGAGAAGAACACACATTTCAATGACACTGGTGGATCCGTATGTGGTATGTGAAAAGAATAGTCATGAAATGACTCCAGTTGTTGTTAGTAAAAAGAACACATAGACAATGACACTTGTGGATCCATGTGGGGTCTCAGAAGAGAACACACATTTCAATGACACTGGTGGATCCATATGTGGTATGTGAAAAGAACACACATGCAATGACTCTGGTTGTTGATAGTAAAAAGAGCACACATGCAATGACACTTGTGGATCCATGTGTGGTCTCTGAAGAGAACACACATTTCAATAACACTAGTGGATCCATATGTGGTATGTGAAAAGAACACACATGCAATGACTCAAGTTATTGTTAGTAAAAAGAACACACATGCAATGACACTGGTGGATCCATGTGTGGTCTTTGAAGAGAACACACATGCAATGATTCTAGCTGTGGTTAATGAGAAGAACACACATTTCAATTACACTGGTGGATCCATATGTGGTATGTGATA
Source organism: Avena insularis (assembly GCA_023614405.1). NCBI lineage: Eukaryota > Viridiplantae > Streptophyta > Magnoliopsida > Poales > Poaceae > Avena > Avena insularis. Next base: position 241,592,710 of record CM042688.1, on the reverse strand, counting down.
AGAATAGTCATGAAATGACTCCAGATGTTGGTAGTAAAAAGAACACACATGCAATGACACTGGTGGATCCATGTGTGGTCTCTGAAGAGAACACACATACAATGACACTGGTGGATCCATATGTGGTATGTGAAAAGAACACACATGCAATGCCTCCAGTTGTTGTTAGTAAAAAGAACACACATGCAATGACACTGGTGGATCCATCTGTGGTCTCTAAAGAGAACACACATGCAATGACTCTAGTTGTTGTTAGTAAAAATAACACACATACAATAACTCTGGTTGTTGTTAGTAAAAAGAGCACACATGCAATGACACTAGTGGATCCATGTGTGGTCTCTGAAAGAGAACACACATTTCAATGACACTAGTGGATCATATGTGGTATGTAAAAAGAACACACATGCAATGACTCCAGTTGTTGTTAGTAAAAAGAACGCACATGCAATAACACTGGTGGATCCATGTGTGGTCTCTGAAGAGAACACACATGCAATGATACTGGTGGATCCATATGTGGTATGTGAAAAGAACACACATGAAATGACTCTAGTTGTTGTTAGTAAAAAGAACACACGTGCAATGACACTAGTGGTTCCATGTGTGGTCTCTGAAGAGAACAAACATGCATTGACACCGGTGGATACATATGTGGTATGTGAAAAGAACACACATGCAATGCCTACAGTTGTTGTTAGTAAAAAGAACACAGATGCAATGACACTGGTGGATCCATGTGTGGTCTCTGAAGAGAACACACATTTCAATGACACTAGTGGATCCATATGTGGTATGTGAAAAGAACACACATGCAATGACTCCAGTTGTTGTTAGTAAAAAGAACACACATGCAATGACACTGGTGGAACCATGTGTGGTCTCTGAAGAGAACACACATGCAATGACACTGGTGGATCCAAATGTGGTATGTGAAAAGAACACGCATGCAATGACTCCAGTTGTTGTTAGTAAAACGAACACACATGCAATGGCAGTAATGGATCCATGTGTGGTCTCTGAAGAGAACACACATGCAATGACTCTAGCATTGGTTAATGAGAAGAACACACATTTCAATGACACAGGTGGATCCATATGTGGTATGTGAAAAGAACACACATGCAATGACTCAAGTTGTTGTCAGTAAAAAGAACACACATGCAATGACGCTGGTGGATCCATGTGTGGTCTCTGAAGAGAACACACATGCAACGACTCTGGTTTTAGTTTGTAAAAAGAGCACACATGCAATGACACTGGTGGATCCATAGTGGTATGTGAAAAGAATAGTCATGAAATGACTCCAGTTGTTGTTAGTAAAAAGAACACACATGCAATGACACTGGTGGATCCATGTGTGGTCTCTGAACAGAACACACATGCAATGACACTTGTGGATCCATATGTAGTATGTGAAAAGAACACACATGCAATGACTCTAGTTGTTGTTAGTAAAAAGAACGCACATGCAATGACACTGGTGGATCCATGTGTGGTCTCTGAAGAGAACACACATTTCAATGACACTAGTGGATCCATATGTGGTATGTGAAAAGAACACACATGCAATGACTCCAGTTGTTGTTAGTAAAATGAACACACATGCAATGACACTGGTGGATCCATGTGTGGTCTCTGAAAAGAACACACATGCAATGACTCTAGCTGTGGTTAATGAATAGAACACACATTTCAATGAAACTGCTGGATCCGTATGTGGTATGTGAAAAGAACACACATGCAATGACTCAAGTTGTTGGTAGTAAAAAGAACACACATGCAATGACACTGGTGGATCCATGTGTGGTCTCTGAAGAGAACACACATTTCAATGACACTGGTGGATCCATATGTGGTATGTGAAAAGAACACACATGCAATGACTCTGGTTGTTGATAGTAAAAAGAGCACGCATACAATGACACTAGTGGATCCATGTGTGGTCTCTGAAGAGAACACACATTTCAATGACACTGGTGGATCCATATGTGTTATGTGAAAAGAACACACATGCAATGACTCCAGTTGTTGTTAGTAAAAACACACACACATGCAATGACACTGGTGGAACCATGTGTGGTCTCTGAAGAGAACACACATGCAATGACACTGGTGGATCCATATGTGGTATGTGAAAAGAACACACATGCAATGACTCTAGCTATGGTTAATGAGAAGAACACACATTTCAATGACACTGGTGGATCCATATGTGGTATGTGAAAAGAACACACATGCAATGACTCAAGTTGTTGTCAGTAAAAAGAACGCACATACAATGACACTGGTAGATCCATGTGTGGCCTTTGAAGAGAACACACATGCAATGACTCTAGCTGTGGTTAATGAGAAGAACACACATTTCAATGACACTGGTGGATCCATATGTGGTATGTGAAAAGAACACACATGCAATGACTCAAGTTGTTGTTAGTAAAAAGAACACACATGTAATGACACTGGTGGATCCATGTGTGGTCTCCAAAGAGAACACACATGCAATAACTCTAGCTGTGGTTAATGAGAAGAACACACATTTCAATGACACTGGTGGATCCATATGTTGTATGTGAAAAGAATAGTCATGAAATGACTCCAGTTGTTGTTAGTAAAAAGAACACACATGCAATGACACAGGTGGATCCATGTGTGGACTCTGAATAGAACACACATGCAATGACACTTGTGGATCCATATGTGGTATGTGAAAAGAACACACATGCAATGACTCCAGTTGTTGTTAGTAAAAGGAACACACATGCAATGACACTGGTGGATCCATGTGTGGTCTCTGAAGAGAACACACATGCAATGACTCTAGTTGTGGTTAATGAGAAGAACACACATTTCAATGACACTGGTGGATCCATATGTGGTATGTGAAAAGAATAGTCATGAAATGACTCCAGTTGTTGCTAGTAAAAAGAGCACACGTGCAATTACACTGGCGGATCCATGTGTGGTCTCTGAAGAGAACACACATGCAATCAATATAGCTATGGTTAATGAGAAGAACACACATGCAATGACACTGGTTGTTGTTAGTAAAAAGAGCAGACATGCAATGACACTGGTGGATCCATGTGTGGTCTTAGAAGAGAACACACATTTCAATGACACTGGTGGATCCATATGTGGTGTGTGAAAAGAACACACATGCAATGACTCTAGTTGTTATTAGTAAAAAGAACACACATGCAAAGACACTAGTGGATCCATGGTTTGTATCTGAAGAGAACACACATGCAATGACTCTAGATGTGGTTACTGAAGAGAACACACATTTCAATGACACTGGTGGATCCATATGTGGTATGTGAAAAGAACACACATGCAATGACTCTAGTTGTTGTTAGTAAAAAGAACACACATGCAATGACACTAGTGGATCCATGTGTGGTCTCTAAAGAGAACACACATTTCAATGACACTGGTGGATCCATGTGTGGTATGTGAAAAGAATAGTCATGAAATGACTCCAGTTGTTGTTAGTAAAAATAGCACACATACAATGAAACTGGTGCATCCATATGTGGTATTCGGAAAGAATACACATACAATGACTCTAGTTGTTGTTAGTAAAAAGAACACACATGCAAAGACTCTGGTGGATCCATGTGTGGTCTCTGAATAGAACACACATTTCAATGATGATGGTGGATCCATATGTGGTATGTGAAAAGAACACACATGCAATGACTCCAGTTGTTGTTAGTAAAAGGAACACACATGCAATGACACTGGTGGATCCATGTGTGGTCTCTGAAGAGAACACACATGAAATGACTCTATTTGTGGTCAATGAGAAAAACACACATTTCAATGACACTGGTGGATCCATATGTGGTATGTGAAAAGAATAGTCATGAAATGACTCAAGTTGTTGTTAGTAAAAAGAGCACACATGTAATTACAGTGGTGGATCCATGTGTGGTCTCTGAAGAGAACAGACATGCAATGAATCTAGCTGTGGTTAATGAGAAGAACACACATGCAATGTAACTGGTTGTTGTTAGTAAAAAGATCAGACATGCAATGACACTGGTGGATCCATGTGTGGTCTTTGAAGAGAAGACACATTTCAATGACACTGGTGGATCCATATGTGGTGTGTGAAAAGAACCCACATGCAATGACTCTAGTTGTTGTTAGTAAAAAGAACACAAATGCAATGACACTAGTAGATCCATGGTTTGTCTCTGAAGAGAACACACATGCAATGACTCTAGATGTGGTTACTGAAGAGAACACACATTTCAATGACACTGGTGGATCCATATGTGGTATGTGAAAAGAACACACATGCAATGACTCTAGTTGTTGTTAGTAAAAAGAACACACATGCAATGACACTGGTGGATCCATGTGTGGTCTCTGAAAAGAACACACATTTCAATAACACTGGTGGATCCATGTGTGGTATGTGAAAAGAATAGTCATGAAATGACTCCAGTTGTTGTTAGTAAAAATAGCACACATGCAATGACACTGGTGCATCCCTGTGCGGTCTCTTCAGAGAACACACATGCAATGACTCTAGCTGTGGTTAATGAGAAGAACACACATGCAATGACACTGGTGGATCCATATGTGGTATTCGAAAAGAATACACATACAATGACTCGTGTTGTTGTTAGTAAAAAGAACACACATGCAATGACACTGGTGGATCCATGTGTGGTCTCTGAAGAGACAACACATGCAATGAATCTAGTTGTGGTTAATGAGAAGAACACACATGAAATGACTCTGGTTGTTGTTAGTAAAACGAGCACACATACAATGACACTAGTGGATCCATGTGTGGTCTTTGAAGAGAACACACATTTCAATGACAGTGGTGAATCCATATGTGGTATGTGAAAACAACACACATGCAATGACTCCAGTTGTTGTTAGTAAAAAGAACACACATGCAATGACACTGGTGGATCCATATGTGGTATGTGAAAAGAACACACATGCAATGACTCTAGTTGTTGTTAGTAAAAAGAACACACATGCAATGACACTGGTGGATCCATGTGTGGTCTCTAAAGAAAACACACATTTCAATGACACTGGTGGATCCATATGTGGTATGTGAAAAGAATAGTCATGAAATGACTCAGTTGTTTTAGTAAAATAGCACACATGCAATGACACTGGTGCATCCTGTGTGGTCTCTTGAGAACACACATGCAATGACTCTAGCTCTGGTTAATGAGAGGAACACACATGCAATGACCTTTGGTGGATCCATATGTGGTATTTGAAAAGAATACACATACAATGACTCTGGTTGTTGTTAGTAAAAAGAACACACATGCAATGACACTGGTGGATCCATGTGTGGTCTCTGAATAAAACACACATTTCAATGACGATGGTGGATCCATATGTGGTATGTGAAAAGAACACACATGCAATGACTCCAGTTGTTGTTAGTAAAAGGAACACACATGCAATGACACTGGTGGATCCATGTGTGGTCTCTGAAGAGAACACACATGCAATGACTCTAGTTGTGGTTAATGAGAAGAACACACATTTCAATGACACTGGTGGATCCATATGTGGTATGTGAAAAGAATAGTCATGAAATGACTCCAGTTGTTGCTAGTAAAAAGAGCACACGTGCAATTACACTGGCGGATCCATGTGTGGTCTCTGAAGAGAACACACATGCAATCAATATAGCTATGGTTAATGAGAAGAACACACATGCAATGACACTGGTTGTTGTTAGTAAAAAGAGCAGACATGCAATGACACTGGTGGATCCATGTGTGGTCTTAGAAGAGAACACACATTTCAATGACACTGGTGGATCCATATGTGGTGTGAGAAAAGAACACACATGCAATGACTCTAGTTGTTGTTAGTAAAAAGAACACACATGCAAAGACACTAGTGGATCCATGGTTTGTATCTGAAGAGAACACACATGCAATGACTCTAGATGTGGTTACTGAAGAGAACACACATTTCAATGACACTGGTGGATCCATATGTGGTATGTGAAAAGAACACACATGCAATGACTCTAGTTGTTGTTAGTAAAAAGAACACACATGCAATGACACTAGTGGATCCATGTGTGGTCTCTAAAGAGAACACACATTTCAATGACACTGGTGGATCCATGTGTGGTATGTGAAAAGAATAGTCATGAAATGACTCCAGTTGTTGTTAGTAAAAATAGCACACATACAATGACACTGGTGCATCCCTATATGGTCTCTTCAGAGAACACACATGCAATGACTCTAGCTGTGGTTAGTGAGAAGAACACACATGCAATGACACTGGTGGATCCATATGTGGTATTCGAAAAGAATACACATACAATGACTCTGGTTGTTGTTAGTAAAAAGAACACACATGCAATGACACTGGTGGATCCATGTGTGTCTATGAATAGAACACACATTTCAATGACGATGGTGGATCTATATGTGGTATGTGAAAAGAACACACATGCAATGACTCCAATTGTTGTTAGTAAAAGAACACACATGCAATGACACTGGTGGATCCATGTGTGGTCTCTGAAGAGAACACACATGCAATGACTCTAGTTGTGGTTAATGAGAAGAACACACATTTCAATGACATTGGTGGATCCATATGTGGTATGTGAAAAGAATAGTCATGAAATCACTCTAGTTGTTGCTAGTAAAAAGAGCACACATGCAATTACACTGGTGGATCCATGTGTGGTCTCTGAAGAGAACACACATGCAATGAATCTAGCTATGGTTAATGAGAAGAACACACATGCAATGACACTTGTTGTTGTTAGTAAAAAGAGCAGACATGCAATGACACTGGTGGATCCATGTGTGGTCTTTGAAGAGAACACACATTTCAATGACACTGGTGGATCCATATGTGGTGTGTGAAAAAAAAACACATGCAATGAATCTAGTTGTTGTTAGTAAAAAGAACATACATGCAATGACACTGGTGGATCCATGGTTTGTATCTGAAGAGAACACACATGCAATGACTCTAGATGTGGTTACTGAAGAGAACACACATTTCAATGACACTGGTGGATCCATATATGGTATGTGAAAAGAACACACATGCAATGACTCTAGTTGTTGTTAGTAAAAAGAACACACATGCAATAACACTGGTGGATCCATGTGTGGTCTCAAGAGAACACACATTTCAATGACACTAGTGGTTCCATACGTGGTATGTGAAAAGAACACACATGCGGACTCCAGTTGTTGTTAGTAAAAAGATCACACATGCAATGACACTAGTGGATCCATGGGTGGTCTCCGAAGAGAACACACATGCAATGACTCTAGCTGTGGTTAATGAGAAGAACACACATTTCAATGACACTGGTGGATCAATATGTGGTATGTGAAAAGAATAGTCATGAAATGACTCCAGTTGTTGTTAGTAAAAAGAGCACACATGCAATTACACTAGTGGATCCATGTGTGGTCTCTGAAGAGACAACACATGCACTGAATCTAGCTGTGGTTAATGAGAAGAACACACACGCAATGACCTGGTTGTTGTTAGTAAAAGAGCACACATGCAATGACACTGGTGGATCCATGTGTGGTCTCTGAAGAGAACACACATTTCAATGACACTGGTGGATCCATATGTGGTGTGTGAAAAGAATACACATGCAATGACTCTAGCTGTGGTTAGTGAGAAGAACACACATGCAATGACACTGGTGGATCCATATGTGGTATTCGAAAAGAATACACATACAATGACTCTGGTTGTTGTTAGTAAAAAGAACACACATGCAATGACACTGGTGGATCCATGTGTGGTCTCTAAATAGAACAGACATTTCAATGACACTGGTGGATCCATGTGTGGTATGTGAAAAGAATAGTCATGAAATAACTCCAGTTGTTGTTAGTAAAAATAGCACACATGCAATGACACTGGTGCATCCCTGTGTGGTCTCTTCAGAGAACACACATGCAATGACTCTAGCTCTGGTTAATGAGAGGAACACACATGCAATGACACTATTGGATCCATATGTGGTAGTTGAAAAGAATACACATACAATGACTCTGGTTGTTGTTAGTAAAAAGAACACACATGCAATAACACTGGTGGATCCATGTGTGGTCTCTAAATAGAACACACATTTCAATGATGATGGTGGATCCATATGTGGTATGTGAAAAGAACACACATGCAATGACTCCAGTTGTTGTTAGTAAAAGGAACACACATGCAATGACACTGGTGGATCCATGTGTGGTCTCTGAAGAGAACACACATGCAATGACTCTAGTTGTGGTTAATGAGAAGAACACACATTTCAATGACACTGGTGGATCCATATGTGGTATGTGAAAAGAATAGTCATGAAATGACTCTAGTTGTTGCTAGTAAAAAGAGCACACGTGCAATTACACTGGCGGATCCATGTGTGGTCTCTGAAGAGAACACACATGCAATCAATATAGCTATGGTTAATGATAAGAACACACATGCAATGACACTGGTTGTTGTTAGTAAAAAGAGCAGACATGCAATGACACTGGTGGATCCATGTGTGGTCTTAGAAGTGAACACACATTTCAATGACACTGGTGGATCCATATGTGGTGTGTGAAAGAACACACATGCAATGACTCTAGTTGTTGTTAGTAAAAAGAACACACATGCAAAGACACTAGTGGATCCATGGTTTGTATCTGAAGAGAACACACATGCAATGACTCTAGATGTGGTTATTGAAGAGAACACACATTTCAATGACACTGGTGGATCCATATGTGGTATGTGAAAAGAACACACATGCAATGACTCTAGTTGTTGTTAGTAAAAAGAACACACATGCAATGACACTGGTGGATCCATGTGTGGTCTCTGAAAAGAACACACATTTCAATAACACTGGTGGATCCATGTGTGGTATGTGAAAAGAATAGTCATGAAATGACTCCAGTTGTTGTTAGTAAAAATAGCACACATGCAATGACACTGGTGCATCCCTGTGCGGTCTCTTCAGAGAACACACATGCAATGACTCTAGCTGTGGTTAATGAGAAGAACACACATGCAATGACACTGGTGGATCCATATGTGGTATTCGAAAAGAATACACATACAATGACTCGTGTTGTTGTTAGTAAAAAGAACACACATGCAATGACACTGGTGGATCCATGTGTGGTCTCTGAAGAGACAACACATGCAATGAATCTAGTTGTGGTTAATGAGAAGAACACACATGAAATGACACTGGTTGTTGTTAGTAAAAAGAGCACACATGCAATGACACTGGTGGATCCATGTGTGGTCTCTGAAGAGAACACACATTTCAATGACACTGGTGGATCCATATGTGGTGTGTGAAAAGAATACACATGCAATGACTCCAGTTGTTGTTAGTAAAAAGAACACACATGCAATGACACTGGTGGATCCATATGTGGTATGTGAAAAGAACACACATGCAATGACTCTAGTTGTTGTTAGTAAAAAGAACACACATGCAATGACACTGGTGGATCCATGTGTGGTCTCTAAAGAGAACACACATTTCAATGACACTGGTGGATCCATGTGTGGTATGTGAAAAGAATAGTCATGAAATGACTCCAGTTGTTTTTAGTAAAAATAGCACACATGCAATGACACTGGTGCATCCCTGTGTGGTCTCTTCAGAGAACACACATGCAATGACTCTAGCTCTGGTTAATGAGAGGAACACACATGCAATGACACTGGTGGATCCATATGTGGTATTTGAAAAGAATACACATACAATGACTCTGGTTGTTGTTAGTAAAAAGAACACACATGCAATGACACTGGTGGATCCATGTGTGGTCTCTGAATAAAACACACATTTCAATGACGATGGTGGATCCATATGTGGTATGTGAAAAGAACACACATGCAATGACTCCAGTTGTTGTTAGTAAAAGGAACACACATGCAATGACACTGGTGGATCCATGTGTGGTCTCTGAAGAGAACACACATGCAATGACTCTAGTTGTGGTTAATGAGAAGAACACACATTTCAATGACACTGGTGGATCCATATGTGGTATGTGAAAAGAATAGTCATGAAATGACTCCAGTTGTTGCTAGTAAAAAGAGCACACGTGCAATTACACTGGCGGATCCATGTGTGGTCTCTGAAGAGAACACACATGCAATCAATATAGCTATGGTTAATGAGAAGAACACACATGCAATGACACTGGTTGTTGTTAGTAAAAAGAGCAGACATGCAATGACACTGGTGGATCCATGTGTGGTCTTAGAAGAGAACACACATTTCAATGACACTGGTGGATCCATATGTGGTGTGAGAAAAGAACACACATGCAATGACTCTAGTTGTTGTTAGTAAAAAGAACACACATGCAAAGACACTAGTGGATCCATGGTTTGTATCTGAAGAGAACACACATGCAATGACTCTAGATGTGGTTCTTGAAGAACACACATTTCAATGACCTTTGGTGGATCCATATGTGGTATGTGAAAAGAACACACATGCAATGACTCTAGTTGTTGTTAGTAAAAAGAACACACATGCAATGACACTAGTGGATCCATGTGTGGTCTCTAAAGAGAACACACATTTCAATGACACTGGTGGATCCATGTGTGGTATGTGAAAAGAATAGTCATGAAATGACTCCAGTTGTTGTTAGTAAAAATAGCACACATACAATGACACTGGTGCATCCCTATATGGTCTCTTCAGAGAACACACATGCAATGACTCTAGCTGTGGTTAGTGAGAAGAACACACATGCAATGACACTGGTGGATCCATATGTGGTATTCGAAAAGAATACACATACAATGACTCTGGTTGTTGTTAGTAAAAAGAACACACATGCAATGACACTGGTGGATCCATGTGTGGTCTATGAATAGAACACACATTTCAATGACGATGGTGGATCTATATGTGGTATGTGAAAAGAACACACATGCAATGACTCCAATTGTTGTTAGTAAAAGAACACACATGCAATGACACTGGTGGATCCATGTGTGGTCTCTGAAGAGAACACACATGCAATGACTCTAGTTGTGGTTAATGAGAAGAACACACATTTCAATGACATTGGTGGATCCATATGTGGTATGTGAAAAGAATAGTCATGAAATCACTCTAGTTGTTGCTAGTAAAAAGAGCACACATGCAATTACACTGGTGGATCCATGTGTGGTCTCTGAAGAGAACACACATGCAATGAATCTAGCTATGGTTAATGAGAAGAACACACATGCAATGACACTTGTTGTTGTTAGTAAAAAGAGCAGACATGCAATGACACTGGTGGATCCATGTGTGGTCTTTGAAGAGAACACACATTTCAATGACACTGGTGGATCCATATGTGGTGTGTGAAAAGAACACATGCAATGAATCTAGTTGTTGTTAGTAAAAAGAACATACATGCAATGACACTGGTGGATCCATGGTTTGTATCTGAAGAGAACACACATGCAATGACTCTAGATGTGGTTACTGAAGAGAACACACATTTCAATGACACTGGTGGATCCATATATGGTATGTGAAAAGAACACACATGCAATGACTCTAGTTGTTGTTAGTAAAAAGAACACACATGCAATAACACTGGTGGATCCATGTGTGGTCTCTGAAGAGAACACACATTTCAATGACACTAGTGGTTCCATACGTGGTATGTGAAAAGAACACACATGCGGACTCCAGTTGTTGTTAGTAAAAAGATCACACATGCAATGACACTAGTGGATCCATGGGTGGTCTCCGAAGAGAACACACATGCAATGACTCTAGCTGTGGTTAATGAGAAGAACACACATTTCAATGACACTGGTGGATCAATATGTGGTATGTGAAAAGAATAGTCATGAAATGACTCCAGTTGTTGTTAGTAAAAAGAGCACACATGCAATTACACTAGTGGATCCATGTGTGGTCTCTGAAGAGACAACACATGCACTGAATCTAGCTGTGGTTAATGAGAAGAACACACACGCAATGACACTGGTTGTTGTTAGTAAAAAGAGCACACATGCAATGACATTTGGTGGATCCATGTGGTCTCTGAAGAGAACACACATTTCAATGACACTGGTGGATCCATATGTGGTGTGTGAAAAGAATACACATGCAATGACTCTAGCTGTGGTTAGTGAGAAGAACACACATGCAATGACACTGGTGGATCCATATGTGGTATTCGAAAAGAATACACATACAATGACTCTGGTTGTTGTTAGTAAAAAGAACACACATGCAATGACACTGGTGGATCCATGTGTGGTCTCTAAATAGAACAGACATTTCAATGACACTGGTGGATCCATGTGTGGTATGTGAAAAGAATAGTCATGAAATAACTCCAGTTGTTGTTAGTAAAAATAGCACACATGCAATGACACTGGTGCATCCCTGTGTGGTCTCTTCAGAGAACACACATGCAATGACTCTAGCTCTGGTTAATGAGAGGAACACACATGCAATGACACTATTGGATCCATATGTGGTAGTTGAAAAGAATACACATACAATGACTCTGGTTGTTGTTAGTAAATAGAACACACATGCAATAACACTGGTGGATCCATGTGGTCTCTAAATAGAACACACATTTCAATGATGATGGTGGATCCATATGTGGTATGTGAAAAGAACACACATGCAATGACTCCAGTTGTTGTTAGTAAAAGGAACACACATGCAATGACACTGGTGGATCCATGTGTGGTCTCTGAAGAGAACACACATGCAATGACTCTAGTTGTGGTTAATGAGAAGAACACACATTTCAATGACACTGGTGGATCCATATGTGGTATGTGAAAAGAATAGTCATGAAATGACTCTAGTTGTTGCTAGTAAAAAGAGCACACGTGCAATTACACTGGCGGATCCATGTGTGGTCTCTGAAGAGAACACACATGCAATCAATATAGCTATGGTTAATGATAAGAACACACATGCAATGACACTGGTTGTTGTTAGTAAAAAGAGCAGACATGCAATGACACTGGTGGATCCATGTGTGGTCTTAGAAGTGAACACACATTTCAATGACACTGGTGGATCCATATGTGGTGTGTGAAAGAACACACATGCAATGACTCTAGTTGTTGTTAGTAAAAAGAACACACATGCAAAGACACTAGTGGATCCATGGTTTGTATCTGAAGAGAACACACATGCAATGACTCTAGATGTGGTTACTGAAGAGAACACACATTTCAATGACACTGGTGGATCCATATGTGGTATGTGAAAAGAACACACATGCAATGACTCTAGTTGTTGTTAGTAAAAAGAACACACATGCAATGACACTAGTGGATCCATGTGTGGTCTCTAAAGAGAACACACATTTCAATGACACTGGTGGATCCATGTGTGGTATGTGAAAAGAATAGTCATGAAATGACTCCAGTTGTTGTTAGTAAAAATAGCACACATACAATGACACTGGTGCATCCCAATATGGTCTCTTCAGAGAACACACATGCAATGACTCTAGCTGTGGTTAGTGAGAAGAACACACATGCAATGACACTGGTGGATCCATATGTGGTATTCGAAAAGAATACACATACAATGACTCTGGTTGTTGTTAGTAAAAAGAACACACATGCAATGACACTGGTGGATCCATGTGTGGTCTATGAATAGAACACACATTTCAATGACGATGGTGGATCTATATGTGGTATGTGAAAAGAACACACATGCAATGACTCCAATTGTTGTTAGTAAAAGAACACACATGCAATGACACTGGTGGATCCATGTGTGGTCTCTGAAGAGAACACACATGCAATGACTCTAGTTGTGGTTAATGAGAAGAACACACATTTCAATGACATTGGTGGATCCATATGTGGTATGTGAAAAGAATAGTCATGAAATCACTCTAGTTGTTGCTAGTAAAAAGAGCACACATGCAATTACACGGGTGGATCCATGTGTGGTCTCTGAAGAACACACATGCAATGAATCTAGCTATGGTTAATGAGAAGAACACACATGCAATGACACTTGTTGTTGTTAGTAAAAAGAGCAGACATGCAATGACACTGGTGGATCCATGTGTGGTCTTTGAAGAGAACACACATTTCAATGACACTGGTGGATCCATATGTGGTGTGTGAAAAAAAAACACATGCAATGAATCTAGTTGTTGTTAGTAAAAAGAACATACATGCAATGACACTGGTGGATCCATGGTTTGTATCTGAAGAGAACACACATGCAATGACTCTAGATGTGGTTACTGAAGAGAACACACATTTCAATGACACTGGTGGATCCATATATGGTATGTGAAAAGAACACACATGCAATGACTCTAGTTGTTTTTAGTAAAAAGAACACACATGCAATAACACTGGTGGATCCATGTGTGGTCTCTGAAGAGAACACACATTTCAATGACACTAGTGGTTCCATACGTGGTATGTGAAAAGAACACACATGCGGACTCCAGTTGTTAGTAAAAAGATCACACATGCAATGACACTAGTGGATCCATGGGTGGTCTCCGAAGAGAACACACATGCAATGACTCTAGCTGTGGTTAATGAGAAGAACACACATTTCAATGACACTGGTGGATCAATATGTGGTATGTGAAAAGAATAGTCATGAAATGACTCCAGTTGTTGTTAGTAAAAAGAGCACACATGCAATTACACTAGTGGATCCATGTGTGGTCTCTGAAGAGACAACACATGCACTGAATCTAGCTGTGGTTAATGAGAAGAACACACACGCAATGACACTGGTTGTTGTTAGTAAAAAGAGCACACATGCAATGACACTGGTGGATCCATGTGTGGTCTCTGAAGAGAACACACATTTCAATGACACTGGTGGATCCATATGTGGTGTGTGAAAAGAATACACATGCAATGACTCTAGCTGTGGTTAGTGAGAAGAACACACATGCAATGACACTGGTGGATCCATATGTGGTATTCGAAAAGAATACACATACAATGACTCTGGTTGTTGTTAGTAAAAAGAACACACATGCAATGACACTGGTGGATCCATGTGTGGTCTCTAAATAGAACAGACATTTCAATGACACTGGTGGATCCATGTGTGGTATGTGAAAAGAATAGTCATGAAATAACTCCAGTTGTTGTTAGTAAAAATAGCACACATGCAATGACACTGGTGCATCCCTGTGTGGTCTCTTCAGAGAACACACATGCAATGACTCTAGCTCTGGTTAATGAGAGGAACACACATGCAATGACACTATTGGATCCATATGTGGTAGTTGAAAAGAATACACATACAATGACTCTGGTTGTTGTTAGTAAAAAGAACACACATGCAATAACACTGGTGGATCCATGTGTGGTCTCTAAATAGAACACACATTTCAATGATGATGGTGGATCCATATGTGGTATGTGAAAAGAACACACATGCAATGACTCCAGTTGTTGTTAGTAAAAGGAACACACATGCAATGACACTGGTGGATCCATGTGTGGTCTCTGAAGAGAACACACATGCAATGACTCTAGTTGTGGTTAATGAGAAGAACACACATTTCAATGACACTGGTGGATCCATATGTGGTATGTGAAAAGAATAGTCATGAAATGACTCTAGTTGTTGCTAGTAAAAAGAGCACACGTGCAATTACACTGGCGGATCCATGTGTGGTCTCTGAAGAGAACACACATGCAATCAATATAGCTATGGTTAATGATAAGAACACACATGCAATGACACTGGTTGTTGTTAGTAAAAAGAGCAGACATGCAATGACACTGGTGGATCCATGTGTGGTCTTAGAAGTGAACACACATTTCAATGACACTGGTGGATCCATATGTGGTGTGTGAAAGAACACACATGCAATGACTCTAGTTGTTGTTAGTAAAAAGAACACACATGCAAAGACACTAGTGGATCCATGGTTTGTATCTGAAGAGAACACACATGCAATGACTCTAGATGTGGTTACTGAAGAGAACACACATTTCAATGACACTGGTGGATCCATATGTGGTATGTGAAAAGAACACACATGCAATGACTCTAGTTGTTGTTAGTAAAAAGAACACACATGCAATGACACTAGTGGATCCATGTGTGGTCTCTAAAGAGAACACACATTTCAATGACACTGGTGGATCCATGTGTGGTATGTGAAAGAATAGTCATGAAATGACTCCAGTTGTTGTTAGTAAAAATAGCACACATACAATGACACTGGTGCATGCCTATATGGTCTCTTCAGAGAACACACATGCAATGACTCTAGCTGTGGTTAGTGAGAAGAACACACATGCAATGACACTGGTGGATCCATATGTGGTATTCGAAAAGAATACACATACAATGACTCTGGTTGTTGTTAGTAAAAAGAACACACATGCAATGACACTGGTGGATCCATGTGTGGTCTCTGAATAGAACACACATTTCAATGACGATGGTGGATCTATATGTGGTATGTGAAAATAACACACATGCAATGACTCTAATTGTTGTTAGTAAAAAGAACACACATGCAATGACACTGGTGGATCATGTGTGGTCTCTGAAGAGAACACACATGCAATGACTCTAGTTGTGGTTAATGAGAAGAACACACATTTCAATGACATTGGTGGATCCATATGTGGTATGTGAAAAGAATAGTCATGAAATCACTCTAGTTGTTGCTAGTAAAAAGAGCACACATGCAATTACACTGGTGGATCCATGTGTGGTCTCTGAAGAGAACACACATGCAATGAATCTAGCTATGGTTAATGAGAAGAACACACATGCAATGACACTTGTTGTTGTTAGTAAAAATAGCAGACATGCAATGACACTGGTGGATCCATGTGTGGTCTTTGAAGAGAACACACATTTCAATGACACTGGTGGATCCATATGTGGTGTGTGAAAAAAACACACATGCAATGAATCTAGTTGTTGTTAGTAAAAAGAACATACATGCAATGACACTGGTGGATCCATGGTTTGTATCTGAAGAGAACACACATGCAATGACTCTAGATGTGGTTACTGAAGAGAACAAACATTTCAATGACACTGGTGGATCCATATATGGTATGTGAAAAGAACACACATGCAATGACTCTAGTTGTTGTTAGTAAAAAGAACACACATGCAATAACACTGGTGGATCCATGTGTGGTCTCTGAAGAGAACACACATTTCAATGACACTAGTGGTTCCATACGTGGTATGTGAAAAGAACACACATGCGGACTCAGGTTGTTGTTAGTAAAAGATCACATGCAATGACACTAGTGGATCCATGGGTGGTCTCCGAAGAGAACACACATGCAATGACTCTAGCTGTGGTTAATGAGAAGAACACACATTTCAATGACACTGGTGGATCAATATGTGGTATGTGAAAAGAATAGTCATGAAATGACTCCAGTTGTTGTTAGTAAAAAGAGCACACATGAAATTACACTAGTGGATCCATGTGTGGTCTCTGAAGAGACAACACATGCACTGAATCTAGCTGTGGTTAATGAGAAGAACACACACGCAATGACACTGGTTGTTGTTAGTAAAAAGAGCACACATGCAATGACACTGGTGGATCCATGTGTGGTGTCTGAAGAGAACACACATTTCAATGACACTGGTGGATCCATATGTGGTGTGTGAAAAGAATACACATGCAATGACTCTAGCTGTGGTTAGTGAGAAGAACACACATGCAATGACACTGGTGGATCCATATGTGGTATTCGAAAAGAATACACATACAATGACTCTGGTTGTTGTTAGTAAAAAGAACACACATGCAATGACACTGGTGGATCCATGTGTGGTCTTAGAAGAGAACACACATTTCAATGACACTGGTGGATCCATATGTGGTGTGTGAAAAGAACACACATGCAATGACTCTAGTTGTTGTTAGTAAAAAGAACACACATGCAAAGACACTAGTGGATCCATGGTTTGTATCTGAAGAGAACACACATGCAATGACTCTAGATGTGGTTACTGAAGAGAACACACATTTCAATGACACTGGTGGATCCATATGTGGTATGTGAAAAGAACACACATGCAATGACTCTAGTTGTTGTTAGTAAAAAGAACACACATGCAATGACACTAGTGGATCCATGTGTGGTCTCTAAAGAGAACACACATTTCAATGACACTGGTGGATCCATGTGTGGTATGTGAAAGAATAGTCATGAAATGACTCCAGTTGTTGTTAGTAAAAATAGCACACATACAATGACACTGGTGCATGCCTATATGGTCTCTTCAGAGAACACACATGCAATGACTCTAGCTGTGGTTAGTGAGAAGAACACACATGCAATGACACTGGTGGATCCATATGTGGTATTCGAAAAGAATACACATACAATGACTCTGGTTGTTGTTAGTAAAAAGAACACACATGCAATGACACTGGTGGATCCATGTGTGGTCTCTGAATAGAACACACATTTCAATGACGATGGTGGATCTATATGTGGTATGTGAAAATAACACACATGCAATGACTCTAATTGTTGTTAGTAAAAAGAACACACATGCAATGACACTGGTGGATCATGTGTGGTCTCTGAAGAGAACACACATGCAATGACTCTAGTTGTGGTTAATGAGAAGAACACACATTTCAATGACATTGGTGGATCCATATGTGGTATGTGAAAAGAATAGTCATGAAATCACTCTAGTTGTTGCTAGTAAAAAGAGCACACATGCAATTACCTTTGGTGGATCCATGTGTGGTCTCTGATGAGAACACACATGCAATGAATCTAGCTATGGTTAATGAGAAGAACACACATGCAATGACACTTGTTGTTGTTAGTAAAAATAGCAGACATGCAATGACACTGGTGGATCCATGTGTGGTCTTTGAAGAGAACACACATTTCAATGACACTGGTGGATCCATATGTGGTGTGTGAAAAAAACACACATGCAATGAATCTAGTTGTTGTTAGTAAAAAGAACATACATGCAATGACACTGGTGGATCCATGGTTTGTATCTGAAGAGAACACACATGCAATGACTCTAGATGTGGTTACTGAAGAGAACAAACATTTCAATGACACTGGTGGATCCATATGGTATGTGAAAAGAACACACATGCAATGACTCTAGTTGTTGTTAGTAAAAAGAACACACATGCAATAACACTGGTGGATCCATGTGTGGTCTCTGAAGAGAACACACATTTCAATGACACTAGTGGTTCCATACGTGGTATGTGAAAAGAACACACACATGCGGACTCAGTTGTTGTTAGTAAAAAGATCACACATGCAATGACACTAGTGGATCCATGGGTGGTCTCCGAAGAGAACACACATGCAATGACTCTAGCTGTGGTTAATGAGAAGAACACACATTTCAATGACACTGGTGGATCAATATGTGGTATGTGAAAAGAATAGTCATGAAATGACTCCAGTTGTTGTTAGTAAAAAGAGCACACATGAAATTACACTAGTGGATCCATGTGTGGTCTCTGAAGAGACAACACATGCACTGAATCTAGCTGTGGTTAATGAGAAGAACACACACGCAATGACACTGGTTGTTGTTAGTAAAAAGAGCACACATGCAATGACACTGGTGGATCCATGTGTGGTGTCTGAAGAGAACACACATTTCAATGACACTGGTGGATCCATATGTGGTGTGTGAAAAGAATACACATGCAATGACTCTAGCTGTGGTTAGTGAGAAGAACACACATGCAATGACACTGGTGGATCCATATGTGGTATTCGAAAAGAATACACATACAATGACTCTGGTTGTTGTTAGTAAAAAGAACACACATGCAATGACACTGGTGGATCCATGTGTGGTCTCTAAATAGAACAGACATTTCAATGACACTGGTGGATCCATGTGTGGTATGTGAAAAGAATAGTCATGAAATAACTCCAGTTGTTGTTAGTAAAAATAGCACACATGCAATGACACTGGTGCATCCCTGTGTGGTCTCTTCAGAGAACACACATGCAATGACTCTAGCTCTGGTTAATGAGAGGAACACACATGCAATGACACTATTGGATCCATATGTGGTAGTTGAAAAGAATACACATACAATGACTCTGGTTGTTCTTAGTAAAAAGAACACACATGCAATAACACTGGTGGATCCATGTGTGGTCTCTAAATAGAACACACATTTCAATGATGATGGTGGATCCATATGTGGTATGTGAAAAGAACACACATGCAATGACTCCAGTTGTTGTTAGTAAAAGGAACACACATGCAATGACACTGGTGGATCCATGTGTGGTCTCTGAAGAGAACACACATGCAATGACTCTAGTTTTGGTTAATGAGAAGAACACACATTTCAATGACACTGGTGGATCCATATGTGGTATGTGAAAAGAATAGTCATGAAATGACTCTAGTTGTTGCTAGTAAAAAGAGCACACGTGCAATTACACTGGCGGATCCATGTGTGGTCTCTGAAGAGAACACACATGCAATCAATATAGCTATGGTTAATGATAAGAACACACATGCAATGACACTGGTTGTTGTTAGTAAAAAGAGCAGACATGCAATGACACTGGTGGATCCATGTGTGGTCTTAGAAGTGAACACACATTTCAATGACACTGGTGGATCCATATGTGGTGTGTGAAAAGAACACACATGCAATGACTCTAGTTGTTGTTAGTAAAAAGAACACACATGCAAAGACACTAGTGGATCCATGGTTTGTATCTGAAGAGAACACACATGCAATGACTCTAGATGTGGTTACTGAAGAGAACACACATTTCAATGACACTCGTGGATCCATATGTGGTATGTGAAAAGAACACACATGCAATGACTCTAGTTGTTGTTAGTAAAAAGAACACACATGCAATGACACTAGTGGATCCATGTGTGGTCTCTAAAGAGAACACACATTTCAATGACACTGGTGGATCCATGTGTGGTATGTGAAAGAATAGTCATGAAATGACTCCAGTTGTTGTTAGTAAAAATAGCACACATACAATGACACTGGTGCATGCCTATATGGTCTCTTCAGAGAACACACATGCAATGACTCTAGCTGTGGTTAGTGAGAAGAACACACATGCAATGACACTGGTGGATCCATATGTGGTATTCGAAAAGAATACACATACAATGACTCTGGTTGTTGTTAGTAAAAAGAACACACATGCAATGACCTTTGGTGGATCCATGTGTGGTCTCTGAATAGAACACACATTTCAATGACGATGGTGGATCTATATGTGGTATGTGAAAATAACACATGCAATGACTCTAATTGTTGTTAGTAAAAAGAACACACATGCAATGACACTGGTGGATCATGTGTGGTCTCTGAAGAGAACACACATGCAATGACTCTAGTTGTGGTTAATGAGAAGAACACACATTTCAATGACATTGGTGGATCCATATGTGGTATGTGAAAAGAATAGTCATGAAATCACTCTAGTTGTTGCTAGTAAAAAGAGCACACATGCAATTACACTGGTGGATCCATGTGTGGTCTCTGAAGAGAACACACATGCAATGAATCTAGCTATGGTTAATGAGAAGAACACACATGCAATGACACTTGTTGTTGTTAGTAAAAAGAGCAGACATGCAATGACACTGGTGGATCCATGTGTGGTCTTTGAAGAGAACACACATTTCAATGACACTGGTGGATCCATATGTGGTGTGTGAAAAAAACACACATGCAATGAATCTAGTTGTTGTTAGTAAAAAGAACATACATGCAATGACACTGGTGGATCCATGGTTTGTATCTGAAGAGAACACACATGCAATGACTCTAGATGTGGTTACTGAAGAGAACACATTTCAATGACACTGGTGGATCCATATATGGTATGTGAAAAGAACACACATGCAATGACTCTAGTTGTTGTTAGTAAAAAGAACACACATGCAATAACACTGGTGGATCCATGTGTGGTCTCTGAAGAGAACACACATTTCAATGACACTAGTGGTTCCATACGTGGTATGTGAAAAGAACACACATGCGGACTCCAGTTGTTGTTAGTAAAAAGATCACACATGCAATGACACTAGTGGATCCATGGGTGGTCTCCGAAGAGAACACACATGCAATGACTCTAGCTGTGGTTAATGAGAAGAACACACATTTCAATGACACTGGTGGATCAATATGTGGTATGTGAAAATAATAGTCATGAAATGACTCCAGTTGTTGTTAGTAAAAAGAGCACACATGCAATTACACTAGTGGATCCATGTGTGGTCTCTGAAGAGACAACACATGCACTGAATCTAGCTGTGGTTAATGAGAAGAACACACACGCAATGACACTGGTTGTTGTTAGTAAAAAGAGCACACATGCAATGTCACTGGTGGATCCATGTGTGGTCTCTGAAGAGAACACACATTTCAATGACACTGGTGGATCCATATGTGGTGTGTGAAAAGAATACACATGCAATGACTCCAGTTGTTGTTAGTAAAAAGAACACACATGCAATGACACTGGTGGATCCATATGTGGTATGTGAAAAGAACACACATGCAATGACTCTAGTTGTTGTTAGTAAAAAGAACACACATGCAATGACACTGGTGGATCCATGTGTGGTCTCTAAAGAGAACACACATTTCAATGACACTGGTGGATCCATGTGTGGTATGTGAAAAGAATAGTCATGAAATAACTCCAGTTGTTGTTAGTAAAAATAGCACACATGCAATGACACTGGTGCATCCCTGTGTGGTCTCTTCAGAGAACACACATGCAATGACTCTAGCTCTGGTTAATGAGAGGAACACACATGCAATGACACTATTGGATCCATATGTGGTAGTTGAAAAGAATACACATACAATGACTCTGGTTGTTGTTAGTAAAAAGAACACACATGCAATAACACTGGTGGATCCATGTGTGGTCTCTAAATAGAACACACATTTCAATGTTGATGGTGGATCCATATGTGGTATGTGAAAAGAACACTCATGCAATGACTCCAGTTGTTGTTAGTAAAAGGAACACACATGCAATGACACTGGTGGATCCATGTGTGGTCTCTGAAGAGAACACACATGCAATGACTCTAGTTGTGGTTAATGAGAAGAACACACATTTCAATGACACTGGTGGATCCATATGTGGTATGTGAAAAGAATAGTCATGAAATGACTCTAGTTGTTGCTAGTAAAAAGAGCACACGTGCAATTACACTGGCGGATCCATGTGTGGTCTCTGAAGAGAACACACATGCAATCAATATAGCTATGGTTAATGAGAAGAACACACATGCAATGACACTGGTTGTTGTTAGTAAAAAGAGCAGACATGCAATGACACTGGTGGATCCATGTGTGGTCTTAGAAGAGAACACACATTTCAATGACACTGGTGGATCCATATGTGGTGTGTGAAAAGAACACACATGCAATGACTCTAGTTGTTGTTAGTAAAAAGAACACACATGCAAAGACACTAGTGGATCCATGGTTTGTATCTGAAGAGAACACACATGCAATGACTCTAGATGTGGTTACTGAAGAGAACACACATTTCAATGACACTGGTGGATCCATATGTGGTATGTGAAAAGAACACACATGCAATGACTCTAGTTGTTGTTAGTAAAAAGAACACACATGCAATGACACTAGTGGATCCATGTGTGGTCTCTAAAGAGAACACACATTTCAATGACACTGGTGGATCCATGTGTGGTATGTGAAAAGAATAGTCATGAAATGACTCCAGTTGTTGTTAGTAAAAATAGCACACATACAATGACACTGGTGCATCCCTATATGGTCTCTTCAGAGAACACACATGCAATGACTCTAGCTGTGGTTAGTGAGAAGAACACACATGCAATGACACTGGTGGATCCATATGTGGTATTCGAAAAGAATACACATACAATGACTCTGGTTGTTGTTAGTAAAAAGAACACACATGCAATGACACTGGTGGATCCATGTGTGGTCTATGAATAGAACACACATTTCAATGACGATGGTGGATCTATATGTGGTATGTGAAAATAACACACATGCAATGACTCTTATTGTTGTTAGTAAAAAGAACACACATGCAATGACACTGGTGGATCATGTGTGGTCTCTGAAGAGAACACACATGCAATGACTCTAGTTGTGGTTAATGAGAAGAACACACATTTCAATGACATTGGTGGATCCATATGTGGTATGTGAAAAGAATAGTCATGAAATCACTCTAGTTGTTGCTAGTAAAAAGAGCACACATTCAATTAAACTAGTGGATCCATGTGGTCTCTGAAGAGAACACACATGCAATGAATCTAGCTATGGTTAATGAGAAGAACACACATGCAATGACACTTGTTGTTGTTAGTAAAAAGAGCAGACATGCAATGACACTGGTGGATCCATGTGTGGTCTTTGAAGAGAACACACATTTCAATGACACTGGTGGATCCATATGTGGTGTGTGAAAAAAACACACATGCAATGAATCTAGTTGTTGTTAGTAAAAAGAACACACATGCAATGACACTGGTGGATCCATGGTTTGTAGCTGAAGGGAACAAACATGCAATGACTCTAGATGTGGTTACTGAAGAGAACACACATTTCAATGACACTGGTGGATCCATATGTGGTATGTGAAAAGAACACACATGCAATGACTCTAGTTGTTGTTAGTAAAAAGAACACACATGCAATAACACTGGTGGATCCATGTGTGGTCTCTGAAGAGAACACACATTTCAATGACACTAGTGGTTCCATACGTGGTATGTGAAAAGAACACACATGCGGACTCCAGTTGTTGTTAGTAAAAAGATCACACATGCAATGACACTAGTGGATCCATGGGTGGTCTCCGAAGAGAACACACATGCAATGACTCTAGCTGTGGTTAATGAGAAGAACACACATTTCAATGACACTGGTGGATCAATATGTGGTATGTGAAAAGAATAGTCATGAAATGACTCCAGTTGTTGTTAGTAAAAAGAGCACACATGCAATTACACTAGTGGATCCATGTGTGGTCTCTGAAGAGACAACACATGCACTGAATCTAGCTGTGGTTAATGAGAAGAACACACACGCAATGACACTGGTTGTTGTTAGTAAAAAGAGCACACATGCAATGACACTGGTGGATCCATGTGTGGTCTCTGAAGAGAACACACATTTCAATGACACTGGTGGATCCATATGTGGTGTGTGAAAAGAATACACATGCAATGACTCCATTTGTTGTTAGTAAAAAGAACACACATGCAATGACACTAGTGGATCCATATGTGGTATGTGAAAAGAACACACATGCAATGACTCTAGTTGTTGTTAGTAAAAAGAACACACATGCAATGACACTGGTGGATCCATGTGTGGTCTTTGAAGAGAACACACATTTCAATGACACTGGTGGATCCATATGTGGTATGAGAAAAGAATAGTCATGAAATGACTCCAGTTGTTGTTAGAAAAAAGAGCACACATGCAATGACACTGGTGGATCCATGTGTGGTCTCTTCAAAGAACACACATGCAATGAATCTAGCTGTGGTTAATGAGAAGAACACACATACAATGACACTGGTGAATCCATATGTGGTATTCGAAAAGAATACACATACAATGACTCTGGCTGTTGTTAGTAAAAAGAACACACATGCAATGACACTGGTGGGTCCATCTGTGGTATCTGAATAGAACACACATTTCAATGACACTGGTGGACCCATATGTCGTATGTGAAAAGAATAGTCATGAAATAACTCCAGTTGTTGTTAGTAAAAAGGGCACACAAGCAATGACACTGGTGGATCCATATGTGGTCTCTAAAGAGAACACACATGCAATGACTCTAGATGTGGTTAATGAGAAGAACACACAGCCAATGACACAGGTGGATCCATATGTGGATTGTGAAAAGAACTCATGCAATGACTCGAGTTGTTGTTAGTAAAAAGAACACACATGCAATGACACTGGTGGATCCATGGTGTGTCTCTGAAGAGAACACACATTTCAATAACACTGGTGGATCAGTATGTTGTATGTCAAAAGAACACACATGCAATGACTCCAGTTGTTGTTAGTAAAAAGAACACACATGCAATGACACTGGTGGATCCATGTGTGGTCTCTGAAGAAAACACACATGCAATGACTCTGGTTGTTGTTTGTAAAAATACCACACATGCAATGACACTGGTGGATCCATATGTGGTCGCTGAAGAGAACACACATGCAATGACTCTAGAAGTGGTTAATGAGAAGAACACACATGCAATGACACAGGTGGATCCATAGGTGGATTGTGAAAAGAACACACATGCAATGACTCGAGTTGTTGTTATTAAAAAGAACACACATGCAATGACACTGGTGGATCCATGGTTTGTCTCTGAATAGAACACACATTTCAATGACACTGGTGGATCAGTATGTTGCATGTCAGAAGAACACACATGCAATGACTCTAGTTGTTGTTAGTAAAAAGAACACACATGCAATGACACTGGTGGATCCATGTGTGGTCTCTGAAGAAAACACACATGCAATGACTCTGGTTGTTGTTAGTTAAAAGAACACACATGCAATAACTCTGGTTGTTGTTAGTAAAAAGAGCACACATGCAATGACACTGGTGGATCCATGTGTGGTCTCTGAATAGAACACGCATTTCAATGGCACTAGTGGGTCTATCTGTGGTATGTGAAAAGAACACACATGCAATGACTCCAGTTGTTGTTAGTAAAAAGAACGCACATGCAATAACACTGGTGGATCCATGTGTGGTCTCTGAAGAGAACACACATGCGATGACACTGGTGGATCCATATGTGGTATGTGAAAAGACACACATGAAATGACTCCAGTTGTTGTTAGTAAAAAGAACACACGTGCAATGACACTGGTGGATCCATGTATGGTCTCTAAAGAGAACAAACATGCAATGACACTGGTGGATCCATATGTGGTATGTGAAAAGAACACACATGCAATGCCTCCAGTTGTTGTTAGTAAAGAGAACACACATGCAATGACACCGGTGGATCCATGTGTGGTCTCGGAAGAGAACGCACATTTCAATGACACTGGTTGATCCATATGTGGTATGTGAAAAGAACACACATGCAATGACTCTAGTTGTTGTTAGTAAAAAGAACACAATGCAATGACACTGGTGGAACCATGTGTGGTCTCTGAAGAGAACACACATGCAATGACACTGGTGGATCCATATGTGGTATGTGAAAAGAACACACATGCAATGACTCCAGTTGTTGTTAGTAAAACGGACACACATGCAATGGCACTAGTGGATCCATGTGTGGTCTCTGAAGAGAACACACATGCAATGACTTTAGCATTGGTTAATGAGAAGAACACACATTACAATGACACAGGTGGATCCATATGTGGTATGTAAAAAGAACACATATGCAATGACTATTTAGTTGTTGTTAATAAAAATAACACACATGCAATGACTCTGGTGGATCCATGTGTGGTCTCTGAAGAGAACACACATTTCAATGACACTAGTGGATCCATATGTGGTATGTGAAAAGAACACACATGCAATGACTCCAGTTGTTGTTAGTAAAAAGAACACACATGCAATAAGACTAGTGGATCCATGTGTGGTCTCTGAAGAGAACACACATGCAATGACTCTAGCTATGGTTAATGAGAAGAACACACATTTCAATGACACTGGTGGATCCATATGTGGTAATCAAAAAGAATACACATACAATGACTCTGGTTGTTGTTAGTAAAAAGAACACTCATGCTATGACACTGGTGGATCCATGTGTGGTCTCTGAATAGAACACACATTTCAATGACACTGGTGGATCCATATGTGGTATGTGAAAAGAATAGTCATGAAATAACTCCAGTTGTTGTTAGTAAAAAGAGCACACATGCAATGACACTGGTGGATCCATATGTGGTCTCTGAAGAGAACACACATGCAATGACTCTAGATGTGGTTAATGAGAAGAACACACATGCATTGACACAGGTGGATCCATAGGTGGATTGTGAAAAGAACAGACATGCAATGACTCGAGTTGTTGTTAGTAAAAACAACACACATGCAATGACACTGGTGGATCCATGGGTTGTCTCTGAAGAGAACACACATTTCAATGACACTGGTGGATTAATATGTGGTGTGTGAAAAGAACACACATGCAATGACTCTAATTGTTGTTAGTAAAAAGAACACACATGCAATGACACTGGTGGATCCATGTGTGGTCTCTAAAGAGAACACACATGCAATGACTCTAGCTATGGTTAATGAGAAGACACATATGCAATGACACTGGTTGATCCATAGGTGGATTGTGAAAAGAACACACATGCAATGACTCAAGTTTATGTTAGTAAAAAGAACACACATGCAATGATGCTGGTGGATCCATATGTGGTATGTGAAAAGAATAGTCATGAAATGACTCTAGTTGTTGTTAGTAAAAAGTGCAAACATGCAATTACACTTGTGGATCCATATGTGGTTTGTGAAAAGAACACACATGCAATGACTCCAGTTGTTGTTAGTAAAAAGAACACACATGCAATGACACTGGTGGATCCATGTGTGGTCTCTGAAGAGAACACACATGCAATGACAGTGGTGGATCCATATTTGGTATGTGAAAAGAACACACATGAAATGACTCCAGTTGTTGTTAGTAAAAAGAACACACATGAAATGACACTGGTGGATCCATATGCGGTATGTGAAAAGAACACACATGCAATGACTCTGGTTGTTGTTAGTAAAAAGAAAACGCATGCAATGACACTGGTGGATCCATGTGTGGTCTCTAAAGAGAACACACATTTCAATGGCACTAGTGGATCCATTTGTGGTATGTGAAAAGAACAGTCATGAAATGACTCCAGTTGTGGTTAATGAAAGAATACACATTTCAATGACAATGGTGGTTCCATATGTGGTCTCTGAAGAGAACACACATGCAATGACACTAGTGGATCCATATGTGGTATGCAAAAAGAATACACATGAAATGAGTCCAGTTGTTGTTAGTAAAACGAACACACCTGCAATTACACTGGTTGATCCATGTGTGGTCTCTGAAGAGAACACACATGCAATGACTCTAGCTGTTGTTAGTAAAAAGAACACACATGCAATGACACTGGTGGATCCATGTGTGGTCTCTGAAGAGAACACACATTTCAATGACACCAGTGGATCCATATGTGGTATGTGAAAAGAATAGTCATGAAATGACTCCTGTTGTGGTTAATGAAAGAATACACATTTCAATAACAATAGTGGTTCCATATGTGGTCTGTGAAAAGAACACACAGGCAATGACTCTAGTTGTGGTTAATGTGAAGAACACACATGCAATGACACTGGTGGATCCATAGGAGGATTGTGAAAAGAGATTTTCCCTCTCTCGCGGTCACAAATCTCACAAAATCCCAAATGTGTGGAGATCTGAAATGTGTGCTCACTCTGGGTGCTACGCCCTGATTGGCTGACATAGATGTCACGCAGATCGTCTCCACCAACTGTTTATCCTATGTGATCCAACGGGCTGGATAACCCCTCCCTTCTCCACTTTTTTTATGCATGGTCAATCCGTGCCACCTCTCTATCCGTGCGACCGATACTTTACCTCCATAAGCAAGTGAAAATCCATCTATCAAACTAAAATAAATGATCATATTTCAAAGAAGCCATCGTCTTCGTCTTCCGGTTTGTCCTCGTCTTCGTCAATGCCATGGTCCCTACCATTGCCGCCATCGGTGTCCTCCTCTGACGACTCGACACCGCCCCTTCCTCGAATAAGCGTGCTATCTCCTCGTCGGAGTCCTCCTCCTCCTCTTCATAGTCCCACGGGTCCATGTCACTCTCCTTCGCTTCTGCCTCCAACTGATCGATGAACGCCTCCTCGTTGGCCGAGTCGGACTCGTCCAAATAGCTATCTCCTCTCTTCTTCCTAGTCTTCTTCTCGTTCCTCTTCTTGTCCGTACTCGGCGGTGCAACACGCGCCCCCGTCCTGGCTGCTGCTTTGCGCTCGTCCGATGCTACAGGTACCCCACGCTCCTCTTGCACGACCGGTACGAGCTTCGACGTCGCAGTGTCCTTGGGTGCCGATGTCGATGGATCCTGGCGCG
Source organism: Avena insularis (assembly GCA_023614405.1). NCBI lineage: Eukaryota > Viridiplantae > Streptophyta > Magnoliopsida > Poales > Poaceae > Avena > Avena insularis. Next base: position 241,562,546 of record CM042688.1, on the reverse strand, counting down.
GTCGGACACGACATGCTGCCTCGATGGCGACTTCATGGTCTGGCGATGTAGCGATGTGGCGAGGGGCCTTGTCGATGGGCGGCTTGGACCCGCCATTGCCACGGTGAGGGGGCATCATGCTCGAGATAGTTGCTCCGAATGGTCGATGGCAGGTACGCAGAGTGGGGTGCCGATCTGATCAAGGATGAGCAGCGGTTTCGTGCGTCGTGTCCACACATGCATTTGTCCATTATCAAAAAAAGAAGAAAGAAGTAATATCTCGTGTACTGAACATAATTTGATCACAACAAAAGTGGCACAGCGTATTCTAGACTCGTAAATATCCCGTGCATGCCTGTCGACGTGGAGTTTGACGGAGTTCGACGTGCCGACGTGATCGTACATCAGTTGCGCGCGTCATTGCCCCATCAACACGTGACACACGCACACGGTATGTGCGTGCCAATTCCCGTGATGACCACCCGGCTCGCACTCCCCTTATTATATACTGGATTTTGGGCGGAGCCGAAGACCATTGAAGTGTCCATCACAATAAAGAGAAGTCCCATCGATTCCCTACCCCTGCCTCCCTGGCCTCTTTGAGAAGGTAGACCGTACACGGTGGTCCTGTATAATAGTACTAGTACTACTGGACCACTGCCTGTACTCTTTGACTCTTCTCCCATACTAATCACTATCTCCTTCCTCCTGCCGCCGCCACCCTCACCCTGCAAGCCATGGCTCCACTGAGGAGGGGAGAGGCCGGTCGATGATCCTCGCGAAGAAAAGGGAGAGAAATCGCCGCGAGGCACTTCTTGCTCTACCAGCCGCTCAAGCCCACCCTATCATTGAGGCCCAATCTCCCCCGACAATGGCGCCGAATGTTCTAGCAGGCGAGGGCTCCTCTCGGTATGATCTTCTTGTTCTACTTCTTCTCCATCTCCCTCTCCATCATGATCTTATTCAGCTTCTTCTTGTTTTTCTTCTTCTTCTTGCTCTTCCTCTTCTACGTATTATAGGCCGGCCGTGGAGCCCGAATCCACCACGACGGAGGCATTGTAGGACCTGTTTGGCCCTGTTCCATGTCTCAGCGAGGTAGCAAATCTCCACACTATTATTTCTCCAAGTTGTGATGTGGATTTCTTAGATCCTGTTTGCGCCGCATTGGTTTTTCTTCTTCTTTTGCGAGTTGTATTAGTTTTCATGAATATGACTAGATCTCTTGGTCTTTCCTTAATACCGCTGTTCATAGATTCACTATGGATTTTTTGTGATTAGGATTAGTTTATCGTGGTCATGAATAGATCTCTAGGTCCATTTTTTAACACTGCGGTCAATAGATTCAACGGGGTTTTTTTTGATCTGCATTAGTAATCACATGGAACCTGGAGTGTAATTATAGAATTCCTATTTCAATTAACATGAACAATGCAATGATCGAAGGCCGAGTACCGTGACAAGGTGGCCGCGATCAGTTCCAAGATTGTCAACCAACATGAGCTTGCACGCTCCCTCACCCAAGCTAATGAGAGCCTACATAAGAAATTATCTATGCAGAAGGAGATCTCGCTAGATTTTGCGCGTGACGTCGTGAGGCTGCAGAAAGTGCTCGATCGTAACTTGAACAGGCAAGAACATGCCATCAAGGTAATCAACAAGCTCATGGAGGATAAGAAGAATCTCGTGGAAAGGTGCATTCTCCTGCAGGACGAAGTCACCGGGGCACTCAGAGGACGCGTCGAGGAAACCAAGGCTACCATCCGAGCCTACCATGGCAGGAACCGTTGCCTAGATGAAGTGAAGGAGATGAAGGAGGACATGAGCAGAGGGATCACCGTACTCGAGGGTGTTTGGAAAGAGAACGAGGAGCTAAGGGCTTGTCTGGAGGCGTATAGGAGCAATGCCCAAGTCTAATTCCCGTTAGCGGGGACACAAATATCAGTTTGTCCTCCACTCCTTTTGTAATGTTTAGGGTTCAGGGAGCAAAATTCCCCAGTCCGCTTCCCATTATAGGGTGCAATAAGAATCCTAGGGCAACTCCTTATCTATCTGGACATGTGTTGGTGTTCATGTTCACGAATGGACGCCATGTGCTCTTTCCTAGGGCAACTCCTTATGTATCTGGACATGGGTTTCTGCATTATGAGTTTGCCACTCTCCCACTACTATTTGGTGATATTGGGGGAAAACCCATAGCACACTAAACTGCAGATAAATCTTATTTGTCTTTGAAATTGAAGTTATGACAGTGCCACTAGTCGATTCATAAAATGTTGATTAGTCCTAGATTGCTTCTTCCTTGAAATTATGATAGTGCCACTAGTCGATTCAGTTAATTATGGAAACTAACCAGCTTGTCCCGGTGAACTGAACAAACCATACTATGTATTTTTGTTGCAGGGAAAGAGGCGAAAGATCGACCAGGACCTGGCGACCTGGCTAAATGACAAGATAGCAATCCAAAGGGAGAAGCAGAATTCCCATAAGCTGGCCTTTGACCACCTGCGCGCTGAACTCGTGGTCCTCTCTGACAAGTGCCAAAAACTGGAGTTAAACGCCGGCTGGGCGAAGCTACACAGTGAAGGTCGCACCTCGGCTAGGAAGCAGACGAAGATCATGAAAGGGATCTTGAAGGAAAATCGTATGGCTACGAACTAACGTCTCCAATCCGTGATGAAGCACTGGAACCTATAGCGGAAGCACGACATAGTACTGAAGGAGCTGGCCGATCTTAGGGAGGAAAACAGGCAGCTCCGAGCCAGGCTCGCTTGAACACAACATATGTCTATTTAGTACGGAACTGCCTGGTTTATCCTCTAGAGTGGTGATTTTGTAAGCGTGAACTTAACTCTATGCACGATATGTGTGTTCGTCTGAAATTAGTTTGCTCGAGGATTGAGTTTGGCTTAGTTAAGAAAGTGCAACTGCAAGTCTTATAGTTAACTAGTTTCAGGCATTGGCACAACATAAATTATTCATCTTGAATTTCCTTTATCCTCTATAGTCTGTCCTTGTTCACCCTCGCGCGCCTTCTCCAGTTCCTTCAATAGATCCGCAATGCAGTACTCTAGCTTCTTCTTGTCTTCCCTAAGCTGATCCCTCTCCTTTTATGCATTATGAATCAGCAACCTGTGACTATCCTGAAGCTTCTTTGCAGTTCCAACAACCAAGCTCCCTATGATTCCGTCAGTTAGCTCTGACTGCAAATTCTCGGTTTCTTGTTCTAGCTCCTTATTTTGTACCGACAGCTTGTAATTTTTTTAGCTGCATCACTTACATTAGTAAATCTCCCCGACCTTTCCAACTCATACATCTCCCATAAATGTGCCCAACATTTCTTAAGTGCATCTGGCCACTCAAGATCCACCCACCCTACTGCTTTACACACCGGGCCAACCTAAAAACACACACACTATAGTGTTATGAACATGCACGATACATTTTACTTCATGTCACATTTGCACATAATGTAAACAAACCTGATTTGTACAGCCCAAAAACCTTCTCCCAGTGTTACTGCCTTCGAATGTAACATATCTGCTCAGTTTTAGCCCATGGTCACATGGCACTTGTCCATCGAAATCTAGGCCCTCCCATTCGGCGTCGTAGATTGTCCGTGGTACCTATAGGTAAACGCAAAGCTGAAATCGAACATGATTGCATGCACATATGGAGATCAGATCGAGAGATTTACCATTGCCTAACCCTAGCCCGAGAAAATAGAGGAACTCACATCGTGGAAGGAATACTCGATGTCGGAGAGAAGGCTATCACTGCTCGACTGGTCGTCCTCGCCGTTCAAGGATAGCATGGCAAATGCGTCGTCGCAGGCGACGATGTCGGTGTCGGCATCAGCGTCAGAGAGAGAGAGAGAGAGAGAGAGAGAGCATCCCTTCTACCGCTACAACAATGACTAAATTGGCATGTTACAATAGTTTAATGGATACCATACCCTTTCCCTGGATTACTATCTCCTGCCTAATATGGATTCTCTTCATACATTCTCATTTCAAATATTAAACCTGTACTCCCTCCATCCCAATTTCATTGCCTAACGAAAACATACTAGTATATTACATCATCTAAAGAAACAAAATCATGTCAACTACAAGGTACTTATGCATCACTTCTTCAGTCATGGTTTCACAAAACATTACATTACAATCTCTCAACAAACATAATCACACCATGGTTTCACAAAACATCACATTACAATCTCTCAACAAACATAATCATAGAAACAAGTATATTACATCAACTCAAGAAACAAAATCATGTCGACTACAAGGTACTTACGCATCACTTGTCCTGTCATGGTTTCGCAAAACATTACATTACAATCTCTCAACAAACAAAATAACAGAAACAAGTACAATACATCATCTCAAGAAACATAATCATGTCAACTACAATGTATTTATGCATCACTTGTCCAGTCATGGTTTCACAAAACATTACATTCCAATGTCCCAACAAACATAATAACAGAAACAAGTACGGTACATCATCTTAAGAAACATAATCATGTCAACTACAATGTACTTATGTCTTATTACAACAATGATGGTTTTAGTGAGTGACATGTCCAAAAATCTCAACAGCTCACACAACATTATATCGCAATCTCTCAACAAACATAATCACAGAAACACGCTCTAAATACAACAGTAGTCAATATTACAAATACAGGAAGGGGAACGCTGCAGTCCATATGACAAGCCTAGGGTAGTAGCTCTCATCAGATCTCATCAACGTCGACCATCTCATTCTGTTCAGCCACTGCAGGGGCATCTAAATCCACTATAACCTATTCAACAACATCAGAAATGGTACCAAGGAAGAACACCTTCCTGGTTCGCTTCTTTCGTCACATAATCTGCATAAGATCTTCAGTATCCAAAACATCTATGAATTGCTGCTTCTTATGATGCCACCACTGGATTTTTGCCATCTGCTTAGGGCCAATACTTATTTCCTTACCGATCATCTCTCTCATTTCATCAAGAGTTATGTTTTTGGAATCGACAGTGATCTCCACAGTACATGTGGCCCGGCTTATTAACTCCCTCATCAAGTTTTGCCATGTATGAATCCACCTCTATGCGTATACTGAACTTACCTAGATCAGCATCTATTGGTCCGTATTATCTAGGAGCAGAAGCTCTGGCAGCAAGATCTCTAGCATCTGCATACATATCATCAATCATCGCTTCAACTTTCACCTTACGATCAGCTGCACAACACTCCCAAACCATCTGAAGCTCATGGGAGTGCTCAATTTGCTGATAGGTATCATTCATGTTGCGCCACACCAATTTTGTCCTCTGTCTAGAACCCCAGGGAATTCTAGCGGCAAGCATATCTACCAGCTGCGAAACAGACACAACCTCTTTGCAATTCACAAGAAGATGCACATCTTGCCCGAACACAACCCTCTCGCAACCAAAATCATGTTTTGTAGTGTACTGCCGAGCATGAACTGTGAACTCATATAGGTCCCTTGTATCAAACCTGTGCCTAATTTGATTAAAAAGGGGAACTTTTCACTTCATTCGATTCTATTATGCCGTAACTAATCTACTTGCAAGATAAGGCACAGATAAGAAAAATTCACCTCTCGCTCTTCTCCCGGGTTTTTTTCTTCGAGATCTGGGTGCCGCATCCGCCCACCGGAGCCGAACAATCCGCTACCGGCCTTGCTTTTATCTTCAACCCGCTGCTCGTAGATACATTGGGAGCAGAATCCTTGCTGGCGTCCTCGCTAACTAGGGATGAAGACCTCACCGCTGCTTCGCGTTGAGCCCCAGACTTGGGCCCTGATGGACCCGAATCAGTCGGCGACGTAGCTACAACCTTCACCTTGCAAGACATGCTGGGCCGTCACTGTCGGATTCAGTGTCGTGGTAGGGAGAAAAAAGGTCCTCCGCCGCCGACAGATTTAGGGTCGGGGAAGGGAAGAAAAGGGACCGCCGCCGCCGCAGCAAGATTCAGTGTCGAGAATTAGTAAAGTACAGTAATGGATTTGCCCCTACTACACGTGCAGGGTGGCTAAGAAGAGTGACCGACGAAGAAGGGGCACAACAGGAACTAGTGTAACAGAATATCTTGACTTAATGGGCGCGATTTGAAAATATTGGGTTTGGCCATCATTCACTCGAAACACCCCTCTCAACAATTGGCGCCCCAACTTTTCGAATCGCGATGATTAAAATCAACTTGGGTACCGCGTTGCCTGGGCGCCCCAACTTTCGGGCCGCAAAATGATATTCTTGCTCTCGAGGGCTACACCAAGAAGGGATGCACCTTCGTAGATAAGGGGGAATGTATGAAGGATGACAAACACGTGTTCAAGCATGTGGTCGAGTTCCCCTGCATCAAGCTGCCGGCTACTGGTGGTGGCACCAAGGAAGACTTCTATGTCCTCCATCACCTTAAAGGCTATGTTCAGGATTGCCAGAACCTAACGCTGCCATCTAGTCTCCGAGGATGGGCCGAAACTTTAGTCTCAAAGAAGACTTCCATCGCATTCAGTAGAAGTTGTCGCAAATCATCATTGACGATGTAAACATAAGGGGGGCCTACAACAAGCCAGAGGGTTGAGTAAGAGGGAGATCGAAGAACGCCTCCGTAAGCAGGGTGACACAAGGACGTGGATGACTAAATAGAGCTATATACCATTCCCTAAGCCGAGCGAGAAGAAGAAGTCTTCATGATCGATGTGTGCCTCTAGCATGATCAAGTGTGTGTATATTCTCGATGGACGCCTGTTGTAGCGTGTGTGTCATAAACTTTACTATCTTGTTGTCGAAATGGTCGTTGTTGTTAGACTTAAACTATCGTGTGGTCGTGTTGTCGTTGAACCTATTACTTCTATGATGATCGCGAGATGCTATCTTTTAGGTTTTATGGATCCTTTGTTTTATAATTTGTGAACATATATATATATATATATGGATGTGAACCCTTTATTAATTCTTTTTGTTGTATTTTTACTAATATGCCTTGTCGTCTATAGAGATGGCGACGAGGTGGTATGTGGTGTACATGGGTAGGGTTACAGGAGTCTACGAGGAGTGGAGGATTGTCACAAACAAGTGAACAATTTCAGCGGCAACATCTACAAAGGATACACGACTAGAGAGGAGGTGGTAGCCAAGTGGAGGAACCACTTGTGGAAGAAGAACCGGATGAAGATATTGATCGGGCTCATGCTCTTGCTCACCATCATCACAGTTGTATTCTACTTGATCCTAGTGTAGGCGGCGGTGACCACTTCATATTTGTAATGTGAGATGATATGAACTTTGTATTCGGCACTTCTGTAAGAAATCGGCACTTGACACTATGTATGCATCTCGATCGGGCTCTAAGTCTTTGTATTATATATATGTCGGTTTTCATGCATCTACTACTTGTGCAATGTACTATTTATACTCATCTGTATAAATACTATATAAATCCTGTATAAATACCTGATTATACACCAGGAACGAATTTTACTTTGAACACGTGTTATATAGTCAGTGGCGCATATATAAATATAGTAAGTGGCACATATGCTTTCTGTGGTGCATATTAAGGAATGCGCCACTGAACTTGTTCATGTGGCGCATATGAAGAAATGCGCCACAGAAGTCCGAGACTTCTGTGGAGCATATCTATATGCGCCACAGGAAGCAGTTATCAGTGGCGAGGTAACAATGGCGACTAGGATATGCGCCACATAAGTCTCATTTCCATGCGCCACAGATAAGCTGTTTCCTAGTAGTGATACTTCCATGACCTAATTATTACTACTCCATTATATTTTAGCAATATCACCTACTTTGAGTGAACTTAAGTTCATTACTTTAGGTTGCTCCAATACCCTTTTCTACATTACTTTCCCCCCTTATGACCAACTAATAATGACTTGGAATTTATCCATCCTTCAAAATAGGGTTGATACTCCTTATATTTGGCTTCACTCTTACAATAATTCTTCATCTTGGTCTTTAGAACTCGTCACTCCCTTACTCGAGTTCCCTTTTCTATCTAGGCCTATAACATCAAGTACTAACTTGATAATGCAACATGCATTTGCACACCATGTCAAACTTGATGTACAGATCTAGTCACTCTAAAATATCCAAGAAAAACCAATGAAACCAAATAATAATCAAACATATACCATGTATTAGACATAGGTCATATAAGTATTACAACTCCCAATTACGATAAGAAACTCTCTTTGTACACTACCTCTTTATCTTACAAGAGATCTCTTGTCCATGTGAACTTGTCCTCACTTATTTCTGCAAGCCTTTCAAGCACTACGATATGCATTACCTAGAATGTACATTATTCAAGCACTCTACTTTGTTATGGGTTCGTAGCATGGAAAACAAAAAATTTCTACCGCAAGAACGAACAAAACCCAGATCTAATCTAGATAAAAGCCAAGATCTAATCTATTAGATATGTGCAACGAGATAGATCTGTACTAACCCTCGTAGATCCGAAAGCGTTACAAGATTAGATCTCGGGGTTGATGTAGTCGATCAATTGACGATCTCAAGATCGTGTGGACGATCCTTCCGGCAGCGTTCGGCGCGCTTCATGATCGGTCACACGTCTTGGTCGGCAGACCTTCCTCTCCCTGTTCCAGCGAGAAGCGGAGGTAGTAGATCTCTCCACAGAATCCAGCAGCACGACGGCATGGTGGTGGTGGTGGAGTAGAGAATTCTGCAGGGCTTCGCCTAAGCCTGAGCAGAGGGAAGGAGGAGGAGAGAGGCGGTGGCTAGGTTTTGTTATGGGAGAGTACTAGGGGTGGCGCCCCTCCCCTCAATTTAAAGGAGGGAGGCGCCATGGGAGGGGGAGTCCTAGTAGGACTCCCCTCCCTCCTTGGCCGGCGGATTGGGAGGGGGGGGAGGAATCCTACTCCCCCACGAATCCGTGTCTTGCCCCACAAAGACTCCTTGATCATTTCTTGGTTTTCAAGCAAGCTCCAAGAAATCTTCCAGAACCTTCCAGAACATTCTGAAACCTTCTAGAATCTCCATACAAACACTCCGGAACATTTCCTAACTTAGAAAATGATCCCCAATATATGAATCTCATTCTCCGGACAATTCCGTATCTCCTCGTGATGTCTCGGATCCAATCCGAGACTTCGAACAACATTCGGTCTCCAGCGCATATTCCATATCTACTTAAAACAACTTCGAACCTTAAGTGTGTCACCCTACGGTTCGTGAATATGCAGACATGATGGAGACACCTCTCCGATCAATAACCATCACCAGGATCTGGAGATCCATAACGGCTCCCACATACTCAACGATGACTTCATGATCGATATAACCATTAACATACGAAACCAATTCCCTTTGTCACGCGATATTCTACTTATCCGAGGTTTGATCGTCGGTATCTTCATACCTAGTTCTACCTCGTTACTGATAAGTACTCTTTACTCGTTCCATGATATGTCATCCCTTGTGACCTAGTCACATGCCTGCAAGCTAACTAGATGACATTCCACCGAGAGGGCCCAGAGCATATATATCCATCATATGGATGGACAAATCCCAATCTTGGTCCATGCGCTTCAACACATACTTTCAGAATACCCAATGACACCTTTATAACCACCCGATTCTGAGCGGTGTTTGATGTCATCAAAGTATCCATCCGGTGATGGTGATTAACATAACCTCATGGTCGAAGGATTAGGTTACTATGCATTTGAAAGCTTGTAGCAAAACAAACTTAATGACTTGATCTTATGCTATGCTTACTATGGGTGTGTGTCCATCACATCATTCTCCTAATGATATGATCTTGTTATTAACGACATCCAATGTCCATGATCAGGAAACCATGATCACCATTAATCAACAAGCTATCTTAACAAGAGGCTTACTAGGGACTCTTTTATGTTTACAAAACACACAAGTATTAATGTTTCCGGTTAATACAATTATAGCATGGGATGTAAACATTTATCATAAACATAAAGATATAATAATAACCACTTTATTATTGCCTCTTGGGCATATCTCCAACAGTCTCCCACTTGCACTAGAGTCAATAATCTAGTTAAAATCTTGTGAATTCAACACCTATGGCTTTCTGGTGTTGTATAGACACTATTGCTAGTGGTAAACATAATCTTCGGATCTGACACTTCCTGGTCCGTGTGTATTTGCATGTCCTTGCGTTTCTACGCATTACTCATTCTCCAATGAGATGACATTGTATAAATTTAGTCCTTTGGTGAGACCTTTAGTTCCTTGGGATTAAATCATGTTGATACAATTGTCATACAATGTATCTTCATAGTATTATCCCGCTATGAACCACACCTAGTTTGATAACAAACTACTTGACGCAAATGCCCTCATTTACTGCTACAATAGCAGTCATATACTTAGCCTTTTGTTGTAGTATCTGTCACAATGTTTTAACTTTGGTACTCAACCAAATCCGTTATGGAACTTCCTTTCCCTTACATTGTGCCACCCATAGTTTAAAATGAGATAAACTTAATTTGTGACAAAACTAGTATCAATGCAACAATTTACAATGAACTATTTGTCACCACTATATAAATAATATATTCTTAGTTCTTCCAAAGATCATAGGAATATCCCTACTATTGTCCAATGATCATCTTATGAGTCATTCTGGTATATGCTCATAACATTTAGAGCATAGGACATATCTGGATGTGTACATCTCAAAGAATGATTGATCAAAATATTCTTGTGATTTCACCAAGTGTCAAAACACTTGAATCTCGTGTCAACACACTTGAATCTTGATTCAGTCCTTTCCGTGAGTCAAGAACCTTTATTGTTGTTTCCATATTGAACTCATTCAACATCTTATCTATATACATTTGGAAAAACTATATTAGCGCCTCAATCTATCCATATAGACATTGATGCCTAATTTTTGGGTTATGCCTAAGTCTTTCATCGAAATGAAATTCTTAACCTGTGTCAATAAAAGATACATCATTTCTAATCAACGATATGTCTTTCACATAATGTATTAGAAATATGTCTTAGCGCTCCCACTTAATTTCTTGCAAAAATGCAAGCATCTTCATCGTCTCTGATGAAATTAAACATTTTAACGGTTTCATCACGGTGAAGATTCCAACTCCGCGATGCTCACTTCAACCATTGAAGCTTTGCATACTCTTTTAGCATCCTTTGAATTAACAAAACCCTTTGGACCGTGTCATGGACACATCCTAGGTAACCATTCTATTAGAAGAACTTGTTTTGTTTGTTCAACTACCATATACCAAAATATATGTAGTGGTTGCTACATTAATCCGTCCAGACTAAATATCGCTATGAAAGATCAAATCTTATCATAGTCAATTCCTTGAACATTGTCGTAAACTCTTTCCGACATGTCGACTATTTCATAGATGTGAAACATCCATGTCTATTTATTTATAGATCCATATACGACTGTAAGGTCTTGCACCTTTCCAGAGGGTCTTTCAAATTCAAAGCTTGATTTCTCATGTATGGAATTATCACGGATTTTATGGATTCAAGCCACTTAACGAAGTCAGGGCCCGTCAATGATTATTTGCATGTAGTCGGTTCATCATTGTCAAACAACAATGATTTAACTCTAAAATCTTGGCATTTGATTACTTACCCGACCTACTTGGTTCAATAGTAACTTAGATCTCCGTTACCACAACCTTTGAGGCACGTGAGCCATGAGCATTGTTGCTGCCTCCGGGACACTTACCGACGCTGCGCAACTCAACACATATTAGCCAAGGTTCAACAACCTTGTCAAAGTTCTATTGTCCTCCCACTTGACTTTTCACAAAAAATTCCTTCTCAAGAAACTCGACATTCTAAGCGACAAACACTTTTGTCTTTGGTGTTATGGAGGAATACCCAATGGTTATTCGAAATAACCTTCAAAGACATGCTCATCCGACTTTGGTTGTAAACATTTTACTTATGACTAGCATACCAAAATTTTAAAAAAGGACAACCTGGGTTTTATCCCAAACCATGACTTATATGGTGTCATTTCAACGGATCATGATGGAGATCTTTTCAGTGTAAAAGCGGTAGTCACTAAAGCTTTGATCTTTAAAATATAATGGCAGTTTTATAAATGACACCTTTGATCTTACCATGTCAAACAAGGTTTCATTACATATCTTGAACACTCCATACTCCTATGGTGTTTTTGGGAAATGCAAATCCATGGAACGATTCCTCAAATCTTAGGTGTTTTGCTAAACTTGTAACTCAAACATCTTTATGATCCAATCATAAACTTTTTTTATTTTCTTGTTACAATAATTTTCCACTTCATCTTGAAAGTCTTTGAACATTTTTCAAATGTTTCATACTTCTTCCTTATTGAGTAAGTATATACATATACTCACTCAAATCTTCAGAGAAAGCATATGAAGTTTGAAATCCATCGCCCACGACTACACATAATGAACTATATACATCAATATGTACAAATTCTAATCAGTTAGTTGTCCGTTCCTCTTTTGGCCTATGAACGGAGTTTTAATTATCTCCAGGAAAGTATCACAAGCGTCATTTGATCAAAATCAAAGACTCCAAAAATCCATCAACATGGAGTTTCTTCATGTATCCCTAATATAATTTAAACGGTGATGTCACTTCGCAAGTGATATTTCAATTATTTGTCTTGCGACATTTTAGCATTAGTTTTATGGTCGTTATTTCTCCAACCAGACTTGTATATCATCCATCTATTATGGAATATGGTAATTATTTGAACAACCTTTTGTCGTCATAATACCTGATCAAAATAACAATTATTGAAACAAATCTTGAAGGCAAGCTTTGATGTTAACGAGCAACACAACAACCCTTCATTTATTTTCGATGAACATCATCACATATTCTCTTGCTAGTTACTTAGGCCATTGCAGTTCATGAATTGTGTTATCCTGTATGACACTTCATACCAACCAATTCGGTATACAATACCGCAGAACCACATTGTTTAACAACCAAGGAATACATCCATAACATGTATCTTCTATATACCTAAGTTGGACATCTCCAATCTTTTCTTTTCTGCCAAATTTTTATAGATTCTCTTTCAACAATTCCTTTTCTTTTAAAAGAATCTATCAACATCAATAGTGGTGTCATTCACATGACACATAGTACAAAGTGTGTATAGTCAAATACTAATACCTTTGAACTTGCACTTTGAAGTGGATCACCTTCATCAAATGTTTGGCATTCTTTCAAAATTCCATTTTTTAGTAATCTTTTAGTGTAGTAAACATTTTACTTACATCTTCTATTCATCCTTATCATGACAACTTTCATGATCAAGCTGCTATAGCTTATAAAGGTGAATTAAGTAGTATAATGTTTCTTTTCCAAAACCTTTTGGAGGATTAGGACGACTAGCGTCTCCAACCTTCACAAATTCTCATCAAATATGAGGACATATACTCTATCATGTTGTAACCAACACATTGTTTTAGATATCGCAATACCTTTCACATATGATGGTTTCTGAAACATTGCTTTCAGCTCTTAGATAAACTTGATATTAAAAACAATCTTTTGAGTATCAAGAATCATGGAGGCAAACATGATACATTAGATACTAACACTGGAATTGTTAATATTGATTTAATACTGTTTATTAAACTTCACAGAGTAAACGGAGTTTGCTGAAAGTTTGCAATAGGACTTTTAAACTTTAGATTGACACTCAAAACAATACGATACCAGTTCGTAAAGAAAATATCCAGAATTTTTATAGTTCCACTATCTCAACTATAACTAAGCGTAAGGTGGTGAACGGATGCCAATGACTACAACAAACTATGCAAATTCACTTTGATTATGTTTATGATAAATTGAGTTTGACTAATCCAAATTACAAAAGAACTCCCACTCAAAACAACATCCCTCGAGTTGTTTTAGTGATTACACGAACCAAATCCACTACACCAAGTCCGATCATCACGTGAGATGATGTAGCTTTAAAGGCGAACAATCAACATGTTCATCATATCATCCATATGACTCATGCTTTACCTTTCGGTATTCCGTGTTCCGAGACCATGTCTGTACATGCTAGGCTCGTCAAGGTTAACCTTAGTATCTGCATGTGCAAATCTGGCTTGCACCCGTTGTATGCACACGTAGAATCTATCACACCCGATCATCACGAGATGCTTCGAAATGACGAGTCTTAGCAATGGTGCCTACTAAGGACGAACACTTTATTACTTGATATTTAGTGAGAGGGGTCATCTTATAATGCTACCGTTGTGATCTAAGCAATACAAGATGCATAAAGGATTAACATCACAGGCAATTCATAATTAGTGTGATATGATATGGCCCTTTCTTCTTATGCCTTTGATCTCCATCTCCAAAGCACGGACATGATCTTCATCATCACCAGCATTGCGTCAAGGTCAGTGGCGCCGCTTCATGGTTGTCCATCATCACGAACAACTATTACAACTACTTGGAATAAAGCTATTACAAGATGAATAGACACGCAGGTCTTAACAGAATTAAAGACAACCATTAGGCTCCTGTCGATTGCCATATTACAACAAGGATCATTGCATACATCAAATATAATCACAATCACATGATGGCCATATCACATCACAAAACCCTTGCAAAAACAAGTTAGACGCCTCGAATTTTCTTTGCATGTTTTACGTGGTTTGGGGCTTCCGAATAAGAACGGATCTTACCTACGAAACTGAACCACAACGTTGATACAAGTGCTATCGAGTGCAAAGTGTAAATTGGATCTATACTATGATGGGAGAGACAGACACCCGCAAAGCCACTTGTGCAAAGCAAGTTACACGTCAAGCGTGGTAGAAAGTCTCATGTGTGATGACATGTAAGGTTAGCCCGAGCCGCTTCATCCCACCATACTGCAAGATGCAAAGTACACAAAGCAAAAGACGACACGAGCACCAACGCCCATAAAACCATTGTGTTCTACTCGTGCAACAGATCTACGCATAGACAAGGGTCTGATACCACTGATGGGTTCGTAGCATGGAAAACAAAAATTTTCTACCGCATGAACGAACAAAACTCATATCTAATCTAGATAAAAGCCAAGATCTAATCTATTAGATATGTGCAACGAGATAGATCTGTACTAACCCTCGTAGATCCGAAAGCGTTACGAGATTAGATCTCGGGGTTGATGTAGTCGATCACTTGCTGATCTCAAGATCGTGTGGACGATCCTTCCGGCCGCTGCCGCAGCGCTTCCGTAGCCGGTCACACGAAGCGGCAGACCTTCCTCTCCCTGTTCCAGCGAGCAGCGGAGGTAGTAGATCTCTCCACGGAATCCAGCAGCACGACGGCGTGGTGGTGGTGGTGGAGTAGAGAATTCTGCAGGGCTTCACTTAAGCCTGAGCAGAGAGAAGGAGGAGGAGAGAGGCGGCGGCTAGGGTTTGTTATGGGAGAGTACTAGGGGGTGGCGCCCCCTCCCCTCTATTTAAAGGAGGGAGGCGCCATGGGAGGGAGAGTCCTAGTAGGACTCCTCTCCCTCCTTGGCCGGCGGATTGGGAGGGGGGGGAGGAATCCTCCTCCCCCACAAATCCGTGTCTTGCCCCACAAAGACTCCTTGATCCTTTCTTGGTTTTCAAGCAAACTCCAAGAAATCTTCCAGAACCTTCCAGAACATTCTGAAACCTTCTAGAATCTCCATACAAACACTCCGGAACATTTCCTAACTTAGAAAATGATCCCCAATATATGAACCTCATTCTCCGGACAATTCCGGATCTCCTCGTGATGTCCCGGATCCAATCCAAGACTCCGAACAACATTCGGTCTCCAATGCATATTCCATATCTACTTAAAACAACTTCGAACCTTAAGTGTGTCACCCTACGATTCGTGAATATGAAGACATGATGGAGACACCTCTCCGATCAATAACCATCAGCGGGATCTGGAGATCCATAACGGCTCCCACATACTCAACGATGACTTCGTGATCGATAGAACCATTAACATACGAAACCAATTCCCTTTGTCACGCGATATTCTACTTATCCGAGGTTTGATCGTCGGTATCTCCATACCTAGTTCTACCTCATTACTGATAAGTACTCTTTACTCATTCCATGATATGTCATCCCTTGTGACCTAGTCACATGCCTGCAAGCTAACTAGATGACATTCCACCGAGAGGGCCCAGAGCATATCTATCCGTCATATGGATGGACAAATCCCAATCTTGGTCCATGCGCTTCAACACATACTTTCAGAATACCCAATGACACCTTTATAACCACCCAGTTATGAAGCGGTGTTTGATGTCATCAAAGTATCCATCCGATGATGGTGATTAACATAACCTCATGGTCGAAGGATTAGGTTACTATGCATTTGAAATCTTGTAGCAAAACGAACTTAATGACTTGATCTTATGCTATGCTTACTATGGGTGTGTGTCCATCACATCATTCTCCTAATGATATGATCTTGTTATTAACGACATCCAATGTCCATGATCAGGAAACCATGATCATCCATTAATCAACAAGCTAGCTTAACAAGAGGCTTACTAGGGACTCTTTTATGTTTACAAAACACACAAGTATTAATGTTTCCGGTTAATACAATTATAGAATGGGATGTAAACATTTATCATAAACATAAATATATAATAATAACCACTTTATTATTGCCTCTTGGGCCTATCTCCAACACTTTGCGGATCACTTCTTCTTAATTTTAACTCCCTCTTCAGTGCTTCTTGGATTTTCGTCCATGATGGCTCAAAGTCCAACGATTGCCTTCTGGTGCATAAGAACATCCAGTAGGTGCGTAATATTGATTAGAAGTACCAATATTGAGATTAGCCATTGACAAATGACTAATATATGTGTGATCATCTTCAGGATTCTTCTGCCCTCCTTCAAGAGCATCTTCAAAGTAAGAGGTATTCTTTGCCTTTTCCTTAATCCAATCATACATATTGGTGTAGTAACTACCGGGACATTCTTCCAGATCAATGGGATTGCTACTACCCCCATATGGACCATACGGCTCCATAACATTGTAACTGGTCTCTACCCTTTACCAAAATCACAAGGAATAGGTTTTCCTAAGGTTCCATCAGTAGTCTGATCTTCCCATCCACTATCATCCCTAGTGGCATTACTTGGATTGGGTGCATTCCAAGCTTTATGTTCTGCCTCATATTTAGTCCATGGATCCACTGGTTTCTGGGGTTCAACTTAATAATAGGCATAGACTTCTGATTGTGGATCATCAAACTCCGTTTCTTCAAACACCTCTCCTGATAAGACCGTTTTAGGGTGTCTAGCTTCCTTATCTAACTTATTTCTCCATGCCATTGCTTTAGCATGATTAGTAAAATCCCCAACGATGGTGTCCAACTCTTGGGCTAGCACTTGATGAGTGTTATGGAATGTATTCAGTAAAGACCTATAACAATCCATATACTCTATTGCCAGAGTAGGTTTAGTTCTTACCAGGGCAGAATGGTCTAACTCAGGCTCAAAACTAAGGATTTCATGAGGTATAGTAGTATAGGTACTACCTACTCTGTAGATAACTCGTTGCTTAACACTTAAGAATACATCAAAATAAAGAATTATAACACTAGCAACATGGCGAGACTATTATCAATTGAATACTCATCATATTTCTAGAGAACTCTTTATTCGTCCAAACATTCTTCCTACAGGTTCTACCCATTATTCATCCAAACATTCTTCCTACAGGTTCTACCCATTATTCGTCCAAACATTCTTCCTACACTTTACTAGGTTTCCAACCTAAGTTCAAATCATATGCTCTGATACCAGCTACGGTGACCCAGCATACCACTACATGATGTAGTACACTATAGTCGTTGACATAACACCAATGAAACACCATTCCACTAGTATTACATCTCTCAGAGTGGTACAACAGAAACATAGCAGGTCCAAGACATGACTAAAGGTTACAACCCGACTCTTTACAAAAGATCAAGAGAACATTCTAGGTTAAAGAGGAAGAAAGGAACATACAAAGAAGAACCAGAAATAACAACTCAGAACTATCATACTAATAAGACTATTATCTAAACTATTTGGCTTGCAACTGCTGCTATTGCATTGTTCTACAGAAGTAGGTTCTATGGCTAGATATTATACTCCTATCTAATCAGTAACTTCGTCTTTACTTCAATCGATGTATAAATTGACTCCATTGACTTTATTGAATATCTTGAGCTTTCAGTATTGATTCCTTTGAGTATAAGTTGATGTTGCTTCATCGTCTTTAGAATCTATCAAGGATTAAGAAGGTACGGGTGAGTACGAGCATACTCAACAAGTTCACTAAAAAGGACTGTATGATGCACTATCTACAGCCACATACCATAGGTCGTAGGCTATGCAGGTTTTTGTTAACATTTCGTCAAAGGTTGCTTTTACTCTGAAAAGCTATGTCCGTCAGCCTTCACAGGTTTACCAGAACTTTCGTGGAGTACCTTTCCTGCAGCGTTCCCAGCTCCTTCTCGGAACAGGGAGTAACATTTCACAGTTCTTACACTCTACAGAGGTGCGTTACTTTACCCATAAGAGACCTTGGCCTTGTTGTACATCCAAGTCGTGAGCTTGTCCATACTTCCTTGGTATGGGGCCTAGTCTAAGATCCAAGCCAATCACTACCCTCTCCGTGATCCTGCATGCCCCCTTGGTGTACGACATGCTCACATATTGAATTATGACAATGGTTAGTACAGACCATTATAGATTCTAGAACTACCGTGGGATGTTGAGGGATCCCACCCATATGCTACATATCCTCTATGAATTACATACTCACGCTACAAGGATAACAACCATGGCCCGCGCATCTGGATTCATGTGGAAGGAAGAAGATACAACTGACTTTCCCGTCCCATTCCAAGACTTACGGTTAACGCGTAATATAAGATGCTAGAATCACTGGCGACATTGGTTGTTAAGTCCTAGGTATTATGTTACTTGACCACTAGAACTGTAATAGTAGGTTATTACCATTTGGTATATAACCTATAATCATATTATTATGAAAATAGTGTTTTCTGACCTTTTTGAAATGCACGTGATGACAATATTTGTGTTACAAGTATTTGATAGAAAATAACCAAAGGACACGAGCAAGTGTGAACTTACCTGCTGTGATTAAAAGATTATGCACTCACGGTCTTCAAGGCAAAAGAAGATCCAAAATTTGTAAATAGCTTCATTTTTCCGGTAAGGACTAATGTTTAAAGAAGCGATATGCTGATGCATAAGTAATGTAATGCATTTTGTAAGATCGAGCTAATTCCCCAATAATGTGAATGAGTTAAATTTAAGTGATGCTTTTAATATTTAGTTATTTCTAATATTTACTTCGTAAGGAAATATATCTACAAAGCATTTAAGTGTTTAACATGCAGAGTGTACAAGTGAAGTATAACAATACTTTAAGATTGAGGTGAATTACTATGTAGTAATTATGATGGAAATTAATGTGTTAAGTTGTTAAGATTTAAAGGACTTATTTATAAGGTTGTTTTTGAAGTGGCAAAACGAATAAATTTTGAAGAAAAGTTTTGTTGGATAAGGTTTAAACAATTTTGATGGTTAATAAAATGTGATCGATGTCGACTGTGTTTGCTTGATAAGTTTGGACCTGAGATGCCTTATGTCATAATTAAAACAGACCAGAGTTAACTTTAAAAACATAATTAATCCTTATATGTTGTGCTTATAAGTTTGTGGACCAAAGTTAACTTTAAAACATAAGTAGACTTAGGTGTGATGTGTCTAAATCATTATAAAGTTCTAGAGTTATGATAAGGATGATTAAGAGTGCGAGATCATTCACTTCCAATTTAAGTGAATGATGAGTTTAAATGTGATTTGTTATTATGAATATATTTACCTTATTAAAGTTTAGATGATTTTAATAATCTATTAAAGTTTGAAACCATTTTTAAGAATGGTTAAAAGATAAATAGAATTCTCTTTTATTGTAAGTAAATGTTGTTTAAAATTTATTCAAAATTGTTGGTTTAATTTGGAGTTATTGTTTTAAAAGAGTTTTATAAGGTTAATAAGTAACGCTGAAGCTTTATTATAGATCCAAGTTATGGTTTTGGAATTAGTATTTAGGTATAAAGGACTTAAGGTTTCATATAGAATTGTGATTATTTCTTACTTAAGAAATGTTTTTAAGGAATTTACAAAACAGGTATTGACATGGGTATACCCTACAGGTCATGCTGACAATGGTGTGGGTTCGTGTGGTTGTTTTGGGGTGGATTTACCTCAGGTTGCTGAATGGACGGGTTGAAATGGTTTCTACGAACATTTGGTGCGAACTGGAGCGGGTCCATGCAATAATCGGTGCGGTATGGTGTGGATGCGGTTCCAAACCGCAAGTCCTGAAACGGCTTCAGCCCATGGGTTAATCCCGTTTTGGAACCCAATGTTCATCCACGAAGGTGATCAGAGAAGAGTGTCCAACTTCCTAGAATTTCGCCGCCGACCTCGCCGTGCTGCACCGGCGCCCGCTGTCACCAACCTCACCGTGTTGCCCCGCTGCCCGCTGTCACCGACCTCGCCGTGCTCGCCATGCTCGCTGCTGCTCACCTCGTGGCGCTGCACCGGACCCACCGCCGCCGCCGACCTCGCCGCGTTGCACCGCCTCTCGCCGCTGCTCACCTCGCCGTGCTGCACCGGCGCCCGCCGCTGCCGGATACTCACCAGAACATGGGAAGGCAGTCGTGCCCACGGATGCTGTTCTTCGACCGTGTCCCCGTCGAAGTGGCGACACCATCCCGCAAACACTACTTCCGATCGGCCCGTGGTTTTTACGTGGGCTGTCAACTGGTTTCAGACCAAAACACTAAATGGATCAGTGTGGTTTGGGGGGAAAAGTATTGCGGGCTGGTGCGGGTTGGTAGACAGTGATGAATTATTGGTTTGGTGTGGTGTGGTGGTGAGGTGATTTCCATTCTGGGCTAGAGCAGGCATGGTGCGAATCACTCCCCATTCTCAGCCTGACCTACAGGTACTCGAGTTTGGTATATACGGCCTAAATACTGCGGAAGCCCACGGAGTTGCCAAGGCCCAAATGGAGAACTCGAGTGGACCGCGGACTCTCGGTTGCTTGCGGGACAAGAAGAAGCTAAAGATAGAAAGTTTAAGGGGAAAATCCTAACCTGTAACCGACTCGACCTCGTACCCAAGACCTAGCCTATCTATATAAAGGTTAGGAGGGGGCAGTGAGGAGTACACACGCAACCCTAGTTTCCACAACGCTCGCCAGATTGCATCTGTGTGCCCCTGTAATCTTTGATTCCTTCGTTAATTCCAGGAGCACACAAGCAGGAGTAGGGAACTTTATGAGGCCTGAACCTAGGTAAACCTTGCGTCCCTGTGTGCTTGTTTGCTAGCCGACTGATGCCTCCAGTGCTCCCTCCTCCAAAACCCAAGTCCATAACAATGGGCATTGATGAGTTAAACCCTCGTCAATTGGCGCCGTCTATAGGAATTGGGACTGCTGATGTCGTGGCTTCTTCGGCCCCATCAACCGCAATCTACAACTCCGCAAAAGCGGAGATTCGCCAGCTCTTCGGAGCGTCAACTTCACCGTCCACACGCCAGCCACTCGCTCGGCTTTGGAGTCTGTAGGCAATGGAATCAGCCTGGTGATTGGGAGCTTCCGCTTCCAGGTTGGTCAGATGGGCACGCTTCGCATGCCTGACCAGCCAACTGCACCCGTTATTGCTCCAGTGTCGTGGTTCCCGCCACCAATTTGTACCCTCAGCAAGCTCAACACCTCAGCAACAGCTGGGAGCACGGACAGCGACAACAGTCTTGAAGCTAATCTAGGTGACCTAGCAACAGAAGATGGAGTTTGCGGCTCCGGATCCAAAAGTTGCGGAAGCAATAGCTTCCCCAACCACTTCATGTGTGCTGTCATCAATGCTGGCGACACCGCCACCAATCGCGAAAATGGTGGCAATGGATCTGGCACCGATCCGCCCAACAGTGGCATACCTAATGGTGGACCACCCAACGGTGGCAATGGCGCGCCCGTCAACAACAGAGGGGCAGTCGAACCTCCAACCATGGTGAACGAGCACACTGGTGAACGTGTCGTGATTAGACTCAACGACAACGAGTGGGCCCGCTACCGAGAAGCTCTGTGAGGCAATCCTCTGCCTCCCGGCACACCGCAGGACATGCTGATGGGCTACCATTGGCTACTAAAGGAGGAGTACAGATGCCAGCTACAGGCAATCGCGCAACTCGAAGTGCGTAAAAAGGCGGCGGATGAGTCGAGTTTTCGTCGAGCTAGGCTCTCCGCCCACGGAGGATCCTCCTCCAAGGGAAACGAGTACGTGGCTAACAAGAGACGATCTCGGATGGCCCATCTCACCGAGCAAGAACGCATAGAAGCCACGAAAGTCCTCGACTTCGGCTCTATGACAGTCGACACGCGGGGCAACGTGGTCCCAAAGACACCGCAAGCAGCGGTGATAGCGGCCACCATGTACCTCCTCAACAACCACCCACCAGCTAGAGATCCACGAGCCACCATGCACCGATCTATGATCACGGGCTTGGGATTAGTCGAGGCTGCTCTCGACAAAGAGCCAACGCCAGAGCCGAAGAAGGGCAAAACTCTGGCAAAACGCTATTCCTCACCTTCATCCAGCAACGACAGTCACGATCTGTCTCGACGTTGCCGCTCACGGCGGCATGATCGTGATTATGATGCGCGCGATGACCTCACGCAGCACAAAATTGACAAATCAAGGGCAAGACACGCTCGTTCGACTATCTCTAAAGAGGACGAGACTGAATTTTGCGACGCCAGATGCTTCAGCAGGGCCATCAGGCAGAAGAAAATGCCTAAAGGGTTCGAACTCCCGTCGTAGAATCCGAAATTCGATGGCCTACAAGACCCAAAGATCTGGTTAGAGGACCACATCTCCTCCGTCAGGCTACATGGCGGAAGTCGAAGCACGGCCATGCAATGCCTGCAGCTACGGCTGCAGGGCGCCGCCTGCGCATGGCTCAACAACCTCCCGCGCGGATCCATTCGCAGCTGGGAAGAGATGGTTTATAGCTTTGTACGCAACTTCAAGGGCACTTACAAAAGGCCCGCGTCAATCAAAGATCTGAGGAGTTGCCAGCAAAGGTCGGGCGAGTCGCTACGCTCATACATCCAGAGGTGGTCCATCATCAAGAACTCCACAGAAAACATCTCGGAGGACCGCGTAATCGATGCATTCAACGGCGGTGTTCGCTGCATAGAGCTTAGGGAGGAGCTAGGCCGCTCGAAGCCCAAGACAATCGACCACCTGATGGAAATCGTTAATCGGTGGGCCGATGGAGAGGATTCGGTGAAAAACTACACCTACTCCGATGACGACGATGACCTTGGGCGTAGACGCGACCGTCAAGGCACGCGGCGAATGCGCGTCTAAGATGACCGTGACGACGTCAACATGGTCGCAGCTGGCTACGCCTACAAACGCGACAACAACCTTAATAGCGGCTATCGTAGCGGTGGATACCGTGAGTCTGGGAAAACCACGCAGGTGTGGCAGCGCCGCACTCGCGAGGAGGCACCCGCAACAACCATCGAGGACAAACTGTCCGAACCATGCAACGTGCACTTCTACATCAACAAGCACGACAACAAGAAAAAATCCAGCCACCTTCTCAAAGACTGCCTCGAGTTTCTCAAGCAACACGAGGGTCTGGCTCGGATGAATCGCAACGCAGTCAACATGGGCTATGGTGTCACCCTAGGCGCCGTGGCACACGGAGCTCCTCCACCACCGCCCGGAATACCACCACCCGTGGTCGTGCCGGTCCAGAATCACGGCGGCGAACCATACCCACGACCCGTGGGCAACATGGGGATGATCCAAAAGGGGCGTCCCTCAAATCGAGTGCAGAAGGCCATCACTCGCCAAGTCAACTTGGCGATCAACTCTCCACCGTCCACCACTGAGTACCTCAGTGGAAGTGACTCCTGCATCACCTTCGACAGGCGTGACCACCCGCGCCAAGTCCCTCGTCCAGGCCACTGTCCCCTCGTAGTCGAGGCGCAGATTGGGGGCTTCGACATGAGCCGTGTCTTCATGGATGGCGGTAGCGGCATCAACCTAATGTTCACGAGTACCTTGCATGCAATGAGGATCCCTCTGACGTGTCTGGAAGTTTCAGACGCAACGTTTCACGGCATCGTCCCATGGAAAGGTGTATATCCCCTGGGAAAAATCAACATTGACGTCATATTCGGCACTCCGCAAAATTTTCAGCAAGAGCGCATTGACTTCGAGGTCGTCGATTGGCTTTCACAATATCACTGCATCCTCAAAAATGTCGCATTCGCAAGGTTCATGGTGGTGCCACACTAGGCCTACCTGCAGATGAAGATGCCGGGCCCAAACGGCGTAATCACAATCAATGGCAACTTCGAGAGGTCCAACAGTTGCGACAGGGAATTCAACAGAATCTCCCAGTCCTTCGGAATGCAAGAGGAACTCGCAATATTAAAGGAGTCGACAGACAAAAGTCTGCCTCCTCTGAGATGGCCCAGTTCACCCGACCTATCGTTCGACTCGTCGGTGCACATGAAGAAAGTCTAGGTCCACCCAACGGACCCGACCAAGACGACCCTCATCGCCAACAACTTGAGTTCCGCATAGGAACTTGCGCTCGTCGAATTCCTCCATGAGCACTAGGAAATCTTTGCCTGGTGTCCTGCGGACATGCCAAGAGTTCCCAGGGAATTCGCCGAGCACGCACTCAACGTTAACCCAGAAGCAAGGCTAGTCAAGCAGACAATTCGGCGATGGCTGAACCAAGGGCAAAGGCGGTCGAAATGGAGATCAACAAACTTCTCGACACCAAATTCATACGCGAGATCAAGGAAAGCACTTGGCTCGCCAACACGGTGTTGGTACCTAAAAAAGACATGGATATCCTGCGGATGTGCGTGGATTTCACCTCCCTGAACAAGCACTACCCAAAGGATCACTTCTCGCTTCTGCGAATTTACCAAATCATCGACTCCACCGTGGATGTGAGCGTCTATGCTTCCTTGACGCCTACTCAGGTTATAACCATATTCGAATGAAGGAGGAAGACCAAGAGAAAACAGCGTTTACGACGCCTTTTGGTGTGTTCTGCTACAACACAATGCCCTTCGGGCTCAAAAACGCAGGAGCCACCTATCAGCGGTGCATGCAGGCTTGCCTCAAGAACCAACTTGGTCGCAACATCCAAGTCTACGTTGATGACATCGTCATTAAAACAAAAGAGGAAGCCTCGCTAATCGATGATTTACGTGAGACCTTCGCCAACCTTGACCGCTACCGGATCAAGCTCAATCTAGACAAATGCGCCTTCGATGTACCATCTGGGCAACTACTCGGATATCTCATCTCCGTGAGAGGAATTGAGGCGACCTGAAGAAAATAAAAGCCATACTGGCGATGGAGAAGCTGAAAAACGTAAGAGGCGCAGGCAATGGCGGGATCGATTCATCAGTCGGATGGGCGAAAAGGCACTTCCCTTCTACCAACTTCTCTACAAAACTGACAAGTTCGAGTGGATCGACGAGGCACAGGAAGCATTCGAAGACCTCAAGAGTCTACCATCTACCTCGCCAGTACTGGTGACTCCACGCAAAAAAGAACCATTACTGCTATACATCTCTGCCACCAACCAGGTGGTCAGCACAGTGCTCGTGGTGGAACGAGACGAAGAAAACAAAGACCACGGGGTGCAGCGCCATGTCTACTACCTCAGCAAGGTGCTCACGCCAACAAAGCAGCGGTACCCGCACTATCAGAAGATGGCATACGGCATCTTCATGACAGCCAGGCGACTACGCCACTACTTCCAAGAGCACCCAATCGTGGTGGTCAATGACGCCCCACTTGGTCATATACTCAACAACCACGATGCCACCGGACGAGTCACACTTTGGGGAATCGAGCTCTCTCCACGAGACATTACATACGAAAAGCACGACACGATCAAATCGCAAGTCCTCCCTGACTTCCTCGTGCACTGGATGGAGAACCAGCTCCCCGAAAATCCAGATATGTCTTACCTCTAGACGATGCACTTTGATGGATCCAAGCGTAAGGACGGGGTTGGCGCAGGCGTCATACTGACATCGCCCCAGGGAGACAAGCTAAAATACATTCTGCGAATGCAGTTCACTGCCTCCAACAACGAAGCTGAATACGAGGCCCTGTTGCATGGGATGTGGATGGCAAAAGCCTACAGCGCCAAGAGGCTCATCATCTATGACGACTCCAAGCTGGTCGTCAACCAGACAATGCACGAGTGCGACGTGCTGAACGACAATATGATCGCCTGCCGTGACCTCTACAACACACTCGAAGGGGACTTCCACGCCTGTGAGCTATGGCACGTTGGCTGCGAAAGCAATGAAGAGGCGGACGCACTCGCCAACATTGGCTCCACCTGCGCCCCCATACCATCTGGGGTATTTCTCGAGCGTATCTGCGAATGCTTCATCAAGCCAAAGGCCACAGAGAAGAAAACAAGCGCAACAACGGACTCGGGGGCTACGCCACCAAATGAGCCAATGGCACTCGACGACCTAGAGCTTGACACAGGACTCGAGGGACCAATGGGGGTCATGATGATCGAGCCATCTTGGACTCAACCCTACATCACATATCTTCTTAGCAAGAGGCTGCCGGACAACCCGACTGATGCGCGACACATCGCATGATGATCCAAGGCATTCGCCGTCATCAATGGCGAACTATACAAGTGTAGCATCATAGGAGTACTCCAATGGTGCGTCTGCAACATGGACGGAAGGGACGTCCTCCTCGACATCCATGAAGGGACTTGTGGGCACCATGCCGGTAGTTGCGCCCTCGTCGCTAAAGCTCTACGAGCTGCATTCTACTGGCCCACAACCATGCGCGACGCCAAGGACATCGTCCAGAGATGCAACACTTGTTAGCGATTCGTGGACAAACCGCACGCACCTGGCGCAGAACTCCGGCCAATACCATTGGCTTGGCCCTTTGCGCAATGGGGACTTGACATGGTCAGCAAGCTCCCAAAGTCCTTGCAAGGAGGCTACGTCTACCTCCTGGTCGCAGTCGACAAATTCACCAAGTGGATAGAGGCCATGCCGATGACAAACTAGTCAGGAGCCAGTGTCGTCAACTTCTCCGAGTCCATTGTCTATCGCTTCGGAGTGCCACACAACATCATCATGGACAATGGAACAAACTCCACCTCTAAGGAGTTCCAGGGTTACTGCGAGAACCTAGGAATCAACGTAAGCTATGCCTCCGTAGCTCACCCACAGACCAACGATCAAGTCGAAAAGGCCAACGACCTCGTCTGTGGTGGAATCAAGAAGTGACTCCTCCGGCCACTCAAGAAGCCGCTGGATGTTGGCCAGACGAGCTGCAGTCCGTACTTTGGAGCCTGCGCACAACTCCAAATAGTGCCACGGGATATACCCTGTTCTTCATGGTGCACGGCGCCGAAGCAGTGCTACCCGCAGAAGTACGCTTTAAAGCCCCACGGGTAGTCGCATACAGCGAGCAGTAGTCAACACTTGCACTCAAAGACTCCGTCGATCTCCTTGATGAGGCACAGGATATCGCAGCAGAAAGATCGACGATCTACCAGCAGAACCTGCGCAACTACCATAGCAGAAGGCTATGCCCCAGATCCTTCGTCGAAGGAGACCTGGTCCTGCGACTGAAGCAGCAAGGGCACCTCAAGCTCGAGTCCCCTTGGGAAGGACCATATGTGATTATAGAAGTAATCCCAGGTGGCGCCTATCGCCTCAAAGATTTCGAGAGAGGAGCCGCATACTCCAACCCCTAGAACGTCGCGTAGCTGTGGCACTTCTACCCCTAGTCGTCCTTTTTTCTTACATTACAAATAAGGCTATTCAGCCAGGCTACATAGCGACACATTGTACCTCGTACTGATTCTGCGAATAAATAAAGCTAAGTGCCCCGAAACTCTGTGTTTTCCTCATTTTTCTAGCAATTCTATCACTAGGGGGCTACACCACCCTTTACACCCTAGTTCTACGAACAAGTCGCAGTATCCCAAGTAGCTGACACAACAACAATCGAACCCTTGATACAACACCAACCCAGCTGCAACGCACCTGACAGGTTGGCAAGGTGCTGAGATAAAATAAGTCAGGTTAACAAAAAGGAACTACATAGTACAAATATACTCGCAAAACATATAAACTAGCAAGATCTTTACATATCAATATAAATCAATTACATCTAGCATATACATACAAACTTTACAACACTGGTACACTTATGTGCAGGACACAGGTTACACTACTACTGCAACAGAAGAATGTTTGTCTGTTCCTCAAAGAAGTCGACAATTTCTTCTGCTAGATGATCCACCGCCTGATAATGGGGAACCATGTTCCAAGTCGAACCCGCCGACGGAGTCGGTGGTCCGGCAGCAACAGCTGCAACGTCTACATCAGGCCTATGCAGTCGCATCAGCGACAATGAAGCCTTGGCACCAGCCACCAACTGCTGCCGCACGCACGCACGAACCGCACTCAGATCCTGAAACTTAGCCAAGAGAGCCAACAGGCTCGAAGGAACGGTGTCCAGTGGAAACGTCGTCTGGTAAATATTCCTTAGGCATGATTGCGCTTACTTCAGAAAGTGGAGTACTCGAGAAGCACGATCTTGCAGGGTCGCAAGTGCAATCGCGCGATCATGGTCCACCCAAAAATACCCACTTGCTTAAAGTTGTTCCTGGGTCAGGTCGTTCATTCGGATGGCGGTCCTGTCTTTGTCATCCTGCGGATGACGAGCACTGACAACTACACCAAGCAAAAAAGGCAACATATGAAGACAAGGAACTACCGCGACTGACTACAAGAAAAGATAAGAGGGCACGAAGCTAACACTTGAACTGATCGCCCAACTGCGTCACCTCCTCCAATAGATATTGTTCTCAGGCGGTAGCCTTCTCCGCCCTTGACTTCCATACATCCGCGTTATTGCGAAGGACGGGCAGCTCACGTTCCAATTGCCTAACGTGATCGCGCAGTCGCGAAATCAGGGACAACTCATCCACCCTTGAACGTGACTGCGCCAAGGTCTCATCAGCAGGTGGCGGGTCCCGAGAATCACCCGAAGGACCACTCGACGTACCCTATCACAAGCCAAGCAAGAGCGAATAAGGGAACAAGCAATACATGGACAAAAAGCTCAAGTGCATTCAAACATGACAAAAGTATCAACAGAGACACTCGTCCAATGGCATGTTTTCAACAAAAGGAGTCAAACTATTAACTATTACAATATAAGTACTGAGGAGCAGCCTGCTTCTTCGACTTGGACTTCAGCTTCGGGGCCCTCATCGAGTCTGTGGCAGTCTCAGACGCCACAGACTTCTCACCAGCACCTGATGTCGCAGCCTTCACCGCCTTCTTGGCTCACTGCAGCTCCTCGGAATACTTGGTGACCGTGTTGATGAGTTGCGGCCCGTACTTGCCGCAGACAGTTGCAAAAGGAGCAAAAACTACCAGTTGACCATCTGCACTGATGGGCATCGCCTTTTAGACCGCACCAGGATCCACCTCCACGCCATGGGCTTGCACCATTGCGAGTGCCATGGAAGCGCCAACCGCACGCTGCGATTTCCTGAAGTCCGCGGGAATACCTCTAGTGAGGGACTCCACTAGGTCCTCCAAGTTTTCAATCAGCTCAGCCTTGGGCGTCAGCTCCTCGCGGATGCGACTGAGCACAACCTTGGTCTTAGTCAGCGTCCCCTGCAGGGAAGCGCTGCGGTCCTCGACTACCACGATGGCGCCCGCCAAAGCATCATCATGACGAAGTTCCTGGGCGTCGAAGCTTAGACCGCCAACATCTACATAGAGCAAAGAGTCAGCATAATAACAAGATATCGAAGAAAGAAAACAGTGAAAATCCAGACGAAAGAATACCTGAAAGAGACTTCGCAATCGAGAAGAGCTGTTCTTCGAACAACTTTTCCCTCACAGCGATGGAGGTGCGCAAATCCTCTTCGTGTTTCTGCGATTCATCCAGCGTAGCGACTGCCTTGTCGCGACTCTTCACCGTCGTGGCAAGCGTCTTTTCAAGAGAAGCAGCATTACAAAGAACTTCGTTATGCTCGGCTGCAAAAATACAAGATGGACGATCAGTCGAATGTATAAATCTCACAAGAACAAAGAAGAAGAAGCAAATACTAACCTTCGATAATGCGATGGCGATTGTCCAGCATTGCGTGCTGACGACCCATCGCAAGTACCTGCTCCGCCAAACGAGCAGCTTCCTTCAAAATGAGCTGCCTCAGAAGAAAAATAAAAGATCAGCAGATAGCATGGACCACAAATTCGACTGCAAAACAAAATCACACTTACATGCTCCTCCAGAGACACCGAAGACGATTACCGCGCAGTCGTCCAGGCAACCATCTAGTGCTCCCCGGTGTGTGGAGAACTCGATGAGTTGTGCCTGGAGTGGGCCACCAATGGAGGAGAGGAAGAACGTTCAGCCACTTCCTTGGCCTTGGAGTCCGCGACTCCGGATTCCTTCACAAATTGAACGTCGCTAGAAGACGACGACGCCTCCTGACTACGAAACAAAAGCCAGCATCAGGAAATGCAACTCCAAAAGGAACCAATATGAGAGTTGTAGACTTACCAGTCAAATTTATCAAAGTCGAAGGTTTGCTCCTCCGACTCCTTCGGCAACCGCATCTTCTTGCGAGCAGATGGCGCCATAGAGCTGACAGGAACAGCGGGAATCGGCTCCTATGCACCAATGGATGGGCCTTCTGGAGTCGATGGAGACGAAGCATCCGAATCCTCGCTACGAGAATGCTTGCGAGTATCTAGACTGCTGTACTCGAGGGCTTCCTCCTCCTCTTCAAGTGGGACAATCGATTCTGACTCGTCCTCTTCATCTACTTCGCGAGGAATAACCCCTTCAAGAAGAGGGGGCAAACTGGGAGACACCTTCCAATCCTGCATATAGAAAACAATTCAGTATACGTCGAGAAATCAGAAGCAATCGACAAATAAAGCTACTTCATAGCACAAGTCTACCTCAGGAGGAGGGTTAGAGGCATCGAAGGGAGGCACGACTGGCTCGCTTGGGAGAACCTCCTTGGCGGTATACTTTGTCACCAGTCACAACCTCTTGTCTACTTCACCCGTAGAAATGCCATCGGCAGATACGCGAGTGACATCGTCTGCACCAGTCCATTGGAACATGGGGTGGAGTCTGGCCTGCAGAGGCTGGATGCGACGGTGTAACCATGTGCGAATGAGGGTGGAGCCTACCTCTTCTTTACCCATGCGACTCTCGAGGTCGTAGACGCGCTTGTACAACACTTCCGTCTCCTCGGACTCGCCAGGCATCACTACGTTCTTCCAAGAACGCCTCCTCTTGCACGGCGTCGCAGGGTTGAAGGGTGTGAGTCCGTAGTGCTCTCCGTCAGCCTTCTAGTCGCGGACATAGAACCACTTGTCCCTCCATCCTTGGATGAACGCCGTGAGCTTGATGTCAAAATACCTAGCAGAGGAGTCGACATGAATCCCGCAGCCACCTACGTTGTAAACTAATGAGCCAAAAGCTGACTGACGCTTTAGCTTGAAAAGCCTCTTGAAGATACCAAAGTGTGGCTTGACTCTCAGACAGCACTCGCAAAGCGTGATGTAGCACGCAATGTGAAGAAAAGAGTTTGGGGACAGCTGGTGCAGCTGGAGCCCATAGAAACATAGAAGGCCCCTGACAAAGGGATGCAGGGGCAGAGACAAACCATGGATGATGAACGTGAGGAACATCACCCGGAAGCCCAATGGAGGATGGGGGTTACCTCGTCACCAGGCACTCGCGAATCGTCTTCGGCGAGCGGAAGAACTCCATCTTGGCGCAGAAGATGGAGCTCAGAGGCCTTGATGGTGGATGCACGCCATGCGCCATTGGTGACGCGAGTGCCCGCACCCTTCTTCTTCCCGGCGCCGGCAGCGCTGGTGCCCACGGTGGCGGAGCCGCCCTTCTTCTTGACGATGGCGGTGGCGGCAACAGACCTAGTGGCGGCGCCTCCTTTCTTTTTCCCCATCTTGCAATGGTGGTGCGACCGGAGGAAGTAGCTCGGGAACACAGGAAGTTGGTCCAACACCACGAAGAAGACAAGCTCTAGGAAGCAGAGAGCAGCGGCAATGGCGATGGAAGCACAGGCAGAGAAAGGGCAGATGGGAAAATTACCGCATCTGCGCTGCTACTTAACACCCTCGCGGATGCAATCCAACGGCCAGAAGAAACCCTACTGGACATGTGGTGCACATCACGGTAGACACGTGGAGAGGCCAAAACACGAACCGTCCCCCACTATCTCCATTACGCATGGAAATTGAGGAGACGCAGTTAAAACGAAAGATTACTCATGCCCGGTCAAGTCAAAGTCAGAAAGTGGGTCCCACCGCTCGTCACGTCCCGTCAAAGCCGCTCACGCGGGCAACTGAGGTCATCACATCGTCAGCACTAATGTCATCAAGATGAGCACTAGAAGATTTCGACTACTTCAGTCCTTGCTCGAGTCTTCGGCTCCACCAAGCACTTGGGGGCTACTCCCATACGGAGCGCTGGTCGCGCACCCTATGATTTTATTTTTTATGCAGGAACAATCAAAGCATACTCAACCACTCGAATCTACGATTCAACTATGGATCATGGGTTAATCCCATAGGAAGCACTGGAAGCAAATCCGACTGAAACAAGCAACAAAAGACGACAGCAGACGCAAAATTTTAGTCCTTGCCTGAGTCTTCGACTCAACCAGGCACTCGGGGGCTACTCCCATAGGGAGCGCTGGTCGCGCACCCTATGATTATTTGCACACCGTATTGTGTGTTGATAACATCCAGACTCGAATGGGCCACCCTATGATTATTTTCCCTACAAAGAGACTGTGTCTCCTGGGCCACCCGAATCATCTCCACGATGATCAAAAATTAGGATGCCGCGCTTACAGCTTGAAGATAAGACCTGAATAAGGCCTGGCAACACATCTACTATGCACTACCAGAAATATATCCGTACCTACAGGTACGATGAACATGCCTTGACGGACGCGTGGAGTGCTCACACCCATACACTAGAATTCGACTCCTGTAAGACCTCCGTGGCTTGAGTCGAATTACGCCAGCACTTTTGCGAATTCGAGTCCGGGGACTTGGGTTCGAGTAGATTGTGTTGTTTTGCCCTAAGGAAGTTAACTGATACCGATATATCGGTTAAATCAGGCTCGCATATCAACAATCCCTATGACATGAACTGAACAGTCGAAAAAATACTCAATCATGCACTCGAATGTCTTCATAAAGTGTAACATCCCAAAACTTCAATCCAAGCTTATCAATATCTAAATTATCAAATTTGGGGTTAACAAAAACTTTTTCAAATTAAAAATAAAAGAATTCATATGTGTGTGCATTTAAAATAGGAGTTGAATTGAAGTGCCTTGTTTAAGTGATCCAGTGCTAGTAAAATGTTTCTTAGGTGAATTAAACATCATCTAAGTCATTCCAAACTTTTCCCAAAGAAAAATAACTCAAAATGAATATTTGAAGTGAATGGTCATTTTGGCCAAATTAACTCTCATGCCTACTTGGGGCATTCCTAGTACTCAAAACATAACAGAAACATGTGTGGATCTTTACACCCCTTGCTACTACACATACTGAGGTACCAAGGCCCACCTTGTGATTTGCAAAAATCTTTCAAATGCTAATTTTAAATGACAGTTTAAAATTGAATCTATTTCATATGGTAAGATCCCACTTTTTAAAAAACCATTCAAACAAGCTCCAATTTCAAAACCCTTGCAACCAGAGACTACCTAGCACTAGTGTAGATCACCCAAAAATTTTGAAACCAAAATTCAAAAGTTTATTTCTTGCGGCCATTTCATCAAACACTTGGCAGGCAGGTTTAAACTCTACATCCTAGCTCACTATTCTGCACAGGGTTTTGCCCCCATTTGATCTCCATTTAATCCCTATGTCCCCTCTTGGTCTAACCAGGCCCTTAGCACCCCTCTCCCTTGTCCCTAGCCCCCATGCCATGCCAACCCGAGGACATGCTCTTGCCAAACCTTGCCCAGCTGCGTGAGACCTCCCCTTTCCCTCGCCATGTCTAGGAGGTAGCCAGGAGCTCACCGCCACCCTCTGTCCCCTGCTCGAGCCGAGCCTCGCCATGGACCAGTGAGGAAAGCCGGCGCCCAGTGCTACCGCACCATGCCGAGCACAAGCCAGAGCACCACACCCGGCACGCGTGCACAGACCGCCGCTCGACCGCAGCCCGCGCCCACCGCTCCGCCATGGCCCAGGGAACACCCCAGACACCCCCGTTCGCCGCCCAATGCACCACAACCACCGCTCGCCGTGGACGTTGCCGCTTCTCCCGCTCAGAGAGCCACCTCGCCCAGACCGCATACCACCGCCCCTACGCTCGCATTCACTTCCTAGAGCACCGCCAGGAGACCCCCTGTCGATTGCCACCCGCAGCCATGCCGCTAGCCGGCCGTAGCCTTGTCGCCACCGTCGCCTGCCCATCCCGCTCGGTCTCACCATCGGGCCTATAAAAGGAGGCCTCCCCAGCCTCTTCTCTCCACACCACTCCACTCCCCTCACCTCTCTGAACCTCACGCACCTCTAGTCGGAGCAAGGCGAGCTCTGCCTCGCCAGAATTGGATCCGGAGCAGCGGCAACAGGAGGAGAAGGGCGCCGCTGATTGCAACCACCCCAAGCTCCGCCGCAACCGCGCCTCGCCTCGCTGTTGACCACCAGTTCGTTTTCCCGCCTCGTCGACCCTGCTGGAGCCCTGGTACGTCCCCAGCAGACCCCAACCGAGCCGCTAGGGTTTGAGCTCGCTGGCGACCTGTTCGTCGTTGACGATGACCCTCAGCCGTAGATCCCCCTCTAAGCTGAGCCCCGCGCCGCGGAGCGCCACTGGGCCCCCAGCTCGCGTACCGTTTCGCGTGTTAAAACCCACTGACAAGCGGGACCCCCCTCTAAACTGAGCCCCATGCCGTGGAGCGCCACTGGGCCGGTCCAAGTTCTTTCCCGATCTAGCCCACTTGTTCAAATCTGGATTTTTTCTTTTTAGCTAAATCTAGTTTCTGTCCACTAGTTTAAAATTCAATTCAGAGAGTTTTATAAATCCAAATTGCATGAAACCAATTTTGTTTGAAAGGTATTGAGATGATCTATCCAAGCCCGTTGGATTTAATTCAATTAGAGTTATAGATCTCTCCTAGTAAAAATAATAAAACAGAAGTATTTGCCACTTGCAACATTTTTATAAAATCAACTAAGATAGGTTTTGAGTTGATTCCAACTCTCAAAAATCACATTTCATCATATCTCTCTAAATATGTAATAATATTAAGGTTTACATGTAGTTACTTTGGACTAGTACCAAAATAATGCTATATAGGCATTTCTAGTCACTTTAAATCATTAAATAATGAACTTAAACCAAAGTAATATTGATCCAACCCTTAAATCTCATTACCACATGTTAGAATATGTGGTGATGACATGTTTACACATGATCCCATATTTTAACTGGTGAATATTAAATCTTATTTAATTTTTTCAATGTGTAGAAATTACTTTTCTAAATTAAAAAGAATGAAACTATTGAATTAAACTTGTGATGCTTGTGATGATAATAGATCATCAAATGTGTGCCTTAGAATGCTACTTAGCCTAGTTAAGTATTGTTTGGTGATTGTGTACTCCATATGTATTCTTATAGACGATAGTACCGACCAAGTCTACGAAGAGGTGGAGTGCTATCAAGACGAAGAAGAAGAAAACTTCAACCACTACACCAACCAAGGCAAGCTAGCACTATCCAAGATTAACCCTATACTTGCAAGCCACCATTAACAATGCAAGCTAACCCTTGCAAGTTTAGTTCTTAGTAAACTAGAATCAAACTAGATGGTTTAGCAAAGATGCCTTAAGCATGCTTTGATCACACCCCTTTTACTATTAGTTACCCCAAGTATTAGTTTACAAGTGTTACCCCATTTTGTTTACACAAAGCCCCTTACTTGTTTTGAAGGTAGCATAAAAAGTATAAAACTTGACCTATTTAGAAACCTTTAGATGTCATTCTATGGCATGAGATTGAACCCATAACTTCCACCTTAGTGAACACCCTTAACTTAATAGTTTAGAGTAGATCAAAAACTCGAGTCACATTAGATGGGAACACTTGGTGAAAATGAATTATAAAAACCTTGGAATGATGAGTCATTCTATTGAGATGTTTTGACATGTGTTGAGAAACACCAATGGTTGATGATGATGAAAATGTTGAGGCATGAGCCTTAACCCTTTTATAAAACTGATGGTTGGATTCGGATGCGATACCATTCCAAATTTATCGTACAACCACACTACCTGAATTGGGTAAGGCTTAGCTGGAAATTTATATGCATTAGTATTAGTTCCCTTGCGGGAGAGGTTTGAGATGAGGCTACCTCTCATGATGTCCACCTATGTAGTGCCCAAGATGACTGATGGTCATGGTTGGGAAGCCATGCTCATAGGAGAGGTGCTTATACTTGGGTATGTAAAGGGAAGGTTATGTTTGATTATCTGCATACTAAGTATGATGATTCAGGGTTATCCCTGACAGATGTATCGAATCTTGTGGTGAAAGTGCACCACCTCTGCAGAGTGTCAAACTATTCGAATAGCTGCGTCCGCGGTTATGGACAATTGGAATGGCCATACTGTTTCATTGTCAGATGTTTTCCAAATAACTTTAAATGAATGATGAATCTTGACTTGACCACAATAGGGTTGTGTTTATGATATTAGCTTCCCAACTTAAGTGATTCTAGAACTTTATTTTATCTTTCTTTGCTTCAGAACTCGGCTTAGGTTTCAAACTTAACTTTATAGTTAAACTTTGATTTAGCACTTTAACTTAGCACTATACTACTTCTTAGTGGTAGTTTGCGAGTACTTAAAGA
Organism: Avena insularis; assembly: GCA_023614405.1. Lineage (NCBI taxonomy): Eukaryota > Viridiplantae > Streptophyta > Magnoliopsida > Poales > Poaceae > Avena > Avena insularis. The sequence continues at coordinate 241,525,432 of CM042688.1, read as the reverse complement.
GTACTCATGGCTTTTGTCACTGGCTATTCTCATGGCCATACTATGAAGGAGACTATCAAGATGATGGCCAGCAGGACGGCTATGATAACTAGGACTATCTGCCTTCGTCAGCATTGCCTATGCCCTTGAAGATGGACCCCACCGCTATGATTATCTTTTATTTCCCTGCTTGTTGTAATAAAGACTAGATCATGAGATCCTTATTTGTGTAAGACCTTATGTATGGTTTGTAATGGATGATGTACTGTGATATCCAATCCGTTATGTCTCGCAAAAATGGTAATCCTGGGATTGCGAGGTATGGCATAACGGGCATCTGGGATTAAAAATCTATGTGTTGACATAAAGTCCCCAGTCGAATCTACGATTCCACTGGACACTCAGGGGCTACTAACATGGGTATGCCCTATAGGTACTCGAGTTTGGTATATACGGCATGAATACTGCGGAAGCCCACGGTGTTACCAAGGCCCAAATGGAGAACTCGAGTGGCCCGTGGACTCTCGGTTGCTTGCGGGACAAGAAGAAGCTAAAGATAGAAAATTTAGGGGGAAAACCCTAACCTGTAACCGACTCGACCTGCTACCCGAGACATAGCTTATCTATATAAAGGCTAGGAGGGGGCGGTGAGGAGTACACATGCAACCCTAGTTTCCACAACTCTCACCAGATTGCATCTGCGCGCCCCTGTAATCTTCGATTCCTTCGTTAATTCCAAGAGCAGACAAGCAGGAGTAGGAACCTCTACAAGGCCTGAACCCGGGTAAGCCTTGCGTCCCTGTGTGCTTGTTTGCTAGCCGACTGATGCCTCCAGCGCTCCCTCCTTCTCCAAAACCCAAGTCCATAACAATGGGCATTGATGAGTTAAACCCTCGTCAGGTATTTTATAAAATAGATAAGGATTCATTACTTTAAAATCTTAAAAACCTTTGGAATAATATATTTAGTAGTTTTCTAGTAAAATATATATATTCAAGTTCTTAAAATGGGTTTTTATTTATTTTTAACAACTGTTCATATTTTTATTAAAATCCACAAAGGATTAAAAGTTCTTAGATATTAGTTTCAAGTTTTACTTGTAAAAAGTTAAGTTAGTATTTTATAAGATAGTGGATTTAGTTTTTATGCAAAAATGATTTTTATTCATTTTTAGAACTTCTCCTTATTTTATTAAATTTCAATTAGGGTTTTAGTGTCCTTAATATTTATTTGTATTTTATTTAACTTAAACATACAAATTTTTATTTTCATGTAGTAGGGATCATTTTTGTGATCGTTTTGATATATTATATATATTTTTAGGATTTTTCTATATTTCTCTAGAGTTAAATAGTTTCTAGGGGTATTTTGGTCTTTTACTAAATTCAATTAAATTTCTTTTAAAAACGCCTGGGCCTAGCACACGGGCTAGCTCAGTTGACTCATCCCAAGTAGGTTTGGTCAAAGCCACCCAAGTGCATCATTGGACCGACCCACCAGCCTAGTGTGCACCTTACTCTCTCGTGCTCGACCTCACCCTCTCATCTCACTCTCTCGCTAGGCAACTGCGAGCAACCCAGCTGTAGCTGCTCGATTCTGGCCGCCCTTGACCTCTCTAGCCACCACCGTAGTTTAATGTGATGATGTCGACCCCGCTGCATCGTTTTACCCTCTTCGATTTGCCACTCGTGCACTCTGCTTGCTGTGCCACCACCTCATTGGTGCCTAGGGTTTGGACCTCGCTGGTGGTTCAGCGCTCTGACGCCCTTTTGGCGCCACCCTGGTGCCTTGGTGACGATAGAAAATAGTCTTGATGACCCACAAGTATAGGGGGTGTATCGCAGTATTTTCGAGGGAAGTGAAACCCAATTTATTGATTCGACACAAGGGGAGCCAAAGAATATTTATAAGCCTTAACAACTGAGTTGTCAATTTAGCTGCACCTGGAAACAATCTTGCTCACAGCAGTTTATCAGTAGCAACAGTTTTGTAGTAGGAATAGTAAAGTAGTAGTAGTAGTAAAGTAAAGACATCAGTAACAATAGCAGTAAAAGTAGGATTCGAGTGTGGTAGGCATAGGGATGGATGGACGGGCGTTGCATGGACAAGATAATTCACATAGCAATCAGAACATAGGGCAATTGCAGATAAATAAGATAAACCATCCAAGTACTAGATAATCCTAGGCATGTGTCCCATATATAGTCATACGTGCTCGCAATGAGAACTTGCACAACATCTTTTGTCCTGTCAGCCCGTTTGCAGCGGGGCCTCAAGGGAACTACTGGCAATTAAGGTGCTCCTTTAACGAAACCGAGCAAAGCATTAACACTCCATAAACACATGTGATCCTCACATCAAAGCCATTCCCTCCGGTTATCCCGATTTCTGTCAATTCGGGGCCATTGGTTCCGGACAACAACGTGTGTAAACAACTTGCAGGTAAGACCAAAAACAATACTATCATAACGAATCAATAACATGTTCATATATAAAATCATGGCACTCGGGCCCTAGTGACAAGCATTAAGCATAACAAGTCGCAACAAAGTCATAAAGCACTAATAGAAGATACTAGGCACCATGCCCTAACAATCCGATGCCATTACATGAACGATCTCATCCAATCCTTACCATCCCCATGGCCTACAGTAGGGGATTACTCACTCATAGATGGGGGAAACATGGATGGGCGATGGAGAAGCGATGGTGATGATGATGGCGATGATCTCCTCCAATTCCCCGTCCCGGCAGGGTGCCAGAACGGAGTTTCTGGTGCTGTTTCGTGGAATCTGGTGGTGGCGGTGGAGCAGAACTCCTTCTTGAAAAACGTCGAACCCCCCTGAGTTTTTAGGTCAGAAGGGAACTTATAGGCGAAGAGGGAGACCGAGGCGATGCGGGTGGCGGACCACCTGGCGCGACTGGCTTTCCCAGCGTGGCTGTGGTGTGGCTGGGCCCAGCCCCTGCCTCGTATTCTCAATGAGTCTTATGGTGAAATAGGATTTTTGGCATATTTTCCGGGATTTTTCCTGATAGTTGATTTTCTGCACAAAAAGTAGACACCAATGCAATTCTACTGAAAACAGCGTCAGTCCGCGTTAGTTGCATCCAAATCACACAAGTTTAGAGGAGAAACAATAGCAAAAGTGTTCGGGAAAGTAGATACGTTTTGGATGTATCAACTCCCCCCAATCTTAGCTTATTGCTTGTCCTCAAGCAATTCAGTTGAAAACTGAGTGCGTTAAAAGAACTTTCACGAACACATTTTCTTCATATGATGTATATATATTCTCAGCATGTGATCAACTACTTAGACAATTCATAAAAAGGAGTATGCGACTAAGTTCACTTAATAGTCGTTGCAAGCTATGAAGAGATTCCGACTCACAAATAATAAGTAGCATGAAGCATAAACATAAGCAACATTACAATGCTCATAACAAGGTATGATAGAGTGGTATCTTGCTTGCCTTTGATTATGAATGCCAAGGCACCTCTAAAATCCAAGTGAAGACTAGAAGTAAAGATGTCAAGGATACAAGCATCAAAGTCATAACACAAATAATCAAGTAACGAGACAAGCACAAAGAATGACAACTATGCTCTCAAGAAGGTGCTCAAGGAATATATCGAGACTCAACAACTAAAACAAAAAGGGTTTTGAATAGTTTGAAAAGCTTCCAAATGCTGAAAGTATGGTACTCATTAGCTTTTAGCTCTCATTGCCCCTATCATAAGCATCTTTAATGTGGTTAATGTGAAAGTGAGCTCCAATCTGAGGTATATGCTTGACAGACTATAAATTGAAAATCCCATGTCCCTTGAGTACGAGGGCCGCTCCTCATGCTACTCAACTTTAGTTACCGGTAAGTTCTTGTCATCGTAAATACGTGCGTATCATAGAGAACCGCCAACGGGGTACCCCTTGCCCAATGATACGAAAGAATCCCCATATCAAAATGACAAGGCAAGCAGACAATGAATATCTCAGCAATCTTCTTATTTACCATGGGAAAATGGTGCTTTTTTCTCTCTTTCCTCTTTTCAAAAATCTCTTTTTCTTTTCTTTTTCTCAATAGCTATCTCTCTATTTTTTTATAAGAAGAATGCTTCATAGATATCATTATGGTTACGCTGCAGGTTTCCACCATGTCAGCATGGATTAGACCAGCGGCCCAGGCGTTTCTCTAACACACATACATAACTCCATGGACTTACAAGCTCCCCTTTTATTTCACACCAACGACATCCGCAAACAAAAGAGCATGGTATCAACTGGGTATATATTTACAAGTGTTGAAAGCGTTCCCCGTGACAGCACAGTTCTGCTAATCCTCAGCCTATAATTAGCAAGCATATAACTTTCATGGACAGTCACAATGGTTCAGGTTTATTAAGTGCAGAAAATAAGGTGTGCCATCAAGTTCGTGAGAGCTTTACTAACTAACTTTCTCATAACAAGCCAACATTTTATTCGGAAGAAAACAAGGCATATTGAATATGCACGGAAATAGCAAATGATGCTAATAGGTAGGTATGGTTGACACTTTGGCAATATTTGGTTTTGGGGAGTTGGAAACATGAGTAAAACATACTCAGTGAAGGTGAAGGCTAGCAATAGTAAGGGAGCGACAAACATGAGAGCAATAGCTGTGATAATCATGCTTGCAACAAAACAGGACTAAACATGGCATGAAAGTGATTCAAGATCCTCAAGGAAAAATAATTCATCGAGGCTTAACTGATTATTTCAGTCATGTGCATGCGTGAGCATGTGCCAAGTCAATTCAAATGAAACATTCAGAAGAGGATACCATAGTGTCATACCAAGTTATGAATAGAGTAATGGAAGCAAATATTCATATGACATGCTACAAACTATTAGCAGGCTGGAACTAATCATACGAAAGCAAGAACTACTAAGCATCCAAAGATAACATACACCTTACACGAACAGGCTAAGCATGCCCACAATGATGAGTATATGTACAAAAATGAAAACGAGTAGAGTTCGTTACCAGCCTCTTACCACACCTCAAGTTGTCATTAATCCTCATTATTGCTCTTCACTTGTGTGGCTTGAATAATAATATGAAACAAATATCCACTGAGGACTACTGAACCCTGTAGCAAACTCACAAAACGAAAGAAGAACGACAAATATTTTTGTTGTTTTCGGTTTCTAAAACAAGAACCAAAAAGGAAAAACAAGCAAAGCAAAGTATTTTTGGTTTTTTCGAATATTTCAAACAAAACAAAAAGGGAAAAGCAAACCAAGGCAAAAAGAAGAAGAAGCAAACCAAAGAAAAACAGCAAAAATATTTTTGGTCTTTTTGTGTTTTTAGAAAGCAAAATCAAAGAAAGAACGGAAACTAAAAAGAAAACAAAACATGAATGTACAAAGTACCGACACAACATGATAAGGAGATGAGTGCGATGTCGGCGTACCTCCCCCCAAGCTTAGGCTTTTGGCCTAACTGGGTATCAATCCCAAGCCAGCCAGGATGACGTGTCACCGTAGTATGACGAGGAGGTACCCTCATCCTGGTGCGAACTCGAGTACATCCCTCCGTAGTGAGCAGAGTGATCGTAGGAGGGTACATCCTACTGGTGCTGCTCGTGGAATCCTAGTAAGCGAAGTTGCTCGTCCACCTCCTCCTTGGAGCGCGACCACGGTCTCCTGTGAACACTAAACAAATAAGACTGCGGCAAAGGGATCTCCCTCTCATCCCCGTTAGTAAACAACATCCTATATACTAGACTGTCTAAATCAGAAGTAGTAGTGACAAAGTGATGAGTTTTCATAGCAACAAGGTCAAGCCTCTGTGGTGCCGGTACAGTACCATTGGGGTCCACTAAAAGACCTAATGCATTGACCATACATGAGGCAATGATGCCCCCATAGGTAGGCCCCTAGCAGCTAGGCGGCGAGCAATAAGCGAGCCAAGGTTGTACCGAGTATCATTGTTAAGCGCAGCATCAAGGAAGGCTAAATGATAGTTGGAGATATTACTTGTGTTCTCCCTACCGAGTATGCTAGTAGCAAGATAATATGCGAAGTATCTGAGAGCAGGGAGTTGGATGTTTCTTATCTTTCCGCGTTGCGTAACGCGGTCATCATCATTGGTCACCCCTCGGTAAAGCTCCAGCAAATCAGCGGGTCGCCCTTGAATTTTCTTCACGGTCCCTGTCATGCTTACACCTACAATACTGCAAAATCTCTCCAATGGCATGGTAAAAGGGAGATTATAAATTTTGAACGAGATAGTTGACTAATAGGACGTGTTAGTAAACGTGAAGCTCTCAACAAAGGTTTAGTGAGCATAGCGTATTGCTCACTCTCATCTTGCATATATGAGGTCAAACCAACCCTCTCAATCAGTAGCAAGAAATCATCAAGAATCCCTGCAGCTTGTAAGAAAGTAAAACAAGGAAAAGTAGATGGGTGAGCATCCCCATCATCCCTTTCATTACCAATACGAGTTGCAATGAGATCTTTGTTGTATGATGGCCTAAACTGAGAGGCTGATCTTGAGAGCCTCGACCTCCTAGGTGCATCACTCTCAAATATCTCTCCAAAGGTATGGTTGTTCATGCTGGGTATTCTGAAATTTAAACACCTATTAAACAAGTGATTGCAAAGTAAATATAATGAAGGATACTACTCATAGGGACTTGTAAGAGGCCTAAACATGCATCAAAACTATATCTCTAAGCATTAAACAAGCTTACAAGCTCTCATAACCTGTCACCTATAGCAGCAAAATACTCAAGATATAATCCACTAAACACAAATCTACTTGGACAAGGGGAGGAGTCACATACCAGGGAACAAGTGCTCCAAATTTCAGCAACAAAGATGGGCTGAGCAAGGAGATCGAAAAAATCGAGAGCAAGCACAGCAAGAACGCAATTTTGAGCAATGAACTGGAGCTTACTCGGGAGAGAGAAGAAAGTGGCAGGTGAGAGAATTAGTGGAGGGCTAGGGGTGGCCCACACCATGGCATGGCGCCACCTAGGGCAGGCCATGCCACCAGGTGGTGTGCCTGCCTGGTGGGTCCCCCTGGTACCTTCCAGGCACTCCTCTGCCCCTTTTTTCACATAAAAATTTAATATGAATTTTATGGAATTTTTCGAGACACTTAATTTTGGGCAATTTTCAGGAATAGAAGAATGATTTTCTGACAGACAGATTTTTTGGAAAATGATGCAATGACAAAACAAGGCTAGAACTATAGGAGTTCTAAGACACTCTAATATGCAAGCAACTAATAACAAAAAGGAAAACTAAACAAAAACAAAAACTAAAATGGATAGAAACAGAAGTAAACGGAGATAATCATAGTGAAAACATTGTTTTGTTCAACGAAATCCTTTTGTTAACAAGGTTGATCAGTTCTTGTTACCAAAACAATTTCATATGAGACAAAACTTTGTATTCCACTAATGATTATGCTACCTCAACCTTGATAGCAATGGTCCCAATCATAATAGTTTCAAATTTTTCTCTTGGTATGGGACAATATATTTCTCCTACTTGAAAGCCCTCAACATGTTTAATTGAATTCAAACCATAAGTCCTTTCAATCTTCTTGGGGAAATAGACAGTATGTTCCTTGTCATTAACATAGAAAGTCACCTTTCCTTGATAACAATTTATAACAGCCCCTACAGTATTAAGAAAAGGTCTCCCAAGAATAATAGATAAATAATCATCTTCAGGCATTTCAAGCACAACAAAATCAGTTAATTCAAGCAATTATGAGCCACTTGAACACGTACATCCTCACATATACCCATAGGAATAGTGGTAGATTTATCAGCCATTTGCAAAGATATATCAGTTGGTATTAGTTTTTCTAGTTGAAGTCTCTTATAGAGAGAGAAAGGCATAACACTAACTCCAGCTCCCAAATCACACAAGGCAGTTCTAACATAACTGTTCTTAATAGAGCAAGGGATAGTTGGAATCCCTGGGTCTCCAAGTTTCTTTGGAACCTTACCATTAAAGGAATAATTAGCAATCAAAGTAGAGATTTCTTCATTAGGGATCTTCCTTTTATTCGAGACAATATCCTTCATATACTTTGAGTAAGGAGGTAATTTAATAGCATCAGTCAAAGGAATTTGCAAGAATAAAGGTTTCATCCACTCACAAAACTTATTATAGTGTTCATCTTCCTTTGACTTGTGTTTCTTATCAGGGAAAGACATAGGTTCTTGGACCCAAGGTTCTCTTTCACTACCATGTTTCTTAGCAATAAAATCTTCTTTAGTGTATTTAGTATTCTTAGTGTGGTTTTTAGGTTCTTCTTCAACTTTTTATTCATTAGGAACTTCATTTTCTTCATTACCACTTTCAGTTTCAGCATCAGAGATAGATATACTATTAGGATCTATAGCAGGTTCAGAGGGTTCTACAACAGTTTTATGTTTCTTTTTTCCTTTTCTTATGAAGAGCCACTCTTTTCAGCTTGTTGAGACTCCTGCTCAATTCTTTTGGGATGCCCCTCAGGATAAAGAGGATCCTGGGTAGCAGCACCACTTCTAGTTCTAATTTCATAAGCATGTTTTTCTTTAGCAGCATTAACTAGCAAGTATTTTTGCACTTTAATGAGTTGATCTATTTGAGTTTGAACCATTTAGAAGTGTTTAACAATCATTTTAACATCATTAGAGGTCTTTCCACAATATCTTTCAACTCAACAATAGCTCTAGTGTTTTCCATTAGATGATTTTGCACCCTTTTATTAAAATTATCTTGCTTAACAATAAAGATATCAAATTCTTCTAAGCATTGATCAGGAGGTTTAGAGTAAGGGATATCACCTTCATCAAAGTGTTGGAGAGAGTGTACCTCAATAGTGGATGAGTAGGGAATAGGCTTACACAATTCTTCTATAGGAGGTAAATTCTTGACATCTGCAGCTTTAATTCCCTTCTCCTTAAAACATTTCTTAGCTTCCTTCATCACTTCATCATTTAATTCAATAACTCCCCTCTTCTTTGATGTTGGAATAGGCACTGGTATAGTAGGTTCAAGTACAATTACTTCAGGTATAGCTTGTTCAGGAGGAGTCCAATCTTCATAGTTCTTACTTATTTTAGCCATTAATTCCTCAGCTTCCTTAGGAGTCCTATTCCTGAAAACACAATAAACACAACTATCTAGCTATGTCCTAGATTCTTCGGTTAGTCCATTATAAAATATATCAAGAAGCTCATTCTTAGGTAATGGACTTCCATCCTGTGCATGAATCAAAGCACAAAACCTTTCCCAAGATTCGGGCAATACCTCTTTTTCTCCCTGTTTAAAATCAAAAAGTTCCTGCAAAATAGCATGTCTAGCACTAGGAGGAAAATATTTCTGCAGGAAAGTACTAGTCAAGCAATTAGGGCCATCAATAGATCCAGGAGGTAAATTACTAAACCAAGTTTTAGCTTCTCCTTTCAGTGAAAAGGGGAAAATCTTAGCAACAAAGTAAGTACGCATCTTAGTATCATCAGAAAACAAGCCACTCATGGTAGAAAGTTCATTCACATGTGCTACTGCACTTTCATTCTTAGTCCCGCAAAAAGGTTCTTTCTCGACAATAGCTATGTAAGATAGATCGAGAGAGAAATCATAATCTTCATCTATAATGTTTATGGGAGAAGCAACAAACTTAGCAATAGGAGACAATTTGGGTCTAATAGTACGCCTCTCAAGGAGACTCTTAGCAGTGCTCCTATCATGGGTGTTTTTACATTCTTTGATAAATTCATCGGTCATCTCAACATAACCATCTTCAATATCATAACTTTCACTAGACTCAGGTGAACTAACAGGTGTAGTAGTGTCTTCATTAGGAGTTTCCGGATTTCCAGCTATAGTTCTAGCAATCGTAGCATCTAGGAAAGGACCTAATGAACCACTCTTATCAAGCACAGTAGAAGCAACATCATAAGCATCAGAAGTTTCAGATTCAGCAGTAGTAGCAGTGTGTGTAGCATGTGTATGTGGTGGCGTAACGAGCTTACTCATAATAGATGGTGAACCAAGAGCAATAGAGGTGTTCAGAAACGTACCTCTTCTTGTAGTGGATGGTAAAATAGGAGCCTTGCCATCACGAGACTTACCCATGATGGATGGATAGCAGCGAACAATAGAGAATCCAAGTGAACTTAATAAATAAAGCTATGCTCCCCGGCAACGGCGCCAAAAAATAGTCTTGATGACCCACAAGTATAGGGGGTGTATCGCAGTATTTTCGAGGGAAGTGAAACCCAATTTATTGATTCAACACAAGGGGATCCAAAGAATATTTATAAGCCTTAACAACTGAGTTGTCAATTCAGCTGCACTTGGAAACAATCTTGCTGACAGCAGTTTATCAGTAGCAACAGTTTTGTAGTAGGAATAGTAAAGTAGCAGCAGTAGTAAAGTAAAGACAGCAGTAATAATAGCAGTAAACAGTAGGATTCGAGTGCGGTAGGCATAGGGATGGATGGACGGGCGTTGCATGGACAAGACAATTCACATAGCAATCAGAACATAGGGCAATTGCAGATAAATAAGATAAACCATCCAAGTACTAGATAATCCTAGGCATGTGTCCCATATATAGTCATACGTGCTCGCAATGAGAACTTGCAAAAAATCTTTTGTCCTGCCAGCCCGTTTGCAGCGGGGCCTCAAGGGAACTACTGGCAATTAAGGTGCTCCTTTTAATAGAGCACCGGAGCCAAGCATTAACACTCCGTGAACACATGTGATCCTCACATCAAAGCCATTCCCTCCGGTTATCCCGATTTCTATCACTTCGGGGCCATTGGTTCCGGACAACAACGTGTGTAAACAACTTGCAGGTAAGACCAAAAACAATACTAATAGAAGCCCTGACAATACGATGCCCTAGTGACAAGCATGGCACTCGGGCCCTAGTGACAAGCATTAAGCATAACAAGTCACAACAAAGTCATAAAGCACTAATAGAAGATACTAGGCACCATGCCCTAACAATACGATGCCATTACATGAACAATCTCATCCAATCCCTACCATACCCATGGAATACAGCGGGGAATTACTCACTCATAGATGGGGGAAACATGGATGGTCGACGGAGAAGCAATGGTGATGATGATGGCGATGATCTCCTCCAATTCCCCGTCCCAGTAGGGTCCCAGAACAGAGTTTCTGGTGTTGTTTCGTGGAATCTGGTGGTGGCGGCAGAGCGGAACTCCTTCTGGAAAAACGTCGAACCCCCATGAGTTATTAGGTCAGAAGGGAACTTATAGGCGAAGAGGGAGACCGAGGGGCAGTCTGGGGCGGCCAGACCACCCCCTGGCGTGGCCTGGGCTTCCCCGCGCGGCCAGGTGGTGTGGCCTGGGCCCAGCCCCCCTCCGTCTCGTATTATGGCTCCGGGAGTCTTCTGGTGAAATAGGATTTTTGGCATATTTTCCGGGATTTTTCCTGATAGTTGATTTGCTGCACAAAAAGTAGACACAAATGCAATTCTGCTGAAAACAGCGTCATTCCGTGTTAGTTGCATCCAAATCACACAAGTTTAGAGGAGAAACAATAGCAAAAGTGTTCGGGAAAGTAGATACATTTTGGATGTATCAATGATGTGGTGTCGCTTTATTCTCTATAGCCGCCATTGATGCGGCTCGGCACGGATTGCAGTGCCCCTCTAGAGTGCACCTCGTGCCGCCATGTGCTTCCTCTTCTAGCTAAGCGACGACCTCGGGTAAGTGCACTTCTTCTCCCTCTTTGATATGTGTCTCCCTCTACTACAACCTATGTGATTACTGCCCTGAATCCTTGATTAGGGTTCATCCCTGTACTATGGTTCACAGTGTCAATTGGACTAGTTTCCTGTGGAATGCCTCTGCTGGTAGACTATGAATGATATGATGCTATGTATTCTTTGATATGACTAGCAGTGTCTTGTGGTCAAACTAGATATTGCTTTAATTTAAGATTGCAACTATCTTAGAATAGTATGCTCTTGGTACTATGGTGCTAATATAGGTTTCACAGATGATTGTTATCTGATAACTGATAATCTTTAGTACTAAAGTTTGTTTGCTGGTTATGGTTTCAATTTTTCTCCGATGGCTTGTTTGAAAGAAATATTAGTGATTCTAATTCTGGAGCTTACTTGTACTTGTCCACAGAGGTTGAGGTTCATAACCTGCCAATTTACCTCTGTATTGAACTATTGAAATGATTCACCTATGTATCAGCTAAAGATGTATTTCCTCAAAATGATGATACACTTGTTACTTACATTGATAAAACTCTGTGGAGAGTTTTAAGTAAAAAAGAAATGATTCCAAACTAGTTTAGGAAGATGATTTATTTATCCGTTATGTTAAAGTTTGGAACAACAACTTCCAGAGGGCTAAAAGACTGCTATGCTAGCTGCTATTGTGGTACCTCCTTGTAGGATGCATAGAATCTTCCCTAGTTGGCTTCTGCTGGTGGGCAGAGCACTATGGTGCCTCCATGGTGGAGTGTGCACAGTGATATTCTGCCAAGCATGATTGGCTAATGATATTATAAGCTAAGTAGTTGCTGTCAACTTAGCTGTGAACAACTTAAATATGATTCATAGTATAAACTAGGAAAATGATTTAAAATTTGGTTTGATGGATATATTTCAGACTTCTGAATGCTTTGTTTTATATGACTTCCATGGGTGGCTTTACTAACCTAAGATGAGTGCATATAATAGGAACTATACAAAATCATGTTCATGATTCACTAATCCCAAATATGTCAATCTTGCAATTTTATTGCCTATCGTTTCCTCATTCACTCTCATGTGCAATAGTGAGTATTTTGCATAGTTGATTTCTATTTGTCATACTTGTTGTCTTTCTCCATATCTTACAATTATCCCCCTTTTCCCTTGGTAATAGTTGTAATGTATGTAGTGTGTTGGTGTTTGAAGTTCATTCATGTACAATGAGATATATTTGAGCCTTTGGCCATGCTTTGAAGCAAAAATCTTATTGGTATATTCTATGACTTCCTTTGTTTTTCATGTGCTTTCTTGAGTATATATTTTGTGTGTGCATGTTTCTTTGTGGGAATATGTCATTGTGATATTTCCTATCTACAAACTAATATATGCAAGAGAAGATAATTTTTTTGGTTCATTTCGTTGGAGTCCACCTTTTATTTCATTTCGACTCTTCGGTGGCTTCCAAATTTATTTGCCAATGAGTGCTTGTCCCATTTGTTTGCATTCTCGGGCACTCATATTTTCATCTCTCTTGCCATGTATTGTTAAGTGAGTTTGCAGGAGTGAGGATTCCATGATTGTGCACTTTGTTTCCAAATATAATTATTATAATTGGTGCATAATCCTTACGAAGCTTATCTAATTCACTTAAGAATGCTCATTTGCCTTTCTCTTTGTTTGTGGTTTAAATGCCTATGGGGGAGTAAGGATTCCATATTTGTGCATGATGTATTCAAATGATGATTCTATATAGTGCACAAAGATTGGGGAGCTTCCCTATTTCATCTAAACACTCATTTGTTCGTATCATAATATCGTGTTAGTTTCTTTTGATATCAATTGTTGTTGTCAATTGGTACCTTTTAGATCTTTTGGTTGCTCGCTTCATTTGTTGAAGCTTATTTCTTTTTATTTTGTTTTTGCAATCTTTGGGTCCTCAATATACTTTTACTTCCTCCCACGGATTCTTCATTAGATATGTAGACATGCACACCTTTGGAGTAATTCTCACTATATTGGCCGTCTAGAACTTCTCACCCATTTTGGCTATCGATGCTAATGGGGAGAAGTTTTGGAGGGTTTAAGGGAAGTTGGTTTATACTTTGAGTTGGTTCTTAAGCATTAGCCTTGCATGCTCTTGCATCTTTGATGTTTCTTTGCATGTTTGATATATAAAGGAAACTCAACCACCCATAATGGTTGGCTATCTATGCAATGAAATTCAAGTTCATCACACATGCATAGATTGTGGGGGAGTTTGCTCTATATATTGTGGTTGTACAAACATCACATACTTGTGTAGTATTTGATGTTAGGGAAACCACTTTGTTTGTTAAATTCCATATTTAAACCCTCTCAAAACGGATTGTCATCAATTACCAAAATGGGGGAGATTGAAAGGGCATGTATGCCCCCATGTGCGGTTTTGGAAATTAATGAATATCTCTATGGACTAATGTGTAAATTGAGTTTCACTTGTAGATTTGTCCATTGGCATCGCTTGGACCATGTGTTTGTTTTAGGGTTTAAAAATAAGAAGCATTGTCCAAGGGCTTTGTGCCTATTGGAATCAAGTAGAAGAAGAAGATAAAGTATGTCTTGAAGAAGAAGATGAAGAAGATGGAGTTGCTTATGGACATCTTCAAGACATCATCAATAATTCAGGTACAAGCTCAAGATGCGTCATCTCTAGAAGATATCATGCTTGAATCTTGCCATCCTTGGCGATCATGGATCGATGAAGACAAGTTGAAAGAAGAGGTTTCCCCATGGAATATGGGGGAGCATTTCACAAGTCTTCATCAAGCAAGAGCAATCAAGAAAGTTGACCCATATTGGGAAGGAGAAGATGGTCTACATCAATATCAAAGTGGAAATGCTCAAGGCAAAGGTATGATCTTGATAGGTTTTCTATTTTGCTGGTCTCTTGTGTTGTTGGGAGACCGGGTTTAGGATAGATAGCCGTACTATCAAGAGAGTATCTTGAGTGGGTGACTCGATCGTATCTTTCGGAGAGAGCTCAAACCTTTGCATACATAGCATCATATTTCTTGGTCGTTGTTTGGTTCTTGTCCATGTGAGGATCTAGAGCTTTTGGTTATCATCATAACAAGCTCTAGTTTGTCAAAAATGGATTTCCCTTGCATATCTTATTGCATTTTTGATCTTGCGGGTTTTCCTCTCCATACCTTGGGAGATATCTCACATATATATTCATGATATTTTCTCCCTTGGTGATACCAAATATTTTTTCCCTTGGTGATACCCAGTGATTCTACATGTCATTATCTCTCCAAAAAATTTGGTTTCATCTCATTTGGAGTTCAGATGTGAAAGTTATTGAAGTTTTGGTTTCTGAAGTTTCCCTGATCGGAAGTTCCGGCTCTCCACCGGTAGTACCGCTAGGGCATGTTTGCCGCCGGTAGTTTTGGTGGAAGTTCCATCCGTTGTTCCGATTCCCATGGGATGCGTTCAGTAAGGTCTCTGTTTTGGAGTGCACTATTTGATGGAACTTGAGGCAGATTTTCTGGCGGTAGTACCGTCCCCACCGGAAGTCCCGGTGGATGGCAGTAGTACCGGCTAGGCTCGCTTATCTGCTCTTTCACTCCGCTGTTTCTAACCTTTGGATGGGTGCCAACGGTAGTACCACCCACCCAACAGTACTACCGGTCGTGCACAGATTTGTGCATAACGGGCAGATCAGGGAGCCCTTTAAAATGATGTCAACACCCGGATTTTTAATCCCAGATGCCCGTTATGCCATACCTCGCAATCCTAGGATTACCATTTTTGCGAGACATAACGGATTGGATATCATAGTACATCATCCATTACAAACCATACATAAGGTCTTACACAAATAAGGATCTCATGATCCAGTCTTAATACAACAAGCAGCGGAATTAAAAGATAAGCGTAGCGGTGGGGTCCATCTTCAGGGGCACAGGCAATGCTGATGAAGGCAGATAGTCCTAGTTATCATATCCTTCCTGTTGGCCATCATCTTGATAGTCTCCTTCATAGTCTGGCCATGAGAATAGCCAGGGACAAAAGCCATGAGTACTCTTTAAGTACTCGCAAACTACCACAAACAGGTAATATAGTTCTAGGTTAAAGTGCTAGACCTAAGTTTAACTATAAAAGTTAAGTTTGAAACCTAAGGTGAGTTCTGAAGCAAAGAAAGATAAAATAAAGTTCTAGAATCACTTAAGTTGGGAAGCTATTATCATAGACACAACCCTGTTGTGGTCAAGTCAAGATTCATCATTCATTTCATAAGTTGTTTTGAAAACATCTGACAACGAAACAGTATGGCCATTCCAACTGTCCATAACCGCAGCGCGGCTATTCGAATAGTTTGGCACTCTGCAAAGGTGGTACACTTTCACCACAAAATTCAATACATCTGTCAGGGATAACCCTGAATCATCATACTTAGTATGTAGATAATCAAACATAACTTTCCCTTTACACACCCTAGTATAAGCACCTCTCCTATGAGCATGGCCTCCCAACCATGACTATCAGTCATCTTGGGCACTGCATAGGTGGACATCATGAGAGGTAGCCTCAGCTCAAACCTCTCCTGCGAGGGAACTAATACTAATGCATATAAATTTCCAGCTAAGTCTTACCCAATTCAGGTAGTGTGGTTGTACGGTATATTTGGAATGGTATCACATCCGAATTCAACCATCAGTATTATAAAAGGGTTAAGGCTCATGCCTCAACATTTTCACCATCATAAACCATTTGTGTTTTCTCAACACATGTCAAAAACATCTCAATAGAATGACTCATCATTCCAAGATTTTCACAATTCATTTTCACCAAGTGTTCCCATCTAAAGTGACTCAGGTTTTGATCTACTCTAAACTTACTAAGTTAAGAGTGTTCACTAAGGTGGAAAGATGATGGGTTCAATCTCATGCCGTAGAATGACATCTAAAGCTTATCTAAATAGGTCAAGTTTTATACTTTTTATGCTACCTTCAAAACAAGTAAGAGACTTTGTGTAAACTAAGGGAAGTAAAGCTTGTAAGGTAATACTTGGGGTAGTAATAGTCAAGGTGGTGTGACCAAAACATGCCTAAATCATCTTTGCTCATTCATCTCTCTTAATTCTAGCTTGCTAACAATAGCCTGCACTGTTAATGGTGGCTTGCCTTGGTTGGTGCAGTGGTTGAAGTTTTCGTCTTCTTCTTCTTGGTAGAACTCCTCCTCCTCATAGACTTGGTCGGTACTATCGTCTATAAATACATACGGAGTACACAATCACCAAACAAAACTTAACTAGTCTAATTAGCATTCTAAGACACACATTTGATGATCTATTATCATCACAAGCATCACAAGTTTTAGTTCACTAGTTTCATTCTTTTTAATTTAGAAAAGTAATTTCTACTCATTGAAAAATTAACTTAGATTTAATATTCACCACTAAAAATATGGGATCATGTGGACACATGTCATCACCACATATTCTAACATGTGGGAATGTGATTTAAGGATTGGATCATAATTACTTTGGTTTAAGTTCAATATTTAATGATTTAATGTGACTAGAAATGCCTATATAGCATTATTTTGGTACTAGCCCAAAGTCACTGCATGTAAACCTTAATATTATTACATATTAAGATAGGTATGGTGAAATGTGATTTTTGAAAGTTGGAATCAACTCAAAACCTATCTTGGTTGATTTTATAAAAATGTTGCAAGGTGCAAATGCTTCTGTTTTATTATTTTTACTAGAAGAGATCTATAACTCTAATTGAATTAAATCCAACGGTCTTGGATAGATCATTTCAATACCTTTCAGGCAAAACTGGTTTCATGCAATTTGGATATGTAAAACTCTCTGAATTGATTTTCAAACTCAGAGACAGAACTAAGTTTAAACTAAATAGGAAAATTCTAATTCAAAATAACTGGGTCGCACGGGAAACTCTAACGGGCCGTCCGTCACCCACGCCTGAGGCTCAACTGACAGGGGGGTCCACAAGTCAGCGGCTCATAACGCGCGAAGCGGTACGGGGCGATGTGGGCCGTTAGATTAGACTGAGGATCAACGGTTGTGCCTTGTTGTCGATGACGGACCTGTCACCGGCAAGCTCAAACCCTAGCGGCTCGGTGGGGGTGCATAAGGGGCGTACCAGGGCTCCAGCAAGGTCAGCAAGGCGGGCAAACGGACTGGTGGTCGACAGCAAGCTCAGGGACAGTCGAGGCAGCTCCGGGGGTGGTCGCAATCAGCGGCGCCCTTCTCCTCTCTAGAGGCGGCCTGCTCCGGTGCAATTCCAGCGAGCTGCTGCTCCCCTTGCTCCGGCTAGTGGTGTGGGATGATCAGTGAGGTGAGGGGAGTGGAGTGGTGTGCGTCAAATGGCTGGGGGTGCCCTCCTTTTATAGGCTCGACGGCGAGACCGAGAGGGATGGGCAGGCGATGGTGGCGACATGGCTACAGGCGGCTAGCGGCATGGCTGAGGGTGGCGATCGATAGGCGGTCTCCTGGCGATGCTCTAGGAACTCAATGCAGGCATAGGGGCGGTGGTATGTCGTCAGGGGCAGCTGGCGCTCTGAGCGGCAGAGGCGGCGGTGTCCATGGTGAGCGGTGGCTATGGTGCATTGGGCGGCGAACAGGCATGTCCGTCGTGTTCCCTGGGTCGTGGCGGAGCGGTGGGCATGGGCTGCGGTCGAGCGGCGGCTTGTGCATGCGTGCCAGGTGCGGCGCTCTGGCGTGTGCTCGGCATGGCGCGGTGGCACTAGGCGCAGGCTCTCCTCGGTGGTCCACAGCTGGGCTTGGCTCGAGAAGACGAGAGAGGGTGGCGGTGAGGTCCTAGCTACCTCCTAGACATGGCGAGAGAGAGGGAGGTGGTATGCTGGGGCGAGTGCATGGTCGGCCGGCGAGCTAGTGCTCGGGGTGGCTCGGCACTGTGGCTAGGGACAAGGGGGAGGGGTGCTAATGGTATGGTTAGATCATGAGGGGACCAAAGGATTAAATGGAGATCAAATGGGGGCAAAACCCTGTTCAAAACAGTGAGCTATGGTTTAGAGTTTAACCCTGCCTGCCAAGTGTTTGATTAAATGGCCGCAAGAAATAAACTTTTGAATTTTGAAAAGATTTTTGGTGGGTTTTCTAGGCATAAGCTTGAGACTCTGTGGTTGCTTGGGTTTTGAAAATTGATCTTGTTTGAGTGGTTTTTGAAATAGTGGGATCTTCCCATATGAAATATATGCAATTTTAAACTGTCATTTAAAATTAGCATCTGAATGTTTTTAGCAGATCACAAAGTGGGCCTTGGTACCTCATTATGTGTACTATCAAGGGGTGTAAAGATCCACACATGTTTCTGTTAAGTTTTGAGTACTAGGAAAAGCCAAAGTAGGCATGATAGTTAATTTGGCCAAAATGACCATTCACTTCAATTATTCATTTTGAGTTTTTCTTCTTTGGGAAAAGTTTGGGAATGATGTAGATGATGTTTATTTCACCTAAGAAACATTTTACAAGCAAAGAATCACAGAACCATGGCAATTCAAATCAATTCCTAAATTAAATGCACATACACATGAATGCTTTCATTTTTAATTTGGAAAAGTTTTTGTTAACCCTAAATTTGATGATTTGGATCTTGATAAGCTTGGATTGAAGTTTTGGGATGTTACAAACGTAATCCCCTTCCCCTTCGTGGTAAAAAACTTGCTTTTTCTTGGTTCTTTCCCTTCTTTCTCCTCCATTGTTGACCTTGAAGAGCTTGCCCTTCCCCCTCCTATGATTCTTGCATCTTTTTGAGGGATTTGAGAGAGGAGATCTAGATCTAAAACCCCCACCAAACCAAATCCCTTCTTTGTGAAGGAATCCTCGGGATCTAGACCTTGGAGAGTTTTGTGTTCTCCTCTTGTGTTCTTCCTCTCTTATTCCCCTAATATCTTTTGTAGCTTTGTGTAATTTGAGAGAGAAGGACTTGCCTCTTGCATTTGGTTCATATGTTTGAGTTCTCCTCGGAGATTTGGCGAGTTCAAGCTCTTGGGCTTGTTTCCCTTGGGTTCTTGGAACCCTAGACGGTTGTGTGGAGTTATGGTGTGTTCTTGGGGGCTCCAATTGAGTTGTGGAGTTTCCTCAAGCTTATTGGCCTGTTGTGTCATTGTGGAGCCTTTGTGGCATTTCTTGGGAGCCCTCCAATTGAGTTGTGGAGATTTCTCCAAGCCTTGTACGGGTTCGGTGACCGCCCTCAAGTGTCCCATAGTGGAACATGAGTAGGCATTTGTGGCAAGATCACGAGAGAATAGGGTGAGCCTTTTATGGAATCGGTGTGTTGCGTGCCTTCGCATCTTGGGGTGACGCCTCGTGTGACGTTGGGTGAGCATCGAGCTACCACACCTCGAGGTGAGCCATTTGTGGCATTCAAAGTACATTGCGCCACCACACCTCTCCAACAGAGATGTAGCTTCTTTGGAAGTGAACTTCAGAACACAAATCATCGTCTATGCGTCCATCGGTTATCTCTCAACCACGTCCTTTACTTATGCAATTTACATTGTGATAGCCATCGTGCTTGAAGTATTATATCTTGATATCACCTTGTTGCTTGTCTTGCTTAGAATAGGTTGTTGGTGCACTTAGTTGAACCTAGTTGATATAGGTTTGGCTTGATAAATAAAACGTTAAGTTTTATTCCGCATTTATTAGAGCCTAAACAATAATAATTTTAAAAATTCCTATTCACCCCCTCTAGGCGACATCCGTTTCCCTTTCAACTTTCGTAGGTGGCTTTAGTAACCTAGGTTGCTGCTGTGGTGCCCCCAAACCTGGAGTGTGCACGGTAGTGGTCCAGGTAGTATGATTTATTGCTGGGTACATTACTATCTTGTTTTCTTCTAGCCAGTGATGCAAAAGGCTAAGGCTTTAATTATTGGATGAGCATAAATTCTTGTAAAATAAGAACAAATGCTATGGTTTCCTTAAACTAGCTCTAGTATGAACATAGCATAGCACTTTTATTCTTATCTGAGAGCTTTATGTCACTTTAAATTCCCTTTTATTAAGAAGTAAGGAATTGGAAGGGATACTACTCAAGCTCTTGGTTGTTACCTTATTATGCTAAGTTGAATGGTGCAGATGATGGTTTATTGATGTCTGTGTAGTGGGTCTTGATCACCAGCTTGGTCAGATCTCCTCCTTGATCTTCTACTAGATCTCTAGCTTGGCCTTCTCCTTGGCTTTACCTTGCTCCACACCAGAGCTACCACCTCCCCATTTGACCAAGGTTTCCTTAGTATCTACTGAATTCCTTTAAGGATTGATTTGTGGTTTGGTGAATATCTAACTTAGCTGAGATGGTCGCTCAAACTGTTCTTGAGGTGAGAAATTATTTTTCGCAGAGAGGGATCTCTCTGCATCGGCTACGTTTTGAACTCTCTCTCTCTCTCAGAGCTCCCTTGTGTTGACAACACACAGTTTTGCATGTGTGAGTAAGTTGCTGTCTAGTGGGACCTGTGTTGGTTCAAGTTCCGTTGTACTGAGATATTTATTCACTAAGGATCAACTCAGCTGGTTCGATCTTATCAATCACAATATGAACATTTTTATTTTTCTTATTTTGGTGAAACTTTCCCCTGCCGATGAGGTTGTACTAAGGCCATTACTGAATCAAAACAGATGCTCAATTTGGTGAAACTTGCCCCTTTAAAATTAGCTCAGTGATGAAATGATTATAGTGCATTACACTACTCATTCTGAGAGTAAAACCACTACACTAACACCCTTCTCTTCATATTGTTTGTTTTATTTATTCTTACTTGCAGGTATCAAGAAGATGAAAAGATACAGAATCTTGGATTAAGAAATGATTACGAATTAGTTTGGGACTTCTTTTTTTATTGATCCTAATTGTAATCTTTCATTTCAACATTTGTAAAACATTAACAATATTTGTTTTGTTGTAATAAAGTTACTATTTCCCAATGTAATCATTATTCATGATTATTTTGTAATTTATTTCTCCTTTTATTTATCTGTAAGAAACCATGTAATATAGTTTGTTTTAAATAATAAAGTTGAATTTCCTTTAATAGTTCAACTTTATCTTTTTCTATAACTTATATTCTTCTTCTTGTAACCTTCTTTTCTATTTAAATATTGTAAAGGCATTGTTTATTATTATTGTAATAAAGTTAGAGTTCCTTTTTTTAAAAAAAATTGAATCAATTAAGCATTTAGATATTACTTATAAATAAGAATTCAATTATTATTTGTTTATTATAATCATTTCTACATTTATAATTCAATTTCAAATTTCTTTTGCATTCAAATATACCATTTGAATCTTCAAATTTGAAATGATTCTCCTCAGACACAAAGATACAATAGAGGTCATGTCGAAATCTATCACATTTGCCCGGATGTTTTCATTAGAGCAAGAGAGATCTCGATCCCTCTATAGCTTCTTTAGTTTTGCGCGAAAATTCCCCGAATTTTATTATGCATGAATGCAAAGAACACACCTGAGCTCAGCTTATTTCTAAGCTCTAATGCTAGGATGTTATAGCAATCCTGATAAGGAGAGTAATGCAAACCTCAACTCTAGTACTCAGGGTCGGAATAATGGTTTCAGGGCTAGAATGGCTGCTGGGGAGAAATGTGTCCAAGAAGGGATGATGGTTAGTTCTAGTGAGATGCCTCAGATGTTGGAAAGAAGAGGTTTGATGGACAAATCCCCCTGTCTACTATAGATAAGAATCGAACTTTTGCCTTCTGGTTGGATGAGTAGGTCTCTTTCTAGGTAGAAAGGGTGGCATATTATGGGGTTGGTTTGCACCTCCCTGAGTGTATCCTTCCCACCACATAGGAGCTATCTAGACAGGGCATGAAACTTGATGTGGGAGTAAAGAAAAAGAAGAAAAAGTGGGGCACTATTCAACCTACAAGACAGAGCTACATGATTGACAGGTCCCAGAATTTGTTGGACAAGCTATAGAGAGGAAAAAGCTGGTAAACCTGGAGAAACCAAACAGGAAAGATACAATGAATTCTAATCCTTTTCATGTGTTAACTGTTTATGAATCAGAACATAAGGCCGTAGAGGTAGGAGTTGAGTTTAAGGAAAGTGTTTCAGATGAATATTTTGGTTCTAGTAGTGTTTCAGTCCTGGAACCCATTTTATCACATAATGATGATCAAATTGAGGAACTAGCTGAAGGTTGGGTAGAAGTAGTTAATAAATCTCCGGGCAAGCAACCCAGGAATAAGTTTCTATGATATGTGCTTTCTGGAATAGTAGGAGCATTTATGCTCCTGGTAGGAACAAATATATAGAGGATAATTTGATTCCTTTGAATGTTGACTATATAGGTTTTCCAAAAACAAAAAAGGAGCAGTTTAGTAACTCCTTTTTGAAAAACTTGTTAGGAAATAGAAATTTTGCTTGGAATTTCTTGCCTACTATAGGTACTGCAGGTGGTATTCTAGTAGGTGTGAATTGTGATCTCTTTGAGATCATTACCGGGGATATTAAGAAGTTTTTAGTAAGTGTTGTCCTTAGGAATAAGTTTTCTGCTTCCATAATTAGTATTACTATAGTTTATAGATCTGTTTATGAGGATAAAAAGCAAGAGTTTATCTCTGAACTTCATGAACTTTTTGTTAACTGGGATGGTCCTGCTATGATTGGTGGTGACTTTAACCTAACTAGGTCCCCTAGTGATAAGAGTAATGGTAATGTGGATTTTATATGGATGGATAAATTTAATGAATGGGTTGAGATGTTGGCCCTCATGGAGATTGTAGCAACCTCGGATTGGTAAGGATCCTAAGTCCCTGTGATTAGCATGCTAGTCCCTGGATCAATAGCTAGCACTCACAGTCGATGAAATATCATGTAAAACACAAGTCTTTATTACATGAGTCGAATAATACAGAGTTTACATTATTACAACAGAAGCGATATAAATACAACTTGGAGTCCCATCAATGCCACAGGCAGGTTGAGTGAAGACCCGCGATCCTAGCGCACCTTTCAACGATCTCTGAAATTCTGCACATGAAACGTGCAGCCAACAAGTTGGGTCAATACTTTGAATGTATTGGCAAATTACACCAAGGAAAGAAAAGACCATCTCTACATGCAAGGCTGGTATAGGCTGTAGAGTTCGTTTGCTCAAAGCTAGTTTTCTTAAGTAGAGAGAGGAAGAGAGGATTGTCCTACTTTGTAAACATTTGCTTGGATAAAGTAAGGTCGAGTGGCACACGAGGATATTACGCACCAAGTGTCCAATCAACCAAACACTTGGATATTACGCACCAAGCGTCACTTGGATATTACACACCAAGTTCCCAAATTCCCACCCATTAGCGATATTACGCACTCCATGGGGTTTCAAAACTTTGTTTTAGAAAAGAGAGAGGAAGATCATTCAGAGGCTCCATCCTTCAGACGCTCATTGTTGTTCTGTTACCGTGAACACGGCTGATCGATCAGATTGCAATACTCTCGAGAGTTTGTGCACTTTACCCACAATCCACGATCAAGCCCTTTTACAGACAAGACCATGGCGAGGCTTTCCCTTAGTAGCCCCTCTACCTTCCGGATCCAACCGTGCCGAGAACATCCAAATGTTGGTACCCAGGTGAGGTTTCCCACTAAGTACTAGGCCAAGACAGAGCCCATAATGTATTGTGGTTGCACTGGAAGCTTCTGAATTCTGAAACATGGCAGACTTCTTTGATTCCTGGGCGGCCGTCCTCCACCAAAATCACACTCTTTGACCCGACAACCATTCCGCCCAGAAGAAAACTTAGTTTTATTTTGAAGTGGATTTGAGAGGAAAAGTTTGCTCTAGAGAGCCTTTATACTTAGAAAATTCTTTGTCTTTCGAACCCCCCAACGGTACTTTGTATATATATAGCATAGCAAGCAATACTTAGCAAAAACAGGGGTGACCTATTAGTATGGGAAATCCTAAGTATAGAGCTACTCATGGCATACTACAAAATCATCGCACTTGCAAAATAATACTAAGGAAAAATTCTACTAGAATATCCTACACATGCATACTACAGAATTTTGAAGATCACATGCATAGAATCAAAACTGGGACAAAATTATGAACAAGTGGTGTAACTTGCCTTATGTTGATAATATGAGTGTTAGATTGTATTTCTCCGCATTAATCGCACTCTCCGAACAATCTAATACGAGGACAAGGTAGTTCCAATCAAAACAATTGCAAACATAGCAAACACAACAAGAATGATCAAAAACATGCATGATGATTTAACATTACACAATGGGTATAATTGGTTTTAGGAATATTAATATATCATATGATGCATGTATGAGTTCATTTAATGCAATAGGGTACTTGTTATTAATAATTACTTGTCAATATAAGGGTTTTGATAGTTCTGTTGAAACTTCTGTACTAATTGCCGTATTAAATTTGTATCTAAAGTGTACTGGTTAGAGGGCATTAATACGAACCAGTAGCAATTGGATTCAACTTAATCGGAGTTATAAATCTTTTATTATGATTTAAATAGTGTTTAATGGAGTTTAAATCATTTAAACAATTTCTGTTGTCTAAAAATCAAACTAAATACATATCTGTAATCTACATGATAATGTGATTCCAGAGACATATTATTCATATTTTTCTGAGTTATAAATTATTTACTATGAATTTAATACTCTAAAAGTCCATTAAAATTATTTAAATCACTACAGCAATTTTAAACTGCAAAATTTGGATCTAACAGCATATTAATGTTTTATATGAAATTATGAATCCATAGACACTTTATTTGTATTTTTAGGATCTACAGATAATTTACTATGATTTATTATGTCTAAAAATCTCATTAAACCATTTAATTTATTACAGTAAATATGTACTGTAAAAGTTATATCTAATCCTGTATTATTGTTCTACAGAATTTTATGAATCCAACCATATATTATTTATAATTTTTGGACATGTATTCAATTTTATATGAATTTTACAATATCGGACATAAATCTAGCTATTTTAAATATTAAAATCAAATAACTCGCGCTGACTGGGCTCTGACCTGCTGACCTGGCAGATGACGAAGCGATGACGCAGCACATTGACTGACTTGCCACTTGGTGCTCAGCGATTGGCAGGTACCGGTTCAGGCTGGATCTATTCTCGTGCGTCAGATAAGGATCCAACGGCTGCTGGTGATCTGGGTTTAGGTGGCGGTCAACGGCGACGGGAAAAGTGGCTTCGGAGGCGACGCTCGGATGCCGGTGGTGGAGGCGGTTCTGGTGGCCTCCGGCGACGGCGGAGTAGGCGACGGGGTGCAGATCGTTTCGGCAAACCCTATGGCATGTTTATGTTCGCTGTTTGCTTCCGGGAACAGCCACGGTGTGCGGATGGAGTGGCAGCGGGTCGGTGGAGCTCCGGCGATCCCTCCAGTGAGCAATTGCGGGCGTTGTGGCGATCTGTACAGGGGGAAAATACAGTGAGGAGATGCGGTAGAGGATGGGAAAGAGGATAGGAGGAACATCAGGGAGTGGGGCGACGGGATTCGTCGGGCTCGAGGTCGACCTGAGGGCTCCCGGCGGCGGAGGATTAGAACCTCGATGGTGGGACTAGGGTTTTTTTCAAAACACAAAAATAATCGAGGGGGGTGGATGCCGAAGATTTATGGGGCGCTTCGCGTGGAGTATGGGCAACAAACTCGAACAGAACCGTGCGGATTGGATCGGGATCAAGACAGCGTGGTCACGTCGGTCTCTGGATGGAGGTTGAAGACGAGGTGCGGGCCCCATCTGTCGGTGGCATGGTCGAGGCTGACGGTTGGGTCCTGCAGTGAGAGAGATCAAGGGAACGAGGGTGCGGGCTGGCGTTGCTGGGTCGGAGTGGGCGGCCACGCTACGCACGCGCAGTAGATAGGTGCAGGTTAGTTGGGCGCTGCGAAGCTTTCTTCTTGCTTGGTGATAGAGAGAGGAGGGGCGGCTCGGGCTGGGCCTGGCCGGTAGGTTAGGTTAGTTCATTTTTTTTATCCTTTTTCCTTTTCTATTTAGTATTTCTTTCTTAGTATTTGTTTTAGGCCTCCAAATTGAACCAAATCAATTTCTAGAAATTTATAAATTCAAAACACATCTTTAAGGATGTATAGAATATGGTTTTACCAAAGTTGAAAATATCCATAATGCCATTTGCTTACAAGGCATTACATGGCTAGTTGCATTAATAAGGAATTTGGGTTTAGAATTTTTAGGAAATATATCCCAAATTTATTTCAGGACATACAGGGAACACTTTTCTTCAATTTTAATATGTACCCAAACAATAGGTCATGTAGTACTTAAGAATTGGGAAATCCCATAAAGGGTAGTGGATAATCCTTTTTGGACAATACTAATTTCCTTCTTAGGGTTTATATGCAATGATGGTCATGCATGCTTAATGATTTTGAATTTTTGAAATCTTGTACTCCAATTCTACAATCCATAATCAATCCATGCCCTTTTGCTTATAGGGCTACCTAGGTCATGACAAAAGAATATAAGATTTGAATTCAAGGTTGAGAGGATTTTCTATTCAAAAAGTTTCTTCTCTTTGAGAATTTTCAACAAAGTCAAACAATCAATCAAGCTATTGATTTTATTTATAACATTCCAAAATAGGAAAAATTTTGGGATGTTACAGACTACCACCCTTAAAAGGAATCTCGTCCTCGAGATTCGAGAAAGCTAGCAAGAAATAGGTTTGGTTCACACTAGGGTACTACCACCCTTAAAATATTGTATTTGTCGAATCCTCCCAGTTGAATGATTTGAGGTTTTATCGTCAACTGTCTCGATGTGGAGATTTGTGTGCTTCGTCCGCATAGTCGTGGTGCACAATGGCATTAACAGGAGGATGAATTCTTTTATTTCCATTCCTATTACCATTCTTCCTTTTCCGAGGACAATCTAACGCGTAACGCACTGTTTCACCATACTTATCGCATGTCACCTGACTAGAATCTTTCTTGGGCTTCTTCACGCTACTGCCTCTATTACTATTGCCATCGTCGTTGTTATCCTTTCCAGCTACATTCACATGTTTTGGACAATTATCAGCATAATGCCCAGCATTGTGATACTGGAAGCATAGTACTTTGCTTAGATCCTTCCTCCTTTTGGCAAGGACATCCCGTCTTGTGGTTCTTCATGCTCTACCTCAAAATTTGGAAGCCTTGATCGTTTCCTTGAGCCAGTTTGGGGAAATGGGAATTCCTTTCATATGTCGAGTATTGCGAAGTGATGACTTTGGGTGCGGTGTCTAGAGTCTTGAATCCATCCCTTGTCTTTGTCGTGTCCTAGCAGGGCTTCACGATGTCTTGGCGCATTCCGTCTCTGACTTGTTGATTCAGTTGATGTATCACCGGGTAGAGGTGCATTGAGCGGGGTTGTGATTGGTCCCTTCGCATAGGAAGCATGTACCTTGAGAGGTGGGACATTCTTCTAATGGGTGCCTTCCTTCACAGTAGGGGTGCTGATCATGATGCTCCTTGGTGATATGTCCTATTTATCCACAGATCGTGCAAGCTAAATGTTTCGGGACTTCAACTTCTTGGGTTTTTGGTATACGAGTGACGAGGCGAGATTGTAGTAGAACCTCTTTAAATTCTCCCCAAGATATCATCCCTTGATGATCATTAATGGCATGTTGCATCTCCCACTAGGTTGCAACCCCGTCTTTTAGGAATTGGGTGGCATAATGAACCATTCTGTTGACTTCAATGTTGGCATCCTTCATTCTTTCTTCAACCTGGAGCATCCACTTCTTTGCATCGGCGTGGCTCTTACGCTTGGTGGAGTTGAGTTCCTTGTCCTCCTTATTGATATGGTCCATCCGTCGAGTTGACCAAGGTTTAGAGTAGGAACGAATGGAGTATGGAAGAAGAAGAATAACCCATACAAGAAATTTTATTTAGAAAACAGGTTTCATTAGCTAAGGTAATAAACCATACAAGATAGCAATCAATTCGTCGCATCTATATTTAGCGAAATCTTATTCGGGTTTGGTTCCTAATAGGTCACTTGGAATCTTCAAGGCTTCGAGTCTCCAAAAGTCTTCGTGCTCTTGATAGTCTTCATGTTCTTCTTAATCTTTGATCTTTTGAGTTCTTTAGTTAATAACATTGACTTAAGGCCTTTGAAGTCTTTAATCTCGTAGCTTTAGTATTGGAACATCTTTCATGGAGGACTTCAAGTCCTGACTTAACCGATCATTGAGATGATCTTCTTTGAAAAGGTAATCTTGAGAAAAGTTTCTTCTTGAAGTGTGTAGTGGTCATTTTCTAATGTTGAAAAGAAGAGACTTAAGAAATTTTAAAACCCCAAGGTAGATGATGAGAAGTATGGGAGTTTTCTGAAATAACTTAGAAAATATTTATCCTAAGGTTTTTCCATGTCTAGGGTCACGATCTACAGTCAACTTATGCTCTGATACCATCTGTAGCGACCTCGGATTGGTAAGGATCCTAAGTCCCTGTGATTAACATGCTAGTCCCTGGATCAATAGCTAGCACTCATAGTCGATGAAATATCATGTAAAACACAAGTCTTTATTACATGAATCGAATAATCCAGAGTTTACATTATTACAATGCGTTTATATAAATACAACTTGGAGTCCCATCAATGCCACAGGCAGGTTGAGTGAAGACCCGCGATCCTAGCGCACCTTTCAACGATCTCTGAAATTCTGCACATGAAACATGCAGCCAACAAGTTGGGTCAATACTTTGAATGTATTGGCAAATTACACCAAGGAAAGAAAAGACCATCTCTACATGCAAGGCTGGTATAGGCTGTAGAGTTCATTTGCTCAAAGCTAGTTTTCTTAAGTAGAGAGAGGAAGAGAGGATTGTCCTACTTTGTAAACATTTGCTTGGATAAAGTAAGGTCGAGTGGCACACGAGGATATTACGCACCAAGTGTCCAATCAACCAAACACTTGGATATTACGCACCAAGCGTCACTTGGATATTACACACCAAGTTCCCCAATTCCCACCCATTAGCGATATTACGCACGCCATGGGGTTTCAAAACTTTGTTTTAGAAAAGAGAGAGGAAGATCCTTCAGAGGCTCCATCCTTCAGACGCTCATTGTTGTTACATTCACATCGTGAACACGGCTGATCGATCAGATTGCAATACTCTCAAGAGTTTGTGCACTTTACCCACAATCCACGATCAAGCCCTTTTACAGACAAGACCATGGCGAGGCTTTCCCTTAGTAGCCCCTCTACCTTCCGGATCCAACCGTGCCAAGAACCTCCAAATGTTGGTACCCAGGTGAGGTTTCCCACTAAGTACTAGGCCAAGACAGAGCCCATAATGTATTGTGGTTGCACTGGAAGCTTCTGAATTCTGAAACATGGCAGACTTCTTTGATTCCTGGGCGGCCGTCCTCCACCAAAATCACACTCTTTGACCCGACAACCATTCCGCCCAGAAGAAAACTTAGTTTTATTTTGAAGTGGATTTGAGAGGAAAAGTTTGCTCTAGAGAGCCTTTATACTTAGAAAATTCTTTGTCTTTCGAACACCCCAACGGTACTTTGTATATATAGCATAGCAAGCAATACTTAGCAAAAAACAGGGTGACCTCTTAGTATGGGAAAACCTAAGTATAGAGCTACTCATGGCATACTACAAAATCATCGCACTTGCAAAATAATACTAAGGAAAAATTCTACTAGAATATCCTACACATGCATACTACAGAATTTTGAAGATCACATGCATAGAATCAAAACTGGGACAAAATTATGAACAAGTGGTGTAACTTGCCTTATGTTGATAATATGAGTGTTAGATTGTATTTCTCCGCATTAATCGCACTCTCCGAACAATCTAATACGAGGACAAGGTAGTTCCAATCAAAACAATTGCAAACATAGCAAACACAACAAGAATGATCAAAAACATGCATGATGATTTAACATTACACAATGGGTATAATTGGTTTTAGGAATATTAATATATCATATGATGCATGTATGAGTTCATTTAATGCAATAGGGTACTTGTTATTAATAATTACTTGTCAATATAAGGGTTTTGATAGTTCTGTTGAAACTTCTGTACTAATTGCCGTATTAAATTTGTATCTAAAGTGTACTGGTTAGAGGGCATTAATACGAACCAGTAGCAATTGGATTCAACTTAATCGGAGTTATAAATCTTTTATTATGATTTAAATAGTGTTTAATGGAGTTTAAATCATTTAAACAATTTCTGTTGTCTAAAAATCAAACTAAATACATATCTGTAATCTACATGATAATGTGATTCCAGAGACATATTATTCATATTTTTCTGAGTTATAAATTATTTACTATGAATTTAATACTCTAAAAGTCCATTAAAATTATTTAAATCACTACAGCAATTTTAAACTGCAAAATTTGGATCTAACAGCATATTAATGTTTTATATGAAATTATGAATCCATAGACACTTTATTTGTATTTTTAGGATCTACAGATAATTTACTATGATTTATTATGTCTAAAAATCTCATTAAACCATTTAATTTATTACAGTAAATATGTACTGTAAAAGTTATATCTAATCCTGTATTATTGTTCTACACAATTTTATGAATTCAACCATATATTATTTATAATTTTTGGACATGTATTCAATTTTATATGAATTTTACAATATTGGACATAAATCTAGCTATTTTAAATATTAAAATCAAATAACTCGCGCTGACTGGGCTCTGACCTGCTGACCTGGCAGATGACGAAGCGATGACATAGCGCGTTGACTGACTTGCCACGTGGTGCTTAGCGATTGGCAGGTACCGGTTCAGGCTGGATCTATTCTCGTGCGTCAGATAAGGATCCAACGGCTGCTAGTGATCTGGGTTTAGGTGGCGGTCAACGGCGACGGGAAAAGTGGCTTCGGCGGCGGCGCTCGGATGCCGGTGGTGGAGGCGGTTCTGGTGGCCTCCGGCGACGGCGGAGCGATTTAGTCTTGTATCGTTTTCCGTAACCCTATGGCATGTTTATGTTCGCTGTTTGCTTCTGGGAACAGCCACGGTGTGCGGATGGAGTGGCAACGGGTCGGTGGAGCTCCGGCGATCCCTCCAGTGAGCAATTGCGGGCGTTGTGGCAATCTGTACAGGGGGAAAATACAGTGAGGAGATGCGGTAGAGGATGGGAAAGAGGATAGGAGGAACATCAGGGAGTGGGGCGACGGGATTCGTCGGGCTCGAGGTCGACCTGAGGGCTCCCGGCGGCGGAGGATCAGAACCTCGATGGTGGGACTAGGGTTTTTTTCAAAACACGAAAATAATCGAGGGGGGGTGGATGCCGAAGATTTATGGGGCGCTTCGCGTGGAGTATGGGCAACAAACTCGAACAAAACCGTGCGGATTGGATCGGGATCAAGACAGCATGGTCGCGTCGGTCTCAGGCTGGAGGTTGAAGACGAGGTGCGGGCCCCATCTGTCGGTGGCATGGTCGAGGCTGACGGGTGGGTCCTGCAGTGAGAGAGAGCAAGGGAACGAGGGTGCGGGCTGGCGTTGCTGGGCCGGAGTGGGCGGCCACGCTACGCGCGTGCAGTAGATAGGTGCAGGTTAGTTGGGCCGCGCGGGCTTCTGTGCTGCGCTGCGCGCGGCTGATAGAGAGAGGAGGGGCGGCTCGGGCTGGGCCTGGCCGGTAGGTTAGGTTAGTTCATTTTTTTTATCCTTTTTCCTTTTCTATTTAGTATTTCTTTCTTAGTATTTGTTTTAGGCCTCCAAATTGAACCAAATCAATTTCTATAAATTTATAAATTCAAAACACACCTTTAAGGATGTATAGAATATGGTTTTACCAAAGTTGAAAATATCCATAATGCCATTTGCTTACAAGGCATTACATGGCTAGTTGCATTAATAAGGAATTTGGGTTTAGAATTTTTAGGAAATATATCCCAAATTTATTTCAGGACATACAGGGAACACTTTTCTTCAATTTTAATATGTACCCAAACAATAGGTCATGTAGTACTTAATAATGGGAAATCCCATAAAGGGTAGTGGATAATCCTTTTTGGACAATACTAATTTCCTTCTTAGGGTTTATATGCAATGATGGTCATGCATGCTTAATGATTTTGAATTTTTGAAATCTTGCACTCCAATTCTACAATCCATAATCAATCCATGCCCTTTTGCTTATAGGGCTACCTAGGTCATGACAAAAGAATATAAGATTTGAATTCAAGGTTGAGAGGATTTTCTATTCAAAAAGTTTCTTCTCTTTGAGAATTTTCAACAAAGTCAAACAATCAATCAAGCTATTGATTTTATTTATAACATTCCAAAATAGGAAAAATTTTGGGATGTTACAGAGATAGACCTAGATGGTAGGGCTTATACCTAGGGAAATAACCAGGAAATCTTATTATGAGTAAAATAGATAGAATCTTCTGTTCTACAAATTTTAAGAGTATGTTTTCTCTGTCTAGCGCTAGAGCTTTAACTAGGATTGGAAGTGACCACATCCCTATTATTTGGGAGTCTAGTGAAGCTCACATCCCTAGGAAAAATAGTTTTAAGTTTGAAAATGGTGGATTTCTATACCAGATTTCAAATATAAAGTTCAAAAATCTTGGAACATTCATGTGAATAGTGTGGATGTGGTAGATGTTTGGCAAGCTAAGATTAGATATTTTAGGAAATTATCTAAAGGGTGGAATGCTAAGTTAGAGGCTTCTCTTAGAAAGGAAAAAGGGATTTAATGAAAGAATATGACATTCTTCACATTAAACCAGAAACTACCCCCCTTACTGTTGAAGAAAGGGATAGATTTGATTTCATTCTTAGGGATTTGAATAAATTTTGGATCATGGAAGAGACTAAAGCTAGATAAATATCTAGGGAAAGGGATATCCTTGAAGGAGATATGAACACAACCTATTTTCATGCTATAGCTAATCAAAGGAAGAGAAAGAAAATGATTCTAGTTTTACATGGTCCAAATGGGCCTGTCACTGAAAACAAAGACATGCTTAAAGTAGCTTTCAATTTCTATACACATCTGTTTGGGTTTGAGGCCAGGCCTGACATCAATCTTAGGCATGACTTCTTCTCTGAGGAGGAAAAGGTTAGTGTGGAAAATAATAGCAGTTTAGGAGGAGATTTCTCTAAAGAAGAAATCAAAACTTCCCTATTTGATATTTACTCAGATGGGGCTCCTGGGTCGGATGGTATCTCTTTTATGTTTTACCAGCTGTTTTGGAACATTATTAAACATGATTTGCTGGCCATGTTTGATGCCTAGTATCAGGACAAGTTGGATATATATAGATTAAATTTTGCTATGATTACTCTCATACAAAAAGAGAATGATGCTAGGTCTATGAAAAAGTTTAGACCAATTAGTTTACTTAATTGCTCCTTTAATTTTTTTACTAAAGTTTTGACTAATAGACTTGTGAGGATCATTGGGAGATTGATCTACTCTTTCCAATCTGCCTTTATTAAAGGAAGATTTATTTTGGAGAGTGTGGTTACTGCTCATGAGATTATCCATGAAGTACATAGGAAGAAGGATAAAGGTGTAGTTCTTAAAATAGAATATGAAAAATAATATGAAAAATTTAATCTAGATTTACTTTATGAATATTAGAATGTAGAGGCTTTAATTCTACTTTCATTATGATAATCAAACAAATCACTAGAGGTGGTTCTGTGGGAGTCCAAATTAATGGTGTGGAGAGTAACTTCTTTCTTACTAGTAAAGGTTTGAGGTAGGGGGACCCCATTGCCCCTCTCCTTTTAAAGTTAGTGGTACATGTTTTCTCTAAGATGTTAATTAAAGGTCCTCGTCAGGATTTAGTTAGAGGTTTATGTCCTAATTTCATTCCAGGGGGTGATCTGTCTCCAGTATTGTGATGACACCCTGCTTTTCCTAGAGAATGATACTGGGATCGCTAGGAATTTAAAATGGATTCTTACCTGTTTTGAATAGATCTCTAGTATGAGGATTAATTTTCATAAGTGTGAGCTACTTCCAACCAATATGAGACAAGAGGAGATGACACCCTTTTTAGATATCTTCAAGTGTGTAGCTAGTATTTTTCCTTTGACGTACTTAGGGGTCCCTCTTTATTTTGATAGGCTTAGTAGAGAGGACATGGAAGCCTTGATCTATGGATGGAGACGGAAATTACTCTCCCCTGCTTCCAAACAAACTCTTATTAAATCTTTCTCAGCTAGTATTCCTATTTATCTCCTTTCCCTTTTTAAATTCCCCAAATGGGCTCTAAAAATGCTAAATTCTCTCTTGGCTAATTTTGTGTGGAATGATGAGGAAGGAAATCATAAATTGCATTTAGCTAACTGCCTTCTATCTGTATGAAGGAGTTTGGGGGTATGGGCATCCGAAACATCTCGGACTTGAATATATGCATGATTGGCTCTTAGGTTAAGAGGTATATTCAGGGTGAAGGTTCCTTGTGGATTTTTTTATCAATGATAAGTATGAAACTAGATGTCCAAACATTCACTCCTGCCATGATGTCCACCCCTCTAATTTCTAGAAAGGAGTGATATGGGCCTCAAAAGTAGTTAAAATAGGATATAGGTGGCAGGTTGGAAATGGCAGACAAATTAAGTTTTGGGAGGATATTTGGTTTGGTAATTCTACTTTAGTTGTCCAATTTTGGGATATTTATTTTATCTCCAATCAGCAGACTCAAACTATAGCTGAGCTCTAGGATGGGGTTCAAATAAGGGAGATTTCAGGAGAACTTTTTCTGAAGATTTGATGATTCAATGGCAAGAGCTTTTGGTCATTGCTAGGAGAATTTATTGTAGTGATCAGGATGGCCAGCTTATCTACTAGTATGAATCTAAAGGGGTGTATTAATCTAGCTCCATGTATTCTAACATTAATTTTAGGGGGATAAAACAAAATTTCCTTCCTGTTGTGTGCAATTTGAAGATTCCTCCTAGGGTCCAGGTTTTTTGTGACTCTTATCCCAGAATAAAATCATGACTAGGGATAACTTAAGCGCCAGAGGCATACCAAAGCCTTTGGAATAAGTTCTACTAATATTTTGAATTTTTCTATCACCTGATGTTTGAATGTATTGTTTTTTAACTTCTTTGGCTAGATGTTTACAAAATCTTTAATATCCATGTTTCTGATTTTGAAGCAGTAGCTAGTAGATCGTTATGAAATAAAAAGTTCTTACCTTTTAATGTAGTATAAGCAGTTGTTCTTTGGGGGCTGTGGAATTTTAGAAATAGCTTGGTCCTTAATAGAACTTCCTAGATTAATATGAAACAGGTGTGGCATATGGTGTTGTCCTATATGAGAAACTAGAAGGTGCCCTTAAAATACCTAGAAGGAGGAGGAACAACCCGCTTCATGGTTCGCCTACTACAAAAAAACAAAAGACCGCTGAGGCAGCCCGCGTGTTGACATGCTCTGACTTCGGTTGGATATCCTCCTAGAAGTCCATGGCTGTGAGCAAGATAAATGGGAGGAGGACGTCACTGGAGTACCTACAAGCCCACCTAAGTGAAGATGATTTTGTCCATGTGGTCGCTTGAAGCTTTGGGTCCTGCAGGACATGTTCTCTCTATTTACCTTCTAGTTTATCGTGGGTTGATCTTTTTGTTAGCACCCTATGTCTGATGAGATGTAGGTGATATATTATAACACCCTTTCCTGATAAGGCTGAGTTCCTATGGATAGTGGCAATCCCTGGATCAGTTCACTAGCACACACAATACATATGAATACCAAAGAATATAACAGTGCATCATTATTACATCGAATGATCCAAAATTTGTAATTATTACATAGTGGATAGCTCAAATTCTAGCTCAAATAGTTCAATAACATACAGAAGCATAAATAGATAATAGGCTCCATCTTCAATTGTGTCACAGGCGAACAACCGTTGAGTGGAGGGTTCACAACCTATAAGATCACTCAGAACAATCAGAACAATAACCTTTCCAAATTAGTTCCAAATGAGCTCAATTTTGTTTCTAAGATTTTCTATTATTTAGTAAATCATTGTCGGGCTAGTTTGTAGTATTTTCTATTGATCGAGAATATTGGATTTATAAAATCCTTAGTTGATCTCTTGTAGGATCCTTTTGAAAAATCAAATTTGGTTTTCAAAATAGGGTTTTGGAGATAAATCTTTGTATGAATGCCATGATGCAATGCCAATGCAATGCAAATGCATTTTTTTCTAGTCCCAGATTTATAAAATCTTTGGACGTGACAAACTAACCCCCTTAAGATAAATGTCATCCCGAGATTCGAAATGGCTAGCATGGTGCGAGTGGTATACTCGAGGTTAACCCCCTTAAGAGAACTGAACTTGGCATATCCAGAACTAATTGTTGGTCTACATCTGATTCTTCTTCTTTCTGAGATTATCAATCCAATTCAAATAAGCTAGGGGCAAATTGTGTTCTACCAATCTCCAGGATTTGATTGTGGCATCTTGTACTAGCTATCAATTCTTCTCCAGTGAGTTCGCTTTAACATATCCTTTAAGTAACTGCATATGTGATTGTTCTTATTCATGAATGCCTCGATATAAATGAATATGATAGACCAGTATTGAAAGATTACAAGTGTGATGTATGAATTATCTGGGAACTAACTAGTCACGAAGCCTGGCTTGTTAAATACTTTCTTGATGTTCACATGGTACCCTGAAGCTCCTTCTCTGGGCATTTTTTGGCATAATGTCCCAACTCATTGCACGTGTAGTTGGTCACAGTGTGAGATCCCATATAGGCTTCATATTGTCAGCATATTTGATTTTCTTGTTTCCTTTTCCCTTCTTCTTTTCTAGACAATGTGACGCATAATGCCCTAGCTCTTTACAATTGTAACACAACAGCTGGCTAATATCCCTCGCATTGGAGGTGTGGTAATTCTTCCTCTTCCTAGGTCTCTCTAAGGCTAGGATATTTCTTAGTTCTTCGTCTTCGTATATCAGCACAAATTTAGGAAACCTTTCTCGTTTCTTGGAGCAGTCACTAGAGATATGACCTTCTTCTCCACATGAGTAACAACACTTTGTGGTGACATTGGATGTGGCCTTATGGGGCACAACTCTGACTTTAGCCTCTGCCATAAAGCTTGATTCTTCTTGGCTCTTCTTGAGGGCTTGATACATTCCATTCTTGACTCCTTTATTCACTTTTGGTACCTTAGGGTAAAGGTGACAACCAATAGGGACATGATTGTTCCCTTCACATAGAAAGCAAGTGACTTGAGTTATGGGGAACTCTCTAGCTAGATGGCTTTCATCACAATAGGGGCACTGATCCTGATGCTCCTTTTATGTGTGTCCTAAGTCTCCATAGACTTTGCAAGATTGAAGTTCCTTCAGAACATCTTCTTCAGTAATTGATGCTTGGGAGATAGTACATGGTCGTAATATAACTTCACTAAACTCCTCCCAAGTTATTTTTCTATTGTAGATGGATCCATGCATCCTCCACCAAGTTGTATGATCCAAAATCACATCGTCTATCGCACGACGGGTAGCCTTGCTAAAAGCTTCATTATACTCCGTGAGAGTATGCTTTCCTTGGTGTAGATTGTAGAATCCTCTCTGGCGAGAATTCATCACTTCAGATGAAATATGTTCTTCACGAAATTCTTTCTAAAACATGTTCCATGTTACTTGGACTATGGGGTGAGTGACTTGATAGTTGTACCCCCATTTTGCTACAGGTCCTTCCAATAAGTGAGTGGCAAACCTCACCTTGTCTACATCTGTGAAGCCAACAGTCACTAGGCACTTGTTCAATCTTTGCAACCAATTATCTTCCACAGTAGGCTTGGAGAAGCTTGAGTATGCTGGTGGTCCGAGCATCAGAAAGTTGCTGAGTAGGTACTGCTTAGGTGGTGGATTGTTGCTATTCTGGTTGTTGTTGACCATGAACTGCATCATCACTTGCACTAGTTGTGCTTGTGCTTCCATGAGCTTCTCCATCTCAGTGTATTGTCGACGGGGTGGCATCTATTGGGACAACATAGACGAGTTATAGCTAGAAAGAATAGAGAAGTATTACTACCCATAACTATATGAAACAATCAATTGGCACACAAGAAATCAATCATTACAAACAACACTCAAACAAAAATAATTTTGTTTGCATTCGAGAAGTTTTGTTTTAGTGGCATACCATCCACAAAATAGTTTTGTTTTAACTAAAATTCATTTGGGGGTGAACCTACAATCTTAAAAGTAATGGACAAAATCTGTCCTGAAACTATAGTAGTGTTCATGAATTTTTCTGGGCACCTTAAACTCATCAGGAATGTTTGCTGATTTGTTGTTCTTATACTATAGCAAATAACAAAACAGATCCTAAAATATGAGCTCAATCCGAGTTACCAGAAAAATATTAAAAATCGTGCAGTATAACAGGTCACGCAGAAAACTGCAGCGGTAATACCAAAAATTTGTAACCAAAACCTTCATTAACATATTATGAAATATCTAAGAAATATTCTGGAACTTTGGGGTATCAAATAGCACAACCAAAACATAATAAACTAACTATCACACAAGTTATTGCAATGATCGATAGCTAGATCTAAACGAAATCCTATGAAAACTATATGGTGAACATCATCTAACTATTCTTTAATCTCGCACTTCCGTACGAGTGTTAATCTACAAGTTTTGAACAAGATGAGATTAGAAAAGAAGGATCAAGGATTACAAGAATCTAGTAAGAAAAAATTACGAGTTCATCAATAGCAAGAGTCTTCCTTCCATATTTTAAAAGAGTAGAGTATGGGAATTGAAGTGACAAGAAAATACTAGAAAGAATTGTAAAATGATAATAGATAGAACGAAATAGTCTTTATAATTCATATTGTTTTCCTATTCCAATCCTAGGTCATGATCCTATAGTCAACACACTGCTCTGATACCATTCAGTAACACCCTCGCCTAATAAGGATGAGTTCATGTGTATAGTGCTAATCCTTAGATCGGTTCATTGGTACACACAGTACAAATGAATACCAAAAAATATAATAGTGCATCATTATTACATCGAATGATCCAGAATTTATAATTATTACATAGTGCATAGCTCAAATGCTAGCTCAAATAGTTCAATAGCATACGGAAGCATAAACAGATAATAGGCTCCATCTTCAATTGTGCCACAGGCGAACAACTATTGAGTGGAGGGTTCGCAAGCTATAAGATCACTCAGAACAATCGGAACAATAACCTTTCCAAATTAGCTCCAAATGAGCTCAATTTGTTTCTAAGATTTTCTATTATTTAGTAATTCATTATAGGGCTAGTTTGTAGTATTTTCTATTGATCGAGAATATTGGATTTATAAAATCCTTAGTTGATCTCTTATAGGAGCCTTTTGACAAATCAAATTTGTTTTTTCAAAATAGGGTTTTGGAGATAAATCTTTGTATGAATGCCATGATGCAATGCAAATGCATTTTTTTTCTAGTCCCAAATTTCTAAAATCTTTGGATGTGACATCTATGGAGATGTCTATCCGTTGTTTTTAGTTATTTTTTCTCTCTTAGAGATGCAGAGTTTGTTTTTCCTTCTTTTGCTACTTAATTTTTGTTTGGCTCGGGACTCGGTGGTTCTTTTCGCTATGAAATGGAACGGGGGAGAAAATACCTTTTGATCTAAAAATCCGTGAGTCGGATCAGAGGTGATATTATTTTCTCCATATTATTTTAAATCAACATGGCATACCTTTTGCTTTCTCTAGAAGTCTTCCTCAATCTTTTCTCTTTCTTTTAGGTCATGTTTGTTTGAGCTGTGCTTGTGACAAGGGCATGCAATGACCGTGGAATGGATTTTTTAAAGAATTCTTATGGCTTTATTAATTAGGGAATAGAGTTACATCTTGAATTACACGGCATAATAAAATAAGGGGATCACCATCCCAAAAGGTAGTAATATTTGAGCTAAAAGCATTCCTTGCCAGATAATGAGCCACTTGATTAGCATCCCTTAGACAATGTTGACAAAGAGGATGAGCGACACCCTGCTGCCGCCCAGGCCGCTGGCCACTCCGGTCGCGTCACCTTCCCAGATCCCCTCCATGGACCGATCCGATATCTGTGCCCCGAGCGCCTCACACTCCCCGGCTGGCTCTGGTCGGCGCCCAGCGGCACTTGTGCCCCGTTGCAGCGCCTTTTCCGCTAGATCTTTGAGGAGATCTGCTGGACCAGCTCCCTACCACCGGTCCTCTGCCGGCCCCGCCCGCTGATCGTTGCTTTCCACCAGGCACCCCGCCCATTCTGCTGACCCAGGCAGACAATGCTCCACTTCGTCGCCACTAGAAGCGCCCCTGCTTGTTTTCAATCCATGGTGGTCGGCTCCATACCACCCGCTTTCGAGACGGATCCAGAGTCAAACTCCCTTCCTTGGAGCGTTTGGTCTCCGGACACGGCTGGAGAAGGAGCAACTCCCCCATTGCGGTAAGTCAGCAGCTAATGTCGCCCGGCAATCAAGCACCTAGATCCAGTATTCGTACACACTAGAACCGCTCCTCCACCCCTAACCCTGCTCGAATAGCCTTTTTAAGGCGCTTCCGAGGGCGCTGCTTCCGCTACCTTAGCAAGGATCACCGTCGTACAGATTGCAGATAGAGCTTGCTGCATCTAGTGCAAGTCTTGGGGCCATCTCGTCTCCGAGACTCAGCACTCCAAGAAGGTAGCACTCCTCTGGTAGCCATCCCACCAACACCTACGCTTCCCTGTCCCACCTCCCTCCACCACCATGTTGGGTCAGATCGCATCCTAGCCTGCCCCATGCTGCACCGGCACAAGGCACACCATCATCATGGAATCTCGTGCAATTGATCACCGGATATTCTCACTGCGTAGCAAGGGCGTCATCATCAAGGCCAGCAATGTGCACCACTTCGCCACACTGCTCTCCATCGTCAAAGAGGCTGAGGCCTCCTTTATCCTCCCTATGCCCTCCCTGCACATCACCAAGCACCATCCAGAGGACTTCTTCACCCACAGCAATGTGCCGATGCATAGAGACCACATAGTGCACAAGGGCAACATCATCGTGGATGGCGCCACCTTCCTCCTCCTGGCCTGGAGGAAATCCTAGCACGGTGTGTATCAAACATACAACATGTGCGTCCATGTCTGCGCCGTGAAGATGACACTCCACTTGTGGTCCATTGAGGGGGCTAAATAGGTGTTGGGCAGGCACGTCATCGTCGACCAGCTCGACAGCCGCATATACGCCCAAGACAACACCAGGATCTTTAGCTGCTGGGTGTGGACCACTGTGGGTATATGATGTCTCCCAAGTATAGGATATCTATTGTAGTACCTTTTAATATAGAAATGGTTATCAAACCCACGAGGATATGAAGGTACTGGTTAGCAAGTTTAACAAGTAAAATAGTATAAGATGCAAGAGTTTTGTGTTTTTTGGGTTTATGGTTTTGCAGAATAGTAAATTGTTGTAAGGTAAATTGCAAGAAAGTAAATGATCTTTATAGAGAGTTCCCAATCCTGTATGTAGAAAGAGGATAATCTCAAGTGTGTGTTCTTATATGTGTCAAACATTCCTAAGGACATTATGGATTTACCTAGCATAAAGATTTCTAAATAGCATGGTAAGCATCTTATCAAGTTTTACTCTCGTTGGACATAGCCTAAAATAGGTGCATCCATATACATGTGGAAGTGCACCCCTAATGATTGGTCCTAAGTCCATTTTCATGTGCAACCAAAGGATTCATTGACATATAAAGTTCTAAGGTCCCTGGTCAAGAACCCCCTAATGCAACTCCAAGTCTGAGGACACGGTTTGTGGGATTCTGTCCTCCATACTCTCTTTATTACACTAAGGTGCAACCCTATGAGCCCATAAAGGTGAAGTAATATGCAATTGACTTATGCATATTACCATCATAGAAGCACATAAAAGATTAAAACTTAACCAAATACTCATTGGATACTATATGGAAATCATAGCCAATTCATCATATGCCCTCAGGAACATGGGTAACTACTCACAATGGTGAAACATGGCACCAATCAGTGGCATATTAATTACAACACAATTACCAAGCACAATCATGCACACAACACTTAAAAAATATTCTAGGGTCCAATTTACCACAAACTATGAGGTGGATGATATCGATCTCGAGATGGTGCTGATGTTGGGGGAGATGAAGATGGTGATGGAGAGACTCCCCCTATGCCAAGGAGGAGTTGATGGTGATGATGGCTTCAATTTCCCCCTCTCCAACGGCCTCAAAGCAGCAAGATTTGCCTCTTCCATTTGTATTGGATCAATATCAAGCTTAATTTCAACATGTAAATAATATGGTATAACACTCATACTTGCTCGAATATCACAGAGACCATGATAACATGAAGTTCCAATAGCACATGAGATAATTGGCTTACCCACTTTTGCAGTGTTCCCTTTAATTACCTTGGTAGAATGATCACATAAATAAACATCACAAGGATCTTCTTCATTTAATTCTTTAATAGAAGAAACTTGATGTTGAACTTCAACTTGTTCATAAGGTAGGAAACATATTCTATCACTTTTGTTTAAATAGCAGCAAGCAAGTTCCATTCACTTTACTGGGATATGGATGAGTTTCAACATATTCTCCAGGTTCAATAGATGAACAATTCTGACCTGCTTAATGATTTTGGGCATTATAATGGAATGCTTAACATGATCAACATATTCAATAAATCCTTGTCTACGAACATAAATATGATTATCAAAAGATTTAATAACTTCTTCTAACACATATGGGTCAATACGAAACATGTTACCCAATTCTTCAAACAAAGTAGACATAGAAAAAAATCTCCACACATGCATATTCATATACCAAACGGGGTTCATTACCTTTTTCAAGATCCCAATTATCAGTATATTTAGATATTGTATTCAATAGATCCTTTGGTTAATCCATACTATTATGAGTAAAACTTTCTCTAGAATAATTATCCAAAAATTCCTTTTGATAAAAAGGAAGTCTCATTTAAAGATTGATCAATATAATTCTTTTAGATAAACCATGAGTAGGATTCTTACGAAGGAGATCTTTTAACCTCCCCCAAGCTTCTGTAATACTTTCTCCCACATGAGGCCAAAAATTATAAATATTACAACGATCACTATAAGCCTTTGTAGGAGAATATTATTTGAGATACAAATCCTTCTTTAGGAATTCCCAATAAAGACGATGTTCTTCATTGAGAGATTTAAACCATATACGAGCATCCCTAGTGGGTGGTAAATATAATAGT
The DNA here is from genome assembly GCA_023614405.1 of Avena insularis. Lineage (NCBI taxonomy): Eukaryota > Viridiplantae > Streptophyta > Magnoliopsida > Poales > Poaceae > Avena > Avena insularis. The sequence continues at coordinate 241,481,403 of CM042688.1, read as the reverse complement.
TTCCTTTTCACTTCTTCTTCAGAAATACTAGAGAGTTTAAATAGAGAACATCTCTCTTCAATAATTTGCTAAAATGGTCTAAAGCAGTTTTACCTCCATCTCCTGAAAATGTCTTTTTCATAACATCTTTAACAACACCTGTAGGAATTCTCCCTCTCTAGATAAGGAGGTTTATACATAAGATTTATGAATGGTTTAATGTGTCCAACAATAGGGTTATTGTAGTACTTGTAGAAGAAAATATTATTTACATAAAGTTCATCCCATAGAAGCTTTGCGGATGGAAATAACACAATCCCATAGCCACATTGTCAGTGTGACCACGTTCGCACCCAAAACGATGTTTGGATATAGTCTACTCTATAGGTTTCTAGGATAACGGTAATTGAGAGAGGTTTAAATTAACTAAGAACAAGTAAACAAGAACAACGTAAACTAAAACTGAAAGTAAACAAGGGGATGTAATTATAGGATTGAATAGAATAAAAGGTTGCGTCTAGGCTTTCGGTCTCACTAGTACTAGAGGGGAAACTGTGTAGCCATCCTTTACAATTGCACAATATACATCTTTAGATGAATAAACGATCCCCTATGGTTACTAGTTTATCACAAAGCGTGTACTACTTTCAACCTCGCACTATCACTATGCAAGTCAAATAATACACTCTAGTCTAAAGGATCAGATCTATCTCCTCTTTGTCACTAGAAGAGAGAGAAATACATATAATAGATGAAACCACATGGTCTAGGATTGCATACTAGATCAGACCTCAACCAAGAAACAGATCAATTACTCAAACATAGATGAATAGAAATACAAATGGTAGATCATTGAGATCATCATGTTCAATATTACAAATACAATATCTAAAACAAGGGAGAGAGATGGAGACATCGATGGAGATGGTGATGAAGCCAGCGCCCGGTGTGTGGTGGTGGTGATGACCTCCCTCTCCTCTTATTCTTGCTTGGATGGTGTGAAGGTGTTTATGCAGATCAAGATCTTGGAGGTGTGGCGGATATAGAGATGGCACGGTGGCAGGTCTCTACCATGGAGGCGTGTGAGGATGGGTGATGGCTGTGAAATACCACCTCTTTTAGCCATATAAAATGAGGCATTGATCTCGCATATCATGTTTCTTCCACCTATAGCCATGCCTTATATGCATGACTTCTAGTTCTCATTTACTTTCATATGAGCTTTGCAAATTTAGTAGTTTAGGTAGAATTTTATCACTTTTCGTGTCTATGACATGTGTGTAGGTGTTGGTGAAGATTATGGATAAAAAGGAACAAAGAGAGCAAAGTATGGAGGAGCTGCAGGGACCAGACTTAGCCATTTGAGAGGTTGGAAAAGTGAATTTTTTCAACTTCTCAAAATAAATATCCAAGACCATGGGGTTGTATCCCTCAACGAGATGAACTCAACAAGCCCAAGAACACCCAAAATGGAGTTCGCATGAAGAAATGGCGACCAAAACATTGCGGAACACCGAAGGTTTGACGAGCAACTATACGACCGGAAGCATTTTTCCGGCCGTATAGTTGCACCCGTATAGTTACGAAAAAGGTTGCAAACGACAGGATTTCTCCCCAGAGAAGCTCTAGAATCTTCCCTAAGTCATATTATGGTACTGGGAGAACCCTAGGGCACCCTCAAGGCCTATATAAATGAGGGAGGACCCAAGAGAGATCCACCAAGCCATATCCTCCACCACGACGGAGCCATGCCGCCGTGCCACCACCATATCCGCCTCCAATCAGATCTACACATCACCATCACACAAGAGGAGAAGGCACTAGGATCTTGAAGGCCTCCACATCGATCTACATCGTCATGTTCATCAAGAACGTCTCCATCACCGATCCCCTTTGGTTACTTGTTGTAATTCTAGATTGAATCTTGGATTTGCACTTGTCTTCAATTGTATCATCATACTTCATCCATATTATATCCATGATGTTGATTGCCTTCATGTGTGAGTAGTTTCCTTTGTTCTTGGGGATATGGAGAAACCCTAGTATGAGATTGAGTTGAGATAAAAATTATTATGTGATATTGTTCATTATGTGTCTGTGTTAGATTTCCTTCATCTTGATGTTGGGTGAAGCACACCACTCAATATTTGCCTCACTGAGTACTAGATGGAGGGAACTACTTGTTGGTAGACGGAGGGATGATAGCACTTACGGTGACTATAAAGCTATTGTCATTCCTTAAATACCAACTTGGGAACCGAGGGTAACTCACGGAACATTTTCCATGCCATGGGATACATCCTACGGGGTAAAGTCCCTTAATAGCGTAGTAATTTGATTGATGTCAATTGCTGTCTACTATGGTTATGATAGATGATGTGTGCAGTGGTTGCTGCCTATTCGTCCATATATGGAGATCCTCACACACATATCATAAATGGTTTTATTCATTATAATAATTTTGATCACTCTTTCTAATTACTAGCGGTGGATCCACTACTCCCTAAGAACTCTTTCCATCATCTTGCAGACTTTCGTAATCGTACTTGCATGCTCTTGTTTACTTATAGATTTAGTTTACTTATTGTTCTCTTATTTGAAAACCCAAAAACATCTTTTACACAAAACTCGTATTTTATCTTGTTACTTAGTATATTATTTAGCATTACTATTTCAGTATTTAGTTAAAAGAGTTATTAGACTTCAGACTCCTGCTCCCTGTGGGATCGATATCTTTATTTCGAAACTAGCTATAAACGATGTGTGCACTTGCAGTCATCAAGCTATTTTCCGGCGCTGTTGCGGGGGAGCTAAGCGCTGTAGGTATTTTAGCTTTTGTTTATTTATTTTAGTTTTGCTAGATTTTTTTAAAGCTTTCTTTATTTGCTGCATTTGTATTTTTTTGCTTTTTTTTACAAATCAAAAACCCATAAAAATATTTGTTACCAATCATGTCTTCCAAGATAACTACCTTCCAACAGATGAAATCTATAATGAAGGAGTGAAAGGGAAGGACTTTGGGACATATTCATAAGAGGCAAGGCATATTAAAAGAATGGTTGACTTGGGTGGACAAGTATTCATCCACACTATGTGCCTCTTATCAATTATGTTGTGATTATTGCGGATCTCCATATCACCTCAATTATCAATGTAAGTATAATTATTTTGATACCGAACTAGCAGACTATAATGAGTTTAAATGCCTTGCTAGGGAGGACATATTACAATTTGTGCTATTTACTGGTTGCAAAGAGTTGTTATTTCGTTTAAGAGATATACATGTAAAAAGTAAATCACTCGATATGATCTATAAAGAAGTTCACCCTATATTCTGCTATTGCCAAGATAACTTCCATGATAATGAATTTATTGTTGGGCGGAAAGCTACCATGGAAGAATCTAACCTTTTGCAGGGTGCTCCAAAAGATAATGTGGAGGGAACTCCACTCAAAGATCCTCCACCTAAACCATTGGATCATGTTGTTAATAAAGAGGTGGCACTTGATGTTGCACCCTCTCAACTAGTGGAAGGTAAGCCCAAAGGTAAGACTATCGCTGAGCTATTCGGGAATTATCTTCGTAAGAATGAAGAGGAGCAACTTGATCAACCACTTGAATCTCATACTTCTAAAAATAACTTTCTACACACAAATAGTATGCATGCAAACGATATCTCATTATGTAGTAATGATTTCTATAAGTCCCAAACTTATGATGATAGTTATGAGGAGGATTTGTGCCTAGACAGTGATTTTGGGGACTTAGGTGAGGGACTAGAAGATAAATCTTTCTATGAATATTGTGATGCTATTAACATGGGACATGAATCCTCATTGGAAGAGGAGGATGAGTATTTTGAAGAACAAGTGAGCAATATGACGGTAAGGGAAATGTATTCCCAAATAGTGGAATATGCTAAAAAGTTAATTTCTTCGGATATGATAGACGATCCAATAATATGTCCTCAATGTATGAAACTTGGGAACTACTTTCGTTTTCAATGCTCTGATACCTTTAATCAATCTTTAGTGTATTATAATAATGGTGATGTTACTAGTGAAGTATTAGAGTATATTATCTTTGAAGGTGCCCATGAGTTGATAATACATGGCATATCACGTATTAATAGTGAAGATAGTGCTCTCATAAAAACAGCTTATGAAATCCAGCAACGTATTTCTTGGTATTCTCATGAACGTTTTAGTGAGAATACACTTATTATGAGGAGTAAGGCACCGAGAAAACCCGTAGCACACAAAGTTACTTGTTTGCAGGAATCTCATTGGAGAAGGACGAAGGTCCTTCCCAAGAAGAGGATGAACACGAACAAGAATAGAAAATCCCATGGGATAAGGATGAAGTTCCTTCCTAAGAAGAGGATGAACACGAAGAAGAACTGCTAATCCTTGAGGATATGAAACTAGTGGACATGTAGAAGCAGGTGGATTATGGTGACTGCAAGTGCATAGATTGTTTGTATCTAGTTTCAAAATAAAGATATCAATCCCACAGGGAGCAGGAGTCTGAAGTCTAATAACTCTTGAAATAAATATTACGAGAGAAATGCTATATTAAGTTATAAGTGACAAGATAAAATGCGAGTATTGTGTAAAAGGGTGTTTTTGGGTTTCAGGTATAAGAGCAATAATAAAGTAAAGTAAAATAACTTAATACAGAAAGTAAGTACCGCGTATGTAAGAGAGATTGGAACTGCAATAGGAAAAAAGTGTTCTCAGAGAGTAGTGGATACACCACTAGTATTATAAGGATCTAAGATAAACATTATCATCATGAACATTCTCAACTATGTATGTCTGGGAGGAACTCCGTATTTGGACAATTAGGCAGCACCCGCTGCTCACATCATCCTCATAACCATAGCAGTCAGCAATCGACATCAATCGAATTACTGCGCTATTAAGGGACATAATCCCGTAGGACGTATCCCATGGCATGGATAGTTTTCCATGAGTTTCCTCGGTTTCTCAAGTTGATACGTAAGGGGTGCCAATAGCTTTATAGTCACTGTAAGTGCTAGCACACCTCTGTCTACCAACTAGTAGTTCCCTCCATCAAGTCCCCATGAGAGGAAAATATTGAGTGGTCGACTTCTCTCAACATCAAGATGTAGAAAATCTAACACATGGTCAAAACGATGAATATCGTAATAGACTTTATCTTATTTCAATCTCATACTAGGGTTTCTCCATCTCCCCAAGAACTAGAGATCTACTTAGACATGGAGGCAATCAACATCATGGCAATGGTAATAGAAACAATCATAGATTAATAGTACTTGTATAAATCCACAACGAGTACGGGAATTACAAAAATATCTAGACAAGATGTATATGGGATGGATGGAGATGGTGGTGATGAAGAGGTGGATGATGAAGATAGATGCCTTAGCCTCCCGGATCTATGCAGGGCGAAGATGGATCCCTGGTGGATGAGTTCCCCCTCCAAATGCCTTCCGAAGGTGAGGTTTCTGCGATTTCTGGCTGTTCTGTAAGTCGTCTCCTCGAACTAGTTGCACGGGGTGAAACTATTTGAGGAGACGGAGGCAGCGCCAACTATACGGCCGGAAAATTTGCTCCCGCCATATAGTTGGTCGTTGAACCTTCTGCCTCCCTTGTTCGCTTTTGATTTTCTTCTGGTATTATTAATATTTCCCAAATAAGTGATATACGTTGTTTTTGACTCCTTTTCTCCACAGTACAACTTCTCCAAGAATTGTTTCCATTAGATCCAACATCTACAATGAAAACATACATAAAATGTGCGTGTGAGCGCCGTAAAATACCAAGATCCTACATCTACAATGAAAAATTATAATGTAAAACATGATGCAAATATGCACTCATCAACTTCCCCAAGCTTAGACTCTTGCTCGTCCCAAGCAAGATTTAGCTTAATGGATGTGATCCTCATATTCATGAAGCTGAGTCGATTAAAATAAATGAGGCAGTTGCAGCATGTGTTTATCATATACGACACATAGGAATAAGCTCGTGAATAGTACCTTACTTGAACCATCTCAATAGTATTAGCAGGCTTCCACACCTTAGTGATTAACAATTCATAAAATATGAATCTCAACATAATGTAAAAGTATCCGGTTCAACCAAATGAGTTAATGAGGTAGTCCCAAGTGTTTTAGGATCAACGTATTCACTTGGGATTCAAAATCTCAAAAAGTGTCTCTTTGTCATACTACAATACAATGGTACATGCCTACTTGCTCTTTGCACACTCACTCCTTTTCTTCTTTCTTTTTCTTTTCTTTTGCATATATGCTCACACTTTTGTTTTAAGTGCTGTGCAAAGGAGCTAGCCATATATTCCACCTTATGTAGGAATTCAAAGTTTAACGATCTCAATTATCAAAGTCCAACTGTATATGAAGCATTCTTATAACTTGGAGATTCTACCTTGACTTGTTCTCACTCTATTTTGATAGCACTTTCATTTTCTTTTGTTCAAGGTTTCTTTTTCAACTTAATTGTATAGATAATTTTTGTTTGTAAATCAAACCGTAGGCTTACAGCATATTGACCAAATTATCTTTATGTGTTCCATTAATACCAATGGTGTGGAAGACTCCTATTGCTATCATCAAGTGCAAGTAAAATCATACTGAAGCCATTCATATATCATTAAAGCAAGCACAACCTCAATATTGCTCCATATATAATAATAAACTTAGAATTTCATTATAGGGATCAACTATTCCTGAAGGGAATTCTAATGTTGCAAACTTTATTGCTAGTTTGACTAATGCAAAAATAATAAAAACTTATAAGATAGATTACAAGGTTTTAAAGATCTCCCCAAGCTTGGAATCAAGCTAGGCGGGATCAAATAAACCCTTGCAATTATTTGATATCATGATTTTTTGTATACCATTGTGGCTCCATGGCACGTGGTATCTTCTCCTCATGGGCCAGCCTGAGGCAGAGGGATTGATTGACAGCTTCTAATTCTTTAACATGCAGCTTGTAGAAAAGATTGTTCCTCTCAAGCACTTTCACTTGTTCTTTAATGAACTCATTGCTATCTTGAAGTGTTTGTAGCGCCTTAAGACTCATAGAAAAACCTGCTTCGGTTGTCCGCTTGATATCTTCATCAGGTTTATGAACATAAAGTGGCAGCAAACGAAGGTGTTTGGGTGTCCCTGGCTTCTTCTTGTCCAACTCTTCAATCTTCAGCTCCAGGGCCTTCAAATCCCTCTTCCGACACCCATGGTCGGCATCGAGGAACTCTATAGGGATGGTCTTGATCTCCTTTCCTTGTTCTCTATTGCTCCCGATCTCCATATGAGCTTTTCTTATTGACTTCTATCCCTTGGTTGAGAGCCCTCACCTGTAAATAAGAGGTAGATTGGTTTCTGGAGATTATGATTAGAGAGAGAGACAATGTCAGTATATAAGGGGGGTCGGAGGTTGGTAAAACTCGTGAGAAACACTAAATTGTCATCCAAGAAAAGAATCTTAACATAACAGGGAAAGAAATCACGGATTTGGAAGAGTTCTGCCGCGTAACGACCAACTATACGGGTGCAACCCGTATAGGTCCGGCCGTATAGTTGGTTCCGGGCAGATATTTCCAAATATCTCGAGTCCAGGTCGATTAAATCATGACTCGAAACCGACAAAAAGGTTTTTTTAATAGATGAATAAACAAAAAGACAAACAAAAAGTGTGTGAGAGTTTAACGACCAACTATAAGGCCGGAATTTTGGCTCCGGTCATATAGTTGTGACCGTATAGATACAAACACCAAAAATCAAAAGTTCCTAAGAGTTTAACGACCAGCTATACATTCGTAATTTTGGCCCCACCCGTATAGTTGCGACCATATAGATACAGACACCAAAAGGCAAAACTATCTGAGAGTTTAACGACCAACTATACGGCCAGAATTTTGGCTCCGGTCATATAGTTGCGACCGTATAGGCACAGATAACGAAAACAATGTCACAAAGATGATATAGAGAGTTTAACGACCAACTATACGGCGGGAGCTCCCTCTCCGGTAGTATAGTTCCACCTGTATAGTTGGTAAAAACCCTCTAAAACTTTAGAAACACACAAGGAATTCAAAGGCAGAATTTTTAGGAGTACAATTTGTGAAAACAAATCACTTATTTGGGTAAGAACACTTACCTTGCACTTACCATTTGCTTATTTGGGGATGAGAAAGTTCCTCCAACAAGAAAGACTTCTTATCTCTTGAAGGGATTGAGCTTAATTCTTTGAATAATTCTTGTAAACAAAAATCACCACGACTAAAGTTCCTCTCAACAAGATTGGTGTCTTGTTGGGAAATCATGGACACTGCATCTAACATTTTTATTTCTTGCCTCTACATAATCTGCAACTCAAATTCTTGAAGTGATAGAATCCAAGGGATCAGTCTTGGCTTATGTTCTTTCCTCTCAAGGAGTTCTTTCAAACCATCACGATCCGTATGAACTCTTACCTTTGCATCAACTATGTAAGAACGAAATTTATCACAAGAGAAAAATACAACAAATAGTTCCTTTTCTTCATTTAGGTAATTCTTATGAGCACCATTTAGAGTTCTACTAGCATGATGTATGATATTAAATCTGCGACCAATATGTTGTCCCAGAGTTACTCCAACAACATCATCACTAGCTTCACATATTAAGTCAAAGGTTGTATCCCAGATAGGTGGATTAATGATTGGAGCACGATATAAATCATTTTTGAGTTTATCAAAGGCTTCAAGACATTTATCATCAAAATTAAACCTTACTCCCTTTTGAAGGAGGTTAGCCAAAGGTTTAGATATTCTAGAGAAATTTCTAATGAACCTTCTATAAAAACCCACACGACCAAGGAAACTTCTTATACCTTTAATATCCCTGGTTTGTGGCATTGTCTCTATTGCCTCAACCTTATCTCTATCAACTTCAATTCCCTTACCTGACACCTTGTGTCCAAGTACTATACCTTCTTTGACCATAAAATGGCACTTCTCCCAGTTTATTAGAACAATATTGGTTTCTTCGCAATGCTACAGAACTCTTTTGAGATTATCCAAGAAACTAGTAAATGAAGTTCCATAGACAAAAAAGTCATCCATAAATACTTCCATTATATGTTCTATGAAGTCAGCAAAAATAGCAGTCATGCATCTTTGATAAGTAGCCGGAGCATTACATAAACCAAAAGGCATACGTCGTAAGCATGTAAACCATAAGGACTAATGAAAGTTGTTTTAAGTTGGTCATCAGGATGAACAGCTATTTGAGAAAAACCAGAGTATCCGTCCAAGTAACAAAAATGAGTATGGTTCGCTAACCTCTCTAAAGTTTGATCTATGAATGGTAAATGATAGTGACCTTTCCTAGTTTCTTTATTTAATTTTGTGAAGTCTATGCACAATAATAGTTCTAGTAGGTATCAATTCATTATTTTCATTAGGAACAACAGTGAAACCGCCCTTCTTAGGGACATAATGAACATGACTTACCCATTCACTTTCTTTAACATGATAGATTATACCTGCGTCCAGCAGGCGTACAATTTATTTTCTTACCACTTCTTTCATTTCAGGCTTCAATCTTCTATTAAATTCCGCAGCCGGTTTAGCGCCTTCCTCCATGAATATTCGATGGACGGATATCATGGGACTTATGCCCTTCAAGTAATCCATAAGTTCTTCTTCTTCTTTTCCTGAAAGTTTAGCACTGATAATAACAGGAAATTTATTTGTATCATCTAGAAACCTGTATTTGAGATTATCTGGTAGAGTCTTCAACTCTAGGAGTGGTAGTTCCTCGTCCCCTCTCTTTTCTGGCTCTTCAAAAGACTCATCAGTTGGAGGTCCCATCATGGGAAGTGAATCTAATTCATCTTCTAGTTGTTCCAAGGACTTGTCCTCCATAACTATTTCTTCATAATTTGGATCTTCATTTATTTCTTCTTCTTGATTACCAAAGAAAAGAGCCGCCATTTCTTCAATAGTTCTCTCTCCCTCTTCTTCTTGTACTTGCGTTCCCCCAATCTTAAGAGACACAATGTCCTACTTGAAATTAACATAGGCACCTATATCACCCAAAAAGTTTTTTCCAAATATAATAGGGCAAAGAGTGTCAGCTGGCATATCAACAACTACAAAATCGATAGGAAAGTTTTATTGCCAATTGTGACAGTTGCATCTTCAGCTACTCCCATTGGAACTCTAAGATTTTTATTGGCTAACTTAATTGCCATATCTATATTTTCAATTGTAGCCGGTTCTATTTCTTCTTTTATTTCTAAGTATAAATCATAAGATATAACATTAACTTCGATGCCAAGATCACATAAACTGTAATGCGCTATTTCTTTAAATATGCAGGGAAGAATAGGCTTACCCACATCTTTTACCTTTATTTTACCTTCAACCAATACGAAAGTCTCTTCATCAAGTTTAACTATGTTACAATGTGCATACATAGCCATAATTGCTTCCTTGGTTACCTCTTCATCTTTGGTTTCTTCCAGATGTTCCACGACTTCTGGCATACTTTCTTCTTCCTTTTCATCATGTACTTCTTTGACCTATTCATATTCAAGAATATGCTTTGTGCAGTGTTAGGAAAAGGCATCTCATTTATTGGTTCTAAGGAGGCCAGTGTTGCTTTATCTTCTCTTTTCTTCTCAGGTTCGGGTGGTGGATCATACTTGACCGGTCCCTCTTTTGGAGATTTAATATGTTCCGTAAAAGAGTTAACAACTTGCAACACAAGATCTGAATCCAAATAAAGTTCTTTAGATAATTCTTTAACATGGCCTTTTTTATTATAGTCATCAACACAATAATGTTCTATTTCTACGCCTCCTTTACTTCCTAGACCAAAATTCCATAAACTCTATGATCAAAAATTCTATTAAGTAAAGCCCAAGATTTAGGTATGGGAAGATTCATAAAGGCTCCGTCCGCGAAAGACACTAGTTCAATTTTATTAGGTTCAATTAAACCGCCATAAAAGATATGCAATAAATACAATTCATGTAAATCATGATGCGGACATAGTTGTAGTAAGTCTTTAAATATGATATAAGCTCTTACTAGTCCTTCATTAAAATGATTTTTCCAAGTCATTATAAGACACCTGATTCCAAAAGATTTTGACAATGGATAATATTTTGCTAGAAATTCACATGCTAGATTATCACAAGTAGTAGTGGCTTCAGGTTGTAGAGATCTATACCATGAGAGAGTTGTACTAGTCAAAGTCTGAAAAAAAGTTTAACCCTTACCTCATTAGCGGTATATCCTGTTAATAGAAAAGTGCCACATATATATTTGAAATATGCAATATGCTCATATGGATTAGGATCTTCTTCGTCTCCAGTAAATTGCTTCTTGTGTAAAATACCAACTAGTAGAGGATTTATTTCAAACCCCCTTGTCTTCTCATTGGAGTTGTCTCTTTTATAAATATCACAGGGCTTCCCAAAGCAGTTGAGTGGGTTAGCACTAGTCATATGCTCAAACTCCATCATGTTGGTGGGAACCTGTAACTCAAAAAAAATTAGCAAGACAAAAATAAATAAGCAAAAACTAAAAGACCTACAGTGCTTAGCTCCCTCGCAACGGCACCAGAAAATAGCTTGATGGCTGCAAGTGCATAGATCGTTTGTAGCTGGTTTCGAAATAAAGATATCGATCCCACAGGGAGCACGAGTCTGAAGTATAGTAACTCTTGAAATAAATATTATGATAGAAATGCTAGATTAAGTTATAAGTGACAAGATAAAATGCGAGTAATGTGTAAAAAAGTGTTTTTGGGTTTTAGATATAAGAGCCATAATAAAGTAAAGTAAAATAACTTAATACAGAAAGTAAGTATCGCGTTGTAAGAGATATTGGAACTTCAATAGGAAAAAAGGGTTCTTAGAGAGTAGCGGATACACCACTAGTATTATAAGGATATAAGATAAAGATTATCATCATGAACATTCTCAACTATGTATGTGTGGGAGGAACTCCGTATTTGGAAAATTAGGCAACAACCGCTACTCACATCATCCTCATAACCACAGCAGTCAGCAATCGACATCAATCGAATTACTGCGCTATTAAGGGACATAATCGCGTAGGATGTATCCCATGGTATGTATAGTGTGCCGTGAGTTTCCTCGGTTTCTCAAGTTGATACGTAAGGAGTGCCAACAGCTTTATAGTCACTATAAGTGCTAGCACACCTCCGTCTACCAACTAGTAGTTCCCTCCATCAAGTCCCCATGAGAGGCAAATATTGAGAGGTCGACTTCTCTCAACATCAAGATGTACAAAATCTAACACATGGTCACAGTGATGAATATCATAATAGGCTTTATCTTATTTCAATCTTTTTCTAGGGTTTCTCCATCTCCCCAAGAACTAGAGATCTACTTAGACATGGAGGCAATCAACATCATGGCAATGGTAATAGAAACAATCATAGATGAATAGTACTTGTATAAATCCACAACGAGTACGGGAATTACAACAAGATATAGACAAGATGTAGATGGGATGAATGGAGATGATGGTGATGTAAAGGTGGATGATGAAGATCGATGCCTTAGCCTCCCGAATCTGTGCAGGGCGAAGATGGATCCCTGGTGGATGAGTTCCCCCTCCAGATGCATTCCGGAGTTGAGGTTTCTGCGATTTCTAGGTGTTCTGTATGTCGTCTCCTCGAACCAGTTGCACGGGGTGAAACTATTTGAGGAGGCAGAGGTGGCGCCAACTATACGGCCGGAGCTATACAGCTGGAAAATTTGCTCCTGCCGTATAGTTGGTCGTCGAACCTTCTGCCTCCCTTGTTCGCTTCTGGTTTTCTTCTGGTATTATTAATATTTCCCAAATAAGCGATTTACGTTGTTTTTGTCTCCTTTTCTCCATAGTACATCAGCTCCAAGAATTGTATCCATTGGATCCATCATCTGCCCTGATCCTACTGAAAACAGACATAAAATGTGTGCGCGAGCACCGTAAAATACCAAGATCCTACATCTACAATGCAAAATAATAATGTAAAACATGATGAAAATATGCACTCATCAGATTACTCTTTAGGTAATTTGTCAAATTTATTCGAAGGGATGAGGCAATATAGTGTTTAGACTAACAAGCTTTATGATTATGAATGCATTCCTCTCTTTAAAGAATTTTTATCAACTAATACTCACATAAATGGTAATAATGGAAAACTCTTGGAATACATAGTTTATGAAGGGTCTCATGAGCTGCTTAGGAAAATTGGTATTATTATTAAAAGTAGCGATAATGAGGATTTAGCAAGGTATCATAATATTATGGATTATGTTGTCAATTATTGTCAAGAACATTTTAGTGGGAATGCACATGTGATAAAGAGTAAGGAGCTATGTAAAAGAATAGTTCCCGAAACTAAAATTTTGCAGGAACCACTGGATAATGAGGAGGAACACCCAAAAGGTGAGGTTGAAGACAAACATCATTCTACTAGTAATAAGTTTGATTATGATGCCTCAGTCTCTAGTAATGATTCTTATTATGTGGAAACTCAAGATAATTTATCTGCGGAGGATTTATGCCTAGATACTCATTTCGAGAACACTAATAATTATGAACTGGAGATAAATCCTTGTAGTATTAATGAGCAGGTTTCAGGAGAGCACATCTTTGATTAAATATTTGTTGATGATGCTTATTTTTGTGATTGGATTGATAACTCTAGAACTGAGGAACTTGTTAGCAAGGGTGATGAACTAGAGAATAGAGACACTTTTGAACTTTTCCCTGCTGCTAAAGATGAGTATTATGAAGTGTTTCCTCGTGATAGTGTAGCCCAAGAAGAGTACTATGAATTGTATCCTGATGATGCTATCAAAGGTAAAATGTTTGACTTTACATGTAAATATCTAATCCTTTTGTTGAAGCTACATAGGGAGGTATGCTCACCAAACATGGCGCATCAATCATCATTTGTGAGCAATAACACATTTATCTACAAGACTCCGATGCACCGCAAGCGGGTGAGACTTTGACCAGGCTATAATAATAAGTGCTAGAAACCTCTTTTGGAGGTAAGAATAAATAATTATCTGGCTCCTATCTATTGAAATCATATTGGAGAAAATCCTAGCTACTTGGTTATAAGAAAGAGCTTCCCAGGAGGCAACCCGGAAGCCATTAGGTGTCTTTCTTAGTTTTGTGTCTTGACTCTTGATGCATTCATGTTGCATTGGCATTTTTATCCTTTGCATGATTTGCTATTAGAGTTATCTTGTTGTAGTTTTCAAAAGGTAGAATTTATTGTTTCTATGTGTTGCATAACTCGGTTGTACTTAAATCCCGTTTTATACATGTTGTTGTTGGTCGAAAATTAAAGTTGTTATTTTACTATCAAAACAAGGTGTTTCGCTAAGTTTCAGGATAAGAAAGAATTCTCGAAGAAATAGAAATTTTTTGATGTCTACTGAAGGTTTAACGACCAACTATACGACGGGAATAAAAAATTCTAGTCGTATAGTTTGGCCGTATAGATATCTTTGTCATCGACAAATTTTCTTTCTTAGGTATAGAAGGTTTAACGACCAACTATACGACGGGAATAAAAATTCCAGCCGTATAGTTCCGGAAGTATAGTTATCGATGCCTTTGTCAAAATTCTTTTCCAGGATACTGAAGGTTTATTGACCAACTATACGGCGGGAATAAAAATTCCGGCCGTATAGTTCTGGCCGTATTGATATCGATGACTTCATCAAAATTCTTTTCCAAGGTACAGTGGGACCCTTTTGGTTCGGCCGTATAGTTGCACCCGTATAGTTGAGAAAACCCCTCAAACGCCAACTAGAAGGTAACCATTGCTCAAATTTTTATTATTTCTTCTTCTTTCTTCTTCTAAAAACCTCGATACACCACCTGGGAGCTTCTCCCATGATCTAGAGAAGCCAAGCATATGTAAGAAATAAATTCTACCTCAGAAACCTCCTAGACTGTAATTCTCTATAGAAGTTCATGTTTTCTTTTTTACTTTCCTTTTATCGATGGGGTAAACGAACTATGTTCATATACCAAACCGATGCATTTTATTTTATGTGTTATTTTCGCAGGGACTTGAACCTTGTGTGACGACGTGTATGGTAGTGCCAACCGTGCAAACACTCACATGAGCCACTTGGTTTCTTCAATTCAACACTTCGATAATCAGTGTCTGGTAAAACCTTCCAACTCAAACCTCTTTTAATAAGCGCATAGGGGCTGCACACTCGTGTCTCATATCCTGTTTCTCTTGCACGTCATCACAATCTAGGATAGGCATCTTCTAGTACTAGTTTGTTGACTTAAGCGTGGTGCTTAGGTTGATGAACCGACTCAGTGGGACTTGTATTTTTATCAATTGTGAGCTAAACCCGTCTCTTTAGAAACACAAAAATATTTCGTTTTCTTTTTAGTTTTTAAGCAGGACCTCAAGGAAGGCACATCGGGCCATATCTAGAAATACATGTTGAAGCAAAGGTTCTTTCTCCATCAAAAGAGAGGTTACTTGTACCACAACGGTAAAGTGTGACACCCTTGTTTTCAACTAAGCTTGGGGAGGTAACCACTTATCACACTCTCTTTTGGAAACTATATTTTGTCTTTTCTTTTGGTGATATACTCAAGTTTGGTTCTTGCAAAGTTCTAAGCTTGGGGAGGTTACTTCTGCATGTGTAGTCTTGTGTGATGTTCGTATTCGATGAAGGTTTAATGCAATCATGTATCCCACTGTTTTTTAATGCTTGTTTAAGTGAGTCTAGTTCTGCATTCATATGGGGATACACTTTCTCATGATAGGTTATGACCCACAAGTATAGGGGGTGTATCGCAGTATTTTCGAGGGAAGTTAAACCCAATTTATTGATTCGACACAAGGGGAGCCAAAGAATATTTATAAGCCTTAACAACTGAGTTGTCAATTTAGCTGCACCTGGAAACAATCTTGCTCATAGCAGTTTATAAGTAGCAACAGTTTTGTAGTAGGAATAGTAAAGTAGCAGTAGTAAAGTAAAGACAGTAGTAACAATAGCAGTAAATAGTGGGATTCGAGTACGGTAGGCATAGGGATGGATGGGCGCTGCATGGACAAGACAATTCACATAGCAATCAGAACATAGGGCAGTTGCAGATAAATAAGATAAAGCATCCAAGTACTAGATAATCCTAGGCATGTGTCCCATATATAGTCATACGTGCTCGCAATGAGAACTTGCACAACATCTTTTGTCCTGCCAGCCCGTTTGCAGCGGGGCCTCAAGGGAACTACTGGCAATTAAGGTGCTCATTTTAATAGAGCATCGGAGCAAAGCATTAACACTCCATGAACACATGTGATCCTCACATTAAAGCCATTCCCTCCAGTTATCCTGATTTTTGTCACTTCGGGGCCATTGGTTCCGGACAACAACGTGTGTATACAACTTGCAGATAAGACCATAAACAATACTATCATAATGAATCAATAACATGTTCAGATCTGAAATCATGGCACTCAGGCCCTAGTGACAAGCATTAAGCACAACAAGTCGCAACAAAGTCATAAAGCACCAATAAAAGATACTAGGCACCATGCCCTAACAATCTGATGCCATTACATGAACGATCTCATCCAATACCTACCATCCCCATAGCCTACAGCGGGGGATTACTCACTCATAGATGGGGGAAACATGGATGGTCGATGGAGAAGCGATGGTGATGATGATGGCGATGATCTCCTCCAATTCCCTGTTCCGGCAGGATGCCAAAACGGAGTTTCTGGTGCTGTTTCATGGAATATGGTGGTGGCGGCGGAGCGGAACTCCTTCTGGAAAAACGTCGACCCCCTAGAGTTTTTAGGTTAGAAGGCTTCTTATAGGCGAAGAGAGAGACCGAGGGGGTGCCTGGGGGGCCCACACAACCCCCTGGCACGGCCTGGCCTGGCCCGCGCCACCAGGTGGTGTGGCTACCCCCTGGCTCTTCTCTGTCTCATATTCTGGCTCCGTGAGTCTTCCGGAAAAATAGGCACTTTGGCTTTTGTCCCATCCAATTCCGAGAATATTCATTTTCTGACTTTCCTGGAACCAAGAACAGCAGAAAACTGGCAGCTGGCACTATGGCTCTTGTTAATAGGTTAGTCCAAATAATCATATGAAAAGTGCTCCAAAGTGTGGACAAAACATAAGAAAGTAGATAAAACCAATCATGGAACATCAAAAATTATAGATACATTTGCAATGTATCAACATCCCCAAGCTTAATTCCTGCTCGTCCTCGAGTAGGTAAGTGATAAAAAGACAGAATATTTTTTGAGGTGACATGCACCATCATTAACTTGATCAAAGTACTTGTAAATCATTCAAAGCTGCGATCATAGTACTTAAATCATAACATGAAATACAAAGTTCTAGCAATAAGACAAATAAACTATATTGCGACATGAAAAGGCACAAACAAAAGATTCATGAATAACAATGCTATGCAAGACGTTTGTTTGTTTCACATAAAGAAAACATAGCATAGTGGCATTCAGCTTGTCCCTCATAGAGTAGCAAACATAAATGCATAGGACACCTTCAAAGTTTACAAGAGTGACTAGATACAAATAGTTTAAAACAAGCAATATCAAGGTATGCATCAATCAACAATGTAACATCCCAATTTCAGCAACCCAGATAAGTTGTCCAGAATGCAAAAATCAGGGGGAACAAAAACTTTTTCTTGAGCTTTAGTGCAGTGCTTGCTTGTTGTTTGCTTGCACTTGTGCTTATGAAGTGTACCTTAGGACACTCCTTACCTCAACCTCAGTTGGCAAAAGCTATTTACCAAAACTATCTTGGCTTACTTTACATATTCTCAAACGTTCTGGCATTTCAAAACATGAGCCAAGATGCCTATGTGACCAAAACTATTTTTGGTAGCTTCCATTAACAAAACTATGAAGAGATATACTACAATCTCCTTATGTTTTCAAGACAGAACACTCAACTATCCTTATCTCTAGTGTTCTCAAAAACACTTTCCAAAACCATTTAAAATTATAATCTTGGTAGAGATACCAAGAACCCTCATCTTATTCAAAACTCAACCTCTTCAAAATGCTCCCAACCTTATCCCAAGCTAGGCTTGATGGTAACCTCAGTAGTGGTTATACCTAGTATAAGATGAGTTGCCTTGATTAGCTGATTGACTTGTTTGCTTAGGAAGTAGTATGATCCACTCTAGGAGCTCATCACTAGGACCTAGATGGTTCCCAGTCATCAATCCCTAAGCAAGAAAGCCAACCTTGTCATGATCCTTAGCCACTAGGTGATCATCTAAAACCCTCAACCAGATCCAATCTGAGGATCTCTATTCTAGATGTTCTCAAGTCCTTGAAGACCAATATCAAGCATGGATCTCTTCTACTCACCCTACAATTCCATATTACCCCTTTAGTAAAGCTCTGATTCCTTACAACTCCTCAAAGAACATTGCCTCTCCTACTCTAGACAAATTCCTCAAAACTGCCAAATTTGGCCAAGTCTAGAAACGTTTTCAGTATCACCTTTTTGAAAGCCTCCTCTTATCAAACCATGTGCATTTTTGGAAATGCACTTGAACCATCTTGTTAACCATCCTAAGGACTACCAAGGCCCACATTTTCCTTTGGCTAGATCCTCCTCCAACCCACTTGTCCATGCTGGTTTTGCAGACAAGAAAATAACATTTCCTGCAAAACTAGTCATCATGCCTACTTTGCTAGCAGCTCACACACTCATGCAAACATCTTTGGACCAACTCTTTGCATGGTTGTGATATATTCATTAATTTCTTTCAGAACCTACTTCACTTGTCCCAATTGGATCTATGTGAGCATTAAACCCACATGGTTTATTAGGCATCATGACACATATTTCATGGCAGCCTTAATTTCAACAAAGTTTGCCATCACTTCTAGATCAGCCCAAATTCTATTAATTCTAACCCCTCCTGCCATATTCATCTATATGACTTGGTATACCTATCCATCTATCCCTTGCACCAAGGTGAGCTCTGAGCTCCAAGATGCAAGCATGTTTTGGTGGTATAAAAATAACACCACCCTAGATCATCAACTCTTTGTTTTCCATCCTTTTTAAGTTGGAATTTCATTCCACAAGGTTGCAAATGCTTGCTACACCTTGTCTATCCCATCTACCTTGATCACCAATATGTATCAATATTTATCCATAATTATTATGGTCCCAAAACTATTTAATTTCTCAAATAGTCAAAACCTCCAAAACTCCCTCCATAAAGGAAAGTTTGGTTTTTACCAAACCACTTCCCAAACTTATGGCTCAATTGAGTTCCAGATATCTTAGTCCACCTTCCCAGCTAAAAAATAAATATTTTTGAGAAACTTTATTATTTCTTTTTGCCCATTTTCTTAAATGGCTGAATTGGAATAATAATTGTTTTAATCACTTTTAATCCTCAATAAATCTTGGGAAAATTCCCCTATGTGTGTATTCACATTTGGAACCCTTCCACATCAAAATCCACCCTTACCCAATACAAATTTATCAAACGCACTCCTAAAAATCACTTCTGTCCTTTTTGAGTAATTGGATTTAGGTGAACTTAAACTCCACCTAAAAATCCCAATTAAATCCTAGGAATCTACCTTGACCTTATCTACCTACCAGTACCATTTCCTCCTCTGGTCCAATGCAAAGTTGTGGACTTCCTTCACAACCATCACTTGGATCAATTTTGGCCAACTAGCAAACTACTAGTCCAAACCACTTCCAAATTCCATCAAGGCTTGATCAAGCTTAATATTAGCCTGATGACACCTCCCTGGTCGACTAGTACTATAGCTTCACCTCAGCCATGACCATTTAGCCCTTGTACTAATTGAAAGAGAGAGATACAACCCCCAATCTTACAAGGATCTTGTCCATTAATCCCCACAGCTCCACTAACTGGTCCATCACGACCAAGTACCAAAAATACCCCTCTCCACCTCCCCCTGGACCAATCCCTGGCCAGCACCCCTCTCCACCATGTCCTAAATGGTAATTCACTCCATCTACTCCCTCCCCTTGGTATATATGGCCAGAGGCCACCCCCAGCCATCCTCTGCCCCTCATTTGCCCCCTCACTCTCCCCCTCACACTCCCCCAGCTCCACTCTCCCTCCCTAGCCATCTGCTGCTCGAGAGAAGAAGAGGGAGAAGCTTCGGCCTCCTCTCCAAATCGAGCAAGGCTCTCTCCTTCCTCCCCCATTCTCTCTGCATGTCAGCCCCCGAGCTCCCCTGGCTCTCCTCTACCTGATGGTGTTTTTCTTTTTGCCCTGGACCCTCTCCTCTATCGTCGTTGCCGTGCACCAACGAGATCCTCCTTGGCCGCTGTCGCATGAGCTCCTTCCTGGCGTCAAACTGCTTCGTGCCGCCCACCGATCTGCTCAGCATCGTCGACTGCGTCACCCTGCACTCTTCGTGCCGCCTCCCGATCCCTCTAGTGAGCTCCCCTCCTAGGGTTATGTCCCCGGCGCTCTGTCACTGCAACGACAATGAGCGCGAGCCGTCCATCGTGCCTTAAACAGACGACCCAGATCCACCGATACCCCTTCGGCCCCCTCCTCTCGCTGACGGTCGGGCCCTGCCTGGCAGGTTCGAGCTCCAGCTCTCGTGCATTGTGCTGCCCCACCGTGGGTCGAATCCTCCCCCGCGACCCAATAGCTCCCCAGATCCAGCCCAGTGCACCCCTTTTTCTTTTTCTTTTAAAAGATCCATTTATTCCAGAAAGGTTTCTGTTAGGTTTAAATCTAAATCAAATGGTAAATCATTTCCAAATACCTAGATCTAATTTTCTGGTGGTTCTCTGATGTTTTCTCAAACATGCAGAGGAAATCCCATGTCCAAAATAATTTCCTTTAATTCCTGGTATTTAATTTGCTGCAGAGTATACTTCGAACTAATTAAATTCCTCTGTGAGCTAGCCATTTCCATTTGAGATGAACCAAAGACCTACTGAGAGGTATTTGAAATACCTATTCTCTAGCACAGGTCTCATCCCAAGGTGAACTGTATTCTGCCTTTAGGAAAATTAATAAAACTGACAACTTTCTGTCTTAGATAAATTCCCCAGGTTTAACCAAGTGAGGTATGGACCTGATTCCACTTCCCAGTACACCCAGAACCAATATCCACCAAACCCCAGCAGCTCAGATTTTATTGACGTCTGGATAAATTTAATTGATTTAAATACCTCTGTGAAGTGTATTTTCACCAAATAAATCACTCCTGGAGTTTGGCAACTCCAATTTGAGTGAATCCAATTCCTACAGAAAGGTATTGGACATGCCTATCACCTGCCTTTGGAACCAACTCGTTATGTCCTGTATATTTAATCTGGTAAAAAGAAGAATAAATATACAGAACTGCCTTTGGGAATTTCCTGAGGGCATTCTGCTAATTCTTCTGACTTGATTCCAACTCTAGGTGGTTCAGTACACAAATTACTACCTAACCATCCAAGGAAATAAATTTTGGAGCTCCAAAACTTTTCTGGTGAATTATTTCCTGAAACTAGAGTTTAATCCAATATAAAAGGCATAATTAAATCTAGAAAAGTGATAATCAAGTGAAACCACTTGTGATGGTTTTGTCTTGACCAGACCTATCTGAGGATATCACTTTTCCACATTGATATCCTACTGACCATAGAACCCTAACCCAAGTCCCTTGTATCTATCCTATACAACTATCTTCCATTTGGAAACCACTACAGTGGCAATCGTGTAAATTCCACCACTTGAATCCCACTTCCCCAAAACCTCCCAAGCCCAGTAGTTTCTCTTATGTGTGTTTGCTGTATGGTTTGATGTTTGTATGCCTTGTATTGATTGTGATATTGTCTGCTTGCATGTGTACCCGATGACGACGATAGTGTGAGTGTCTGACGACAAGAAGAGCGGGTTTCATTATTATTATTGTATTGGGTATTCTTGGCCATTTGAAGAAGTCCAGGGACTTATTGCTCATCACAGGAAAGCCACCATTTCCCGAACTCTGTTATATGTCCTATTCTCCTTTAGCGGTTTTATATCCCCTTTATAAATTGCATACTCTACCTGCATGTCTTGTTTTACAAACACTACGGTAGTAACTAGGCTCCTCCAAGTTATGATTTCATGTCCTTTGAGGCACCACCCCGATGAACCCATAATTTTATCCCCTTAGACCGAGAGTATGATGGTTAGCATCCTACCTCCTTGGAAACCCCGGTTTTGAGAAATTAAACTGTTTTGGGATTTTTCCCCACTCCAAATGTTTCAGAAACGGCCTTGTAAAACCCTGGGAAGAGGCATCGTTCCCAGTGGAAGTTTTAACAAAAGAAATGGTGATGAAAAGAAGTGGAAATGTGAATCAGATGTTCTACGCCTTTACTTGAACAATTTTTATCCCAGGTTGCTGGGGCTTAACCCGTAGTTTGTCCGCATTAGTCGAGGCACTTCTACCATGCTTATAGGGAGAAATCCCTGGAAGACCGGGCAGGCGTCCCAGATCACTGATCTGAAGCCTGTCGCTTGCTTCGGCAAGAGTGATCCTGACCTGGCAGGAGGCCAGTGCAACAATTGGGTCTCCCGCGGACGATATGACTTAGGTAGTACGGAAGGAAGTGGAGTCTCTAGATTTAAGGTATATGCCAAGTTGCGGCTTGGGTATGCGCGTGTATGGAAGGAAGGACTATGGCTAGGAGCCACATACTCGTTGCCGGGGAGAACAAACCCAAGAGGAAAAGCATGCCTTTGCTAGTGTAGACAAGCGACAAGTTAGGTTTGATTATCCGAACCCCCATCTATAGTGGTAGTGGGCCGTGGTTGAATCCCGGCGGATGTATTGATTCTTGTGGGTAAAGTTTGCAAACTCTGCATAGTATAACTGTAACATCCCAAAACTTTAAACCAAGCTTATCAGGATCAAATCATCCAAAAATAGGGTTAACAAAAACTTTTCCAAATTTAAAATGAAAGCATTCAGGATCAAATCATCTCAAGGTTTCACCATTGAAGGGAACCCAACGCTTTAGTCTGAAGGGAAAGTTAGCACCCAGATATATCGGACCTTTCAAGATTCTGAACCGCCGAGGAGAAGTATCGTACCAACTAGAACTACCTGAAGTGATGTCAGCCATCCACAATGTGTTCCATATCTCGTTACTTTGCAAATGTCTGGAAGTGCGTGAGAAGACGGAAGTTTTCGAGAACATCGATCATAGAGCTGTGGAAATCAACAATGACCTAACCTATCGGGAAGTACCCATCCGTATCTTAGAAGAAGCCTACAGAACCACTAGGACCAGGAGTATCAAGTTTCTCCAGATTCAGTGGAGCAACCATACCGAGGAGGAAGCTACTTGGGAGCGCGAAGATTACATTAGAACAGAGTTCCCAGATCTCTTTAGTTCCTAGTTTTCTTTGTAAATCTCGGGACGAGATTTTTTTAAGGGGGAAGGTTTGTAACATCCCAAAACTTTAATGCAAGCTTATCAGGATCAAATCATCCAAAAATAGGATTAACAAAAACTTTTCCAAATTTAAAATGAAAGCATTCATATGTGTGTGCATTTAAAATAGGAGTTGTTTGAATTACCATGATTGAATGATCCAATGCTTGTAAAATGTTTCTTAGGTGATTTAAACATCATCTACATCATTCCCAAACTTTTCCTAAAGAAAATCAAATCAAAAAGAATTAAAAAGGAGGAATGGTCATTTTGGAAAATTTAACTCTCATGCCTACTTTGGCTATTCCTAGTACTCAAAACTTAATAGAAACAATTCTTGATCTTTGCACCCCTTGCTAGTACACATAATGAGGTACCAAGGCCCACCTTTGGATCTGCTAAAAACATTCTGTTAACTATTTTAAGTGATAGTTTAAAATTGAATCTAATGAATATGCATAGATCACCCCTATTTCAAAAACCATCTGTTTGAGCTCCACATTCAAAACCCTTGCAACCAGAGACTACCTATCACTAGTGGAGATCACTCAAAAAATTTGAAACCAAAATTCAAAACTTTCTTTCATGCGGCCATTTCATCAAACACTTGGCATGCATAATCTCTACTCTAATCCTAGCTCACTATTTACTATAGGATTTTGCCCCCAATTGATCTTCATTTATCTCCCCTGTCCCCTCTTGATCTAACCAGAGTCTAACCACCCACTCCCCTAGCCCCTAGTGGCACGACCATGCCATGCCGAGCCGCCTCTCGCCGGCCAACCTTGCCCTCACCACACAGACCGCCCCTCTCCCTCTCTCCATTTCTAGGAGGTAGCTCACACCTCACCGCCACCCCCTGTCCCTTGCCCGAGCCCAGTCGTGTAGTGGACCACCGAGTACAAGCCGTGCCCAGTGCCACCGTACCATGCTAGTGCCGCCCCCAGAGCGCACCCTGTCCCCGCTCGCACAAACCGCCCCTTGGCAGCAGCCCGCGCCCACCGCTCCGCCTCAACCTGGAAACACCCTAGACACCCCCGCTGGCCGCCCAACGCCTCACAGCCACTGCTCGTCGTGGACACCGCCGCCTCTGCCTCTCAGAGCGCCACCTCGCCCCAACCGCGTGCCACCGCCCCTACGCTTGCATTCAAGTTCTAGAGCACCGCCAGGGAACCACCCATCGATCGCCATCCCCAGCCATGCCTCTACCCCGCCGTAGCCATGTCGCCATCATCGCCTGCCCATCCCGCTCGGTCTCACCGTCGGGCCTATAAAAGGAGCCCTCCCCATCCTCTTCTCTCCACATCATTCTACTCCCCTCACCTCTCTGAACCTCACCCACCTCTCGCCGAAGCAAAGGGAGCAGCAGCTCGCAGGGAATTGGAGCTAGAGCAGCCGCGGCAGGAGGAGAAGGGCGTCGTTGATTGCGACCACCCCAAGCTCCACCGCAACCGCGTCTCGCCTCGCCGTCGTATTCCACGTTGTTTGCCCGCCTCGCCAACCCCGCTGGAGCCCTGGTACGCCCCCAGTAGACCCCCACCGAGCCGCTAGGGTTCAAGCTCGCCGGCGACCTGTTCGTCGTCGACGACGACCCTCAGCCGTAGATTCCTATTCTAATCGCATGAACGCCACTAGGCCGGCCCATTTCTTTTCCCGCGCTAGCCCACCTATTCAAATCTAGATTTTTCTTTTTAGTTAAATCTAGTTTCTGTCCCCTAGTTTGAAAATCAATTCAGAGAGTTTTAGAAATCCAAATTGCATGAAACCAATTTTGTCTGAAAGGTATTAAAATGATCTATCCAAGCCCGTTGGATGTAATTCAATTAGAGTTATAGATCTCTCCTAGTAAAAATAACAAAACAGAAGCTTTTGCAACTTGCAACATTTTTATAAAATCAACCAAGTTAGCTTTTGAGTTGTTTCCAACTCTCAAAAATCACATTTCATCATATCTATCTAAATATGTAATAATATTAAGGTTTACATGCAGTGACTTTGGACTAGTACAAAAATAATGCTATATAGGCATTTCTAGTCACTTTAAATCATTAAATAATGAAGTTAAACCAAAGTAATATTGATCCAACCCTTAAATATCATTCCCACATGATCCCATATTTTGGTGGTGAATATTAAATCTCAGTTAAATTTTCAATGAGTAGAAATTACTTTTCTAAAATAAAAAGAAAGAAACTATTGAATTAAACTTGTGATGCTTGTTATGATAATAGACCATCAATTGTGTGTCTTAGAATGCTATCTAGACTAGTTAAGTATTGTTTGGTGATTGTCTACTCCGTATGTATTGTTATAGAACATAGTACCGACCAAGCTTACGAGGAGGAGGAGTGCTACCAAGAAGAAGAAGAAGAAAACTTCAACCACTACACCAACCAAGGCAAGCTATTGTTAGCAAGATAGAATTAAGCTAGATGGTTTAGCAAAGATTCCTTAAGCATGCTTTGATCACCACCCCTTTTAACTATTAGTACCCCAAGTCTTACTTACAAGTTTTACTCCCCTTAGTATGCAAAGTTCCTTACTTATTTTGAAGGTAGCATAAAAAGTATAAAACTTGACCTACTTAGAAACCTTTAGATGTCATTCTATGGCATGAGATTGACCCCATCCTTCCACCTTAGTGAACACCCTTAACTTAGTATATTAGAGTAGATCAAAAACTTGAGTCACTTTAGGTGGGAACAAATGAATTGTGAAAACCTTGGAATGATGAGTCATTCTATTGAGATGTTTTGACATGTGTTGAGAGACACAACTGGTTTATGATGATGAAAATGATGAGGCATGAGCCTCAACCCTTTTATAAAACTGGTGGTTGGATTCGGATGCGATACCATTCCAAATTTACCGTACAACCACATTACCTGAATTGGGTAAGGCTTAGCTGGAAATTTATATGCATTAGTATTAGTTCCCTCACGGGAGAGGTTTGAGCTGAGGCTACCTCTCAATGTTGTCCACCTATGCAATGCCCAAGATGACTGATGGTCATGGTTGGGAGGCCATACTCATAGGAGAGGTGCTTATACTAGGGTGTGTAAAGGGAAGGTTATGTTTGATTATCTGCATACTAAGTATGATGATTCAGGGTTATCCCTGACAGATGTATCGAATCTTGCGGTGAAAGTGTACCACCTCTGCAGAGTGTCAAACTATTCGAATAGCCGCGTCCACGGTTATGGACAGTTGGAATGGCCATACTGTTTCGTTGTCAGGTGTTTTCTAAATAACTTGAAATGAATGATGAACTTTGACTTGACCACAGCAGGGTTGTGTTTATGATAATAGATTCCCAACTTAAGTGATTCTAGAACTTTACTTTATCTTTCTTTGCTTCAGAACTCAGCTTAGGTTTCAAACTTAACTTTATAGTTAAACTTAGCTCTAGCGCTTTAACTTAGAATTATACTCCTTGTTAGTAGTAGTTTGCGAGTACTTAAAGAGTACTCATGGCTTTTGTCCCTGGCTATTATCATGGCCAGACTATGAAGGAGATTATCAAGATGATGGTCAGCAGGACGGCTACCATAACTAGGACTATCTGCCTTCGTCAGCATTGCATGTGCCCTTGAAGATGGACCCCACCGCTATGCTTATCTTTTATTTCCGCTGCTTGTTGTATTAAAGACTGGATCATGAGATCCTTATTTGTGTAAAACCTTATGTATGGTTTGTAATGGATGATGTACTATGATATCCAATCCATTATGTCTCGCAAAAATGGTAATCCTGGGATTGCGAGGTATGGCATAATGGGGATCTGGGATTAAAAATCCGGGTGTTGACAAGTTTGTATCAGAGCCATCCTGACCATAGGAGATGCTAGTTAGAATGGACGTTCAAACAAAAACTTAGTTTCAAAACCAAACTGAGTATTTCTGAAAAACTATTTCCGCTCTTATCCTTGTGAACTCATTCTTTCTCAAAAACTCATGTTCCTCAAAATTCTTACATTATGACTTAAAACTTGACACACTTGATCACTTCACTAACTTCCTCATCCTTATTTCTTGTAGATGGAGACTCAGTTCAGCAAGTTTTACCAGTTGGGAAACGGAGGTCAGCTGATCTTCGAGAGGGATCTGGATTCACTGTCGGAGTTATTGGGACGCCCACATCCGGAGTTTCTTAGAGCTCAACTTCCAGGACGTACAGGAGGAGACCTACAGTGGCTAGTCACCGCGGATCTTCGAGGAAGCATCGAAGCACCAACTTCCGGGAGAATTCAGTTCTTCGTGAGAGAGAAAAACTGGCTAGATGGATTAGCCAGGGCAATGCATGAAGCTCTCGCACGTCTATGTGCCCTCAGCGTCCACAAGATCCAAGGAACCCGTTTTGCCCACTATGCAAGACGTGACTTCATGGGAATGCCGATGGAGATGCCAAGTCACCTAGAGTTGAGGCGTCAAGTGGAGAACCTTGATTTCTTGCTTCATGACAGACAGCAAGAACTTCACAATGCCAGGGAGTTAGCTAACCAGAACCGTGCCATCGCCGACCAGAAGGCCCAGACTTTCGCACTGCTCGTCCAAGATCGCCAGTCTCTTCGCCGCCAGCGTGCAAAGAAGGATCGCACCATCGCCCGTCTTTGCAAGAAGGTGGCTGGCCTCGAGAAAACCGTCAAGGAGCAGGAAGCTCAGCTTGCCGCGAAGGAAGAAGAAGATGAGGGTGAAGACATCCAGGGAGATATGGATTCTTACCTCAGCAACGATGATGACTTTCTGGAGGAGGATGCTGTGGACTGCTACACTGATGGTGAAGACTCCGACTTCATCGACGACGAGTAGATGCACTAGATCACTATCGTAGCATGAGATGTATCATCTCATTGTATCGTAGCTTGCAGAATGGTTCTTCAAACCATCTGTTTTCCCCTTTGATTGTTGTGGTGTGTGTTGTATCGGGTGCTTGCTTGCATGAATGAAAATGAAGTTAGTTGAAAAATCTCAGTCTAACTCAATGTTTTAGCTTTGAAAACCCAAAACCATGAACCTTAGAATTTCCCTCTTACCCCTATATCTATCTCAATCTTCAGATGACTCGTGGAAACCAAGGAGGGAGCAGCTCGTCGTAGGACCCAATGCTCCAGATCTTGCAGAATCTCATCGCGGACTGTGAAGCAAGCAGGGCCGAGCATCAGGCCAACTTAGCAACATTGCAGCAGATAGCCCAAATGGCTCTCAACAACCAAGGACATGGAAATCAGGATCACCATGGATCCAAAGTCAAAAAAATCAGAACACCAATCCCCCAATCTTTAACCAATCTGAAAACCCATTAGATGTTGATGACTGGTTACAGACCATGGAAAACAACTTAGAGGTTGCCAGAGTTGATGAGAATGAGAAAGTTCTCTTCGCCACCCACTATCTGGCGGGAGATGCAAGAGCTTGGTGGAATAGCATCCGCAATATGAACCATGGCGGTGATGACACAGGAAGCATTCAAGGTCAAGTTCAGTCGCACCCACGTGCCACAAGGTCTTGTCAACAGGATGAGAGATGAATTCCGCGAATTGAAGCAAGGAAGAATGACTGTGGTGGAGTACCATGACAGATTCTTGTCACTTGCCAGATATGCACCGGATGAGATCAACACGGAGGCCAAGAAGAAGGAGAGATTCTTAAACGGACTGCATGATGAGATGCAGATTGTCCTCATCAACATCTGTTTCGATGATCTCGAAGAGCTAGTCGACTCTGCCATTCAGATGGAAGGGAAGATTAACCAGGCAAACGACAACCGCAAGCGTCGTATGATGCAGCAGTCTGGATCCAGTAGTCACCAGAAGTACCGTCCCAAATCCTCACCAAAATATGCACCAAGGAACAACCGACCCCCAAATTCTCGCCCAAGCTACCCAAACCGTAGCGGAGGCAATGTGAAGTCCGGAGGAAACAATCACAATTCCGGCAATGCCAACAATTTCAACCGTGCCCCTCCCAAGAGCAACAACAACAACAACACTGCACCCAGAACTGGCAGCAATGTTGTACCTGTCGCTATCAAGGACAAGTCCCAGATCACTTGTTTCGAGTGTGGAGTGAAGGGTCACTACTCCAATGAGTGTCCCAAGAAGACTGCCGCCAATGTCCCTATGAATGCCCCAGCTCAGCAGCAGTGTCGTGTTCAACCAGGAAGGAGATTTGCCCTAGGGAACCCTCACAACCGCAACGGTCGTCTCTTCCACATGAACGCAGAAGAAGCCCAGGAAGCGCCAGATGTAGTGCTGGGTATGTTTTCTATCAACTCAGTTTTAGCAAGAGTATTGTTTGATTCTGGAGCATCGCATTCATTTGTCACCGAAGAATTTGTATGCACTAGTAAGATTCACCCAACTAACCTGAAGCATTTCATGATAGTTCAGATCCCCGGTTCAACAAGAAAAGCTAGAAAAATTTGCAAAGCTGTACCTATCAGAATACATGGGATAGATTTTTATGCCAACCTAATTGTACTTGGAACCAAAGGATTGGAAGTAGTACTAGGTATGGACTGGATGTCAAGGTATAAAGGACTGATAGACTGTGCTAAGAAAGCCATCACCATGACCAGTAGTTCTGGAGTAACAGTAGAGCATATCTCTGAAACCTTACCCCGTCAATTCAAGTGCAACAAGAGTGTAGCCCTGCCCACCATTGACCAAGTCAGAGTAGTCTGTGAATACCCCGACCTATTCCCAGATGAATTGCCAGGTATGCCCCCGGATAGGGATATTGAGTTCATTATCGAACTAATCCCCGGAATCGGACCTATAGCCCAGAGACCCTATACCATGAACCCCTCAGAGTTAGTAGAACTGAAGAAGCAGTTGGATGCCATGTTAGCAATAGGCTTGATTCAGCTAAGCGCGTCGCCATGGAGATCGCTAGTGTTATTCGTCGACAAGAAAGATGGAGGCAATCGTCTTTGTACAGATTACAGGAAGTTGAATGACGTCACCATCAAGAACATGTACCCTTTGCCAAAGATAGAGGATCTATTTGATCAGTTGACTGGAGCCCAGGTATTCTCAAAGATTGATCTTAGGATTGGTTATCACCAACTTAAGATTCGTGCAACGGATATTCCGAAGACCACCTTTACTACTCGCTATGGTTTATACGAGTATACGGTTATGTCTTTTGGATTAACCAATGCCCCTGCTTATTTCATGAATCTCATGAATAAGATCTTGATGAATTTCCTAGATAAGTTTGTAGTGGTGTTTATCGATGACATCCTTTTCTACTCCAAGTCAGAAGAAGAGCATGAGCAACATCTGAGAGTCATCCTAGAAACCTTGAGAGAGCATCAGTTATATGCCAAGTTCAGCAAGTGTGAGTTTTGGCTGAAAGAAGTAGGATTCCTAGGACATATTGTGTCTGCCGGAGGAGTCTCTGTTGATCCCACCAAGATCAAAGATGTCGAAGAATGGGAAGCCCCAACCAATCAAACCCAAGTCCGTTCATTTCTCGGATTAGCAGGATACTACCGCAAGTTCGTAGAAGGATTCTCGAGCATATCCTGACCAATGACCCAATTGTTGAAGAAGGACAAGAAGTTTGAATGGACAAACAAATGTGAAAAAGCCAGTTCCAGGAGCTGAAGAAGAGATTAATATCAGCCCCAATTTTGATCATGTCAGACATCAAGAAGTCGTTTGATGTGTATTGTGATGCATCCAAGATTGGCCTAGGCTGTGTATTGATGCAAGAAGGCAAAGTCATCGCTTATCTGTCTCGACAATTGAAGCAACATGAGCAGAACTATCCGACCCATGATCTTGAGCTAGCAGCCGTGGTCCTAGCATTGAAGACATGGCGTCATTATTTGATGGGTAATCGCTGTGAGATTTACTCAGATCATAAGAGCTTGAAGTATATCTTCACTCAGAAGGAGCTGAATATGAGGCAAAGAAGATGGATAGAGTTAATCAAGGATTATGACCTTGACATTCACTATCACCC
This sequence comes from Avena insularis, assembly GCA_023614405.1. Taxonomy (NCBI): domain Eukaryota; kingdom Viridiplantae; phylum Streptophyta; class Magnoliopsida; order Poales; family Poaceae; genus Avena; species Avena insularis. The sequence continues at coordinate 241,449,962 of CM042688.1, read as the reverse complement.
CGACAAAGCCAATGTGGTAGCGGATGCTCTTAGCAGATTGCCGTGTAGGCTTAACACCATGATCAAAGAGAAGCAACCAAGTTTGTATGATGAGTTGGAGCAGTTCAGGACTGAGTTAGTTAGCAAAGGATTCCTAGCTAGCATTGAACTTCAACCCATGTTGATTAGCCAAATCAAGGAAGCCTAGAAGGAAAATGAAATTATCGACGGAATCAAAACTCGTATTGGTACAGGAAAGGTACCTGGATTCACGAAGACGAAGAAGGAGTACTGTGGTACAAAGGACGTATCTGTGTGCCAGCAGATTCGGAGCTTAAGGAAATTATCATGAAGGAAGCTCATGATACTCTTTATTCTATCCACCCCGGAGGAACGAAGATGTATCAGGATTTGAAAGAGCAATTTTGGTGGCACAAGATGAAGAGAGAGATCGGAAGCTACATCGCCAAATGTGACATCTGTCAAAGAGTCAAAGCAGAACATCAGAGACCTGCAGGATTGTTGCAACCATTGCATATTCCGGAATGGAAATGGGATTCCGTCGGAATGGACTTTATCACCGGTTCACCTACTTCTAGTAGGGGAAATGACTCAATCTGGGTCATAGTTGATAGACTATCCAAGGTAGCCCACTTCATACCTGTCAAGACAACCTACCAGAGTGCAAAACTAGCAGAGCTGTATATTGATAGGATTGTTAGTCTGCATGGAACCCCCAAGACCATCGTCAACCACATCCTAGAGGATATGCTTAGAGCTTGTGTGTTGGAATACGGATCAAAATGGGAAGACTGCCTGCCTTTCGCAGAATTCTCATATAACAATAGTTATCAAGCTAGTTTGCAGATGGCACCATTTGAATTCCTATACGGAAGAAAGTGTCGTAACCCTTTGAATTGGTCGCAAGTGGGAGAGAGTCAGATCTTTGGACCCGACATTCTCCGAGAAGCAGAAGAGAAAGTTCATAAAGTCCGTGAGCACCTTAAGACCGCCCAATCCAGACAGAAGAGCTATGCCGACAAAAGAAGGAGAGACCTGACTTTCAACGTCGGAGATTTTGTATATCTCAAGGTTTCACCATTGAAGGGAACCCAACGCTTTAGTCTGAAGGGAAAGTTAGCCCCCAGATATATCGGACCTTTCAAGGTTCTGAACCGCCGAGGAGAAGTATCGTACCAACTGGAAATACGTGAAGAGATGTCAGCCATCCACAATGTGTTCCATATCTCGTTACTTCGCAAATGTCTGGAAGTGCGTGAGAAGACGGAAGTTTTCGAGAACATCGATCACAGAGCTATGGAAATCAACAATGACCTGACCTATCGGGAAGTACCCATCCGTATCTTAGAAGAAGCCTACAGAACCACTAGGACCAGGAGTATCAAGTTTCTCAAGATTCAGTGGAGCAACCATGCCGAGGAGGAAGCTACTTGGGAGCGCGAAGATTACATTAGAACAGAGTTCCCAAATCTCTTTAGTTCCTAGTTTTCTTTGTAAATCTCGGGACGAGATTTTTTTAAGGGGGGAAGGTTTGTAACATCCCAAAAGTTTAATGCAAGCTTATCAGGATCAAATCATCCAAAAATAGGGTTAACAAAAACTTTTCCAAATTTAAAATGAAAGCATTCATATGTGTGTGCATTTAAAATAGGAGTTGTTTTAATTACCATGATTGAATTATCCAATGCTTGTAAAATGTTTCTTAGGTGATTTCAACATCATCTACATCATTCCCAAACTTTTCCTAAAGAAAATCAAATCAAAAAGAATTAAAAAGGAGGAATGGTCATTTTGGAAAATTTAACTCTCATGCCTACTTTGGCTATTCCTAGTACTCAAAACTTAATAGAAACAATTCTTGATATTTGCACCCCTTGCTAGTACACATAATGAGGTACCAAGGCCCACCTTTGGATTTGCTAAAAACATTTTGTTAACTATTTTAAGTGATAGTTTAAAATTGAATATAATGCATATGCATAGATCACCCTATTTCAAAAACCATCTGTTTGAGCTCCACTTTCAAAACCCTTGCAACCAGAGACTACCTATAACTAGTGGAGATCACTCAAAAATTTTGAAACCAAAATCCAAAACTTTCTTTCATGCGGCCATTTCAGCAAACACTTGGCATGCATAATCTCTACTCTAATCCTAGCTCACTATTTACTACAGGGTTTTGCCCCCAATTGATCTTCATTTATCTCCCCTGTCCCCTCTTGATCTAACCAGAGTCTAACCACCCACTCCCCTAGCCCCTAGTGGCATGGCCATGCCATGCCGAGCCGCCTCTCGTCGAACAACCTTGCCCTCATCGCACAGACCGCCCATCTCCCTCTCTCCATGTCTAGGAGGTAGCTCACACCTCACCACCACCCCCTGTCCCTTGCCCGAGCCCAGCCGTGCAGTGGACCACCGAGTACAAGCCGCGCCCAGTGCCACCGCACCATGCCAGTGCCGCCCCAGAGCGCGCCCTGTCCCCGGTTGCACAGACCTCCCCTTGGTAGCAGCCCGCGCCCGCCGCTCCGCCTCGACCTGGAGAACACCCCAGACAACCCCGCTGGCCGCCCAACGCCTCACAGCCACCGCTCGCCGTGGACACCGCCGCCTCTGCCTCTTAGAGTGCCACCTCGCCCCGACCGCGTGCCACCGCCCCTACGCTTTCCTTCAAGTTCTAGAGCACCGCCAGGGAACTACCCATCGATCGCCATCCCCAGCCATGCCTCTACCCCGCCGGAGCCATGTCGCCACCGTCGCCTGCCCATCCTGCTCGGTCTCACCGTCGGGCCTATAAAAGGAGCCCTCCCCAGCCTCTTCTCTCCACACCATTCTACTCCCCTCACCTCTCTGAACCTCACCCACCTCTCGCCGGAGCAAAGGGAGAAGCAGCTCGCCAGAATTGGAGCCAAAGCAGCCGCGGTAGGAGGAGAAGGGCGTCGTTGATTGCGACCACCCTAAGCTCCGCCGCAACCGCGCCTCGCCTCGCCGTCATCTTCCATGTCGTTTGCCCGCCTCGCCAACCCTGCCGGAGCCCTGGTACACCCCCAGTAGACCCCCACCGAGCCGCTAGGGTTCGAGATCGCCGGCGACTGCCTGTCGTCCGACGACCCTCACCGTAGAGATTCCTATTCTATTCTAATCGCACGGCCCACGGCACGCGTACCGTTTCGCGTTTTAAGTGCCGCTGACACGCGGGACCCCTGTCAGCTGAGCCCCGTGCCGCAGAACGCCACTGGGCCGGCCCATTTCTTTTCCCGCGCTAGCCCACCTATTCAAATCTGGATTTTTCTTTTTAGTTAAATCTAGTTTCTGTCCCCTAGTTTGAAAATCAATTCAGAGAGTTTTAGAAATCCAAATTGCATGAAACCAATTTTGTCTGAAAGGTATTAAAATAATCTATCCAAGCCCGTTGGATTTAATTCAATTGGAGTTATAGATCTCTCCTAATAAAAATAAGAAGACAAAAGATTTTACAACTTGCAACATTTTTATAAAATCAACCAAGTTAGCTTTTGAGTTGTTTCCAACTCTCAAAAATCACATTTCATCATATCTATCAAAATATGTAATAATATTAAGGTTTACATGCAGTGACTTTGTACTAGTACCAAAATAATGCTATATAGGCATTTCTAGTCACTTTAAATCATTAAATAATGAACTTAAACCAAAGTAATATTGATCCAACCCTTAAATATCATTCCCACATGATAAAATATGTGGTGAGGACATGTGTCCACATGATCCCATATTTTGGTGGTGAATATTAAATCTTAGTTAAATTTTCAATGAGTAGAAATTACTTTTCTAAAATAAAAAGAAAGAAACTATTGAATTAAACTTGTGATGCTTGTGATGATAATAGACCATCACGTGTGTGTCTTAGAATGCTATCTAGCCTAGTTAAGTATTGTTTGCTGATTGTCTACTCTGTATGTATTGTTATAGAAGATAGTACCGACCAAGCTTACGAGGAGGAGGAGTGCTACCAAGAAGAAGAAGAAAACTTCAACCACTGCACCAACCAAGGCAAGCTATTGTTAGCAAGCTAGAATTAAGCTAGATGGTTTAGCAAAGATGCCTTAATCATGCTTTGATCACCACCCCTTTTAACTATTAGTACCCCAAGTCTTACTTACAAGTTTTACTCCCCTTAGTATGCAAAGTTCCATACTTATTTTGAAGGTAGCATAAAAAGTATAAAACTTGACCTACTTAGAAACCGTTAGATGTCATTCTATGGCATGAGATTAAACCCATCCTTCCACCTTAGTGAACACTCTTAACTTAGTATATTAGAGTAGATCAAAAACTTGAGTCACTTTAGGTCGGAACACTTGGTGAAAATGAATTGTGAAAACCTTGGAATGATGAGTCATTCTATCAAGATGTTTTGACATGTGTTGAGAGACATAACTGGTTTATGATGATGAAAATGATGAGGCATGAGCCTCAACTCTTTTATAAAACTGATGGTTGGATTCGGATGCGATACCATTCCAAATTTACCGTACAACCACATTACCTAAATTGGGTAAGGCTTAGCTAGAAATTTATATGCATTAGTATTAGTTCCCTCACGGGAGAGGTTTGAGATGAGGCTACCTCTCAATGTTGTCCACCTATGCAGTGCCCAAGATGACTGATGGTCATGGTTGGGAGGCCATACTCATAGGAGAGGTGCTTATACTACGGTGTGTAAAGGGAAGGTTATGTTTGATTATCTGCATACTAAGTATGATGATTCAGGGTTATCCCTGACAGATGTATCGAATCTTGTGGTGAAAGTGTACCACCTCTGTAGAGTGTCAAACTATTCGAATAGCCGCGTCCGCGGTTATGGACAGTTGGAATGGCCATACTGTTTCGTTGTCAGGTGTTTTCTAAATAACTTGAAATGAATGATGAACTTTGACTTGACCATAGCAGGGTTGTGTTTATGATAATAGATTCCCAACTTAAGTGATTCTAGAACTTTACTTTCTCTTTCTTTGCTTCAGAACTCAGCTTAGGTTTCAAACTTAACTTTATACTTAAACTTAGAATTATAGTACCTGTTAATAGTAGACAATCAACAAACAATACTTAACTAGGCTAGATAGCATTCTAAGACACACACGTGATGGTCTATTATCATCACAAGCATCACAAGTTTAATTCAATAGTTTCAACCTTTTTATTTTAGAAAAGTAATTTCTACTCATTGAAATATTAACTAAAATTTAATATTCACCACCAAAATATGGGATCATGTGGACACATGTCCTCACCACATATTCTAACATGTGGGAATGAGAGTTAAAGGTTGGATCAATATACTTTGGTTTAAGTTTAGTATTTAATGATTTAAAGTGACTAGAAATGCCTATATAGCATTATTTTTGTACTAGTCCAAAGTCACTGCATGTAAACCTTAATATTATTACATATTTAGATAGATGTGGTGAAATGTGATTTTTGAAGTTGGAATCAACTCAAAAGCTAACTTGTTTGATTTTATAAAAATGTTGCAAGTTGCAAAAGCTTCTGTTTTGTTATTTTTACTAGGAGTGATCTATAACTCTAATTGAGTTAAATCCAACGGGCTTGGATAAATCATTTTAATACCTTTTAGAAAAAATTAGTTTCATGCAATTTGGATTTCTAAAACTCTCTGAATTGATTTTCAAACTAGGGGACAGAAAATAGATTCAAACTAAAAAGAAAAAATCCAGAGTTGAATCGATGGGCTAGCACGGGAAAGGACTTGGGCCGGCCCAGTGGTGCTCCGCGGCGCGGGGCTCAGCTGACAGGGGGGTCCCGCGTGTCAGCGGCACTTAAAACGTGAAACGGTACGCGCGCTATGGGCCGTAGGATTAGAAGCGAGATCAACGGTTGAGGGTCGTCGTCGACGACGAACAGGTCGCCGGCGAGCTTGAACCCTAGCGGCTCGGTGGGGGTCTACTGGGGGTGTACCAGGGCTCCAGCGGGGTCAGTGAGGCAGGCAAACGACGTGGAAGACGACGACGAGGCGAGGCGCGGTTGCGGCAGAGCTTGGGGTGGTCGCAATCAACAGCGCCCTTCTCCTCCTGCCGCGGGCCAATTCCCGGCCAGCTGCTCCACTTGCTCTTGCTAGAGGTGGGTGAGGTTCAGAGAGGTGAGGGGTGTGGAATGGTGTGGAGAGAAGAGGCTGGGGAGGACTCCATTTATAGGCCCGACGGTGAGACCGAGCGGGATGGGCAGGCGACGGTGGCGACAAGGCTACGGCGAGGTAGAGGCATGGCTAGGGGTGGTGATCGACAGGCGGTCTCCTGGCGGTGCTCTAGGAATTGAATGCGGCCGTAGGGGCGATGGCACTTCTGGCAGGCGAGGCGCTCCGAGAGGCAGAGGCGGCGGTGTCCACGGGCGGTGGCTATGAGTCTTCTTGCGCTTAACGGGATGTCGGGGTGTTCTCTAGGTCGAGGTGGAGCGGCGGGCTGGTGCCAAGGGGTGGTCTGGCGAAGGAGACTGGCGGCTCGGGCCACTGGCATGTTGCGGTGGCACTGGGCGCGGTTTGTGCTCGGTGGTCCACTGCTGCTCTAGGCTCGGGCAAGGGACAGGGGGTGGCGGTGAGCTCCTGGGTACCTCCTAGACATGGCGAGGGAGGGGGAGATGGTCTGCTGCGGCAGGGCAAAGTTTGGCCGGCGACCATGCCCTCGGGTTGACATGGCAAGAGGGTTAGGGACAAGGGAGAGGGGAGTTAAGGGTTTGGTTAGACTAGGAGGGGACAGAGGATATAAGAGAGGATCAATTGGGGGCAAAACCCTGTTCAAAACAGTGAGCTAGGATTAGAGGTGATAATATGCATGCCAAGTGTTTGATGAAATGGCCGCATGAAAGAAAGTTTTGAATTTTGGTTTCAAAAATTTTGAGTGATCTCCACTAGTGATAGGTAGTCTCTGGTTGCAAGGGTTTTGAAAATGGAGCTCAAATAGATGGTTTTTGAAATAGGGGTGATCTATGCATATGCATTAGATTCAATTTTAAACTGTCATTTAAAATAGTTAACAGAATGTTTTTAGCAGATCAAAAGGTGGGCCTTGGTACCTCATTATGTGTACTAACAAGGGGTGCAAAGATCAAGAATTGTTTCTGTTAAGAATTGAGTACTAGGAATAGTCAAAGTAGGCATGAGAGTTAAATTTGCCAAAATGACCATTCCTTCTTTTTAATTCTTTTTGATTTGATTTTCTTTAAGAAAAGTTTGGGAATGATGTAGATGATGTTTAGATCACCTAAGAAACATTTTACAAGCATTGGATCAATCAATCATGGCAATTCAAACAACTCCTATTTTAAATGCATACACATATGAATGCTTTCATTTTAAATTTGGAAAAGATTTTGTTAACCCTATTTTTGGATGATTTGATCTTGTTAAGCTTGGATTAAAGTTTTGGGATGTTACAGACACCAAGCCAGCAGATGCTCCGGCCACTGCCCAAACTGCGGAGAACCTCATTCACCCAAAGTTTGCCCAACTTGACTTATCACCTGTTTCATCTGTGAAGGCCAAGCCCATGATCCCATAAAGTGTCCAGTATATCCCCTCATTAGCATAGCCTGTCAACCTCCCGATGTCGGCATGGAAAAGTCGTCAACTCAGCCACAAAGGAAGAAGATACCCTGCTTCATGGGTGGACTACCCGGTCACTTCAGCAGAGAATGCCCCGAGGGTAAGCCCGACAAGACTTCCGTGAAAGAGAAGCTCGAAGACATCCAAGGTCCCCTCCCTCAGAAAAGATGGTCACCCTACCGCTCGCTGCCCCGCAGCTCAAGACTGAAGATGTCCCGTGCCCTCCTATGTGACAGTGCCCCTTGGAAGTGAAGATAGAGAGAAGCCCTTTCACCCACTCCAGGACTTCCCGAGAGTCAACGAGTGCAGCCTATAGTCCATGTCCCCCTGGAATGCCACCTATGATGCTACCCTCTCTTAAGTCGATGTCCACCACCTTAAGAACCCTCTCTTGTCACCCTCCTAAGAAAGTCCCCTATTTGTAACTCTCCGACCTACCCAAGTCTAATCCTAAGGGGGAAAGACCGTGTCCTTCGCGCAAGATAGAGTACCCCTCCGAGAAAGTCCAACTGTGTGACCCGAAGACACAGATCGCAGAGCACAGACTTGTCACAAACTTGGATACAGTAACCCACTTAAGTGAAGCGCCATGAATCCTTACCAAAAGAAGATCCCTCCCCGCAACCATGGTTGAAACCAGCTCGACCTCAGCGTCTCAAGAAGATTGGAGTTCAACCCCTCTGTCAAGATGGTTCTGCTCGACGACAAAGTCGACAAGTTATCCTGCAATAAACACATGGTACTAACTCCAAGACAAATCCCCTAATCGTACTCTCCCGAATCTCGGGACGAGATTCTTTTAAGGGCGAAAGCTCTGTAACATCCCAATTTCAGCATCCCAGATAAGTTGTCCAGAATGCAAAAATCAGGGGGAACAAAAACTTTTTCTCGATCTTTAGTGAAGTGCTTGCTTGTTGTTTGCTTGCACTTGTGCTTATGAAGTGTACCTTAGGACACTCCTTACCTCAACCTCAGTTGGCAAAAGCTATTTACCAAAACTATCTTGGCTTACTTTACATATTCTCAAACATTCTAGCATTTCAAAACATGAGCCAAGATGCCTATGTGACCAAAACTATTTTTGGTAGCTTCCATTAACAAAACTATGGAGAGATATACTACAATCTCCTTATGTTTTCAAGAAAGAACACTCAACTAACCTTATCTCTAGTGTTCTCAAAAACACTTTCCAAAACCATTTAAAATTATACTCTTGGTAGAGATACCAAGAACCCTCATCTTATTCAAAACTCAACCTCTTCAAAATGCTCCCAACCTTATCCCAAGCTAGGCTTGATGGTAACCTCAGTAGTGGTTATACCTAGTATAAGATGAGTTGCCTTGATCTGCTGCTTGACTTGTTTGCTTAGGAAGTAGTATGAGACACTCTAGGAGCTCATCACTAGGACCTAGATGGTTCCCAATCATCAATCCCTAAGCAAGAAAGCCAACATTTTCATGATCCCTAGCCACTAGGTGATCATCTAAAACCCTCAACCAGATCCAATCTGAGGATCTCTATTCTAGATGTTCTCAAGTCCTTGAAGACCAATATCCAGCAATCATCTATTCTACTCACCCTAAAATTCCATATTACCCCTTTAGTAAAGCTCTGATACCTTGCAACTCCTCCAAGAACATTCCCTCTCCTACTCTAGACAAATTCCTCAAAACTGCTAAATTTGGCTAAGTCTGGAAACAATTTCAGTATCACCTTTTTGAAAGCCTCCTCTTCTCAAACCATGTGCATTTTTGGAAATGCACTTGAACAATATTGTTAACCATCCTAAGGACTACCAAGGCCCAAATTTTCCTTTGGCTAGATCCTCCTGCAACCCACTTGTCCATGATGGTTTTGCAGACAAGAAAATAACATTTCCTGCAAAACTAGTCATCATGCCTACTTTGCTAGCAGCTCACACCCTCATGCAAACTTCTTTGGACCAACTCTATGCATGGTTGTGATCCATTCATTAATGTCTTTCAGAACCTACTTCACTTGTCCCAAGTGGATCTCTGTACGGAATAAACCCACATGGTTTATTAGGCATCATGACCCATATTTCATGGCAGCCTTAATTTCAACAAAGTTTGCCATCACTTCTAGATCAGCCCAAATGCTATTAATCCAAAACCCTCATGCCATATTCATATATATGAATTGGTATACCTATCCATCTATCCCTAGCACCAAGGTGAGCTCTGAGCTCCAAGATGCAAGCCAGTTTTGGTGGTATAAAAATAACACCACCCTAGATCATCAACTCTTTGTTTTCCATCCTTTTTAAGTTGGAATTTCATTCCACAAGGTTGAAAATGCTTGCTACACCTTGTCTATACCATCTACCTTGATCACCAATATGTATCAATATTTATGCATAATTATTATGGTCCCAAAACTATTTAATTTCTCAAATAGTCAAAACCTCCAAAACTCCCTCCATAAAGGAAAGTTTGGTTTTTACCAAACCACTTCCCAAACTTTTGGCTCAATTGAGTTCCAGATATCTTACTCCACCTTCCCATCTCAAAAATAAATATTTTTGAGAAACTTTATTATTTGTTTTTGCCCATTTTCTTAAATGGCTGAATTGGAATAATAATTGTTTTAATCACTTTTAATCCTCAATAAATCTTGGGAAAAATCCCCTAAGTGTGTACTCACATTTGGGACCCTTCCACATCAAAATCCGCCGTTACCCAAAACAAATTTATCAAACGCTCTCCTAAAAATCACTTCTATCCTTTTTGAGTAATTGGATTTAGGTGAACTTAAACTCCACCTAAAAATCTCAATCAAATCCTTGGAATCTACCTTGACCTTATCTACCTACCAGTACCATTTCCTCCTCTGGTCCAATGCAAAGTTGTGGACTTCCTTCACAACCATCACTTGGATCAATTTTGGCCGACTAGCAAACTACTAGTCCAAACCACTTCCAAATTCCATCAAGGCTTGATCAAGCTTAATCTCAGCCCCATGAGACCTCCCTCGTCGACTAGTACTATAGCTTCACCTCAGCCTTGACCATTTAGCCCTTGTACTAATATAAAGAGAGAGATACAACCCCCAATCTTACAAGGATCTTGTCCATTAATCCCCACAGCTCCACTAACTGGTCCAGCATGACCAAGTACCAAAATTACCCCTCTCCACCTCCCCCTGGACCAATCCCTGGCCAACACCCCTCTCCATCATGTCCAAAATGGTAATTCACTCCATCTACTCCATCCCCTCGGTATATATGGCCAGAGGCCACCCCCAGCCAGCCTCTGCCCCTCATTTGCCCCCTCACTCTCCCCCTCACACTCCCACAGCTCCACTCTCCCTCCCCGGCCCTGTGCTGCCCGAGAGAAGAAGAGGGAGAAGCTTTGGCCTCCTCTGCAAATCAAGCAAGGCTCTCTCCTCCCTCCCCCATTCTCTCTACATGTCAGCCCCCGAGCTCTACTAGCTCTCCTCTACCTGATGGTATTTTTCTTTTTGCCTAGGACCCTCTCCTCTGTCGTCGCCACCGTGCACCGACGATATCCTCCTCAGCCGCCGTCGCACGAGCTCCTTCCCGGTGTCAAACTGCTTCGTGCCGCCCACCGATTTGCTCAGCGCCATCGACCGCGTCGCCCTGCACTCTCGGCGCCGCCTCCCGAGCCCTCTGGTGAGCTCCCCTCCTCTCTCTCCGCCGCTGCTAGGGTTCTTTCCCCGGCGCTCTATCACTGCGACGATGACGAGCGCGAGCCGTCCATCGCGCCTTAAATGGACGGCCCAGATCCGCCGATACCCCTTTGGCCCCCTCCTCTTGCTGACCGTCGGGCCCCGCCTGGCAGGTTTGAGCTCCAGCTCCCGCGCATCATGCTGCCCCACCGTGGGCCGAATCCTCCCCCGTGGCCCAATAGCTCCCCAGATCCAGCCCAGTGCACCCCTTTTTCTTTTTCTTTTAACATATCCATTTATTCCAGAAAGGTTTCTGCTAGGTTTAAATCTAAATCAAATGGTAAATCATTTCCAAATACCTAGATCTAATTTTCTGGTGGTTCTCTGATGTTTTCTCAAACATGCAGAGGAAATCCCATGTCCAAAATAATTTCCTTTAATTCCTGGTATTTAATTTGCTGTAGAGTATACTTTGCACTAATTAAATTCCTCTGTGAGCTAGCCATTTCCATTTGAGATGAACCAAAGACCTACTGAGATGTATTTGAAATACCTATTCTCTAGCACAGGTCTCATCCCAAGGTGAACTGTATTCTGCCTTTAGGAAAATTAATAAAACTGACAACTTTCTGTCTTAGATAAATTCCCCAGGTTTAACCAAGTGAGGTATGGACCTGATTCCACTTCCCAGTACACCCAGAACCAATATCCACCAAACCCCAGCAGCTCAGATTTTATTGACGTCTGGATAAATTTAATTAATTTGAATACCTCTGTGAAGTGTATTTTCACCAAATAAATCACTCCTGGAGTTTGGCAACTCCAATTTGAGTGAATCCAATTCCTACAGAAAGGTATTGGACATGCCTATCACCTTCCTTTGGAACCAACTCGTTATGTCCTTTAGATTTAATCTGGTAAAAAGAAGAATAAATATACATAACTGCCTTTGGGAATTTCCTGAGGGCATTCTGCTAATTCTTCTGACTTGATTCCAACTCTAGGTGGTTCAGTACACCAAGTACTACCTAACCATCCAAGGAAATAATTTTTGGAGCTCCAAAACTTTTCTGGTGAATTATTTCCTCAAAATAGAGTTTAATCCAATATAAAAGGCATAATTAAATCTAGAAAAGTGATAATCAAGTGAAACCACTTGTGATGGTTTTGTCTTGACCAGACCTATCTTAGGATATCACTTTTCCACATTGACATCCTACTGACCATAGAACACTAACCCAAGTCCCTTGTATCTATCCTATACAACTATCTTCCATTTGGAAACCACTACAGTGGCAATCGTGTAAATTCCACCACTTGAATCCCACTTCCCCAAAACCTCCCAAGCCCAGTAGTTTCTCTTATGTGTGTTTTCTGTATGGTTTGATGTTTGTATGCCTTGTATTGATTGTGATATTGTCTGCTTGCATGTGTACCCGATGACAACGATATTCTGAGTGTCTGACGACAAGAAGAGCAGGTTTCTTTATTATTATTGTATTGGGTATTCTTGGCCATCTGAAGAAGTCCAGGGACTTATTGCTGATCACAGGAAAGCCACCATTTCCTGAACTCTATTATATGTCCTATTCTCCTTTACCGGTTTTATATCCCCTTTATAAATTGCATACTCTACCTGCATGTCTTGTTTTACAAACACTACGGTCGTAACTTGGCTCCTCCAAGTTATGATTTCGTGTCCGTCGAGGCACCACCCTGATGAACCCATCATTTTATCCCCTTAGACCGAGAGTATGATGGTTAGCATCCTACCTCCTTGGAAACCCTGGTTTTGAGAAAATAAACTGTTTTGGGATTTTTCCCCACTCCAAATGTTTCAAAAACGGCCTTGTAAAACCCTGGGAAGAGGCATCATTCCTAGTGGAAGTTTTAACAAAAGAAATGGTGATGAGAAGAAGTGGAAATGTGAATGGGATGTTCTACGCCTTTATTGGAACAATTTTTATCCGCGCAACCACATTACCCCAGGTTGCTGGGGCTTAACCCGTAGTTTGTCCGCATTAGCCGAGGCACTTCTATCATGCTTATAGGGAGAAATCCCTGGAAGACTGGGCAGGCGTCCTAGATCACTGATCTGAAGCCTGTCGCTTGCTTCGGCAAGAGTGAGCCTGACCTGGCAGGAGGCCGGTGCAATAATTGGGTCTCCCGCAGATGGTATGACTTAGGTAGTACGGAAGGAAGTGGAGTCTCCAGATTTAAGGTATACGCCAAGTTGTGGCTTGGGTATGCGCGTGTACGGAAGGAAGGACTATGGCTGGGAGCCACATACTCGTTGCCGGGGAGAACAAACCCAAGAGGAAAAGCATGCCTTTGCTAGTGTAGACAAGCGAAAAGTTAGGTTTGATTATCCGGACCCCCATCTACAGTGGTAGTGGGCCGTGGTTGAATCCCGGCGGATGTATTGATTCTTGTGGGTAAGTGTGCAAACTCTATAGAGTATAACCTATTCGAATACCATGTCCACGGTCAAGGACGGTTGTAAAGGTGTTGGCTAGGAGTACCCAAACGGTGCTTGTTTGGGAAATAAGTACCTTGAGGACAAAGGTTCCAGGGGAACCCAAGTTCGAAAGCTTTGTTTTGACCCATGGGGTCGAAGATGTTTATAAAGGGTTTTTACTACAAAAACGGTTTTCAAAACTCTTTTTCAACAAAGACATGGGGATGTCTGGATTTATAAAACAGAAGCATGTTATCAAAACTCTTTTTCAACAAAGATATGGAGATGCCATAATTTCAAAGTTAGTTTAGGCTTTTCAAAAGCAACCCTAGATAGAGCTATCTCGCCACAGCCACCTTTGCATTTCCTTTGTTTACCTATCCTAGTGGTTTGCGAGTACATTCAAAAGTACTCACGGCTGTGTCCCTGGCTATTTACCTGGCCAGACTTTCAGGAGTTTAAGGTGACGTCCATCAAGCTAGGCCGTCTTCCCAGTCAGCTGCCTGTAGGTTGAGGCACGATTGGGCTCTACGCTTGGAGTTGTTCCACTGCTAATGATGATCTAGCCACAATGGCAATTATGTAAGTCTTGTATTTCGTTATGTTTCGGATGTTGTAATGGTACCTGTCGGTTATGTTCCACGGCTCACTGATCATGGGAACGTGGATGTATGCATAACAGGGATTTCTCAGATGAATAATCCGGGGGATCCCACAAACAAGTCTTGGGACAATGCACATAGAACTAAGAATGGCCACTATGCTCTCAAGAAAGTGCTCATAGAATGTGTGGAGACTCAACAAGGAAAGGAAAAGGTTTTGAATAATTTTGAAAGGCTTCCAAATGCTGAAAGTATGGTACTCATTAGCTTTGAGCTCTCATTGCCCCTATCATAAGCATCTTTAATGTGGTTAAGGTGAAAGTGAGGTCCAATCTGAGTTATATGCTTGACAGACTATAAACTGAAAATCCCATGTCCCTTGAGTACGAGGGTCGCTCCTCATGCTACTCAACTTTAGTTACCGGTAAGTTCTTGTCATCGTAAATATGTGCGTATCATAGAGAACTGCCAACGGGGTACCCCTTGCCCGATGATACGGAAGAATCCCCATATCAAAATGACAAGGCAAGCAGACAATGAGTATCTCAGCAATCTTCTTATTTACCATGGGAAAATGGTGCTTTTTCTCTCTTTCCTCTTTTCATAAATCTCTTTTTTTTCCTTTTTCTCAATAGCTATCCCTATTTTTTTATAAGAAGAATGCTTCATAGATATCATTATGGTTACGCTGCAGGTTACCACCATGTCAACATGGATTAGACCAGCAGCCCAGGCATTTCTCTAACACACATACATAACTTCATGGACTTACAAGCTCCCCTTTTATTTCACACCGACGACATCCGCAAACAAAAGAGCAAGGTATCAACTGGGTATATATTTACAAGTGTTGAAAGCGTTCCCCATGACAGCACGGTTCTGCTAATCCCCTGCCTATAATTTGCAAGCATATAACTTTCATGGAGAATCACAATGGTTCAGGTTTATTAAGTGCGGAAAATAAAGTGTGCCATCAAGTTCGTGAGAGCTTTACTAACTAACTTTCTCATAACAAGCAAACATTTTATTCGGAAGAAAACAAGGCATATTGAATATGCACGGAAGTAGCAAATGATGCTAATGGGTAGGTATGGTGGACACTTTGGAAATATTTGGTTTAGGGAGTTGGAAACTTGAGTAAAACTCAGTGTAAGTGAAGGCTAGCAATAGTAAGGGAGCGACAAACGAGAGAGCAATAATGGCCATAATCATGCAGAGCGACAAAACATCATTGATCAAAGCATAAAGTGATACTACAAGTTGAAAACTAAAGGATCATAAAGGCTTATGGTGACTTGGGATAGTCATAACATGGTGTGAGCATGTGCCAAGTCAACCCAAATAAAGCATCAAAGGAGAATACCACAATACTATGCTTTAATATGCTAAAACAACGCATGATTCTTCCGAGGCAGATTAAGCAATCTCAATTGTTTATAATAGGTCATGCTACAGCAAAGAATACTAAGCATAAAGACAAAACAATATCAAGCATGGCATGACAAAGCATAGGCATAGTCAAAAACAAGCTCTCTTTACCACTTAAGCATGAACTTTCCTACTCTTTTCCAAACCAAACCAAACCAAACTACTTGCAAACCAATGTATGAAAGAGGGGGTCCAACCAATTTATGCAGAAAACTAAGCAAACAAATCAAACGAAAAAACAAAATGAAAACGAAAAAGAAGACGCTCCAAGAACAACACAATTGTGCATGAAACAATAAAAATGAAGCGTTTGGAAGAAACCTGGGATATTTATTGATGAAGAAGGGGATGCCTTGGGCATCCCCAAGCTTTGACACTTGTACTTCTTGGATATTTCTTGGGGTGACACGCGTGGCATCCCCAAGCTTGAGCTTTAGTCCATCCTTCATCTCATTACTCATTCCTTCCATACACCTGACATTTTTCGTTCATACAAAACTTCACACAATCTTTATTAGCAACATTAGTGCACTTAAGATAAATAAGTATTAAGGTTCAGTTCTAATACATAATAAACTTCCATTAGAACACTAGCTACTGTAGCACTTCCCTCAAAAAGCTCAATTTGCTAAAAGAACTCAAAAAGGAACCAACAAGAAGAAAATGCAGAAAATGGCAAAAATCTGTCAAAACAAACCAACAGGTAAAGACGAATTTTTTCGAAGACCTTCTGTTGCTCAAATAAACAAGTGTTGAGCTAATGAAAGTTAGATAACAACCTGGGGCAGAAGCACAAAAATTTACGCCTCAAAAAGACGTTCAGAGATTTTACACGAATTTTTATGGTGAAGCACAGAAATCTGTTTCGGGACAGCAACTTTCCCAATCATTACTTCTCTCTCATTAGAGGTTACTCTTGGCACAAAAAGAAAATAAAAAGGATAAGGAGCGGTTATTACTGGAGTAATAACTTCCAAGACTCTTCTAAAACTTTTGGGTTATCTCCCAATAAGTACTTTTCTTTAACGCCTTTAAGTTAGGCATAAGCAAAAACTAAAATGGATAGAATAGAAGTAAGCGGAGATAATCATGGTGAAAACATTGTTTTGTTGAATGAAATCCTTTTGTTAACAAGGTTGATCAGGTCTTGTTACTAAAACAATTTCATATGAGACAAAACTTTGTATTCCACTAATGATTATGTTACCTCAACCATGACAGCAATGGTCCCAATCATAATAGTTTCAAATTTTACTCTTGGTACGGGACAATATATTTCTCCAACTTGAATGCCCTCAACATGTTCAATTGAATTCAAAACCATAAGTCCTATCAGTCTTCTTGGCGAAATAGACAGTATGTTCCTTGTCATTAACATTGAAGGTGACCTTCCCTCGATTACAATTAATAACAGCTCCTGCAGTATTTAAGAAAAGGTCTCCCAAGTATAATAGACATATTATCATCTTCAGGCATGATAGTTTGAGAGGATGCTCACATAAGAAATATGAGTTGAAGTAAAAGAGAGCATCAAGAAGCAAATTCAAAACACATTTAAGTCTAACCCAATTCCTATGCATAGGAATCGTGTATGCAAATAAATTCGCAAAGAACAAAGTGACAGGCATAGGAAGATAAAACAAGAGTAACTTCAAAACTTTCAGCACATAGAGAGGTGTTTCAATACCATGAAAACTTCTACAACCATATTTTCCTCTCTCATAATAATTTTTAGTAGCCTCATGAATAAACTCAACAATATAACTATCACATAAAGCATGCTTTTCATGATCTACAAGCACTAGAGGTTTATTATAAACATTTTCAAAAGAATCCTCAGGAACATAACATTCATCCTCCTTTAGCAAGCATGGAGGACAATCAAATAATGTAAGGGATAAAGATTTGCTCTCATTAGAAGGTAGGCATGGGTAGCTAATCCATTCTTCCTCCTTTTGTTCATCACTCTCCTCCTCTTTTTCATCTAATGAGATTTCAGGTTCATCAATTTCTTCTTCCGTAGGATCCTGCAAGGCATTAATCTCTTCCATTTGTGGAAAGCATCTATTAAAATATTCAAGAATATAGCCATTTTCATCCTTGTAATTATCAAAGCAAAATTTAAGTATACCATAAACCTCATATTTGTAAGGTGAATCATCAATATTTTCAAGCAACTAGCAAGTTCAAAAGCACCCTTCCAAGCAATAAATTCTTTAATTTGTTCCGCATCATAAAAGTCATAAATTCCTTTAGCGTAAGAAGATATGGTATCATTATTATTATACTCACATTGAAAAGGGAGGTGTTTATACCTCTTTCTGCAACAAGATTTATCACAGCAATAAGTAACATTATAAGTAGAGCACACGTTTCTAGCAATGGTATACAATCTATCAATTTGTTCCCATAAGTGTTTCCCTTTTTGTGACAAGCGGTGTTCCTTATAATAACATTTTTGATCTTCCGTGAACCCACCTTGCCAATAAGCTTCAGTTTCAAAGAAACCAACCATTAACAACAAGCATGATAAGGCAAGACAATAATAGACCAACGAAAATAACAACTAGAGTAGGAACTATTTTTTTTGTATTTTTGATAAAGAAACAAGCAAACAAGACGAAAATAAACTTAGCTTGAACAATAGTGATTCCAAGTGGACTTGATAAATAAAGCTATGGTCCCTGGCAATGGCGCCAGAAAATAGTCTTGATGACCCACAAGTATAGGGGGTGTATCGCAGTATTTTCAAGGGAAGTTAAACCCAATTTATTGATTCGACACAAGGGGAGCCAAAGAATATTTATAAGCCTTACCAACTGAGTGGTCAATTCAGCTGCACCTGGAAACAATCTTGCTCACATCAGTTTATTAGTAGCAACAGCTTTGTAGTAGGAATAGTAAAGTAGCAGCAGTAGTAAAGTAAAGACAGCAGTAACAATAGTAGTAAACAGTGGGATTCGAGTGTGGTAGGCATAGGGATGGATGGACGGGCGTTGCATGGACAAGACAATTCACATAGCAATCAGAACATAGGGCAGTTGTAGATAAATAAGATAAAGCATCCAAGTACTAGATAATCCTAGGCATGTGTCCCATATATAGTCATACGTGCTCGCAATGAGAACTTGCACAACATCTTTTGTCCTGCCAACCCGTTTGTAGCGGGGCCTCAAGGGAACTACTGGCAATTAAGGTGCTCTTTTTAATAGAGCACCGGAGCAAAGCATTAACACTCCGTAAACACATGTGATCCTCACATCAAAGCCATTCCCTCCGGTTATCCTGATTTCTGTCACTTCGGGGCCATTGGTTCCGGACAACAACGTGTGTATACAACTTGCAGATAAGACCATAAACAATACTATCATAATGAATCAATAACATGTTCATATCTGAAATCATGGCACTCGGGCCCTAGTGACAAGCATTACGCACAACAAGTCGCAACAAAGTCATAAAGCACTAATAAAAGATACTAGGCACCATGCCCTAACAATCTGATGCCATTACATGAACGATCTCATCCAATCCCTACCATCCCCATAGCCTATACCGGGGGATTACTCACTCATAGATGGGGGAAACATGGATGGTCGATGGAGAAGCGATGGTGATGATGATCGCGATGATCTCCTCCAATTCCCCGTCTCGGCAGGGTGCCAGAACGGAGTTTCTGGTGCTGTTTCATGGAATCTGGTGGTGGCGGCGGAGCGGAACTCCTTCTAGAAAAATGTCAAACCCCCCGGAGTTTTTATGTCAAAGGCTTCTTATAGGCGAAGAGAGAGACCGAGGGGGTGCCTGGGGGGGCCCACACCACCCCCTGGCTACCAGGTGGTGTGGCCACCCCCTGGCTCTTCTCCGTCTCGTATTCTGGCTCCATGAGTCTTCCGGAAAAATAGGCACTTTGGCTTTTGTCCTGTCCAATTCCGAGAATATTCATTTTCTGACTTTCCTGGAACCAAAAATAGTAGAAAACAGGCGGCTGACACTATGGCTTTTGTTAATAGGTTAGTCCAAGAAATCATATGAAAAGTGCTCCAAAGTGTGGACAAAACATAAGAAAGTAGATAAAACCAAGCATGGAACATCAAAAATTATAGATACATTTGCAATGTATCAATAGGCACCATAGGAGTTGACTTAGAGATTTTATGCATCTTGCCAAATTGTTTATCAAGCTTGTGACACTATTTGTGATCTTCTAGAAAACATTGCCACAATATCTACACTTGGAAAGAATGAATACTTGATCAAGATCTTTTGAAATTTGTTGGTTGTCACTAAATAGCTTTGTCTTAAATGAAAAGGTTATGCTCGACCCCATAATGTCAAAAAAATAGACTTGATAGTTTGCTTACGGAAGGAGTTGTCAAATGGAAATTATATTTCAAAGTTTTGAGTTCTATGCTAAATAAGGTGTTGTTTAATTGTCTTAAGAGTTTAGCCTTAAAGATACTCAACACCATAGATGTGATGATCAACTTGATAGTACTCTTTGAAAGGATTTGTTTGAACAACTCTGTTGGCCTTTGAACAGTCCAAAAATAGGAAACGGTTGGAGTTTGGCTATGAGTTACCCAACATATGTAGCAGAAATGTTATATTTGGGTATGAATTGGTATTCTCATGGGCCTGCGTTCAAAGCAAAAGAGGGAATACTCCTCTGACCATTAAGAGAAATCATTATACTGAAAAGGGAAACCTTGGTAATGGTCACGAGTATCCATTCTTAGCCTGCACAGTCTGATTAAACACACTAAGTTTTGGCATGATCTCATTACTGATGAACTGAAGTTTTAGAAAGACAAAGAATAGAAAATGAGTGTTTGATAGCCATGATTCATTGATGTGGATGAACAAAAGAGACACTCTAATGCTATGCTTCTTTTGACATGTTCTCGCATTTCCTTTTGGCATAAATCTTGTTACTAAGAGATAAACTTTCTGAAACTCAATAACTAATGTTTGCACTTGAGAGCCTTAACTAGATGACATGATTGGGTAGAATCGATAAACTTTATTCCTATTTATGCTTGACATCTATTTGTGACTAAGTTTTGCCTCATAAAAAAATAATGATATGAAAAGTTATACAAAAGGTGCAATAAGAGGATCACAAGTTTGTCAGCAAGTTAGAGTCACTGTTGACATGGAGCATATAAGTTTTTATGAATCTTTAGTGGTCTTTATAACTGAGCTTGTGTTTCCTTGTATGAATACATGTTTTCTCTCTTCGAGCTTGTAGAAGAAATAAGGATGCAAGGCATTGATTTCCAATGATAAGCTGTTTCACAAACATTAATTTATTATCAACCCTTCCTGCTCAAGGACGAGCAAGTTCTAGCTTGGGGAAGTTGATGGATGTGAAATACCACCTCTTTTAGCCATATAAAATGAGCTATTTATCTCTCATATAATGTTTCTTCCAGCTATAGCTATGCCTTATATGCATGACTTCCAGTTCTCATTTACTTTCATATGAGCTTTGCACATTTAGTAGTTCAGTTAGAATTTTATCACTTTCCTTGTCTATGACATGTGTGTAGGCGTTGGTGAAGATTATGGATAAAAAGGAACAAAGAGAGCATAGTATGGAGGAGCTGTAGGGACCAGACAGCCATTTTAGAGGTTGAAAATGTGAATTTTCCAACTTCTCAAAATAAATATCCAAGATAGTGGGGTTGTAGCCCTCGATGAGACGAACTCAACGAGCCCAAGAACACCCAAAACAGAGTTCGTATGAACAAATGGCGGCCCAAACACTGCGGAACATCGAAGGTTTGACGAGCAACTATACGACAAGTAGCATTTTTCTGGCCGTATAGTTGAGCTCGTATAGTTACAAAAAAGGTTGAAAATGATGGAATTTCTCCCTAGAGAATCTCCAGAACCTTCCCTAAGTCATATGATGGTATTGGGGGAACCCTAGGGCACCCCCAAGGCCTATATAAAGGAGGGAGGATCCAAGAGAGAGCCACCAAGCCATATCCTCCACCACGGCGGAGCCCTGCCGCCGTGCCACCGCCATAGCCGCCTCCAATCAGATCTACACCATCACCATCACACAAGAGGATAAGGGACTAGGATATTGAAGGCCTCCACATCAATCTACATCGTCATCTTCATCAACAACGTCTCCATCATAGATCCCTTTTGGTTACTTGTTGTAATTCTAGATTGAATCTTGGATTTGCACTTGTCTTCAGTTGTATCATCATACTTCATCCATATTTTATCCATGATGTTGATTTCCTTCATGTGTGAGTAGTTTCCTTTCTTCTTGGGGAGATGGAGAAACCCTAGTATGATATTGAATTAAGATAAAGATTATTATGTGATATTGTTCATTATGTGTCTGTGTTACATTTTCTTCATCTTGATGTTGGGTGAAGCGCGCCACTCAATATTTGCCTCACTGAGGACTAGATGGAGGGAACTACTTGTTGGTAGACGGAGGGATTATAGCACTAATGGTGACTATAAAGCTGTTGTCATTCCTTACGTATCAACTTGGGAACCGAGGAGAACTCACGAAACATTGTCCATGCCATGGGATACATCCTACGGGGTAAAGTCCCTTAATAGTGCAGTAATTCGATTGATGTCGATTGCTGTCTGTTGTGGTTATGACGGATGATGTGTGCAGTGGTTGATGCCTATTCGTCCATATATGGAGCTCCTCCCACATATATCTTAAATGGTTTTATTCATTATAATAATTTTGATCACTCTTTCTAACTACTAGCGGTGGATCTCTTATTTGAAAACTCAAAAATATGTTTTACACAAAACTCGCATTGTATCTTGTTACTTAGAACGTTATTTAGCATTACTATTTCAGTATTTAGTTCAAAGATTTATTAGACTTCAGACTCCTGCTCCCTGTGGGATCGATATCTTTATTCGAAACTAGCTACAAACAATATGTGCACTTGCAGTCATCAATGGGTTCCTTCTCCCTTGACTCCTCTCCTCTTTATATAGGCCTAGGAGGGGCCCCAATTGCCTATCCTAAGTTTCATATGACCTGAGGAAGGTCTAGGAACGAACAGGAGGCAAACGGTGAAGAAACACGCCAGTTCTAGGATTTTCTGTCGCCCAGAACCCGCGGTACGGGCAGGCGGTACGACCGGCCGCGCCCGTACCGGCAGACGTGACACTTGTAAATGCTTTCGTATTTTAGCCGCCGTTTCTTCATACGAACTCTGAATTGGGTGTTCTTCAACTTGTTTGATTCGTATGGATGAGAGATACAACACCATAGTCTTAGATCTTGATTTTGAGATGATGGAAAGTTATCACTTTTCCACCCCCTCAAATGGCTAAGTCTGGTGCCTGCAGCTCCTCCATATTGTCTTACTTTATCCATAATCAATCACAACCTACATACAAGTAAATTACAAGGAAAAGTAATAAAAACCTAATAAAAACTAATAGTTGTGCAACACTCACATGAAAATGAATAAGAACTAGTAATCATTCATAATAGGCATAGTTGTAGCTAGATATAGCATGAGATGAGTGACAATATGAAAAATCTATATGCTTAAATATGCATCATAATTGCACTCATCAACATCCCCAAGCTAAACATTGCTTTTCCTCGAGCAAGAGAGTTGATAAATTAATGATATCATCTATCTTACCATAGAAGATCGATGCCTTTATCCTTATTTTCCCTACAAGCTCAAATAAGACACAACATAATCAAACAAGGCAACATAAGCTTAGTTATGTCAATCAATAAGAGATCAATTACAACTTCAATGCTCCATGTAAAATGTAAATGTAACTTGAAATCAAACTTGTGATCCTCCTAATGAGCCTTCTATATTTTTTATATCAAGTGTGAGAGATCATGTCGAAAGAAGCATAATAAATGAAGTGTCTCATTAACACCGACATCAATAAATCAAGGCTATCAAAACACTTATTTTATATTCATTGTATTTCAAGCGATTCCATTTGATATTAATGATACCATGCCAAAAAATTCTAGCTGATTCAACTAGTTTCCATAACAGTTTCCAATAGTAATCATTGGTGACCTTGTCAACATTTTGCACAACCCTTAAGAGTACCAATACTTTTTCCCATTTATAGCAGTTGCTACTAATGTCATCAACTCATAGCCGAAATCAAGAGTTGTACTATAGATCGTTCTAAGGCCAACAGAGTTGTTGGAATCCCAAGGGTGTGCATCAACAATATGTAGACAAGCTTTAAGCAATATCATACTTTTTGACTCACAACTTTCAGTTTCGGCATGCATCTCAATCGCCACTAAACTTCATTTCCTTCAAACAACTCCTTTCAAGAGTGCTATTAAGTCTATCATTATGTCTATGGGGTTGAGTATCTTCAAGGATAAACTCTTAAGACAATTAAACCTTATACACATCATAATTGGAAATTTTTCTTATTGTATTTGATCGTCTAAAGTGTAGAAATCATGGGAATGTATTATAGAGGATCACAATATTTTTCTCAATCTGGATAAAGATTTAAACACAATGCATAAAAGCTCTAAATCAACTCATATGAAGCCTAACAAAAGCAAGTACATCCCTTATATAAATACAAAACATAAATTACCTAAGAAAGCATTCAAAAATAGTGGGATACATCATTTGCACAAAAACTTTATCAAAAGAACATTGCACACGACTTTACAAATGTAGAAGTAATTTCCCCAAGCTAGGACTTTGCAAAACTAAACTTGAATAGATCACCAAAAAGAAAAGAGAAAATGCAGTTATCAAAAGAGAGTGTGAGAAGTGATTACCTTCCCAAGCTTGAGTAAAGCAAGGGTGACACACTTTATCATTGAGCTACGAATAACCTCTATTTTGACGAACATGGACCTTTGATTCAGTGAATATTCCTTGATGTCGTCCGGTGGTTGCCTTCCTAGAAACCCAGCAGAAACAAAACTAAAAAGAAAACAAATATTTTTGTGCTTTTGAAGTTTTGTAATTTTCTTTTCTTTTCAGGGCACAAGGGGTTAGCTCACAAGTGATGAAAACATAAGTCTCACAATGTCGGTTTATCAACCTAAGCACCATGCTTAAGTCAACAAACTATGTCTAAGAGTTGATCATCTCCTAGAGTTTGATGAAGTGCAAGTGAGACTAGATATGAAACACTAGTGTGCGGCTTATCATGTGATTAATTTAAAAGAAGAGCGATCCCACTTAAGGTGAGAAACTCACTATTACTACTTTTATTGAGAAAGGCTCAAGTTGGAAGGTTTTACAAGACACTTGTTGTTGAAGCGTGCACGTCATCACACAAGGTTCATATCCCTATGAAAGTAACACATGAAGTAAAAAGCAACCGATTCGGTGTACGAACAAAGTTCCTTCACCCAACCGAGAAAAGAAATAAAAGGAAACATGAAACACCATAGAGAATTATATGCTAGGGAGTTTCAAAGGTAGATAAAAATAAAGTATACTCACAATTGCTCGACTTCTCTTCTTCTTTGCTTTTTTTTCTTGATACCGGAAAAGCTAGTACAAGAAGGTGGTACGGGGGCATGCCCCCATACGGGTGCTCGTTATCTTCTCTGGAAACTTTTCATCTTTATGCATCTCGTAGCGAGGTCGGTATCGGCGTGTAGTATGGGCACGTCCCCCCGTACCGACGCTCGTCATGCATGCAGTAAAAAAATTTGGAAACTTTTGGACTCGTACAATCATGGAGCAAAGCCAGTACTAGGGCGCGGTACGAGCACGTTGATGGATGTGAAAATAGCCATCTTTTTCCGTGTTTAAATCGCATTTTTAGTCAAACAAATGATCAAGAATCTCTCTAGCCTTGATACTAATGACTAATTAATGCAAAGATGTGCAACCCTTTATTTTAAATTGTATTGTGCAGGAAATCGCACTTTTAAGGTGAAATCAGGAGCTATTAATAAATATTATGAGGTTGCCTACACAACCTAGCAAACTAGTGTCGAAACCCGGCCTCTAGAAGGCTTAACGACCAACAGTATGGGCAAGGTTCGCCTATACCTCCGGCCTGTACCAGGTGGCGGCGGCTTTGTCAAGTCAAACCCTACAACTTTCGTGAAGCAGCCTATATATTTTGAGGTCCCAGTCGCCACGCAGAGGGCTGCCATTCTTATATTGCATCACAACACCACCAAAGGAGATCCACCACCATAGTTCATCCTCTCCATTCTCCATCCTCTCCATAACCATGGCCATTAGCTGGTACTTGAGATTTCCTTGTGAATCGGCGACCATTGTAAGAATATTTGATCTCACTCTAAATATTTTGCACAATGTTTTGTATCCTTGATCTTATTGTTATGAGTGAGTTGTCCTCACGGACTACGGGTTGGGGTGAAACCTTGCAATGATATTGTGCATCTAATTCATGGGAGTATTGTTTATTGATTGAATATATATTTGTATCTTTGTTTCTTTGTCTCTTGTCTCGATCTATGGACTTGTAGGTACCTAAGATCCCACAGATGGACAAAGGCTTGAGGTGCGATGCTTGGTGAGGGGCGATCTCGTAGGAAACCTAGTGACATAAAGGGGGTACAGTCTTTGTTTAGCGATCCATTTGGGAACAACAACAACATCACTTCTTAAGGTTTTGATCTATGTTTTCACTTAATAATTGTTATAGCCCGGTATTTCGTGGTATAACGGTTGGATCAAAAGACTATTGTTATGCTTGTGACTCACAGGGGCTCTAGTATATTAAGATGTGTTGCCCACAAATTTTATCTTTGTTAAATCATTACACATGAATATGTGTATTACTATATTTATCCCATATGATGCGTAGCTGCAGGTGAATCTTTAACCCTGGCATTTCTCAATCCATTGCAACAAACAACATTCTAAAGGTAAATTAGAAAGGTCTGGTAAAAGAAGTTAAAACGAACAAACAAGTCTTGTAGACGTGTCTCATTTAATTTCCATTAAGAAGTGAGCCTAGCTCATTTGGTTAGGGAAGTGGATGTACAACCCGGCCACCCAGGTTCAAGTCTTCACGGACGCAGACTTGGGGTCTTATTATTTCAAAAAAAAACTCGCTGTAGGGGCTTCCCTTACCGCATTCCTTTCAAAAATAAATTAATTTCCATTTAGCATTGTTTCACAAGGTTCGATTAAACCTAGGTATACTAGGGAAAAAGCTACTATACTGCATCCGTAAACACGGATCAAAGGTATCAACCCTTTTTCTGGCGCCGTTGCCGGGGAAGCAATTCGCTATCCTGGTGAGGTCACTAGAGACCTTGTTTTTAATTTAATTTTTGTTTGTAGTTTATTTCTTGTTATTAGTTTACTTATTGTTATCTATTAATCCCCCCCCCCAAAATTAGTTACATGTTTATTTGATTATCTTATTACAAAATACCAAAAAAAAGAGCCATGGCTTAGAAGAAACTTGGGAAGTATGCTACTCCCACTAATGATTTTATTCATGCACCTATTACTCAGCACTCTGTTGATGCGGAAACTTATGAAATTAAGCCTAACCTTTTGAGTTTCGTTTAACAGAACCAATTTGGAGGCTCATCTCCTAAGGACTCAGGTTTGCACTTAAATACTTTTACTAAAATTTGCGACATGATGCGCATTAGATGTTGACCCCAATGAAGTTAAATTACAGTTATTTCCTTTCTATTTAAGAGGAAAGGCTAAGGACTGGTTGCTAGCTTTTCCTAAAGGAACTATTACATCTTGGGAGGAATGCACTAATATTTCTATGACTAAAATTTTCCCTACAACTAAGACTATGCATCTAAGATCGAACATTACCAGCTTTCGACAAGAAGATCGCAGGCCACTAGTGCTTGCTTTGGAGATAATGAAAGAAGTTATAATGAACTGTCCTAGTCATGGGATGGAAGACTGGATTATACTACATGTATTTTATAATGGTCTTAACCCAATGTCTAAGTCTATGCTAGATACCGCAGAATGAGGAACCATCATGGGAAAGCAAGTGAATGTTGCAAAACAACTACTTGATGATATGCAAAACAACCATGTCCAATGGCATGTAGAGAGATCCTCAAAAAGGGTGAATTCAATCACCGAGGAACATAATGAAGAGCTTACTGCAAAGGTAGATTAGTTACTTACTATTGTTAAGGGTAAGGAATATATCCAAATTAATGCTATCACTACCAATGCTAATGAAGTAAATTTTATAGCTCGTAATCCTTATAATCCTGCTTGGAAGAGTCAAAACTTTGGCTCAAATTTTCAAAAACAAATATTCTAATCCTGCAGATGCTCCACATAATTATAATTATAATAAACATAGTGGAAAAATCATGGAAATCTCTCTTTTGAAAATAGTATTAGAACCTATATGGTAGCTCAAACCGAGAAGAATAATATGCTTATTAAAATCATAGAGAACCATTAAAATAGCATTGGAAAATTATCTAACTAGGCCATTGAAATTAGAAATGATGTGCATGCTCTACAGGAAAGAACCAAGACCGTGGAGGCACAATTGGGTAGTCGAGAGTCAAGCTCCCATACTTGCAAAATTTGCTGGAAAGCCCGAGCCAAACCCGGTGGAAGACCCCAAGATGATGAGGGCAAAAAATAAAGATGAGAAGCATGAAGAGCTAGATTATAGCTATGCACCATCATCAAATTATACCGTGGAAGATCTACTAAAGATGATCACCATAAAAAATCCAGGTATATAACAAGGTAACAATGCTATATACCAACAATTTATAAAAGAAGTAGCATCTAAGGTTAGTGATCTAGAGATGGAATATAAGAAGCTAGCCGATAAGCTTCCAGCTAAGTTAGATGATATTTTTTGAGCCCACTATTAAAATTAAAATAGGAATTAATGAAATAGCTGCTCTTTGTGATCTTGTTGCAAGCGTTTCAACAATTTCTAAGATTCTATTTGATAAACAAAACTTAGGGCCATTCACAACTACTCAAATTACACTCCATCTTGCTGATTCAACTTATAAACAAGCTGTTGGGATAAAAGAAAACATAGTTCTTGAAATTAAAGGACGTCCTGCTCTTATTTATATTGTTATAGTGGACATCCCTAAAGATCCCATAGCACCTATAATTCTAGGTAGGCCATTCCTAAGAACCATTAAAGAATTGATTAATTTACATAAAGGGAATGTGAGAATATGACTACCTTCTGGAGATCCTTTTATAATCCAACTTCCCTAGGAAGAAGAAGGCCAACCCTAATGATGATGGTGTAATCACTTTAAAATCTAATTACTTTGGAGTGGGTGTTCCACTCGCAAGGCCTAAATAATAAGCATCTGGGTCAAGCTAATTGACCTTAACTAGAAGCGCTTCACGGGAGGCAACCCATGTAAAATAAAGTTTTTATCTTGTGTTAGTTTAGTTTTTGTTTTTTTAATAAAGAGTGTTCAAGAATTTCCTTTGAAGAGAGGAGAATAAAGTAAGGTAATCCTGACTCAATGATATTCACTAACACATGGCTATAAGGTACTGCCATTTTATGAAGTTTATTTGTTGCCATTATTTGTTGTTTTGATGTGCAAAGGCGTATGAAGATCCTAATTTCAATTCTCAAGTTTTTGAAGCTGACAGTGTGTTTAACAACCACCAGTACGATCGGAAAAGGCCATAACGTCTGCCCGTACCACATCTTGACACAAATGGGTGCACTGTTTGATTTTTCCTACAGGAATAGAGCGTGTAACGGTCACTAGTACAACCTGAGGCTACCAATCTAAGGTATGTTTCTCCTCCGATCCCTAGCTTATTTGCATTAAAACCTTTCTCAATCTTTCACTATTATCATTCTATATTTAGGTCTTGTTCTTGAGCTAATCTTGATTATGAGCATGCTTATTTTTATTATTAGAGGAGATTCCTTTTTAAGAAGTTTAGATGATTGCTTTTTCTATGTTTCTATAAGAACAAATTCTTAATTAGCTTTATTTTTATTTTTAGATGAACATAAGGAGCCGTACACGTGCAGTGCCTGCGGAATAAGCCGCACCACCTATTGATGTGCTAACCCCGGAATCATTTGGCATTGAATTCACCGAGGAGTTCCAACTCACTCATTTCAACCTTCTCAAGAACCGAGAAATCAAGTCCACCAAGTGGGTGTGTCCTTATATTCTTAACCAACTGGCCATTCGTTAGGATTTTGATTTACTATGCAACAATGTTGGTTTGTATCATTTTGTCTTTCAGGATGCCTCCACATATCGTAGCTTGACGATTGAGTTCCTCAGTACCTTGACACATACAATGGGTCCACACTACTGCTCCAAGGAGTATAACCCGTGAATTGATCTTATGAACCGTGAGTATACCTTGACACTTGACCAATGGGCTCATTATTTTGGGTTTGCTAACAACAACACCGACATACGCTCTACCATTTTCGTTCTTAATCCTACACCCTTGGAGTACATTAATTATATGAGGATCCGTGGTAACACACCCAAGTGAAATCAAATTTATCATCCTAGTATTCGCTATTTGTTCTATGCTATTGCTAACACTTTGCAGGCATGTGATGAGTTTACTAGAGCCAATGAAGAGGACATGATAATCCTTGCAAAAGATGCTATTCCAAACAGTAACTTGACGCCAAATTTGGATGCTCTTATCGTGTTTTATCTTAATCATCAAGATCTCAATCCCGTGGTCCCATATGTGGAGGAGGAGTTGTCACTGTTCTTGGTGTGCACTTCATGTCAACCTAGGTAATATCCAACCGTTCGGAGGTGTTCGTCGTCTCGGTTTTGCTACTCTTAAATCTTGTGGTATGGTTTCTAAATCAAGTGGTAGATACTTTCTTGATATACATGGAGTCGATCAATTGATCCCAGCTCATTTGCCTAATGGTTTGTTCTCTATCAGGGGCAGACGTTTGCGTTTTGACGCGCAGGGTGAAGAAAGTCTACCCCAACCAGCAGAACTCGTGGGTGAAGAAGGAGAGGATGAAGAAGTAGAACAAGAAGAACCCAAACAAGAGTAGCAACAAACTACACCACCTATGAAGATATCTATTCTCTCGAAGGAAGCATTCAGCACACGAGCTACCTCTCCATCAACCTTTGAGCTGCTAGCGCCAACCTCTCAACCCACTTCACCAATTGGAGATGTGGGGCCCCCGGATTAATCATCCGAGAAATCCCTGTTATGCATACACCACGTTCCCATGATTAGTGAGTCGTGGAACATAACCGACAAGTATCATTACAACATCCGAGACATACCAAATTACAAGACTTACATAAATGTTGTTATGGCTGCATCAATAATCATCAGCAGAACTTCAACAAGCGTAGAGCCCGATCCATGCCTTAACCTACAGGCAACTGACTAGGAGAACGTCCTAGCTCGCGTAGTCGTCCACTTCACCTCTTCTTGATATCTGACCAAGTTAATAGCCAGGGACGATGCCAGTGAGTACTTTGAATGTACTCGCAAACCACCTTAAGATAATAATAATAACAAGAAGGTATGCAATATGGTTGTGGTAGTAGGAGGGCTTCAAGAGGGGTTCTTTTCTCAAATAGTTTCTCTTGTAGATATAGCATCTACATATCTTTGTTGAAAAACCTTTGTAAAAATTTTGGAAACCTTTTTGAAAAGTTTTGGAAAACATCAGGACTGGGTCACCCATTTGTTCCCGTCTTCAGGTCGTCCCATGACCAAACTCCTTTCTCCTCTTTCCGACCATCCCATGGTCAAAACCTTTCTCCTTTATGACCATCCCATGGTCAAAACATTTCCAAAGCCATTTCTTTTCTGAAAACCAGCACCGCTCTATAGAAGTTTGTCCAACCCGTCCATGACCGCGGACACGGCTATTCGAATAGATTTACACTCTGTAGAGGTTGTACACTTTACCCAGACCATCCAGGTACACTACCCTGATCTGCACCGATCGTGGGTCGAGTAACCGATCAAGACTCTCCGGATGCCCACTCCAATATAAGTGCCTACCATATGAGTGTTGTTCCCCTCAAAACCGGGATGTCGGGTACCGAGGACCAATCGGAGTGCTTTTTCCACTTATCGAGTGTGCGCTTTCAAGGAGGGGCTCATAGTAACGCGTGGAGGCCAGCAGACCCTTCGTTCCTTCTCCCGGTCGATGTCCCACATGGACCGTTTGTCCAGAGAAGGCCCACCCTCCAGGGAGTGTCATCCCCTGTAGTAGTTGCAAGGCAGCTTATACCAGAATAGACAAACATCAAATCCAGCTCTGTCCCATTCCAGAGTAATGTGGGTTAAGTTGTTATAGCTAAACTGCAAAGAACCGGGTGCGTTTTTGTAAACCTTTTTCCTCCACCTTTCCTTCAGCATTTTGTAAAAAAAAACCTTTTTCTTTCTCAACATCTATTGGGAGGTCCCACCTCACCAAGGTTTTATCATAAAACATTTGGTAAAACTTTTTCCGGGGACTTCCCATCCTATCGCTTTGGTTCGGCTAAATTGGGGTCTCCAAAGGGGTATGGTGTGTTACACCATCTACCATACTAGGGACAAGTAGGTGTCATCAAGGGGGTTGTACTTAATAGTACAAAATGTAATAGTTCGGAGGGGCCAAACCACTACCATATATATACATCAACATATAGTAAAACAATGCAATTTTGATAAACTGTAGATAAAACATGGATAAGTAAAACAGTAGGACAAGGCTTATGAGCAAGAAGTTGGCTTGCCTGATGATCAGCAATATGACAATATGTCCCGGGACTTCTCTGTAGAAAACCATAATACCAATAATAACTGAAATAGAATAACCCGATGCTTCCTTCTTCTCGGCGTCACACAAACGCAACTATCGCCGATATCGAGCATACATGCAAACAAACATGTCCACAATCAAACAAGGCATTCAAGCATCAAAACCATACACCAAGAAAAACATACCACACATTACTAAATTTAGTAGGTTTTGAGAGGATTGGATTTAGGAGATTGAGATGGCCTTGGAGAAGGGAATGAACACCCCTTAGGGTTTATTGTTGAGGAACTACCTAAGAGGGGTTTTTGGACCAATGACCTATTCAGTATGATACCATTGTGTACCAATGATACCAACATATAGGTGTTGATAA
This sequence comes from Avena insularis, assembly GCA_023614405.1. Taxonomy (NCBI): domain Eukaryota; kingdom Viridiplantae; phylum Streptophyta; class Magnoliopsida; order Poales; family Poaceae; genus Avena; species Avena insularis. Next base: position 241,417,139 of record CM042688.1, on the reverse strand, counting down.
AATGAAGCCAACAAAAGTGGTTTCACTAATTTATCCCTTTTCTATAATCTCTTAGGAATATTCTAGTGATAAGAGCTCTAGTTTTAGGAAATAATTCACCAGACAATTTCTGAATCTCCAAAAATTATTTCCTTGGGTGGTTAGGTAGTTCTTGATGGACCTGTCCACCGGGAGTTAGAATCATGTCAAAATAATTAACAGAATGCCCTCAGGAAATTCCAAAATTAAGTTTTGTAGGCAACTTGTCTTTTTCACCAGATTAAATCTACAGAAGGTTTTGATATGAAGCAAAGGGAAATGGATAGGTATTGCAAATACCTTCCAGCACAAATTTTAAACAACCTTTTTGGAGTTGTGGAACTACTTTGGTGATTTATCTAGTGAAAACACTATGGACAGAATTGTTTAATTCATTTGAAATCCTCAGAAGCTCAATAACTCTTGATCCCCTGGATTTTGGTAGTACTGAGGGTACCACATCACAAAGAGTTGGAATCAGGTCAATACCCTTCATATATTGGCCTAGAGAATTTTCTAAAGACATAATATAATTAATCTTGTCATTTTTATATCTTCAGATCTATAGATCCACTTAGCTGAAGACAAGGGCTATTAGATAGGTATATCAACTACCTTTCATAGGCACTTTGAATCATATCATTTGAGTATGTACAACTCACTATGGAAATTATTTAGTGAAAAAGATACAGTTCAGTGGATTTAATGCCAGTAAATAATAAAAAATATTTTTGGTAGGTGACCAGTTCTGCATGTTGCACAAAACACACATGAACATGATAAAAATTTTATTTGGACGAAATACCCCATTTTCCATTTTCATATGGATTTAAACTGGTCAAGTATTCAATAGATCTAGAAAAAGAATTTTAAAAAGAAAAAGGGCAGGGGCTGCTGGGCCTGATCTGCGGAGGGATGGGCCGAGCCAGGGGAATTCGGCCCACTGGGGGCGAAGGCGCATGCGGGGAGCCAGTTTTGAAGCTGACAAGTGGGACCCGGGCGTCAGCGACAGAAGCGAAGGGGTACCGAGGCATGCTGGCCGTTGGATTAAAAGGAGGGTCGACGGCCTGCGTCCGTCGTCCACCCCACGACGGCGCCGACGGGCTGGAACCCTAGCAGAGCTCGGGGAGCGGCGGCGCGGCTCACCTGGGGCTCGGGGGAGGTCGAGGAGGCGACATGGCAGACGCGGTCGACGACGGCGCCTCCAGGGAGGGGCGGCGCGACTCTATTTGCTTCTGGAAAGGAGCCCACGCGAGGTTGGCCGGAGCGGGACTGCACGAGTTCGCCGGTGCGGCTGCCACGGTGGCTGCATGTCGAATCGAGGAACACCGTTAGTAAAGAGGAGGGGAGCTCTATAGCATAGCATGCAGCGGGGGAGAGGCAGGGTGAGAGGAGCTTTGCTCGATTTTTTGAGAAGGTCGAGGCTCCTTCTCCTCCTTCTCTTGGGCAACACAGAGCAGGGGAGAGGGAGTGGGGTTGCTGGGGTGGTAAGAGGGAGCAGAAGGGGCAAATGACGGGAAGGGGGAGGCACGGGGTGGCCTCTGTCCCTTTTTATTTGGGGTAGATTGGTTCATGGTGGACTAAGCTTATTCTAGGCTAAGGTTTGGTCCAGGGCTCTCCTATTGGCCAGGATGGGCGATGGAGAGAGGTGGGGAAGGGTCCTGGTCGTGCTGAGAGACAGAGAAGGCTGGGGTAGCTGCTGTAGTGAAAAAGAAAGAGTGGAGACAAGACATGTCCATGGTCTCCTTCAAAGCAAAGCACAAAGGACAAGGGGTATCGGTTTCTACAGTGCATTGCTACAGTGAATCTCGTCCAGGGGAGGTTATGTGTTGTGCAAGCTTGCTGGACTAGGTTTGAGGCAGGTTTGGTGGAGTTCAGATCTTAGTTTTGGATTTGTTAAATCCCTTCTCTAATGATTATCATCAAGGAAGTTTCCAAAACTTGACATTGGCAAGATGAGATAAAGGTGTTGGTAGCTAGATAGGGGTAAGGTCTACCCCTAGGAATTGTTTGAGATTTTTCAGACCATTTAAAGTTCACTAAAAACCCTTTAGTCAAAAAGTGCAGAAATCGTGTATAGAAGCTCATCTAATATTTTTACATGGGACCAGGTTGGTTTTTGATGTGGGATGGTCCCAATTGTGAATACACACTTAGGGGAATTTTCCCAAGATTTATTGTGTCTTAAAAGTATTTAAAACATTTACTATTCCATTTCTGCCATTTAAGAAAATAGGCAAAAAGAAATAATAAAGTTATTCAGACATATTTATGGGAAGGTAGTTTATGATAAATGTATCTCAATTGAGCCAAAAGTTGGGGAAGTGCTTTGGTAAAAACCAAACTTGCCTTTAGGAAAGGAGCTTTGGAGATTTTGACTATTAAAGAGATTAATTAGATTTGGAGCCATAATAATTATGGATAATATTTGATAAATCTTGATGATCAAGGAAGATGATGTAGACAAGGTATAGCAAGAATTTTAACCCTTGGGAAATGGATATCCAACTTGAATTAGATGGAAAACAAGGAGTTGTGGATCTAGGGTGATGTTATTTTTATACCACCAAAACCTTGTTAGATCTTGGAGCTCAGAGCTCACCTTGATGCATGAGATAGATGGATAGCTAGACCAAGTCATATATATTATCATGGAAGAAGGAGTTTGGATTGGTTACATTTGAGGTGGTCTGGAAGTGATGGCAAACTTTGTTGAAAATAAGGCTACCATACCAGATGAGTCATGATGCCTTATAAACCATGTGGGTTTAAGAAGCACAAAGATCCACTTGGAACAAGTGAAGTAGATGTTGATAGACCTATATGAGTAGACCACCACCATGCAAAGAGTTGGTCCATAGAAGATGTGGTGGTGGTGTGAGCTTCTATCAAAGTAGGCATGTTGACTAGATTTGCAGGAATAGTTATTTTCTTGCCTAGAAAACCATCAAGAACAAGTGGGTTGGAGGATTATCTAACCAAGGTAAAGAGTGGGCCTTGGTAGTCCTTAGGATGGTTAACAAGATGGTTCAAATGCATTTTCAAAATGCATAAGGGCGAGAAAGGGAGACATCCAAAAAGGTGATGTTGGAAATAGTTTTCCAGACTTAGCCAAATTTGGCAGATTTAGGGTTTTTGACTAGAATATGGGTGGTGATGATTTTGATGGGATGCAAGGTACCAAAGAATCATCAAGTGGCTGATGTTGAAGTGTAGAGGAAGTAGAAAGGCTCCAAGCTTGATATTGGTCTTCATTGACTTGGGAGCTTCTAGAAGGGATCACTTCAGAATTGATCTAGTTAAGGGTTTTAGATGATCACCTAGTGGCTAGAGATCAGATCCATCTTGTATTCCTTCTTAGGATTTGGTGATCTTAAAGTATCTTGATCCTAGAGGATGAGCTCCTAGAGTAGCTCATACTACTTCCTAAGCAATCAAGTCAAACAATAGATCAAGGCAATTCATCAGACAGCAGATCAAAGCAATTCATCTTACAAACAGATCAACTACTACTAGGGTTACCATCAAGCTTAGCTTGAGGTAAGGTTGGGCAATTTTGAAAGGTTGGAGTTTGAACAAGGTAAGGTCCTTGGTACATCTACCATGAGTAGAGTTCAAAAGATTTATAAAAGGTTTTGGAAATCTTTGAGGTATGAGTAGTCGAAGGTTTGTCTTGAAAACATAAGGAGGTTATATCTATCCATAGTTTTGTCAATGGAAACTACTGAAATAGTTTTGGTTACATAAGCATCTTGGATCATGTTTTTGAAATGCCAGAACATTTGAGAGTATGTAAAATGAGCCAAGATAGTTTTGTTAAATAGCTTTTGTCCACTGATGGTGAGGTAAGGAGTATCATATGGTATACACTCACATGCATAAGCATAAACAAACAACATGCAAACAATGCACCAAAGTACAAGAAAAAGTTTTTGTTCCCCTTGATTTTTGCATTCTGGACAACTAATCAGGGTTGCTGAAATTGGGATGTTACGGAGCAACCAATGGAACTTGGGAGATTATCCATCACCACCACAATGAGCAACAAAAGGGCTTGCAAAAGCCTGATCTTGGGGGTGTGTCCCTCGACATTTTACTCTAGCTCCATGTGAGCTTTTGAACACTCATGTTGGTTTGTTCCAACACTTCGCTTTTTCTTCTATTTTTCGTTTTCTTTTGCTTTTTGTTTATTTGTTTTTCTTTTCTTAGTTTCTTTCTTGGTCGCAAGCTTTTTCTATTCTTTAATCCCCATCCTCAAAAATACAAAAATATTTTTTGTTTTATCCTTTTTTCATGAAAGTGGATTTGCCTATTGCCTCTTTGCTTCAATATTATTATGTGAGTAATTTGATTTGAGTTTTGAAGGAACACATCGCCATAAGGAAGAGAATTATGAAGTCACTCATGAGAGGTATGTCCTATGTCTCCCACTTTAGAAGTTTGAAACATTTATCCTAGTTAGTTTATTTGTTAAGATGTTATGCCAGTGGGAGTAATTCAAAATAGTTGAGTAAATATTTTTATTTGTATGAGTAATTAGTTGTGGAAGCCTTTGTTCTATTATTTATAGTTAACCAAGTCTTGTCTTGGAAATAATACTGCCAAACAAGTATAATAATAAAAGTCTTCAATTTATGACTTGTTTGATGAGTGGTTGTCTTAAGAGTTTACCTTTGAAGATACTTAACCCCACATATATTTTGATAGACTTGATGGAGCTCTTGAAAGGAGTTGTTTGATTGACATGATGTCTAGTGGTAATTGTGATTCATGCCAAAGCTAAACCTTGTGGATCAAAATGTGATACTACTTTAAGTTTATATGCTTTTGATGCACACCTTTGGATGCCAACAACTTCGCTAGCCTACGAACAATCAATGGCACAACCCCTGATTGCGGCCATAAGTTGGTGACATGGGTAGCACCTGTTACCATAATGGACAAAAGTATTGGTACTATTCAAGGATGTGCAAACCATTGCTAAACGAATCACTCGATGATCCTTGTTGAGAATTATCTTTGAAAAATAAAGTTGCACACAAAACAGTCATTGGCATGGTCTCGCTACTACTCTATGAATTTTCTTGAAAGACAATGAATGGAACAGTAGTGTTTCGATAGTCTTGATTTATTGATGTGGGCGTCAATGAGACACTTCACTGTTATGCTACTTAGGACATGATATCTCTTACTTAATTTTGTTGTTATGAAATATTCAAGTGTTCCTTGGCAAGATGAGAGTTAACTAGAGGAATTGGAATAATTGTTAGACTTCTAGGTATTTATACTTATATTAAACTCTAATTTACTTGTTTTGAGTTGTCAAAGCTTCTATTGTATTCTTTGCACCTCTCTAAATTTGATGAGCTTTTCAAATGGAAGAAGTTCTGGATGCATATGACTACCAACCGTAAGTGAATTCATCCTCTCATTGTTTCAGTTTAAAGGCCAAGTTCTTTATGGTTTTGTTGTTTTATTGCTCGAGGACGATCAAGGTTTGAGCTTTGGGGAAGTTGATGGCTGTGAAAATAGCCATCTTTCTCTATGTTTAAATTGCATTTTTTGTCAAACAGATGACCAAGAATCTCTCTATGACATGGATATGACTTATCAGGTTCTCATAATTGGTATACTTGCTACATACTTAAGCTACGACCCACAAGGAAATAAGGAGTCCTGGAAGCATCCGAAGCCCAGGAACCAGGCGTGTTGATCAAGATACAAATACAAACCAACATAGTCGGATAGTTCTAATCAAATTTGTAACTGATCCATATTGGAGCCTGAGACCTGTCGTCTCATAGAAGGGATAGGAGGAGTCAACAGAGAGGGCACCATAGTTTTGAGTACATACAAACCGATGTGAGTTAGATTACATCTGGTGAATCAATGACTTTGTAATCATTTGTTTGCAATAAATCTTAGATAGGATTCGGCTCCCTTGTTTGTCTGACAGGCCGACGGAATCACTAGCGCTCTCGTTTTCATCAAACCCAAGTCCATAACTATGGACATTGTCGAGGTTACCCCTCATCAATTGGTGCCGTCTGTGGGAAGTTTGAGCACTGGATTCATGAATTCGGCGGCTTCAACTTCACTAAGCAACCCCACGATTGAGGCTAGCGAGATCCATCATGATCTCGTCGATCTTGATTCCCGCCCACCGACCCCTCTACCAGAATTTTTTATGAGAGACAGATCTCATGATCGGAAACCTCCACTTTCACATTAGACAGAGGAAGTTCTCTTCCTTTTGGATCTGATCTTCTCGGGTCCATCGGCTCCAATCATAGCACCTGAGGCAACATCAGCATCTTCTATCGGGTCCACTTGAAGGGCCACCTCATACCCGACAAGCATCAAAGACAATAGCAACCACGCCGCAAATCTAGGGGATTTGACCGATCTCTATGACGGCCTCTCCTTTGGATCTAACTCCAAAAATCGATCACCCGTCACAACGGACTCAGTAAATGGCGGATCTGGGGAAGCGTCGACTCTAGAATGAAAAACACAGATTCATACCCAGAGAAAAACCTGCAGGATCTCACTCGTCCTCACGATAATGTCTCCTACAACTCTGACAATCGCAGCAGCAAATCATACATGGAGCACCACCAGGTGTACATGATCATAGGAGCAACAGGAGGAGACTAAGGAACCTCAGTAGAACATGATGAAAATGGTAACTTGATTATCCAGCCTAATGATATTCTTTCAGAAAATAATACAACTCCGCGCAGATCAGAACCACCACCAGAAAATCGCGTCATCCAAGGAGGAGGCGAAGCACGCAATGGTGAACACATAGCTATTTTGCTTCCACCAGCTTCCTGTGAGAAGGCAAGAAACGCTATCTTGGGTGAAGTACCCATGACGATGGACATCACCCGTGACGATTTAATGGCGTACCAGTACATCCTTAACAAGCAAAGGAGGCAATGTATCAAGATACAAAGGGACCTAGAAGAGATGAAAAGAAGAGCCGATGAATCAAGCATGCGACAAACGCAAGTTAGCTCCACCCACAACTCCATAAGCTTCGCATGACGATCACAACCAAGAAGGGGCGGCTCACATCTGAACAACATACCTGAAACCGAAAGACATGACATCACTCGAGACCTGAACTTGTCATTCATGTCCATGGATTCAGCGAGACATATCAGGGATAAAGCGGTGCAAGCGGCCCTTGTCACAACTCAAACTTATTTGCTGACAACTCAACCAGCAGCCAATGATCCGTGGGCAGCTATCCATCGCTTTGTACTCATGGGCCTCGGCATGGTCGGGGCAACACTCGCAAAGGGATATCAAGAGATTGTCCTGCAATCCAACAGATCACTATGCCATTGCAACAGCCCTCGGCAGATAGCGAACACCCAAAGATCCAGGTCACCATACTACGCGCGCTCTCCATGCGGTCATGATGCAAGGGATGATATCATGCAAAGCAAAAACAATAAAGCTCGGGAAAGGTGCAGAAGGTACTCAGACAAGGAAAGTGAGGATGACCTCGAAGCATGTAGCACAAGTAGCTTTACCCATCGGGTTTGCAAGACTATAGTACCCAAAGATTTCAAGCCGTCGCATGATCGCCAAAAGTACAATGCTCTCCAAGAGCCAGAAGCGTGGCTGGCTGATTATCTACAAACAGTAAAACTTCTAGGGGGATCAAAGGCCACATCTATGCAGAGTTTGAAGTTCACTTAACCAAAGCCACACGGTCCTAGCTACGACAGTTACCCAAAGAATCAATCAACAGCCGGGGATACCTGGAGGAAAAGTTCATCCGAAACTTCAAATCCACATTTAAATGGCCGCATCCATCAAGGAAATGAGGGCGTGCAAGCAAAAATCAGGCGAATCGATATGCACATTTATACAGCAGTGGAACATTATTAAAAACCTTAGCCGAAGATATCTCTAATGAGAGGGTGATTGATTCTTTCAATGACGGTCTGCGCTAAAAAAATTCATAGAGCAGATGGGTCGGGTTAAGTCAAAGACGATCTTCTAACTGATGGACATGGCAAATCGATGGGCCGACGATGAATACATAGTAAACAACAAGAAGAGTCACTCACGTGAACAAGGACATGCGAAACAATGACAACAGGATTTGACATAACTATGACAACTATGGAAGGCTGAGCCACGTTGCGGCTGGTTACATTAACAAGGACAACCGTAGCGGAGGATACCGAAGTAATCGATACAAAGGAGGACCAAGTGGAACGGCATAGCAGTACCGACCGAGGCAGCCGAGGGAAGCCCCAATACCAACTATGCATATGTTAGATTGACCATGACACATGCACTACTACGTCAACTCAGAAGGAAGAAGGGAATCAAATCACCTCATGAGGGACTGCCGCACTTTCTTGGGATGCAACCGAGCATTTAGTAGCAAGGTGGACCAGGTAACAAATCAAGGATACAACCTCGTACTAGGTACCCTAGAAATCAACACACCGCCACCACCACCAGGACCACCTGTGACAGCTGTAGCGGTCTAGCAGCCACCCGAGGCTAACAGAGAGCACAACGATGAGTACCCGAGATCAAGGGGAGCAATGCACATGATCTAGAAAGGGTGCCCATCTAACATAACGCAAAACCTGATCACCCGACAAGTCAACATGGAAGTAAGGACACGACCACCAACACTCGAGTACCTCCACTAGTCTGAAAAGGAAATTACCTTCAACAGAGCTGATCACCCCTTTGGGTTCCCCGACTGGGTCATTCGACACTGATAGTTGAGGCACAACTTGGCGGGTTCGACATGAGCAAGGTCTTCATGGATGCGAGAAGCAGTATTGTGATGACCTTGGATCAATAGAGATCCTAAGTCCCTGTGATTTACATGCTAGTCTCTGGATCAATGGCTAGCACCCACATTCGATGAAATATCATGTAAAACACAAGTCTTTATTACATGAATCGAATAATCCAGACTTTACATTATTACAACAGAAGCGAAATAATACAACTTGGAGTCCCATCAATGCCATAGGCGGGTTGAGTGAACACCCGCGATCCTAGCGCACCTTTCAACAATCTCCAAATTCTTCACATGAAACATGCAGCCAAACGAGTTTGTCAATACTTTGAATGTATTGGCAAATTACACCAAGGAAAGAATACTAACTCTACATGCAAGGCTAGAGTAGGCTTTGGGGTTCATTTGCATAAAGCCAATTTTCTCTAAGTAAGAAGAGAGAGAGTTTTACCCTATTTTGTAAACATTGTTTAAATAGTATAGGGTCGAGTGGAAGACGAGGATATTACGCACCAAGTGTCCACTCAACCTAATACTTGGATATTACACATCAAATGACACTTAGATATTACGCACGAAGTTACTTGGATATGTCACACCCAATCCCCAAAATCCCACCCATTAGCGATATTACGCCGCCATGGGGTTATAGAAAAATTTAAGTTTGGAAAGATAGAGGAAGATCCTTCAGAGGCTCCATCCTTCAGATGCTCAAAGTGTTCTTTTCCGTGAACTCTGCTGATTTTGTACACTGTACCCACAATCTACGGTCTAAGTCCTTTTTACAAACAAGACCATGGCGAGGCTTTTCACTAGTAGCCCCTGTACCTTCCGGATCCAGCCGTTCCAAAAAATCCTCCTAATTGTGGTACTCAGGTGAGGTTTCTCACTAAGTATTAGGCCAAGACAAAGCCCATATATTTTGTGGTTGCACTAGAAGCTTCTGATCCTGAAACATGGCATACTTCTTTGAATCTGGGCGGCCGTCCTCCACCAAAATTCCACTTGTTGTCCCGACAACCATTCCGTCCAGAAGAAAACATAGTTTTTATTTTGAAGTAGACTTGAGAGAAAAAGCTTTGCTCAAAAAGAGCTTTTATATTTAGAAAAAATTCTGTCTTTCGAACCCCCCATCGGTACTTGTATATGTAGCATAGCACAAGCATAACACTTAGAAAAATTCAGGGATTCCTATTGGGAAGGGAAAATCCTAAGTATAGAACTACTCATGGCATACTACAAAACAACATCGCACTTTTAAAGCACTTGTAAAATATTTCTACTAAAACATCCTACACATGCATACTACTCATTGAAGGTAAAAACATGCATAGTAGAAAACATGGGACAAAAGATATGATCAAGGTGTAACTTGCCTTAGTATAATTTGATGAGGATTACTTGTTCGTAGAACTCGCTCGCGCACTCCGAATAAATCTAACGTATACAAACATTACACAAATAAGCATCCATCACAAATAAAGAGACAAAAATGTGGTAAGTAAACAAATACCAAAACATGTAGCATGTGAAAAAATATCCATATTATTTTTTAATATACAATAGTATATTCATATTGTTCTAGGCGTGTGATTATGGTCAAATAAAGGATAGATTAATATTAAGAGTGAACAGATCTAAACATTTATATTTACGAGGTTTGAGATTACTATCAGCTAGATACTTCAATTACAAACCCAACGCAAAAAGATTTGACTTAAATAAGGTTATAGATATAAAGATATGGCTAAAACAAGGTTTAAATTCAAATTTAAATAACAGATTCGAAAATTTGATAATTTGTAAAATTTAGTGTCACTAGAGAAATTTAATTACAAATCTAACGGACCAAAATTCATCTATTTTGTATCTACGTATCAGGAGATATTGGATTTGAAAGTTGGGACATGAGAGTAATACGTGCACCCGATCTGATTTTTTTTTGCTGTATACTCGATCTGACTATCTACACCATATGCTGATTAGATGATACCGTTTAAAACCGATCTGATCTAAACCATATAAACTATGTACGAACGGGCGATGGACGACTAACCAGTGCCGGTGGAGGTTGTCGGCAACCAAGATGACGACGACGCTTGTATATGAAGTCTAGGCTCCGGTGGTCGGTTTCCTCCAGGAGAAAGGCAGCTGCAGCTCTGTCTCAACGCAGCGATATAGTCAGCGTGATTAGAGATTCCCAGTGCGGCTCCCGGCGGTGACGGTGATTACCAGAACGTGCAGCACTTTCGCGAACTCTGGCAGCGTCGTACGGATCGCTCCAGAGTTTCCTGGACACGAGGAAAAGGTCAGGAGGACAGAAAGACATAGACAAGTAGGATGGAGACCATAGAGAAGGGCTGGAGGCCTCTGAACCTTGCCAAATTCGATCGGGAGCAGGACGATGGCTACATACCAAAACATTCAGTGGTCGACGACGACGATGGCGTGCCTCCGGGTACGGACAACGGCGACATTCTCTATCTTCAGGCTCCGTGGAGATGTCAACGAGAAGCATCTCGCCATGACGAAGTTGTACACGTTCTTGGCAGCAGTCCTGTCGATCTTGCATGGTGTTTATCTGTGGCCGGAGAACGTGCGCTCATGTGATGCACTGCAGCCTTCCTGGAACTCCAACGAGTGAGGGGAAGAGAAGAATCAAGATAGAAAGTTTAGAGGGAAAAAGAGTCTCAGAGAGTACTGCCGGCGTCGGAATCGTCGAATTTGGAGCTTTGGCTAGGATGCACTCCGGCTCCGGCGAGATTGGTTTCATGGCGTATGTCCTCGAAATTTAGTAATTTGTGTCAAAACGGAACTAGCTGGAGGAGATGATTTATATAGGCGAGTTTGCGTGAAGGAGGGGCAAAGAAATCGGGCGGATCGATGAGATTTTCCTGGGATTTTACAACTACCGGATGAACTCGTGATGAACTGGGTCACGTGTGGCTATGACGTGGGCAGGAAAAAAAAAGAGGCAGGAAGGAGAGTCCGTGCGAGCTACCACATGTGGGCTGTACTAGCAGTATGCCTAGCTCTATGCGTACGCGTCACGTATATACGTGGGAAATGCTCCATCCTGGGACAGGTTCGATTGGTTTCGGCTTGTTTATACCCAAAATCTAATTGTTGCCTGCGCACTGTCCGGTCTTAGCGCGTGTTCACTACTTTCTCACGTCGGATTAAAATCGAACGAACCACACGCGTGCGGGGCAGCATTAGTTCTCGGAGGCGGCTCTGCCCGCAGAACCCATCCACGCGACCAGGCTAGATTTTTTCCCATCCGCCACGTGACCCCAGCTCCTGCTTCACATCCCAGATCTGGGTAGAGCACCGGCCACCGGCAGAATCGCCGACATCCTCGGCCGCTCGATTCGCCGAGCTCGTTTCGCGCCCCAGTATCCCGTTGTCATCTTCCCCTTCCGCTCATCCTCCTCCCTCGCCTCAGTCGAGCGGACAAGCGAGGCCGGTGCCCGACGCTACGTGGGGGACTGCCCAAACGAGGAGGGACGGGGCGGCGCGAGGTCCTGACGGCGGCTCTGCCTTGTGTGGAGTGGCTACCGAAGAAAGAAGTTGTTGTTCCTGTTTTACCAGTCGTGCGATGTATCTTTGTGGAGTGCCGCGAAGACCGCACTCCCGCGTTTCAATCTTCACCGACCTCAGCTCAACATAAGGCATGAGCTTCTCGTTTAATTTTTCTTACTGATTTTATACAGAGCTTCGGTGGAAAATCTATAGCTGGAGGTGCTGCTGTTTAACTGCTTTTATTGAGCTCGCTGGAAATTTTAGAGTTGGATGGTGATTTTCTCCTTGAATCTTGCTCATACATGTAATGCGAGTGATTGTCGTCTGCTGTTGCAAACTAACTATCTCAGATTTTTGTGACTTTCCACGTCGGCATCCGTAGAACGTGATTTTGTTTGTTGCCTTCGGCAACCTCGTATTCTAGTCCAAGGGTGAGCTTGTTATTTTTGCATTTTTTTTATGAATTACAGTTCTGTTGATTATTTCCGCCTCCCCAATTGTATTTAATGTGGACGAGGGATATTTATATATTTAGGACATATTTGGGGATGTAAGTTTTTGGTTATTGCTCCACAACTTCTAAAACAATTCTGCTCCCTAGATGTAACTTCTGCGGCTCCATGTAGTATCTAGCCTCATGTATGGAACTTCCAAGTAATTCCGTGTTCTTGGATGTATTTTTTGCGACTCAATATAATAGTTTTTTCTATGAATCTTCTAAAACTTCTGCTCCTCGAATGTAACTTTTTGCAATTCAATGTAACTTCTGAACTTATGTTCTCTGGATGTAACTTTGTCTTTTAAATTTCATCTGAAACGATAGAACAACGTAATTCTAGTACATTTTTTGTCTATGTTGGATGTAACTACTTTACCTGGATGTAAGTTTTGTCTCTTTATTTACATCAGGAATGTTTGGGGCTTCTTTATTTACATCAAGTATATGTTTTTGTCCTTCTTACTGAGATGTCATTACTGCAAAAAGAAAGGGTAGAGGAGGTAGATTCAATTACATGTGCTTTTTCAAGGTATTTGGGGCCTGAAGATGTGGATGTATTTTGTTTTTGGTTGCAAGGATCAAGACTCAGCTACTTTCCTGCCATGAACTTGCGGAAGCGTCGCCACGCCGGAGTTGTGGAAAGGAGAGAGTGCACGAAGATCCATGGACGCCGTCGTTCCTTTCCAAGTGACGACACAATAGGGCTCCACGCAAACCACTTCAGCATGGAAACACGCGAAAGGAGGGAGTGGGAAATCGTGGGAGGACAAGACTTTCCGATTTTGGGATCGCGTGGGACAAGGTGCCCGCTTCTTTCTATTTTCGGGAGGGGCACTGCGTAGAGCAAATTTGTGCGCGCGCACTGCGTATCAACGTCCTTGTTTATATTTGTCAATTAGCTCAAAATTATTCAAACAAATATGGAAAATTATTACTATTATTCTCTCTAGATTAGAAATTATTACTATTATTCTCAAAATCCGAAAAGGAAAATTAAGGTTCAAATAGCACCAAATGAAAAATATTCCCCGATACTTATATTTAGAAATGTCATATTATTTCCTCTCTTGTGAAATATGTGTTCGGAGAAGATTTAAAGGTCTAAAAATCCAAATTAGTTCAATTAAACAACAACTTAAATATTTTGGGTTTATATAAGAATTCCACAAACTGGATAGTCATGTTGATTCCTTGTGGTTTAGGAAAAAAGGTTAACAAGCCCTCAAAATTTTCTTTCGTTCAAAAATCTCAAGAAGGTCAAACAATTCAAACAGATTATTCTACTTATTTTAACATTCTAAAATTAGGAAAAATTTGGGATGTTACATACTACCACCCTTAAAAGGAATCTCGTCTTCGAGATTCGAGAAGGCTAGAAAGAAATAGGTTCGGATTACACTAGGGTGCTACCACCCTTAAAAGAATTTATTTGCTAGGTTCTCCGAGTGGGTCCACTTTAGATTGTTGATTTGTAGCTTCTTTCACACTAGCATGATTCACCGTAGGCTAATGGATTGATTGGGCTTGTAGGCTAATGGATTGATTGGGCTTCTTTCCATTTCTACTGCCATTCTTTCTTTTCTCAGGACAATCTGATGCGCAATGCCCTGTTTCTCCATACTTGTAGCATGCCACCTGGCTAGGATATTTCTTGGGCTTCTTGTCGCTACTGCCTATATTACCATTACCATAGTGTTTCCTTAAGCCAGTTTGGGAAAGATGGTCATTCCTTTCATATGTCGAGTACCGTGAAGTGATGGCTTTGTGTGTGGGGTCTAGAGTCTTGAATCTAGCTCTAGTCCTAGTCGTAGACCTTGTGTCCTCTAAGAGCTTCATGAGGTCTTGGCGCATTCCGTCTCTGACTTGATGATTACCATCGGGTAGAGGTGACATTGAGGGAGGTTGTGGTTGGTCCTTCATACAAGAAGCATGTAACTTGGGAGGTGGGGCATTATTCAGAAGGTTGACTTGCTTCATAGTAGGGGTAATGGTCACGATGCTCCTTAGAGAAATGTCCTATTCCCCACAGGTTCTACAAGCTGAAGGTTTTGGAACTTCAACTCCTTCGATTTTTTGATATCCGAGTGATGAGACGAGATTGTAGTAGAACCACTTTAAATTCCTCCAAGATATCATCCCTTGATGATCATCAATGGTGTTTTGTATCTCCCACCAAGTTGCAGCATCCTCCTTTAGGAGTTGAGTGGCATGATGAACCATTCTATTAGCTTCAATGTTGGCATCCTTCATTCTTTCTTCAACCTTGTGCATCCATCGCTTTGCATCGGCATGGCTCATACGCTTGGAGAAGTTGAGTTCTTTATCTTCCGTATTGATATGGTCCATCTATCGAGTTGACCGAGGTTTAGAGTAGGAACGAATGAATCACAGAAGAAGAAGAATAACCCATACAAGCAACTTTAGTTTTGGAAAATAGGTTTTATTGGTTATTGTATCCAACCATAAAAGGACAACAAACAATTCGTCGCATCTATATTGTAGCGAAATCTATACGTATTTGATTCCTAATAGGTCACTTGGAATCTTCGAGTCTTCAAAAGTCTTCATGCTCTCGATGGTCTTCATGTTCTTCATAATCTTCAATCTTTCAAGGTATTCAGTTAATAACCTTGACTTAAAGCCTTCGAAGTCTTCAGTACTTGTAGCTTTGAAGTATTCAATTCTCGTAGCTTCGGTCTTAACATCTTCTGTGGAGGTCTTCAAGTCATGACTTGAGCGAAACATTGAGAATATATTCTTTTGAAAGGTAGTGTTGTGAGAAGTTTCCTTTTGAAGTGCATAACGGTCATCACTAATTTTTGAAAAGAAGAGACTTAAGAATTTTAAAAATCCAAGGATAGATGATGAGAAGTATGAGAGTTTTCTGAAATAACTTACACTACTGCAGAAGGCTTATAGCCGCTAAGTGGTTAGTGACAGGCAAAACTAGGCCTGTCACTAGAAAGTATTACCAGCGATAGGCAATAAAACAGTAGTGACGGCCGTATAAAAGTATATGTCACTAGTATTTTTAAAATTCTAGAAGAATAGAAAAGTTACTTAGTGACGGACATCTATAAATATCTGTCACTGATAAAGCTATGTTTAGTGACAACCCAAAAATATGCATGTCAGTAATATTTTTCGTGGATGCAGAAAAGTCACGCTGGGCATAAAAACTCATACGAGAACCCCGAACTTGAACCAGAACCCAACCACGTATAATCCAAATCTGAACAAATTTTTGGGTGTGAAATCTGAAAACCTGAATTAAAGTCTGGAAATTTGGCTTTCAACTCCTGGTATGCGAACGTTCCAAATAGTCTGAAATATAGAAAATATGGTATAAGTGAATGCCCTGCACAGGCAGCCCAACTACTCAATTCCCATAGACGTAACCACACGTAACATTTTTTTAGGGAACACCACACATAACCTTAGTTGCCTTTGTTGGTTGGCCAGATGCGTCCACGAGACCCTCATCTCTCTCCCCAAGATCGGAACCCCAACCAGTCAACAACGACTTGGCCGCCGCAAACGCCACACGGCCACCCCGTCCCCGTCCTAGATTCCAAAGTCCCAACTGCCGCCGCCAGCCCCTCCCACCGCCCTACATCCCAACGCCGCGCCGCCCGTCCCCCAGACGCGATGAAGCCGCCGCCCCGCACCTTCTGTCCAGCGTCGGCCACTCCTCCTCCCGCCGATGCTGTGCTACTTCCTACCCTTCACCGCCAGGCCTCTCATCGCCGACGCGTCACAGGCCTCCCGCCGTTGATGCGTCCTAGGTTTGTATTCCCTAGATAAATGTGCTATTGCTGCATAGATTTTCTCCATGCAAATAGCTGCTCTGAACCTATGTATGCTGTTCCGCTACAATTAAATTTGCCTATAAATTCCTTAGATTTATGATCTTGTGTTTGTGTCCCAATAACTTGCAAATAGAAATTTCATAGATTTTAATGCACTACTCTAACTTTGCTTTATGCACCTTGTGTTGTGACAGAATTTACTCTCAATTTTGTGATAAAAACTGTGATGTTGTTGCTCTTATGTAGCATCCCAATTGTCTAACAATTGCAATGCTACTAGCCTAGTCTATATATATGCTACTTCCTATATATAATTGTTGCATCATAATTATATCATGCTCATGTCATCATGCCACCTTGCATTTGAGCATCATATAAAACCCTTTTCCATTTGGATCTTCTTTTATATGCATTATTAATTGTATTTGCCTCTTGATATATTGTGTTTGGTTCTTGCTAAATGTTTAATCCCAAGTTGAGTTGGGGCATCTCCTTTTGACTCCACCACCTTTCTTGTCACCACCCCATCATTCCACCATTCCACCATATGTGAGCATTGCATTTTATTTGGGTTTATCTCTAGCTCATGTTGTTTGGAATGGACCCTTTTCCATTCTACCTGCTTCCATAAGGAATGATATGGGAAGGTTGTTCATGTTGGAATATTTTGAGGATAATATGCACATAGTGAAATATACACACTAGCATGTCCCAAATATATCCAAATATGGTCATCTCCAATCACTCCACATGGAACATTCCTTCAATCCTTAGCTTGGCCCTTACGCCATCTTTTGAGGATGCACATAAATAAATGCCATGAGATTTTATTTTGTTTTCACAAGATTAACACATGACATTAAATACTTGCATGGGCCATGCAACCATCACCACCATGTGTTCTCCTTTGGTTTTATTTGATTTTTGAGTGGATCATCTTCTCATCTCTCTCTTTCTCTCAATCCTTTCTACCTTGCTTTGCTTTCTTGCCTTGTGCCATCAAACCTCTTCCACCTCACATGTGTAGTGCCATGCATGATCTTGTAAGATCATCCCCATGACCATCTCCCTACCCTTCATGCTTGCTCATGCTCATGTGGATTACACCCATCTCCCTCTCTCACCTCATCCTCTCCTCTCACCATGCCGAGGTGTCCCCTCTCCCTACCATGCTGGCCCCACCTGGCCACCCTCTCTCCTCCGCCCCACACCTCAGCTACCCCTACCCCATCCCTAACAAACCCTAACCCGAGCCCCTCTCTAATCTAACCCTAGTTACACCGGAGCCCTCTCTCCTCTCTATTTCTCTCTACCTGCCATGCTGGCTCCAGCTACTACTCCTCACCGTCCCCACCTGGTAGCCCCTGCCCTGCCCTAGCCCTCACGACAAGCACGTGAGAGGAGGTGGACAAAAAGGTGGCCGAGACCACCTTTTTCCTCTACCCGTGCCCACACGCCACCTCCTCCCTCTCTCTCGCTTTACCCTCCGCCCCACGGCTCCTCTGCCTCTCCCAGATCCGCCCAGAGCCCTGCCTCTCCTCCCCTTCCTCTTCACCGTCGCCAGGTCTTGCCGCCAGTCGTTTACCGCCGTCTACCCCTGCGTCTCATCGTTCCGGCCGGCGTGCGCGTCTTGGAGGTGGTCTGGGAGACCAAGGAGACCCCCCTGCTGCTCCATGTACACGCCGACACGGAGGAGGAGCACCACAGCCGCCAGCACTAGTGCCGCCCGACGCAAACCCTAGCTGCGCCGGCCGCCTGCGTCCTCGCCCCTCCGTCGCCCCCCTGCACGATCCGACCGCACCAATCTCTCCGCGGTACGACCCTCTCCCTCCCTGACAACCTCCGCCTCGCTGTCGCCGTCTAGATCCGTCGTTCTTTTCGTCGAACACGCTGCGCGCGCCGTCGGCCACTTCGTTGGCTCGCTCCCGCGTCGCGCAGAACCACATCTAGCCGCCCGCCGCTCCTCTGTCACCATCCCGTAACCAGCCGCACTGGCTACCACCCGCAGCGCATCACGACGCTGAAGTTCGAACCCAGCGCGCCCGCGTCGGTCGCGCACCGACCTATCCGCGTTTGCGGAAGAAAGCGAAGTGCATTGGCCTTTTTCCATATACCCCCTTTCTTTTTCTTCGCCTCAACCCGCGGTACCACCGAGCCCCATCGTCAGCCTCTCCGTCCGTTTTGCAGTTAAGCCCCCCAGTTCTTCTAGCCTCAACCCGCGCTCCCTTCGCCGCAACACGTGGCTGACCCTCCCCTCTCGCTGTCATGTGGGCCCGGCCCCACCGACGGACCCACCGGTCAGCGACCTGGGCTAGCTAAGGCCGCGTCTGAAAAACCCTTGATGCGCTTTGTTACGCCAGATTAGCCCGGACCCACTTGGCGGTGTCTGTGGCTAGATCTGTGTGAGTACAAAATGGTTTCTGCTTGCTGTTTAATTAAAACCTTTTTCAAAATTGTTTAAATTCAAATTCAAATCTGTTTTTAAATAACTTTTGAAATATAATTTCAAATAATACATGTAATATATGTTTTGGAATCAGAAAAATGTGAGGATTTCAAATATGCCTTTCAAAATATTGTTTGAGCACTTAAAATTTTCGAGATAATTAAAATTACAATAAAATGCCCTTTATCTTAATTAATTAATAACTTTTGTTTTATAACTCCAAATTTGAGAAATAATATGTCTAAATCGATCAGCGTGACGAGCCTGTTCTATCTATGCATTCCATGTTCTGAATTGCAGCATGCATCATGTCATCATTAAAAATCTGAACTGTTTATGGCAATAAAACTTATGAAATGCTTTATTCTTGTACCCCACACCTCACCCATGCCATGCTACATTATTGCCATGCAAATTGTGCATCATTCATCATGGCATGATTGTTTGCTTGTCACATTTTAATTTCTATGCTTGTGCACTCTATTTATGTTGGCCCTTGTTTGTTTGGTTCTTCTTCGAATAGACGTTGAGCAGGGGATATATCAGGAAACCCAGGAGCACTACCCAGATCCATATCTCGCTTCAACTGAGCTACCAGGCAAGCACTACCACATGCTTGCATACATATAGTACCTATTGCCTCTCTCTTATTCTTGCATTATTGAGTCGCGATTGCATTAAACTGAACCCCAAGTACTGCATAGCCTTTACTTTTAAACCCCACCGAAGCTTGTTCCTCCATCCCATGAGCCATTACTACGGGAGTTGTTTGAGCCATGCGGGTCGTAGAACAGCATGGGTAGGGTATGTGAGTGTCTGATGGATAAGGAGGTACCTAAACAACTTAACATGAGTAGTAATGGGATAACTAATGAAAGTGGCACCGGTGAGCAATATCTGCTATTTGGTTCTTCATGCTCACTTGTGTCCTGTAGGACCCCGAGTACTTGATTCCTGTTCCTTGACTATTCGCACTATCCACATCCGGGAGGCCTTATGGACCCCCCTGAGCCAGAGCTTGATTCATTCTTATTTCTTGGGGCCACAAAGTAGTTTGGGGCTTTATTACTATCCTGTACTTATGCCATGCTTTAGTGCTTTATTTAAGATTGTGCGTGGAGCACCTGTACTATTTAGTACCGTGACACGTTTTCGCTGTATCGACAAGCCCAGTCATATTTTCGGGTTCCCAGTCGTTTACCGCCGTCCACACAAACCACAGGTCCGTTCGAGCCGCCAACTTGCGGTGTAGCTTAGTGGGGTGGCCCCCAGAAACAATTCTGAATCCGGTGATCGCTTTGTCGTGAATGCCTCGTTGGGTTTTGATTTGGTTTTTCGAGGTTGATCGGTGTGTGTTGCTATTTGTGCACCCTCGTGGTAAATCTTTATGAAAGCCGTGTCCGTGGTTATGGACGACTTGGAGCACAGTTTCTCGATCATAGACAAGTATAACTAAAGTACCGCTTTTAACTTGACTAAGTACCTGACTAGTAAATTGTGCAACACTCATGGAATGGATAATAAAACTGCCAACGGATGGGGGCTGTTCGTCCGCTTCCTCGTTGGTAAGCGAGGAGGAGGATGGATCTGTTAATATTACTGTTATAACTATTGTTATTAATTCACGGGCATCCGTCTATCTTTGGTTAGGCGGATGGTTAGCGAGTATCTATAGAATTGTTAGGGATTATCTTTTGCTGCAATTGCGTCACCCCAGGTTGTGTCCCCTTTAGAGGCATAAAGACTTGCTGAGTACCCCTAGGGTCACAGACGATAAATTGTTTGATTCAGATGAACAGGTGTAGCATCCCAATTGTCTAACAATTGTAATGCTACTTGGTCTAGTAATATAATGGCTACTTCAAATATATAATTGTTGCATCATCATTATATCATGCTCATGTCATCATGCCACCTTGCATTTGAGCATCATATAAAACCCTTTTGATTTGGTTCTTCTCTCATATGCATTGTTAATTGTATTTGCCTCTTGATATTGTATTTGGCTATTAATATATTGTTAAATGCCCAAGTTGAGTTGGGGGCATATCTTTTATTTAACTCCACCACCTTTCTTTCACCACCTTATAATTCCACCATCCAACTAAATGTGAGCTTTGCACTTTCTTTGGGTTTTACCTCTAGCTCATGTGGGTTGGGATGGATCCAATTCTTTGCCACATTCTCTCATCTTGGCATCATGTTGTTTTCACCTCATTGATATATGAGAGCCACATGGCCACCTTTGCATGCCTTGTGGGTGGAACCCTATTTCTAGCTCTCATATGTGTTGTTTTGGGGGTGATCATCATGTTGGAATATTTTGTGGGCTTATTAACTACCTAGTGGCATATGCACACTAGCAAGTCCCATTGTATATCAAAATGGTCATCTCCATCTACTCCACATGGGACATCCTTGTTAATTCTTTTTGCTTGGCCTTTATTCCAATTTTTGGAATGCATAATAATAATGCCATGTTAATATTATTGTCCTCACAAAATACACATGGCATTGAATATTTTTGCATGGCCCATGCAAGTACCACCTTTTTGCTTGCCTTTTGGATTTTATTTGTTTGAGGGGAGCATCTCTATCTTCCCCTTCTCTTGGTGGGATCTAGTGTGATCTTGCTTAATCCTCACCCTCTCTTTTCCTTGTCTAGTTCTTGCTTGCTCTTTGCTTGATCTTGCTTGAGCTTGACAAAACAATAAACCTCACCCCTCATCTCTCTCTCATCTAAACCTACTCCATCATCACCATACCCACACCCCATCTAAACCTAAACCCTAATCTACACCTAATCTACACCAAACCCTAAGTAACCTCCCTCTTCTCTCCTCTCTCTAGCCGAGCCACCCCACCATGACCTACCTAGCTACCCCACCAAACCTAAACCCTAACGAGCCTAGCTCCTACCCTAGCCCCCACCCGAGCTCCTCCCTCTCTCTTTTCTCTATGCCACAAGGGCCCCTCCACCCCGAGCCTCCCTCCCGGCCTCACCCTACACCACCTGACGTCCCCATCTACCCGCCTCGCCACCGCCTCCTGCCTCGACCAGAGCATGTGAGGAGAGAGGTAGAAAAGGTGGAGCCACCTTTCATCCACCCACTCCCCACGGCAGCCTCTCCCTCCCTCTCCTTATCTCCCGCCTCTACGCCTCGTGAGACCATCCCAGATCCACCCCAAGGGCCCTGCTCCCTCCCTCTCTCCTCTACCACCGCTACCCCCAAGCCAAAACCCTCGGCCTCCACCGCCCTTACTCAAATCAGCCGTGGCGTGGCGCTAGGTGTCGAGGAAGATCGAGGCTCCCGGCAACGCCCTGAGACGCCGGCGAAGGAGGAGTACCAGAACCACCAGCCGACATGCCGACGCGAAACCCTAGCTCCGGTCCGTCTGCGCCCGTTGCCGATCGCCCGGCCCGATCCAACACCACCAATGCACTCTCGCTGAGCTACTCAACCCCCAGACATCCTCGTTGCCGCCGACTCGCCTGCCTCGCGTACTTTCCGTCGGCGCCCTCCGTGCCGTCGCCGCTATGTCTCTTTCGCTCAGCGCCAGAGAAGCCCTAGCTAGGTCCGTCCGCCCTCCTAGCACCAACCCGCTTAGCCGCCTGGTTAGCCACCCAGCAGCCAGCCAATCCTGTTCGAGCGGTTCGCGCGTACACAGCATGCCGATCCGTCGACAGCCGATTCAGAGGAAGAAGATCTACAAGGCCGCGACGTTTTGCCGAAAATCCCCTGCCTTTCTTTATGCATCAACCCCCACTCCCTCGTGGCCCACTTGTCATCCTCGTGGCGTTTTTGCAAAAGGGCTCCCCTGCTTTGGTCGCATCAACCCGCAGTCCCCCCTGAGCCGCGTGGCAACCTCGAGCCCGCCCACTGGCGTGTGGGTCCGCTTGTGCCGTGGTCCCACCTGTCATCGCTTGGGCTAGATTAGGCATGTGTAAAATGTTTCTGCGCGCTGTGGAGTCCCAGTCAGCAGAGAGGCCCACCGGTCAGCGTCTGGGTCATTATCTGCCTGGGTAACAAAAGTATTTGTCTGTGATCTGCTTTAATTCAAATATTTTTCAAATTAAATCAAATTCAAATTTATTTCTGTTTTCAAATAACTTTTCAAATACAAATCCAAATAATACAAATAATATATGTTTTCAAATAAGAAAAATGTGAGGAATTCAAATATGGCCTTCAAAATATATTTTGAACATTTAAAATTCCAAGTTTATTTAAATTACAATAAATGCCCCTTTTCTTTAATAAATTAATAACTTTTGTTTTATAACTCCAAATTTAACAGATGATATGTCTAAAATGATTAGCTCGACGAGACCTTTCTGTTTATGCATTCCATGGTTTGGTTTGAAGCATGCATCATATAATTATAAAGAGTACAGCAACTAAAATGGGAATAAAATGAGGCTAAAACTCAATAAAATGGTTTATTCTCGTATTCCACACCTCACCCATGCCATGCTACTTTAATGCCATGCAAATTGTGCATCATTCATCATGGCATGATTGTTTGCTTGTCGTATTTATTCATATGCTTGCGCACTTTATTTATGTTGGCCTTGTTTGTTTGGTTCTTCTTCGAATAGACGCTGAGCAGGGGATATATCAAGAGAACCAGGAGAACTACCCAGATCCATTCCTTGCTTCAACTGAGCTGCCAGGCAAGCACTACCACATGCTTGCATACATATAGTACCTATTGCCTCTATCTTATTCTTGCATCATTGAGTCGCGATTGCATTAATCTGAATCCCAAGTATTGCATAGCCTTTACTTTTAAACCCCACCGAAGCTTGTTCCCTCCATCCCATGAGCCATTACTACAGGAGTTGCTTGAGCCATGCGAGTCGTAGAACAGCATGTGTAGGGTATGTGAGTGTCTGATGGATAACGAGGTACCCAAACAACTTAACCTGAGTAGTAATGGGATAACTAATGAAAGTGGCATCGGTGAGCCATATTCGCTATTTGGTTTTTCAGGCTCACTTGTGTCCCGTAAGACCCCGAGTACTTGATTCATGTTCCAAGAATATTCGCTATCCACATCCGGGAGGCCTTATGGACCCCGAGCGAGCTTGATTCATTCTTATTTCTTGGGGCCACAAACTAGTTTGGGGTTTTATTTACTATCCTATACTTATACCATGCTTTACTGCTTTATTTAAGATTGTGCGAGGAGCACACTGTACTGTTTAGGAAAGCGGAGTGTTTTCGCGGTGTCGACAAGCCCAGTCACATTTTCGGGTTCCTAGTCGTTCACAGCCATTGACGCAAACCTTGAGTCCGTCTCGGAGTCAGATAACTTCGCTATGGTAGCTCAATGGGGTGGCCCCTGAAATATTTCTGAATCCTGTAATTGCTTTGTCGTGCGCCTCGTTGGGTTTTGATTTGGTTTTTCGAGGCATATCAGTGTGTGTTGCTATTTGTGCACCCTGCGGTAAAACTTTCTGAAAGCCGTGTCATGCGGTTATGGACGACTTGGAGCACAGTTTCTCGATCATAGACAAGAATAACTAAAGTACCGCTTTTAATTTGACTAGACTAGGTACCTGACTAGTAAATAGTGCAATACTCACAGAATGGATAATAAAACTGCCAACGGATGGGGGTTGTTAAATCGCTTCCTCGTCGATGGCGAGGAGGAGGATGGATCTGTGGATATTACCGTTATAACTGTTATAACTGTTGTTATTAATTCACGGACATCCGTCTATCTCTGGTTAGGCGGATGGTTAGCGAGTATCTATAGAACTGTTAGGGTTTATCTCTTGCTGCAATTCGTCACCCTGGTTGTGTCCCCTTTAGAGGCATAAAGACTTGCTGAGTACCCTAGGGTCTCACGATAAATTATTAGTTCGGATGAACAGGTACACTCGCAAGATGGATCTTGGGTGGAAGAGACAGACGATGTGGGCAGCGATCATTCGGTGTAGAGATTCGGAACGGGATCCGTGAGATCTGTGGGCGGGATGTGCTTATTTATGGGGCATCTTATGCCGATTTGCTTCTTATCCGTACTCGGATTTTGTCTTCCGCTTCCGCTTGATGCTCTGTTGATTGATGTATGAGGAGATATCCTAAACTATTATATCTATCTAGGATATTTGGATCTTGCCGTATGGCGTTGCTATATTTCCTTTCTTTTTAGATGGAATGGCTCTGATGTACTATTGTATGGTGGCTTGCATACATACTCATTTGTGTATGTAGTTGATCCTTCGCTTTGCCGATTCGCCGCCCGTTCTTGTCCCGATGTTTGGAAATGGTTGGGACGGCGAAAGGTCTACTGTGAGTGGCATTTGGGCCCCGTACTATTTCAACCATTTCGATCATCGGGCTTGTACTAGGAGCGTAATTCACCGAGGTAGTTACAATTGGTATCAGAGCCATCCCGCCCTTCAGGGTCTCAGCCAAATGGTCGTTGTCTGTCTAGCAAATATTTTTGGTTGTTATGTATACTAGGGAAAAAGAAAACGCGAGAGTAGGACTGCTTCCACTTTTCTTCTTACCCAACCACCCACCCTTTTCCGGTAAGGAAGTGTAACGTTTTCAATCCTCTTCTTAAAATTCAAACTAGGATTCACGTGTTCTAGGTTTCCGTAGTACCATAGGTTGTGTATCTGTGTGTGTGAGTGTGTGTGTGTGTAATTCTTTGTCTATCTGTTGCATCCAAGTTGTTATCTTATCGACCTTTTGGTTATCAACTGTTGGTACATTCCATACCGACAGGCTTTTGCAAACCGATGCGATCTATCTGATTCGTTGTATACCGACGCGATCTGTCTTACTCTTTGTTAACCGACGCTATCTTGTTTGTGGTGTTCGTTTCCGTAGTTGCTAATCTTTAGGTTATCGTGAGAAGAAGGTGTTGAGATATGTGTTTTACTTATTCATGTGCGGAGTAACGATTTGAGTGCGGGATGGAGTCGCGACCATACCACTACTCTTATCATTGCTCTTGTATATTGAGTTGGTAGAGTCACTAATCTTGATTCGTTAAGGGATTTTGTGCATCTATTGGTATTTTAATGCCGAAATTTGTGGAAAATTTGTCTTTGATATATTTGTGTACCACACTCCTTTTTCGATTATGCGATATGCTTAATATCTTCTAGGTGCTTTGAACTTCGTTGATATTTTAATATCATCTTAGTAAATTGTATCCTTTAATCTTGAGTAATTCCATCTTGGTACTATTTTGGATTATTATTATTCTCCATCATAGTACTGACTTGTGTTTTATATCAATCAGGATGGCACCACCACTGTTCGAGGAGGACATACAACCTGAACTGGGGCGGCGTTGTCAAGCATCGCCAATGCCTTGGCAGCAATGCAGAACCAAAGAACGCTTTGAAGAAAGTGTCGGGAGGAATGAGTTTGTTCCGCTACCTCCACCTCCCAAGCGAGGAGACATCAAAAGCTTTCTGAAGTTCAACCCACGCCAATTTGATGTTTCTGATCAACCACTTGATGCTGATGATTGGTTGCGTGAGATGTCAAGGTTACTAGCAACTGCTGATGTTCCTGAGCAAGAATGGGTAAAGTGTGCTACTCACCTTCTGAAGGGAGATGCAGCTCTCTGGTGGGAGAATTACGTGAAGGCAAACTGCACTGGTTTTCAGCCTACTTGGGGACAGTTCATGGAGCTTTCAAAAGCGAGATTTGTCGAAATTGTCATGGAGAGGATGAAGGAAGTGTTTCTCAACCTCAAGCAGGGCAATGATAATGTCAATACCTACATCAGGAACTTCATGAACCTTTCTCGTTATGGTGGCGATGAGATCTCGGATGACAAGAAGAAGCAAAAGAGATTCAGGCAAGGGCTCAATGCATCGATCAAGTATGCAATCACACATGCAAGGCCGGCGTCTTTTCTGGAACTTCAGCATACAGCTCTGCAGGAAGAGGCAAGTAGGCAAGTGTTTGAGGAATCAAAGAAACACAGCCGTGATGCGACAAGCTCTTGACTATGTCGGCTCCTCTAAGCGTCGTATGCGGGTTGCTAACACCCACCGTCGCTCCGGCTCCACCAAGACCTTCAAGCTACGCAGCAAGGCCACCAAACTTCCTCACCGCTTTGCTCCCGGGGCTACAACCACCACTACAGGCGCTGGCGGAGTCCACAGCTACGTTGCTCCACGTCCACCTGGTGCTTGTTACACGTGTGGAGACTCTAGGCATCAAAGCTGAAACTGTCCGATGAAGAAGAAGGCTCTTCCTCCACCACCTCCAAGATCTGCGGCAAGCTCTCCTTTGGTTCGTGCACCACCACCTCGGGCTCTCAACATCAAGACCAAGCCCGGGTCTGCTATTGCTCGTTCCAACTGTGTCAACGCCGCTCAAGCTGAGCATGCACAGGTTGTGATGGGTATGCTTCCGTTAACTCAGTCCACCTGAGTTTTGTTTGATTACGGTGCATCGCATTCTTTTGTGTCTCACAAGTTTGCAAATGAGAATGAGTTAGCTATGGATCCTCTCCTCAAGCGGTTAATGGTCCTTTCTCCTGGAGCAACAATGGCAGCTTCTAAAGTCAGCCATGGCAATCAAATTGAGATTGGTGGCTCTTCGTTCTCGGCTTCCTTAATTGTTCTGGGCAATTCTGACATTGATGTCATCTTGGGCATGGATTGGTTGACAGCAAATGCAGCTGTGATTGATTGTGCTGAGCCTTTCGGTTTCTCGAAGATTCTGAAGGCCATATAGTCTATTCTCCAAGTCGACTCACGCTATCCAGCTTTTCTCTTTGGCAGCTCTGAATGTTGATGCTATGGAAGCTATTGAGTGTTCGTGGTATGTGATTTCCCGGATGTCTTTCTGAAGAGTTGCGGTATGCCTCCAGATCGTCAGTTGAGTTTGTAATTGAGCTTGAACCTGGTACCGCTCCTATCTCCAAGCGGCCTTATAAGATGGGTCCTGCTGAGTTGGCTGAACTCAAACGTCAGCTTGATGAACAAGAGAAGTTGGGTTTCATTCAGCATAGTACTTCTTCTTGGGGTAGCCCAACTCTCTTTGTGAAGAAGCGAGACCAGACTGATAGACTTTGTGTTGACTATCGGGCTCTCAATGCAAAAACCATCAAGAATAAATATCCCCTTCCGCGGATTAATGATCTCTTCGATCAGCTAGCTGGAGCTGTGGTATTCTCTAAGCTTGACTTGAGAAGTGGTTATCACCAAATCAAGATTCGCAAGGAAGATGTTCCTAAAACAGCTTTCACCACCCGCTATGGCCTGTATGAGTACACGGTCATGTCCTTCGGTCTCACCAATGCACCTGCCACCTTCTCGAGGCTCATGAACTCGGTTTTCATGGAGTATCTTGACAAGTTCGTTGTGGTCTATCGGGACTACATCCTAGTCTATTCTAAGTCACAAGAAGAGCATGAAGAACACCTTTGGTGTGTCCTAAGCAAGCTTCGTGAGAACCGCTTGTATGCAAAGTTCTCCAAGTGTGAGTTTTGGCTGCCTCAAGTAACCTATCTTGGTCACGTCATCTCTGCCAAGGGCATTGCAGTCAACCCGGAAACCGTGAAGACAATTGTTGAATGGCTTCCTCCTGTCAATGTCAAAGAAGTGCGGAGTTTCCTTGGTTTGGCTAGTTCTTTGCCGCTTTGTTCAGAACTTTTCGAAGATAGCGAAGCCTCTTACCGATCTCCTCAAGAAAGGCAAGAAATACCTTTGGACTCCTGCATGTCAAGCAAGCTTTGAGACACTCAAAGAGAAGCTCACTTCCACACCAGTCTTGGTTCCTCCGGATACATCCAAGCCGTTTCAGATATTCTGTGACGCCTCTTTGCATGGATTGGGTGCGGTCCTTATGCAAGAAAAACAAGTTGTTGCTTATGCCTCTCGACAGTTGAAGACGCATGAGATCAACTATCCTACACATGACCTCGAGCTCGCAGCAGTTGTCTTTGCTTTGAAAGTATGGAGGCACTACTTGCTTGGGCCGTTGTGAGATGTTTTACGATCACAAGAGTCTCAAGTATATCTTTACTCAGCCGGATCTCAACCTTGACAAAGGAGATGGATTGAAGCAATCAATGACTTGATTTGACCATCAACTACACTCGGGCAAAGCTAATGTTATGGCGGATGCTCTCGGCCATAAAGCTTATGTCACAACCTCATGATGGAAGAACAACGGCCTCTCTTGTGCGAGGAATTCCGTCGACTCAACCGAAATTGTGGAACAAGGGTATCTCGAACCTTCTAGCAACACCTCTCTTGGAAGAAAAGGTTCGCTCTTATCGCTTGGTGATCCGTACACAAGAAAGATCATCTCCGATTCAGCTTCAGTATGAGTCCTTCCACGTCGATGATCAAGGCACGCTTTTCTTTGAACACCGGATGTTTGTTCCGAACTACCTGGGTTTGAGAGAGCAAGTTCTCAAGGAGGCGCATGATTCTGTTCTTTCTATCCACCCTGGCAGCACAAAGATGTACATGGACTTGAAAACACAATATTGGTGGCCTGGTTTGAAACGATATTGTGCCAAGTATGTCTCGGAGTGTGATGTCTGTCGTAGAGTGAAAGCTGTTCATCAGAAACCTTTCGGTCTTCTACAGCCATTGAAACCCTCGGAATGGAAATGGGAGAAAGTAGAGATGGACTTCATCACTGGTTTTCCTAGGTCGCAGAAGGGCAACAATGCAATCTTTGTTGTCATTGACAGGCTTTCTAAAGTGGCTCACTTCTTCCCCGTCAAGGAAACAATTTCTGCAATTCAGTTGGCTGAGCTCTATATCAACAGAATTGTCTCTCTGTATGGGGTTCCTCTCGAGATCAGTTCAGACCGTGGAAGCATCTTCACTTCCAAGTTCTGGGGGAGTTTCCAAAATGCTTTGGGAACAAAGTTGAACTTCAGCACAGCTTACCACCCTCAGTCGCAAGGACAAGTTGAAAGGATCAATCAGATTCTGGAGGATATGCTCCGTGCTTGCGTCATCTCTTTTGGCATGAAGTGGAAAGAATGTCTTCCTTATGCTGAGTTCTCTTACAACAACAGCTTCCAGAAAAGTCTAAAGATGGCACCATTTGAGGCTCTCTATGGTCGCAAATGCAGAACTCCGATTGGTTGGTCAGGTGCAGGAGAAAGAATGTTGTTTGGCCCTGACATTGTGACTCAAGCGGAGGAGAAGGTTCACATTCTTGAAAATCGAGGATTGCTCAAAGTCGCCGGAAGAGCAATTATGACAGAAGCACGGACATGGAGTATGTCCGTGGTGTTCTCGTTTACCTTCGTGTCACTCCCATGAGAGGCACGCACCGCTTTGGTATCAAAGGGAAGCTGGCTCCTAGATACATCGGTCCTTTCAAAGTTCGTGGAAGAAGAGGAGAAGTTGCTTATGCTCTTGAGCTCCCGGAAAAACTCAAAGTCCATGATGTTTTCCACATCTCTCAGCTCAAGAAGTGCTTCAAGGATCCCGGCAGGACCGTGGATCATGAGCTTATCAATCTCCAAGAAGACCTGTCTTATCAAGAACACCCCACAAAAATCCTTGAAGTCGCAGAAAGAAGGACTCGCAACAAGTCCATCAAGTCCTGCAAGGTGCAGTGGTCGCACCATTCCGTTGATGAAGCCACTTGGGAACGTGAAGATGAGCTCCGTGCCAAGTATCCTACCCTCTTTGTGTCTTCTTCTTCCTAGAATCTCGGGGCGAGATTCCTGTTTAGTGGGGGAGAGTTGTAGCATCCCAATTGTCTAACAATTGTAATGCTACTTGGTCTAGTAATATAATGGCTACTTCAAATATATAATTGTTGCATCATCATTATATCATGCTCATGTCATCATGCCACCTTGCATTTGAGCATCATATAAAACCCTTTTGATTTGGTTCTTCTCTCATATGCATTGTTAATTGTATTTGCCTCTTGATATTGTATTTGGCTGTTAATATATTGTTAAATGCCCAAGTTGAGTTGGGGGCATATCTTTTATTTAACTCCACCACCTTTCTTTCACCACCTTATAATTCCACCATCCAACTAAATGTGAGCTTTGCACTTTCTTTGGGTTTTACCTCTAGCTCATGTGGGTTGGGATGGATCCAATTCTTTGCCACACGCTCTCATCTTGGCATCATGTTGTTTTCACCTCATTGATATATGAGAGCCACATGGCCACCTTTGCATGCCTTGTGGGTGGAACCCTATTTCTAGCTCTCGTATGTGTTGTTTTGGGGGTGATCATCATGTTGGAATATTTTGTGGGCTTATTAACTACCTAGTGGCATATGCACACTAGCAAGTCCCATTGTATATCAAAATGGTCATCTCCATCTACTCCACATGGGACATCCTTGTTAATTCTTTTTGCTTGGCCTTTATTCCAATTTTTGGAATGCATAATAATAATGCCATGTTAATATTATTGTCCTCACAAAATACACATGGCATTGAATATTTTTGCATGGCCCATGCAAGTACCACCTTTTTGCTTGCCTTTTGGATTTTATTTGTTTGAGGGGAGCATCTCTATCTTCCCCTTCTCTTGGTGGGATCTAGTGTGATCTTGCTTAATCCTCACCCTCTCTTTTCCTTGTCTAGTTCTTGCTTGCTCTTTGTTTGATCTTGCTTGAGCTTGACAAAACAATAAACCTCACCCCTCATCTCTCTCTCATCTAAACCTACTCCATCATCACCATACCCACACCCCATCTAAACCTAAACCCTAATCTACACCTAATCTACACCAAACCCTAAGTAACCTCCCTCTTCTCTCCTCTCTCTAGCCGAGCCACCCCACCATGACCTACCTAGCTACCCCACCAAACCTAAACCCTAACCGAGCCTAGCTCCTACCCTAGCCCCCACCCGAGATCCTCCCTCTCTCTTTTCTCTCTATGCCACAAGGGCCCCTCCACCCCGAGCCTCCCTCCTGGCCTCACCCTACCCCACCTGGACGTCCCCATCAACCTGCCCCTACCACCTGCCTCCTGCCCAGAGCACGTGAGGAGAGGTAGAGAAAGGTGGCCGAGCCACCTTTTCATCCACCCACTCCCCACGGCAGCCTCTCCCTCCTCTCTTATCTCCCGCCTCTGCCTGCCTGAGACCATCCCAGATCCACCCCAAGGACGCCTGCTCCCTCCTCTCTCCTCCACCACCGTCACCCCCTCGCCAAAACCCTCGGCCTCCACCGCCCTTACTCAAACCAGCCCGGGCGGCGTGGCCGCTAGGTGTCGAGGAAGATCGAGAGCTCCTGCAACGTCCGAGACGCCTTGCGAGAAGGAGGAGTACAGAACCACCAGGTGCCGACGAGGCAGAAACCCTAGCTCCGGTCCGTCTGCGCCGTCGTCGATCGCCAGCGCCCTGACCCGATCCAACGCCACCAACTCACTCTCGGGGAGCTACCTAACCCCCCAGACATCCTCGTCGTCGCCGCCTCGCCCTGGCCTCGCCGGACTTTCCGTCGAGCGCCCTCACATGCGCCGCTTCGCTATGTCTGCTCGCTCCGCGGCAGAAGCCCTAGCTAGGTCCGTCGCCCTCCTAGCACCAACCGCCGCTAAGCCGACTGGTTAGCCACCCGGTAGCGCCCGATCCACAGTTCGAGCCCAGCGCGCGTGCTGCTGCGCACCGATCTGTCGAGGCGATTCAGAGGAAGATCTCTGATCGGCCGTGACGTTTTGCGAAACCCCGCCTTTCTTTATGCATCAACCCGCACTCCCTCGTGGCCCACTTGTCCTCGTGGCGTTTTTGCAAAGGCTCCCCTGCTTTGGTCACATCAACCCGATCCCCCGAGCAGCGTGGCAACCTCGAGCCCGCCTTGGCGTGTGGGTCCGCTTGTCTTGCGTGGTCCCACTGTCATCGCTTGGGCTAGATTAGGCAGCGGTGTAAAATGTTTCTGCAGCTGTGGAGTCCCATCGAGAGGCCCACCGTCAGTTCTGCGGGTCATTATCTGGGTAACAAAAGTATTTGTCTATGATCTGCTTTAATTCAAATATTTTTCAAATTAAATCAAATTCAAATTTATTTACATTTTCAAATAACTTTTCAAATACAAATCCAAATAATACAAATAATATATGTTTTCAAATCAGAAAAATGTGAGGAATTCAAATATGGCCTTCAAAATATATTTTGAATATTTAAAATTCCAAGTTTATTTAAATTACAATAAATGCCCCTTTTCTTTAATAAATTAATAACTTTTGTTTTATAACTCCAAATTTAACAGATGATATGTCTAAAATGATTAGCTCGACGAGACCTTTCTGTTTATGCATTCCATGGTTTGGTTTGAAGCATGCATCATATAATTATAAAGTACAGCAACTAAAATGGGAATAAAATGAGGCTAAAACTCAATAAAATGGTTTATTCTCGTATTCCACACCTCACCCATGCCATGCTACTTTAATGCCATGCAAATTGTGCATCATTCATCATGGCATGATTGTTTGCTTGTCGCATTTATTCATATGCTTGCACACTTTATTTATGTTGGCCTTGTTTGTTTGGTTCTTCTTCGAATAGACGCTGAGCAGGGGATATATCAAGAGAACCAGGAGAACTACCCAGATCCATTCCTTGCTTCAACTGAGCTGCCAGCAAGCACTACCACATGCTTGCATACATATAGTACCTATTGCCTCTATCTTATTCTTGCATCATTGAGTCGCATTGCATTAATTGAATCCCAAGTATTGCATAGCCTTTACTTTTAAACCCACGAAGCTTGTTCCTCCATCCCATGAGCCATTACTAGGAGTTGCTTGAGCCATGCGAGTCGTAGAAACATGTGTAGGGTATGTGAGTGTCGATGGATAACGAGGTACCCAAACAACTTAACTTTGAGTAGTAATGGGATAACTAATGAAAGTGGCATCGGTGAGCCATATTCGCTATTTGGTTTTCAGGCTCACTTGTGTCCGTAAGACCCGAGTACTTGATTCTGTTCCAAGAATATTCGCTATCCACATCCGGGAGGCCTTATGGACCCCCGAGCGAGCTTGATTCATTCTTATTTCTTGGGGCCACAAACTAGTTTGGGGTTTTATTTACTATCCTGTACTTATACCATGCTTTCTTGCTTTATTTAAGATTGTGCGAGGAGCACCTTGTACTATTTAGGAAAGCGGAGTGTTTTTCGGTGTCGACAAGCCCAGTCACATTTCGGGTTCCCGATGTTCACGACCATTGGCGCAAACCTTGAGTCCGTCTCGGTCATTAACCGTTGCGGGTAGCTCAATGGGGTGGCCCCTGAAATATTTCTGAATCCTGTAATTGCTTTTGTCGGCGCCTCGTTGGTTTTGATTTGGTTTTCGAGGCATATCGAGTGTGTGTTGCTATTTGTGCACCCTGCGGTATAAAACTTTCAAAGCCGTGTCGCGGTTATGGGCGACTTGGAGCACGGTTTCTCGATCATAGACAAGAATAACTAAAGTACCGCTTTTAATTTGACTAGACTAGGTACCTGACTAGTAAATAGTGCAATACTCACGGAATGGATAATAAAACTGCAAACGGATGGGGGGTTGTTCGTCTGCTTCCTCGTCGGTAAGCGAGGAGGAGGATGGATCTGTGGATATTACCGTTATAATTGTTATAACTGTTGTTATTAATTCACGGACATCCGTCTATCTCTGGTTAGGCGGATGGTTAGCGAGTATCTATAGAACTGTTAGGGTTTATCTCTTGCTGCAATTGCGTCACCCCAGGTTGTGTCCCCTTTAGAGGCATAAAGACTTGCTGAGTACCCCTAGGGTCTCACACGATAATTATTGGTTCAGATGAACAGGTACACTCGCAAGATGGATACTGGGTGGAAGAGCAGACGATGTGGGAAGCGATCATTGTGTAGAGATTCGGAGCAGGGATCCGTGAGATCGTAGGCGGGGCGGGATGTGCTTATTTATGGGGCATCTTATGCCGATTTGCTTCTTATCCGTACTCGGATTTTGTCTTCCGCTTCCGCTTGATGCTCTGTTGATTGATGTATGAGGAGATATCCTAAACTATTATATCTATCTAGGATATTTGGATCTTGCCGTATGGCGTTGCTATATTTCCTTTCTTTTTAGATGGAATGGCTCTGATGTACTATTGTATGATGGCTTGCATACATACTCATTTGTGTATGTAGTTGATCCCTTCGCCTGCCGATTACGCCGCCCGTTCTTGTCCCGATGTTTGGAAATGGTTGGGACGCCGAAAGGTCTACCTATGAGTGACATTTTGGCCCCACCGTACTATTTCAACCATTTCTGATCATCCAGGCTTGTACTAGGAGCATAATTCACCGAGGTAGTTACAACAGGTATACTCGCAAGATGGATACTGGGTGGAGGAGACGGACGATGTTGGCAACGATCACTCAGTGTAGAGATTCCGGGAACAGGGATCCATGAGATCTGTGGGCGGGATGTGTTTGTTTATGGGGCATATTATGCCGATTTGCTTCTTATCCGTACTTGGATCTTGTTTTCTGCTTCCGCCTGCTACTCTGATGTTTGATGTATGAGGAAATATCCTAAACTATTATATCTATCTAGGATATTTGGATCTTGCCGTATGGCGTTGCAATATTTCTATTTCTTTTAGATGGAATGGCTCTGAGGACTGTTGTATGTGGCTTGCATACATACTCATTTGTGTATGTAGTTGATCCCTTCGCCTGCCGATTACGCCGCTCGTTCTTGTCCCGATGTTTGGAAATGGTTAGGACGGCTGAAAGGTCTACCTGTGAGTGGCATTTGGCCCCACCGTACTATTTTAACCATTTCCGCTCATCCAGGCTTGTAACTAAGAGCGTAATTCACCGAGGTAGTTACAATTGGTATCAGAGCCATCCTGCCCTTCAGGGTCTCAGCCAAATGGTTGTTGTCAGTCTAGCAAATATTTTTGGTAGTTATGTATACTAGGAAAAACAAAACGTGAGAGTAGGACTGCTTCCACTTCTCTTCTTACCCACCCACCCACCCTTTTTTGGTAAGGAAGTGTAACGTTTTCAATCCTCTTCTAAAATTCAAACTAGGATTCACGTGTTCTGGGTTTCCGTAGTACCATAGAAAGTGTGTGTGTGTGTGTGTGTGTGTGAATTCCTTGTCTATCTGTTGCACCCAACATGTTATCACTATCTGCTTTTTGGTTATCAACTGTTGGTACATTCCATACCGACAGACTTTTGTAAACTGACGCCATCTATCCGACTCTTGGTTAACCGGTGCCATCTTGTTAAGGGTGTTCTTCCTTCTAGCATGTTTCACAGAATGTGGAGTTGCTAATCTCTACCTGATAAGTGATTTTGCGTATCTATTGGTATTTTAATGCCAAAAAATGCGGAAAAAATTTCTTTGATACATCTGCACTTCCACACTCCTTTTCAGTCGTGTGTGAAACATTATCTATCTCCCTTTTATCAGCATGTCCATGCTAACTCATTCTTTTGTCACCGACGCTTAATCCTGGAGTTTCATTTCATCTCCAATTCTCTTGGGCTAATTACATAACATGTGTCGATCCGATGCTGGTGATTGTAATTTGGTTCTCGGCATAGCTATATGACACTTATCATGAGTGGAATATGGAAAATGCTATCAACTTTATCCTCCAGATGGTGACGGTTATCTCCTGTGATTTTGAGTACACCGTGATCATATCTATGCATATTCAAGTATCTTTGGTAATCCGAAGTTTTCCAAGGCACTACGGTGATTTCATCATACATCATCATGCTGCACATATTTTTGAACTCCATATCTGCAAAATTCTCTTTGAGACGAGGGAATTGCATCTTTTCGTCTCTGATAGCTTTGCTTAAGGTATGATCTATCATCTTTTCTTTATCCAAGATCTCTTTATCTTTGTAACCGGTGATCCGGTCGACAATGTGAACCAGGTGGCATTTCCTGTTCTCTTCCGAAGGACCAGATAATCTATTCTGCCAGTGCATCTTTCCAACATGAATCCTTACTCGTAACGTGATCTTTCAAAGAGTGTTGAGCTCAGAAAGTGTTTCGAGCATTGTTCGTTTCTCCCGCCTCTTGAACTTGATATTCTAGGAATATCTTGGTAAACTATGGTGGTATATCTTGATGATATGCTTGCCTATTCTATATCAATGGAAGGACATGGAAGATCCTCTGTGTATCTTTCTCTCAAGCTTCGTGAGCACTGCCTGTGTGCAAAGTCTCGAAGTGAGAATTCTGACTTTTTGAAGTCACCTATCTCGGCCACGTCCTTCTTCTAAATAGATCGCTTCAATTCTGGAATCAGCAAGTCCATTGTTAATTCCAGCTTCCATCTTCAATCAAACCCGGAGTTTTCCTTGTTGGCAAGTTATCATCGTCCTTCCGCTAAAGATTTTCCTCAAGACTGCTAAATCTTTCTCAATCATTTCAAGAAGAACATGGAGTTCTTTCACCTCAGTCCCGTCAAGTAATCTCTTGAAACCCTCTCGCTTTATCGTCTATGCTCAATCCAACGGAGGCCATGAAGACCTTCCGGATCTTGTATTCCTTCTGTTCAAGTTGGTGCTATCGTTTCTGTAGCGGTTGAATCTTGCAGTTGTTCTCCGTAATCTTCCTTCATATCTTTCCGGTGGCTTGGTACTTCCGACATGACGACAACATCATCATTTTTATCTATCTGTGAATCCGGTGAATCGTTTGCATCTATCCTTGTTTTCTAACGAAGTTCCATGAATTATTGTCAATACATTCAGTCTGTTTCGGTAGTTGGGTTGCATGGTTTTCTTATTCATGTGCGGAGTAATTCTTTGAGTGCGGGATGGAGTAGCTACCATACCACTACTCTTATCGTTCGCTCTTGTACATTGAATTGGTGAATTAATGTGATTTCACTCATTCCACGGAAGTTAGAAGTGGCCTTTATCCCTTGATACTTTTACTTCCGTCCTTGTTTTCCGGAGTGCTCTCTCGAAGAAAGTAATCAATAATCTCTTGTTGGTGGTCTGTCTATTCTAGATGGAACAAAATCTTCAATTATCTGGTGGAAACAAACACAAACTCTTTTCGGTCCTCGTCTTTCTACCGATGCTCGACATCCACAAACAAGATGAAAGGAAACTATCTCTCTCTTTGTTTCATCAATTCTTTTTCTGTGGTAAAGCCAATTATGGTTGATGCCATCAGCCGCAAATCTATTGCGTTAGCCTCAAGGCTAAAGAAAGCAATAAGTATCTCTACAATAAACTGCAGATCCTCCATATTCTTTGCTTCTCGGGATTCCACCATGATCTGGCTTCACATCCGGCTCTGGAAGTTATATCCGCGCACCTCAATTGCGTGATCCTTTGGTTCTTACCGGCGCAAGAAGAATCTAATCCGATGATGTCTAACTAAATCTTTCCGTTGATATCAAGGAACTCTATTGTTTGAAGGCAATATTGTTTCCGAACTTCATTTCTCAAATCCGAGAGCAGATACGATGCTATTGTCTTAGTGGTTCAAAACCTCTCCAACCTAGCTCTTTCTTCCGGCGAGACAAAGATTTCATCCTCTCTAGTATCGGTAAATCTTTAATCTTAATGGTGTGTCTTTCTTTATCTATGATACATCATCTTGTCCTTTCTTTCACAAGTGGTTCTATTCTTTTATCAT
The DNA here is from genome assembly GCA_023614405.1 of Avena insularis. NCBI lineage: Eukaryota > Viridiplantae > Streptophyta > Magnoliopsida > Poales > Poaceae > Avena > Avena insularis. The sequence continues at coordinate 241,378,478 of CM042688.1, read as the reverse complement.
GTTCTTGAGAAAACCGAAGCTATGTCCATCCTATCCTTCTTGTCTCACGACAATCCTACAATTCTTCTAACCCGTTGTTCTTGAAGCAAAACGCAAGACTCGCAATAAGTCTAGCAAGTTTGCAAGGTGTAGTGGTCGCACCATTCCGTTGTTCATCAACTTGGGAATGTGACGGTCACCTTCGTTCCGAACACCCGTCTCTTCTTGTGTTGTCTTCTTTTTCCTAGGAATCTCGGGGCGAGATTCTTGTTTAGTGGGGGAGAGTTGTAGCATCCCAATTGTCTAACAATTGCAATTCTACTAGCCTAGTCTATATATATGCTACTTCCTATATATAATTGTTGCATCATAATTATATCATCCTCATGTCATCATGCCACCTTGCATTTGAGCATTATATAAAACCCTTTTCCATTTGGATCTTCTCTCATGTGCATTATTAATTGTATTTGCCTCTTGATATATTGTGTTTGGTTCTTGCTAAATGTTTAATGCCCAAGTTGAGTTGGGGGCATCTCCTTTTGACTCCACCACCTTTCTTGTCACCACCCCATCATTCCACCATTCCACCATATGTGAGCATTGCATTTTATTTGGGTTTATCTCTAGCTCATGTTGTTTGGAATGGACCCTTTTCCATTCTACCTGCTTCCATATGGAATGATATGGGAAGGTTGTTCATGTTGGAATATTTTGAGGATAATATGCACATAGTGGAATATACACACTAGCATGTCCAAAATATATTCAAATATGGTCATCTCCATTCATTCCACATGGAACATTCCTTCAATCCTTAGCTTGGCCCTTACTCCATCTTTTGAGGATGCACATAAATAAATGCCATGAGATTTTATTTTGTTTTCACAAGATTAACACATGGCATTAAATACTTGCATGGGCCATGCAACCATCACCACCATGTGTTCTCCTTTGGTTTTATTTGATTTTTGAGTGGATCATCTTCTCATCTCTCTCTTTCTCTCAATCCTTTCTACCTTGCTTTGCTTTCTTGCCTTATGCCATCAAACCTCTTCCACCTCACATGTGTAGTGCCATGCATGATCTTGTAAGATCATCCCCATGACCATCTCCCTACCCTTCATGCTTGCTCATGCTCATGTGGATTACACCCATCTCCCTCTCTCACCTCACCCTCTCCTCTCACCATGCCGAGGTGTCCCCTCTCCCTACCATGCTGGCCCCACCTGGCCACCCTCTCTCCTCGGCCCCACACCTCAGCTACCCCTACCCCATCCCTAACAAACCCTAACCCGAGCCCCTCTCTAATCTAACCCTAGTTACACCCGAGCCCTCTCTCCTCTCTATTTCTCTCTACCTGCCATGCTGGCTCCAGCTGCTACTCCTCACCGTCCCCACCTGGTAGCCCCTGCCCTGCCCTAGCCCTCACGACAAGCAGTGAGAGGAGGTGGAGAAAAGGTGGCCGAGACCACCTTTTTCCTCTACCCGTGCCCACACGCCACCTCCTCCCTCTCTCTCGCTTTACCCTCCGCCCCACGGCTCCTCTGCCTCTCCCAGATCCGCCCAGAGCCCTGCCTCTCCTCCCCTTCCTCTTCACCGTCGCCAGGTCTTGCCGCCAGTCATTTACCGCCGTCTACCCCTGCGTCTCGTCGTTCCGACCGGCGTGCGCGTCTTGGAGGTGGTCTGGGAGACCAAGGAGACCCCCCTGCTGCTCCCTGTACACGCCGACACGGAGGAGGAGCGCCACAGCCGCCAGCACCAGCGCCACCCGACGCAAACCCTAGCTGCGCCGGCCGTCTGCGTCCTCGCCCCTCCATCGCCCCCCTGCACGATCCGACCGCACCGATCTCTCCGCGGTACGACCCTCTCCCTCCCTAACAACCTCCGCCTCGCTGTCGTCGTCTAGATCCGCCGTTCTTTTCGTCGAACATGCTGCGCGTGCCGTCGGCCACTTTGTTGGCTCGCTCCCGCATCGCGCAGAACCACATCTAGCCGCCCGCCGCTCCTCTGTCACCATCCCGTAACCAGCCGCACTGGCTACCACCCGCAGCGCGCGCGCCCGCGACGTGAGTTCGAACCCCGCGCGCCGCGCCCCGCGTCGGTCGCGCACCGACCTGTCCCAGCGTGCGGGAGGAAGAGAACAGGGTCTGGCCTTTTTCCATATACCCCCTTTCTTTTTCTTCGCCTCAACCCGCGGTACCACCGAGCCCCACCGTCAGCCTCTCCGTCTGTTTTGCAGTTAAGCCCCCCCTAGTTCTTCTAGCCTCAACCCGCGCTCCCTTCACCGCGACACGTGGCTGACCCTCCCTCTCGTCATTATGTGGGCTCGCAAGACGGACCCACGGTCGATGACACTGGCTAAGGCAGCGCATGAAAACAAGGCTTTAATACGCCAGATCAGCCCGGACCCACTTGGCGGTGTCTGTGGCTAGATCTGTGTGAGTACAAAATGGTTTCTGCTTGTTGTTTAATTAAAACCTTTTTCAAAATTGTTTAAATTCAAATTCAAATCTGTTTTTAAATAACTTTTGAAATATAATTCCAAATAATACATGTAATATATGTTTTGGAATCAGAAAAATGTGAGGATTTCAAATATGCCTTTCAAAATATTGTTTGAGCCCTTAAAATTTTCGAGATAATTAAAATTATAATAAAATGCCCTTTATCTTAATTAATTAATAACTTTTGTTTTATAACTCCAAATTTGACAAATAATATGTCTAAATCGATCAGCGCGACGAGCCTGTTCTATCTATGCATTCCATGTTCTGAATTGCAGCATGCATCATGTCATCATTAAAAATCTGAACTGTTTATCGCAATAAAACTTGATTAAACAAATAATGAAATGCTTTATTCCTGTACCCCACACCTCACCCATGCCATGCTACATTATTGCCATGCAAATTATGCATCATTCATCATGGCATGATTGTTTGCTTGTCGCATTTTAATTCCTATGCTTGTGCACTCTATTTATGTTGGCCCTTATTTGTTTGGTTCTTCTTCGAATAGACGTTGAGCAGGGGATATATCAGGAAACCCAGGAGCACTACCCAGGTCCATCTCTCGCTTCAACTGAGCTGCCAGGCAAGCACTACCACATGCTTGCATACATATAGTACCTATTGCCTCTCTCTTATTCTTGCATCATTGAGTCGCAATTGCATTAAACTGAACCCAAGTACTGCATAGCCTTTACTTTTAAACCCCACCGAAGCTTGTTCCTCCATCCCATGAGCCATTACTACAGGAGTTGTTTGAGCCATGCGGGTCGTAGAACAACATGGGTAGGGTATGTGAGTGTCTGATGGATAACGAGGTACCTAAACAACTTAACCTGAGTAGTAATGGGATAACTAATGAAAGTGGCACCGGTGAGCAATATCTGCTATTTGGTTCTTCATGCTCACTTGTGTCCCGTAGGACCCCGAGTACTTGATTCCTGTTCCTTGACTATTCACACTATCCACATCCGGGAGGCCTTATGGACCCCCTTGAGCCAGAGCTTGATTCATTCTTATTTCTTGGGGCCACAAAGTAGTTTGGGGCTTTATTACTATCCTGTACTTATGCCATGCTTAATGCTTTATTTAAGATTGTGTGTGGAGCACCTATACTGGTTAGGACCGTGACACGTTTTCACTGTATCGACAAGACCGGTCACATTTTCGGGTTCCTAGTCGTTTACCGCCATCCACACAAACCCTGGGTCCGTTCCGTAGCCGGCCAACTTCGTTGCGGGTAGCTTAGTGGGGTGGCCCCCTGAAACATTTCTGAATCCTGTGATCGCTTTGTCGTGAATGCCTCGTTGGGTTTTGATTTGGTTATTCCGAGGTTGATCGAGTGTGTGTTGCTATTTGTGCACCCCTGCAGGGTAAATCTTTTTGAAATCCGTGTCCGCGGTTATGGACGACTTGGAGCACATTTTCTCGATCATAGACAAGTATAACTAAAGTACCACTTTTAACTTGACTAAGTACCTGACTAGTAAATAGTGCAACACTCATGGAATGGATAATAAAACTGCCAACGGATGGGGGCTGTTCGTCCGCTTCCTCGTTGGTAAGCGAGGAGGAGGATGGATCTGTTAATATTACTGTTATAACTGTTGTTATTAATTCATGGACATCCATCTATCTTTGGTTAGGCGGATGGTTAGCGAGTATCTATAGAATTGTTAGGGATTATCTTTTGCTGCAATTGCGTCACCCCAGGTTGTGTCCCCTTTAGAGGCATAAAGACTTGCTGAGTACCCCTAGGGTCTCACACGATAAATTGTTTGATTTAGATGAACAGGTATACTCGCAAGATGGATACTGGGTGGAGGAGACGGACGATGTTGGCAACGATCACTTGGTGTAGAGATTCCGGGAACGGGGATCCGTGAGATCTGTGGACGAGATGTGTTTATTTATGGGGCATCTTATGCCGATTTGCTTCTTATCCGTACTCGGATCTTGTTTTCTGCTTCCGCCTGCTACTCTAATGTTTGATGTATGAGGAGCTATCCTAAACTATTATATCTATCTAGGATATTTGGATCTTGCCGTATGGCGTTGCAATATTTCTATTTCTTTTAGATGGAATGGCTCTGAGGACTGTTGTATGTGGCTTGCATACATACTCATTTGTGTATGTAGTTGATCCCTTCGCCTGCCGATTACGCCACTCGTTCTTGTCCCGATATTTGGAAATGTTTAGGATGGCCGAAAGGTCTACCTGTGAGTGGCATTTGGCCCCACCGTACTATTTTAACCATTTCCGCTCATCCAGGCTTGTAACTAAGAGCGTAATTCACCGAGGTAGTTACATCTTACTACCAATTTTGTGTAGTTTGATGCTGCCGCTGAAGCACAGGTCGATGCCTTTTGCAATTACACTGTACTTCTCCACTGGGCACAATCGTATGGACATCTTGTGGGTACGTCACGCTCAACTTATGAGTTTATATCATAATTGAAGATTTTCAATGTGGCATCACAAATTCACAATGACCAACAGACTCTTTCTTAGTTGTGCTTGATGCTTCAGTCATGATTTAACTGTCTGCATATGTATATAATGCTACTGCAATGCGTTCTTCAGTTTGGATCAGATGAGATGGACAACTCCATAACTTTGGAAACTTCAAATTTCAATTTTGTATGATATGTAAGATGCATTTCTATCGGGAAATTACAAGAATAGTATTTAACACTTAGGTAATTACAATCTATTATATTATTAAGACATAAGACAATGAACGGTGGAGATTCTTTAGTCTATGAGTTATGATATATCAACGGTTACGATTTATCAATATACCTAGGAGCTATTTTAGGAAGATGCTGAGTGTGGCAAGGATACCACGCTAGACTGTTCTTCCAAAGCACATAATCAAACTTGATCGTATAGAAGCAGGGCACATATAGAAGAAGGAAACACAGATCTACATGCACAAAAACCTACGACTGAAAAGATACTTTACAGGATGAAAGAGTGAATCAATGAAAAAATAGAGGTCGGTAAGAAAGCCTGTACAGTATATGATATTTAGTCTGTCTCCCTCTATTTGAGATCAACTTATTTGTTAACTAACTAATATATATACCTGTTGCTATAATTTTTCAATTGAATCTGGAGGTGTTTTGTCAGGACTTACAGTTTTGGCTACAATCTATTTCAATGACATCTAATTAGTGCTAATTAAATTGATAAATATTTGATCTTGAGATCAATAAGGTCGGTGGGAAAACATTCCTAAAGACACTTGGTTGCTGTTTATGAATTATCCATTCTAACAATATAATATGTAAGAGCTCTATACTTTTTTTTAACATTGGTCGGCAAGAGGTTCACATTTAGGAAGGTAGCCTTTTGACACCATATTATTTAGTTGTTGGTGTTGTTTGCAGTATGATATTGCCTTTTTTATCGCTTAGTAAGAGGCTTGGGATGCAATCTGAATTTGATGTAGTCACATTTGTTGAGTTCTCATTGCTTTCCTGTATTTTCAAGAAACTGGGTTGATTCTTTTCCCATTCAAGACAGATGCACTAAATTCTTTATTGATATTACTTAAATGGTTGTTTATTCGATACTCTCTGGTGGAACTTCCTTTCAGCCTACTTTTAGTGATCTTTTTGACACAGTATAGTGAACTGATTTTGGTTTATCAAGTAATATAATAAGTGATTGGATCACATACTAAGGCTATCCATTGTTATTTCATGTTGCACATGATAGGTTCGGATGAAGGCCACCTTGCAAATAGAGGTGAACCATATAACCGTTTGTCTTGTACAAATGTAGATGATGTTATTATTTATTCACAACTGTTTTTATGAGTTACATAATAATTTGATGTGTCATTGTGGTGGTATACTATTGCAGTCCATGACTATGGCTGAAATTGCGGACATCAGCGGCAGTCATCATCTTCATGGCTAGAGATGAGCGTGGCTCGGCCTGGCACGAAGCATGCAATAGCTGTTATTGCCTAGCATGATTTCTATACAAGAAAGACCTAATAAAGGATTTGTATCTCTACAAAATGATGGAAATGGAGAACAGTGCATATCCATGATACATGTACCGTGGTGGTGCTGTTCTTTGGAGTTCAAACTTCTTGCTAGATAGAAACTATCCATCGTTAGTCTATGATAGATTGCAAGTTCTTATGCTAGTGTGTTATCTGTAGTTTTGTACAAATATTGTGTCATATTGGGTTATGTGAATGTATCATCGGCACAATATCTATTTGAAATATTTCTAGAAAATGCATTTAATTTTTTAACATTTTATTGTGCTATCTAGAACATTCGTGAAAAAAGCATTGAATTTTTTATTATCGTAATTCAAATTAGTGAGAGGCATGATAATGATAATGAGTCTGTCACTATGAAACCCCACTAGGTTGCGGCCTTTGATCGCAGCTAGTGACATGCATCTCTGATGCCTGTCACTAGTATACACATACTAGTGACGGGCGCTTGCCTGTCACTAGTAACCTAATACCAGTGACTAGTAATCAGTGACATGCGCTTTGCCCGTAACTAATGAGTCATTTGAGCCTATCATTATAACCAATTCTGCAGTAGTGTTAGAAAATATTATTCTTAAGATTTTTTCGATACTAGGATCACAATCTACAGTCAACTTATGCTCTGATACCATCTGTGATGACCTTGGATAGATAGAGATCCTAAGTCCCTATGATTAACATGCTAGTCCCCGGATCAATAGCTAGCACTCACAATCAATAAAATATCATGTAAAACACAAGTCTTTGTTACATGAATCGAATAATCTAGACTTTACATTATTACAACAGAAGCGAAATAATATAACTTGGAGTCCCATCAATGCCATAGGCAGGTTGAGTGAAGACCCGCGATCCTAGCGCACCTTTCAACGATCTCCAAATTCTACACATGAAACGTCTAGCCAAACGAGTTGGTCAATACTTTGAATATATTGGCAAATTACACCAAGGAAAGGACAAGACTAACTCTACATACAAGGCTAGAGTAGGCTTTGGGGTTCATTTGCATATAGCTAATTTTCTCTAAGTAAGAAAAAAAGAGGGAGAGTTTTACCCTACTTTGTAAACATTGTTTAAATAGTATAGGGTCGAGTGGAACACGAGGATATTACGCACCAAGTGTCTAATCAACCTAACACTTGGATATTACATACCAAATGACACTTGGATATTACGCACCAAGTTACTTAGATATGACACACCAAGTCCCGAAAATCCCACCCATTGGCAATATTACGCACGCCATGGGGTTTTAGAAAAAGTTTAGAAAGAGAAAGGAAGATCCTTCAGAGGCTCCATCCTTCAGATGCTCAAAGTATTCTTTTCCGTGAACTCGGCTGATCGATCAGATTACAATACTCTTGAGAGGTTATACACTTTACCCACAATCTACGATCAAGTTCTTCTACAAACAAGACCATGGCGAAGCTTTCCCTTAGTAGCCCCTTTACCTTTCGGATCCACCTGTGCCAAAAATCCTCCAAATAGTGGTACCCAGGTGAGGTTTTTCATTAAGTACTAGGGCCAAGACAGAACCCATATGTATTATGGTTGCACTACATGCTTCTGAATTCTGAAATATGGCACACTTCTTTGATTATGGGTGACCGTCTTCCACCAAAATTCTACTCGTTGTTCCGACAACCATTTCGCCCAGAAGAAAACATAGTTTTTATTTTGAAGTAGACTTGAGAGGAAAAGCTTTGCTCAAAAAGAGCTTTTATACTTAGAAAAAATTCTGTCTTTTGAACCCCCATCGGTATTTGTATATGTAGCATAGCACAAGCATAACCCTTAGAAAAATTCGGAGATTCCTATTGAGATGGGGAAATTCTAAATATAGAATTACTCATGGCATACTACAAAACAACATCACACTTTTAAAGCACTTGTAAAATATTTTTACTAAAACATCCTACACATGCATACTATTCATTGAAGGTAAAAACATGCATAGTAGAAAACATGGGACAAAGGATATGATCAAGGTGTAACTTGCCTTAGTATACTTTGACGAGGATTACTTGTTCGTAGAACTCGTTCGCGCACTCCGAATAAATCTAGCGTATACAAACATTACACAAATAAGCTTCCATCGCAAATAAAGAGCCAAAAAAATGTGGTAAGTAAACTAATATCAAAACAGGCAGCATGTAAAAAATATGCACATTATTTATTTAATATACAATAGTATATTCATATTGTTCTATGCGTGTGATTATGGTCAAATAAAGGCTAGATTCATATTACGAGTTAACATATCTAAACATGTATATTTACGAGGTTTGAGATTACTATCAGCTGGATACTTCAATTATAAACCCAACGCAAAAAGATTTGACTTAAATAAGGTTATAGATCTAAAGATATGGTCAAAACAAGGTTTAAATTCAAATTTAAATAACAGATTCAAAAATTTGATAATTTGAAAAATTTATTGTCACTAGATTAGAAATTTAATTACAAATCTAACACAACAAAAATCATCTATTTTGAATCTACGTATCAGAAGATATTGGATTTGAAAGTTGGAACATGAGAGTAATACGTGCACCTGATCTGATTTTTTTTGCCGTATACTCGATCTGGCTATCTACAACATACGGGCGTGAAGTAAAAATAAATAAATAAAAACAAAGCACCACGAGTGAGAATCTGATTGCATGATACCGTTTAAAACTGATCTGATCTAAAGCATATAAACTATGTACGAACGGGCGATGGACGACTAACCAGTGCCGGTGGAGGTTGTCGGCAACCATGACGACGACGACGCTTGTATATGAAGTCTAGGCTCCGGTGGTCGGTTTCCTCCAGGAAAGGGGAATGTTCGTTTCCGGTACCAAACTTTTCGGGTGAGTGCACCGCGGTATCCGAGTTGTCATCAATCGCGTGGAGGGGTCGTAGTAGGCCAATTGTTCAGAAGGACTAAATGAGGGTGAATACAAATCTAACGGCCAAACGGTCATTTGAACCAGACGAAAAACAGTTGAACTTAAATACCGCCGTTAGGTTAACTCTTCTTGGCCTGCCATGTCAGTATTCCTCGTTATTTTTTGCGGTCGTGGACTAGCTTACCCCTGTGTGGACCAGATCTATTTCTTTGCTCTGCTCTAGTCTTCTCCCCTGCTCCCCTCCCCATAACATTTGCTCAGCTCCGGCTGCTCATCTCAGATTGGAGCTCGCACTTGCTCTAATTTGTGTCCCCGCCATGTCCGGTCAACCTCCCACGCCACTAATCGAAGCTCACAGCCATCGCCGTCGCATCGTCCGCCGTATCGGAGCTTCGCGTCCCCGGACTAATATCTCGTCTCTGGCTAGTCCTTCTCGCACGGCGGAGCGCGTCCCATCGGGCGATCCAGGCCGGCGACCGGCCTCGGGAAGTTGCGTGCTGCCGCGCACCCCAGGCATGGTAGCCCTGGCACAGCAGTTCGACGACCACGCTCTCATGGCCACCGTGCTGGGCGTCCGTCCCGCCGTGTCGCCGACAGAGTTGCTGTCGGCTTTCAGGTCTCGTTTTGGGATCAGACAAAATGAGGTTAAGATTGAGGTATGCGCGCCGCCATTCGATTTTTTCGTCCGGTTCGAGCACAGCTCAGACACCGAGCGTTCTGCATTCTTCCCGTTCTTTCGAATGCTGTGGGGAGAAAATGAGCTTCATGCATTGGCATCGCGCCTGTGGGTGGGATGATCGCTTGGGGCAGCTTCGTTTCTTCTTTAAACTCGACTTTGACGGCCTCCCATTGGATGCTTGGGAGCAGGAGGCCCTCAAGCAGGTCGCCAGTAGCCTTGGCGGCGAGCTGGTGGAAATCGTGCCACCGAGCGATAGACGGGTCATCGAGGAAAGGCGTGGCTGAAAGATCCTGACGCCGTTCCTAAGATGTACAAGGTGCAGATTCCAAGCAGGGCAGGGCGACAACTTTGCTGGAAGCACCCGGTCATCATCCACCTAGAGTAGGTTCTAGAATCGGTACATGGCATTCAGGGCCCCGAAGAGGCTGCCAGAAAACGTCCTCGTTTCCTGCAGTATTGGTCTGGAAGAATCGATGGCACAGGACCACCACCGTTTCACGACGGTGCACACAGTTTCGGTGGGGGAACCGGGCTTGGACGAGCTGGTGTTTCTAATTTCCCTCGAGTGAAGACAGAGCTCTAGTGAATTGCCGTGGTATGTGTGGCTAATGAATTTGTAGTATGGAGAGTGTAGCAGGAAGTTAGCATCGACTAAAAATGCTTAATAGTTTGAATCGATATAGTACGTGCGTGTAATAGTTTGAAGTAGTATGTGTGTGTAATAGTTTGAATCGATGTATTATGTGTGGGTAATGAATTTGATGTAGTGTGTGTGTAATAGTTTGAATCGATGTAGTTGAACACCATGCTTTATAATTTCTATGTATAACCAAGGACAACCTCATGAAAAAAGGGTGTTCTGGCAGTGAGCAATGTCAATTCTGTAGATGCTAGGAAAATATAGTCCATCTCCTCTTCAAGTACAAGGTAGCTACATTTGTAACACGTTGAACTGCAGGACCATTTTGCAGGTAACACAAGATAAAAGAAAAATGGTTTACAGCACAGACAGCAGACACAAAATCTGTAGTCTGGGATAAAAAGATGCCAGTTAACTGGATTTAACCACGACCAGTAATGAAGGAAATAGATACTTGATAGTATTTGCTTACAACAGTAGTACTTCCATACAAAAGGTCTTATACCTGCACAAAAGTAGACTAAACTTCCTACTAGTTTATAGAACAATTCGTCAGCATTTCATCTACAAAAGCCATTTTTTAGTCTGAACTTAACTATTCTACACTGAAGAACTATAGATCTCCACCAGAAAAATTGGCTGGCCAATTGCCTTGAGAGGACATAAGTTCTTTGATCATTTAACCCAAACTGATATATTGCCTTCCCGCCAAACTACAAGAAATCTGCATCGTTCATGCACGAGCGATTTGCGTGCGCCAGTCCCGGTTCAGTTGGACCATCCGCGTCGCCGCAACGATTTCTTTGAAACTGAAATTCGGCATCTCCTTCTTGGAATCGTAGGTCCGTGTGAACTCAAATCTGAATTCCGAGGCTGAGCTGATGCCCACCGCCGGCTCTGGCTGTCGAACAATCCAGCATGCTGAGTGTAGACGCTTAGTCGCCACCACGGTACGGCCTCCGACGGTGCGTAGGATGGAGCGTCTTTGCCGCAGACGTCGTGCTCCCAGCCTCCCCCACTTCGGTAAGGTAGTCCGCGCCTAAGCGTGGACGCGAGAATTCCTAGACCTTAGCGCTGCCCTGTTCGAGGGTGTGTACCCTTGGCGGCACGCTCTCGTGAATGATTTGATACGTACCTTTTTCCTACTGCCTAGAGCATGCCGTAATACCGCCGCGCGATTTCTCCACATCGCTCTCTTGGCCCTGCTTGCCGCATCTGGTGCCGACGAAACCGTCATCGCCGCCGCGGCCGATTCAGCACATTCGAGGAAATCATCCGCCTGGCTTCATGGCCTGCCTTAGAGGGGCTAAGTACCCCAGTTTCAGCGGCTGTCGCGGCAGCTGCGGCGGCTGCTTAGGCGGGGCCATGTTACCCTAGTTGGTGTGGCACGGAGGAGCTGCGCAAGGTGAACTGTGGTTTGTCGGAGTGAAAGACTAACAGTAGGTTTGTACTACGGGCACGCATGAAAATAATCATCTCCCATTTCCTTAGAGGGTAATAATTTGACACTCGTTGTATTAACCGCTCAATCTTTATTTCCCTTCTCAGCATAAGAGCGCGAACGTATTAAAAAGATCGGTCGTGGCTATCCACCTCATCAGGCAATGTACCAGGACAGGTAGAAGACGGGACCGGGTTTCATTTTAGAAATGTTGATGATTGTGCCCTTATGTTTATACGATATTATTTATATGCCACCATGTACCGTCGATTGCAGTAACACCATCAGAAACAGGGGATGACGACATGGCGTGTTTTATTTTTTTTAAAGGGCATCAGAAACAGGGGATGCCGACGCGGCATGTTTTCTGACTGGCGGGCCCGCCTCCTCCATCTTCGACGACGCGCATCCCAGGTTCGAGGGCTGGCGCCGCCCACCAACACATTATTGTGCAATTTTCCATGTGGAACCTGAATTCCGGCGTTGAGCTGATGCCCATGTCGAACACAGAGAATTCTGAAAGAAGCTACTAAAAATAAATATTTTGAATTCTAAAAGTACTAAAAATAAATACATTACAATTTTATCTGAAAGGTAATACGTATACTGCTGATTAAAATAATATAAATACAGTACAAATTTCTACTTCGAATAATAGACCTGAAAATGCTAGCAAATAACCTAGGATGAATATAGGATTCATTCTCCCCTATATATTTCGTCGTCGGCTCCGGCATGCTACAACACATGTTCAGAGAACTCTCTCCGTCTGCAATGTGCTGCCAGTATCTCGTCCAGAGAGTAAGGCCTCGGTGTATGTTCTAGAATTAAGCCATACAGTACCATTGTTGGTTCCTCTTCCCAGGCTTGAACCTCATGATCGTACAATCTGATATAATTCCTGTAGTATATGCAATCGGATTTGACTGTGGGGTGTAACCTAGTGTCAATGGAGATAGACCTATTGTAACCAATGAAGAGGGCACGACTTCCAATGTCACCGATGGCCTCGAGAGAGCGGTTCTCCGTGTCATCCCGGTACAACACCAGTTGCCCTTTAGCGAAATCCCCATTCAACACAATAAGCAGATCACCATCTGACTCCACAAGGTAAAAATTGTAGGTTCCGCGTACCTGTTCAAAGACTGGGGTTGAAATTATTTTGGCCATCGTGACAGTGCTCACGCGCTGCTCTAACTGGATGTTGGTCGACAAGATGTCTCTATTCTCAAGTAATGCATATACTTCCCCTCGGAATGCTGTCATGCAGACCAAAAGCGTATCGAGAGGTGGCGAATACAATACTTCTCCAAATGATTCATTGATTTGCCCCGTTGGGGTTCTCTCATCGGCCCATGCAATATGATCTGGATAATCAGTGCAAACGAACACCATCATCGGGGATTTCATTACGACGACAGATTGCAGAAGATTAGATGGTATGTGTGCTTGAAACTCAGTGTTAGACTTATGAGTGATTGGGTTCAGAAGCCGAATCTGGTAGGGATCCACCCTCTGAGCAAGCACGATGACGCCACGAGAAACACTGACGAAGTAGAATCTTTTGGAAGAAGAGGGCATCAGTTAGCACTAAGATGTTTACAATGGAAAATACCAATAAATTTCGGATGTGAATGTGAACCTGCGATGGACGTCCATTAGATTTGTCCTGAAGCAACGACCAGTGGCGAGGTTGAGGAAGGTGAAGTTGCCAACTTCTGGAAGTGTGTGATCTATCATGATCCAGTTGTTGAGATGGAATTCGGGCACCTTTAAAGTGTGGCGCCAATCGGTGCAGACTTCCCGACAAGCAACATAGGTGTAGACGTACTCCTCTTTCTCCAGCAAGTAGTCGGCGATCTTGCGAAGTGGGTCGACCGGCAGATCGGACCAGTTCCTCTTCATACGGCTACTGGCCATGCATTACGTGCGAGAATGTTTTGATCGAGGAAGAAAGAAGAACTACCACTGCGAGGAGAAGAAGAAGAGGAGAACAGACGAGGGAGACGAAGCGGAACTGCCACTGCGAGGAGAGGAGGGAGAAGAAGCGGAACTGCCACTTCAAGTTTGGATCAACGGGTTTTTTTCAGAACTGGCGCGTGAACCAGCCATGCACTGCATGCAAGTTTTGATCAAATAGACTGACATGTGGGACCTGCTAAAAAATTCTGTGAAGTGCTACCATGCATAGTGCGCTGACAGGTGGCATGTTTTCTGACTGGCGGGCCCGTATCCTCCACCTTCGACGGCGTGCGTCCCAGGTTCAAGGGCTGGTGCCGCCCACCAACACATTATTGTGCAATTTTCCATGCTTTGTCACAACCAGCTCCGCTCCTCTGCTCCTACCGCCGCCACTCCGCTCAGTCGTGCACCGCTCTCGTTGTCCCCTTGGGCCGTCGTCCTCCCACCCTCCCCTCCCTGCCATCCCCTCACGTCCCCTCACATCCCCTCCCCTCCCCTCCCTACCATGTCTCCTTGCTGCCGTCCAACGCCCAGGCGTGTCTGGAAACGAGAACCGAGAGTCGGCCGTTGGGTTAGGGGCCCAACGACGCTGGTGATCCGGATCCCGCTCGGAGATGGATCATGCGAGGCTTGAGAACATGGAGATGGTGTTGGGGTTCGCAGCATAGAAAACAAAAAATTTCCTATGATGAGAACTATACGCCAAGATCTATCTACTAGATACAGAGCAACGGGTGGATATACATCCATGAAGAACTTACCCTCGAAGACAACGAGTTTTGTTAACAAGTAGGAACTCGTGGATGATGTAGTCGTACGCTTGCTGATCTCAAGATCGTGATGAAGTCTAGCAGGTCCGGCTCTAGCACGTCCATCAGATCCAGCTCCAGCAAGTCTAGCACCACCAAGTCCAGCACCGCAAAGCAGTGGTGCATCCGTGATCGCACACACGTCTAGTACCCCGACAACCTTCGTCCCTCGCTCCAGCAAAGCAGCAGAAGCAGCAACTCCTTTCCAGATAAATCCACCGAGAACATGTATCTCGCTAATCCGAGACCATGGGGGAATAATACTAGAGGGGGAGCGAGATCCTTCACAAGGAGGTGTGAGGAAAAAGGAGTGAGAGGGGGCCTTTTATAGGAGGAGGGGAGGGTGTCCCTTCACCTCCCCCATTCATGTGGTGGTAACCCCCTCCACATTAAAATGCCCCTTCACATTCTCTTTTAAAGTCTCCACTTTAAATACATTAAATTTCCACCAAATTTAATGCAAGGTCTCATTAAATAAAAATATTTTATTTATTTTATTCAGAATTTTGTTAATTACATTAATTAACAAACATTCACATAAAACCCCCTGCAACATTTCAATATCACATGCAGAACCAATTTCAGCAATTTCACCCAAAACAATTTCGGTGTCTATTGAAATAATTCCAGCACTTTCTTAAATCTTTATCTGAAAAATATTTGCTCCAAGTGGTGTCGGTATACCTTAAGTGGCTCACCCTATGGTTCGTGAATAATGCAGACATGGTCGAGACCCCTCTCCGATCAATAATCAATAGCGGGACCTAGAGATCCGTATTGACTCCCACATATTCAAGGATGACTCTTGTGATCGTGTGAACCTTTAATGTCATAACTAAATCCCTTTGTCTCATGATATATTACATGTCCGAGATTCGATCATCGGTATCCAAATACCTAGTTTGATCTTGTTACCGACATGCACTCTTTTCTTGTTCCCGTGATATAACATTCTAGTGATCACATCACTTGCTTGCAAGCTATTTCAATGTGATATCACCGAGTGGGCCCAGAGTATATCTATCCATCATAGGGATGTACAAATCCCACTCTTGATCCATGAGCCTCAACATAACACCTTCGTAGCACTGAACCCACCTTTATAGTCACCCTATTACGGTGTGACGTTTGATGTTATCAAGATACTCTTCCGGTGTTAGTGATTAACTTGATCTCATGGTCTAAGGAATAAGATTACTTCATATGATGTTATAGCAATATAAACATAATGACTTTGATCGTAATGCTATACTTCGGATGAATGTTCATCACATCATTCCACCAATGTTGTGACCTTGTTATTAACAACATCCAATGTCCATGATCAGGAAACCTTGATCATCTTGTTAATCAACGAGCTAGTTTATATGAGAGGCATTACTAGGAACTTTGTATTTTGTTTATTAAACACACATGTATTAACATTTCCAATTAATACAATTATAGCATGCAAAATAAACATTTATCATAAACATGGAATAACATAATAACCACTTTATTATTGCCTCTCGGGCATATTCCCTTCAGTCTCCCACTTGCACTAGAGTCAATAATCTAGTTTGTAAACTTGTATATACAACACCTAGGTGTTGAATATACGCGTTTGCTAGTGGTTAACATAATCTCTGGATCTGGCACTTTCAGGTCCGTGTGTATTTGCATGTCTTTGCGTCTCTACGCATCACTCATTCTCAAATGAGATGGCATTGTATAAATTTGGTCCTTTGGTGAGACCTTTAGTTTGTTTAGGTTAAAATATGTTGATATTATTGTAATACAATATATCTTCATAGTATTAGCCCACTTCGAACCACACCTAGTTTGATAACAAACTACTTAACACAAATGCCCTCCTTTGCTGCTACTATAGCAGTCATATACTTAGCCATTTGTTGTAGTATCTGTCACAATGCCTCAACTTTAGAACTCATCTAAATCCATCATGGAACATCCTTTCCATTACATTGTGCCACCGATAGTCTAAATTGAGATAAATTTAATTTGTATCTTGTGACAAAACTAGTATCAATGTAACACTTTACAATGAACTACCTTTAACTATTTGTCACTTATACATGATATATTCTTAGTTCTTCCAAAGCTCATAAGAATATCTTTACTATCATCTTATGAATCATGCTGGTATGTGCTCATAACATTTAGATCATAGGACATATCTGGATATATGCATATCATGGTATAATCGATCAAAATATTCATGTGATTTTACTCACCAAGTGTTGAAGCACTTGAATCTTGATACAATCCTTTCCATGTAGCAAGAACCTTTCTTGTTGTTTCCATATTGAACCCTTTCAATATCTCATATATGTACGTCGGGCATAACCATATTAGCGCCTCAATCTATCCATATAGACATTGATGCCAAATATTCCGGTTTTGCCCAAGTCTTTCATCGAAATCCTATTTTAATGAAATTATTAACTTGCGTCAATAAAAGATACATCATTTCCAATCAATAATATGTACTCTGCATAATGTATTGGAAACTTGTATCAGTGTTCCCACTTAATTTCTTGCAAATGCAAGCATCTTCATCATCTCCGATGAAAATAAACTCCTTTAACATTTTCATCATGGTGAAGATTCCAACTCCGCTATGCTCACTTCAACTATTGAAGTTTGCATGCCCTTTTAGCACCCTCAAAACCCTTCGGACTGTGTCATGTACACATCCTAGGTAACCATTCTATTAGAAGAACCTTGTTTTGTTTATTCAACTACCATATACCAAATTATATGTAGTGGTTGCTACATTAATCCGTCAAGACTAAATATCGCTATGAAAGATCAAATCTTGTCATAGTCAACTCCTTGAACATTGCCGTAAACTTCTTTCTGACATGTTGACTATTTCATAGATGTTAAACATCCATGTCTATTTCTTTATAGATCCAAACACGACCGATAGGCTTCACGCCTTTCCGGAGGGTCTTCCAAGTTCAGAAACTTGATTTCTCGTGTATGGATACTATCATGGATGCTATGACTTCTAGTCATTTTATGGAGTCAGGGCCCATCATCGCTTCTTTGCATGCAGTCGGTTCATCATTGTCAAAACAATAACGACTTCTGTTTCAAATCTTACTATTTGATTCTTACCGACCCACATGGTTCAATAGGAACTCTAATCTCCAAGATCACACCCTTTGTAATCACGGGAGCCATGAGCATTGTGGACGCCACCAGGACACTTTCCGGCGCTACGCTACTTAGCACATATAGCTAAGGTTTAACAACCTTATCAAAGTTCTATTGTCCTCCCACTTAACTTTTCACGAAAAAATTCCTTCTCGAGAAACTTGACGTTCCAAGCGACAAACTCTTCTGTCCTCGGTGTTATGGAGGAATTCCCAACAAATTCTTTGGGATAACCTACAAAGACGTGCTTATCTTACTTTGGTTGTAAACATTTTACTTATGCATAGCATACCAAAATTTAAGAAAAGAAAATTCGAGTTTTATCCCAAACCATAACTCATATGGTGTCATCTCAACGGATCACGATGGTGCTCTTTTTAGTGTAAAAGCGGTAGTCTCTAAAGCTTTAATCCTTAAAACATAATGGCAGTTTTATAAATGACACCTTTGATCTTACCATGTCAAACAAGGTTTGATTTGATCTCTTGAACATACCATACTCTTGTGGTGTATCGGGAAATACAAATTCATGGAATAATTCCTGAAATCTTAGGTGTTTTGCTAAACCTGTAACTCAAATATCTTCCTTTATGATCAAATCATAAACTATTTTATTTTCTTGTTACAATATTTTTTCACTTTATCTTGAAAGTCTTTGAACATTTTTCAAATGTTTCATACTTCTTCCTTATTAAGTAAATATATAGATATATTCACTTAAATTTCAAGAGAAAGCATATGAAGCAAAAAGATCCATCGCATATCGCTACACATAATGGACTATATACATCAACATGAATAATATCAAATAAGTTAGTCATCCGTTCCTCTTTGGCCTATGGACGGAGTTTCAATTATGTTGTGGTGGTGTCACGGCAGATGCCATGGATAGGCTAAAGGTAGGGACAAGATGCACTAGAGGAATCCAGGGAGGGATAGTGTGGTGATTCCACACACTGATGTTTGTATTCGATTCACTTCCAAGGTTTACAAGTGCTCCTTGAGCTGTATTGGGGAGAGGAGGAAGAAGGAACTCTCTTACTCTCACCACTAGCTAGCCCTCAGAAACATACTAGTAAAACTCAACCAACTAGAGATCAACTAGTCAAAGACCAACCCCTTCTACAGATGCCCTAGCCCTCCTTATATAGGGGTGGCTAGGTCTCCAATTAGGGCATACGTGGAGGCATATTCCAGGGAATATGCCTCTTCCAAAAACAGTAAGCCGACCGGGTCACTTTTGCCCAGCGTCATCCCTACAGAGGCTACGTGAGACTCTGCGGCGCCCGCGTCATCCGACACTGGCATCGTCACCTTTGTCGGCCATGCCTCGGTGGTCTTGGCCTTTGTCCGCTTTGCTCACGCTCTGCGTATAGTGGTCACCTTTTGACCAGAGAGATACCTTCCTTCTATTGCAAGCTTTATATAACCCGGATCGTGCCTAGTTGATCCGGCCACACCGGTACCTGCATACAAGTTACATAAATCCTGCCGGCATACGACATGAGTCGGCCGGGACTCAGTTAGGCGGACATCCTCAGGTCCGGGTTACTCCGTGATTCGGCCTGCCTTGAGGTGACTCGGCCAGCGTTCGCTTTGACCTTGCCGTACCTCGGCTAACTCGACCATTATACCCCGGCGTGACCCTACCCGGGGGTATCCTCCCAACATTAGTCCCCGAAGCTGGTGCGGTCTTAGCTGCCTTAGCCGCTAAGGCCACTGCAGGTTAAATTTCACCGAGCCTTTTTCTCCCTTTTCTGAGTTATATCATATCCCAGATTTCATTGACGATCTTTTCCCTTGGCTCATTTCGAGTTTTTACTCGCTGGCCGGGTCATCCCATAGTTATCCAGGTTACTCTTCCTTCTCTCGTACGCTTCCCCATATCCTACATGGAGGGTAATCATTATTTTACCTTATTTTAAGGGCCTGCGCCAGTTAGTGCCATAGTTAATGTCAGGTGTTACTGTTGGACACGTCACATCGTGTCTGTTGCTTCGTTAACCGTGTCACCATGCCGCGTCGTGGGATCTCCTGCGCCCTGTGGCCCTTCCTGTGGCTCATTCTTGATTGGTTGATCCGGATTATACACGGCCACACCATGTGGCTCTTCCACACAGCACGATCCCACTACCTCTCCTAGGCGTGGTTAAATAGGGGAGGGGCGCGCCCCTTGGGACTTTCCCCATTCTCGCGCCCCTTTGCCTCTTCTTCTTCTTCTTCCTAGTGCCAGTGTCGCCGCCGCTGCACCCGCTTAGCTGCGCCACCGCCGCACCGTGCCTTGCCGCGCCAGCATCGCCGCCACTCCCGCGCATCTCCGCCGCCACGGGTCCGCGTCAGTCCAGGACACTGCCCCACCGCCGATAGGGCCAGTGAGGACAGCGACCTAGAGATGACAGAGGAGGAACTCGCCGTCACGAAGCAGGAGATGGAGGAGGACGCGGAGAATGCCGAGCGCGGCGCCTGGGCTGGCTCCTGGGTATGCCAGGACGAGCTGGACTGGTTGTACCACACGCGTCGCATCCCGGAGGGTGTGGTGGCTCGTCTCGCTGTCGAGGAACTTGCTCCCTCACCTAAGCCGGGTGAGTTTGTGGTGTTTCTCTCCCACTTCTAGCGCGGGTTTGGGCTCCCCGTCAGTGACTTTTTCCACGACTGGCTCAATACCTATGAGCTTCAGCCGCATCACCTTCCGGCGAATGCCATCACCTCCCTCTCTGCTTTTGCTTCCACCATAGAGGGCTATGCCGGATTATGGCCCACTAAGGAGCTCTGGATCCAGTTCTTTGGTCTGCGCCGGAACGTGATTCCGAATAGAGAGCTTGAGCCGGAGGACAAGCAACTCACGCAATTCGGCGCTGCTTCCATCTCTCCTCGGAAACAGTCTGTCTTTCCCCGAGTTATGGGGCTTGACTCTTGCAAGGGCTGGGCCCGAACCTTCTTTTATGTCAGAAATGGCACAACTGAAGATCTGATCCGGCTGCGCTCCTACGTTTCGGGTCCTCCAAATCCGGATCTCTGGGACCAGATCACCAAGAAGCCCACCGTCCTGGCAAACCAAGTCAACAAAAGGTTCAAGGAGCTGAAGGATCTGGGACTGCAAAACGAGGACGCAATGATCACATTCGTCCGCAACCGGATCTCCCTTCTCCAGAAACACACTCACAAGCTCTGCCACATGGCTGGCGCCTTGACCCCAACCGGACCTCCTCATTCGAGTTGAGCAACACCGAGATTTTTTGTCGGGTCAAGGCCCTCTTCACCACCAACAAAAAGTTCACCGCTGAATGGGAGTGGGGGATCGAGCACTTCTGCCGAGATAGGCTTCCTCCTGTGGTAAATCTCGTGCTCCAATCTTTTTCCGAATTAAGTCTTATGTTGGAATTTATTGTATGTTTGATCCCTTCGCATATTATCTCTTAGATGTTTCTTCAGCAAACTCTTGAGGATGGCACCGAGCCTTCTCTCAAGTGGGCACCGGATCGAGATGTCTTGGACGAGAAGGAGCCGGATCAGGAGATGTTCCTTCTGTTCCCCGATGCGACCAAGCGACATACCGGTAAACTCTCTTCCATTAGAGATTGGCCCGAGGATGAAGATGATTCCAACATTGAGGTGATGGAAGCATTTGACACTATCCCCC
The DNA here is from genome assembly GCA_023614405.1 of Avena insularis. Classification (NCBI taxonomy): domain Eukaryota; kingdom Viridiplantae; phylum Streptophyta; class Magnoliopsida; order Poales; family Poaceae; genus Avena; species Avena insularis. The sequence continues at coordinate 241,356,740 of CM042688.1, read as the reverse complement.
TTTCTTACGCCTTTCCGGCATCAGCTAACCCCGGTGGGCAGATCCATGAAGATCCTCCCCTTACTACGAGCGAGCATGTCCTGGTCGCGCCAAAGAAAAGGGGAGTTGCATCTGCTTCTTCTTACGAACCTTCCAAACCAGCGAAGAGACAAAAGAAGTCTGCAGACAAAGCTGCCACCAAGCCTACGACCAAGGCGATAACCCGGAGAGCTCGCAAGCCCAAGGAGCCTTTGACCTCTGATGAGTAAGTCATTTCTTCCTTATCCAATTTTCTGCTTCATGATTTGCTATTCATTTGTTCTTCCTTTGTTATAGTTTCTTATCACTCCTCATTTGATTCGGCAGAGCCGTGTTGGAGGTTCCTCAGAGCGGATCTAGCATCGCCTCGCCACTTCGACATAGCCCTTCTCCGTCTCATGGCGATGATTCTCGCCCGCTGAGCCCCATATAGAAGGGTTCAGTAGCTGCTCCAGGTTCTAGCCCACCTCCTCCAGAGGAGGGCAACCTCGGAGCAGGGGGAACTGGCTCTGCCGAGGCAGCGACAACTAGCACTTCGGCTCCGCTGCAACCAGCTTCATCCGAGACACCAACAGCACCCCCGCCAAGACAAAAATCAGCACCAGCACCAGCACCAGCAACACCAACATCAGCAACAGCACCAAGTCCTTCCGCCTCGTCCGAGTCTTCCAAGACTCGACGAGAAGGCACTAGCAGCACCAAGGCTAGCACTAAGGCAACTCCCAAGGGAAAATCTGCCGCAGCAACTTCAACCTCTCAGCAGCAGCCCAAAGGCAAAAAGGCTCCTGACACCGCCAGGGCAGTGTCTATCGAGGCTGCAGCGCACACTTGCGTCCATGCTTTCGAAAAAGACCCCACCGACGAAGGACACCTCTGCCGGGTCAGCTGATGCGCAACTCGTTTTGCAAACGAGCCCCGTTGTTGCCCATGTTGAAAGGAGGGAAGCCCATGCTAAGGGTTTGGTCGCGCCCCACATGCTTAGCGGAGAACGCTATCCTCCGACCTTGATCGAGTTTGTTAACAACTAGAACAAGGCGGAGTTCATCCATAATGACGATCTCCTGGAGAAATTTGGGCCTGCCGAGTTTGCTGCACAGATGAACACCGCTGCCAAGGCAATTAACCTTGCAGGTCGGATGATGGAGGTACGCTACTTAGCCTTTTCCTCAACATGTACTAGATATTAGTGATATAACCATTAGTCCCCGAGCCTCCGGGGGGAGTAACTTGTTACTCGGCCGGATGCTCCTTAGAGAACTAGCATAGCTCCTTAGTGTCTTCGAATATGCACACACCTAGAGCCGAGTTAAGTTCCTCTTGGCCCGGATCTTGTACACTTCGAATATTCACACACCTAGAGACGGGTTAAGTTCCACTTGGCCGGATGTTGTAAACTTCGAATATGCACACACCTAGAGCCGGGTTAAGTTCCACTTGGCCAGGATCTTGTACACTTCGAATATGCACACACCTAGAGCCGGGTTAAGTTCCACTTGGCCCGGATCTTGTACACTTTGAATATGCACACACCTAGAGCCGGGTTAAGTTCCACTTGGCCCGGATTTTGTACACTTCAAATATGCACATGACTAAGCTATCCTTTTGTACTCTTTTCAGGTGACCACCAATCGCCGGAGTGCTGAGTTTTAGCGTCTCTTGGATACTCACAAGATGCTGCGCGCGAAACATACTACGCTTCTTGCCGAATACGAGAAAGGGGTAAGTTTTCTCCTTGGCATTTTTCCCATTTCTCTTTGCCTTTTTCTGCTGAACTAATCTAATATTCGGATTGTGCAGCCAGAGTGGAGGCTAAGAACATCCTTATGAGAAAAAATTTGGATCAGATAAAGGGTAAGTCATTTTGCATAATCTCCCTCTGCGCCCTATCTTCTTTTCTTCTTGGCTCGGTAAATATTCATACCTCGGCTTTGCCGGGTCAACAAACTATTTTAGCATCTCTTGAAGATAGTGTGCCCGTGCCTGATATGATGCTGCATTTTCTCGAACAAGCAGGGCAGCACCAGGCCAAACTCAAGAAGAAGGATGATGATCTTGCCCTCCTCCAGACCAAGGATGAAGAAATTGCCAAGCTTAAGGCAGAGATGAAGAAACTCAAGTCGCTCCACAAATCCGAGATGGATATAGCTGGCCAAGATTTCTCCGAAGAGCAAGAGCGTCTGAACCTCCAAATTGCCAAGGACCAAGAACTGCTGAAAGAAGCCGACACTAAGCTTGAGTCGGCAAATGCCAAACTTGTGCAACTCCAGGAGAGGCGCGATAATTGCACCAAGGATCTGACCCGGATCCATAGCGATATTTCTCGTAAGTTCTTTTCCTTGAACCGACCTTGATCTTTCCAGGTCTACTTCCTTTAGTTAATTCACTTGTCTCGTTTTTCAGACAAATTTTCGGAGGGCGATGTCATTGCATCCAATGCCGTTACCAAGTTCCGCCAGCAGAGAGGTACTCCATCTAGTCCTGGCACCATTCCTCTTGATCTGGAGGATTTGATAGCCAGCTTGTCCTCCCGAGTCGATATCATGAAGAACTATGGCAAGGATATCTTGGATGTAGCAATCCGGATCTTCAATGCCTTTTGGCCTAAATAAGATACTCTGGATGGGGCTACTGCTCTTATTGCCAAGCTAATGGAGTGCGAGACCTAGCTCGATCTTTGGAGGGAATCCGCTGGACACGCCGGAGCTGAAATCGTCCTCCACTATGTGCTCACATGGTATGAAAAGATAAACCTGAATCTTCTTGAGCGCATGCACACCGGATCAAGGTGGTCCACTGACCCGGATTGGATTGCTCGGCGCAAGGCTTGCACCCATAGCCTCATTCAATATGCCCGCATCCATCAATGGAATGAGGGACCAAGTTTCCTTGGCGCTGTCGATGACGAATATGTCGAAGAAGCTTCAGGTGAGGAAGAAGAGGACGAAGCCTCGGATGTCGAAGAGGATGAAGACGAAACTGAAGACGAGGCTGGAGCTGCACCTGCTGGCGCCGAGTTGCGTCCTCCTGCTGCACCTTGATTAGAAACACTTTGCAGTTTATCAGACCCCCGGTATGCCGGGTGCAAATGTATTAAGCACACCAGTTATATTTTGCTACTAAGTTGTTTGTGTCAGATTAACTTGGGCATAGTCCCCGAGTTTCATTTTCTTATTCCTCCAATTTCTTGGCTCGGCTCGTGTCTACCTTGGTTCGGTTTTATGACTTACGAGTCCGAGTTTCAAAAATTGATTTAACAATACTTGGAAACTTTAGGATTAGCTCAAAATAATTCAGCATAATAAAAACATGGTAAACATAAAGTTAGTCGAAATAACAAATGTCAGCTTGATTAAGTTCTTTTCCTTAGTCCTTTTCTTGTGCTACGCAATTCCAAACTTGTTTTCTTGCTTGCCATGAAGCCAAATCTTATTGGACAGTAGCAGATCGAAGAGTTGAGTTTTTGGTGCTCACACACTACTAATCCGTCTCAGGTAGAAGCAACTTACGCCAGCCGACATAAAAATAAATAACGAATACAGGAAACAACAAATACCACTAAGGCAGTCCCCGAGTTACTGCTCGAGGTGCCAGGATTTAATTGATAAGCTCATTGCCGGCATACATACCGACATATGAGAGACTCGGATACACACACTTCTTTGCTAAGTGTAGAATGGTCGAAGTAGAGCTACATTCCATGGACGCTTAGATTCCTCACCGGACCTGTCCGCCTTGTTCTTCTCCTGTGGTTTTGCATCGATGAGATAATATGAGTCATTGTGCAATGCTTTGCTCACAATGAATGGCCCCTCCCATGGGGGGGATAGCTTATGCATGCCAGCAGTATGTTGTACCAACCAGAGCACCAGATCACCTTCCCGAAAGACTCAGGGGTTAACTTTCCGGCTATGATAGCGTCGGAGATTTTGCTGATATATGGCGGATCTGGACAATGCCAATTCTCTCGCTTCTTCCAGCAGATCAACATCATTTTGCCAGGCTTCTCGCACTTCGGCTTCTGTGTATTGGGTGACTCTGGGCGAATCATGCTCTATGTCGGCTGGTAATACAGCTTCTGCCCCATATACCAGAAAGAATGGCGTATAGCCTGTTGATCGATTTGGAGTTGTTCTTAAACTCCACAGTACCGCTGGTAGTTCTTCTATCCAGCACCCCGCTGATCTTTGCAGCGGCTCAATGAGCCGGGGTTTTATCCCGGATAATACTAATCCGTTGGATCTTTCCACTTGTCTATTCGATGCGAGGTGGGCTACCGAGGCAACGTCCAGCCGGATCTTTTTATCTTGGCAGAATCGTGCAAATGCTCCTTCAGCAAAATTTGTGCCATTATCTGTTATGATATTGTGAGGATAGCCATATCTCAAGATGATATCTTTGAGGAATGTTACGGCCGTAGCTCCATCACATTTTCTTATTGGCTTCACTTCAATCCACTTCCTAAACTTGTCCACCATAACCAATATATGGGTCATATTTCCCCTTGCTGGTTTGAACGGGCCAACCATATCCAAACACCATACAGCAAATGGCCAGGTGATTGGTATGGTCTTGAGCTCCGACATTGGCATATGTGTCTTGGTTGCATACCTCTGACAGCCATTGCATTTTCTCACCAAATCTTCTGCTTGTTCGAAGGCACTTGGCCAGTAGAATCCATGCCGAAAAGCTTTTGCCACCAACGCTCTAGATGAGGCATGATGCCCAGATTCCCCTTGATGTATATCCCGGAGGATATCCAACCCTTCTTCCGGGCTAACACATCACTGGAGGACATTAGTGACACTTCTCTTGTATAGTTCGGCATTGATGATTGTGTACGCCTTTGCGCGCCTCTGAATTTGCCTGGAAAGCACCTCTTCACTGGGCAAAGTTCCATCCTTCAGGAATTGAAATATGGGCAGCGCCCAAGCTGGTATAGCTCGCACTGGAAACAACTCCTCATCTACTTCCATTTGCTCCACCGGCATAACCTCGGCCGGATCATGCTGCGCAGTCCCCGGGTTCTGCGAAGCAGTCCCCAGGTTTCCTGAACAACTTCCCACATCAATGTCCATGGGTACAGCTCCGGACTCCGTATCTGCCGGGATATAGATTGAGTCGGTTTCTGGGGACGACCTGATAGATGGTTTTCTGAGGTGCTCCAGTGCTACACCCGGTGGAATTGCTTGTCGGGTTGATCCGAGCTTCGACAATACGTCGGCAGCCTCGTTTTCCAGCCAGGGTACATGGTGAAACTCGCATCCCTCAAAGTACCCAGATATCTTTTGCACATGGAGTCTGTACAATGCCATGTTTTGATCAAGAGCGTCCCACTGCCCCGAGACTTGCTGAACTACCAAATCCGAGTCGCCAAAGCATTGGATCTGACGTATTCCAATTTCTTTTACCACTTTGAGCCCATGCACAAGTGCTTCATATTCAGCGACATTGTTTGACGTGGCAAAATGGATTTGCAGCACATACTTCAGCTGGTCGTTCTTTGGCGAGGTAAGTACCACTCCGGCGCCTAACCCAGTTTTCGTCTTTGATCCGTCAAAGTGCATTCTCCAGTAGTTCGGATCTGGTAACGGTGGTTCGTATTGCATCTCGGCCCAATCTACGAAAAAGTCGGCAACAACCTAAGACTTGATCGCATCTCTCCTGTCGTATTGTGGAGCATAAGGGGCTAGCTCAATTGCCCATTTTTCGATTCGGCCGCTTGCATCCTTGTTACTCATTATCTCAGATATGGTGGCTTCACATATCACTTTGATGGGGTGTTCTTCAAAATAGTGCTTTAGCTTCTTTGCTGACATGTATACACCATATGCCATTTTCTGATAGTGCGGATAGTTTTGTTTTGATGCGGACAACACCTCGCTCAGGTAATAGACTGGCCTCTGCACCGACATACCCTCTTCGTCGCGCTCTACCACTACCACTGCACTTACAACTCGGTTGGTTGCGGCTATATAGAGCAACATTGGCTCTTTTGATAGTGGAGAGGCTAACACTGGTGCGGTGGATAACATTTTCTTTAATTGGATAAAGGCTTCGTTAGCCTGTGGCATCCATATGAACTTATTCGCTTTTTTCATTAGTTGATAGAGAGGCAATGCCTTTTCTCCCATTCGACATACAAACCGACTTAAAGATGCCAGACAACCAGTGAACTTCTAGACATCATTAAGACACTTCGGCAACTCCATTCGCTCTATGGCTCGGATTTTAGTTGGGTTAACTTTGATATCTCGGCTAGATACAAGAAATCCGAGTAATTTTCCAGCCGGGACACCAAAGGTACATTTTTCCGGGTTAAGCTTCATCCAGAATCGTCTCAGGTTCGCGAATGTTTTCCTGATATCATCAAGGAGCATTTTGCTTTCCTTGGTCTTTATAACCACATCATCCACATATACTTGCACATTTCTAGCAATTTGATCGTGCAAACATTTTTGCATACATCTTTGGTACATTGCCCCTGCATTACGTAAACCAAAAGGCATGGTGCGATAGCAATAAGCCCCATACGGGGTGGTAAATGCATCCTTTATTTGATCATTCGGATTCAGGGGTATCTGGTGGAAACCAGAATATGCATCTATGAATGACAGCAGTTCACACCCAATAGTTGAATCTATGACCTGATCTATCCTTGGCAGTGCGAATGGATCTTTTGGGCACGCCTTATTCAGGTTCGTGTAATCGATGCACATACGCCAAACCACTGCCACATTTGGATCATCTTTCTTCTTTTCCACAAGCACCGGATTAGATAGCCAATCCGGGTAAAGCACTTCCATGATAAACCTGGCTGCGAGGAGCCGAGCTATCTCATCCCCAATGACTTTTCTCCTATCTTTGGCGAAGCGGTGGAGAGGTTGCTTCATTGGCCTTGCTCCGGGTCTTACATTCAAAGAGTGCTCGGCCAACTCCCTCGGAACACCTTGCAAGTCCTGTGTGGACCAAGCAAAGATATCTCGATTCTCACGGAGGAAGTTGACGAGCTCGCTTTCCTATTTGTAATTTAACCCGGCACCAATTGTTACGGTGCGTTCTGGGAACAAATCATCAACAGGCACTTTCTTCGTATCCTTTGTTGCTTGAAACGAAACACTTCCATGCGGGTTACTCAGCGCCGGCATATACTGCTGTGCGGACGGAGCCAGTGCCACCACTTCCTGTATTTTTCTTTTCTCTTGCGCAGTCACGAGTGACTCGGCTAGGTTAGACCCGGCTGACGCACACTCAATGGAACATCGGAAATCTCCAGCTATGGTAATCACTCCATTTGGCCCGGACAACTTCATCTTCAAGTAACTGACGTGACAACTTGCCATGAACTTGTTCAGTGCTGGTCTACTGAGTAACGCGTGATACGCACTTTCTAAATTCACAACCTCAAACTCCAAGTTCTCAGTTCGGTAGTTATCTCGCGTGCCGAATAACACATCGACTCGGACTTTGCCAATGGGCTCACAGGATATGCTTGGCACAATACCATGGAAAGTTGTTCTTGTAGCTTGGAGCATGTTTTCTGAGATACCCAACTTGCGCATCGTATCCACAAACATGATATTGATGCTGCTGCCATTGTCGATCAGCACCTTGGAGAATCTCACATTTATATTTGGCCCGATGAATGTTGGGTCCAGCACTAACGCATACAAACTAGGGCTAGGCATAAGATTGGGGTGATCCTTGATACTCCAGGTGATTTTCTGATCCGACCAAGGCATATACCTTGTTACTGCGGGCATTACCACATTCACCTCCATATGTCGGCGCTGCAAACTCTTTCTATATGTTTCCTCTGTGGTAAACATACAGTAACTGTAGTGATGCTCTCTGTATTCATTTTTCCCCTCATTTCCGGGATACCTCTGATCTGGTTGGTTTTCTACCTAATGCACTGCATCTCTTCTTTCATGATTAACTGTTGTGTGTTCGCTCCGGAGAGCAATTGCTGCCGGGGTAACTCCTGCCGAGGTTGATCGTTCCGAGGTGCCTGAGCATTCCTCAAACCACTTTGTTCTATCTTCCTCATCCACTCACATTGCCGAGTCGTATGACCCGACAGGTTACTCGGATTTGGTGTGTGAAATTTACACGGCTGATCCTGCATTGCCTCATAGGTATACCTCGGACGATCCTTCTTTTCTTGCCACTGTTTCTTCTGCTCTGGCGTCCAAGTTTTCTTGCCATCATTTCTTGGAGTCCATTGTTGTCCTCCAGTTTTCTGACGCTAATTACTCCCTGCTCCAGGTTGATCTTGATTTACAGCAGCAACTTGTTGCAAACTGTACCTGTAATCTGGTCTATCATGTCTTCTCTTACCACGGTAATCATTTCGCCGGGATGATCCAGCTCAATCTCTCTGGTAGTACTCCTCATTTGACTCGTTTGACACAAGCCTAGGTTGAGTCGGATCACCCAAGGCATATGAATCTGCAATTCAGATTGTCTCTGCCAGTGTAGTTGGCATACCCCTTTGTAGCCTTTGCCACAACATGCTCGCATATCTGCACCCTTGTGCAAACCAAGCTATTGCCTGTGACTCGATCACACCCTCACATGAGTTTCACACTGTGCACCACCGTGTTAAGAACTCCCGGTCCGTCTCATTCGGTCGCTGCTTGCACATTGCTAGGGTCTGTGGCCTATTTGGCCTCTGATACGTGCTCGATAAGTTGCTTACAAACATTTCCTCAAAATCAATCCAACAGTTGACACTTATGGGTGGCAAATTGTTTATCCATACCCTTGCTGGCCCCTCCAGCATTTGAGGTACGTATCTCATAGCCCATCTCGAGTTGCCTATAGCAATTTTCACCGTCGTAGCGTAGTTGATCAACCAATCCTCCGGCTTTGTGCTACCGTCATATGTTATCGTGCCTCTGGGTAACTAGAAGTTCGGTACCGAAGGCTCCTTCATGATCCGGGGCCCAAAACACGTCGGACCCGGAGGACCTTGACACTCAATTTGCTCCGACCTATAAAGCCGATCTAGTTTTAACCTGGCATCACCAGGCATCAAGTCCCTGCTTCCAAATCTCGACCCTATCACATGATAGTCCGGCCTTGGGTATCCTGCGTTCACCATTTCTGAATCACCATCATTATTTCTGTCTTGCTCTCGTGGAGCGCCTCTCTGTTGCATACCTCGGCCGGCACTTTGCTCTTGCTGTCGTATATTCTGCTACTGCGGTTGCCCTGCTCCCGCCGAGTTTCGCTGTCAGGTATTGCCGTTTATAGCATTTCCTTGACCGGCATTGCCTTGGTCGCGGTTACCTCGGCCAGCCTCGCCTCGGCTGACACTTCGTCGATCATCATTTCCCTGTACTGCTTTTCCTTTCCCCGCCCTTGTCGGGTCATATGGGACTATCTGTTTGTTTCTCCTCGCCAAGGTTACCACCTCCTCTCTTCTTGGGACTCCGTGAGGGGATGATGCTGCTCCAGCTGATTTCTCCGGGTTACCTACAGCCGAATGAACAACTTTGGATGCCCCATCCCTTGCCGGGTTTGCCCTGAGCAACTCTTCATTTTGTCTGTTCGTGATCCGAACTAGCTCATTGACTCTTTCCTGCTGTCTTTGCCGGGCTTCACCTGTCAAACCCTCTAACTCGGATGCAGCTGCATCCGCTGCTTTGAGGTTCTTTGTCGGGGTACTATACTTCGGCAGCCCCGCGGACAGAAAGTTCTCTGACTCCTCAACTCTAGTATCACCCTCTTTGTTTATTTCACTGATGAGGTTTTTCCCCTTTACTTTTACAGCATCTACCTTATTTGCTCTTGCGTACTCACGCAGTGTCATGTTCAACGACTGCTAAGCCGCGGCTATCTTTTTCACACCCTGTAGTATTTTCTGCCTAGTTTCTTCTAACTCGGCCTGTGCCTGAGCCGGATCTACTGCAGGTGCTATGGGGCTCTCTAGGCTATCTATCGCGTGCTGCAGCACATTCTCAGGCCTCTCTAGTGGAGGACCTCTACTTTTCCTTGGTGCCTTTGGTGTTACCTCCGGATCTGGTGCCGTATCCTTGCTCGTGCCAGTGCCAGGCATTGTCATCATGACCTCGACGTGGTCAGGGGAGCGAGTGATACTCGCCCCGTGAACCACGCTAAGGGGTGGCTCGCCTCCCTCGACGACGTGCCACGGGTGAACGCACGACACATCGACAGCGACGTAGATCTTGTGTGCGCCGAGCTTGACGAAGAGGCCGTTGAATGGGAGAGGTCGCTTGCCGAAGCAGCCAGCGTTGTCGCTGACAAAGTCCAGCGCTCCAAAGCGCTGAACAAGCCCAGAGACGATGCATTCGCTGGTGCCGATGAGGTTTCCCGTACGGATCTTCACTCCTGCTAGCGCCGCTAGCCCCACGTGGGCGCCAACTGTCGTGGTGGTGTCACGGCAGATGCCATGGATAGGCTAAAGGTGGGGACAAGATGCACTAGAGGAATCCAGGGAGGGATAGTGTGGTGATTCCACACACTGATGTTTGTATTCGATTCACTTTCAAGGTTTACAAGTGCTCCTTGAGCTGTATTGGGGAGAGGAGGAAGGAGGAACTCTCTTACTCTCACCACTAGCTAGCCCTCAGGAACATACTAGTAAAACTCAACCAACTAGAGATCAACTAGTCAAAGACCAACCCCTTCTACAAATGCCCTAGCCCTCCTTATATAGGGGTGGCTAGGTCTCCAATTAGGGCATATGTGGAGGCATATTCCAGGGAATATGCCTCTTCCCAAAATAGTAAGCCGACCGGGTCACTTTTGCCCAGTGTCATCCCTGCAGAGGCTACGTGAGCCTCTGCGGCGCCGGCGTCATCCGACACAGGCATCGTCACCTTTGTCGGCCATGCCTCGGTGGTCTTGGCCTTTGTCCGCTTTGCTCACGCTCTGCGTATAGTGGTCACCTTTTGACCAGAGAGATACCTTCCTTCTCTTGCAATCTTGATATAACCCGGATCGTGCCTAGTTGATCCGGCCACACCGGTACCTGCATACAAGTTACATAAATCCTGCCGGCATACGACATGAGTCGGCCGGGACTCAGTTAGGCAGACATCCTCAGGTCCGGGTTACTCCGTGATTCGGCCTTCCTTGAGGTGACTCGGCCACCATTTGCTTTGACCTTGCCGTACCTCGGCTAACTTGGCCATTATACCCCGGCGTGACCCTACCCGGGGGTATCCCCCCAACAAATTATCTCGAGGAAAGTTTCACAAGCGTTTTGATCAAAATCAAAAGCCTCCAAACATCCATCAACATGGAGTTTCTTCATGTTTACTTTTCAATATAATTCAAACAGCGATGTCACTTCATAAGTGATCTTCCAATCATTTGTCTTACGACATTTTAGCAATAATGTTTATGGATGTGATTTCTCCAACTAGACTTGTAAAAGTTCATCCATCCTTTATAGAATACGGTAATTATTTGAACCATTGTTCTCGCAATACCAAAACAAAATAAGAATTATTAAAACAAAATCTTGAAGGCTAGGTTTGACGACAACGAAAACACAATAACACTTTATTTGTTTTCGATGAACATCATCACTTATTCTCTTGCCAGTTACTTAGGCCGTTGCAGTTCATGAATTGTGTTGTTCTATATGACAGTTCACACCAACCAATTTGGTATCCAATACCGGTATCCAATACCTCAGAACCACATTGTTTAACAAGCAAGGAATACAGGCATAACATGTATATCTTCTATATACCTAAGTTGGACATTTCCAACCTTTTCTTTTCTGCCAAATATTTTATAGATTCTCTTTCAACAATTCCTTTTCTTTTAAAAGAATCTATCAACCTCAATAGTGGTGTCATTCACATGACACATAGTACAAAGTATATATAGTCAAATACTAATACCTTTGGACTTGCACTTTGAAGTGGATCACCATCATCAAATGTTTGGTGTTCTTTCAAAAATCCATTCTTTAGTAATCTATTAGTGTAGTAAACATTTTACTTACATCTTCTATTCATCCTTATCATGAAAACTTTCATGATCAAGCTACTGTAGCCTATAAGGAAGAATCGCGAGTATAATGTTAGTTCCCAAAACCTTTTTGGGAGATCCGGATGCCTAGCATCTCCATCCTTCACAAATTCTCATACAATATGAGAACATGTATTTTGATAAATTATACTCTATCATAATGCAACCAAAAACATTGTTTCATATATCACAATATCTTTCACACATGATGGTTTCTGAAACATTTTTCAGCTCCTAGATAATCTTGATATTAAAACAACTTTTGAATATCAATAATCATGGAGGCAAACATGATACTTTAGATACTAACATTGGAATTCTTACTCTTGATTTAATACTACTTATTAAACTTCATGGAGTAAATAGAGTTTGCTGAAAGTTTGCAATAGGACTTATAAACTTAAAATTGACATTCAAATTAATACGATACCAGTTCGTAAAGTAAATATCCAGAATTCTATAGTTCTATTATCTGAATTAAAACTAAGCACAAGCTAGTGAACAGATGCCAATGACTACAAAAAATTATGCAAATTCACTTCGATTTAGTTTATGACAAATTGAGTTCGACTAATCCAAATTAGAAATGAACTCCCACTCAAAAACGACATCCCTCGTGCCTTTTTGGTGATTACATGAACCAAATCCACTACACCAAGTCCGATCATCACGTGAGTCGGTGTAGCTTCAAAGGCGAGCATCAATACGGGCATCACATCAACTATATGACTCATGCTTAACCTTTTGATCCGTGTTCCGAGGCCATGTCTGTACATGCTAGGCTCGCCAAGTAAGAACCTTAGTATTCGCGTGTGTAAAACTATCTTACACCCGTTGTATGAAAGCGTAGAGTCGAGTACACCCGATCATCACGTGATGTTTCGAAACACGGTCCATAGAACGGTGCATACTCAAGGAAGAACACATTTTATCTTGATATCTAAATGAGGGATCATCTTACAATGCTACTAAAAGCGCCAAACTAACAGTATAAGATGTAAACATCTAATGTGTAAAGTGAGATGATATGGTCCATGCATTTGATCTCTATCATTTGCATCGTGGTATGATCTCTATCATTCCTTTGTGTGTAAGGCCAAGGTCTATGGAACTTACACGTTAAGTGTGTTGTAAGAGTATCTACCATACATCTACTTACAAAATTACCATATCAATACACTAGCCCAGCAACAATCTAAACTAGACGCCTCTAATTTATCCATTGCAAGTTTTACGTGGCTTAGGGCTTTCAGAGATAGAACCGGTCTTACCTACGAACATGGAACCACAACGAGGATAACCAAGTTATTAGCAACTTGTTGTAAATCAGATATTGACTATAGTAGGAGAGACAGACACCCGCCAGCCACTTGCATGTCAGTCGTGGAACCGGTCTCATGTGCGATGACATGTAAGGTTGGTCCGGGACGCTTCATCCCACTATGCCACCAATATCCAAAATACATGAAAGAAGCAATAACATGATCATCATCACCCACATATAAACATATGTGTACTACCCGTGCAAAGCACCTACGCATAGATCAGGCTCTGATACCACTGTTGGGTTCGCAACATAGAAAACAAAAAATTTCCTACGATGGGAACTATACGCCAAGATCTATCTACTAGATACGAGCAACATGTGGATATACATCCATAGAGAACTTACCCTCGAAGACAAAAAAGCTTTGTTAACGATTTGGAACTCGTGGATGATGTAGTCGTACACTTGCCGATCTCAAGATCGTGATGATGTCCAGCAGGTCCGGCTCCAGCACGTCCATCAGATCCAGCTCCAGCAAGTCCAGCACCGCAAAGCAGCGGTGCATCCGTGATCGCACACACGTCCGGTACCCTGACAACCTCTGTCCCTCGCTCCAGCAAAGCAGTGGAAGCAACAACTTCTTTCTAGATAAAGCCACTGGGAACATGTATCTCGCTAATCCGAGACCATGGGGAATAACTAGAGGGGGAGAGAGATCCTTCACGAGGAGGTGTGTGTTGTGAGGAGGAGAGGGGGGCCTTTTATAGGGAAGAGGGGGGCACCCAAGGGCCATGGCATGGCAGCCATGGTGGTGCCCCCACCTCTTCCATATTCATGTGGGTGGAGCTCCCACTCCCATAAAAAGCCTCCACTCAAAATTCCACTCACACATGCATTAAATTTCCACCAAATTTAATGCAAGCTCTCATTAAATAAAACTATTTTATTTATTTTATTCAGAATTTTGTTAATTATATTAATTAACAAACATTCACATAAAACCCCCTGCAATATTTCAATATCACATGCAGAACCAATGTCAGCAATTTCACCCGAAACAGTTTCAGTGTCTATTGAAATAATTCCAGCGCTTTCTTAAATCTTTATCTGAAACATATTTGCTCCAAATGGTGTCGGTATCCCTTAAGTGTCTCGCCCTATGGTTCGTGAATAATGCAGACATGATCGAGACCCCTCTCTAATCAATAATCAGCAGCGGGACCTGGAGATCCGTACTGACTCCCACATATTCAACGATGACTCTTGTGATCGTGTGAACCTTTAACGTCATAACTAAATCCATTTGTCTCGTGATATATTACATGTCCGAGATTCGATCATCGGTATCCAAATACCTAGTTTGATCTCGTTACCGACATGCACTCTTTTCTCGTTCCCGTGATATAACATTCTAGTGATCACATCACTTTCTTGCAAGCTATTTCAATGTGATATCATCGAGAGGGCCTAGAGTATATCTATCCGTCATCGGGATGGACAAATCCCACTCTTGATCCATGAGCCTCAACATAACACCTTCGTAGCACTGAACCCACCTTTATAGTCACCCTGTTATAATGTGACGTTTGATGTTATCAAGATACTCTTCGGTTGTTAGTGATTAACATGATCTCATGGTCTAAGGACTAAGATTAGTTCGTATGATGTTATAGCAATATAAACATAATGACTTTGATTGTAATGCTATACTTTGGATGAATGTTCATCACATCATTCCACCAATGTTGTGACCTCGTTATTAACAACATCCAATGTCCATGATCAGGAAACCTTGATCATCTTGTTAATCAATGAGCTAGTTTATATGAGAGGCATTACTAGGAACTTTGTATTTTGTTTATTAAACACACATGTATTAACGTTTCCAATTAATACAATTGTAGCATGCAAAATAAACATTTATCTTAAACATGGAATAAGATAATAACAACTTTATTATTGCCTCTTGGGCATATTCCCTTCAGGTTGAAGTTCAATGCTAGCTAAAAATCCTTTCCTAACTAGCTCAGTTCTAAACTGCACCAACTCTTCATGCAAACTTGGCTGGGCTTCTTTGATCTTGGTGTTTAATCTACACGGCAATCTACTAAGAGCATGCGCTACCACATTGGCTTTGCCGGGTCGATAGTGAATGTCAAGGTCATAATCCTTGATTAACTCTATCCATCTCCTTTGCATCATATTCAGCTCCTTCTGAGTGAAAATATACTTCAAGATCTTGTGATCCGAATAAATGTCAAAGCGGTTACCCATAAGGTAATGACGCCATGTCTTCAAGGCTAAAACTACAGCTGCTAGTTCAAGATCATGGGTAAGGTAGTTTTTCTCATGCTGCTTCAGTTGTCGGGCCAGATATGCTATGCATTTGCCTTCTTGCATCAACACACATTCAAGACCAATCTTGGATGCGTCACAATACACATCAAAAGGCTTCTTGATATCTGGCATAATCAGGATTGGGGCTGAAATCAATCTCTTCATGAGTTCTTGAAAACTTTCTTCACATTTCTCGGTCCATTCAAACTTCTTATCTTTCTTCAACAATTGGGTCATCGGTCTTGCGATGCTCGAAAATCCTTCAACGAACTTGCGGTAATATCCCACTAATCCGAGAAATGCACGGACTTGGGTTTGAGTGGTTGGGGCTTTCCATTCTTCAAAATATTTGATCTTGGCGGGATCAATAGCGACTCCTCCTGCTGACACAATATGTCCTAGGAATCCTACTTCCTTCAACCAAAACTCACATTTGCTAAACTTGGCATACAACCGATGCTCTCTAAGGGTTTCAAGGATGGTTCTCAGCTGTAACTCATGGTCTTCTTTTGACTTGGAATAGATTAGAATATCATCGATAAAAACAATGAAAAACTTATCCAGAAAGTTCATAAAAATCTTATTCATGATATTCATGAAATAAGCAGGGGCATTGGTTAATCCAAAAGACATGACCGTATACTCATACAATCTATATCTGGTGGTAAAGGCGGTCTTTGGAATATCCGTTGCATGAATCTTGAGTTGGTGATAACCAGTCCTAAGATCAATCTTAGAAAACACTTTGGCACCAGTCAACTGATAAAACAAATCCTCTATCTTGGGCAGTGGGTTCTTGTTCTTGATGGTGACATCATTCAGCTTCCGGTAATCCGTGCACAAACGGTTACCTCCATCCTTCTTATCCACAAATAGAACAGGTGATCTCCATGGCGATGCGCTTGGTTGAATCAGAACCTTCTCCATCATAGCATCAAGTTGCTTCTTCAGCTCCACTAATTCTGATGGCTTCATACTATAAGGTCTCTGGGCTATGGGTCCTGTTCCAGGAATTAGTTCAATAATGAACTCGATATCCCGATCTGGGGGCATACCGGGCAATTCATCTGGGAATACGTCAGGGTATTCATAGACTACTCTGACTTGGTCTAGGGTTGGTTGGGCTAGACTCTTGTTGCATTTGAATTGATGGGACAAGGTTTCAGATACATGCTCTATTGATACTCCAGAGATACTGGTCATGGTTATGGCTTTCTTGGCACAATCGATCAATCCTTTATGTTTCGACATCCAATCCATTCCTAGTACTACTTCCAAACCTTTAGTTCCAAGTACTATTAGATTGGCATAAAAATCTATCCCATGGATTCCGATAGGTACAACCTTGCAAATTTTTCTAGCTTTTATGGTTGAACCAGGTATTTGAACTATCATAACATGCTTCAATTTTGTTGGTTGAATCTTACTAGTGCATGCAAATTCTTCTATAACAAACAAATGTGATGCTCCAGAATCAAACAACACTCTTGCAAGTACTGAGTTAACATAAAATGTACCCAGCATGACATCTGGCGCTTCCTGAGCTTCTTCAGCATTCATGTGAAACAGACGGCCGTTATGGTTGAGAGAGTTCCCTTGGGAAAATCTCCTTCCAGGCTGAACACGGTGCTGCTGCTGAGCTAGGGCATTCACATTGGTGGTGGCTGCAATCTTCTTGGGACACTCGTTGGAGTAGTGACCCTTGACTCCACATTCAAAGCAAGTAATCCGGGACTCGTCCTTGGCTGCAATAGGCACAACATTGCTTCCAGTCCTTGGGGAAGTATTGTTGTTGTTGTTTGACTTGGACGGTGCATGGTTGAAATTGTTGGAGTTGCCAGGGTTGTTGTTGTGGTTTCCTCCAGACTTAAGGTTTCCTTCGCTACGATTGGGGTAGCTTGGACAAGACATTGGGGGTCTATTGTTTCTTGGGGCATATCCTACAGACGGGTTGGGGCGATACTTATGGGTATTGTGGGACCCAGTATGGTGCATCATCCTGCGCTTGCGGTTGTCATTGGCTTGGTTGATCTTCCCTTCCATCTGGATGGCAGAGTCTACAAGCTCTTCTAGATCTCCAAAATGGATGTTGACTAACACAGTCTGCATCTCATCATGCAATCCATTCAGGAACCTTTCTTTTTTCTTGGCTTCAGTGTTGATCTCATCAGGGGCATATCTAGCTAGGGATAGAAATTTGTCACGTTATTCAACTACCGTCATCCTTCCTTGCTTCAGTTCCCTGAAATCATCTCTCATTCTGGTGACTAAACCTTGTGGCACATGGGTGCGGCTGAACTTGATCTTGAATGCTATTCCACCAGGCTCTATCAGGCTAACATCATCTAAACATCATTCATCGTACGGGTGCTATTCCACCAGGCTCTTGCATCTCCTGCCAGATAGTGGGTGGCAAACAGTACCTTCTCGTTGGCATCAACTCCCGCGACCTCCAGATTGTTCTCTATGGTTTGTAGCCAGTCATTAGCATCTAAGGGGTCCTCAGATTTGTTAAAGATAGGGGGATTGGTATTCTGAAAGTTCTTAAGCTTGGATCCATGATGATGACCTTAATTATTGTGGGCCATTTGAGCTATCTGTTCAAGAGTGGCTAGGTTGGCTTGGCGTTTGGCTATACTAGCTTCACGGTCGGAAACTAGCATTTGCAGAATCTGCAAAATTGGGTCCTGCGATGATCTGCTTCCTCCGGGGTTTCCACGAGTCATCTGAAGATTGAGATAGATAATGAGGTAAGAGGGAAAGTTCTAAGGTTCATGGTTTTGTTTCAAAAGCTTTAAACTTTTAGTTTGAAATCAGGTTTTGCAAACTAACTTCTACTCATTCATTCATTCATTCATTCAAGCACACAATACAAACACACACCACAACACAAATGGAAAACAGATGGTTTTAAGAACCATTCTGTGAACTAAGATACAGTGGGACCGGTAAAACTCATTCCTATGGTAGTGATCAAGTGCATCTACTCATCATCAATGAAGTCAGAATCGTCATCATCGGTGTAGAAATCCATGGCATCATCCTCCAGGTAGTCGCTCTCATCACTGAGGTACAAGAGAAGATCTCCTTGGATGTCTTCACCTTCTTCCTCTTCCTTTGCTTCAAGCTGGACTTCTTGCTCATGGATGGTCTTCTCGAGAGCGGCCACCTTCTTTCGAAGAAGAGCGATGGTGTGATCCTTATTCTCGCATTAACGACGAAGTGATTGGCAATCCTTGACGAGCATGGTGAGGTTCTGGTCCTTCTTGGCGATGATGGCAAGGTTATGGTTGGCGTAGGATCGAGCATTGTCCAATTCCTTCTGCCTATCATACAACAGGAAGTTAAGATTCTCCACTTGGCGCATCAACTCCGGGTGACTTGACATCTCCAATGGCATTCCCATAGAATCACGCCTTGCTAAGTGTGCAAAGCGAGTTCCCTGGATCAAGTTGATGTTTTTCCCACACAGACGGGCAAGAGCTTCATGCTTAGCCCTGGCTAATCCATCTAGCCAGTTGTTCTCTCGCACGGTGAATTGAATCTTCTCAGAAAGGGGTGCTTCCATCTTGCCTCTGATATCTAGAACTATCAGCCATTGTAGATCTCCTCCTAGGTGATCCTTGAGTTATGCCCCGAAGAATTCTGGATGCGGGCGCTCAAGATACTCTGACAGTGCATCTAGATCCCTCTCAAAGATCAGCTGACCTCTGTTGCCCAACTGGTATAACTTGCAATACTAAACTTCCATCTATAGGAATTTAGGATGAGTAAGTTAGTGAGGTGATCAAGTGTGTCAAATTTTTATGTAGTAACATAAGAGTTTTTGAGGAACATGTATTTTTGGAAAGAATCAAGGATAAGAACGGGAATAGGTTTTCATAAATACTCACTTATTTTGTTTTGAAACTAAGTTTTTGTTCGGACGTCCATTCTAATTAGGGTCTCCTATGGTCAGGATGGATCTAATACCAACTTGTCAACACCCGGTTTTTTAATCCCAGATGTCTGTTATGCCATACATCCCAATCCCAGGATTACCATTTTTGCAAGATATACTAGATTGGATATCACATTACATCATCCATTACAAACCATAATAAGGTCTTACACAAATAAAAGATCTCATGATCCAGTCTTAATACAAACACGCAGCGGAATAATAAGCGTAGCGATGGCTCCATCTTGATGTCACAGTAATGCCGACGATGGGAGATGATCCTAGTTGTCGTAGAAATCACTGTTGTCCATCTTCCCGATAGTCCTCCTCATAGTCGCCATGGAATAGCAGAACAAAGCCATGAGTACTCTTTAAGTACTCGCAAACTATCACTAACAAGTAAGGTAGTTCTAGTAGGAATCTTAAGCTCTAAGTTTATTTGCAAAAAGGCAGATTTATCTAAACTGAGTTCAGAAGTAAAGAAAACTAAGTAAATGTTCTAAATCACTTTAAGTTGGGAACCTAGTTTTCATACTCCCAATCCTGTTGTGGTCAAGTCAAAAACATAGTTCACTTCACATGTCATTTTGAAAACATTTGACGATGGAACAGTATGGCCACTCCAACTGTCCATGACCGCGGACATGGCTATTCGAATAGTTTGACACTCTGCAGAGGTGGTACACTTTCACCACAAAATTTGATACATCCGTCAGGGATAACCCTAAATCATCATACTTTGTATGCGGATAATCAATCATAACCTTTCAATTACACACTCTAGTATAGGCACCTCCCCTATGAGCTTGGCCTCCCAGCCTTGGCCATCTTCCATCCTGGGCACTGCATAGGTGGACATCATCAAGAGGTAGCCTCAGCTCAAACCTCCTCTGCGAGGGCACCCATACTAATGCATATAAACTTCCCGCTAAGCCTTACCCAATTCAGGTATTGTGGTTGTACGGTAAAATTGGAATGGTATCGCATCAGAACCGAACCATCGGTTTTTTATAAAGGGCTAAGGCTCATGCCTCAACCATTTCATCATCAAATCCATTTGTGTGTATCAACACATGTCAAAACATTTCAATAGAATGACTCATCATTCCAAGGTTTTCATAATCATTTTCACCAAGTATTCCCATCTAAAGTGATCAAGTTTTATGCTTAGCACTAGCCACTAAGTTAAGAGTGTTCACTAATGAGGGATGCTAATCTCAATCTCATGCCATAGAATGACATCTAGTATAGGCCTAGTTTTATACTCTTTATTCTATCTATACTACTTTCCAAATCCTCACAAAGCATTTAACTAAAGTAAAGAACTTTGGTAAAGTAAAAGATTAAAGCTTGCAAGTAAAACTTGGGATGTTTATAAATTAAAGGTATATAACCAAAGCATGCCTAATGCATCTTTCTTGGGTTATCTTGCAATTAGTGATGGCTTGCCTTGATTGGTGCAGTGATTGAAGTTTTCTTCCTCTTCTTCGTGGTAGAACTCCTCCTCCTCGTAGCTTGGGTCATTACTACCGTCTATAAATAAATACGGAATACACAATCACCAAACAATACTTAACTAAGTCTATTCAGCACACTAAGGCTCAAACTTGATGATATAGCATCATCACAATCATCACATGAAATAAAGAACTAGTTTTATTTAGTTTATTTGAGAAAAGTAATTTCTACTCATTGAAATTAATTAAGATTTAATATTCTCCAATTAAACTATGGGATCATGTGGACACATGTCATCACCACATATTCTAATACATGGGAATGTGATTTAAATTGTTGGTCATATTTTATAAAGTTTAAGATTATCATTTAATAGATTTAAGGTGACTAGAAACGTCCTAATAGCATTCTTTTGGTACTAGTCCAAAGTCACTGCATGGAAACCTAAATATTTTTACATATTTAGATAGATCTTAACAAATGTGATTTTTGAGAGTTGGAATTAACTCAAAAGCTATTATGGTTGATTTTTGAAAAATGTTTGAAGTTGCAAAAGTCTCTGTCTTATTATTTTTGCTATAAAATATCTCTAACTCCAAATGATTTAAATCCAACGTTCTTGGATAGATATTGTAATTATCTTTCTAACAAAATTTGAATCATGCAATTTGGTTCAGTGAAACTCTCTGAATTGATTTTTGAATATATGGACAGAAACTAGTTTAAACCTAAATGGAAAAACAATTATTTGAATTTCCTGGCCAGCGCTGGAAGTTAAACGGGCCGGCCCAACTGCACTATGTGGCACAGCGGGCTGCTGACAGATGGGGTCCACCAGTCAGCGGCTGCCTCTAAGCGAAACAATATCTACACATCTGAGTCGTGCGATCCTATTCTAATCCAACGGTTGGGAGTCGTCGTCGACGACAAACTACTCCGGCGAGGAAAATGACCTAGCGCGGCGGTGGGGGTCTCTCGGGGCTCACCTGGGATCCATCTAGGGTCGGCGACAGGGGCAATCGACGTGGTAGACGATGACGAGGTGAGGCGCGGTCACGACGAGGCTTGGGGTGGTCGGAATCAACGGCGCCCTTCTCCTCCAGCAGCGACGGGCTCCGATGAAATTCCGGCGCGGTGGTGCTCGGCTTGCTCCGGGGAGAAGTGTGGGAGTGTTTCTGAGGAGTGGGGAGTGGAGTGGTGTGGAAAATGGAGGCGGGGGTGGCATCCTTTTATAGTGTGGCGAGGGGACCGAGCGGTGCGGCGTGAGCTCGATGGTGGCGTTGCTACAGGCGGCTATTGTCATGGCAGAGGTAGGTGGACAGTGCGGTGTTCCATGGCGGTTCTTACGGTCATAATGGCGATGCGTGGGGCAGCGTGGTTCGGTTGGGAGCGTGCGGGGCTCCACACGGAGGCAAAGGTGTTTGTGGCAGTGTGCGGCAGTTGCGGGTCGCGCAGCGGCGAACGAGGGTGTCTACTGGGGTGATGTGCTGATGGCGGGCATGCACGTGCGCGGTGAGGGCAAAGTGCGAGCTGGGCGAGCTGGTCGGGTGCGGCGAGATAGCGCGCTCTGGACATGGTGCAGAGAGGTTTGGGCGCGGCGTGCTCGGGTGGTCTAGGGCTTGGCTTCGACCGTGGGGTGGATAGGGGGAGGCAGTGGACTCTGGCGCACCTTCTGGACATCCTGGATGGGCATGGGGTGGTCTACTGCGAGCGGTCCTTGGTTGGCCGACGGTGACAAAAACTAGGCACTCCACTATGCATACAGCGAAGGGGGGGCTTATCTAGGTGCTGGCTAGGCTCAGGGGAGACAGGAGAGTGAAGTGGGGACCAAATGGTCAAGGATTACTGTGTACAACAGTGAAGTTAGGCTAGTGGTAATTTAGTGTCTGCAAGGTGTTTGTTGATATGGCCGCAAGAATTTTATTTTGGAATTTTTGATTCAATTTTTTTGAGTGGTTTAATCTTAAGCTTGAGTAACTTTTTTTGCTTGGAGAGGTCGAGTGGAATTGATTTGATAGGTTTTTGAAAAAGTGGGATCTTAGCATATGAACTAGATTCAATTTTCAACTGTCCTTTAAATTGATTTAAAAGATGTTTTTGTAAGTTTGTAAAGTGGGCCTTGATACACTTTTACTTGGTCTAGCAAGGGGTGAAAAGAAACAGAAAGGTTTCTGTTAGAAATCTTGTTCTAGGAACACACAAAGTGACCTAGTGGTTTACTTTGGTCAAAATGTCCATTTGGTTTATTTATTCATATTTGATTTCTTTCTCTTTGGATTTTGTTTGTAATTGGCCTAGGTGATGTAGCATTCATCTTAAAACCATTTCACATCATTTAGAACAATCAAGCATGGAATAAGCAATCAAATCTACACTAATGCAAACACACATGCATTCATATTCATTTTCTTAATAAAAGTTTTTATGAACCCTAAATTGGGTGATTAGAACTTGATAATCTTGATTAAAAGTTTTGGGGTGTTACAGTGTCGAACGCGACCACCCGTGCGTGCTGGATCGCCATGTGTCATCGCTGACGACCACCGTCTGACACGCTCACAGGTGAGTAGACGTGGCGTCGAGGTGGCGATGATGTGGCGCCTGCGTGGTAGTGACGTGGGTACTGACCCAACCTGTGTAGCGTGGCCTGTTGACCTAGCCCTGGCCCCAGCAGCCAGTCTCTGGGGCTAGACACTGCCCCGGTGAGGAATGTCCTCGTCCCTGTGCTGACGTCATAATGATGCAGTAAAGGTTTTAATTAGTTAAATAATTTAGAAATTGATATAATCTTATAAATTCAATATCTAATTATTTACAAGTCAAAAAAATATGTGTAATATATCAAAATGTTCAGAAAAATGATATCTACAAAATATACTCACCCTCATGCATTGTTAAGCAACTTTTATTACAAGTTTAACTAGAGAACGAAATGAACCCCCGTAGGTGACTCCGATGTCTCTCCTGTTTTAGGGTTTGGACCTCTCGGATCCCGCTTAAATTGCCAAGAATGCTTTAGGGTCTCATTTCAATGCTATTAAACTTGTCATATCATCATCCTTGCTTGATCATTCCATCAATGCCATGTGTTGATTGTTGTTTCCCCTTTCTTTCTAGTGTTTGGTTCTTTCCGGTAAAATACGATATCAAGATCGAGATCGAAGACCGAGAATAACACCATCGAAAATCGACGAACAATACTTGACCAACTGTAATCAAGTCAAGTACAAGGCTTCCGAAGATCTATATCTGGGTATCAACGAACAAGGCAAGCATAGCCCCACCATTATACAATCCTATGATTTCGAAAGTACTTCATTCTTGCAATGATGCATACGATTCTACTGTGGTCTTTATCGATAGATAGAGTATCCTATCTATTGCATTACTCCCTTGAGCTTATATTACCTGATCCACTGCTCCTAGCATAACTGGGTTTGGCTTGTGTGCACTGCTAGAGCTTATATTTGTGTCTTGCTTAGCCATGCTTAGCTATCAGTGCTAGTTCATCCAGATGATGTATCAGATGCAGAGAATCTAGTATGACAGGAGAACGAGATGAGATGAGATCCGTGGTAAATGATAAACATGCTAAGGCTTGTATGGGAGGCCACATTAGGATGTGGTTTTTCTAGTCCCATGCTCGCCACTACTAGGAACCGAGTTCTTACCTTTGGAACCGAGACGAGCATACAGCCACATGGGGCTTGGAAAACCTCACGACCAACTAACTTGCCTAGTAGATTCCATGAGTTACATAGTTTGGCATTCCATTCGACATATGCATTTTGGTTATTCTCGAAGGCGGTGAAGGAGGTGCTTTCATACAGGTAGGTAAGCGTGGCCGGGGTTGGGGAGGCAGTTCCTCTGGGTAAACCAACCTCGCCTCACATCTCTAGGGACCGGCTTCAGGATTTGAGCGGTTACGGCGGAACCATCCTTAGGGCGTGACTCATGGTCTCGGCGAAAGCAAGGTAAAGGTCGTGTCTAACCACCCTCTGTCGGCCTTCCAAGGAAGAGGGATAATGTACTGACATTAAGAGTCGGTTAGTACATGTGGGTAAAGTTGTACACCCCTGCAGAGTTAAATCTTTTCGAAAAGCCGTGTTCACGGTTATGAACGCTTGGTGACCGAATTCTAAGATCATAGAGAACTATAACCTAATCATAAAACTTGGTAGATCAACATGTGCTTAAGGATGCTTCCTCATGGGTACGAGGGGGTGGTCCTAGTTGTGAGATGAGGATTACTTTGGTGGATATCAAGATGATGATCAATTCTTCAGAGATGTCGCTCTCTTATCCCCTTTTAAAATATTCCGATTAGACGAGCTTCTTCTCTCCCTCTTGTTTTACAAACAAAGATGGCTTTATGCAAAATAACCCCACCAACCATAAGTCTCGCGGAGTACACCATGTACTCACCCTGGCTTTATTGATACCTTTAGAGTAAGTGTTCCCTTGAAGATGAGTTCCGCACGACATCGACACCGACGAGTAGCTTGGGGTTCCCGGCCGGTAGCCTAGAATCTATGGGCTGGGACGTCATTGTTATGCTTCAGGCCTCTTAGGCCATTTGTTAAGTTTGCTATACTTAATAGCATAATTTGCCTTCCGTTGTTTGATGTTTGTGGTCGGTGACCTTTGCTTGTGATATTTTGGTTCTTAGCTCAGTTATGAGTTTGCTGTAATAATTTTTGTGTCGTAGGGTTACTGTTGTGTTACCGATTTCTCACTGGATATTCTGAAGCTCTAGGTTAAGCTTATGTCAGGCTAAGGACTGGATTTTTTTATCCCTAATCCCGGGGGTGTCACAAAAGAACCAAATGAAAAGGGGTTTATATGATGCTCAAATGCAATGTGGCATGGTGACATGAGCATGATATAATGATGATGTAGTAATGACATGTATATGGTAGCATTATATATACCAAACCAAGTAGCATTACAATTGTTAGACAATTGGATGCTACAAAGTCCTAGTGCAGCTTCTAGGTATTGCAGTAGGGATTGGGAGCTATGGATCAATGGAGGAAGTTGGAGACCGAGATAGGGTTTGAACAAGAGAGGCCATGGCCATGGTGGCGGCGAAGAGGAGGGTTAGGTGGGAGGGGTGCATGGTTCTTCTCCAGGATCTTGATCTGGTAGGTGGGAAGGATGGGGATGGTAGCTGGCCGGGTCTTTATTTATGGGAAGAGAGAGGAGGGAGGATGGCACGACTCGACGTGAGGGTCGCTGTCATTTCCCGGTGACGCTACAGGTGAGCGAGGCGGGGAAGAGAAACAGGTCCTCTGGTGGGTGGGGTTGATCTGTGGTGGTACACAGGTGTAGGGAGAGGTCTACGCATTGGCTGGCACTACTACTACTTCTCACCCACGCTCGATCCCGACAGATAGAGAGGCTGGGGAAAGCGCGCACACTGGGACTGGGTCTGCCAGGGTCTAGGACGAGCCGAGCCAGGTGCGGTTCAGGTGGGGTGGTGCTGGCCTGCTGCCGCAGGCGCTACTTCGATTTGCGCCAGGGAGAGAGCTAGGAGGTTAGGCGCCGGGGTCTGGTCAGGTTAGATAGGGTGTGGGATAGGCGGTTAGGTTAGCTTAGGGTTCATAATTGTCCCTAGGTTTTAGGACACAAAACATATACTTATATACATGAAGATGGGGTTGGTGTTTTAGCTAGGAAGGGTTTAATCTAGCTAGGTTTTAAGGAGAGAGAGATAGATAGAGTAATCTAGGGTTTTTAGATAGATCTAGATGAAGTAGGTTTGTTCTTTCTATTTGTTCAAACTTTGTTTGAATGCAACCCTCCAAACCCACATAAATGCAAAAGGATGTAAAAAGTCTAGAAGAACATGTGTATGTGTAGAAGGATTTAAGAAATATTTTAGAGCAAACTCAAGGTTTCCAAAAGAATTTAAATACCCAACCCTCACAATTTAAAATTGGAGAAGGAGGATACCTTATGGAGGGATATGTTGGATGGGCCATGCAAAGGCAATAAATGCATGCATCATGTCATATTTTGTGAAAACAAAATATCCAAGAACATATTAGTATGCATGCAAGCCCACAATTCTAACAAAAATATTTATTGGAACCATTCCCCTACTACACATGGTTTACTTGAATAAAATCATGTTTAATATAAGTGGCCAAGCTAGTGTGTGTGTTCCACTATTAAGCATATGTACACAATTAATCAACATGACCTTGCTCCAAAAACACCCATATGGAGTTGCTGATGAATACTACTCACCTAGCATGCAAAGGTGGCCAAGTGACTCCCATCTCCATATTGTGAAAACAACATGGCACAAGCATGGAATGTAGCATAGAATTGGATCCACCCCAACACATATGAGCTAGATCTAAATACCAAGTAGAAAACAATTGCTCATGTATAATTAGGATGGTGGAATTTAGTGTAGAGCCAAAAGAAAGGTGGCAAAGTAGATGGTGGAGTTATAATAGATATGCCCCCAACTCAACTTGGGCATCAAAAACTATATCAAGAAGCAAATACATTATATCAAGAGGCAAATACAATTAATAAGGAAAATGCATATGAGGAAAGAACCAAATGAAAAGGGGGTTTATATGATGCTCAAATGCAATGTGGCATGGTGACATGAGCATGATATAATGCAATGCAATTAATGAATGTATGAAGTAGTAATATATATAATAAACCAAGTAGCATTACAATTGTTAGACAGTTGGGATTTCAGGCACAACTAGTGGTACAACACCAATTCATGGTGAAGTTTAAAGGGAAATATAATTCACACTAGTTAATATGATAGCACAAATATCATACAAGCAAGTATGCCACAAAATACTTACAAAATTATAGGTAGATTGAGAAGAAATATGATACTAGTTAATCTAATGATACTGAACACAATCCAACATCCACGTGATCCTATTGTACATCTCGTAGCACACGAACACATCCCTGGCTGTGTACTTGATCGTAGCCCTTTCCAGTTTCCTCCACTCCTAGCGCTCGTGTAGTATAACCGGGAAATTCTTCTTCATACACGCATACTTCGGGTCGATGATGACAACAATGAGTCTAGGCATGGCTTCTCTATCGGTCTCATCATCCAAGAACTTCCGCACATCCTGGAGGTCGATGTGATTGCCGACATGTACCTCAAAATCCTGCTCTATATTCCCAAAGTTTTGCCTAATTCAACACCGGCGAAGTAGATCTGCTTGTTTCTTAGGAACCAATGAAGCTTCTATCATATTTTCTTGGCCCTGCATACATGGAAGAAGAGGCAGTGGTCGCACATTGACAGTTGCATGAGTGCTTCCTCATTCCTATCTACTATGTACTCTAGGTCTAGACCGATGATATTGTACTTGTCCATCGGTTCCTCTAGCCACCGCTCGTACATGTTGATGACCTTATCCACTCCAGCTTCTGAATTGGTTTTCATGATGGTCAGATATGTTGTGCCATGTGTGCATATCGGTGAATTCACTATCATCGCCGAACATGCTACAGAAGCCTTCGATGGTAGAAGCAAGCGCGGTGGTGGTGGCCTTGCAGGTATAGGTGGTGTACTTGGAGGTTGTAGAGGTTGGTGGTGGGAGGCGAAGGGCTTATGCACGGTGGTCTGATCTGTGTCTGGGTCGGGATGTCTTGGGGAGGGGTGCAGTGGTGCTGGTCTACGACAGCGGTGGGAGGCGTTGCGCTAAAATGCGAGGGGAGAGGTAAGTGCATGGGCACTCATAGTAAATTACAATTAGTATAACTGCATCCTCCCCCACTTGCAAGGGGAGGGCGTGATGCCTTGCTACTTTCAGATCCCTCATATTCCAATCATAAGGCTATAACTATGCGGTTTTCGCAACAACAAGGGATGGGGCCAGGCCTGCCGAATCGCCTGGGATTGCGCAGGGACCGAGATGACCATAGCGGAGAACAGGGGCATGGAATTCCACCGCCCTCGAGTGGCTCTGTTGCCATGTGCAGGTGGGTGTGCAGGTGATCCATGTAAAATGCATACATGACCATAGTTTATTGATACATGTTCCCACATATTTGCAACTTATATGATGTTATATTCATGGTTTACATTGATTTATGGGGATTTACCAATGACCCCCTTTATTTGGTTTATAACTCTTGAGGACATGAAAACCCTGTTTTTTCGTATTTTTAAATTTCAAGGACCTAAATGAAGTCAAATGGACCTGGCATTTTCAAATAGTTTTTTTTCCTGAAGAGAAGCACCTAGAGCACAAGAACCACGAGAGGGGAGGCCTGAGGCCCAAATAAATCTAGGTGGCACGGTCCCCACCATGGGCCATGCCACCTAGGGTTGTTTCCTCCTCGAGCCTCCACTAGCATCTATCTTCATCTCAACCTTGAAGTATTGACCTAAAAACGCCTATAAAAAGACCCCGGACGATATCGAAGGAGGCGGTGTAGAAACATAGATACACTAAAACAGAGACAGAACCAACGATGGTATCTCTTGATGGAAATATGCCTTAGAGGCAATAATAAATGTATTATTATTCATATTTTAGTTTCATAATTAAGTTTATTGTTCTATGCTATAATTGTATTGGTTCTAGATAATGTGTATTTGTAGGAAAACCCTAATACATGTGTGGAATAATAAACACCAATAAGACATCCCTAGTATTGCCTCTAATACTAGTTCATGTATCAATAATAGTCATGGTTTCCTGACTATGGTAAAAACGACAAAGTGTTGTGGAGTTGCCAATGATATGTGAGAGCATAGTTGTGGGAGAACAATGGTGATGGATATACCCAACATGATATACCGTGAAACAGATCGACAATATTTGTTATTGGTAGTTTATAATAAATAATATATTGCCTTTACTGAAGATCGTTAGATCACGAGACACATGTGAACTTGAGTATAATATGGACGTGGCAGGATTCTTCAAACATTGCTCTAAACAAGAGTAATTATAAAGTTTGTCTTTGCTCTTACCGGATGGTATGCCAAGTATTCACATGGGGTGCTTCTGAGAATTGCTACTACTAACGATGGAGAGATACACTCTAGGCCCACTCATATACTATGATGTTCGTCATCGTATGGCCGGACACGTGATCAAGTTATTGATCACATGAACATCGATGGTACGGTATGAGTAAAGAGTACATGATGTGTAACGATATTAACCTAGTGTTTCATATCGGGAAATGTAAAGTATTTACAAAGCAATGCGATATGTATCAAACATAATACTACGCTTCACACGGTAAAGATCTTCGTGTTATTTGTAGGATTACTATGTGTATCAAGACACTAATAATAATCATTATCGCAGAAGGAGTTCCGAACATGTCCATAAATATCCAAACCCACAGGGTCACACACTTAAGATGTTATTGGCATTTAGAATGTGAGTGCGATTAAGATATTTGAATTAAGTAAGACAAAAAGGATGTTTTGGAGTGTATCGAAATATTCTGAAGGTGTCCGAGATATCACCGAGAATAGATAGAATTATTCTGAACATGTTATGGAAGACATCAGGAATATTTTAGGAAGGTTTCGTAATTAATCCAAATGAGTTCGAGAAATTTTAGAAAGCTTTGGAATAAATATTTATAATTAAAAGTAATTATCCCTATGGAGGCACCATTGGACAGAGGGGCACATGGGCCCCACTAGGCGGCGCACGCCTGGGTAGGGGGAACCCTGGCCAAGTCGCTTAGGGTCTCCCCTAGGCCGGCGGGTGGGGGAGGGAGGAGTCCACCCGGGACTCGTACTCTCTACATAGGTGAGTTGGAGGAGGAGGGAGAGTAGGATTCCATGGTGGAATCCAACTTCTCTCTCTCTCTCTTTGTGTGTAGGAAGGAAGGAGGAGTCCTACTTATACTACCTCTCTTAGAGAGAAGGCTAGCGTACATATACGGGGGTGGGGCAAAGGGCAAGAACACACGTTTTTAGAGAACCATGCACCATCCCTGCCCGAGCTGCCACTGTCAGCCACCGCCGTCTCGGTGTCTTAGAGCCTGTCTTCCACCTATTCTTCGCATTGCCTTTGTCATCATGAGGAATCCTTCTTCTTCATCATGCTGGAGTGTTGGTCGTCTACTACCTCCGTCTAGATCTAATCTAGCCAGATGACGAAGTGCGGCCGGATCTTCATCGACATGTTCCCGCTTAGTCCATGAGCTTGATCTCACTTTGCCGTGGTGCCGTTCTTGTTGCATGTGTGGATACCAGTGGAGGTGTGATGCTTGGAGAACTTGATCGTTGGATCCATACATGGGACAATACATCTCCTCACGACTCACTAAGGCTTGTATCAACACACGACCAACCTCATCATCGACAAACTTCCGCAAGTTCGATCTTCAAGGGTATGATACATTGCCTTCTCCCTCACATTGGATCTTGGTTATGAACTAGAAATTTTTGTTTTGCGTAGAGTGTTACCCAAGAATGGTATCAGAGCGGTCTATGTGTAGGCATAGGTATGGTTATAGGAATCATCGAATTCTGGCATTATTGATCTTGTTTTTGCTACCCAACTGTTGCAATTTTGATCTTGGCGGTATTGCATGATTAGCGCCCGAGCCAACTTCATGATCATTGGATCGAGACCGGTTTGTGAAGTGTACTTAGGGTACACGAAACAACATTGTATGGTGTCAGTTTTTCCGCAATAGTCAAGAAAGATATTTTGCACATTATGAGTTTTTGGATCTGATGAAGTCCGCACGGGGGTCACGCATATAGACAAAGTTTGGTGAAGCTATTGTACTATTTATAGTGCAATGGGGACACACCTCGGATAAGTTAAAAAGCAAACAAATGAATCATGATGCTTACTTACCACATAGGTAAAAGAACGGTTATCTACATCACCTTAGAGCCCCGTAATCTAGCAAAGAGTGTTAGGGGCGTCTAACTTGTTTTTGCAGGGAAGTGATTTGTTATAGATGAAATTTGCAATGTGTTGTGTTATGTTGTAATATCATTGGGCATGAGTGGCCAGAGCCGCGATGATTGTTATATTATTATTGTAATAGCTAGAGTTGTTTTTTACTTTATTATCAAGAGTAGCAATAGTTGTAAAAGCAAAGACTAGCGATAATGATCAAGAAACAATGGACCTCGATGTTATGCCCATCGCTCGTGCAGGAGTGCATGGCGCCGAAAAATGTTGATGATGGATATCGTTTGGTGTGAAGTGATATACCATATGTAACATCCCAATTTGAGCAACCCTGATTAGTGGTCCAGACTGCAAAAATCAGGGGGAACAAAAACTTTTTCTTGTTCATTGGTGCAGTGTTTGCTTGTTGTTTGTTTGTACTTGTGCATGTGAGTGTATACCATATGATACTCCTTACCTCACCATCAGTTGACAAAAGCTATTTAACAAAACTAACCTGTCTCATTTTACATATTCTCAAATGTTCTGGCATTTCAAAACCTGAGGCAAGATGCTTGTGTAACCAAAATTAGTTTAGTAACTTCCATTGACAAAACTATGGAGAGCTATAACCTCCTTATGTTTTCAAGACAGAACCTTCAACTACTCCCACCTCTAGGATCTCCAAAACCTTTTATTAAGATTTTGAATTCTACTCTTGGTAGAGGTACCAAGGACTCTCACCTTATTCAAAATACAACCTCTTCAAAATGCCCCAACCATACCTCAAGCTAGGCTTCAAGGTAACCAAGTAGTCGATTTGCTTAGTTTATAAGATGAGTTGCCTTGATCTGCCGTCTGATGAATTGCTTAGAAGTAGTATGGGCTACCCTAGGAGCTCATACTCTAGGATCAAGCAACCTTAAAATTCCCAAACCCTAAGCAAGAATACAAGGTGGATCTGATCTCTAGATACTAGGGGATCATCTAAAACCCTTAACCAGATCAATTCTGTAGTGACCCATTCTAGAAGCTTCCAAATCAATGGAGACCAATATCAAGCATGGATCCCTTCTACTCCCTCTACACTTCAATATCATCCACTTGATGATGCTTTGGTACCTGGCAAACCCTCCAAAAAATTCCCTCTCATACTCTAGTCAAAATCCTCAAAACTGCCAAATTTGACTAAGTCTGGAAATTGTTTCAACATCACCTTTTTGAATGCCTCCCTTTCTCAAACGATGTGCATTTTTGGAAATGAACCTGAACCATCTTGTTAACCATCCTAAGTAATACCAAGGCCCACTCTTTCCATTGATTAGATCATCCTCCAACCCACTTGTTATTGATGGTTTTGCAGGCAAGAAAATAACTTTTCCTGCAAATCTAGTTATCATGCCTACTTTGACAGAAGCTCACACCATCATCCAACCTTCTATGGACCAAATCTTTGCATGGTTTTGATCTGCTCATATAGGTCTATAAACATCTACCTCACTTGATCCAATTGGATTTTGTGCTTCTTAAACCCACATGGTTTATAAGGCATCATGACTCATCTGGTATGGCAGCCTTATTTTCAACAAAGTTTGCCATCACTTCTAGACCACCTCAAATGTAACCAATCCAAACTCCTTCTGCCATGATCATATATATGACTTGGTCTAACTATCTCTTTATCCCTTGCATCAAGGTGAGCTTTGAGCTCCAATATCTAACAAGGTCTTGGTGGTATAAAAATAACCTCACCCTAGATCCACAACTCCTTGTTTTCCATCTAATCCAAGTTGGATTTCCATTTTCCCAAGGTTGAAAATGCTTTCTAAACATCGTCTACATCATCTACCATGATCACCAAGATTTATCAAATATTATCCATAATTATTATGGCTCCAAATCTATTTAATTCCTTTAATAGACAAAATCCCCAAAACCCCTTTCCCAATGGAAAGTTTGGTTTTTGTCAAAGCACTTCCCCAACTTTTGGCTCAATATAGGTCCATATATCATACCCTATCATCCCCTTTCAAAAATAAATATTTTTGAAGAGTTTCAATAATTCTTTTTGCCTATTTTCTCAAATGGCAGAAATGGAATAATAATTGTTTTAAATACTTTTAAGCCACAATAAATCTTGGGAAAATTCCCCTAAGCATGCATTCACATTTGGGACCCTCTCACACCAAAAACCAACCTTGTCCGATGTAAATATATCAAGTGAGCTTCTATAAACTACTTCTGCCCTCTTTGATTAAATGGGTTTAGGAGGACTAACACCCCTCATAAAAATCCCAAATAAATCCTAGGATTGTACCTTGACCATACCCGTCCACCAGTACCATCTCCCCCACTTTTTCCAATATAAATAAAGGAACTCCTTCACAAGCATTCTTGTGATAAAATTTGCAAAACAATTAAAAACTTGAACTAAACAAAAACCAAACCATCACCCAAGCTCTCCCACACTCCACCACAGCAACCAATACTCCCTTGTTTGTGAGCAAGGTAGCTCTGCCCTATCCCTTGACCTTTTACCCTTGGATTAGTAGAGAGAGAGAGAGACAACCACATCTTACAAAGATATGCCCCATTTAAATTACCACAAATGCCCCCTTCCCTCTCTGGTCGAGCAGAGCCCCACACTCCCTCTCTCCACTGCCCCTAGCAGCCAATGGCATGCCCATGGACTTGCCCTTGCCCTCCTTGGACATGGTCCACCCTACACCATTCCCCTTTGGTTTATAAGCCACAGACCACCCTAGCCCTCCTCCCTGGCTCATTTCACTCCTCTCCCCTCCACTCACCTCCCCCGAGCACCACTCCCTCTCCCCTGCCTTGTCCTGCCCGAGAAAAAGAGAGAGAGAGCTCTCGGCTCCCTCCATAGATTCGAGCAAGGCTCCCTCCCCCGTGCTCCCCCTCCTCTGCATGTCACACCACTACATTCCTGTCGCTCCCCTGCAGCTAACGACACCCTTTTTGCCACTCACTTCAGCCCCCACCAGCATCGCCACCAAGCTCCCGAAGGTACTTCCTCGGCCACCGTCACGTGAGCTGTTTCCCGGACACGAACACCGTCATGCCACCCATCCCCGAGATCCCCATCGACCACCGCGTACTCCTGCACCCTCCCCGGCACCTCTGGACGTCTTAGGTAAGCTCCTGCCGTCGCCCACAACCGCCTAGGGTTTTCCCTTCTGTTTGCGCCGCCGGAGGTCGAAGACGATGCTGCACCATCGATTTCCCTCTAATCCGACGGTCGTCGTCGCCGGATACCCCTTCGCGCCCCCGCTGACATTGATGCCCGTGCCCCGCCTGATAGCCTCAAGCCACGGGCTCACCGCGGCTGTGCGGCAATGATCGCCTTTCCCCCCCCATCTCTAGAGCCAGCTGGCCAGTGGGCGAAATGCGCCTTGCGCCTTCCATCATCTCCCTGCGAAACCACGCTAAAGCACCTTCTCGGCCCATCTCCTGTAAAGCCCTACCCACACCCTTTTTCCCTTTTTCCTTTTCTTAAAACCCTATTTAATAGATCTGTTATATACCTTGCAGAAATAAATGCACAAGAAAATGGAAAACACGTATTTTTCCTAGATCTAAATTTCCACTCATTCTTATATGTTTTTCCCCTCATGCAAATCAAGCCTTAAGCCCAAAATCATTTTCATAATTTTCTGGGATTTTTCTACTAAGATCTGTCTCTTCTACTAATTATTTCTTTCTGGTAGTTTGGTATATCCAATTTGTGTGAATTCACTCAGTGCTGAAAGGTATGTGAGATACCTTGCTTGTGACCCTGACCCCATGACTTTTTTACTTCATATTTTGCCTTAGACAAAAATAACAAAAACAACCATTATCTTCCTTAGGTAATTTATCTAGGTTAACCCAAATGTGGTATTGACCTGATTCCACCTCCCAGTACATCCTAGTATCAGCATCTATCAAACCCAAGCAGCTCAGATTTTATTGAGCTCTGGTTGAATTCTAGTAAATTTAACTATTATGTGTACCCCTTTTTCACTAGATAAATCCCTCCAGTAGTTCTGGTTATCCAAAATGGGTAATTCTAATTTCTATAGAGAGGTACTTCCAATACCTATCATGTAAAATTGGAATCACACTAAAACCTTCTGTAAATGAAATCTGGTGAAAAAGACAAAAACCTTACATAACTGCCTTTGATGATTTATTAAGGGCATCCTTGTAATTATTTTCACAAGATTACACTTCTATGTGGTTCACTACATCAAACACTACCTAACCACCCAAGGAAATAATGTTTGAGCCTCCAGATAAATTCTAGTGAATTATTTCCTCAAACTAGAATTTATTCCACTATAAAAAGCATAACTAAATCTAGGTAAATGATAATCTAGTGAAACCACTTGTGTTGGTCTTGTTTTGTCAAGGCCTATCCGAGGATATCATTGTTGCACATTGGTATCCTACAGACCTCAAGCCTCCACCCCAATTCCTTGGTATATAACCTAGACAACTATCCTCCAAGGAAAAACTCTAGTTTAGCAATCTAATAATTCCATTAATAATACCCAACTTCTCCAAAACCTACTAAGTTAAGTAGTATTCCTTATGTTTGTTTGATGTATGGTTTGATGCCTGTATGCCTTGTTTTGATTGTGGTATTGTCTGCTTGCATGTATTCTTGATGATGGCGATAGTGTGATTGCTTAACGACGAGAAGAACGTGACTTCTTATCATTTTTTGTTGGGTATTCTTTGTTTTCTAAGGAAGTCCAGGGACTTATCGCTAATCACAGGCAAGCCACCATTCCCGAATCCTGATACTTGTCCTACTCTTTTTAGTACCTGTTTTGTACCTCCTTTGTAAAGTGCATGATTTATCTACATGTCTTGTTTTATAAATACTGCGCTAATGACTTGGATCCTCCAAGTTATGACTTGGTGTCCCTCATGACACCCACCCTGTTGTAAACCTACCATTTACTCCCCTTTATATCAAGGTTACTATGATTAGCATCCTACCTCGTTGGAAACCACAGATTTTTGTTGAAAATTGTTTTGGGATTTACCCTACTACAAATGTTTTGAAACCGCTTTGTAAAACCCTTGGGAAGAGCCATCATTCCAAGCGAATGTTTTAAATAAAGAAGTGGTGATGATGAGAAATGAGAAAATGAACAAGAGAGATAGAAGGGATGTTCTACCCCTTTACCGAAACATTTTTTATCCGTGCAACCACATTACCCCAGGTGCTGGGGCTTAGCTCGTAGTTTGTCTTCTTTAGCCGAGGCAGCTTGTACAATGCTTATTGCGAGAAATCCCTTGAATTATAGGCAGGCGCTAACAGATCTACGGATCTGGAGCCTGTAGCTTGCTTCAGCAAGAGTGAGCCTGTCTTGGCAGGAGTGCTGGTGCAACAATTGGGTCTCCTACGGACGCGTGTACAGAAAGCAAGACTGTGGCTGGGAGCCACATACTCTTTGCCGGGGAGAACAAACCCAAAAGGAAAAGCAGCCTTTGCTAGGGTCGACAAGCGAAAGGTTAGGTTTGATTATCTGAACCCCCTCTACCGTGTATAGAGGGACGTGGTTTTATCCCGGCGGATGTATTGATTCTTGTGGGGAAAGTGTGCAAACTCTACAGAGTATAATCTATTCGAATAGCCGCATCCACGGTCAAGGACGGTTGGAAAGGTGATGGCTAGGAGTACCCAAATGGTGGTGTTTGGAAAAATGGATGAAAGTATGGAGGTTCCAAGGGGACCTGAGTTTAAAGTTTTGTTTGACCAGAGGTGGTCAAAGAGGTTTAAAAAGGGTTTTTACTCCTAAACTATTTACAAAAAGGTTTTTCAGCAAGGTTATGGGGATATCCTGATTTATAAAATGGAAGCATGTTTCAAAACTCTTTTTGAACAAAGATATGGAGATGCCATACTATAAGAGATAGTCTAGTTATTTCAAAAGCAACCCAAGATAGAGCTATCTCACCACTGCCAGAATTGCATTTCCTTATTTAACTTATCTTGGTGGTTTGCGAGTACATTCAAATGTACTCATGGCATTGTCCCTGGATATTTACTTGGCTACGCTTTCAGAGGTTTGACAATGGAAGATTGAGGTGACGTCCAGCGAGCTAGGTCGTCTTCCTAGTAAGCCGCCTGTAGTTGGGCCTGACTGCGCCCTGCGTGTGATGAAGCTCCGCTGCTGAAGGTTGTGTAGCCATAAGGGCAACTATGTAAGTCTTGTATTCGTTATATTTTAGATGCTGTAATGATACTCGTCGGTTATGTTCCACGGCTCACTAATCATGGGAATGTGGATATTTACATAACAGGGATTTCTTGGATGGTTAAATCCGGGGGACCCCACACCATATCACTATATGAATTGCATGTGATGTTAATCCTTTTATGCACTTTATTTTTTGCTTGGTAGTAATAATAAATAGGGTGATATCTGACTAAAATTATCAAGTTAATGTGTTCCCCCTTATTTAGGCTCCACATAACATGGGCTTCGAAAGTGTGGGTCATGTAACATGGCACACCTAGTGACATTCATAATGAGGGTGCAAAACTATCGCACTGCTGGTGTAGTAAGTTTCACTAGACATACTACCTAGAACGTCTAGAGTATGGAACACAAGAATCGAAAGGTTAACAAGAATCATATGATGGTATGATTAGTGGGAGCTACACTTTGAATTAAAGTTGTTAATTTATATAGTTCATTAATTATGAAACAATGTCTAAATTAATTTGCACTTGTTTGTAGATCAATGGCACACAACAATTTCCCTTTAGCTAGTATTTTCGAGAAAGAGAAACTGCATGAATATAGAACAAACTTTATGGACTGGTACCACAAAGTGAGGATAGTTCTGAAAGGTGCTAAGAAAGACTATCTTGGAAGCAAGTCTTAGTGATGCTCCTGCTGATAACGCTACTAATGAAGCGTATACTGTCTTTTAGTTATGTAGTTATGACTACATCACTATCCAATGTGCCTTCTTGCATCCATGGTACCAGATCTTCAAAGGAGGTTTTAAGACTAGGGTCCATTTGAAACAATTTCTGAATTGAGAGGCATGTTTGAGAAGCAAGCCCAAGCTGAAAGATATGAGATATCTCATGATCTCAGGGATTGCAGGATGGTAGAAGGAGGCTTGGTTAGTGATCATGTAATCAATATACATGGGTATGTTCAAAGGTTGGAAGCTCTAGGCATTCCATTTCCTACAGAACTGGGAACCAACATAATACTGAAATCACTCCCACCTAGCTTTGCTAGGTTTGTCATGAACTTCAACATGCATGGGATGAATAATACATTAGCCGTACTATTCGTGATGTTGAAGGTGTATAAAAAGGACATACATAAGAACACTAATCATGTGATGATGGTAAAGAAAAATACTCACTTCAAGAAGAATAAATCTGGGGTAAAACACAAGAAGAGGACCAAGGAACACCATGCTCCTAACAAAGGTAAGGCTACCAAGCCTGGTCCATCCCTAAATGTTGAGTGTTTCTTCCATAAGGACAAGGGTCAATGGAAGAGAAACTGGCCGAAGTACTTAGTGGAGAAGAAGAAGACTTGATCGTGTAGCTTAGGTATATCGGTTTTGCCCGAAGTACTTAGTGGAGAAGAAGAAGACTTGATCGTGTAGCTTAGGTATATCAGATATACATGTTATTGATGTTTACTTGCAAGGTCCTACAAGTAACTCTTGGGTATTTGATGCCAGATCGATTGCTAATATTTTCAATATGATACAAGAG
This sequence comes from Avena insularis, assembly GCA_023614405.1. Classification (NCBI taxonomy): domain Eukaryota; kingdom Viridiplantae; phylum Streptophyta; class Magnoliopsida; order Poales; family Poaceae; genus Avena; species Avena insularis. Next base: position 241,317,063 of record CM042688.1, on the reverse strand, counting down.
CTATGAAATCCTAGGAAGCTTGGCAAGAACAAGCTGACAATGCATGTCAGGAATGGAGCGAGCATTGCGGTGATTGCCGTTGGCACAATACCTCTACATATACCGTTAGGATTGATATTAGAACTTAGTAATTGTTACTTCGTACCTGCATTATGTAAGAATATTATATCCGGATATTGTATATTACATGGTTATTCATTTAAATCATAGAATAATGGTTGTTCGATTTATATGAATAATTTCTTCTACGCACATGCTCCCATGAAGAGTGGGTTATTTATTATCTATCTTGATTGTGATACACACATCCATAAAAGTGAGGCTAAATATTGAAAGACTAATGATTTGAATACCACATATTTGTGGCACTACCGATTGGGTCACATTGGACATAAATGCATGAATAAACTCCATAGTGATGGACTTCTTTGTTCATTGGATATTGAATCTTTTGATAGATGTGAAGCATGTTTGATGGGAAAGATGTCCAAATCACCATTCAATGGATATGTTGAACGGGCGAGTGACTTGCTAGAAATAATACATACTGATGTATGCGGTCTAATGAGTATACTCGCACGTCGTGGATTCCTCTACTTTGTAATCTTAAGTGATGACTTGAGTCGTTATGGTTATATTTATCTTATGAAGCATAAATATGAAATAATTGAGAAGTTCAAGGAATTTCAGAATGAAGTAGACAATCAACATGGCAAGAAAATAAAGTTTCGACGGTCGGACCATGGATGTTAATATTTGAGTCACGAGTTTAGCGAACATCTTAGAGCACGTCGAATCGTTTCATAGCTTATGCCTCCTAGAACACCCCAACATAATGGAGTGTCAGAGCGACATAAGCGAACTTTGTTGCACATGGTGAGATCTATGATGTCATTAAATGATCTCCCTTTGTCATTTTAGGCATATTCTTTAGAGACTGTGGATTTTACACTTAATAGAGCGCCATCAAAGTTCGTTGAAACGACACCATATGAGTCGTGGTTTGTTAAGAAACCCAACTTATCATTTCATCAAATTTGGGGATGCGAGGTTTATATAAAATGTTTACAACCAAATAAGCTCGATCCCAAGTCAGAGAAATGCGTATTTTTAGGTTGTCCCAAAGAAAATATTGGGTATTCCTTCTACCACAAAACCGAAGGCGAGAGTTTTGTCGCGCGAGGAGTGTTTCTTGAGAAGGAAATTCTCGCTAAAGGTTTAGGTGGGAGTACAATAGAGACTAATGGGGTTGCTAAACTAGAGAAATATGGGTAGAGTAGCGTAGAACCAAAAAATGTTCAGAGATACCTATGGCACCACCAGATGCTACCGCGCCTACAAATGTTGTAGTTCCAGAAATTACAGCTCCCATTGAACTGCGTAGATCTAGTAGAGTTCGTCTTCTGGTCATAAGATTTGAAGATGAAGTATTGTTGTTGGACAATGATGAACCAGTTACATACAAAGAAGCTATGATTGGCCCTGACTTTGTTAAATGGCAAGATACCATGAAATCCAAGATAGAATCCATGTAGGAGAATCAAGTTTGGAACTTGATGGACCCTCCTAGAGGCGTCAAGCCTATAGAATGTAAATGGATCTATAAGAAGAAACATACATGGATGGTAATGTGAATGTCTATAAATCTCTACTTGTAGCAAAAAGGGTTTCGACAAATTCAAGGAATTGACTATGATGAGATATTCTCTCCCGTAGCTATGCTTAAGTCTGTTCGGATACTTCTAGCAATTGCTGCATATTTTGATTACGAGATATGGCAGATGGATGTCAAAATAGTGTTCTTGAATGGGAAGCTAACCGAGGATGTGTACATGGTACAACCCAAAGGTTTTGTCGATCCAAAGGATGTTGGAAAGGTGTGCAAACTTCATCGTTCAATCTATGGACTTCAACAAGCATCACCGAGTTGGAATCTCCATTTTTATGAAGTGGTCAAAGGATTTGGCTTTGTCAAAAACAATCAAGAAGCTTGTGTATACAATAAAGTAATTGGGAGTGCAATAGTGTTTCTAATACTATATATGGATGAAATATTGTTGATTGGAAACGATTAAACATTTCTTAACACTATAAATGACTCATTGAAGGAAAGTTTTTCAATGAAAGATTTGGGTGAAGCAGCTTACATATTGGGCATAAAGATCTATAGGGATATATCTTGGTGCCTAATAGTTCTTACCTAAGATTCATATCTAGACAATGTTTTGAAGAGGTTCAAATTGGAAGAATCAAAGAGAGGATCACTTCCAATGGTACATGGTAGACCATTAAACAATAAGAAATGTCATATGAAAGAAGTTGAGCAGAACAACATGAGTGACGTCCCATGTATGCCATGATACATACAAAGACGAGATGTATCCTGTGATCTAAGTGTTACGAGTAGATACTAAAGTGATCCAAGAGTAGATCACTAGATAGCAGTGAAAACTATACTTAAGTACTCATGAAGGACTAAGAATATGTTTCTCATCTATGGAGGTGACAAAGAGCTCATTGCAAGGGGTTACACAGTGTCACATCCCAAAATTTTCGAAATTTTGGAATGTGAAATAGATAAAATAAGTTTGGTTGATTGTTTAACTTTGTTGAAAATTCTCAAGGAAAAGAAACCTTTTGAATTCGAAAGAACTCACTCTGTTATGACCAAGGCGTGCATTGAGTTTTATTTTTAGTATTTGTGTGAATGTTTGCAAAAATGAAAATCATGAAGCATTCATAAGCATTGAATTGCATCCATGCAAAGTTCCCAAAAATTGAGTCAAAATCCTAATATCTAAATCCGATAGTTGATTTGTCCAAATGTTTATATAAGGAATATATAGAGATTTATGAAGCACCCATCTTCAAACTAGTGAAAATATTACAAATATGATACTATAATGATCTACTGAATTTTAGAAAAATTTAGAAATAAGAATCATGCCGTTTGGAGTTCGTATGCAAAAGATATAAACAAAATACCAAAATAGAAAAAGAAAAGAAAAAAAGGAAATAAAACAAAATGAAATGGGCCACCGACCGGGCCACTTAGCCGACGGAGGAGCTCCCGCACGCGAGAAGGATCGATGCCCCAGGTTGCATCAAAAAGCGTGCGGAATCGATTTTCTCAAACTTATCTCTATTCAGACTCTTATATCTTTTTATCTACAACTCCGAATTGACTTCCGTTTGTTCCTACTTGTTCTCTACTCCAAGATCTATCTCCCCATCGTCCTACACCACTATATAATCTCCCAGAGCCACATATATATCACTTTTACTTCTTGAAATGCTGAATCTACACCTTCTCGAATAATATTTTGCTTCCAAATCTATCTAAACTTCGTCGGATGCCTTCAGCTCCAACACGAAAGTTGTAGATCTCGTCGAAATCGTTCAGTTCCGAAAAACCTCACCTCTTTTAATCCACCACAGACGAAGAATTTCACCATGCAATATTTCAGATCTGATGGCGTAATTCCAAGATTTAGTCACGCTCGTTTGTTCAAATCCGAATTCCTTTGGTGAAAAGTAGATCTAATATTTTATCTACGAATTTGTCTCTCTAACATAGATCTGTTTCTAACCTTTTCTGAGGTAAAATCGAGCCGATTTGGAAGCCATCTCCTCTGCTAGCCACTGGATCTTATCCCGACGGTCTAGATTCAATCGTCCCGGTCAGCTGCCTCATCACCACCACATCGTCACCAAGTCATCGTCTTGTACCAGTCAGCCTGCACGGTCAACCTGTCCAGTCAGCGGAATATTCCATTCGAATTTAAAATTGCAAATTATAGATCGAACTTGTAAAATTCATAAGAAATTCATACTATGTTCAAAAATTGCATATAATATATCAAATTGAAGATAACTGCATGTATCTTATTAATATCTGATTAGATATAACTTTTGAGCTATAGTTAACTGGTAATTAATTAAATAGCTTTAATAGCCTTTTGGAGTAATAAATTCATAGCTCCGAAAAATATAAATAATATGTCCCTAGATTCACCATTCTATATAGATTCTAGATCTGATATTAGATTTATTTTTGGTCGTGGTAAACTGTTTGGATAACTTAAACTCTTTTAAGTAGTAATTAAATCATAAAACAAGATCTACAACTCTGTTTAGGGTGAATCTAATTGCTACTGGTTCGTATTAATGTCCTCTGTTCAGTACACTTAATATCTAAATTTAATACTATAATTAGTACAGAAGTTCCAACATAACTATTAAAACTCCTCTATTAGCGATTAAGAATTAATAATAAATACCCTAATGCATTAAATGATTCTCTACATGCATCATGTGATCTAGTATTGTTTAGAGAACTAATTACAACCAATCTGACATATTAAATCGTCATGCATGCATTTGATCATCGTTGTTTTATTGTATTGTTGCATTGTTGCATGATTGCAATGTTTGAATGGTGTGTTGTTGTGCCTTTGCTTTTGAACGATTGATTGCGAGGAGTGCAACTACTATGATCGCAATTGCCATGATTGCAAGTAATGTGATGCAAGTATTTTTGAGTGTGACGAGTGCAACAAGTATATTTGGGAGGATTATCTAATCGACTACATCTACAACAAAGGCAAGTAGATGCTATTTTGATCATGAATTGTCCTACTATTTTCCTACTACATGTGTAGTGTATTTCTCGTAGATGCATGAGTAGGAATTACTATCGCTATTCTATGTCCTATGTATATTGGTAAGAGTCACTTGTAGTTGAGCAGTCGTATGCTAGTTGTGCTTAGCCATGCTATCTAGACGGGGATGGGTCTACACCATGCTATGTTATTGTGTATGTTTTGCTCAACTAAAAAAACTTAATTAACAAACTCTCTGGGTGGAATTGGTAATTGCTTGGTTCGTGAATGTCGGGCCCATGTCTATGGTTTACCCGAGTATCTCACTTGTGGATGGCCACCCAGGTTCAAGAGAAGTGATTAGTGTCTTTGTTTGGTAGCTTCCATGTGCAACCATGTGCCAGTGAGTTATGGGTGCTGGATGGACTTAGTAGGTCGTGGTGAACCGAGCTCTTCGTATCCAGAGATGTAGTGAAATGTGATAGGTTGGTACGGTGCGTGGATGGGCTTGGGGAATTACTTCCCGAATTGTCTCTTCTTGGACTTCTCCCTATCATGAATCAATATGCATGTCATGGTAGGAGCGGGTCGACCAGGTCATATGGATAAAGTTTACAACCCCTGCAGGGAGTAAAACTAAGTACTTACCCGTGTCCCCGGTAATGGACGTTTGAGTTGCTGAATTATGGGTGCTATGACATATTCTCGTTCATTCCAATTTGTAATTATTAAAACATGATGGGTGAACTTATTGGGTTGTTGTGATCAAACTTGATTTACAAGTAGGGTAAAATTGTTTAAGAAAATGCAAGGTGGCCAAAGCTCCACTTAGCCAAATAAGCATGTAGTTGCTAGGTATACTGTCTCCTTACTTAGCTCTACTTGCCATACATTCCAAGTATTGACCCTTCGGGGCTGCTACGTTTTATGTTGCAGGCTATTCTATTTCTGAGTAATCGTTCATAGGTCGCAAGACTCCACTCAACAATTGTTCACCTGTGGCACATTTGAAGGATGAAGATCTACCTTGTATTGTTTCCGTTGTAATATAATGTAAATTCTGGATCATATTCATTATATTCATGATGCACGGTTATATTTGGTATCATTTTGTATTGTGTGTGCTAGTGAACCGATCCAGGGATTAACACTATACACAGGAACTCAGCCTTATCAAATGAGGGTGTTACACACAGATTCAAGCTTTCTCACTGATCCTGATGATTTCAAGTGTTATGACCTTGGATCGACAAAGATCCTAAGTCCCTTTGGTTAACATTCTAGTCCCTGGATCAATAACTAGCACTCATAGTCAATGAATATCATGTAAAACACAAGTCAATATTACACGAATAATCCAGAGTATATTTATTACATCTTTGAATAGCTTATAGCTAGCTCAAATAAAACAACAGAAACTTAGTAATATTTGAGTCCATCAACACCTCAGGATAGTTGAGTGAAGACCCGCAATCCCTACGCACCTTTCAATCTTTAGATTCTGCACATAAAACGTGCAGCCAACAAGTTGGGTCAATACTTTGAATGTATTGGCAAATTACACCAAGGAAAGAATAAGACTGACTCTACATGCAAGGCTAGGAGTAGGCTTTGGGGTTCATTTGCATAAAGCCAACTTTCTCTAAGTAAGAGGAAAAGAGGAAGAGTTTTATCCTACTTTTGTAAACAATTGTTTGAATAACATAGGGCCAAGTAGCTCGCACTGGATTCCACCAGGCTACCATCCCTCAACCTAAACACATGGAGTCCACCATGCAACCCAAAATCCCATCTATGGACGATTCCACGACCATAGAGTTTTTAAACACTTCCTTAGAAAAAGAGAGATGAAATCCTTCAGAGGGTCCATCCTTCAGATGCTTAAAGTGTTCTTTTCCGTGAACTCGGTTGATCGATCAGATTGCAATACTCTCCAGAGGTTGTGCACTTTCCCCACAATCCATGATCAAGTCCTTTGACATACAAGACCATGGAGAGGCTTTCCTTTAGTATCCCCTCTACCAGCTGGATCCAACCGTGCCAAGAACCTCCAAATGTTGGTACCCCAGTGAGGTTTGCTACTAAGTACTACGCCAAGACAGAGCCCATATGTATTGTGGTTGCACTGGAAGCTTCTGAATTCTGAAATGTGGCAGACTTCTTTGATTCCTGGGCGGCCATCCTCCACCAAATTCCACTCGTTGACCAGACAACCGTTCCACCCAGAAGAAAACTTAGTTTTATTTTGAAGGGGGTTTTGAGAGGAAAAGGTTCGCTCGAGAGAGCTTTATAGTTAGAAAATTTTCAGACTTTTGAACCCCCCAACGATACTTTATATATGTAGCATAGCAAGCAATACTTAGCAAAAACAGGGGAACCTAATAGGATGGCAATTCCTAAGTATAGAGATACTCATGGCATACTACAAAACCACACTTGCAAAATAATACTAAGAAAATCTACCAAAAACCTACACATGTATACTACAGAATTTGAAGATCAAAACATGCATAGTGAAAACTGGGACATAAATATGACCAAGTGGTGTAACTTGCCTTAATCCAAGCAGCACTCTACACAACAGTACTCCTCAGCGCACTCCGAACAATCTAACAAAGACAAACATAGATCTAATCACAACTTGCACAAAAACATTGCCACAAAAGAAATATACATGCATGCAACATGGTAATATGCAAGGATGAGCTCAATTTCGACCAAGAATATTATTCGGGAGATTTATTGTGTTGGTGGTGTTATTAATATCAATTTCCCATAGATTTTAAGTAATTTGGATTATTACTTTATTAAATATGCCTATAAGGAGATCCAACCTTCAAATCTACCATGAAACGGATCTAAAACCTCTATGCAAGTAATTCCAATTTTCAACATTTGACATCGTAACTACAAGGCTAACACAACAAGAATCAACTAAAACGGGTTTACGGTTATTTTCCTAGAATTAAAATACTCCAATCTATACTTTAAATCCTATCATAGAATCAATATAGTAAACTAGCAATGTTATTGCAGATCTGTGTTCTACTCAATTTTATGAATCCAACGGTATATTATTGGCAACTTTTGGCCAAGTATTCGAATTACTATGAATTTCTCAAGATAAAACAATAATATGCTTATTAAATAAACCCTAGTCAAACTATTCCACGCTAGCGACAAGTGGCAGCACCCGATTGGTCCAACTTGCCGGCGCGGGTGGCGACATGGCGCGGACAATCACTGACGCGAGTGCATGCCATGTGGAGCGACGTGGTTGGAAGGTACCCCTTTGATGAAAAGATCTAATCTATGCTGTTGATTCCTGATCGAACTTAGGAGGATGATCCGAGCGTTACCCGCGGTGGCGCGTGGTTAACATCGATGAAGGGGGCGGCAGCATTGCTTAGTCATGGACGACAATGACGTCTCGATGGCTCTCGATGGCTCTCTTTGACGGAGGAGCGTCTCCTAGGTCCCCCTCGTGTTCTCTTTGGCGTCTCCCCTTCGCTCGAGTATCGTCAGTGCATGGATGGAGGCAGCAAAGTCTGGCGGAGCTCGAGCATGAAACCGGGGACGGCTCAGTGCCCTGTCCATGGGGTAAAGCGGATTAGAGGGGACGGTAAAATGCGGGGATCAAGAAGAAGTAGAGGAGAGGGTCTAGAGTTCTCCGAGGAGACGAGGATGGTGACCTTCTATTGCTTCGACAATGGTGAGCGGCGGCGAGATTGACATTGGCCGCGGGTAGCTTAGGGTTTGCGATTTTTGTGGAAAAAGAACCAGAGCTTGATGCGGTAGTTTATATGGGTGGATTTCATGAAGAAGGGGTCAGGATTGAGGCTGGATCGATCATGATTTTCCTGGATTTGCCGTCTGTTCGAAGAGTTCATGATGAACACGATGTGCGCCAGGCTCGGGGATGACAGGTAAGCCCCACATGTCAGCGTCAGCGAGGAGAGAGAGAAAAAACAAAGGACTAGTATATCCGGCTGGGCTGGTGCAGCTCTTGCGTTGGGCTGGCCTTGGGCCGTTGATGGCGTAGCACAGTTCATGTGTGGGAGGGAAGAGACGGACCGGCTCGGGCTGTCCCAAGTTAGGTTGATTTTTTTCATTGTTTTATTCTTTTTCCAATTTCTTTATTTGTTCACAACTTTTCCATAGTAAGTCCAAAACACATGATTTTGGTCTCTAATTTTTTGTAAAATTAAGCATATCATCTTAGGAGCATTTTCTGTGAACTTTCATTTAGTTTAACATATTGTATTTTAATTCTCTTAATAATCCCTTATAGGAACATTAATAAAATCAAATGGAGTTTGAAGCTAGAGTTTTTTATTCAAATTTTTACATAGATGCAATGCAATACTAGAGAATAACATGCAAATGCATTTTGTTCCCAATTTTTAATATTGGGATGTTATATCAAGTCTCGATCCGGCTATGCGTTCACTTTGAATGGGGGATCGGTGAGATGGAAAAATTCTTAGCAAGATACAAAAAAATTCTTAGCAAGATACAATTGCAGATTCTACAACAAAGGTGGAGGACATAGCAACATCAGATGCTGCAAAGGAGAGTGTATAGATGAATAATTTCATTATAGAACTTGCTATGGTTCTAAGTGCATTATTGTTGGGTCCGTAGCATAGAAAACAAAAAATTTCCTACGGTGTGAACTACACGCCAAGATCTATCTACTAGGTACAAAGCAAACGGGTGGACATACATCCGTAGAGAACTTACCCTCGAAGACAACGAGCTTTGTTAACGAGTAGGAACTCGTGGTTGATGTAGTCGTACACTTGCCGATCTCAAGATCGTGAGGAAGTCCGAGCGCCGCAACTCAGCAGCGCATCCGCACTCGCACACACGTTCAAGCCACCGGACAACCTCCACCTCCTCGATCCAGCGATCCAGCGGAAGCAGCAACTCCTTCCAGACGAAATGCCACCGGGAACATGTATCTCGCTAATCCGAGACCATGGGGGAATAATTCTAGAGGGGGAGAGAGATCCTTCACAAGGAGGTGTTAGGATGAAGGAGAGAATGGGTGGCCTTTTATAGGAGGAGGGGGGTGCCCCCTCTCTCCATGGCCGGCGCATGGGGGGTGACCCCTCACCTCCCCCATTCATGTGGTGGTAACTCCTCCACATTAAAATGCCTCTTCACATTCCCTTTTAAAGTGTCCACTTTAAATGCATTAAGTTTCTCCAAATTTAATGCTCTCTCATTTAATGAAACTCTTTTATTAAATTTATTCAGAATTATGTTAATTACTTTAATTAACAAACATTCACATATAGTCCCTTGCAATATTTCAATATCACATGCAGAACCACTTTCTGCAATTTCACCCGAAACAATTTCCGGTTTCTATTGAAACAATTCCTGCGCTTTGCAATTCTTTCGTCTGAAACATATGTGCTCCAAAATGGTGTCCGGTAACTCTTAAGTGTGCCACCCTACGGTTCGCGAATAACGCAGACATGATCGAGACCCTTCTCCGATCAATAATCAACAGCGGGACCTGGAGATCCGTACTGACTCCTACACATTCAACGATGACTCCTGTGATCGTGAGAACCTTTAACGCTTGTAACTAAATCCCTTTTTCTCTCGATATATTACATGTCCGAGATTCGATCATCGGTATCTCCATACCTAGTTTGATCTCGTTACCGACATGCACTCTTTTCTTGTTCCCGTGATCTAACATTCTAGTGATCACATCACTTGCTTGCAAACTATCCTAATGTGATATCACCGAGAGGGCCCAGAGTATATCTATCCGTCATCTGGATTGAAAAATGCCACTCTTGATCCATGAGCCTCAACATAACACCTTCGTAGCACTGAACCCATCTTTATAGTCACCCTGTTACGGTGTGACGTTTGATGTTATCAAGGTACTCTTCCGGTGTTAGCAATTAACATGATCTCATGGTCTAAGGATAAATATTACTTCGTATGATGTTATAGCAATATAAACACAATGACTTGATCGTAATGCTATACTTCGGATGAATGTTCATCACATCATTCCACCAATGGTGTGACCTTGTTATTAACAACATCCAATGTCCATGATCAGGAAACCTTGATCATCTTGTTAATCAACAAGCTAGTCTATAAGAGAGGCATGACTAGGAACCCTTTTTGTTTATTAAACACACATGTATTGATGTTTCCTATCAATACAATTATAGCATGCAAATAAACATCTATCATATACAAGGAATACATAATAACAACTTTATTATTGCCTCTCAGGGCATATTTCCTTCAGTCTCCCACTTGCACTAGAGACAATAATCTAGTTCACATAGTGATAAATCTAACACCCATGGAGTTCTGGTGTTGATCATGTTTTGCCCTAGGGAGTACTTTAGTCAACGGATCTGCTACATTCAGGTCCGTGTGCACTTTACAAATCTTTATATCTCCATCCTTGACATGCTCACGGATGGAGTGAAACCGGCGCTTAATATGCTTGGAATTCTTGTGAGACCTTGGTTCCTTTGCGTTGGCTATGGCTCCATTGTTGTCACAAGAGATCACCATCGGGTCCAACGCACTGGGAACCACACCCAGTTCCGTTATGAACTCCTTCCTGTGCTGCTTCTAAAGCAGCAACATATTCCGCCTCCGTTGTTGATCCAGCCGCCACAGGTTGTTTGGAGCTCCTCCAACTAACTGCTGCTCCGTTCAAGAGAAATACGTATCCGGATTGAGACTTAGAGTCATCCGGATCAGTGTCAAAGCTAGCATCGACATAACACTTAGCGACTAGCTCTTCTTCACCTCCGTATATAAGAAACATATCCTTAGTTCTTCTCAAGTACTTAAGGATATTCTTGACCGCTATCCAGTGTTCCGAACCTGGATCAGATTGGTACCTACTAGTCAAACTAATAGCATGTGCCACATCCGGTCTTGTACATAGCATGGCATACATTATAGAGCCTATGGCTGAGGCATAGGGGATCTTATCCATTATTTCTCTTTCTTCCGCCGTAGCCGGACTTTGAGTCTTACTCAATGTCTTGCCTTGCAACATAGGTAAGAACCCCTTCTTACTTCCGTCCATATTAAACTTCTTTAATATCTTATCAAGGTATGTACTCTGCGATAGCCCAATTAGGCGTCTTGATCTATCTCTATAGATTTTAATGCCTAATATATATGAAGCTTCACCAAGGTCCTTCATCGAAAATTTGCTGTTTAGGTAACTTTTAACACTGTTTAAAAGATCTAAATCATTTCCAATCAATAATATGTCATCCACATATAATATCAGAAATGTCACATTGCTCCCAGTCACTTTCTTGTAAATACAAGCCTCTCCATAAGTTTGGACAAATCCAAACTCTTTGATCACCTCATCAAAGCGGAGATTCCAACTTCGTGATGCTTGCTTCAGTCCATAGATGGATCGCTGAAGTTTGCACACCTTATTAGCATCCTTAGGATCGACAAAACCCTTAGGTTGTATCATATACAACTCTTCTTCAATCTTACCATTGAGGAACACAGATTTGACATCCATCTGCCATATTTCATAATCGAAATATGCAGCAATTGCTAACATAATCCTAACCGACTTAAGCATCGCTACGGGAGAGAATGTCTCCTCGTAGTCAACTCCTTGAATTTGTCGAAACCCCTTTGCGAGAAGTTGAGCCTTATAGATGGTCACATTACCATCAGCATCAGTTTTCCTTTTGAAAATCCATTTATTCTCAACGGCCTTTCGGTCGTGAGGTAAGTCCACCAAGGTCCAAACTTGGTTCTCGTACATGGATTCCATCTCGGATTTCATGGCTTCTAGCCATTTGTTGGAATCCGGGCTCATCATCGCTTCTTCATACGTCGCAGGGTCATCCATTTCATCAACCATGAAATTCACAACAGGATTGCCGCATTCGGAGGAGCTGCATGTGTCTGCTTGACCTGCGAGGTTCGGTGTCCTCTTCGGAGTTTCATGATCAATATCATTATCTCTCTTCATTAGGTGAAGTCAACTCCGAAACAACTTCTGGAGCTGCGCTACTCGCCATTTCATGAAGAGAAGGTTCAATAACCTCTTCGAGTTCTACCTTCCGACTACTCACACCTTTCGCGAGAAACTCCTTCTCAAGAAAGGATCCATTATTGGCAACAAAGACCTTTCCCTTGGATCTGTGATAGAAGGTATACCCAATCGTTTCCTTAGGGTATCCTATGAAGACGCATTTTTCCGCTTTGGGTTCGAGTTTATCCGGTTGAAGTTTCTTCACATAAACATCGCATCCCCAAACTTTAAGAAATGACAGCTTAGGTTTGTTTCCAAACCATAATTCATACGGTGTCTTTTCAACGGATATAGATGGTGCCCGATTTAAAGTGAATGCAGCTGTCTCCAGTGCATAACCCCAAAATAGCGATGGCAAGTCGATCGGAGACATCATAGATCGAACCATATCCAATAAAGTACGATTACGACGTTCTGACACACCATTACGTTGTGGTGTTCTGGCAAGCGTGAGTTATGAAACTATTCCACAGTCTTTCATATGTGTGCTAAACTCGTAACTAAGATACTCTCCTCCATGGTCGGACCGCAGAAATTTGATCTTTCTATTATGATGATTTTCCACTTCATTCTGAAATTCTTTGAACTTTTCAAAAGTTTCAGACTTGTGTTTCATCAAATAGATATACCCATATCTACTCAAAATATCCATGAAAGTAACAAAATAACGATATCCACCTCGTGCCGACACACTCATTGGTCCACACACATCAGTATGTATGATTTCCAATAGATCTGTCGCCCGTTCCATTGAACCGAAAAACGGCGTTCTAGTCATCTTGCCCATAAGGCATGGCCCACATGTATCAAATGATTCAAAATCAAGTGATTCCAAAAGTCCATCAGAATGGAGTTTCTTCATGCGTTTAACGCCAATATGACCTAGACGGCAGTGCCACATATATGTAGATATATCATTATCAAGTTTAATCCTTTTAGCATCAACATTATGAATATGCGTAATACTACTATCGAGATCCAACAGAAATAAACCATTCAACATAGGTGCATGACCATAAAAATATTGTTCAAATAAATCGAACAACCATTGTTTTTGGACTAAAATGAATAACCACTTTGCATCAAACACGATTCGGATACAATGTTCATGCTCAGTGCAGGCACCTAATAACAATTATTTAGGTTTATAACTAATCCCGATGGCATATGGAGAGGCAGCGTTGCGACGGCGATCACATCAACTCTTGATCCATTACCGACCCGCATCGAGACCTCATCCCTTGCTAGTTGTCGCTTGTTCCGCAGCCCCTGAATCGAGTTACATATATTAGCAACCGATCCCGTATCAAATACCCAGGTGCTACTGCGAGTACTAGTCAAGTACACATCAATAACATGTATATCACATATACCTTTGTTTGCCTTGCCGGACTTCTTGTCCACCAAATACTTGAGGCAGTTGTGCTTCCAATGGCCAGTCCCCTTGCAATAGTAGCACTCGGTGTCAGACTTCGGGCCAGCTCGGAGTTTCTTTTCAGGCGTGGCAACAGACTTGCCACCCTTCTTTCCCTTGTGCTTGCCTTTCTTGTCCTTCTTGAAACCGGTGGTCCTATTGATCATCAACACTTGATGTTCTTTCCTAATCTCCACTTCTGCAGTCTTAAGCATTGACAGAAGCTCGGGAAGATACTTCTTCATGCCCTGCATATTATAGTTCATCACGAAGCTCTTGTAGCTAGGTGGCAGAGATTGGAGAACACGATATATGCCTAAGTCAATGGGAATCGTTATTCCCAAGGACACAAGCTTATCGGCGTACCCAGACATTTTGAGTACGTGCTCACTAACGGAGCTGTTTTCCTCCATCATGCAGCTAAAGAACTTTTCTGTAGCATTATAACTCTCTCTGGCAAGATGGGTATCAAAAATCATTTTCAATTCTCCCATGGTATCAAAGGCATTGCCATTTTCGAAACGCTTTCGATGTTCTGGCTCTAGCCCATACAGTATGCCGCAATGAACTAAGTTGTGGTCCTCCTGACGAGTTATATAGACGTTCTTTTCCTCGTCAGGGCATCGAGAGCTGGTGGGGGGCCTAGCGCATCTAGCACATATTTCTTTTGTGCGTGATGAGGAGAATCCTCAAATTCATAGCCAGGTGAAGTTGCTACCATTCGCAAGTTTCTCTTTCTCCATGAACACATTGAAATTAAAAGCAGGTGGTGCCATCTACAACAGAATTTGTAAAGTATATTTAGACTAAGTTTATGATAGATTGAGTTCAACTAATCCAAATTACTAATGAACTCCCACTCAAAAACGACATCCCTCGTGTCCTTTTGGTGATTACATGAACCAAATCCACTACACCAAGTCCGATCATCACGTGAGTCGGTGTAGCTTCAAAGGCGAGCATCTATATGGGCATCATATCAACTATATGACTCATGCTTAACCTTTCAGTCCGTGTTCCGAGGCCATGTCTGTACATGCTAGGCTCGTCAAGTAAGAACCTTAGTATTTGCGTGTGTAAAACTGTCTTACACCCGTTGCATGAAAGCGTAGAGTTGAGAACACCCGATCATCCCGTGATGCCTCAAAACACGATCCACAAAACGGTGCATACTTAAGGAAGAACACATTTTATCTTGATATCTAAATGAGGGATCATCTTATAATGCTACCAAACGCGCCAAACTAGCAATATAAGATGCTAACATCTAATGTGTGAAGTGAGGTGATATGGTCCATGCATTTGATCTCTATCATTTGCATCGTGGTATGATCTTTATCATTCCTTTGTGTGTAAGGCCAAGGTGTATGGAACTTACACGTTAAGTGAGTTGTAAGAGTATCTATCATACATTTACTTACAACAATACCATATCAAAACACTAGCCCAGCAACGATCTAAACTAGACGCCTCTAATTTATCAATTGCAAGTTTTACGTGGCTTAGGGCTTTCGGAGATAGAACCTGTCTAACCTACGAACATGAACCACAACGAGGATAACCAAGTTATTAGCAACTCGTTGTAAATCAGATATTGACTATAGTAGGAGAGACAGACACCCGCCAGCCACTTATGCAAAACAAGTTGCATGTCAGTCGTGGAACCGGTCTCATGTACGATGACATGTAAGGTTGGTCTGGGCCGCTTCATCCCACTATGCCACCAATATCCAAAGTACATAGAAGATGCAATAACATGATCATCATCGCCCACATATAAACATATGTGTACTACCCGTGCAAAGCACCTACTCATAGATCAGGCTCTGATACCACTCTTGGGTCCGCAGCATAGAAAACAAAAAATTTCCTACGGTGTGAACTACACGCCAAGATCTATCTACTAGGTACAAAGCAAACAGGTGGACATACATCCATAGAGAACTTACCCTCGAACACAACAAGCTTTGTTAACGAGTAGGAACTCGTGGTTGATATAGTCGTACACTTGCCGATCTCAAGATCGTGAGGAAGTCCGAGCGCCGCAACTCAGCAGCACATCCGCACTCGCGCACACGTTCAAGCCACCGGACAACCTCCACCTCCTCGCTCCAGCGATCCAGCGGAAGCAGCAACTCCTTCCAGACAAAATGCCACCGGGAACATGTATCTCGCTAATCCGAGACCATGGGGGAATAATTCTAGAGGGGGAGAGAGATCCTTCACAAGGAGGTGTTAGGATGAAGGAGAGAATGGGTGGCCTTTTATAGGAGGAGGGGGGGGTGCCCCCTCTCTCCATGGCCGGCGCATGGGGGGTGGTGACCCCTCACCTCCCCCATTCATGTGGTGGTAACTCCTCCACATTAAAATGCCTCTTCACATTCCCTTTTAAAGTCTCCACTTTAAATGCATTAAGTTTCTCCAAATTTAATGCTCTCTCATTTAATAAAACTCTTTTATTAAATTTATTCAGAATTTTGTTAATTACTTTAATTAACAAACATTCACATATAGCACCTTGCAATTTTTCAATATCACATGCAGAACCACTTTCTGCAATTTCACCCGAAACAATTTCTGGTTTCTATTGAAACAATTCCTGCGCTTTGCAATTCTTTCGTCTGAAACATATGTGCTCCAAAATGGTGTCTGGTAACTCTTAAGTGTGCCACCCTACAGTTCGCGAATAATGCAGACATGATCGAGACCCTTCTCCGATCAATAATCAGCAGCGGGACCTGGAGATCCGTGCTGACTCCTACACATTCAACGATGACTCCTGTGATCGTGAGAACCTTTAACGCTTGTAACTAAATCCCTTTGTCTCTCGATATATTACATGTCCGAGATTCGATCATCGGTATCTCCATACCTAGTTTGATCTCGTTACCGACATGCACTCTTTTCTCGTTCCCGTGATATAACATTCTAGTGATCACATCACTTGCTTGCAAGCTATCCTAATGTGATATCACCGAGAGGGCCCAGAGTATATCTATCAGCCATCTTGATCCATGAGCCTCAACATAACACCTTCGTAGCACTGAACCCATCTTTATAGTCACCCTGTTACGGTGTGACGTTTGATGTTATCAAGATACTCTTCCGGTGTTAGCAATTAACATGATCTCATGGTCTAAGGATAAAGATTACTTCGTATGATGTTATAGCAATATAAACACAATGACTTAATCGTAATGCTATACTTCGGATGAATGTTCATCACATCATTCCACCAATGGTGTGACCTTGTTATTAACAACATCCAATGTCCATGATCAGGAAACCTTGATCATCTTGTTAATCAACAAGCTAGTGTATAAGAGAGGCATGACTAGGAACCCTTTTTGTTTATTAAACACACATGTATTGATGTTTCCTATCAATACAATTATAGCATGCAAAATAAACATCTATCATATACAAGGAATACATAATAACAACTTTATTATTGCCTCTCAGGGCATATTTCCTTCAATTATAGCCTATGGAGATTCATTGTGACAACAATGGTTCCATTTCTCAAGCAAAAGAACCAATGTCCCACAAGAATAACAAGCATGTACAACATCTATATCATCTCATATGATAGTCCATGAATGATGGTGACATCAAGATGTAAAGAATTCATACAGATCTGAATGTGGCAAATCCGTTAACTTTGTTGATTATGCTTGCAAAGCATGAGAAGCACTGGTAAGCCATAGGTGTTAGACTGCTAAATGTAAACTAGATTATTGACTCTAGTGCAAGTGGGACACTGATGGAAATATGCCCTAGAGGCAATAATAAACGTATTATTATTCATATTTTTGTTTCATAATTAATTTTATTGTTCTATGCTATAATTGTATTGGTTCCAGATAATGTGTATTTGGAGGAAAACCCTACTACATGTGTGGAATAATAAACACCAATAACACATCCCTAGTCTTGCCTCTAAGACTAGTTCATGTATCAAAGATAGTCTCGGTTTCCTCATTATGGGAAAATGACAAAGTATTTTTGAGTTGCCAATGATATGTGAGATTAGAGTTGTTGGATAACAATGACGATGGTTAGACCCAATATGATGTACCGTGAAATGCATCGTAAATATTGTTATTGGTAGTTTATCATAAACAATGTATTTCCTTTAGTGAAGATCGTTTGACCATGATACACATGTGAACTTGGGTACAATATGAACATGGCAGGATTCTTCAAACATTGCTCTGAACAAGAGTAACTATAAAGTCGGTATTTGCTCTTACTGGATGGTACACCAAGTATTCACATGGTGTGCTTGCGGGAATTGCTACTCCTCACGATGGAGAGATACACTCTAGGCCCACTCATGTACTATGATGTTCATCATCGTCTGGCCAGATACATGATCAAGTTGTTGATCACATGAACATCGATGGTACGATATGAGTAAAGAGTACATGCTAGGTAACGAGAATAACCTAGTGTTTCATCTTGGGTAATGTAAAATATCGACGAAGCAATGCAATATGTATCAGACATAATACTACGATTCACACAATAAAGATCTTCGTGTTATTTGTGGGGCTTACTACGTGTATCAAGACGCTAATAGTAATCATTATCACGGAAGGAGTTCTGAACATGTCCATAAATATCCAAATCCACAGGGTCACACACTTAAGACATTATTGACATTTAGAATGTGAGTGCGATTAAGATATTTGAATGAAGTAAGACCGAAAGGATGTTTTAGAGTGTCTTGGAATATTCTGAAGATGTCCAAGATATCAATGAGAATGTACAGAATTTTTCCGTGCATGTTATGGAAGACATCATGAATATCTTATGAAGGATTTGTAATTAATCTGAATAAGTTCGAGATTTTTCAAAAAGTTTCGAAATAAATATTTACAATTAAAAGCAATTATCCTGGTGGAGGCATCATGGTCCAGAGTGTTTGCATGGGCCCCACCGAGACACGCGTGCATGGGAAGGGGGGTACCCTTGCCGAGTTGGCCAGGGCCCCCCTAGGCCGGAAGGTGGGGGAGGGAGGAGCCCACTCAGGACTCGTAATCCCTCCCTAGGCGAGTTGGAGGAGGAGGGAGAGTAGGACTCCGTGGTGGAATCCAACTCCCCCCTCACTCTCTTTTTGTGTGGAGGAAGGAAGGAGGAGTCCTACTAGGTCTTGGAGTCCTAATTCTACTCCCTCTCTTGGAGAGAGGACTAGCCACATATATACGGGGTCAGGGCAAAGGGCAAGAACACACGTTTTTGGAGAACCACGTACCATCCCTGCCCGAGCCGCCGTCGACCCACCACCGCACCGCCGCCCCGGCGTATGGGAGCTTGTATTCCACCTCTTCTTTGTGTTGCCACCTTTATCATGATGAACCCTTCTTCTTCGTCATGCCAGATTGTTGCTCGTCTACTACCTCCGTCTAGATCTAATCTAGCTGGTTGATGAAGTGCTGTTGGATCTTCATCGATACGTTCCCGCTTTGTTTGTGAGCTTGATCCCACTTCGATGCAGTGCCATTCTCGTTGCACATGTGGATACCAATGTAGGTGTGATGCTTGGAGCACTTGATCATTAGAGCCGTCTAAGATAATACATCTCCTCGCGACTCGCTAAGACTTGTTGCGAGATCGACATATGACCAACCTCATCATCGAAAACTTCTGCTAGTTCAATCTTCGAGGGTATGATCCATACCTTCTCCCCCGCATTGGATCTTGGTTATGCGCTAGAAATTTTGTTTTGTGCAGCACGTTCCCCAACATCTCTACCTTCTCCAATATCCCCGACTTCATCACCATGATGAAGTGGGAGTAGTCCCCCTCTGTACTATCGGTTTGTGGTAGTATCTTGATCTATTTCTCTCTTGATCTATAATTTTTCTAGTACCATATGAGATGCCCATCCTAATTATGTAATTCCTATGTGGTGGGTCTTTACTATATGAGTTGATATTTGAGATCTGATTTCTATTATGCGTGAGATGTATTGGTAGATGCATATTATGTACCCCGTTCTTTATTACTTGTTTTTACCAGACATGTATGAGAGGGCATGTTTGGGGGGACATGTGTATTAGATGGAGTAACATGGTGGTCGTGATTGGATATTGACAAAAAATTTAAGATATACTATGGTCTTTACCTTTCTTTTGTTACTTCACTAGGGATAGAGTGAATGCATGTGTTATTATCATCTCGTGACCACCCAGATGATCTTGTTTGTTCAAGGTAGCATATTTTTCATTCAAACATCATGTCAAAGTACCTAATTCTATAATTTATTTGTTCTTAATTCTAGATTGCTTGGAGTTTCCCTTTCTAGAGGAATATAAGTGAGATATGTTACATCATCTTTACGATAGGACGTGATGCCCATATGAATGATTATCATACACATAATGAATTTATTTGCAATATGGTATTGCTTATTAATTGTTTTATGCCACTCCACTTTATGAGAGAATAGACAAGTGTACCCATGAAACCGTGGTCCAACTTTTATCATAAGAAAATAACCTTTATTTACTTTCATTGCTTTTATACTTTTTGCACCTATTCAATATTAAAACACAAAAACTCTTCTACCATTATCAAACACAAACAAAACCCCAAAAATATATTTACCTTATCATTTTTACTTTCTCGTCTACTTATAGATTGTTTTTACTTCTATTTATTTATAGTTTATTACAGTTTTACCAATACAAAACCTTGTGCTTGACAACCATTTTGTGGAGTTGGGGAGACAAGGAAAATACATTGTTTTGTAGATTGCTTGAAAAAGAAAACAAAAGGAGTCTCTGAGACAATTCCTCGAGAGTTCGATATAAACCCTCGAGTCACCATTGTGGGGAAAAGATGCTTTCTACAACACTCCACACCTAGAGTCCTAACGAGTTGGTACACATGGATTTGTTACCATCAAGAACATTTTCTGGTGCCATCGCTGGGGAATTGCACGAGATAAGTCATAGTAGCATCTTCACCATGTCTGGGAGTACTACAACTGTCAGAAGATTTCCTAGCACCATCTTCACCAACTTGTGCAAATACCCAAGATTGGGGAGGTTGGACCATTATGAGCTCTTCTTTTCTTTTATATTTACAAAGAAATTTGTTTGTCTTTTATTTTGTTTGTTTACTTCTATTCTTGTTTTTACCTTTATACTATACATTAAAATCCATAAAAATTAGTGTAACTTCACTTTTATTATAAGTATGGAGAAAAGAAATTATTGGCCTTTTAGTGTTATTAATTTTCCTCAAAAAGATGAATTTCCCATGGAACCTTTTGAAATTGATCCAGTCATAATAAATATAGTCTATGAAAATTGTTTTTATGGAAAGCCTAAAGAATACCCCATGATACATTTAATGAAATTTAATGATAGATGCAAAACTTTCAAGATAAGTAATACCAACAACAATATAATCAAAGATAAACTTTTTCCCTACTCGCTTGCTGGAAAAGCTCTAGATTGGGTATTAAAATGGCAAATAGGAAACTTCAGTTCATGCTTTAATATCAAGGCTTTGTTTGTAGGAAGGTTGGTTCCCCTGAAATATTGAGTCGCCTTAGAGAAATAATATTTTCTTTTAAAAAATGGATGATGAACCACTTATAAAATCTTGGGAGAGATTTAGGGGACTTGCCTACGGAGCAAAGCATGACCTGGGAGATTGGATGATAATGCACACATTTTATAAAAGATTAACTAGTAGTTCTATGGACTATTTGGATAATGAATGTGGCAATGCTTTTATGAATTTAACCACCTCTAATTCCTATGTTTACTAGATGTATTGTTATTGGAAGTAAAAATTATGTAGAGTCTAGGAAAGGTAGAAGTACAAGAAGAAGTATTTGATGATTGTTATGAAATATTTAATCTCCAAAGTAGAAAGAAAAAGATACAGGAAGTTAAAATGAAATTAAGTAAATGAACCTCTACTAGATCTTGATAGATGTAGCTTGCATGAACCCATTAGTATATTACAAATTTTTCTAATGATCCTTCTATTAATGTTGATCAAGGAGGATTTGGATCATACATAGCTTACTATGTAATAAAAGACAAGTTAGTAGGATACAATAATGAAGATATGATACCACCAAAGCTTGGGAGTGCTTGGCTCCCCAAGATATTAATCACTTTTGGCAAAGAAACTCACCATGCTATATTAGATCTAGGATCTAGTGTTTCAGTTTTGTCAAAAGAATTGCACGACTTGCTTGAACTTAAAAGTATGAATAAATGTGCTATAGATATTTTACTTGATGGTGATTATACCAAGCATTCTTGTAGATTTAATGATGTTATGGTTGAATTACATATGATTTATTTTCTTGTTGATTTTATTGTTATGGACATGGGGAGAAAAACCTCTAGTCCTATAATCTTGGGAAGACCTTTTTTGAGAACCACCGGCGCTGTCATTGTTTCAACGGAAGGTAATTTGAAGTTTCAGTTACCCATAATAAGTTAATGGAACAATTTCCAAGGAAGAAGGAGACGTGAAGGTACAATCTACCACATGATCTCCACTCATCTTAAAACAAGTAAGCAAAGCGTAGCTATATGGCTATAAAGAAAGTGCTTTTTGGGAGGCAACCCATTTTTTGTTTTAGATTTTATTTTTGCACTCTTTCTATAGAAATGGAGTTTTTTTAGTTTACCTTATATAGTTTTTAACAATGTACTAAGTTTTACCCATCTAGTTGATATTAAGTTGATAGAACTATTGGGAGTTATAGCTTCCTCCATGATGGTGTTTACGAAAAAATACTAATGGAGTTCTGTAACCTTTATTGATCTCATATTCAAACTAAAGTTTCAAAATTTCATCGTATATATGCACAAAAAATCAGAAAAATTCCTGACATGTTTAAGTAGGCGAAGAAAAAATGTTACGAAACTGCTATTTTTCTGGACATATTATGTCTTTTATTGTTTAAGTCATTGTTTTGAGTCTTGATATGATTTATTATGAATCCTTTGATCATTAATTTATGTTATAAACTCAATATACCCTTTGTAAATTGCAAACTAAAATTTATTTGGGTGTTTTTATAGCAAATTGCAACATATATTGTGCTACTAATGACGCCTCTCAGAAAAGAGATGGAAAGAAAAGTTTAGTTTTGAAGCTTTTTCATACGGAATGGGGGAATACCATACAATGATCTATACAAGAATGGTGAATACCATAATATTTAGGATTCCCAAGGCACCCACTTATACCTATCACACTCATGGTTTGCAAACCTCTAAACTTTGTTTTTCGAGTAAGATAAGATTTACACATAAACTTGGAGCGCCTTTATCTAGTTTTATGTTTTCTTTTGCACGTTTATCTTTTAAGTAATGAGACCACCACTTGAAGTTATGTTAAATAAGTGTGAAGGAGCTACTAGAATAAAAATAAATATTAAGTTGGATGCTGTTAAAGATAGGGAAAGGGGAAGTGAAAGTTGAGATACAAGCCATGCATGATGTTGTATGTTTCATATACTTTAACGAATGATTATTTGCTTATTAATTATGTAGTACTATCTTTTATTTTACATGCATGGGTGATTATATTTAAGCTAATTTGTCTAATAGAAATTGGGTAGTACTATGGACACTTTTGCATGCTTGTAGATGTAAACCTTCCTATCATCCAACCCAGAAAAAATTCCAAACAAACTAAGACTTGTATCCAAATCCCTTAAACCTTTTTAGTCCAATAGTGTACACAATACCTACCTATATATCTGGCTATTCCAAGTATATTATATGTGCTACACCTTTGAGTATTTCAAAAACATTTATTTTGTAGTTTAAATCTCATGGGAAAGTAAGATGTGCTACACCTTATTACACCACTATCTTTCGAGTCTGCATTTATCGGCTCCTTGCCCTTCCCCTCGACCTCCACTCTTGTATGTGGCTTGTACTTAGCCAAGGATCTTGCAATGGTGTTTTGAATGGCTTCGGTGATGTCATCATCCTCATCGGAATCAAGGGTGATGAAGGGGACATGATTGGCATCGAGCGAGCAACAGCGTGCCCCGCGGCTCCCGTGAGTTCGATGACACGGGAGTCCTTGTATAGATAGGATGTGCCAAGCTCAGAGACAAAGCAAAGATATTTGGATCAAAAAACTGAAGGAGATATGCCCTAGAGGAAAATAATAAAGGTATTTTATTGAAATGTCTCATTAGTTTGTAATAGTTTTATACCATCTATAACTGTATCAATCGCAAACATTGGTACACGTGTGGTATGTAAACAAACCAAAGTATCTAGTATCCTCTAGTAGACTAGCTCATTGGGATTTTGATGATCGAGGTTTCCCGATAATGGTACATTTATGTAAATTGACAACAATGTCACTTCATTAGTTGAATGAAGTGATGGACACATGCCCAACCCTAGTATTGCAATGTGATCTAGTCACATAGTTCAACATTATGATATTTAGTAAAATATAGTAACTTATTCCTTTGACCTAAGATCAGGTTTAACCACTACCACCTGAGGTTGCTTTGACTGCATCAATCATCACACCATAACAAGATGATCATAAAGATGTATGTTGGGTATTATGGAGGGGTATGTTGGGGCATATACATCAAGATGTGGATTTTCACATCCGAGTGATGGATAGATATTCAGGGATCACTCGGTGAGATTACATCTACACGTTTGCAAACATGTAACTAGGTCATGGGGATGTAATATCACGGGAACGAGTAAATGTGTTTATCGGTAACAGGATTGAACTATGTATGGCAATACCAAAAATCAGGTCTTGGACAAACTAGGTATAGTAGAGCAAAAGGAATGAGACTCGATGTTCAAGGTTCAAGCGATCAAGTTATTCGTGGAATGCATGGGGACCATCATGTGTTTCCATACACCACTGTTGGTCATTAATCTGAGAGGTGTCCCGATCATGTCTGTGTATTACCAAACCGTAGGGTGTCACGTTTAAGGGTAAATGATGCTTAGGGATTGATTCGAGATCGTAGAAGAAAAGAGAGATAACACCAGAATTGTTCCGAGGAGATACCAGAAGTGCTCTGGAGATATCGGATAATGATCGGAGGGGTCCAAAAGGTTTTTCGGAGTGATAGGTATAAAATAATATGTATTTAATATTAATTAAAATAATTAATTATAAAAAATATTTTTAATTGAATTTATGGGGAATCCCACCTAAATTGGCCTCGAGGAGGCCCAAGAGGGGGTCGCTCCCTAGGGAATGGCCAGGGTGTCCGGCGGCCACAAGTGGGCCTCCCCACCATGTGGGGCTAGCCGGCTGTTGGGTTTGTAGCATAAAAAACAAAAAAATTCCTACGATGTGAACATCTAAGCACCAAGATCTATCTACCTAGATACAATCAACAGGTGGATATACATCCATAGAAAACATACCCTTGAAGAGCGACAAAGTATTGTTAACGAAACTGATTTCGTGGTTGACGTAGTCATACACTTGCTGATATCAAGATCGTGATGAAGTCTAGCAAGTCCATCAGGTCCAGCACCAGCAAGTCCAGCAGGTCCAGCACCAGCAAGTCTAGCACCATAAAGCAGCGGTGCATCCGTGATCACACACACGTCCGTAACCCCGACAACCTTCACGGCCTCACTCCAGCGATGCAGCGGAAGGAACAACTCCTTTCCAGATAAATCCACCGGGAACATGTATCTCGCTAATCCGAGACCATGGGGAATAATTTCTATAGGGGAGAGAGATCCTTCACAAGGATGTGTGAGAGTGGACGAGGAGGAGAGCCCCTTTTATAGGAGGAGGGAAGCCCCCAAGGGGCCATGCGCATGGCATGCTGGTGCCCCCACCTCTCCCTCCATAATGGTGAGTGGAGCTTCCACTAAACCCACTCCACTCACTTTGCATTAATTTTCCACCAAATCTAATGCAAGCTCTCATTAAATAAAAATATTTTATTTATTTATTCATAATTTTTTTAATTACGTTAATTAACAAACATTCACATAAAACCCCCCTACAACATTTCAATATCACATGTAGAACCAGTTACTGCAATTTCACACGAAACAATTCTGATTTCCATCGAAATGATTCCAATGCTTTCTTAAATATTTATCTAAAACATATTTGCTCCAAATGGTTTCAGTATCCCTTAAGTGTGTCACCCTACAGTTCGCGAATAATGCTGACATGATCGAGACCCCTCTCCGATCAATAATCAGCAGCAGGACCTGGAGATCCGTACTGACTCCCACACATTCAATGATGACTCTAGTGATCGTGTGAACCTTTAACGTCACAACTAAATCCCTTTGTCTCGCTATATATTACATGTCCGATATTTGATCATCGGTATCCCCATACCTATTTTGATCTCATTATCGACATGCACTCTTTTCTCATTCCCGTGATATAACATTCTAGTGATTATATGACCTGCTTGCAAGCTATCTCAATGTGATATCTCCGAGAGGGCCCAGAGTATATCTATCCGTCATCGGGTTGGACAAATGCCACTCTTGATCCATGATCCTCTACATAACAACTTCGTAGCACTGAACCCACCTTTACAGTCACCCTGTGTCAACACCCAGTTTTTTAAGTCCAGATGCCTATTATGCCGTACATCGCAATCCCATGATTACCATTTTTGTGAGACATAACATAGGTTGTACCACAGTACATCATCCATTACAAATCATAATAAAAGTCTTACAAATAAAGGATCTCATGATCCAGTCTTAATAGAATCAAAGCAGCGGAAAGTAAACATAGTAGGCTCCATCTTCATGATCACAGGAAATGCTGACAATGGGAGATGATTCTAGTTGTCATAGACCTCCTGATGTCCATCTTCCGGGTAATCCTCCTCGTAGTCTGGCCATGGGAATAGCCAGGGACAAAGCCATGAGTACTCTTTAAGTACTCGCAAACTAACACTAGCACAAGTAAGGTAAAAATTGGTAGGAACCTTAAGCTCTAGTTTTGTTTGCAAAAAGCCAGCTTTATTTCATAAAGCCTTAAGGGTAAAGACCTAAGTTTAGTTCTCTACATTACTTAAGTGGGAACTTAGATTTCATGTCCACAACTCTATTGTGGTCAAGTCAAGGTCATCTTTTAAGTCACAAATCATTTTGAAAACATCTGACAATGGAACAGTATGACCACTAGAACTGTCCATAACCGCGGACACGGCTATTCGAATAGTTTGACACTCTGCAGAGGTGGTACACTTTCACCACAAAATTCGATACATCTGTCAGGGATAACCCTGAATCATCATACTTGGTATGTGGATAATCAATCCTAACCTTCCAATTACACACCCTAGTACATGCACCTTCCCTATGATCTTGGCCTCCCAGCCATGACCATCTTTCATCCTAGGCACTGCATAGGTGGACATTCATTCACGAGGTAGCCTCAACTCAATCTCTTCTGCAAGGGAACCCATACTAAGACATATAAACTTCCAATCAAGCCCTACCCAACTCAGGTATTGTGGTTGTACGGTAAAATTGGAATGGTATCGCATTCGAACCCAACCATCAGTTTTTGTCAAAGTCAATGCTCATGCCTCAATCATTTTCATCATCAAACCATTGTGTATCATAAGACATGTCAAAACATTTCAATAGAATGAATCTTCATTCCAAGGTTTTCATAATCATTTTCACCAAGTATTCCCATCTAAAGTAATCGAGTTTATTTTAGCACTAGCCACTAGTATTAAGGGTATCACTATGGGGGGGGCTAATCAAGTAGAAGTATCCAAGGCTAGTTCTATGATCTTGATGGTATCCATCCTATTTTCCACTAATCACAATTCATTAACTAAGTAAGAAACTGTAGAAAAGGGGAAAGCAAAGCTTGGAGTAAAACTGGGAATTGGTAAAGTTGCATCTCAATTGTTTGCATATGGTATCTATACAAGTTAGCTTGTATAGCTAGACTTGCATGGATAGCTTGCATAGTGGGCTTGCCTTGCTGGTTGCAGTCGTTGATGTTCTCTTCCTCTTCCTCGAAGTACCCCTCCTCGTTGTAGCCCGGGTCGGTACTAGTGTCTATAAATGCATACAATGTACACAATCACCAAACAACACTTCACTACTTCTATTTAGTACACAAAGGCTCACAGTAGATGATCTAGTATCATCTCAATCATCACATGGAATATTAACATTTTCTTATTCTTCTTATTTTTAGAAAAGTAATTTCTACTCATTTAAAATCCTTAAGGTTTAATATTGTCCAATTCAAATAGGGGATCATATTGACACATGTCATCACCACCTACTTCAATACTTGGGAATGTGATTTAAAAGGCTTGTCATATATGACAAGATTCAATATTACTATTTAATAATATTTAAGTGACTAGAAAATTCCTATATATCATTCTTTTAATAATAAACCATATTTCATATCTGTAAAACCAAATGTTTTTACATAATCCTGTAGAGCATGGCAAATGTGATTTTTGAGAGTTGGAATCAACTCAAAAGCATTTATAGTTTATTTTATAAAAATGATTGAAGTGGCAAAAGCCTCTGTCTTGTTATTTTTAGTATAGGTGATCTATAGATTCAACTGGTTTCAATCCAACTGGAGTGATTAGATATTTTCAATATCTTTCCAATAAAATTGGAATAATGCAATTTGGTTCAGTACAACTCTATGAATTAAATTTTGAATATAGCTACTGAATAGGGTTTAACTAAAATGGCAAAATTCTATTTGAACTGATGGGCTCTGCGCGGGAAAAGAAATGGGCCGGCCCAACTACATAGCACGGGTGCAGCGGGCTGCTGACAGAACAGTCCCACGTGTCACCGACTAATTCTAACCGAAGCGGTATCTATCAATACTAGCTCTACGATTAGAATAGGATCTACGGCTAAGGTTTGTCATCTACGTCGAACTGCTCCAGCGAGATTCGAACCCTAACACGGTGGTGGGGGTCGCTGGGAACTCACCAGGGCTCCAGCTAGGGTCGGCGATGGGGGCAAAGCGCTTGTCATCGACGGCGAGTCAATTGGCTGTCACGGTGGATCCTGGGGTTGCTCCAATCGATGGCTTCCTTCCTTCACTACAGCGGTGGCCTCCAGCGAAATTCCGGCGTTGTGGTGCTCACCTTGCTCCGGGGAAGGGTCAATGAGATTCCTAGGTGAGTGGGGAGTGCAATGGTGTGCAGAATGAGGTCTAGGGTGGCCTCTATTTATACCCCAGCGTTGGAGGCAGGGTGGCATGGTCGGGCTTCATCGGCGACGCTGCTACAGGTCACGCTAAGCATGGCAGAGGGCATGGGTCGATGCGGGGGACTGCGGCGATCGTCACGTGCATGACAGCACGGCAAGGGGCGGTCTCAGTCGGTCAGGCGACGTCGGTGCTCTGTTTAGGTATGCATGTGTTCGTCACTAAGTACGGTGGTCACGGGGCGCGCGGCGGTGAACCATCGTGTCTGGGAGGTCACTGTTGCCACGGCGACTGCAGGTACGCGCTGAGAGAGTGAGGCGTGGCATGTGTGCGCGAGGCGGCTGTGACGCTTCATCGTGCTCTCGGCATGGCAGAGGCTTAAATGTGCGTGGTGGTTCTGGCTCCTCCACTCCTAGGCGTTGGTCAAGGGGTGGACATGGGGTGGCGGTGAGGTCACGACTAGCAGCTAGGTGTCGTCAGATAGGGCGGTGCGGCGTGCAACAACTGTGTCGTGCTCGACCGGCATGACCTCGCTCGGGTACTGCTTTGCACTGGAACAACAGCGACGATGAGCCTCTCCACTACACGGCCAGGTACTGGGATGATCGTGGGTAATTGATTGGGTTGATTGCAGTACAATTGGTGAGCAATTGATAGATCAAAACAGTAGATAGTGGTTGAGGTCATACTCTGTCTGCTAAGTGTGCGACCAAATGGCCGCATGAATTCATCTTTGGAACTTTGCAATGATTTTTGGTGGGTGATTTGATCATATGCTTGGTAGTCTATAGTTGCTGGGATTTTTCAAGTGGTGTTGATTTGAGGGGTTTTTGAAAAGTGATGATCCAGGTACATACACTTGATTCAATTTTGAATTGTCTCTTAAATAGATTTAAAAATAGTTTATGTGAATTACTAAGGTTTGCTTGGGCTCACTTTTACTTGGTCTAGCAAGGGGTGAAAAGATGTAGAATTGGTTCTGTTGGGAACCTTTTACTATAGATGCCCAAAGTGGGCTAGAGGTTAATATTGGCAAAAGTGACCATATGCTTATATGATCCATATATGATTTTCTTTTTAATTTAATTTTCTTGGAAATGATCTAGATGATGAGGTTATCATTTTTAAACTAATACTTATCTTTGGTAGCACTCAAACATGGCAAAAGCAAGAATTCATACATTAATACAAATCACACATGCACTCATATAGATTTTTTTGGAAAAAAAGTTTTTGTTAACCCTAAACTTGGGTGATCAGAACTGGATAAGCTTGTTTACTATTTTTGAGGTGTTACAAACCTTCAATAGAATCTCGTCCCGAGATTTAGGAAAAACTAGGAACTAAAGAGATTGGGAAACTCGGTCCTAATATAATATTCTCGTTCCCAGGTGGCTTCTTCTTTAGTATGGTTACTCCACTGGATCTTGAGAAACTTGATACTCCTGGTCCGGGTAGTTCTGAATGCTTCTTCCAAAATACGGATGGGCACTTCATGATAGGTTAGATCCTTGTCGATATATATTTCTCGGTGATCGATGTTCTTGAAAACTTTGGTCTTCTTCGGAACTTCTAGGCATTTTCTAAGTAACGATATATGGAACACATTATGCACGACTGACATCTCCTCATGCAGTTCCAATTGATACGATACTTCTCCTCTGCGATTCAAAATCTTGAAGGGTACAATATATCTGGGGGCAAGCTTCCCTTTCAGTCAAAGATGATGGATTCCCTTCAAGGGTGACACTTTGAGATACACAAAATCTCCGACATTGAAGGTCAGGTCTCGACGTCTTTTGTCAGCATAACTCTTTTGTCTGGATTGAGCGGTCTTGAGGTGTTCACTGACTTTGTGAACCTTCTCTTCAGCTTTTCGTAGGATATTAGGTCTGAAAAGCTGACTCTCTCCTACTTGCAACCAATTCAACGGGGTGTGACACTTTATTCCATACAGAAACTCAAATGGGGCCATTTGCAAACTGGCTTGATAACTATTGTTGTATGAGAATTCCATGAAAGGCAGACAATCTTCCCATTTAGATCCATATTCTAACACACAAGCTCTCAGCAAATCTTCTAAGATCTGTTTGACTCTTTCAGTTTGTCCGTCCATTCAAACTTCTTATCTTTCATCAACAACTGGGTCATCGGTCTTGCGATGCTTCGGACCAAGAAATGCGCGGACTTTGGTTTAGGCGTTTGGGGCTTTCCATTCTTCTACATCCTTAATCTTGGCAGGATCGACAACAACTCCTCCTGCCGACAAGATATGGCCTCGGAATCCTACTTCCTTTAACCAGAATTCACATTTTCTAAACTTGGCATACAACTGATGCTCTCTAAGGGTTTGAAGGATGGTTCTCAGATGTTTCTCATGGTCTTCTTCTAACTTGGAGTAGATCAGAATATCATCGATAAAAACAACGACAAACTTATCCAAGAAGTTCATAAAAATCTTATTCATGAGATTCATGAAATAATCAGGGGCATTGGTTAATCCAAAAGACACGACATTGTACTCATACAATCCATATCTGGTGGTGAAGGCAGTCTTTAGGATATCCATCGCGCGGATTTTCAATTGATGATAACTAGTTCTAAGATCAATCTTAAAAAAACACTCTGGCACCAGTCAGTTGATCAAACAAATCTTCTATCTTCGGTAGTGGGTATTTGTTCTTGATGGTGACGTCATTCAACTTCCGATAATCCGTACACAAATAGTCGGCACCATCCTTCTTATCAACAAACAAAATGAGTGATCTCCATGCTGATGCACTTGGTTGTATCAAACCTTTTCCCAGCATATCATCAAGTTGCTTCTTCAGCTACACTAATTCAGATGGGTTCATACTATAGGGTCTCTGAGCTATGGGTCCAGTTCGAGGAACTAGTTCAATGATAAACTCGATATCCCGATCTGGGGGCATACCGGGCAATTCATCTAGGAACACATCGGGGTATTAATAGACTACTCTGACTTGGTCAGTGGTGGTTTTGGCTAAACTCTTGTTGCAATTGAATTGACGGGGAAATGTCTCAGATACATGTTCTACTGATATTCCAGTGCTACTGGTCATGGTTATCAATTTCTTGGCATAGTCGATTAATCCTTGATGTTTCAACATCCAATCCATTCCTATCACTACTTCCAAACCTTTGGTTCCAAGTACTATTAGATTGGCATAAAACTCTGTCCCATGTATTCTGATAGGTACGGCCTTGCAAATTTTTCTAGCTTTGGTGGCTGAACCAGGTATTTGAACTATCATAACATGCTTCAAATTTGTTGGTTGAATCTTACTAGTGCATGCAAATTCTTCGCTAACAAATGAGCGCGATGCTCCATAATCAAACAACAATCGTGCTTTATACTGAGTTAACAGAAAACATACCCAACACAACATCTGGTGCTTCCTGGGCTTCCTCCGCATTCATGTGGAATAGATGGCAATTACGGTTGTGCGGGTTTCCTGGGGCAAATCTCTTTCCAGGCTAGACACGACGCTGCTGTTTGGCAGGTGCAGTCACATTGGTCACTGCGGCAAGCTTCTTGGGGCACTCGTTGGAGTAGTGACCCGTGACTCCGCATTCAAAGCAAGTGATCATTGACTTGTCCTTCCCTGCGCTAGGCACATCATTGCTTCCGGTCCTTGGGGCAGTGTTGTTTTTGTTGGACTTTGGAGGTGCACGGTTGAAGTGATTAGGGTTTCCGGGGTTGTTGTTATGATTTCCTCCGGGCCTTGGATTTCCTCCGCCACGGTTAGGGTAGTTCTGACGGTTCATTGGTGGCCTGTTGTTTCTGGGTGCATATCCTGCAGACGGGTTGGGGCGATACTTCGGGGTATGGTGGGGTCTTGGTTGGTGCATCATCCTACGCTTGCGGTTCTCACTGGCTTGGTTGATCTTGCCTTCCATATGGATTGCAGAATCCACTAAGGCTTCAAGGTCATCAAAGGGAATGTTGACTAGCACTGTCTGCATCTCATCATGCAGACCATTGAAGAATCTCTCCTTCTTCTTTGCTTCATTGTCAATCTCATCATGGGCATACCTAGCTAGTGACAGGAATTTGTCATGGGAATCAACCACAGTCATCCTTCCTTACTTCAAATCTCTGAACTCATCCCTTGATCAGACCCGGGGACACATGGGTCCTGCTGAACTTGAGTTTGAACTCCTCCCAAGTCATCATCTGACCTCCGTTCATCGTACGGGTACTGTTCCACCATGATCTAGCGTATCTAGAAAGACAGTGGGTGGCAAATAGCACCTTCTCATTAGCAACAACTCCTGCAACTTCTAGATTGTTTTCCATCGTTTGCAGCCAATCATTGGCATCTAGGGGCTCCTCAAACTTGCTAAACATAGGGGGATTGGCATTCTGAAAGTTCTTGAGCTTGGATCCATGGTGATCTTGGTTTCCATGGCCTTGATTATTATGGGCCATCTGGGATATCTGTTGAAGAGTGGCTAAGTTGGCTTGACGTTCAGCTCTACCAGCTTCACGATCAGAAACTAACATTTGCAGAATCTACAGCATTGGGTCCTGAGATGAGCTGCTTCCTCTGGGGTTACCGTGAGTCATCGGAAGATTGAGATAGATAGTGAGACAAGAGGGAAATTTCTATAGTTCATGGGTTTGTTTTTTTCAAAAGCTTTAAACTTTGAGTAAGACTCACGTTTGAAAACTAACCACTTCTTCTCATTCATTCATTCCAAACATACATTACAAACACACACCACAACTAGAAAACAGATGGTTTTAAGAACTATTCTGTGAAGCTACGATACAATGGGACCGGGTACAACTCACACCTACGACAGTGCCTAGGTGCGACTAATCATTGATGGCCCAAGATATCTCGAGCCCGTCGGGGAACCCCAAGAGGAAGGTATGATGAGCACAGCAGCAAGTTTTCCCTCAGTTATGAAACCAAGGTTTAATCGAACCAGTAGGAGCAAGGAAACACCTCAAAGGTGTTGCTAGCTGAACTTTGGCAGGGCGCACTACCGGTGCCAACAGCAACGTGGAGACCTACACAACACAACCATAGAACTTTGCCCCCAACTTGCGATGAGGTTGTCAATCTCACCGGTTTTGCAGACAACAAAGGATTAAACGTATTGAGTGGAAGAAAGTAATAGTTTGCAGAAAGTAAACAGAAAACAGTAAACAGTTGAAGATTGATGGTAAAAGAAAGGACCAGGGTCCATAGTTCACTAGAGGTGGCTCTCCTTAAGATAGATAACATGTTGGGTGAACAAATTAGAGCGGGGCGATTGACAAACATCGAGAAAGCAATACATGCATATACTACTCATCTTGACTCCTTTGAGACTTGATTGGGCATTACAACATTATACATAGACCGTAATCCAACTTCATCTATGACTAATAATTCACCTTCAGGTTATCATCCGAACCCCCTCCAGTATTAAGTTGCAAGCAATGGATAATTGCATTACACATTGCGTGTAAAGTAAACAATACGATTGTTCTATGAATAAAGGATTGTTGTTTTCTCCTAGTAACAAAGACATCTAGTACCTTAGAGATTTCTGTCACTTCCCCAGATTACTAGAGGCATGAACCCACTATCGAGCATAAATACTAACTCTTGGAGTTGCTAGCATCTACTTGGCCAAGATAGCTACTAACAGCGGAAATAATGCAAGATCACAAATAACAAAGACATGATAGAATCAATAATCAATCTGAAATAGCATCTCAATATCCATCAGATTCTCGCAAACATAACATGCAGAATTACAAATAGATGATCTTGATCATGAATGGAGCTCACAAGATCTAAACATGATAGCACAAAGGAGGAGAACCAGCCATCTAGCTACTACATGGACCCGTAGTCCAGAGATGAACTACTCACGCATCACACCGGAGGCTTGCATGGTGATGAAGAAGGCCTCCAGGGTGAATTCCTCTCTCGGGCAGGGTGCCGGAAAGAGCTTCAGATCCTTCCCGATCTAGGGATGGAGATGACGGCGGCTACAGACTCTTTCGTTGAATTTTGATCAGGTACTTAGGGTTTCTGTATCAGAGGCATCTTATAGGCGAAAGGAGAGGCCGAGGGGGTGCCTGGGCTAACCACACCACCCCGTGGCGCAGGCCAGGTGGTGTGGCCGCCCTCTGGCCCCTCTCCGTCTCGTATTTTGGGTCCGGGTGTCCCTCGGTGAAAAGCTGACTTTGGCTTTTGTCCCGTCCAATTCCGATAAAATTCATTTTCTGACTTTCCTGGAACCAAAAATAGCAGAAAACAGGCAGCTGGCACTATGGCTCTTGTTAATAGGTTAGTCCAAGAAAGTGTATAGAAAGTACTCCAAAGTTGGAACAAAACACAAGAAAGTAGATAAAACCAAGCATGGAACATCAAAAATTATGGATACGTTTGCAACGTATCAACATCCCCAAGCTTAACTCCTGGTCATCCTCGAGTAGGTAAGTGATAAAAAGAAAGAATAATTTTTGAGGTGACATGCACCATCATAAACTTGATCAAAGTATTTGTAAAACATTGATAGCTGGGATCATAGTGCTTCAATCATAACATGAAAGACAAAGTTCTAACAGTAAGACAAAGCAACTATGTTGCAACATGAAAAGGCATAAACTAAAGATTCATGAATAACAATGCTTTGCAAGACATTTTTTTGTTTCACATAAAGAAAACATAGCGTAGTGGCATTCAGCTTGTCCCTCATAGAGTAGCAAACATAAATGCATAGGACGCCTTCAAAGTTCATAAGAGTGACTAGATACAAATAGTTTAAAATAAGCAATATCAAAGCTATGCATCAATTAACAAGTCTTGGGACAATGCACATAGAACTAAGAATGGCCACTATGCTCTCAAAGTAGGTGCATAAAGATAGAAGGTGGAGACTCAACATAAAAGTAAAAGAGAGGCCTTCATAGAAGGAAGTAGGGATTCAAGTTTCATAAAGAGCTTCCAAAAATTATGGTACTTATTAGCTTCCAGTTCTCATTGCCCCTATCATAAGCATCTTAAAGGTGATTAACATTAAAGTGACACAACTAAGTGGATATGCTTGACAAGTTATAAGATGAAATCTCATGCCCCTTACTTACGAAGACCGAACCTCATGCTACTCAACTTTAGTCACAAGTAAGCTCTTGTCATTGTAAGTACATATGTATCATAGAGAACCGCCAACGAGGTACCCCTTACACATGATACATGAGCTATCCCATAATCAAAATGACAAGGCAAGCAGACAATGAGCATCTCAACGATGTTTTTATTTCTATTTGCATAGGTTTTTATTGAGGATGCTTCATAGAGTGCTCCTTATGGTTATGCTGCAAGTTTCCACCATGATTAGGCATGGCTTAAGCTAGCGGCCTAGGCGTTTCTATAACACAAATACAAACTCCATGTTCTTACAAGTTCCCCTTTTATTTCACACCGCCAGGATCCATAAGCAAAAGAACATGATATCAATGGGGTACAAAGTACAAGTGCAATGTTGAAAGCGTTCCCCATGATACATGGTTCTGCTAACTTCAACTTATAAAGCGCAAGCATATACGCAACAAAGATGGACGCAATGGTTCAAGTTTATTAAATGCAATAAAGTAAAGTGTGCCATCAAGTTCGTGAGAGCTTTAATCACTAGTTTTCACATAACAAGTTAATTCGGAAGGTAGATAAAAACAGGAATATACTTGGAATAGCATATGCTAATAGATAGGTATGGTGGACTCTTTGGAATAACTTGGTTTTAGGAGTTGGATGCATGAGTGGAACTCAGACTTGGTTATGGAGGCTAGCAAAAGACTGGGAGCGACCAACTAAGAGAGCAATAATGGCCATAATCATGCAGAGCGACAAAACATCATTAATCAAAGCATAAAGTGATATTACAAGTTGAAAACTAAAGGATCATAACGGCTTATGGTGACTTGGGATAGTCATAACATTGTGTGAGCATGTGCCAAGTCAACCCAAATAAAAAAGCAAAGGAGAATACCACAATACTATGCTTTAATATGCTAAAACAACGCATAATTCTTCAAAGGCACATTAAGCAATCTCAATTGTTTATAACAAGTCATGCTACAACAAAGAATACTAAGCATAAAGCCAAAACAATATCGAGCATGGCATGACAAAGCATAGGCCACAGTCAAAAACAAGCTCTCTTTACCACTTAAGCATGAAATTTTCCTACTCTTTTCCAATCCAAACCAAACAATTTGAAAACCAATGTATGAAAGAGGGGGTGCAACCAATTTATTCAGAAAACTAAGAAAACAAAGAAAACGAAAACCCAAATCAAAAATGGAAAAGAAGACGCTCCAAGAACAACACAACTGTGCATGAAATAATAAAAATGAAGTGTTTAGAAGAAACCTGGGATTTTTATCGATGAAGAAGGGGATGCCTTGGGCATCCCCAAGCTTTGACGCTTGTACTTCTTGGATATTTCTTGGGGTGACATGCGTGGCATCCCCAAGCTTGAGTTTTAGTACATCCTTCATCTCATTACTCATTCCTTCCATACACCTGAAATTTTTCCTTCATACAAAACTTCACACAATCTTTATTAGCAACATTAGTGCACTCAAGATAATAAGTCTTTAGGTTCAGTTCCAACACCAATAAAACTTCCATTAAAACAAAAGCTACCATAGCACTTCCATAAAAAATCTCAATTCCACAAAAGAACTTAAAAAGGAACGAACAAGAAGCAAATGCAAATAATGGTAGAAATCTGTCAAAACAGACCAGCAGGTAAAGACAAATTTTTTCGAAGACCTTCTGTTGCTCAAATAAAAAAGTGTTGAACTGACGAAAGTTAGATAACAACCTTGGTCAGAATAACAAAAATTCACGCCTCAAAAGGATCTACAGATATTTTACACGAATTTTTATGGTGAAGCACATAAATCTGTTTCGGGACAACAACTTTCCCAATAATTACTTCTCTCTCGTTAGAGGTTACTCTTGGCACAAAAAGAAAATAAAAAAGGATAGGGAGCGGTTATTACTGAATTAATAACTTCCAAGACTCATCTAAAACTTTTGGGTTATCTCCCAATAAGTACTTTTCTTTAACGCCTTTAAGTTAGGCATAAGAAGCAAGAAAAATGATCAAGTGTTCTCAAATGAAGAAGCATTAAGATTGATACCAGAAATATCTTCAACAAGGCAAGGTATATCATCCAAATAAGTTCTAGAGGATCCCCTCTCAACGCTCTTGGGTTCACTATTTTCATCAAACGGGATTTCGGGAACAATCCAATCAAGATTCTTTTCTATGGCGTCATGCATTGCTACAAGTTTGAAAGGTATTGGTGTCTTAATTTCCTCCCCATTAGGTTCAGTTTTGTCCATCTTTTCTCGTGTACCAATAACATCTACACATGAGCCTAGCATATTAAAACGATCAAACACTTTTCTAACTTCCTTAGCAACATCATAGAATTCTTTAAGCAAAGTTTCCAGAATAAAATCTCTCTTTTCAGGGTCCTCAATTTCCTTAAGTTTAAGAAACATTACTTGCATTAAGGGGTTAAAGTTAACAAACCAAGACTCCAACATGTGAACTAAAGAAGCTGTAGCAATTTCATAATTTGGAGCAAGCTCTGCAAGGGATCTATCCTCAATATCCTCATGCTTACTAACATGATTGGAGAATTCTTCAATATTATCCTTTCCAATTATAGACCCACTACCTATTGAAAGGTCTTTCAAAGTGAATTTAGGGATTAACATGGTGAGCTAAGAAAGAGGTAACAACTATAGAAAGACTTAATTTTTTTGTTTTTAATAAAGAAAGCAAACTTGTAAAATTATTTTTTGTGTGTTTTTGATAAAGAAACAAGCAAACAAAGGAAAAGTAAACTAAGCAAAACATAAATAACAAAGTAAAGAGATTGGTTATGAGGGACTCCCCTTGTGAAAAGGTCCTTGACTCCCCAGGAACGGCACCAGAAAAGAGCTTGATGGCCCAAGATATCTCGAGCCCGTTGGGGAACCCCAAGAGGAAGGTATGTTGAGCACAACAACAAGTTTTCCCCCAGTTATGAAACAAAGGTTTAATCAAACCAGTAGGAGCAAGGAAACACCTCAAAGGTGTTGCTAGCTGAACTTTGGCAGGGTGCACTACCGGTGCCAACAGCAACATGGAGACCTGCACAACACAACCACAAAACTTTGCCCCCAACTTGCGATGAGGTTGTCAATCTCACCGGTTTTGCTGAAAACAAAGTATTAAGCGTATCGAGTGGAAGAAAGTAATAGTTTGCAGAAAGTAAATAGAAAACAGTTAACAGTTGAAGATTGATGGTAAAAGAAAGGACCGGGGTCCATAGTTCACTAGAGGTGGTTCTCCTTAAGATAGATAACATGTTGGGTGAACAAATTATAGAGGGGCAATTGACAAACATCGAGAAAGCAATACATGCATATACTACTCACCTTGACTCCTTTAAGACTTGATTGGGAATTACAACATTATACATAGACCGTAATCCAACTGCATCTATGACTAATAATCCACCTTCAGGTTATCATCCGAACCCCCTCCAATATTAAAAGTTGCAAGCAACGGATAATTGCATTACGCATTGCGTGTAAAGTAAACAATACGATTGTTCTATGAACAAAGGATTATTTTTCTCCGTAGTAGCAACAACACATCTAGTACCTTAGAGATTTCTATCACTTCCCCAGATTACTAGAGGCATGAACCCACTATCGAGTATAAATACTAACTCTTGGAGTTGCTAGCATCTACTTGGCCAAGATAGATACTAACAACGGAAATCATGCAAGATTACAAATAACAAAGACATGATATAATCAATAATCAATCTGAAATAGCATCTCTATATCCATCGGATCCCCGCAAACACAACATGCAGAATTACAAATAGATGATCTTGATCATGAACGGAGCTCATAAGATCTAAACATGATAGCACAAAGTAGGAGAACTAGCCATATAGCTACTACATGGACCCGTAGTCCAGAGATGAACTACTCACACATCACACCGGAGGCTTGCATGGTGATGAAAAAGGCCTCCAGGGTGAATTCCCCTCTCCGGCAGGGTGCCGGGAAAAGCTTCAGATCCCTCCCGATCTAGGGATGGAGATGACGGCGGCTACAAACTCTTTCATGGAATTTTGATCGGGTACTTAGGGTTTCTGTATTGGAGGCATCTTATAGAGGCCGAGGGGCTGCTTGGGCTAGCCACACCACCCCCTGGCATGGGCCAGGCCTGGCCGCGCGGCCAGGTGGTGTGGCTACCCTATGGCCCCTCTCCATATCGTATTCTGGCTCCGGGTGTCCCTCGGTGAAAAACTGACTTTGGCTTTTGTCCCGTCCAATTCCGAGAATATTCATTTTCTGACTTTCCGGGAACCAAAAACAGCAGAAAACAGGCAGCTGGCACTGTGGCTCTTGTTAATAAGTTAGTCCAAGAAAGTGTATAGAAAGTACTCCAAAGTTGGAACAAAACACAAGAAAGTAGATAAAACAAAGCATGGAACATCAAAAATTATGGATACGTTTGCAACATATCACTCATCATCGGGGGTGTCGGGATCCTCATCGTCAATGAAGTCAGCATCATCCTCATCAGTGTTGTCCTCCATGGCTGCGTCCTCCAGGTAGTCATTGTCATCACTGAGGTAGGAGTGAATATCCCCACGGATGTCTTCACCTTCCTCCTCCTTCTCCTCCAGCTGGATCTCCTGGTCATGGACAGTCTCCTCTAGGGTGGCTATCTTCTGACAAAGACGGGCGATGATGCGATCCTTTTTATCGCGCTGGCGACGAAGTGACTTGCGCTCCTTGGTGAGAATGGCGAGGGTTTGCTTCCTTTCAACAACTTTAGCATGGTTCGGATTGGCGTAAGCACGACATTGTCCAACTCTTTCTGCGTCTCGTGCAGCATGAAGGCCATGTGGTCCACGTGATTCTTCAACTCTAGATGTGCCGGCATGGCCAAAGGCTGTCCAGTAGAGTCACATATTGCATAGTGGGCAAAATGGGTGCCGATGATCTGGTTGATGTTTTGAGCACACGAGCAAGCAAGAGCTTCTTGCATAGCCCTGGCTAGACCGTCTAGCCAGTTGTTCTCCCTGACGCTGAACTGAATCTTATCAGAAAGAGGTGGCTCCATTTTGCCTCTAAGATCGGCAACAATCATCCACTGTAGTTCCATTCCAGATTGGTCATTGAGCTGTGCTCCTATGAACTCCGGGTGCGGGCGTCCAAGATACTCCCAGAGCTGGTCCAAATCCCTCTCAAAGATAAGCTGTCCTCCATTTCCCAATTGGTAAAACTTGCTATATTTGACCTCCATCTATAAGCAATTAAGATGAGTAAGTTACTGAGGTGATCAAGTGTGTCAAATTTTATGTAGAATTGTAAGAGTTTTGAGTAACCAGAGATCTCTTTTTGAAAGAATCTCAAGGATAAGAATGAAACTAGTTTTTTTTTGTAAATACTCACTTTATTTGTTTTGAAACTAGGTTTTTCAGGCGTGCATTCTAACTAGGGTCTCCTATGGTCAGGATGGCTCTGATACCAACTTGTCAACACCCGGATTTTTAAGTCCAGATGCCTGTTATGCCGTACATCGCAATCCCAGGATTACCATTTTTGCGAGACATAACAGAAGTGGTACCACAGTACATCATCCATTACAAACCATAATTAAGGTCATACAAATCAAGGATCTCATGATCTAGTCTTAATACAATCAAGTCAGTGGAAAGTAAACGTAGTAGGCTCCATCTTCATGATCACAGGAAATGCTGACGATGGGAGATGATCCTAGTTGTCATAGATCTCCTGCTGTCCATCTTCCGGGTAATCCTCCTCATAGTCTAGCCATGGGAATAGCCAGGGACAAATCCATGAGTACTCTTTAAGTACTTGCAAACTAACACTAGCATGAGTAGTTAAAAATTGGTAGGAACCTTAAGCTCTAGTTTTGTTTGCAAAAAGCCAGGTCTATTTCATAAAGTCTTAAGGGTAAAGACCTAAGTTTAGTTCTCTACATTACTTAAGGGGGAACTTAGATTTCATGTCCACAACTCTGCTGTGGTCAAGTCAAGGTAATCTTTTAAGTCAGAAATCATTTTGAAAACATCTGACAATGGAACAGTATGGCCACGCCAACTGTCCATAACCGTGGACATGGCTATTTCAATAGTTTGACACTTTGTAGAGGTGGTACACTTTCACCACAAAATTCGATACATCCATTAGGGATAATCCAGAATCATCATACTTGGTATGTGGATAATCAATCCTAACCTTTTAATTACACACCCTAGTATAGGCACCTTCCCTATGAGCTTGGCCTCCCAGCCTTGGCCATCTA
Source organism: Avena insularis (assembly GCA_023614405.1). NCBI lineage: Eukaryota > Viridiplantae > Streptophyta > Magnoliopsida > Poales > Poaceae > Avena > Avena insularis. The sequence continues at coordinate 241,274,402 of CM042688.1, read as the reverse complement.
CCATCCTGGGCACTTTATAGGTGGACATTCATTCACGAGGTAGCCTCAGCTCAGCCTCTTCCGCAAGGTAACCCATACTAAGACATATAAACTTCCAGTTAAGCCCTACCTAACTCAGGTATTGTGGTTGTACGGTAAAATTGGAATCGTATCGCATCCGAACCCAACCATAAGTTTTTGTCAAAGTCAAGGCTCATGCCTCAATCATTTTCATCATCAAACCATCGTGTATCATAAGACATGTCAAAACATTTTAATAGAATGAATCTTCATTCCAAGGGTTTCATAATCATTTTCACCAAGTATTCCCATCTAAAGTAATCAAGTTTATTTTAGCACTAGCCACTAGTATTGAGGGTATTACTATGGGGGGGGGGGCTAATCAAGTATAAGTATCCAAGGCTAGTTCTATGATGTTGATGGTATCCATCCTAATTTCCACTAATCACAATTCATTAACTAAGTAAGAAACTGTAGCAAAGGGGAAAGCAAAGCTTGGAGTAAAACTGGGAATTGGTAAAGTTGCATCTCAAAGGTTTGCATATGGTATCTGTACAAGTTAGCTTGCATAGCTAGACTTCCATGGATAGCTTCCATAGTGGGCTTGCCTTGCTGGTTGCAGTCGTTGAAGTTTTCTTCCTCTTCCTCGAAGTACTCCTCCTTGTAGTAGCCCGGGTCGGTACTAGCTTATATATATGCATACAATGTACACAATCACCAAACACCACCTCACTACTTCTATTTAGTACACAAAGGCTCACACTAGATGATCTGGTATCATCTTAATCATCACATGGAATGTTAACATTTTCTTATTCTTCCTATTTTTAGAAAAGTAATTTCTACTCATTTAAAATCCTTAAGATTTAATATTCTCCAATTAAAATAGGGGATCATATTTACACATGTCATCACCACCTACTTCAATACTTGGGAATATGATTTAAAAGGGTTGTCATATATGACAAGATTTAATATTACTATTTAATAATATTTAATACTAAACCATATTTCATATCTGTAAAACCAAATGTTTTTACATAATCCTATAGAGCATGGCAAATGTGATTTTTTAGAGTTGGAATCAACTCAAAAGCATTTATAGTTTATTTTTTAAAAATTTTTGAAGTGGCAAAAGCCTCTGTCTTGTTATTTTTAGTATAGGTGATCTATAGTTTCAATTGGTTTGAATCCAACGGGAGTGATTAGATATTTTCAATACCTATCCAACAAAATTGGAATCATGCAATTTGGTTTAGTACAACTCTATGTATTGAATTTTGAATATAGCTACTGAAATGGTTTTAACTAAAATGGCAAAATTCTATTTGAACTATTGGGCTCTGCGCGGGAAAAGAAATGGACCGGCCCAACTACACAGTGCAGGCATAGCAGGCTGCTGACAGAATGGTCCCACACCTCAATGACTAATTCTAACCGAAGCGGTATCTATCAATACTAGCCCCATGATTAGAATAGGACGTACGACTAAGGTTTGTCGTCTACGTCGAACTGCTCCGACGAGATTTGAATCCTAACACGTCGGTGGGGGTCGCTCAGGACTCACTAGGGCTCCAGCTAGGGTCGGCGATGGGGGCGAACGTTCTTGTCATCGATGGCGACTCGATTGGCGGTCACGGCGGCTCCTGGGGTGGCTCCAATCGATGGCTTCCTTCCTTCACTACAGCGGCGGACTCCGGCCAAATTCCAGTGTCGTGGTGCTCCCTTTCTCCGAGGAAGGGTTAGTGAGGTTCCTGGGTGAGTGGGAAGTGGAATGTGTGCAGAGTGAGGTTTGGGGTGGCCTCTATTTGTACCCTAGCGTTGGAGGCATGGCGTCATGGTTGGGCTTCACCGACGATGTTGCTATAGGTCGCGCTAAGCATGGCGGAGGGCATGGGTCGATGCGGGGGACTGCGGCGATCGTCACGCGCATGACGGCACGTCAAGGGGCGGTCTTAGTCGGTCGGGTGACGTCGGCGCTCTATTCAGGTACGCAGGTGTTCGTCACTAAGTACGGTGGTCACGGGGCGCGCGGCGGTGAATCTTCATGTCTGGGAGGTACTGGTGCCACGGCGACTGCGGGTACGTGCGAAGAGAGTGAGTCATGGCTTGTGTGTGTGATGGGGCTGCGGCGCTCCGTCGTGCTCTCGGCATGGTAGAGGCTTAAATGGGATTGGCTGTTCTGGCTCCTCCACTCCTCGCCGTTGGTCAAGGGGTGGACAGGGGGTGGCGGTGAGGTCACGACTAGCAGCTAGTTGTCGTGGGAGAGGGTGGCGCAACGGTGGAGATGAGACTCTCCACTGCACTACCAGGTACTAGGATGATCATGGGCAATTGATTGGGTTGATTGCAGTACAATTCGTGAGCAATTGCTAGATCAAAACAATATATAGTGGTTGAGGTTGTACTATGTCTGCTAAGTGTTCGACCAAATTGTTGCATGAATTCATCCTTGGAATTTTTCAATGATTTTTTGTGGGTGATCTGAGCATATGCTTGCTAGTCTATAGTTGCTGGGATTTGTCAAGTGGTGTTGATTTGAGGAGTTTTTGAAAAGTGATGATCTAGGTACATACACTTGATTCAATTTTGAATTATCTCTTAAATAGATTTAAAAATAGTTTCTGTGAATTTGTAAGGTTTGCTTGAGTTTACTTTTACTTGGTCTAGCAAGGGGTGAAAATATGTTGAATTGTTTCTATTGGGAATCTTTTACTATAGATGCCCAAAGTGGCCTAGAGGTTAATATTGGGAAAAGTGACCATATGCTCATATGATCCTTATATGATTTTCTTTTCAATTGATTTTGCTTGGAAATGATCTAGATGATGAGGTAATCCTTTTTAAACTAATCCTTATCTTTGGTAGCACTCAAACATGGAAAAAGCAAGCATTCATACATTAATACAAATCACACATGCACTCATATAGATCTTTTGGAATAAAAGTTTTTGTGAACCCTAAACTTGGATGATTAGAACTGGATAAGCTTGTTTACTATTTTTGAGGTGTTACACCCTGTCATGGTGTGATGTTTGATGTTATCAAGATACTCTTCTAGTGTTAGTGATTGACATGATCTCATGGTCTAAGGACTAGGATTACTTTATATGATGTTATAGCAATATAAACACAATGACTTTGATTGTAATGCTATACTTCGGATGAATGTTCATCACATCATTCACCAATGTTGTGATCTTGTTATTAACAACATCCATTGTCCATGATCATGAAACCTTGATCATCTTGTTAATCAACGAGCTAGTTTATAAGAGAGGAATAACTGGGAACCCTTTATTTGTTTATTAAACACACATATATTAATGTTTCCAATTAATACAATTATAGCATGCAAAATAAATATTTATCATAAACATGGAATAAGATAATAACCACTTTATTATTGCCTCTCGGGCATATTCCCTTCAGTCTTCCACTTGCACTAGAGTCAATAATCTAGTTTGAAAAACTTGCACATTCAACACCTATGGCTTTCTGGTGTTGTATACACATGTTTGCTAGTGGTTAACATAATCTCTGGATCTAACACTTTTAGGTCTGTGTGTATTTGCATGTCTTTGCGTCTCTACGCATCACTCATTCTCTAAGGAGATGGCATTGTGTAAATTTAGTCCTTTGGTGAGATCTTTAGTTCCTTTTGGTTAAAACATGTTGATATAATTGTCTCACAATATATCTTCATAGTACTAGCCCACTGTGAACCACACCTAGTTTGATAACAAACTACTTAACCAAATTCCCTCCTTTGCTGCTACTATAGCAGTCATATACTTAGCATTTTGTTGTAGTATCCGTCATAATGTATCAACTTTGGAACACATCCAAATCCATCACGGAACTTCCTTTCCATTACATTGTGCAACCCAAAGTTTAAATTGAGATAAATTTAATTTGTATCTTGTGACAAACTAGTATCAATATAACACTTTACAATGAACTTATTTTAACTATTTTTCAGTTATACATGATATAGTCTTAGTTCTTCCAGAACTCATAAGAGTATCTTTACTATCATCCAATGATCATCTTATGAATCATTCTGGTATATGCTCACAACATTTAGAGCATAGGACATATCTTGGTATACATTATTGATCAAAATATTCATGTGATTTCACTCACCAAGTATCAAAACACTTGGATCTTGATTCAACCCTTCCCATGCGGCAAGAACCTTTCTTATCGTTTCCATATTGAACTCATTAAATATCTCATATATGTACGTATGGCATAACCATATTAGCATTTCAATCTATCCATATAGACATTGATGCTAAATATTCCGTTTTTGCCCAAGTCTTTCATTGAAATCTAATTTTAATGAAATTCTTAATTCGTGTCGATAAATGATACAACATTTACAATTAACAATATGTTCTCCACATAATGTATTAGAAATGTGTCTCAGGTCTCTCACTTAATTTCTTGCAAATGCAAGTATCTTCATCATCTCTGATGAAATTAAACCTTTTAATAGTTTCATCACGGTGAAGATTCCAACTCTGCTATGCTCACTTAAACCATTGAAGTTTGCATGCCCTTTTAGCATACTTTGAATTAACAAAACCCTTCGGACCGTGTCATGTACACGTCCTAGGTAACCATTCTATTAGAAGAACTTTGTTTTGTTTGTTCAACTACCATATACCAAATTATATGTAGTGGTTGCTATATTAATCCGTCAAGACTAAATATCGCTATGAAAGATCAAAATTTTTCATAGTCAACTCCTTGAACATTGTCGTAAACTCTTTTCCGACATGTCGACTATTTCATAGATGTCAAACATCCATGTCTATTTCTTTATAGATCCTAATATGGTCGATAGGCTTCACTCCATTTCCGGAGGGTCTTCCAAGTTCAGAAACTTGATTTCTCGTGTATGGAAACTATCACAGATTTTATGAATTCTAGTCATTTTATGGAGTCAGGGCCCATCATCGCTTCTTTTCATGCAGTCGGTCTATCATTGTCAAAACAATAACGACTTTTGTTTCAAATCTTACTATTTGATTCTTACCGATCCACTCGGTTCAGTAGGAACTCTAATCTCCGAGATCACAACCTTTGTAATCACAGGAGCCATGAGCATTTTAGCCGCCTCCGGGACAATTTCCAGCGTTATGCTACTTAGCACATGTTGCATAGGTTCATCAACCCGATCAAAGTTCTATTGTCCTCCCACTTAACTTTTGTGAAAAATTCCTTCTTCAAGAAACTTCATGTTCCAAGTGACCAACTCTTTTGTCTTTGGTGTTATGAAGGAACACCCAACAAATTATTTAGGATAACCCAAAAAGACGTGCTTATCCGACTTTGGTTGTAAACGTTTTACTTATAGATAGCATACCAAAATTTAAGAAAAGACAACTCAGGTTTTATCCCAAACCATAACCTTTATGGTGTCATTTCAATGGATCACGATGGTGCTCTTTTTAGTGTAAAAGCGGTAGTCTCTAAAGATTTAATCCTTAAAACATAATGGCAGTTTTATAAATGACACCTTTGATCTTACCATGTCAAACAAGGTTCGATTTGATCTCTCGAACATACCATACTCCTATGGTTTATTTAGAAATGCAAATCCATGGCCAATTCCTCAAATCTTAGGTGTTTTGCTAAACATGTAACTCAAATATCTTCCTTTATGATTGAATCATAAACTCTTTATTTTCTTGTTACAATGATTTTCCACTTCATCTTGAATGTCTTTGAACAATTTTCAAATGTTTCATACTTCTACCTTATTAAGTAAATATACCAATATATTCACTCAAATTTTCGGAGAAAGCATATGAAGTTGAAATATACACCACACATGGCTACACATAATGGCCCATATACATCAACATGTACAATGTCCAATAATTTAGTCACCCGTTCCCCTTCTCGCCTATGAACGGAGTTTCAATTATCTCGAGGAAAGTCTCACAAGCATCATTTGATTAAAATGAAAGACTCCAAAAATCCATCAACATGGAGTTTCTTCATGTTTTTTCCAGTATAATTTAAACAGCAATGTCACTTCATAAGTGATCTTTCAATCATTTGTCTTGTGACATTTTAGCATTAGTTTTATGGACATGATTTCTCCAACTAGACTTGTAAAAGTTCATCCATCTTCTATGGAATACGGTAATTATTTGAACCACTATGTTCTCATAATACCGGAACAAAACAACAATTATTTATACAAATCTTGAAGGTAAGCTTTGATGCCAACACTTTATTTGTTTTCGATGAACATCATCACATATTCTCTTGCTAGTTACTTAGGCTATTGTAGTTCATGAATGGCGTCATTCTGTATGACATTTCGTACCAACCAATTCGGTATCCAATACCCAAGAACCACATTGTCTAACAAGCAAAGAATACAATGATAACATGTATATCATTTATATACCTTAGCTGGACATTTCCAGTCTTTTCTCTTTTCTGCCAAATATTTTATAGATTCTATTTCAGCATTTTATTTTCTTTTAAATGAATCTATCAACATCAATAGTGGCGCCATACACATGACACATAGTACAAAGCGTGTATAGTCAAATACTAATAACTTTGGACTTGCACATTGAAGTTGATCACCATCATCAAATGTTTGGCATTCTTTCAAAAATCCATCCTTTAGTAATCTATTAGTGTAGTAAACATTTTACCTACATATTATATTCATCCTTATCATGACAACTTTCATGATCAAGCTACTATAGCCTATAAGGACGAATCATGAGTATAATGTCAGTTCCCAAAACCTTTTTGGGAGATTAGGACGCCTAGCGTCTCCAACCTTCGCAAATTCTCATACAATATGAGAACATGTATTTTGCTAAATTAGACTCTATCATATTGCAACCATAAACATTGTTTTAGATATCACAATATCTTCCACACATGATGGTTTCTGAAACAATTCTTTTAGCTCCTAGATAACCTCGATATTAAAACAACTTTTGAATATCAAGAATCATGGAGGCAAACATGATACTTAGATACTAACACTAGAATTGTTACTCTTGATTTAATACTACTTATTAAACTTCATAGGGTAAATAGAGTTTGCTGAAAGTTTACAATTGGACTTCAAACTTTAAATTGACACTTAAAACAATACGATACCAGTTTTTAAAGTAAATATTCAGAATTCTATAGTTCTATTATCTCAATTAAAACTAAGCGTAAAGTAGTAAACGGATGCCAATGACTACAACAAACTATGCAAATTCACTTTGATTTAGTTTATGATAAATTGAGTTCAACTAATCCAAATTAGAAATGAACTCCCACACAAAACCAACAACCCTCGAGTTGTTTTGGTGATTACATGAACCAAATCCACTACACCAAGTCCGATCATCACGTGAGTCGGTGTAGCTTCAAAGGCGAGCATCTATATGGGAATCATATCAACTATATGACTCATGCTTAACCTTTCGGTCCATGTTCCGAGGCCATGTCTATACATGCTAAGCTTGCCAAGTAAGAACCTTAGTATCGCATGTGTAAAACTGTCTTGCACCTGTTGTATGAAAGCGTAGAATCAAAAACACTCGATCATCACGTGATGCATTGAAACAACGATCCATAGAATGGTGCATACTTAGGGAAGAACACATCTTTATATTGATATCTAAATGAGGGATCATATTATAATGCTACTAAAGCGCCAAACAAGCAATATAAGATGCAAATAAAACATCCTATGCATAAAGTGAAATGATATGGTTCTTGCACTTGATCACTATCATGTGCATCGTGGTATGATCTTTATCATTCCTTTATGTGTAAGGCCAAGGTCTATGGAACTTATACATTAGGTATCCTATAATTTCCAAGAGTATAAATTATACTTCAAATTATAACATTATCATATCATGACACTTGCCCAACAACAATCTAAACTAAACGCCTCTAATTTATCAATTGAAAGTTTTACATGGCTTAGGGCTTTCGAAGATAGAACCGGTCTTACCTACGAACATGGAACCACAACAATTTTAACCAAATTATTAGCAACTTGTTGTAAATCAGATATTGACTATAGTAGGAGAGCAACCACCTGCTAGCCACTTATGCAAAACTAGTTGCATGTCAAGCATGGAACAAGTCTCATGTGAGAGGACATGTAAAGTTAGTCCGGGCCGCTTCATCCCACTATACCACCAAAATCCAAAATACATATAAGATGCAATAACATGATCATCATTTCCCACATAAACTTATGTGTACTACCCATGCAAAACATCTATGCATAGATCAGGCTCTGATACCACTGTTGGGTTCGCAGCATAGAAAACAAAAAAACTCCTATGATGTGAACATCTAAGAACCAAGATCTATCTACCTAGATACAATCAACGGGTGGATATACGTCCATAGAGAACATACCATTGAAAGAAACATAGCATTGTTAATGAAACTGATTTCTTGGTTGATATAATCGTACACTTGGCGATCTCAAGATCGTGATGAACTCCTCCAAGTCTAGCACCAACAAGTCTAGCAGGTCTAGCACCAGCATGTCCAGCACCGCAAAGAAATGGTGCATCCGTTATCGTACACATGTCCAGTACCCTGACAACCTCCACATCCTAACTCCAGCGATGAAGTAGAACCATCAACTCCTTTCTAGATAAATCCACTGAGTACATGTATCTCGCTAATCCGAGACCATGGGGAATAATCTCTAGAGGGGGAGAGAGATCCTTCACGAGGAGGTGCGAGAGTGGATGAGGAGGAGAGCTACTTTCATAGGAGGAGGGGGCAGCCCCCAAGGGGCCATGCATAGGGCATGGTGGTGCCCTGACCTCTCCCTCCATAATAGTGAGTGGAGCTTCCACTAAGCCCACTCCCATTAAAACCAACTCCACTCACTTTGCATTAATTTTCCACCAAATTTAATGCATGCTCTCATTAATAAAACTATTTTATTTATTTTATTCAGAATTTTATTAATTACTTTAATTAACAAACATTCACATAAAACCCCCAACAACATTTCAATATCACATGTAGAACCAGTTTCTGCAATTTCACCTGAAATAATTCCGGTTTCCATCAAAATGATTCCAGCGATTTCTTAAATCTTTATCTGAAACATATTTTCTCCAAATGGTGTCAGTATCCCTTAAGTGTGTCACCCTACGGTTTGCGAATAATGCAGACATGATCGAGACCCCTCTCTGATCAATAATTAGTAGGGGGACCTAGAGATCCGTACTGACTCCCACACATTCAACGATGACTCTAGTGATCGTGTGAACCTTTAATGTCGTAACTAAATCCCTTTGTCTCGCGATATATTACATGTCCGAGATTTGATTATCGGTATTCCCATACCTAGTTTGATCTCATTACTAGCATGCACTCTTTTCTCGTTCTTGTTATATAACATTCTAGTGATTATATCACTTGCTTGCAAGCTATCTCAATGTGATATCTCCGAGAGGGCCCAGAGTATATCTATCCGTCATCGGGATGGACAAATCCCACTCTTGATCCATGAGCATCTACATAACACCTTCATAGTGCTGAACCCACCTTTATAGTCACCCTGTCACGGTGTGACATTTGATGTTATCAAGACACTCTTCTAGTGTTAGTGATTGACATGATCTCATGGTCTAAGGACTAGGATTACTGCGTATGATGTTATAGCAATATAAACAAAATGACTTTGATCGTAATGCTATACTTTGGATGAATGTTCATCACATCATTAACCAATGTTGTGATCTTGTTATTAACAACATCCAATCTCCATTATCAGGAAACCTTGACCATCTTGTTAATCAACGAGCTAGTTTATAAGAGAGGCATAATTAGGAACCCTTTATTGGTTTATTAAACACACATGTATTAACGTTTCCAATTAATACAATTATACATGCAAAATAAACATTTGTCATAAACATCGAATAAGATAATAACCACTTTATTATTGCCTCTCAGGCATATTCCCTTCATCGGCGGTAACCCCTGCTCCTCCCTTGTTTAGTCCTACACCGGGACTTTGAGGGAGGTGGTGCCTCCCTTCCACCTATATAAATAGGGGAGCCCCTCCCTTCAATTGTATTTTGCCTATTCTATATCCCTCTCTCCCTCTCCATCATGTGTGGTACCATGAAGGAATGTGCATACGGGGATAGTGGTTTCTCCACCATACGCACACTATCGACCTTCTAGATATTTGGTCCGGACCAGTCTTCTTTTGTTGCTTTGCTAGACCGGAGCCCGGGAGACGTGTCTACACTGGATGCGTGTAAAGCCACAATGCACCACCATTTGTGGTGCTGGACGCTTCGAGTTTGGAGCTTGGATGCCTGCATCATTTTGAGGTCAGCTACATCATTCGGCTACATCATCCATGTTTCTCGTGAAACATTAACCTCTTTTAGTCTTCAAGGGTATGAATACTGAATCCCTCTCATTACTTTACATATGCATAGATAGATCTTGGCTATGGTGTTCTCGTTGTTAAGATATTTTTGTTTTGTGCTACAAAACCCTTTAGTAGTATTAGAGCCGATCTATGTGTAGATGTATTGGTACGAGCAAAACACATAGTAATATGTGGGTATTGATTTTCTAGTTGTTACCTTCCCACGTGTACTTGTTCATATCGTGCCAATGTTCGATGAAGCGGCCTGGACCATATGGCTTGTAATCCTACACGAGACTGGTTCCATGCTAAACATATGGCTTGTACCATATAAGTGGCTAGCGGATGTTTGTCTCTCTTACATTAGTTGATATGGTATTTACAAAGGATGTCCCTGAAAGGGGATTTAAAGCGACAACTAGTCAATCCTTGTTGTGGTTGATATTCCTAGGTAAGAAATGGTTCTTGTGCGAAATCCCAAACAACCGTGTAAAACTTGCAAAAGATAAAGTAGAGGCGTGTAACATTATTTTGCACGGGGCATGTGATATATATGGTCAAGGTAAGTGTTTATGAAATGTACTACCAATGGCATGGAGGCACCATGAACCTGGTGCAATGCTGGTGTACTCGATGGAGATCAAGTCATGACAACCATATCATATCACATAAACTGTTTACATATGATGTTGATTGTTTATGTATCATATTCTGCTAGTACTAGACTTACGATGGTAGCATTGTAAGACGATCCCTAATTAATACCAACCGTAGTGTTTTCCCATTAGTGTGCACCACCAAGAAAGTCTATAGTTATTAAGCAGGCGGTGATGATCGGTTGCTAGACATATCGACATTCGCATATGGTGGGCGCAAGCCATGTATGCAGTGCAAATACACTAAGGTTGAATTGGCGAGCCTAGAATTTGCAGACATGGCCTCGGAACACGAGAAGATCAAAAGATTGAGCATGAGTCACATGAATGTTGTGATTGACACCGTGTTGTCCACCCTTGCAACTATAGCAAAGGTCGTGACGACCGGGGATGATATAGTGATTTAGGATCGTGTGATCACTAAACAGTCTTAGGGATGATAGTTTAAGTGTGAGTTCTTGTAATGAACTCATATTATGAACTAAACAATCTAAGTGAATTTGCATAGGTTTTTTGTAGTCGGCATCCGTAATAGACTACCATGCACTTAGTTGTAATTGAAATAATAGAACTATATAATTCTAGATACTTACTTTACAGACTGGTACCGTATTGTTTGATTATTGAATTGAAAGATAAAAGTCGTAAAGAAATCTTTCAAGTAAACCTCGCTTACTCCATAAGGTTTAATAAGTGTATTAATCCTATAGTAAAGGATTCCAAAGTTAGTGTCTAGAAGATCATGATTGCCTCCATGATACTTGATATTAGAAAAAAAGTTTTTAGTATCAAGACTATCTAGGAGCTGAAAGATTCGTTTCAGAAATCATCTTATGTAAAAGATATTCGGATATCCAAAATACTCTTTGATTGCAATATGATTAAGTATAATTTAGTCAGAAAAAATTCTCATATTGAAATTGCATTTCTGAATGATGGTGGCGCTAGGCGCACCTATCACCCAAAATAGGTTTGGGATCTAAAGTTATACAAACATTCATCATTATGAACTATAGTAGTTCAATCATAAAAGTTGTCATGATAGGATGAATAAGAGTATAGGTAAAATGTTTACTACAATGAAAGATCACTAAAAGTAGAATCCAGAAGAACGTGAATCATGTGTTAATTGTGATCCACTTCAAAGTGTAAGTTTAAGGGTGCTAGTATTGGACTGATACACTTGAACTAAGTACCATGTGATTGGTGACACTATTGATGTTGGTTGGTTCTTCTGAAAGAGAGGAAAATGTTGAAAGAGAATCCATAAATTTAATCGATAGAAATTAATAAACTGGAAATGTCCAGCTCAGGTATATGCAATATATACATGGTATGAATGTATTTTTGCTTGTTAAACCAATGTAATTCTTCGGTATTAGATACTGGATTGGTTGGTGACGTGGGCATACCCTACAGGTACTCGAGTTTGGCATATACGGTCCAGATACTACAGAAGCCCACGGTGTTGCCAAGGCCCAATACAGGATTTGGGTGACTCACGGAAACTCCGATTGCTTGCAGCGCAAGAAGAAACTTAAGATAGAAAGTTCAAAGAGACGAACCCTAATCCGTAACCGACTCGACCTGCTACCTGAGACCTAGCCTATCTATATAAAGGCTAGGAGGGCGCGGCGAGGAGGACAATCACAACCCTAGTTTCCACAACCATCGCCAGATTGCATCTGCGCGCCCCTGTAACTTTCGACTCCCTCGATAATTCCAAGAGCAGACAAGCAGGAATAGGGACCTCTACGAGGCCTGAACCTAGGTAAATCTTGCGTCCCTATGTGCTTCTTTGCTAGCCGATTGATGCCTCCACTGCTCCTTCCTTCTCCAAAACCCAAGTCCATAACAATGGGCATTGACGAGTTAATCCCTCGTCAATTGGCGCCGTTTGTGGGAATTGGGAGTGCTGACGTCGTGGCTTCTTCAGCCCCGTCAACCGCGATCTACAACTCTAAAACAACGGAGATTCGCCAGCTCAGGCGCTTTCGACTTCAACGTCCACACACCGTCCACTCGCCCAGCCTTCGAGTCCGTGGGCAATGGGATTAGCCTGGCGATCAGGAGCTTACGCTTCCAAGTTGGTCATATGGGCACAGTTTGCCTCCCTGATTAGCTGACCGGTTCCCGCGATTGCTCTAGCATCGTGGTTTCCACCACCAATGGGCACCCTAAGCATGCTCAATTCCCCGACAATAGTTAGGAGTACGGACGGCGATAGCAATCGTGGATCCGATCTAGGTGACCTAGCCACAGAGGATGGAGCCTGCGGCTCCGAATCTGAGAGTTGTGGGAGAAACAGCTTCCCCAACCACTTCATGTGCACCGTCATCAACGCAGGCGACACCGGTGTCAATCGCGACAACACCGACACTGGTCCATCCAACAGTGGGAACGGTGGCCCCACCAATGGAGCGCCCATCAACAGAGCGCCCATCAATGGCGCGCCTATCAACAACGGGACATACGGGAATCTGAACCTCACGGCGAATGGGCGCGCCGAGGAGCGCATGCTGATCAAACTCAACGACAACGAGTGGGCACGCTGCTGCGAAGCTCTGCGGGGTAATCCTCTCCCCCTAGACTCATCGCAATAGATGCTGATGGGCTACCACTGGCTGCTCAACAAGGAGTACAAGCACCAGCAGCAAGTAATCGCGTAGCTCGACGAGCGCAGAAAAGCAGCAGACGAATCGACCCTTCGACGTGCTCAGCTTTCCTCCACGAGATAATCCTCTTCCAAGGGAAATGACTACATGGCAACCAAACGTCGATCTCGACTGGCTCACCTCACCGACAAGTAGCACGAAGAAGCCGCGAAAGTCCTCGACTTTGGCTCTATGATGGTGGATACGTGGGGCAACGTGCTCCCGAAGACACCGCAAGCAACGGTGACTGCGGCCACCATGTACCTCCTCAACAACTAGCCGCCGTCTGGGGATCAGCGAGCTGCCATGCACCGATCTACGATCGTGGGGCTGGGGCTAGTCGAAGCTTCCCTCATCAAGTCTGGACAAGTACTACTACTTGAACTCCTCTAGCAACGACAACCACGATCTGTTGCGACGACATCGCTCACAGCGGCACGACTCCGACTAGGACGCGTGTGATGACATCACGCAGCGCAAGGTCGACAAGATGCGGGCGAGGCGTGCTCGTTCGACTGACTCGGAAGATGATGAGGTAGAGCTCCGCGGCGCCAAGATGCTTTAGCAGGGCCATCAGGCAGAAGCGAATGCCTAAGTTGTTCAAACTCCCATCGAAGAACCTAGAATTTGATGGCCTGCAGGACCCAAAAATCTGGCTGGAGGATCACATCTCCTCCGTCAGATTACATGGCGGAACCTCAAGCATGGCAATGCAATGCCGACAGCAACAGCTGCAAGGCGCCGCCCGCGCGTGGCTCAAAAATCTCCCGCGCGGATCAATTCGCAGATGGGAGGAGCTGGTCTATAGCTTCGTGCGCAACTTCAAGGGAACCTATAAAAGGCCCGCGTCAATCGAAGAATTAAGAGGCTGCCATCAAAGGTCTGGCGAGTCCCTGTGCTCGTACATCTAGAGGTGGTCCATCATCAAGAACTCCGCAAAAAATATCTCAGAGGACCGCGCAATCGAAGCGTTCAACGGCGGTGTTCGCCGTATAGAGCTCAGGGAGGAGCTAGGCCGCTCGAAGCCCAAAAAAATCGACCACCTGATGGAGATCGCGAATCGGCGGGTGGACGGAGAAGACTTGGTGAAAAACCATACCTACTCCAACGATGACGATGACCTTGGGCGCAGACGCGACCACCGAGGGAAACATCGAATACACGTCTACGAGGACCGTGAAGAAATCAACATGGTCGCGGCTAGCTACACCGACAAACGCGACGACAACCGCAATAGCGGATACCACAGTGGTGGATACCGCGATAGCGGGAAAACCACACAAGTGTGGTAACACCGCACTCGCGACGATACACCTGGACTATCTATCCAGGACAAACTGTCTGTACCGTGCAACGTACACTTCTACATCGACAAGCACGGCGGAAAGAAAAAGTCCAGCCATGTTCTCAAGGACTGCCGCGAGTTCCTCAAGCTCCACGAAGGCCTGGCCAACATGAATCGCGACACGATCAACTAGGGATACGGAGCTGCCCCGGGCGCCATGTCTCACGGAGCACTACCACCTCCACCTGGGGCACCACCAACTACGGCAGCACCAGTCTAGAACCATGGGGGCGAACCGTACCCACGAGCACTGGGCAATATGGGGATGATCCAAAAGGGGCGTCCCTCAAATCGAGTGTAGAAGGCAATCACTTGCCAAGTCAATTTGGCGATAAACTCTCCACCTTCCACCACTGAGTACCTCAGTGGAAGCGACTCCTGCATCACCTTCAACAAGCGCGACCACCCGCCCCAAGTACCTCGCCCAGGCCACTGTCCCCTCGTACTCGAGGCACAGATTGGGGGCATTGATATGAGTCGCGTCTTCATGGATGGCGGAAGCGGCATCAACCTTCTGTTCGCAAGTACCTTGCGCGCAATGAGGATCTCTCTGACATGTCTGGAAGTTTCAGACATGATGTTCCATGGCATCATCCCAGGAAAGGGAGTGTACCCCTGGGCAAAATCAACCTCGACGTCTTCTTTGGCATGCTGCAAAATTTTCAGCGAGAACGCATCGACTTCGAAGTTGTCGACTGGCCCTCATAGTACCATTGCATCCTCGGACGTGTCGCATCCGCGAGGTTCATGGCGGTACCACACTATGCCTATCTGCAGATGAAGATGTCGGGCCCAAACAGCATCATCATAGTCAATGGAAGCTTCAAGAGGTCTGATAGCTGTGACAGGGAATTCAACAGAATCTCCTAGTCCTTCGGCATGCAAGAGGAACTCGCAAGATTGAAGGAGTCGGCAGACAACAGTCTGCCTCCCGTGAGAAAGCCAAGCTCACCTGACCTCTCCTTCGACTCGTCGGTGGACACCAAGAAAGTCCATGTCCATCCAACGGACCTAGCCAAGACGGCCCTCATCACCAACAACTTGATTTCCGCATAGGAACTCGCGCTCGTCGAGTTCCTCCATGAGCACTGGGAAATCTTCGCCTGGTGTCCAGCGCACATGCCAGGGGTTCCCAGGGAATTCGTCGAGCACTCACTCAACGTAAATCCAGACGCAAGGCCAGCCAAGCAGACAATACGGCGACTATCTGAACAAATAGCAAAAGCAGTCGGTATGGAGATCAACAGACTTCTCGACACAAATTTCATATGCGAGATCAAGGAAAGCACCTAGCTCGCTAATATAATGCTTGTGTCTAAAAAGGACATGGATATCCTGCAGATGTGCGTGGACTTCACCTCCTTGAACAAGCACTGCCCGAAGGATCACTTCCCGTTAGCACGGATCGATCAAAGAATTGACTCCACGCATCTCAAGTTCGAGTCCCCTTGGGAAGGACCTTATGTGGTTACCGAAGTAATCCTAGGTGGCGCCTATCGCCTTAAAGATTTCAAGAGAGGAGTCGCATACTCCAACCCTGGGAATGTCGCGCAGCTGCACCGTTTCTATCCTTAGATGTTTTTACTTTACAAATAAGGCTATTTGGCTAGGCTACTTAGCCACACATTGTACCTCGTACTATTCTGCAAATAAAATAAAGCTAAGTGCCCCAAAACTCTGTGTTTTTTTTGTTTTTCTTGCAATTTTATCACTTGGGGGCTGCGCCACCCTTTACACCTTCGTTCTACAAACAAATCACTGTATCCAGAGTAGCTGACATATTACCAATCGAACCCTTGATAAAAACCAACCCAGCTGCAACGCACCTGACAAGTTGGCAAGGTGGTGAGATAAATACACGTCAGGCTAATGAAAGGGAACTACAGAGTACAACACACTCGCAAATAATACAAGATAGCAAGCTCTTCACATATTAATGGGTATTAAATACACCTGCCACAATCATATGAACTTTACAACACTTATACATCTATGTGCAGGATACAAATTATGCTACTACTGCAAAAGAAGAACATTCGTCTTCTCTTCGAAGAAGTCGACGATGTCCTCTGCTGGCCGATCAACCGCCTGATAGTGCGGTACCATGTTCCAAGTCCAAAAATATAAGCCAAGGCATTGCCACGAATGGATAAAGAAAGGATAAGAAGATAGAGCTAACATTTAAAGTGCTCGTTCAGCTGAGCAACCTTCTCGAGAAGATACTTCTCGTGAGCGGGGGCCTTCTCCTCCTTCGACTTCCACACATCCGCATTACCATGGACGATGGGAACTCCTGCTCCAACTGCTTAATACGGTTGCGCAGCCGCGAGAGAAGCGACAGCTCCTCCACCTTTGAACGCGGTTGCGCTGCGTTTTCATCAGTAGGAGGAGAGTCACGAGGATCACTCGAAGGACCCTATTACAATCAAGCAAGAAGCAAATAAGGGAACAAGAATACATTGATAGAAGTGCGAATGCATTCAAACACAACAAAGTATTGACAGGGACACTCACACAAAAGCATGGTTCAGACAAAAGGATGCTACAACTATTACAGACGGCAACTAAGGAGCAATCTTCTTCTTTGACTTGAACTTTGACTTTGGGGGCCTCATCAAATCCGTGGCAGCCTCTGATGCCATAGACTTTCTGGTGGTAGCCCCAGATGCTGAAATCTTCATCGCCTTCGCTCGCTGCAGGTCCGCAGAATATTTCGCGACAATATCGATGAGCGGAGGCCCATAATTACCACAACTATTAGCGAAGGGAGCAAACACTACCTGTTGGCCATCCGTGTCGACAGGCATCGCCTTGGATATTATGCTGGGGTCCAACTCCACGCCATGGGCTTGCGCCATCGCGAGTGCCATGGTGGCACCGACAGACCGTTGGGAGTTCTTGAAGTCCATGGGAATACCTTCGGTGAAGGATTCCACCAGGTCATCAAGATTGTCAATTAGGCTATCCTTTGGGGTCAGGTCCTCCCGGAGGCGGCTCAGCACACCTTTGTATTTCCCCAGTGTCTCTTGGAGGGAGACACCATGGTCCTCGACTACGGCCACGGCGCCAGCAAGAGCATCCTCCTTGCCCAAGGCCTGGGCGTCGAAGCTTAGACCAGCGGCATCTGAAGAATACAAGGTGTCAGCATAAGGACAAGCAAACCAAGATAGGGACACTACAAGTGAAGCAGTGCAAGTACCTGAGAGCGCCTTTGTAGTCGAGAAAAGTTGTTCCGTGCACAACTTCTCCCTCTCAACATCAGAAGCGCGTAGGTCTTCCTCACGCTTCTGTGACTTCTCCAGGGCCGCGATTTCCTCGTCGCGCTTTTTTCTGCCACAGCAAGCCCCTTCTCGAGGGAAGTAAAGCAACGAAGAAGTTCGTTATGCTCACCTACAAAGGGCAGAGCACGGCACGTACATGAGTCTACAAATTTCAATACAAAGGAGAGTGAAGAAACAACGATTAGAGCAAACCTTCGACTGTGTGATGGCGATTGTCCAGCAAGGCGTGATGTCGACCCAAAGCAAGGACCTGCTCTACGAGGCGAGTAGAATCCTTCACGATGGGCTACATCAAAAGAAAACAAAGCTTCAGCGTCAAAAAAAGGCACAAACTCCACAATTCGACTACCAACGGCAAAAAAGACACTCACGTGTTCCTCCAGGGACTCCGAAGATGCCTATCGGGTAGGCGTCCATGCAACCATCTGGTGCCCCCTAGCATGAGGGGAAATCAAAGAATTGCCGCCGGAGTGTGCCGTCACTGGAGGAGAAGGAGACCATGCGGCCACCTCCTTGGTCTTGGAGTCTACGACTCTGAATTCTTTCACAAATTCGACGTCGTCAGATAACGATGACACCATTTGACTACAAATATGGCCAATGTTACTTCAGAAGAGAAAACTTCAAGGAACACAAAATGAATTCACAAAATATACAAACTCACTAGTTAAATTTGTCAAGATCGAAGGAATCATCCGACAACTCCTTTGGCAACCGCAGCTTCTTCCGAGCGGGAGGAGCCATGGCGCGGACAGGAACGGCGGGGATTGGCTCCTCTACAACAGCAGCAGGAGAACTCTCTGGCATTGACAGCGAGGAAGCATCCAAATCCTCACTGCGGGAGCGCTTATGAGTCCTGCGGTCACCGGACTCGGGGGCTTCCTCCTCTTCCTCCATGGGGAACGTGGAGCCCGACTCGTCCTCTTCCTCCACTTCGTGCGGAATAATTCCTTCAGGCTGAGGAGGGAAGCTGGCAGCCACGTTCCAATCCTACAATCAGAGGAAGCATTGGTCCTATTACAAGTATCTGACAAGCAATCAAGAAATCTATAACACTTCATAGCAAAACTCTACCTCAGGTGGAGGGTTGTTGGCATCAAAAGGAGGCATGACTGATTCGCCTGGGAGATCCTCCTTGGCGGTGTACTTGGTTACCAGCCGCAACCTCCTATCCACCTCACCCAAAGAAATGCCCTCCGCAGGTATGTGAGTAATATCGCCAGTACCAATCCAGCGGTACATCGGATGGGCTCTGGCCTTTAGAGGCTGAACGCGGTGGCGCAACCAGGTGTGAATGAGTGTAGTGCCACCTTCCTCTTTGCCTATACGGCTTTCAAGGTCGCGGACATGCTGCTACAGCATCTCCGTCTCCTCAGACTGGCTGAGCATCACGACATTCTTCTAGGAGCTCCTCCTCTTGCAGGCAGCCACGGGATCGAAGGGCGCGAGTCCGTAGTGCTCTCCTTCGGCCTTCTGGTCGCGGATGTAGAACCACTTATCTCTCCACCCTTGGACAGACGCGGTGAGCTTGATGTCGAAATACGTGATAGAGGAGTCGACGTAGATCCCACAGCCCCTACATCGTAGACTACAGAACCCGACCCCGACTGACGGTTAAGCTTAAAAAGCTTCTTGAAGAGACTGAAGTGTGGCTCGATTCCGAGCCAGCACTCGTAGAGGGTGATGGAACAAGAGATATGGAGAATCGAGTTTGGGGACAGCTGGTGCAGCTGGAGCCCATAGAAACAGAGAAGACCCCTAACAAATGGATGCAGGGGGAGAGAGACCGCGAATGATGAATGCAAGGAACATCACTCGGAAACCCGCAGGAGGACGGGGGATTACCTCTTTGCCAGGCACGCGAGAGTCATCTTCCGTGGGAGGAAGCGCTCCATCTTGACAAAGAGTGTGCAACTCGGACGATTTGATGATGGATGGGTGCCATGACCCATTGCTGATGCGGGTGCCCGCACCCTTCTTCTTCCTAGCACCAGCGGTGCTGGTGCCCGTGGTGGTGGAGCCTCCTTTCTTCTTGGCGGAGACAATGGTGGCCGCAGATCTAGCGGTGGTGCCTCCTTTCTTCTTACCCATCTTATGATGGCGATGAGAGCGGAGGAAATAGCTGGGGAATACTCGAAGCTGGTCCAGTGCCACGGAGAGGATGTGCGCAAGGAAGCAGCAAGAACAACAATGGTAGAGGAAGCAAAATCAAGAAGAGAGATGTGGAAAATTACCGCATTTGCGCTCATACTTAACCTCCTAGCGGATGTCATCCGATGGCCAGCAGAAACCCTACTGGATGCGTGCCGCACATCGACTTTGACACGTGGCGAAGGTGAATCACGAACCGTCCCCCACTACTCCCATTACGCGCGGAAATCAAGGAGACGCAGTTAAAATAGAAGATTATGCACATCCAGTCAAATCAAAGTCAGAAAGTGGGACCCACTACTTGTCACTTCCCATCAAAGCCGCTCACGCGGGCAACTAAAGTCATCTTGTTGTTAGCACTGACGTCATCAATTCCAGCAGAAGAACATTTTGACTACTTTAGTACTTACTCGAGTCTTTGACTCAGCCAAGCACTCGGGGGCTACTCCTAACAGGAGCGCTGGCCGCGCACCCGAAGAATTTTATGCAGATGACCAAGCATCATCAGAACCCTTCACTTGAATCAACGATTCGATTGTGGACTTTGGGTTACTCCCATAGGGAGCACTGAAAGCACATTCGACTAAAACAAGCAACAAAAGACGACAACACTCACAAAATGTTTTTAGTCCCCACTCGAGTCTACGACTCGAATAGGCACTCGGGGGCTACTCCCATAGGGAGCGTTGGCCGCGCACCCTATGATTATTTTTCTGAACATTGCACTGTGTGTCGATAACATCCACACTCGAATGCTACGACAACTCCACCTCATATTTTCCCTGCAAAGAGACTACGTCTCCTGGGCCACCCGAATCATCTTCGTGATGACAAAAATTCGGATGCCGCGCTTACAGCGTGAAGATAATACCTGAATAAGGCCTGGCAACGCATCTACTGTGCACTACCAGAAGTATATCCGTACCTACAGGTGCGATGAATATGCCTTGATGGATGCGTCGAGTGCTCACATTTACATACTAGAATTCGACTCCTGTAAGACTTCCGCGGCCTGAGTCGAATTACACCAGCATTTTTCCGAATTCAACTCGAGGGACTCGAGTTTGAGTAGATTGCGTTATTTTGCCCTAAGGTAGTTAACTGATACCAATACATCGGATAAATTAAGCACGTATATCAACAATCCCTATGACACAAAATAGAACACTCGAAATATGCTCATCCATGCACTCAAAAAACTTCATAAAGTCTCCATTCGAATCTACGATTCCACTAGACACTCGGGGGCTACTGACGTGGGCATACCCTATGGGTACTCGAGTTTGGCATATACGGTCCAGATACTACAGAAGCCCACAGTGTTGCCAAGACCCAATACAGGATTTGGGTGTCTCACGGAAACTCTCATTGCTTGCAGCGCAAGAAGAAACTTAAGGTAGAAAGTTCAAAGAGACGAACCCTAATCTTTAACCGACTCGACCTGCTACCTGAGACCTAGCCTATCTATATAAAGGCTAGGAGGGGGCGGCGAGGAGGACAATCACAACCCTAGTTTCCACAACCATCGCCAGATTTTATCTGCATGCCCCTGTAACTTTTGTCTCCCTCGATAATTCCAAGACCAGACTAGCAGGAGTAAACCCTGTGTCCCTGTGTGCTTATTTGCTAGCCGATTGATGCCTCTAGCGCTCCCTCCTTCTCCAAAACCCAAGTCCATAACAATGGGCATTGACGAGTTAATCCCTCGTCAGTTGGTATGAAGTATCATACAAAGCAACTCAATATAAGAAATACGATGGTCCAAGAAACTAGCAAGAGAATAGGGTAATGATGTTCATCGATAAACAAATAAGGTGTTATTATGTTTGTCATCTACATCAAATACCAAGGCATCAATATTTATTCTAATAATTATTATTTAGTTCTAGTATTGTGGGAACGAGTTATTGTTCAAATAAATACTGTATTCCATAAGCGATGGATGAACCATTATAAATCACGTTGGTAAAATAGTCTTCATAAAACTACATAATAAAAGCGTCACCAGATGAAATGATCGGAATTTTACTTAAGTGTGACACCACCATTTAAGTTATATTGGAAAGAAAGACATGAAGAAACTCTATGTTAATGGAATTTTGGAGTCAAATTGTTTTCGAACAAATGGACGCTTGTAAGACTTTCCTATAGATAACTAAAACTCTATTCACGGATGAAAGTTGAACTAATCTAACTTATTGGAAATAATACATATTGATGCATGTGGTCCATTATGTAAAAACATGTGTGGTGGATTATTCTACTTCGTATACTTTCACCAAGGACTTGAGTATATATATGAGTATATATATTTAATGAGGAAAAGTATAAGACATTTGAAACATGTTCAAAGGTTTTAGCGTGAAGTAGAAATCATCGTAACAAGAAAATCAAGAGTTTATGATTAGATCATAAAGATGATTGGATCATAAAAGAAGATTTTTGAATTACATGTTTAGCAAACATCTGAAAGTTGAGATATTGTTTCATAAACTTGAGTTTCCTGAAACACCATAATAGTATGGAATGTTTTGGAGAATGTAATCAAACCTAGTTTGACTTGGTGAGATCAAATATAAATCTGCCATTATGGTTTAAAATATTATGCTATAGTGGCATACCGCTTTTACACTGAAAAGAGCCACATCATGATCAGTTGAAATGGCAAGGGATAAAACCCAGTTTGTCTTTTATTAAATTTTGGTATGCAAGGAGTATGTAAAATATTTACAAAACCAAAGTCATATATGCACGTCTTTGTAGGTTATCCCAAAGCAATCGTTGGGAATTCCTCCACCGTAACATTAAATACAAAAAGTGTTTGTCGCTAAAACAATGAATTCTTTGAGAAAGAATTCTTTGTGAAAAGTTAAGTGGAAGGATAATAGAAATTTTGATGAGGTTGTTTGAACCCAGGTGACATGATCAGATTAGCACAACACTGAAATGTGTTCTGGAGGTTTCTACAATGCTCATGGCCACCGTTTATGCAAAATGTTGTAGTTCTCGAAATCTAAGTTCCTATTGAACCATGTGTTGTGGGAATGACCATGACAGTCGCTACCAGGGGTAGCTGTTGATATGATTTGGGGAAAGAGCTAGTGACCATCCGCTGTGCAAGATTGGAACCAAAGACAAGGGATTTACCCAGGTTCGCCCCCCCGTAGGATAAATACCTACTTCCTTCTAGATTGTATTATAAGGTGGGCGAGCTCGGCAGCTAGGTAGAGAGTCGCTTGGATGGGGTAGCTAATAGCACGTAAGTATGTAGAGTACCCTAGGGAGGTTTATATAGGGGTACCTCGGTAGGGTTTACAGGATTACAACCGAATCAGTTAAGGTTTCGGAGGATTTAACATAATCTGACTAGGCCTATCTAAGCTCGTGGGCCTCCAGCTTCCAGTTGCCAGGCTTCTGTTTCAGTCACTTTCCAGTCGCCAGGCTTCTGTTTCAGTCACTTTCTTGTCGCCATTCCTGCAGGCCCATTCACTATGGACTTGGGCCTGTCGAATTGTGCTCCTATGCATACTGATACATCTATTTTGCATCACTATTCTATGTCATAATTCACTGTTATTCATTGATATATTTCATATTAAGAGTTGATACTTATGTAATTTCACCTGTTTTTGCATGGTTGATGACTTTTGGAGCATGGACCGTTGCAGTCAGGATTCTGATGGAAAAGGTGCTGTTTGGAGGCCAAATTCGCGAAGATCAAAAAATCTGGGAAAATATACGGAAAATCCTATTTTTCCAGAAGACGAAGGAAGCCAAAAGGAGTGGAGATGGGCCACAGGGGGCCCACACCACCCCCTAGCGCAGGCCATCCTAGGCCGCGCCACCAGGTGGTGTGGCTGCCCTAGCCCACCTCTGGCTCTCCCCTCTAGAATATATAATCCTCCCGAAACCCTAATACTCGGAGAGCGACCACAGAAAGATTCCACCGCCTCTGTGTGGCAGAAAACACCGAGAGAGAAAGATCTCTCCGGCAGACAGAATTCTACCAGGGGAATTCCTTCCCGGAGAGGGGAGATCGTCGCCATTAACACCACCATCAAGCTGGACTTCGTCTGGATCATCATCATCACCACCATCATCATCATCATCACCACCATCATCACCATCTCCATATTGATGTAACAATTGGGTTGACTCTTGCATAGTTCTTAGGGGAAACTTTCCCGGTGTTAATTACTCTTTGTAGTTGATGCTATTGAGTGGAACCATTGAATTATTGTTTATGTTCTGATTGTTATACATCATTATTCCATCTCTGATCATGATCCATATGATGTCTTGTGAGTAGTTCGTTTTGTTCTTGAGGACATGGGAGAAGTCATGTTGTTAGTAGTGGAATTGTCTTGAGAAAGATTCAATAGTTTGATATTTAAGTTGTGGTGTACTTCTTCTAGTGGTGGCATGTGAACGTCGACTACATGAGACTTCACCTATATGGGCCTAGGGGAATGCATTGTGTATTTGGCTACTAATTGCAAGGGTTGCCGGAGTGACAGAAACCTAAACCCCCATTAGGAAACCATTGCACAAGGGACGTCAGGGTCTTAGAGTTTAAAGTTGTGGTTAGGTTTCTACCTTAATTACTTTCTTGTACTTACGGATTTTTGCAAGGGGTATAATCACAAGTATGTATTAGTCCTAGGAAGGTCGGTACATTAGCACAGGTTCACTCACACAACACTTAGCAAGCTAAAGAAGATTAATCAACTATATGAAGCGAAAGCACTTGACAGTCTTCCCGTGTGTCCTCGAGAACGTTTGGTCATCTTAAGTAATACAACAGGCTTGTCCTTTGCTGAATAAAGGATTGGGCCACTTGCTGCATTTATTCTTATTGTCTTTTATTTACTCGTACTTTATTTACTTGCTCTATCAAAAACCCCTAAAAATTTGTTTGCTAAGTACTTTTAGAGAATTCCTGATCCATACCACTAGCCAGCACCTTCTGCTCCTCGATGGGTTCGACACTCTTACTTATCGAAAATACTGCGATACACCCCCTATACTTGTGGGTCATCAAGACTATTTTTTGGCACCGTTGCCGGGGAGTGAAGCGCTATTGGAGAGTGAAACTGGTAAAGGAAACTTCTACTATGAGTATTGTTTACTTCTGTTAGTTGCTTTATTTTCGTTATGGATAATTCGCTGAGTTTCTTATTTGGTAATGCTACTACCACTGCTACTATGTTGGGGATGGAACTGTCCATCCCGGTGATCATTTACTCTTTATACACGAACGATGCAGGTTCTTTAAGTGTGCAAGTATTACTATAGATCAAGTTAAGAAGAAGTTATTCTCATTATCACTAAAAGGAAGAGCTGAGGAATGGTATAAGCTGCTGAAGAATGGTCAAGCTCTTGAATGGGAGGAAATAGTGCCTCTCTTTTATTCAAAGTTTTATCCACCTAGTGAGATTCATAAAGATCGGAATCAAATATACAAATTTTGGCCTCTTGATGGAGAGAGTACAGCTCAAGCTTGGGGGAGATTGAAGTTACTAATGCTCAAATGTCCCATTAATGAGATCCCCAACAATATTATTTTCAATAACTTTTATGCAAGGCTCCCTCTTCACGATAAGGATTTATTGGATGCTTCCTGTGCTGGATCATTCACTCGCATGGAAGAAGAAGCTAAATGAGATCTTCTAGACCGTATTAAAGACAATGCTGAAGCTTGGGAGAATGACAAAGGTAGAAAGTCAGGCATAAATTATGATTATGAATGCATTGAATCATTTATGGGAACTGATGACTTTCAAAATATTAAAAATGCTTATGGTTTAGACAGTCAAGCTATTGCAACTTATTTTAAGGCTTTTGCTTCCTACATTGAAGTTCCTAAAAAGAAGTGGAATAAGTATCATGAACCTTATAAAGATATTGCTAAGAGTGTTCTTGCAAGAAATACCAAAGTTTATACTGCTAATCATGTTTTACCTGAAACTTACATTGAGAAAATCCCTTTCCCAGTTAAGATAAAGGAACATTCTATGATAGCTAGTATGGTTAATGAAAGTACAAATAAAGCTGTTGAACCTGATAAACAAATGGATGATGAACCTATAATAGCAAATGTGAAAGACTTTGTCACTAAATATGTACAAGAGGGACACACTATCCTTTGTAAGGATACCTCTAATATTGTTTCACCAAGTAGTGTTATGAGAGCTAGTATTCATGTGTTTTCTGTTAGGATAAGTGATCATTGTTACTATGGACCTTGTGATAGTTATATTGTTAAGTTTATGCATGATACTGAAAGCTACTATGAGAGAGGGAAAAGTGTTCTGATGTATCTCAATAATATCAAGTTTCCTCGTTTTATGCTGAAAGTTTTTATGTTGCACTTCTTTTGCCTTCCTATGCTAGTAGCCTCTGGTTTCAACAACTTGTTTGTTTAGAAAATTCCCTTGCGTAGGAAGTGGGTTAGACTTAAATGTGTGTATTGTTGCTTCTTAATTCTCTTTTTCACTTCAATTCATATTCTTATGTGAGCATCTTCAAAATTATCATGCCCATCTTAATGGCTATAAAGAAAGAGCTTTTTGGGAGACAACCCAGTTTATTTTTGCTTTCAGTTTGTTTTTGTTTCTTTGAGTCTTGGAAGTTATTACTTTGGTAATAACCTATCTATCCTTTTGGTTTGGTTTTTGTGTCAAGATCAACCTCTAATGAGAGAGAAGTAACATTTGGGGAAGTTGCTGTCCCGAAACAGATTTTTGTGCTTCACCTAAAAAACCATGAGAGATCTCTGTCCGTCGGATTGATCTTTAATTTGTTGTGCTTCTGCCCCAGGTTGTTATTTAACTTTAGTTAGTTTTGTGCTTTTTGATTTGAGCAATAGAAGATTTTCGAAAAAATTGATCTTTACCTGCTGGTCTGTTTTGACAGATTTTGCCACTCTTGCATTTGCTTCTTTATTCGATTTCCTTTTTGAATTTTTTTGGGTTTTTGGAAGGAGTTGCTACAGTATTTTATGTTTTGATGGTTTTCAGTTGAAGTTGAACTCAAAAGGTTTTATCACTTCACTTATACTAATGTTGCTAATGAGAACTGTGTGAAGTTTTGTGTGAAAGAAATTCCCAGGTTAGTGGAGATAATGGTGTAGTAAGGAAGTGAAAGGTTTCATGACTCAAGTAATAAGTGTATGAATGTGAAGATATTGATGTTATTCAAGTGGTGACTCCGGAAGAACCCACTAAATACCAAATTCAGAGACCTGCAGAGTCCGTTTTCAAATAGGTAATAGTTCTGGTAAGAAACGTTCCGCGAAAGATCTGTCCAGTTATATTTTTGCAGTTTTTTGTCAATAAGGAAAGCTGTGAAGCGGAAGAGGGACGCAAACAGAGTAAGGGTGGCTCACACCACCCTGTGGCGCGGGTCCACCCCTAGCCGCGCCACCAGGTGGGGTGGCCACCTCGGACTCCGTCTCTGGCGCGTTTTCTTCCAGTACCTTCCTTTTGTTGTGAAACTTCGTAATATATAATCCCCCGGATCCCCCGAGGTTCGTGTATCGTGTTTTCGTCGTGTTTTCATTTCGAACTGTTTTTGCCAAGAAGTATCTTTGAAATCTTAGAAGCACAATGGTGTCTGCCAAGGATAAAGGAAAGGAGCCTATGGAGGAGGATCTCCAAGACCCCGGGCAGGAGAAGGAGATCAAGAGTGAAGATGAAGAGGAGGAAAAGCACACCGGCACTACCATTGCAAGCATTGGAGTGGTGGCAAACCCTGCCAGGACTATGTCAATTGGAGGGAAGCCTCCTCATCACCGTTCAGATCCCTGGTCACTTCCCCAATGCGCCAAAAATCCTTTCCATACCCTTATCCATGAGCATCAATACCAGAATATTCCCAAGGAGAAATTACCCTCCAATTGGGATTTTCCTCGTTCTAGCCATGCAGGAAAAGAAGACTTCAAGGAGGAAGAGTGGGGAAAGAATCACAAGAGTTGGAATTCACAACCCGACATGATCATGAGCCGCATTGAGCAAAACTCGTAGCTTATTCGCAATCTCACCTTCGAGGTTGAGGACTTGGTGAAACTGATCAAAGAGCTCATCAAGAGAATATCACCACCACCGAAGGAGTAATTCGTCATCAGTTTTGGCATCCCCTTGGTTTGTTCCAAGCTTGGGGGAGTGCCGTGGTATCACATCACTATCTTCTATCTTTTTACCTTTTTAGTAGAGTCATATCATGAATAGAGAAGTTATCATGTAGGATGGTTTCAATTATGGAAGTGTCCCCTCTCTTGTTAGACATGCATCCCTTGGTGTAAGTAGCCGTTATGGAATATTAATGAGAAGTTCCATCATTTACTCTTTTGCATATCTTATATTAGTTTTCAATTCGTGGTTATATGATTGATCTTGTTGTTAGTATTGGTATAACTTTGGGATCATTGAGTTAATTTAGTTGGTGGCAAACCTGGCTCGGTCAGTAGCAACACTATTTTTGAGAGTTGAATGAAAAGATAAAAGTACTCTAAAGAAAAAATAATTTCATCATCTTTCTTTCTTGATTTTCTCATAAGTTTAGTATTCTCTAGTTAAGATCTTTTGTGCTTCCAAGGAAGATTGCATGTTTGTCTTTATCACTTGTATGTTTGTTTGTTTCCTTCAACTTTTATACTTGCTACCCAGCCTTGCTAGCGAAAAACCTGTACTGAGAGGGAATTCTTCTCGTGCATCCATTCCTTAAACCAAACCCATGCCAGTTGTGTCCACCATACCTACCTATTAGCATTATTGCTATTCCAAGTAAATTTGTGTTTTTATCTACCTTCCAAATGAATCTTGTTATGTGAAATTTGGTGATTAAAGATCTCACGAACTTGATGGCACACTTTAGTTTCTTGCATTTAGTAAACTTGAACTATTGTGCCCATCTATGTTGCATATATGCTTGCGCTTTGTAAGTTGTGAATTAGTAGAACCGTGATGTCATGGGGAACGCTTTCAACATTGCACTGGTACTTTATACCTAGTTGATATCATGTTCTTTTGTCTACGGATGTCGTTGGTGTGAAATGAAAGGGGAGCTTGTAAGTCCATGGAGTTATGCATCTGTGTTAGAGAAACGCCTGGGCTGCCGGTCTAATCCATGCTGTCATGGTGGAAACCTGCAGCGTAACCATAACGAGCATCTGCAAAGCATTCTTCTTATAAAAAAGATAGAGATTGAGAAAAAGAGAAAAAAGAAAAAAAAGAGATGAGAAAAGAGGAAAGAGAGAAAAGGCACCATATTCCCATGGTAAATAAGAAGATTGCTGAGATGCTTGTTGTTTGCTTGCCTTGTCATTTTGTTATGGGGATTCTTCCGTATCATTGGGCAAGGGGTACCCCGTTGGCGGTTCTCCATGATACACATGTGCTTATGATGACAAGAACTTACCGGTGACTAAACTTGAGTAGCATGAGGAGCGGCCCTCGTATTCAAGGGACATGAGATTCTCAATTTACAACTTGTCAAGCATATCCTCATATTTGATCACTTTAACCTTAATCAACTAAAGATGCCTATGATAGGGGCAATGAGAGCTGAAAGCTAATAAGTATCATAATTTTTGGGAGCTCTTTATGAAACTTGAAATCCATGCTTCCCTCTGCGAAGGGCCTTTCTTTTACTTTTAGTTGAGTCAATAAACCTATTCCCTTCTATCTCAGCAAGTATTTTGAGTTGTTGTGTTTCATTCATTCATATGATGATTTATTCAATCATGTTTCTTATATTCCTTGTTTTGCACATTGCTCTTATCTTGGTGATTACTACTTTGAAAGCTATCATTGAAAACTAGTTATTTGTGAACTCCAGCAAATTATCAACTATTCTTCGACCAAGAGCTAAGTTTGCCATTACCAATTATGATTTATTTTATGTATCTTTATTGTGTTTCCTTTACTTATTGCAAGTTAAGTTATATAATAGTGAGTTGTCTTCTATTATGATCAATGTATTGATGAATGTGATGCTTCTTGTCTGTATTCTTTTTATCGACCCTTCACTCCATAAACCGGAGGTCATGTTTATTGAGTTCAGTTTCGCTTGGGGACAAGCGAAGTCTAAGCTTGGGGGGAGTTGATACGTCCATTTTGCATCACTATTCTATGTCATAATTCACTGTTATTCATTGATATATTTCATATTAAGAGTTGATACTTATGTAATTTCACCTATTTTTGCATGGTTGATGACTTTTGGAGCATGGACCGCTACAGTCAGGATTCTGATGGAAAAGGTGTTGTTTGGAGGCAAAATTCGCGAAGATCAGAAAACCCAGGAAAATATACGGAAAATCCTATTTTACCAGAAGACGGAGGAAGCCAGAAGGAGGAGTGGAGATGGGCCATAGGGGGGCCACACCACCCCCTAGCGCGGGCCAGCCTAGGCCGCGCCACCAGGTGGTGTGGCTGCCCTGGCCCACCTCTGTCTCTCCCCTCTGGCGTATATAATCCCCCCGAAACCCTAATACTCGGAGAGCGACCACAGTAAGATTTCGCCACCTCTGCAGGGCGGAAAACACCGAGAGAGAAAGATCTCTCTGGTAGACAGAATTCTGCCAGGGGAATTCCTTCCCGGAGAGGGGACATCATCGCCATCAACACCACCATCAAGCTGGACTTCATCGGGCTCATCATCATCTTCATCACCACCATCATCATCAACACCATCATCACCATCTCCATATTGCTGTAACAATTGGGTTGAATATTGCATAGTTCTTAGGGGAAACTTTCCCGGTGTTGATTACTCTTTGTAGTTGATGCTATTGAGTGGAACCATTGAATTATTGTTTATGTTCAGATTGTTATACATCATTATTCCATCTCTGATCATGATCCATATGATGTCTTGTGAGTAGTTCGTTTTGTTCTTAAGAACATGGGAGCAGTCATGTTGTTAGTAGTGGAATTGTGTTGAGAAAGATTCAATAGTTTGATATTTAAGTTGTGGTGTACTTCTTTTATTGATTTCATGTGAACGTCGACTACATGACACTTCACCTATATGGGCCTAGGGGAATGCATTGTGTATTTGTCTACTAATCGTAGGGGTTGCCGGAGTGACCGAAACCTAAACCCCCGTTAGGAAACCATTGCACAAGGGACGTCAGGGTCTTAGAGTTTAAAGTTGTGGTTAGGTTTCTACCTTAATTACTTTCTTGTACTTACGGATTTTTGCAAGGGGTATAATCACAAGTATGTATTAGTCCTAGGAAGGTTGGAACATTAGCACAGGTTCACTCACACAACACTTAGCAAGCTAAAGAAGATTAATCAACTATATGAAGCAAAAGCACTTAACAGTCTTCCCGTGTGTCCTCAAGAACGTTTGGTCATCTTAAGTAATACAACCGGCTGGTCCTTTGCTGAATAAAGGATTGGGCCACTTGCTGGATTTTTTCTTATTGTCTTTTGTTTACTCGTACTTTATTTACTTGCTTTATCAAAAACCCCTAAAAATCTATTTGCTAAGTATTTTGCAGAGAATTCCTGATCCATACCACTAGCCAGCACCTTCTACTCCTCGTTGGGTTCGCCACTCTTACTTATCGAAAATACTGCGATACACCCCCTATACTTGTGGGTCATCACATACCTCGATTGGTATATCCCCATCAGTAGTACCCAAGGGCAACAGTGTTCAGTGCAGGCATCAACTTGGCGGTCGGAGTAGGCGAGTCCAGGGGATGCCCAGTCGAATTGGCGGTGGACTCCTCCAATGAAGGGAGAAGCCTCTTTTGCATGTCTTCAGTCATAGCATTGGCGAGTGGAAATGTGCTCGAGTTGCCATGCCTCATCGATTGGAAGTTGCAAGCAAGCAAGCGAGTCAAGTGGCTGAAGTTGGACCATCAATTTCGTCAAACTAGTCGTTGGGTAATTCCAACGGTAACTTCGATGGATTTACCGTGAGGTAACAACTAGCCCGAGATTGTCGGGTAGCGCTGCTATATAAGGAGACTGGCGGGGGAAACACGAGCATTCTTCTCAATCCTTTGCATTCTTGCATCCTCAGTCTCCAGATCCACTTATGATCTAGAATTTAGACCAAGCGTCCTTCTTCCTTCTTCGATGGCACCCCAAAGGATCTGTGGGGCAAGTCCAAGTGTTCCACAGCTGTCCTAAGATCGTTCCAGGACGCCGTTATTCTCACCAAGGGGAACTGGTGGATCCCCGTATCCTCCAAGGTCGAGCCGAAGCCGTGGCCAAGGGAATTTATCTGCTTCTAGAGCCACCTCTAGTGGGGACTGGGATTTCCCACCTCCCTCTTCTTCCGCCGCTTCTTCTCCTACTACATGATCAAGCCATCAGATCTGGGACTGCACAACATTGAGCATCTCGCCATATTCATGGCGTTCTGCGAATGTTATCTGGGATGTCGGTCGTACTTCCCTCTCTGGCTGGAATTATTCCATTGCCGCCTCAGTCGTGAAGGGAAGGGCGGCCCTATCTTGGCAGCGGGCGGCGTCACCTTCCAGGTGAAGCCCAAGGCTCCATTCGTGAAGTTGATGTTTCCGAAGAAGGCGGAAAGTGATGAGTGCATATTTGCTTCATGTTTTACATTATTATTTTGCATTGTAGATGTAGGATCTTGGTATTTTACGGTGCTCGCGTGCAAATTTTATGTCTATTTTCACCAGGATCAGGACAGATGATGGATCCAATGGATACAATTATTGGAGCAGTTGTACTATGGAGAAAAGGAGTCAAAAACAACATAAATCGCTTATTTGGGAAAGATTAATAATACCAGAAGCGAACAAGGGAGGCAGAAGGTTCAACGACCAACTATACGACAGGAGCAATTTTTCCGGCCGTATAGCTCCGGTCGTATAATTAGCGCTACCTCCACCTCGTCAAATAGTTTCATCCCGTGCAATTGGTTCGAAGAGACGACATACAGAACACACAGAAATCGCTGAAACCTCACCTCCGGAAGACATCTGGAGGGGGAAATCGTTCACCAGGGATCCATCTTCGCCCTGCGCAGATCCGGGAGGCTAAGGCATCGATCCTCATCATCCACCGCTGCATCACCATCATCTCCATCCATCCCATCTACATGTTGTCTAGATCTTGTTGTAAGTCCTATACTCGTTGTGGATTTATACAAGTACTATTCATCTATGATTGTTTCCATTACCATTGCCATGATGTTGATTGCCTCCATGTCCCAGTAGATCATTAGTTCTTGGGGAGATGGAGAAATCCTAATATGATATTGAAATAAGATAAATTATATTATGATATTCATTGCTGTGACCACGTGTTAGATTTTCTACATCTTGATGTTGAGACAAGTCGACCTCTCAATATTTGCCTCTTGTGGGGACTTGATGGAGGGAACTACTTGTTGGTAGATGGAGGCGTGCTAGCACTTACAATGACTATAAAGCTGTTGGCACCACTTACGTATCAACTTGGGTAACCGAGGGAACTCACGGAACACTATCCATGGCATGGGATACGTCCTACGGGATTGTGTCTCTTAATAGCGCAATAATTCGATTGATGTCGATTGCTGACTACTAGGTTATGAGGAGGATGTGAGCAACGGTTGCTGCCTATTCGTCCAAATATAGAGTTCCTCCCACACATACACAGTTGAGAATGTTCATGATGATAATCTTTATCTTAAATCTTTACAATACTAGTGGTGTATCCGCTACTCCTTGAGAACACCTTTTCCCTACTGCAGTTCCAATCTCTCTTACATACGTGATACTTACTTTCTGTATTAAGTTATTTTTCTTTACTTTATTATTGCTCTAATACCCAAAACCCCAAAACACCTATTTACACAATACTTGCATTTTATCTTGTTACTTAGAACTTTATCTAGCATTTCTATCGCAATATTTATTTCAAGAATTATTAGACTTCAGACTTCTGCTCCTTGTGGGATCGATATCTTTATTTCGAAACTAGCTACAAACGATCTGTGCACTTGTAGTCATCAAGCTATTTTCTAGCGCTATTGCCGGGGAGCTAAGCACTGTAGGTCTTTTATTTTTTGCTTATTTATTTTTGTCTTGCTAAATTTTGTTTTGAGTTACAGGTTTCCACCAACATGATGGAGTTTGAGCATATGACTAGTGCTAACCAACTCAACCACCTTGGGAAGCCCTATGATATTTATAAAAGAGACAACTCCAATGAGAAGACAAGGGGGTTTGAAATAAATCCTCTACTACTTAATATTCTACATAAGAAGCAGTTTACTGGAGATGAAGAAGATCCTGATCCATATGAGCATATTAAATGTTTTAAAGATATATGTGGCACTTTTCTATTGACGGGATATAATGCTGATGAGATAAGGGTTAAACTTTTTAGTCAAACTTTGACAAGTACAGCTCTCTCATGGTATAGATCTCTATCCCCTAAAGCCACTACTACTTGGGATAATCTAGCCTGTGAATTTCTATCAAAATATTATCCATTATCAAAATCTTTTTGAATCAGGCGTCTTATAATGACCTGGAAGAATTGTTCTAATGAAGGACTAGTAAGAGCTTATATTAGATTTAAAGATTTACTATGACTATGTCCTCATCATGATTTGCCTGAATGGTATTTACTACATATCTTTTATGGCGGTTTAATTGAACTAGACTCTTCGGCAGAAGGATACTTTATGAATCTTCCTATACCTAAAACTTGGGCTTTACTTAATAGAATTCATGTTCATAGAGTTTCATGGAATTTTCGTCTAGGAAGTGAAGGAGGCGTAGAAATAGAGCATGATTGTATTCATGACTATAATAAAAAAGGCCACATTAAAGAATCATCTAAAGAACTTTATCTAGATTCAGATCTTGTGTTGCAAGTTGTTAAAGCTTTTACATAACATATTAAAGCTCCAAAGGAGGGTCCAGTCAAGTATGATCCACCACCCAAACCAGAAAAGAATAGAGAAGATAAAGCAACACTTGCCTCCATAGAACCAATATATGAAGTACCTTTCCGTAACACTGCACAAAAGCATATTTTTGAATATGAACAGATCAAAGCAGTACAGGAAAAGAAGGAAGACGAAAGCATGCCAGGAGTCATGGAACACCTGAAAGAAAACAAAGATGAAGAGGTAACCAAGGAAGCAATTATGGCTATGTACTCACACTGTAACATACTTGAACTTGATGAAGAAACTTCTGTATTGGTTGAATGTAAAATAAAGGTAAAAGATGTGGGTAAGCCTATTCTTCCCAGTATATTTAAATAAACCTCTCATTACGGTTTATGTGATCTTGGTACCGAGGTTAATGTCATATCTTATGATTTCTACATAGAAATAAAAGAAGAAATAGAATCGGCTACAACTGAAAATACTGATATAACAATTATGTTAGCCAATAAAAACCTTATAATTCCAATGGGAGTAGTTGACAATGCAACTGTCACAATTGGCAACACAAACTTTCCTATTGATTTTGTAGTTGTTGATATGCGAACTGACACTCTTTGCGCAATTATATTTGGAAGAAACGTTTTGGGCGATATAGGTGCCTATGTTAACTTCAAGAAGGAGATTGTGTCTCTTAGGCTTGGGGGAACGAAAAATAAAGTCCATTTTTCCAAATTTAAAAATAGGCCTCCACAAATACAAGAAGAAGAGAGAACTATTGAGGAAATGGTGGCTCTTTTCTTTGGTAATAAAGAAGAAGAAATAAATGAAGATCCAAATTATTAAGAAATTGTTATGGAGGACAAGTCCCTAGGAGAACTAGAAGATGAATTCGATTCACTTCCCATTTTGGGACCTCCAACCGATGAGGCTTTTGAAGAGCCAAAAAAGAGAGGGGACGAGGAACTACCACCCCCAGAGTTGAAGACTCTACCAGATAATCTCAAATATAGGTTCCTAGATGATACAAATAAATTTCCTGTTATTATTAGTGCTAAACTTTCAGGAAAAGAAGAAGAACTTATGGAGATACTTAAGGAGCATCGCCAAGCCTTTGGGTACTCAATGGATGACTTGAAAGGCATTAGTCCCATGATAGCCGTCCATCGAATATTCATGGAAGAAGGTGCTAAACCTGTTGTAGAATTGAATAGAAGATTAAAGCCTGAAATGAAAGAAGTGGTAAGAAAAGAAATTGTACGCCTACTGGACGCATGTACAATTTATCCTGTTAAAGAGAGTGATTGGGTAAGTCCTGTTCATTGTGTCCCCATAAAGGGCGGTTTTACTGTTGTTCCTAATGAAAACAATGAATTAATACCCACTAGAACTATTGTTGGGCACAGGATGTGCATAGACTTCAGGAAATTAAATAAAGAAACTAGGAAAGATCACTATCCATTACCGTTCATAGATCAAACTTTAGAAAGGTTAGCAAACCATACTCATTTTTGTTACTTGGACGGATACTCTGGTTTCTCTCAAATAGCTATTCATCTGGATGACCAACTTAAAACAACTTTCATAAGTCCTTATGGTTTACATGCTTACTGACGTATGCCTTTTGGTCTATGTACTGCTCTAGCTACTTTTCAACAATGCGTGACTACTATTTTTGCGGATTTTATAGAACTTATAATGGAAGTATTTATGGATGACTTTTATGTCTATGGAACTTCATTTACTAGCTGATTGGATAATCTCAAGAGAGTTCTGCAGCGTTGTGAAGAAACTAATCTTGTTCTAAACAGGGAGAAGTGCCACTTTATGGTCAAAGAAGGTATATTCCTCGGACGCAAGGTATTAGGTAAGGGAATTGAAGTTGATAGAGCTAAGGTTAAAGCAATAGAGAGAATGCCGCAACCTAGGGATATTAAAGGTACAAAAAGTTTTCTTGGTCATGTGGGTTTTTACAAAAGGTTCATTAGAAATTTCTCTGGGATATCTAAACCTTTGCCCAACCTCTTGCAAAAGGGAATGAAAATTAATTTTGATGATAAGTGTCTTGAAGCCTCTGATAAACTGAAAAATGCTTTAACTCATGCTCCCACCATTAAACCACCTACTTGGGATACAACCTTTGACTTAATATGTGAAGCTAGCGATGATGTTGTAGGAGTAACTCTTGGACAACATATTGGTCGTAGATTTAATATTATACATCATGCTAGTAGAACCCTCAATGGCGCTCAAAAGAATTACCCTAAGGAAGAAAAGGAACTTTTTGCTATATTTTTCTCTTGCGATAAATTTCGTTCTTATATAGTTGATGCAAAGGTGAGAGTTCATCCCGGATCACGATGGCTTAAAAGAACTCCTTGAAAGGAAAGACCATAAGCCAAGGCTGATCTGTTGGATTCTTTCACTTCAAGAATTTGAGTTGCAGATTATATAGAGGCAGGAAATAAAAATGTTAGATGTAGTGTCCATGATTGCCCAAGAAGACACCAATCTTATTGAAAGAAACTTTAGTCCTAGTGATTTTTGTTTACAGGAATTATTTAATGAACTAAAGTTAATTCCTCCAAAAGAGAAGGAGTATTTGTTGTGGGAGTAACTTTTCATCCCCGATTAAGCAAATGGTAAGTGCAAAGTAAGTGTTCTTTCCCAAATAAGTGATTTTTTTTCACAAATTTTACTCCTAAAAATTCCTCCTTTGAAATCCTTGTGTTTTTCTGAAGTTTTAGATGGGTTTTACCAACTATACGGGCGGAGCTATACGACCGTAGAGGGAGCTCCCGCCGTATAGTTGGTCGTTAAACTTTCTATATCATCTTTTTGAAATTATTTTCGATATCTAAGCCTATATGGTCGCAACTATACGACCGGAGAAAAAATTCCGGCCGTATAGTTGGTCGTTAAACTCTCAGACACTTTCTCATTCGATCTTTCATATATTATTCATCGAACAAAAAGGCTATTGTCGTTTCTAAGTCGTGATTTAATCGACCTGGACTCGAGATATTTGGAAATATCTGCCCGGAACTAACTATACGGCCAGACCTATACGAGCCGCGCCCGTATAGTTGGTCATTACACGGCAGAACACTTCCAAATCAGTGATTTCTTTCCGTGTTTCGTTTGGATTCTTTTCTTGGATAACAATTTGGTGTTTCTCGCGAGTTTTACCGACCTCTGACACCCCTTATATACTGCCATTATCTCTCTCTCTAATCGCAATCTATAGAAACCAATCTACCTCTTATTTACACGTGAGGGCTCTCAACCAAGGGATATAAGTAGGGAAGAAAAGCTCCCATGGAGATCGGGAGCAACATCGAGCAAGGCAACGAGATCAAGACCATCCCTATAGAGTTCCTCGACATCGACCATGGGTGTCGGAAGAGGGATTTGAAGGCCCTGGAGCTGAGGATCGAAGAATTGGACAAGGAGAAGCCAGGGACACCTAAACACCTTCGATTACTGCGACTTTATCTTGATAAACTTGATGAAGATATCAAGCGGACAACCGAAGCAGGTTTTTCAATGAGTCTTAAGGCACTACAAACACTTCAGGATAACAATGAGTTCATTAAAGAACAAGTGAAAGTGCTGGAGAGGAATAATCTTTTCTACAAGCTGTGTGTTAAAGAATTAGAACCTGTCAATCAATCCCTCTGCCTCAGGCTGGCCCGTGATGAGAAGATACCACATTCCATGGTGCCACAGTGATCTACAACAATCACGGTATCAAATAATCGCAAGGGATTATTTGATCCCGCCTAGATTGATTCCAAGCTTGGGAGATCTTTAAGACCTTGTAATCTATCCTATAAGTTTTATTATTATTTTTGCATTAGTTCAAACTAGAAATAAAGTTTGCACCATTAGAATTCCCTTCAGGAATAGTCGATCCCTTTTATGAAATTCCGAGTTTATTATTATATATGGAGCAATATTGAGTTTGTGTTTGATTTAATGATATATGAATGACTTGAGTATGATTTTACTTGCACTTGATGATAGCAATAGGAGTCTTCCACACCATTGGTATTAATGGAACACATAAAGATAATTTAGTCAATATGCTATAAGTCTACAGATTGATTCACAAAGAAAAATTATCTATATAATTAAGTTAAAAGAGAAACCTAGAACAAAGGAAAATGAAGGTGATATCAAAATAGAGTGAGAACAAGTCGAGGTAGAATCTCCAAGTCATAAGAATGCTTCATATACAGTTGGAATTTGATAATTGAGTAGTTGAACTTTGAGTTCCTACATAAGGTGAAATATATGGCTAGCTCCTTTGCACAACACTTAAAACTAAAGTGTGAGCATATATGCAAAAGAAGAGAAAAAGAAAGAAGAAAAAGAGCAAATGTGCAGAGAGCAAATAGGCATATAGCACTGTATTGTAGTATGACAAAGAGACACTTTTTGAGATTTTGAATCCCAAGTGCATATGTTGATCCTAAAACACTTGGGACTACCTCGTTAACTCATTCGGTTGAACCGGATTCTTCTACATTATGTTGAGATTCATCTTTTACGAACTGTTGATAACTAAGGTGTGGAAGTCTTATAATACTATTCATATGGTTCGAGTAAGGTACTATTTATGAACTTATTCCCCAGTATCATACATGATAAACACATGCCGCAATTGCCTCATTTATTTTATCGACTCAGCTTCATGAATATGAGGATCACATCCATTAAGCTAAAAACTTGCTCGGGGCGAGCAAGAGTCTAACCTTAGGGAAGTTGATGAGTGCATATTTGCATCATGTTTTACATTATTATTTTGCATTATAGATGTAGGATCTTGGTATTTTATGGCGCTTGCATGCACATTTTATGTCTCTTTCACCAGGATCAGGACAGATGATGGATCCAATGGATACAATTATTGGAGCAATTGTACTATGGAGAAAAGGAGTCAAAAACAACGTAAATCGCGTATTTGGGAAATATTAATAATACTAGAAGAAAACCAGAAGCGAACAAGGGAGGCAGAAGGTTCAATGACCAACTATACGGTCGTAGCAATTTTTCGGACTGTATAGCTCCGGCCGTATAGTTGGCGCTGCCTCTGCCTCGTCAAATAGTTTCACCCCGTGCAACTGGTTCGAAGAGACGACATACAGAACACCCAGAAATCACAGAAACCTCACCTCCGGAAGGCATCTGGAGGGGGAACTCATCCACCAGAGAACCATCTTCACCACCTCATCATCTTCAGCCAAACGACAGAGGAGCCCGCCCCGCTCCTAGCCGTTTCTATGTCGCTTCGTTTTGATTGAAGTCGTTTGATTGCGGGAGTAATACTCCACTCTGACGATGGCCCCTTAAACTCCACTCCCTCCTCTCCGTTTTCCCCTAGTTTCCACAACCCCAGAGCCACTAGGCTGCTCGAATTCGAGCTCTTCATCTCGCAGTCTCCGACGGACTCCGGCGATGATTCCGGCGAGAACCGACTGCCCCACGCCCTCCTATCTGTCCTATAAGCTTCACAATCACCGGGTGCATCGATTAACCTCTCTGCTCGATTTTTATGTGCCCCGGGTCGTCGCCACGGTCATCACTAGAGCTTTTCTGCCGTCGCCGTTCACCGAAGAGTTCCGGTGAGACGCAGGTTCCCATCACCCTATTTTAGCTACCCCCACCTTGTAAAGGACCTAGCGCACCTCACTGACCTTTTGTCTTGTCTGCTCGAGCCCCAGGGCGACTCCACCATCTCGAGGCACGAGCTACGACCTCCTCTTGAACTCCGGCAAGGAATCCCCGGCGAAGCCGAGCGCCCCTTTCTCAACCGCGACCATCCACGAGACCAGCTCGACCGCCACAACCTCCGGTAATAGTCCACGGTCTCCCTACCCCTCTAGAACCACCGGAGCACCACCCACCCGTCGCGCCGTCAACGCGGGCAGTGGACAGCGCCGCCAGCCCCTGGCCAAGCGCTAGGATCCGTTGGATCTGTAACCAGCGGCTAGGATTAGATCATTAATCGAAGCGGTATCGATTGATCTGGTTCGCCCATTGCCACTTAAATCCAACGGCCCATAGTGATCGATCTGACCGAATCGGTATGGGCCAATAGAATCATGCCACGTCAGCCTTGGCGTCTGATTAATTTAGAAAATAGACAGAATATATGTTTAACTTAGAAATTCTGTAAATTATTTTTGGGAGAATATATGTTTAATTTAGAAATCCAATAGCCCATTGCCATTTTGTAAATTATTTTTGGGAGAATCTTTTTGCTATGGATTGCAAATTGAACCCTCTGTCCAGTAAGACCAAAATATAAATTTAGTTTACCATACATAATAGCATGGAAATTATTTAGTGAGAATGGCCTTCCCAAATGCTAGAAAATATTGCTAATTGTTACAATTACACAAATGGTTGCATTTGTAATCTTGCAAATATAAAATGTTCAGAAAGCACTTAGTAATGTTCAAAACCTTTGTTTTAACAATTTGTACAATAAAAATTGCCATCTTGCATGCTTGTATGATTTTTGTATTGCCATTAGTGTTGATCTTGTGCATGTTTTGTCTTGGTTGTTTTGTTTGATAGATTGTGTGGATTGTCAAGTGTGTTACTGCGAAGAGTGTAGAAACACCACCAACTACTAAGGCAAGTGGCACTATCATCCATGTCCTACTATTTTCATTACATTAGTGGAATTTTGTAGTATGCATGATAGGACTACTATAGTACTATGCTATGTTATGTCCTATTAGGATATCATTTATATCTTCCTTAGTGGAAACACCATAGTTGTAGTATGCTTAGCCCAGCTATAGTTTCGGGGTGGATATCATGGTATGATTATATGAAGTGTTGGAAAATATATGTTTTATATAATAAAACAAGTACTCAATGAATCACCTGGGTGGAATGTGGATACTCAGTTGTGAATAAGGTGGCAGCGAAGGGAACCATATATATGGCTATCTCTTTCGTGTGTGCACTAGAAAATACCACCCGGAGACTTAGAGATTGAACATTTTTCTCATACAGTGGCTTTCGTGTATAGCCACATGCTAATTGGGCTCTGGCTTAGTCAATTACATAGTGGAAGACCCTTGCATTGGTACCTCTTCAGGTTAACTAGAATTATGTATTGGAAGTATATCCTTGCATTGGTGCCTGATAGACGTGCTAGCATTATGTAATGGGAGGACTTCTATGGAAAGACTGTCATATTCTCGATCTGCCGGTACTCCATCTTGGTGTGTACTAATCTAGCGGCCACTGGTGGCGTCAAGACGAGATTGTGTCATGTGGGTAAAGTGTACTACTTCTGCAGAAGATCAAATTCTAAGTACTTAGCTGTGTCCCCGGTTACGGACAACTCTGAGCAACTAAGGCCTGAAGCTATGGAAGATCTCGACATTCCAATTTCTCAAAGTATAACTTGATGGGACAACAAGGGATTAGAAGCACTTGGAGT
Organism: Avena insularis; assembly: GCA_023614405.1. NCBI lineage: Eukaryota > Viridiplantae > Streptophyta > Magnoliopsida > Poales > Poaceae > Avena > Avena insularis. Next base: position 241,231,571 of record CM042688.1, on the reverse strand, counting down.
TTGCTAAGGAGTTCAGAAAGTTGTTGAAAGATCAAAATTATTTTGCAAAGTCAGGATAAAACCATATTGCTTTCTGAAAATAAGCCTAAGCTCTACTTAGCCAAATATGCATGTAGTGATAGTCCAACTTATACTCACAAACTAGTGACACTTGCCAATACATTCAAAGTATTGACCCTTTGTGGCTGCAACCTATCATGTTGCAGGTTATTCTATTGATGAGTGAGGATTGATGATAGGGGTTACGAGTCTGCACTCAACATGTTTGCCTGTGGCACATGAAGATGAAGGACTCCATGCTTTACTTGTATTCTGCTGCTTTGTAATAAGATAGCCTATGGCTATGAGTTTGTAATAAAGTATTCATATTCTAGATCATGCGATGTAATATGACATTTGTATCTTGATATTAGATCTGAAACTATGGGTGCTAGCTATTCGATCCAGGGACTAGCACTGTAATCATAGGGATTTGAACCAAGCCAGGTTCGGGTTTGACAGATGGTATCAGAGCACTATGTTGCATGTAGGTTCGTAACCCTAGGTATTGGACAACCCCCTTGTTACGAATGAACTTATAATTTTATATTTTGTAGATTTTCTTGTATACCTTGATCATTCTTTACTGAATCTCTTCTCCTTCAAACATGTAGAGGACCAACCTTTGCTTTCTCTAAGGACCTTGAAGATGGATCAGGTCAACAAGAAGTTCAAGATAGAAGTTTCTACAAAACCTCGAGCTTGCAAAATATGTGGAGAAGTAGGCCACACCTCTAAGGAACATCAAGATTAATGTCCCTTTTGTGATCACAACCATCCAGTTGGAGAAGGCCCCACATCTCAAGTCACTTGTTACCTATGTGAAGGAACCAACCACAATCCTGCTCAATGCCACCTCGACTTCATAGTGCAACAAGTGAAAGAATAAGTCAAGGATGGAATGTATCAATCTCTTAGGAAGATAGAAGAAAACCTTAGCCATATCACCTGCTTCAAATGCAAGAAAGAAGGACACAATATCAATGAATGCCTAGAGAAGTAAGTTCAAGAAAACCATAAAAACACTTCAAGGAAAAGGACTCGAGACATGACAAAAGTGTTTTGCCATCGCTGCCGGAAGATAGGACACTTCACCGATGATTGCCCAACTCAAAAGAGAGCTCCCACTGATGTCATCATAGAGCAACCCATGAGACATTAGATTGCCTACCAATTATCATGTTTGAGTTATCGATATCGTTTAGCGTATGGATCATACCGACCTATGTGGTGTGACTATACCAGGTTGCTTGTTTCAAGAGAACTTGTTGTTTTCTTCTATAATGAGTTAAACTCTAAATTTGCTAAGTGATTGGTTGCTTGATGAATGATTGAACTGGTTTGTTTTGGGCTGAGTGTGTTAGAACTTCCTTAGATCTATCTATCTATCATTACTTATCCCTATTAAACCAACAAATGCCTCCGAGACGCGCCAACAACCGTGATAACAATGGAGACAACAACAACAATGGAAATGACATGCAACAGATGATGACTGCAGAGACTCAGCTAATGCAGATGATGACACAATTCATGACAACCATCAACAATCAGAATCAGAACAACAACAATAACAACCAAAACAACAACAATCCACCACCTCTGGATATGTTCACTAGATTTCTAAGGTTGAGACCTGCAAAGTTCTCGGGTACTTCTGATCCAATGGTAGCTGATGACTGGTTACGTTAAGTGAACAGGGATCTAGTGACTATTGGATGCTCCGAAGCTGAGAAAGTTAGATTTGCAGCGCACTTGCTTGAAGGCCCTGCAGCTACATGGTGGGACAACTTACAAGTCACTCACCCCATGGAAGAAGTGACTTGGGAAATATTTGAAGATGGTTTTCGCACTAATCATATCTCTTCAGGCGTGATGTCTCTGAAGAAGAAGGAGTTTCACAACCTTAAACAGCGTCACCGCAACATTGCTGAATACATTGAGGAATTTAACATTCTATCATGTTATGCTCCAGATGATACTGATACTGATGCTAAGAGGAAGGAAAAGTTCCTAGAGGGACTGAATGATGAACTTTCCATGCAATTATCAGTTGCTTATGTTCCAACTTATCAATCACTGTGTGATAAAGCTAGAATTTTAGAGAGTAAGAAGGATAAAGTTGAGAATAGGAAGAGGAAGCATATCGTTGACAAATATTACTCAAGATCATAACAGAAGATGCGTTCATTCAGAAAGGACAATGGGGATTCTGGATCACATCATCATGAAGGAAATGGACATAATCACCATCATCACAAGAATCACCACACCAACAATGGAAGTGGGAGTAACAATGTGAATGGTACTAAAAATGGAGATAACCTTGGTCAAAACCAACATAATGATCCCAAGAAGGACATTAGCCAGTTGCAGTGTTACAATTGTAAGCAACTTGGACACTATGCAGCAAACTGTCCTGAGAAGAACAAGAATAAGAATGTTGGAGACTAATGGGAGCAATTCCAATGTGACCCAGAAAGGACATGTGAACCACATCAACTTGTATGGAACCCTTGAAGAAATAGATGATGTGGATGGTAAGCTTTAGCTAACTCAATTCAGTGGTATACGAATCTCAAGATGAAGAAATGTTAACAACCTTTGGATGTTAATCATTGAACCCTTAGCCAAGTGAATCATCAAATGAAACCCAACAAAGTTTCCTTTTAAGGGTGGTAGCACCCTAGTTATCCTGAAACCCAACCTAATATTTCTAGCCTTCTCGAATCTCGAGGACGAGATTCCTTTTAAGGGTGGTAGTCTGTCACATCCCAAAATTTTCCAAATTTTGAAATGTGAAAAAAACTTAAATCAAGTGAACAATCAAGTTCTTTGAATTTCAAAAGGAAAAAAACTTTTGGAACATTTAATATAATGCCTCCAACACCCAAGTCAAATAAAAGGAATTTTGTTTATGAAGTGGTGTGCATGTTTTAAAATCCCAAATCATGAAGCATGCATGATCATCTTGACTTGGTTGCATTTTAAAAACCTAAGAGAAGTGAAAATTATCTCAAACCCTAAAACTCTAATTATTTGTTAACACTCAAGAATAACACAATACTATGGATATACTCCATATTTAAATTATACAAAAGAACTTCTATGTGAGCTAAAAAGATAAAGGACAAAATAATAAAACAATAGAAATTGGTTTCATCCTATTTGGAGCCATGGATACAAAGATATGAATTAATTGAGAATAGAATTAAGAAAGTACAATATTAGCTATTAAAGCCAAAGTGAATAAATTTGATTAGTAAATTTGAGATGGAAAGTAAATGTGTTCTATAATGTCCTAAAAACATAATTTGAGTTTAGAAAATTTTATAAAATTGTTTGATCCAGTTTGGATCACTAAATCAAAAGTTTTTGAAGAAAACAGAAAAAGAAAAAGAAAAACTAAAAAGAATAAGCAAAAGGAAAAAAAACAGCAGCAGCACAGTGGCCTACTCGGCCCAATCCCTAGCCCACTAAGCCTACCCGGCTCTCCCCTTCTCCCCGCTGCTTTTCTTTCTCACCGACCCCTGCTCACCCCCTCTCGCTAACACCCCGGCCCCACTGCCCCGTCACCGCCACATCATCATCTTCAACCAAACGATAGAGGAGCCCGCCCCGCTCCCGGCCGTTTCTATGTTGATTCGTTTTGATTGAATTCGTTTGATTACAAGAGTAATACTCCACTCCGACGACGGCCCCTTAAACTCCACTGCCTCCTCTCTGTTTTCCCCCAGTTTCCACAACCCCAGAGCCACTAGGCTGCTCGAATTCAAGCTCTTCATCTCGCAGTCTCCGACGGACTCCGGCGACAATTCTGGCGAGAACCGACTGCCCCATGCCCTCCTCTCTGTCCTATAATATTCGCAATCATCGGGCGCATCCATTAACCTCTCTCCTCGATTTTTATGTGCCCCACGTCATCGCCACGGTCATCACCGGAGCTCTTCTGCCACCGCCGCTGTTCACCGACGAGTTCTGGTGAGACGCAGGTTCCCACCGCCCTATTTTAGCCACCTCCAGCTTGTAAAGGACCTGGCTCACCTCACTGACCTTTTGTGTTGTCTTCTCGAGCCCCAGGGCGACTGCACCGTCTCGAGGCGCGAGCTCCGACCTTGTCATGAACTCCGGCGAGGAATCCCCGGCGAAACCGAGCGCCCCTTCTCAACCGCGACCATCCCCGAGACCAACTCGACCGCCGCAACCTCTGGTAATAGTCCACGGTCTCCCTACCCCTCTAGAACCACTGGAGCACCACCCATCCGACGCGCCGCTGATACATTGCAAATGTATCTATAATTTTTGATGTTCCATGCTTGGTTTTATCCACTTTCTCGTGTTTTGTTCCAACTTTGGAGTACTTTTCATATAATTTCCTGGACTAACCTATTAACAAGAGCCACAATGCCAGCTGCCTATTTTCTGCTGTTTTTGGTTCCAGGAAAGTTAGAAAATGAATATTCTCGGAATTGGACGGGACAAAAGCCAAAGTGCCTATTTTTCCAGAAGGGATCAAGTGCCCAAATACGAGACGGAGAAGGGCCAGGGGCCGGCCACACCACCTGGCCGCGTGGCCAGGCTAGGCCTGCGCCAGGGGGTGGTGTGGTGGCTCCCGGCACCCCCTGGGCCTCTCCTTCCGCCTATATATTGCCCTCGGGACGAAAACCCTAAGCACCCGATCAAAAATCCACGAAAGAGTCTGTAGCCGCCGTCATCTCCATCCCTAGATCAGAGGGATCTAAAGCTCTTCCCGGCACCCTGCCGGAGAGGGGAATTCACCCTGGAGGCCTTCTTCATCACCATGCAAGCCTCCGGTGTGATGCGTGAGTAGTTCATCCTTGGACTACGGATCCATGTAGTAGCTAGATGGCTGGTTCTCCTCCTTTGTGATTTCATGTTTAGATCTTGTGAGCTCCGTTCATGATCAAGATCATCTATTTGTAATCATACATGTTGTGTTTGCGGGGATCCGATGGATATTGAGATGCTATTTCAGATTGATTATTGATTCTATCATGTCTTTGTTATTTGTGATCTTGCATGCTTTCCGTTGTTATTAGTTATCTTGGCCAAGTAGATGCTAGCAACTCCCAGAGTTAGTATTTATGCTCGATAGTGGGTTCATGCCTCTGGTAATCTGGGGAAGTGACAGAAATCTCTAAGGTACTAGATGTGTTGTTGCTACTAGGGAGAAAACATCAATCCTTTGTTCATAGAACAATCGTATTGTTTACTTTGGGTCTTGTTCCTTAGTAGTTTTTACCTTGGGATTGGTCTTTGATATAGATGCTTTAGATGCTATTGTGGGAGGAGATTTCCTCCAATGTAATGAGGATGATGCTATTAATGCCATAAAGAAATTGATCTTCACTTACAACATGCCTAGCCAAAATGATATTTCTTTCGCAAAAACATTTGCTAGGTTGAACACTCTTGAGGCTAGCACTACTAGATTAGCAAGTTGCTATAATACGCTTAGGGAGCATCACAATTACGTTCCAATAAATTCTGAACCATCAAAGTCGCTCCCTATAGTAAAGATTGAGATAAACACTGAAACTTTTCAAGCCCGCTGCGATATCATGTCTGAATTTTGTCTTATGCCCAAAGATATTTATGAATCTTTGAATCTTTGGGGGCTTACTGAAGGAGGAAAAGAAATATCTCTTGCTAATAATGCTACCTTATTTCCTATTGGAATAGCTGAAGGAAACTGATTTCTACTGATTATCTTGTTATTGAATGTGCAGGAAAAGGACAAATTACACTTGGAAGGTCCCTATTAGAACTCCTTGGAGCAATAATAGATGTGGGAAAGGGGACCATGCACCTTTCTTCTCCACCAAACAATCACATTTCCCCAAAGATTAAGAATAAAAATAAGAGAGGTAAGGGCAAGAAATTTGGTTTTAATGCTTCTTCATTTGAGAACACTTGATTCTTTCTTTGCTTCTTATGCCTAACTTAAAGGCGTTAAAGAAAAGTACTTGTTGGGAGATAACCCAAGAGTTTTAGATGAGTCTTGGAAGTTATTACTTCAGTAATAACCTCTCATTATCCTTTTTATTTGCTTTTTGTGCCAAGAGTAACCTCTAATGAGAGTGAAGTAATGATTGGGAAAGTTGCTGTCCCGAAACAGATTCTTGTGCTTCACCATAAACATTCATGAGAGAGCTCTGTATGTCGGATTGAGCTGTAATTTTTTGTGCTTCTGCCGCAGGTTGTTATCTAACTTTCGTTAGTTCAACACTTTTTTATTTGAGCAACAGAAGGTCTTCGAAAAAATTCGTCTTTACCTGCTGGTCTGTTTTGACAGATTTCTGCCATTTTGTGCATTTGCTTCTTGTGGGTTCCTTTTTTAGTTCTTTTGGGGAATTGAGCTTTTTTAAGGAAGTGCTACAGTAGCTAGTGTTCTAATGGAAGTTTATTTCGTGTTGGAACTGAACCTTAAGACCTTTTATCTTGAGTGCACTAATGTTGCAAATAAAGATTGTGTGAAGTTTTGTATGAAGGAAAAATTTTAGGTGTATGGAAGGAATGAGTAATGAGATGAAGGATGGACTACATCTCAAGCTTGGGGATGCCACGCGTGTCACTCCAAGAAATATCCAAGAAGTACAAGCGTCAAAGCTTGGGGATGCCCAAGGCATCCCCTTCTTCTTCAATAAAAATTTCAGGTTCCTTCCAAACGCTTCATTTTTATTGTTTCATGCACAGTTGTGTTTTTCTTGGAGCGTCTTCTTTTTCGTTTTTGTTTTGGTTTGTAGTTTGCTTGGTTTCTTAGTTTTCTGAATAAATTGGTTGGACCCCCTCTTTCATACTTTGGTTTGCAAATAGTTTGGTTTGGTTTGGAAAAGAGTAGGAAAGTTCTTGCTTATGTGGTAAAAAGAGCTTGTTTTTGACTGTGGCCTATGCTTTGTCATGCCATGCTTGATGTTGTTTTGGCTTTATGATTAGTATTCTTTGCTGTAGCATGACTTGTTATAAACAATTGATATTGCTTAATGTGCCTTGGATGAATCATGCGTTGTTTTAGCATATTAAAGTATAGTATAGTGGTATTCTCCTCTGATGCTTTATTTGGGTTGACTTGGCACATGCTCACACCATGTTATGACTATCCAAAGTCACCATAGACTTTATGATCCTTTAGTTTTCAACTTGTAGTATCACTTTATGCTTTGATCAATGATGTTTTGTCACTCTGCATGATTATGGCCAATATTGCTCTCTTAGTTTGTCGCTCCCAGTCTTTTGCTAGCCTCCACAACAAAGTATGAGTTTCACTCATGCATCCAACTCCCTAAACCAAGTTATTCCAAAGAGTCCACCATACCTACCTACTAGCTTATGATATTCCAAGTATATTCATGCTTTTGTTTACCTTCCACTTGTTATGAGAAAACTAGTGATTAAAGCTCTCACGAACTTGATGGCACACTTTACTTTTTTGCCTCTAATAAACTTGAACCATTGGGTCCTTCTTTGTTGCGTATATGCTTGCGCTTTATAAGTTGAAATTAGCAGAACCATGTACCCTAGGGAATGCTTTCAACATTGCACTTGTACTTTGTACCCCGTTGATATCATGTTCTTTTGCTTACGGATCCTGACAGTGTGAAATAAAAGTGGAACTTGTAAGATCATGGAGTTTGTATGTGTGTTAGAGAAACGCTTGGGCGCTAGCCTAAGCCATGCCTAATCATGGTGGAAACTTGCAGCATCACCATAATGAGCACTCTATGAAGCATTCTCAATAAAAACCTATGCAAATAGCAAATAGAAAGATCGCTGAGATGCTCATTGTCTGCTTGCCTTGTCATTTTGATTATGGGAAAGCTCCCGTATCATGTGCAAGGGGTACCCCGTCGGAGGTTCTTAATGATACACATATACTTACAATGACAAGAGCTTACTCGTGACTGAAGTTGAGTAGCATGAGGATCGGTCTTCGTAAGTAAGGGGCATGAGATTTCGGTTTATAACTTGTCAAGCATATCCTCTTAGTTGTGTCACTTTAACCTTAATCACCTTCAAGATGCTTATGATAGGCGCAATGAGAGCTGAAAGCTACAAGTACCATAATTTTTGGAAGCTCTTTATGAGACTTGAATCCCTACTTCCTTTTAAAAAAGGCCTTTCTTCCACCATTATATTGAGTCTCCACCTTCTATCTTTATGCACCTACTTTGAGAGCATAGTGGCCATTCTTAGTTCTATGTGTATTGTCCCAAGACTAGTTGATTTATGCATAACTTGTTATTGCTTGTTTTAAACTATTGTATCTAGTCACTCTTATGAACTTTGAAGGTGTTCTATGCATTTATATTTGCTACTCTATTGAGGGACAAGCAGAATACTAGTATGTTATGTTTTCTTTATGTGAAACAAACAAACGTCTTACAAAGCATGTTATTCATGAATCTTTTGTTTGTGCCTATTCATGTTGCATCATAGTTTTTTGCTTATTGCTAGAACTTTGTCTTTCATGTTATGATTGAAGTACTATGATCCCAGCTTTGAATGTTTTGCAAATACTTTGATCACGTCTTTGATGGTGCATGTCACCTCAAAAATTTATTCTTTCTTTTTATCACTTACCTACTTGAGGACGAGCAGGAGTTAAGCTTGGGGATGTTGATACATTGCAAATGTATCTATAATTTTTGATGTTCCATGCTTGGTTTTAACCACTTTCTTGTGTTTTGTTCCAACTTTGGAGTACTTTTCATATGATTTCTTGGACTAAACTATTAACAAGAGCCACAGTGCCAGCTGCCTATTTTCTACTGTTTTTGGTTCCAAGAAAGTCAGAAAATGAATATTCTCGGAATTGGATGGGACAAAAGCCAAAGTGCCTATTTTCCCGGAAGGGATCAAGTGCCAGAATACGAGACGGAGAAGGGCCAGGGGCCGGCCACACCACCTGGCCGCGCGGCCAGGATGGGCCCGCGCCAGGGGGTGGTGTGGTGGCTCCCGGCACCCCCTCGGCCTCTCCTTCCGCCTATATATTGCCCTCGGGACGAAAACCCTAAGCACCCGATCAAAAATCCACGAAGAGTTCAGCATGGCCGTCATCTCCATCCCTAGATCGGAGGGATCTCAAGCTCTTCCCAAAGACCACCCGAGAGGGAATTCACCCTGGAGGCCTTCTTCATCACCATGCAAGCCTCCGGTGTGATGCGTGAGTAGTTCATCCTTGGACTACGGATCCATGTAGTAGCTAGATGGCTGGTTCTCCTCCTTTGTGATTTCATGTTTAGATCTTGTGAGCTCCGTTCATGATCAAGATCATCTATTTGTAATCATACATGTTGTGTTTGCGGGGATCCGATGGATATTGAGATGCTATTTCAGATTGATTATTGATTCTATCATGTCTTTGTTATTTGTGATCTTGCATGCTTTCCGTTGTTATTAGTTATCTTGGCCAAGTAGATGCTAGCAACTCCCAGAGTTAGTATTTATGCTCGATAGTGGGTTCATGCCTCCGTAACTGGGAAGTGATGAAATCTCTAAGGTACTAGATGTGTTGTTGCTACTAGGGAGAAAACATCAATCCTTTGTTCATAGAACAATCGTATTGTTTACTTTACTACTGGTGGGGTTTCGGATGATAACCTGAAGGTGGATTATTAGTCATAGATGCAGTTGGATGGAGGTCTATGTATTATGTTGTAATGCCCAATCAAGTCTCAGAGGAGTCAAGATGATTAGTATATGCATGTATTTCTTTCTCGGTGTTTGTCAATTGCCCCGCTGTAATTTGTTCACCCAACATGTTATCTATCTAAGGAGAGCCACCTCTAGTGAACTATGGATCCCGATCCTTTTTCATTACATACAATCTATAAAATGTTTCTGCTTTGTGTTTACTTTCTGCAAACTTTTACTTCTTTCCATTCGATGCGTTTAATCCTTTGTTTTCCGCAAAACAAGGTGAGATTGACAACCTCATCGCAAGTTGGGGACAACGTTTTGTGGTTGTGTTGTGCAGGTCTCCATGTTGCTACTAGCACCGGTAGTGCGCCCTGCCAAAGCTCAGCTAGTAACACCTTTGGGTGTTTCCTTGCTCCTACTGGTTCAATTAAACCTTGGTTTCATAACTGAGGGAAACTTGTTGCTATGCTCATCATACCTTCCTCTTGGGGTTTCCATCGAGCTCTACATCAACACCACCATCAAGCATTTTTTGGGCGCCGTGCATTTGAGCCATCAGCCGCCGCCGTGCGCAATGGACAGCGCCGCCAGTCCCTGGCCAAGCGCTAGGATCCGTTGGATCTGTAACCAGCGGCTAGGATTAGATCATCAACGAAACATACCTTCCCTTCTCCTTTATAGAGGCCTCCTCACTCTCACTCATCATTCACTCGCTCACTCACGCAACCGTCTCTACTGTCCAATCACCTTCTGCAAACCCCCAAGAAAACCCCAACCACGCCGGCAATGGAGAAGAACAGTGTGGTGGCCATCGTCACCTCTAAGGCCAGCGGTGAGGAGGCCCCGTCCTTGTATAGGCCCCCATCAAGGCATCGAAGGCATCTGCCGTCCCTGTCCAAACCCCTTTCCCTGCTCCCGCCGTAGCCGCCGGCGAGGAGGCCCCCGCCGGTCTCGGGCAGATCCCGCTCGGCTGGGACCCCTACGAGGAGGAGGATTACATCAAGCCGGAGAACCCCTAAGACACCATCATTGCCGACCCATGGTCGTAGGTAACTAGGGTTTTTCCCCTTCCCATGTTCTTCCCCCATTCCCATCGTTGGATGCTAGATCGTATGTTATTAGGCTTCAATTGTTTGTATTTTTATAGTAGCTAATCCTATTGTGTTAGATCTCATATTTCGATGAATCCCCCTATTCGTATTTAAATCCTATTTTATTTATCCTCCGAGTTGTAGTTAAGCGATACGCTAGTTAGTACTAGCACTGATATGTAGTTCGGATCAGTATTCGATTTGGTTTGAGATATGGGGATTGGAGAATAATTAGAGGATCTCAATCGGTTAATTTATGGAAATAATCAATCCCGATAATCAAGGTATCTCAATCATGTCCTTATTGCACTCTACTATTTTTACAATAGGACCATAGCAGCGATGTCTGCAGCGACGACGAGTCCAAGGACACCAAGACTCATCAAATGCTGAGGAGGCTGAAGTCCAGCCAATACGACAACTTCTTTGCTGGTGACGTCTACAGGTGCCCCTTCTGCACTAGGAGGCTCCACGCCACTGACTTCAACTCCCTCGTGAATCATGCCTAGAACATGAGGACCTACGGCGAGTCCGTGAACATCCACGGCTTCAGAGCCAAGAACCAAGCGCTCGGTATTCACCTCCGCAACCTCCAGAAGGTGGCCATCAAGGAGGGTCGCATGCCCCTGATCAAGCCCAAGGTCAAGGGACTGGGCAGCAAGAAGCGGAGGAGGCGCTAGAGGGAGGAGGCGGAGGCCCTCCTGGCGGAGGCCATGAGGGGCCACTGATCTTGTGCTGCTACTATAAAGCATCTTCTTTTGTCTTGTCTGTGTTGAACTTGTCCGCTGCTGCTACTAAGTAGCCTAATTGTCGAACCTCGTTAAGTACCGTACTATATACCCTATATTAGCTTCTTTATCTACATATGCTATATATCCTATAGTAGCTGCTTTATCTACATCTTCTCTATTTACTAAATGTATTTATGGTGCTGGTTAGATTTTTTGCTCTAGATTTGCTACCAGATTGGGAAAAAACAAGGGACAAAAGGAATAACGAATGAAGAGAGAAGCTGCTCTAGATTCACTACCTTTTTGGGCAAAAAAACACAACTGTTAGCGAGAGAGAGGGGAAAAGGCGCTCTCAAAAAAGCCAATCATAGAAATAACAAATAAAGAAAACTTCCAATTTAGGCGACAGGGTGCACGTAACCACCAAACGCGCCCCACATGGTCCCACCCCACGTGGCCCATAACATGTTCCCAATAAACCAGCCCCACGTAGTCCCACTTGGCACGGCCCCACACGTCAGAAGAATGTGTTCCTGACCAAATGACCCCACGTGGTCCTAGACCGCGCGGGCCCACACTTCAGCAAGCGGTCAACCTGACAGCAGCTGCCATTCGAGCTCTTGGATGAGTTTCATACAAGGAGAGGGGTAAAAGTGAGGAAAAGTTTAGCGACTGGAGAAAACTGAGTACAACTAATGAACGGGGGGCACGAAAATAGAAATCCCTACATAATATCAACACAAGGGAAAGAAAATATAGCATTTCAGTTGATAATCAAGTTGATAGCAGAGTCCTCAATTTGCTTTCTCAATCCATCTACTACATCTCCATTTTAGTGTGACAGCTATATTGGAAAACCACCTTCAGACATGATCTTGCAGCGCCCTCTTTGGTGGCGATAGCAATAATTACAGGCTGAAACTAAGTAATAACAAGTTAATATAGCCAACAAGACAAACTACTCATAGCTAAGAATGAACCAGATAGAAATTATAACTGCATAATACGAACTTGTAGAGGATGAATGCAAACCATGAATGAACTATATAATATAGGATATTTATGGCATAGCTTAGGACAAACCAGAACCAGATATGAGATATAATGGCGTGGCTTGTGAAACTTCAGAACAGGAAAAACAAGCATTAGACAAGTATTCCTACAATAAAATGAGCAATCAAACAAAGTGTTTCTTAGAATTTTAGCAAATATAAACTAGCCAGGTCATTTTAGCAAATATATATGGAAGTAGTGTATCTCCAATAATGCAAGAGACGTGGGTGACTTGGAATTTGCGGTGAGATACACAATGACATGCAGTTACTGTCGTAGCTAAGAATGAACCACACAGAAATTATAACCGCATCATACCAGAACTTGTTAAGCAGGAATGGAAAATATGAAGGAGCTATATAGTAAAGAATAATTATGTCATTGATTAGGACGAACCAGCAGTAGATACGAAATATATAATGGCATCGCTGGTGAACCTGTAGGTTGTGCAAACTAACATGTTCAATGTTCCCTTTTTGAGCTCTACACAAAGAAAAAGAAAATAGTCAGTGTTACAGCTTTTGATGAACCAGATGGCAAAGAAAAAATTATAATCGAACTAGTACGAACAGTTTGAATGGGTACTATAAGATAGCTGAACAATGCCATGGAGGAAATAATAGCAGGAACTTAGCTCATGAATAACCAGATAGATTCAGTAACTGTGGAGCAGGGCATCCACACTCATATTTTCCACTGACATTACATTTTTTAAGAACTACACAATAGCAGGCAATTAATGTTATACAGAGTAGCTAAGAACATGTGCACAACAAAATAACAGACATGTGCATGACTTGAAATTTGTAGAGTAGCGAATGCAAACCAACATGTCTAATGACCTTGTATGTACTAGCATGAAGAATAGGCATGCCCAGTGACTTGTATGTACTAACATGATTACAAAAATGCAGTTCACTGCAACAGGCTTGAACCTGCTATGCTGCTGATAAAACAAAAATGGCTTGGTGATTTGGTTACCTTGGTCAGAGATGCGTCTAAGCATCGTCGGTACCTTTGTCGAAGTCAATGAGGGTGCTGCGGTTGCGGTGGATGTTGGCATCCAGGAAGCAGATCTTGGGCGGTCGATGGTGGTGTAGTCAATGGCGATGCCCGTGCAGCTAGTCTGGAGCGGTGAACATGGAACTTGTTGAACTAGATCCCGTCTGGTGGACAATTGTGAAGCTCCTGTATGGTTGGGTAGCTTTTGGCAGCGGGGAAGCAGAGCATGGGTAGTCGACGACGCCATAGGAGCGGTCAGCGAGACCACAACTCAGGTGGAGTGGCAAAGCGACCTGGTGAACAAGGTCTGATGGGGTGGGTGTTAATGAAGCGGCTCCGTGGCGGTGCACCAGACCACCGCTCAAGCGGCTCCGACTGCCATCAAAGTGCCACCGAGAGGTGCATGCTGTGGTCGTGGAGGTGAGGGCATGGGAGAGAAGCCTAGGATTTTGGGAGGGCCAGCAGGAAAAACTGCACGAATCAGGACTGTCGAGGTGAACAAAAAAATAATTACGATCGTGCCCCCAAGCTACCTTCTTTAGCGTGCCCATAGGGCGTCTAAAAAATTGGTAGAATGGGAATTTTAAAGTCAAATGTTTTTGAAATGGAGGGGCGCAAAATGATTCAAAGTTGGTGTCTGATTTTGCTGCTCGATTGAGATTTTGAATTTGGCTAATAATAGAAAAATGGTAATTCCCCGGTGTAAGATTTTTCCTCAAAGTTTTTGAAATGGTGGAACGGGAAATGCTTCAAGGTTGGTGTATGATTTTGTTGGTCGATTGAGGTTTGAATTTGGCTACCAGACAAATAATAATAATAGAAAAATGGCACTCCCCTATGGGAGATTTTGCCTCAAAGTTTTTGAAACGGTGGGGCGAGAAATTCTTCAAGGTTGGTGTGTGATTTTGGTGCTAGACAGAGATTTTGAATTTGGCTACCGGACAAATAATAATAATAATGCAAAAATGGTACTCCGCGGTGGGAGATTTTGCCTCCGGGTTTTTGAAACGATGGGGCGGGAAATGCTTCTAGGTCGGTGTGTGATTTTGCCGCTCGATTGAGATTTTGAATTTCGCTACTAGATAAATAATAATAATAGAAAAATGGTACTCCATAGTGGGACATTTTGCCTCAAAGTTTTTGGAACGGTGGGGCAGGAAATGCTTCAAGGTCGGTGTGTGATTTTGCTGCTCGATTGAGATTTTGAATTCGGCTAGAGGACAAATAATAATAATAGAAAAATGGAACTCCTCGGTGGGAGATTTTTCTTCAAAGTTTTTGAAATGGTGGGGCAGGAAATGCTTCAAGGTCAGTGTGTGATTTTTCCGCTCGTTGAGATTTTGAATTTGTCAAGAGTCCAAGTAATACTAGAAAAAGAGTATTCCATCAGTGGGACATTTTGCCTGAAAATGTTTGAAACGGAGGGGCGCGAAATGCATATGAGTCGGTGGCGATTTTGCCGCTCGATTTTACGATTTTGAATTTGGCTAGTGGCGAAGTAATAATAGAAAAAGATAGTTGTAGACTAGTACGCTATCTTGTCAGGAATTGAAGGTCGAGAGCCACACCAACTGATCATCCATCACATAATGGGATTTCTATTTTCGTGCCCCTGGTTCGTTAGTTGTACTCAATTTTCCCCAGCCGCTTAACTTTTACTCACTTTTCCCCTCCCTCTATTCTAAAACCCTCGCAGGCGCTCGGACGGAGGGATGCCGTCAAGTCAAAGGCTTGACTGTTACATGATGACCGGTAGGACCGCGTTGGGGTGGTTCATGCGGTGGCCGTTACGTGTTGACAGGTTGGTCCAGGATACACGTCGGACCAGCCATCCATCTCTAGCTGACTTGTGGGCCGCATTTTTCCTAATTGTGTGGCTGGTGCAGCCAATGAAAAATGGGGCCGTTCTATGGGGCCATCGAAGCCAATGTACGATGGGACCGCCATGTGGGGCCGTTTTGTGGGGCCATCGAAGACAATGACCGATGGGGCCATCATGTGGGGCTAGAGGGGGGATTTGCATATTTGCCACGTTTTACTTTGCGGCTTGCAAATTTGCCATTTTATGTGTCACTGACATGTGGTGGTCATGTGGAAAATATGCAAATTTCAAAGAAAAAGTTTGGCAGATATGCAAAATTGGCTAATATGCAAAAATCCCGGAGCAGCTACTCCCCCAAACATTGACAGGTGGGGTCGTGTATGACACGTGAGGTCGGCTGTCTCTCTCATCCGCTCCCAGCCCCCACCCTCAAGTAGCTCCTATCCCACCAGTGCACTGAGAAGCCAATGTCGGCGCGTCGGCGTGTCACTGGATCCGTCATATGGCGGCGTCAGACAGACAACCGTGCCGCATCTCAACATGGCTCCAGTACCTGTTTTGTCTACACGTATTGTACGTTGAGGCAGTACGGACCGCAGGCAGGTCCACTGCCCATGACGACTGGGTTTTTTTTCCGCCACCATAGCTCGATGAACAGTCACAACATTTGCTAGTAGTTCTTTGTGGGACCTTCTCTCCTGCTCTGCCCACCCTAATCGATTTGGTTCCCGTAATTTCCTTGATATTGCAGGTGCAGATTACTCCTCAATGTCTGGTCGTAGCGGGTACACCGGCGAAGGTGGGGAATCGATCATGTCGTGGCCACATTCTGCTTCTCCTACCATGTTGGAAGTGCATGTAGCTCCTTCTCTTTGTACTACCGTCAAATTTTTAGTGCCACCATGGCCTTTTGGACTGATTTCAATTGGGTTTATTTTGGGATTGTTACAGTGTGCTATGCAGGCCAATGATCCATGGTACATTGCATACCAAGATGAATCAACCCAGTGGTCTAGCCAGAGGATGGATTTGGAGGATATGGTTGCCAATTTAGGTGATGAATTGGCCCGTATAAACCTACTGATATTCGAGTTGAAGCGTACTGTCGAGGAAGAAAAGAAGAATTCAGAGCTTATTCTCAAAGAGAAGTTAACACTTAAGGCTAATCTTGCCGTATCTGATCAAGTGGTAGAAAATCTAAAACATGAACTTCAAGTGAAGGGGGAGGAGAATAGTAGATTCATGTGGGCAGTTTTAGTAGTTGTTATCCCCATCCTAGCAGTTACAGTATGTGGTTGTGATGAAGGGTGGCACGTGTAATGATTAGTTGAATAGATAGCTAATTTAGATAGTAGAATTATTATTCAATGGATGGTTGTGAGTTCCTGCTAATTTAGTCACTTTGCGGTCCCAAAGTTGTTGAGAGAATGCATTGCGGGGCCCAAGTTGCTTGTCATTGGATTTAGAGGACACAAAGTTGTCGAGAGAATGCATTGCGGGACCCGAGTTGCTTGCCATTGGATCTAGATGTCCATAGTTGGCGTTCCAAATGCCTAGAGGGTCAAGTTGGGGCCTTATCAGTTTTGACCGTTCTATCGCTGGCATCATGGCTGCCATGTAGACTTGCAGTGTTGGCGGCAGCATCCATTCCCCATTCCAAATTAGTGGCTGAGATTGTCAAAGAAAGTACTCTGATCCAAGTTAGTTTACTCAAATTCGTCAAGATACAAATGAATTTAATACTAATTCATGTCTACATAGAATCGAATCTAGACAAATCTAAATCCATTATTTTGGGTCGGATGGAGTACTACTTATGAATCAGCTTTAGAGCATATCCACCGTCCTCACATCTCAAATACATATCAATTTTGATTCAAATCATACATATTTTGATCAAATTTATACAAGCCCACCGGAGATTGTCAAAGCAAGTAATACTACTTATGAATCATCTTTAGAGCGTATAAACCGGTCTCACGGCTCAAATACATATCAAATTTATTCAAATCATACATATATTTTAAGTCACGAAATTTTTGTTCAAATTGGGCTCAAATTTGTCCCAATTTTAAGTGGACAATGAGCTAGCCGCCCTCCCCGCCGTATGTGTACTCTAAGAAGTACGGGAAAAGTGCTCCCATCCATCCGGCCACGAGGTACATCCGCCCTTCACTGTCGAGTGCACCTTGACATGCCAGCCGCAGCCTGCCTCCCACAGCTCCGGTTCACGAGGGTTTGATCTGCGTCGTTGCAGTGATGTTGTGGATGATGGCTTCAATCATTGTCACATCGATGACCACTGTCGGCACCACCGCCGTCACACTGATGTTGCAGATGATGGCTTCAATCGTCATTGCATCACTGACCACTGTCGGCACCACCTCTATCACACTGTTGTTGCGGATGATGGCTTCCGTCGGTGTCTTTCATCAATGAGCACCGTCGACACCACCGCTGTTGCAATGATGGATTCCATCAGTGTCTTTTATCAGCAACGGATCTGAGGATGTGAATGGAAGTGATATGGACATAGACATAAATTTCAGACGCTTAGATCCTCACCACCGCACGCCGTTCCAGCCACCACACTTAGATCCATGCCGCTACAAGCCGTTCCGACCCCCACGCTTAGGTCCACGCCGCCACACGCTATTCCGACCGCCATTCTTAGGTCCGTGCCACTGCACGCAGCTCCGACCACCATGCTTAGATCTATGTCATTGCACGCCGTTCGGATCGCCATGCTTAGATCCGCGCCGTCGCTCGCTGTTCGGACTTTTGTGCTGCCGTACATCGATATGTGGGAAGGAAGATGCGACTGGTATATGTGCGACAAGGAAAAGGAGAGAGAGTCATCCGGCTCGTCGAGCTCTCCTCTTTGTACAAGTCAGGTGCGCCCAACGGGATAGAGAGACCTCCAGCCCGTCGGATCATGATGTATCCAACGGTGGTTGGCCAAGATTTGTGTGACATACATCTCGACCAATCAGAGCACATCCAAATTGAGCGCTAGTCGATGTTACTGGTATACATGCGACAGGGAAAGGAAGGGAGAGACATCTAGCCTGTCGGGCTCTCCTCGCCATACAAGGTAGGTGCGCCCATCAGGAGAGAGAGACCTCCATCCCATCGGATCATGATGTATCCAATGATGGTTGGCCAAGATCCGTGTAACATACATCTCGACCAATCAGAGCGCAGCCAAACTAAGACATGAGAGAGAAAGGAAAAGCAAGGAAAACTTTAGTGGGAGGGGAAAAGTGAGGAAAACTTTAGCGGGAGGGGAAAACTGAGGAAAACTTTAGCCAGAGGGGAAAACTGAGTAGAGCTAAGGAAAACAAGGGCACTCAGATAAAAAATGAGTAAGGGAAATTCATGCTTTTGGCATAAAAATGGAAAATGTGTTATTTGAACAAAATAATCCATCTTGGTCGACATTATATTGTTTGTTACTCAAAGATACACAAGTGTTCGAAATTTGGCCTCATTTAGACAAAGTATGTTTTGGGATGGGTTATTTTGGAGGTTGATTGAGTAGAAAGTCATGCATCTTCATAGCTAGTAGCTCATTCCAAGAAGGGTTTAAGAAGTTGTTTAGGGGATAAGTCCATTTCACTTTATTTCCTTTTCCTTTATTATTCATGCTAGGTTGTAGGTAATATAACAATACTCCATGCAAAAGGTTGCACTATGTTTTGACTTTTTTTAAATGAAACTAACCCCAAAACCATTTTTTTGAATTTAATCACTTAGAAAAAAAAATGTGTCTGATTACAAGTAAATCAAAAATTTCCAATTTCATATGGTAAATCAATCCAATATACTCAAGTGTGCCAAATTTAGGATCAATTGGTCTATGTTTGCTATGGTTTAAGCCATGAACTTGCTAAACCCCATGTGTTGACCATATATCGAGGGCAAGACTGAGTAGTGCTAAGAAACTAGGTGGATGACCATAGAAACTTGCAATAACACATACATTATGGGATTATCCAACATACAAACTTGGGAGCACTAGTTCAAATTCAATACAAACATTGCTAGTGGTTCAAATTCATCATACAAATTCAAATTAATAATTCAAATTCATTTTTTCTTGCTTCTAGTGTTTTTTGCTGGGTTCACCGCCTTTCTGGAGGATCCTAGCTCGAATATTCATGGAGTCCACCATTAGCTTCTTCGATTTGTTCCCTTTGTTATTTTTCTCTACATCCAATGAATCAAGTGCTTCAGTCCATTGTAAAATTGGTTCAATCACGTTTCGATCCATTGGTTCATACGGTTCAAAATGCATTGGCATCATTTCTTCAATATCCTCCTGTGTAATTCCTTTACTTTTGAACTCTGCTTCCAATGAATAAATTGCTTTATTCTCCTATCGATCCATTGGTTCAAACTCCTCTCGTTACATTGGTTCAATCTCCCCTGCATTTGGTTCAATCTCCTCTGCATTTGGTTCAATCTCCTTGAGATCCATTGGTTCAGTCTCCCTGCATTTTGTTCAATCTCCTCTTGATCCATTGGTTCAATCTACTCTACATTTGGTTCGATATCCTCTCGATCCATTGGTTCAATCTACAATGTATCCATTGCTTCATTCTCCTCTCGTTCAAATAATTCATTCTCATCTGCATTTGCTGCTCCCGCCTAATCATCCATTCCATAAGCTGGGTCCACTTCATTTTTACAAAGCTTAGCAATGTGACCTAGGATCCCACAACATTTGCACTTATGTTGTTGAGGTGCTGCACCGCCCTCTGCACTAGCTCTCATCCTATTCTTCCTTGGCCTACCTGCTGGTCTAGTAAAAACTAGAGGTTATAGCTTGAAGCCTGGATCCACTTCCACCCATTGGTCTTTTCTCAACAAGGCTGGAACATTCTGAGCATATGATGCCATAAATTTGGCAACAGAAAAATACTCCTCACCCTCTTCACCTCCTAGAACACCCATGAAAAAAAATGCATGTATACAGGGTTTCCCACGGATCTCCCATTGCCTGCAATGGCATGTACTATCAACCAAACTCACTAGATACCTCCATTTCCTATCTTTACTGTCAGTGTACGTTACCTCAGCCTCCATTCCTATTCTAATGCATTTCATCTTCAATTGTTTTTCCCTAGCATGGAAAGCCTTAATCAAAGATGGGAGGATGAGATGGCTAGCATATACTGTTGATGCAATTTTTTTATGCAAATCGATCTTTATAATGATCATCTGCCTAATATTAACAAATATTTTCCACAGCATAAGCCCTTTCAATGACTTGACTTTTGCATTGAAACTCTTTGCAAGGTTACTTGTTACATATTCTACCTTGCAAATTTCATTGAATTGGCTTCTTGACCACACCATTCCATGTTGTTCATCCAAGTATTCCTTCACCTCAGGTTTTTGTTTATACAACACTTCCAAATGATACAAATTCTTCCTCAAACTGCATGTGTATGAAGCTAGCAATAGGTTGTCAGTATAAACTTTACCCTTGAATTTCTTTGTAAAATTCTGCACTAAGTGTCGCATACATTCCCTATGCTCCACTCTGGGGAATACTGCTTCTACATCTTTCTCCAAACCTTTGCAAGCGTCCGTGTGGATAGTAAGTCTTGGTGGATGACCTATAAGGTCGCGAAAATTCTCCAGAACCCAAGTCCAACTTTCCTCTGACTCAATCTCCAAAACTCCAAAAGCAACAGGGAACATCCAATTGTGGCCATCAACTGCAGTAGCAGCTACTAGCTGTCCTTTACATCTGCAATGAAGAGTTGTTGCATCCATGGCGAAATAAGGCCTACAACCATCCAGAAACCCTTACTAGCAAGCTTTGAAACTAAGAAAAGCCCTTCTAAAGCACTCCTTCTCCATTGTCTTACCTCTTATTTTGTACTGAACATTATGCCTGTCTATCTGTACAACACTACCTAGACTAGTCATATCCACTTCAGCTTTGAAGCTGTAAAGCAACTAAAAAATTTCATTCAGTGGACCATTGATCCTATCAAAGGACATTTCCTTTGTATAGAACATCCTCATGTAATATTAAACTTTTTAGAAACTTCTTTTATGAGTGTTGTGGCGCCAAGTGATGGGTTCGCTCTCATCCAATCCATGGTTGCATCTCCCAACCACCTAGTCTATGCTAGTTTTGTTTTGTCCTTTGGCTGTCCCCCTTGAGGTGGACAAGATTGTTCATACCAGTTACTTTTTATCTGAAACATAATGAAAATATCAGGTATAGTTAACAAACTCTACACAATGATATAAAATACACAAGTAGTTGTAATACCTGAACCAAACAACCCCTGAGCATAGTGGATGCATGCATCCTCCACCTACACCTCTTGTATGGGAACTCCACTGTGAACCTTGCTGGCTCACTCTTAATAACATCATAATCATTATTGATGTGGATACAATATGCAGTAAGGGCATTACAACAGTCCCGCATCGTTTCAAATACGGTGCCTTCTGAAATCTTAGGATCGTTCTTATCCCACTGAATTACTGGCAAGTCCTCACCATCGTACTTGGCTAAAACGAGACTATCATTGTTCTCCTTATTCTCTTCATCATCAGTGTCATCAAATCTAGCACCATCGGCCATTTCCTCCGTGTATTGATCCTCTAGTGCCTATTTACTGAATCTATCTACCAATTCAGGACACATCAACTCATCCTCATCATCTAGTGGAGGCACTCCCTCGTCAGGCTCTAATTCGTCCTCCACATTGGCCACACGAGCGATTTTGCTTACACTCGCAGTGCGAACGTATGGTACCGTAGTGGACCTACAAGGAGAGCGGGGGCGCAAACTATTAGCAGAGACAATAGAGACACATGATGCCCGACCACCTGATGATGCCTGACCACCAGATGAGGCTTTAACCCTCTTCCCCGTATGTTCAACTTTAGGTTGCAGATGGAGACGAATTCGACCAAAACGTTCGGCATCATTCAAAGATAAAAGCATTACCAGATCAGCGTCTCTAGTTAGTGGGAGCAATCTTTGCTCGCTAATGTTGAAATATTGCAAATCAACTGAATCACCATTGCTCGAGGGGAATTTAGAATAGATTTTATCTTTCAAATCTCCGAGAGTTATGGAGGTTGCAACCACCGTTGGGAAGTAGAATCTAGAGAGATAATGTTCACAACCATGAATTACACTAGTATCCAGTTTAATCGCCAGCTGAAATGCCAGCACTGGATCAATCCTATTCGAATAGCAAGGCAGTTAGTTGAGCACCAGCGATTCGCACTCAGTTACTGCCTATAATCAATCCACAAAGGGAAATGATGCTTACCCAGATGGAATCCATGTGTTAGATCCCTCTGATTCCACCCTATCTTCTACGCGCTCGACGGGGAGGACTGGTACACCAACCGGCGTTGCATATTGTTTCGCGAAAGGGGTAGATCTAGCGGGGGTGGGAGCGGAGCCGGAGGTGGAGTGTGCTTTGCGGCTAGGGGGAGGGGGCGACTCGGAGGCCGAGGATGACATAAGGTAGGAGGGCATGATGGCAGGGGAGCGGAGGGGTGGTGTGGGAGCTGTTCCAGGCTCGGGGGAAGCGAATGCTTTGGGTGAGTGAGAATGTCCGGTCTGACGTGTCTCCATGCGGCCCCACCCTTCACCATGTATGCAAGGCCCGTCCCAATGTGGCCCCACCCTTCACCACGTATGCAAGATCCGTCCCAACGTGGCCCCACCCATCAGCATGTAACGGCCGAGGCCATGTAATGTAGCACTTAACACACGACCCGCCCCAATGTGGTCCCACCGGTCAGCATGTAATGGTCAAGCCTTTGACCTTACGCCATCCCTCCGTTCGAGCGCCTGCGAGGGTTTCAGAATAGAGGGAGGGGAAACGTGAGGAAAACTTAAGCGGCTGGGGAAAACTGAGTACAACTAACGAACCACTGGCACGAAAATAGAAATTCCTTACATATTTGTGCAGAACATTGGTAAATATTGCCGCCCAACTAAGATTTTGAATTTGGCTAGCGTACAAGTAATAATTGGAAAAATGGTACTCCCTCTGTTTAGGAATAGACAAAATGGTCACATCAACTGATCATCAATAACAACCATATTCGCATAGAAAAAATAATGTTGACTCCATCTACGAGATTGTTTGGGCTTTAGGTTTTTCCCCTTGATTATGATTTTGAATTTGGCTATAGTCCTAGGAACACTAATTACGAGCAAACCCCACCACCCAACCTAGTAATTTCATAATCGCCATTGGTTATTAGTATGATAGGTCAAACAGAATTTCACAATATTTGAAAGATTAAACATGGGGTCCAAATATTTCGGTGTAGGCGGGAGTTTTTGCCTCTTGATTCAGAATTTGAATTTGGTGACATTCCAAGTAATAGTTGCTCGTAGACCGTACTTCGCTCTGTTCACGAATCCAAGGCCTAGTCACATGAACTGATCATCGAGGACCTTGCTCAAAGTAGCCTTTTTCTGAACGGAGGGGTTGAAAATTGGATCCCAAGATCTCAGACTCAAAAATATTATGGGGGCAGCGAGAGGATTTGTCGTTCGAGTACGGTTTTGAATGTTACTAGTCCAAGTAATCAAACAAAAAAATTGTATAAGGTCTTTTTTTGCGGGTCGTACTCCATCCATTCATCAATCCATTCATACGTGAAAGAAAATGTTGATATTCGATTAAAAATGTAGTTCCATTTATCACATGACGCGTATGAACATGGTGTGCAACAAAGGGCCAGGGCATTGTTTTGAGAACCTGAATCTTACAATCAATGATCCAGGATAGCAAGACTAACACAATGTATTGTATCATACTAGTACATATTGGTGTTCCACACATAACCAGTTTGATCGCATCGACACGAGAATATTGCAACTAACACCAACATGTGTGGCATTTGTTGCACAAAACACAGAAACAATTTTTTTTGCATGTAGCATAGTTTGTGGCTTAATTTTTTGCACCTAGCCCAAATGAACTGCTTAACTTGTTCACATGTTGGTAAAATAAATTGTGGAGGATGCAATTTTTTACTACAATTCACTTGTAACTATACTTTAAAAATATGAAAAACTGTTTAAGTATAAATGAATAATTGACAAGGATACATACATATGCATTCTACATACGTGTTAAGAGCATCTCTGTAACATCCAAAAACTTTAATACAAGTGATCAAGATCTAAATCACCCAATTTAGGGTTAACGAAAACTTTTTCCCATTTAAAATATTTAAGCATTCATATGTGTGTTGCATTAAATAGGAGTTGATTTGAATTGCCATGATTGTTTGTTCTAATGGTTGTAAAATGATTCTAAGATGAATGCCTTATCATCTAGATCATTCCCAAGCAAAAACCAAAGAAAAAGAAATCAAACACAATTAATAATAGAAATGGTCACTTTTGCCATTTTAATCAACTAGCCCACTTTGGGTATTCCTAGCACTCATTTTCCAATAGAAACAAATGTGGATCTTTGCACCCCTTGCTAGTACAAGTAGTGATGTACCAAGTCCCACTTTGTGATCTTCCAAAAACATTTAAACTCTAATTTTAAAAGACATTTGAAAATGGAATCTAGTTCATATGTATAGATCACCCTTTTTCAAAAACCATCTAAATGAACTCCATTTGACAAATCCTAGCAACCAGAGATGCTTAATCATGTGACAAACAACTCCACCAAATTTAATTTCAAAATTCCAAACTTGAATTCTTGCAGCCATTGTGTTGAACACTTGGTGAGCAGAATCAAAATGGCCTAACTATCACTGTTTTTGATCAAAATTTGTCGAGCCATTTGAACCCAAATTAATTCCCTTGTCTCCCCTAAACCCAACCAGGCCATCAAGGTCCTACCAAATGGCCTAGCACCACAGTGCCGCGCCACCCCGAGGCCATGCTCTCCGGCCAAACATGCTCACACCGCAGGAGACCACCAGCCCCTCTCCGCCGCTCCAGGAAGGGAGGCGTGACCTCACCGCCGCCCACGGTCCACCCCACGACCACTGCTAGCCCCTGGACCACCGAGGCCAAGCACCACACTGAGTCTGTGCTTGCCACACACACCAGAGCGCTGCACCTCGACACACACACACTGGCCAGCAGGCCCCGTCTTGACCACCTCAACCATGACATCAACCCCCGACACCCTGTCACAACCCCGCCGGCAACCACGTCGAGCACCGCCTCTGTCTCTCAGAGCGCGCAACGCTCCCGACCGCAATCCACCGCCCCTAGCACCACCATTAATCCCTAGATGACCACTAGGGAACTACCCACCGTCCGCCTACCTCGCCCACACCTATAGCCCCCTGTGCCGTCGTCACCGACAAGCTCCGCCCATGCTTCTCTGCCGCGTCGCAGGGCCTATATAAAGGAGCCTCCCCAGCACCAATTCTTCACACTCCCACACTCCCCTCTCTCCACTGATCCTTCCCCACGCCTCGCTGGAGCAGCTCGAGCAGCCAGCCGCCAGGATTTCATCGGAGATAGCCGCAACAGAGGAGGAGACACTGTCGTTAATTTCGTCCACCCCAGTCGCTGCCGCGACTTCGCCTAAGCTTGCTGTCGTCTCCTTGTTTGTTTTCCCACCTCGCCGCACTCGTTGGAGCCCTGGTACGCCCTCACCGCACCCCCACTAAACCGTTAGGGTTCCCCCTCGCCGGCGACGAGTCCGTCGTCGACGATAAACCCCAGCCGTAGATGCTAGCTCTAATCCTACGGTCCACAATATCCCGTACCGCTTCGCGTTTAATGAGCCACTGACAAGCCGGACCCCCTATCAGTAGTCCTTAGCGCCGCGGAGTGAAACTGGGCCGACCCGTTAGTGTTCCCGTCCTGGCCCTGTGATTCAAATTTAGATTTTTCTTTTTAGACTTAGACTTAGTTCTGTCCTTTAGTTTGAAAATCAATTCAGGGAGTTATACAAAGACAAAATGAGTGATTCCAATTTTGTTGAAAAGGTAATGAAAATCTCTATCCAAGCCAGTTGGATTTAAATCATTTAGAGTTATAGATCTCTCCTAGATAAAATAACAAGACAGAAGCTTTTTCACATTCAAACACTTTTACAAAATAAACCATAATAGCTTTTAGTTGATTCCAACTATCAAAAATCACATTTAACCATACCTATCTGAATATGTAATAATATTAAGGTTTGCATGCAGTGACTTTGGACTAGTACTAAAATAATGCTATATAGGCATTTCTAGTCACTTTAAATCATTAAATATTAAACTTAAACTTATTAAAATATGATACAACATTAAAATCACATTCCCATACATTAGAATATGTGGTGATGACATGTGTCCATATGATCCCATATTTTAATTGGAGAATATTAAATCTTAGTTAATTTCAATGAGTAGAAATTACTTTTCTCAAATAAAATGAATGAACTAGTTCATTAAACCTTGTGGTGAATGTGATGATACTAGATCATCAAATGTGTGCCTTAGAGTGCTAAGTAGACTAGTTAAGTATTGTTTGGTGATTGTGTATTCCATATGTATTTATAGACGATAGTACCGACCAAGTCTACGAGGAGGAGGAGTTCTACCCTGAAGAAGAAGAGGAGAATTTCAACCACTGCACCAACCAAGGCAAGCTATTGTTAGAAAACTAGAATTAAGCAAGATAACCTAAGAAAGATGCATTAGGCATGCTTTGGTTATACCCTTTGACTTATACCTACTCCATGTTTTATTTACAAGCTTTACTTTCTTTTACTTTACCATAGTTTCTTACTTGTTTATAGGTAGCATAAAGAGTATAAAACTTGACCTATATAGTTAGATTTAGATGTCATTCTATGGCATGAGATTGAGATTAGCATCCCACATTAGTGAACACTCTTAACTTAGTAGTTTAGAGCTAAACCAAAACTTGATCACTTTAGATGGGAATACTTGGTGAAAATGCTTATGAAAACCTTGGAATGATGAGTCATTCTATTGAGATGTTTTGACATGTGTTGAGAAACACAAATGGTTTATGCTGATGAAAACGTTGAGGCATCAGCCTTAGCCCTTTATAAAAAACTGATGGTTGGGTTCGGATGCGATACCATTCCAATTTTACCATACAACCACAATACCAGAATTGGGTAAGGTTTAGCCGGAAGTTTATATGCATTAGTATTAGTTACCTTAGGGAGAGGTTTGAGCTGAGGCTACCTCTCAATGTTGTCCACCTATGCAGTGCCCAGGATGACAGATGGTCATGGCTGGGAGGCCAAGCTCATAGGAGAGGTGTTTATACTAGAGTGTGTAAAGGAAAGGTTATGTTTGATTATCTACATACTAAATATGATGATTCAGGGTTATCCCTGACAGATGTATCGAATTTTGTGGTGAAAGTGTACCACCTCTGCACAGTGTCAAACTATTCGAATATCCGTGTCCACGGTTATGGACAGTTGGAGTGGCCATACTGTTCCGTTGTCAGTTGTTTTCAAAATGACTTATGAAATGAATTGTGACATGACTTGACCACAACATGGTTGTGACTATGACAACTAAGTTCCCACTTAGGTGATTTCAAACTTTATTTTATCTTTCTTTGTTTCTGAACTCAGCTTAGGTTTCAAACTTACTTGACAAATAACTTAGAACTTAGCATTCCTACTAGAACTATCTTACTTGTTAGTGATAGTTTGCGAGTACTTAAAGAGTACTCATGGCTTTGTCCCTGGCTATTCCCGTGGCGAGACAATGAGGAGGACTACCCTGAAGGAGGACAGCAGGACGGCTATGACAACTAGGATCATCTCCCATCGTCAACATTGCCTGTGACATTGAAGATGGAGCCCACCGCTATGCTATTTATTCTGCTACTTGTTTGTACTAAGACT
This sequence comes from Avena insularis, assembly GCA_023614405.1. Lineage (NCBI taxonomy): Eukaryota > Viridiplantae > Streptophyta > Magnoliopsida > Poales > Poaceae > Avena > Avena insularis. The sequence goes on along the minus strand of CM042688.1, from coordinate 241,203,304 downwards.
GGATCATGAGATCCTTTATTTGTGTAAGATCTTATTATGGTTTGTAATGGATGATGTACTGTGATATCCAATCTGTTATGTCTCGCAAAAATGGTAATCCTGGGATTGCGATGTATGGCATAACAGGCATCTGGGATTAAAAATCCGGGTGTTGACAAGTTGGTATCAGAGCCATCCTGACCATAGGAGACCCTAGTTAGAATGGACGTCCGAACAAAAACTTAGTTTCAAAACCAAAGTGAGTATTTGTAAAAATCTAATTCCTCTCTTACCCTTGGGATTCTTTCTCTCAAAAAATAAATGTTCCTCAAAAATTCTTACATTACTACATAAAATTTTGACACACTTGATCACTTCACTAACTTTCTCATCCTAAATTCTTATAGATGGAAGTTTAGTACAACAAGTTCTACCAGTTGGGCAACAGAGGCCAAGTGATCTTCGAGAGGGATCTTGATTCACTGTCTGAGTACTTGGAGCGCCCACATATGGAATTCTTTGGAGCTCAACTACCTGGTCCACCAGGAGGAGATTTACAATGGCTAGTAGTTGCTGATCTTCGAGGCAAGTTAGAAGCACCAATGTCCGGGGAGATTCAATTCTCCATGAGAGAGAATAACTGGCTAGATGGATTAGACAAGACAATGCATGAAGCTCTCGCTCGTCTCTGTGCACAGAATGTCAACCTAATCCAAGGAACCCGCTTTGCGCACTATGCAAGGCGTGACTCTATGGGAATGCCTCTGGAGATGCCAAGTCACCCGAAGTTGAAGCGTCAAGTGGAGAACCTCGACTTCCTGTTGTACGACAGACAAAAGGAATTGGACAATGCTAGATAGTTCGCCAACCACAACCTCGCCATTTCCGCCCAGAAGGCCCAGACTTTCTCACTGCTAGTCAAGGATCGTCAGTCTCTTCACCGTCAACACGCAAAGAAGGATCGCACGATCGACCGTCTTCACAAGAAGGTCACCCACCTCGAGAAGACCATCAAGGAGCAAGAAGCTCAGCTTGCAGCAAAAGAAGAAGAACAGGAAGGTGAAGACATCCAAGGGGATATTCACTCGTACCTCAGCAATGATGATGACTATCTGGAGGATGATGCTATGGACTTCTACACTGATGATGATGACTCCGACTTCATCAATGATGAGTAGATGCACTAGAGCACTATCATAGGAGTGGGGAGTATCGGTTCCATTGTATCTTAGCTTATAGAATGGTTCTTCAAACCATCTATTTTCCTTTGATGTTGTGGTGTGTGTGTTTTTGTATCGTGTGCTTTGCTTAAATGAATCAAAAGAAGTTAGTGGCAAAACCTGAGTCAAACTCGAAGTTTTAGCTTTAAAACCAAAACCATGAACCTTAGAACTTTCCTTCTTACCACTTTATCAATCTCAATCTTCAGATGACTCGTGGAAACCAAGGAGGGAGCAGCTCATCGCAAGACCCAATGTTGCAGATTCTGTAGACGCTCATAGCAAACCACAAAGCTAGTAGGGCAGAGCACCAAGCAAATCTAGCCACACTGCAGCAGATCACCTAGATGGCTCATAACAATCAGAACCATGGAAATCAGGATCATCATGGATCCAAACTCAAAAACTTCTAGAATACCAATCCCCCAAACTTTAGCAAGTCTGAAAACCCACTGGATGCTGATGATTGGTTGCAGACAATGGAGAACAACTTAGAAGTCACCGGACTGGATGCAAACAAGAAAGTTCTGTTTGCCACCCACTATTTGGCCAGAGATGCAAGAGCTTGGTGTGACAGCACCCGCACGATGAACCATGGTCAAGTGATGACATGGGAAGCCTTCAAAGTCAAGTTCAGCCGCACCCACGTGCCGTAGGGTCTAGTCACCAGAATGAGGGATGAATTCAGAGAGTTAAAGCAAGGCAGAATGACTGTAGTGGAGTACCACGATAGATTCTTGTCCCTTGCCAGGTATGCACCTGATGAGATCAACACGGAGGCCAAGAAGAAGGAGAGATTCCTGAACAGACTGCATGATGAGATGCAGACGGTCCTCATCAACATCCATTTCGAGCATCTCAAAGAGCTAGTCGACTCTGCCATTCAGATGGAAGGGAAGATTAATCAAGCAAACAACAACCACAAACGTCGGATGATGCACCAAGCTGGATCCAGCAGCCACCCGAAGTACCGTCCCAACCCGTCTACCGGATATGCCCCACAGAACAATCGACCCCCAATGTCTCGCCCAAGCTACCCCAACCTCAGCGGAGAAAATGTGAATTCTGGAGGAAACAACAACAGTCACCCCGGCAACTCCAGCAATTTCAACCGTGCACCACCCAAGCACAACAATAACAACAACAACAACAACACTGCACTGAGAACTGGAAGCAATGTTGTGCCCGTGGCAGCAAAAGACAAGTCTTAGATTACTTGTTTCGAGTGTGGAGTGAAGGGTCGCTACTCCAACGAGTGCCCCAAGAAGATTGCCGCCACTGCCAATGTGAATGCCCCAACTCAACAGCAGCGTTGTGTTCAACCCGGAAGAAGATTCTCCCCAGGGAACCCTCACAACCGCAACGGCCGTCTCTTCCACATGAACACCGAAGAAGCCCAAGAAGCGCCAGATGTAGTGCTGGGTATGTTTTCTGTCAACTCAGTTTTAGCAAGAGTGTTGTTTGATTCAGGAGCATCACACTCATTTGTCACCGAAGAATTTGCATGCACTAGTAATATTCACCCAACCAACTTGAAGCATGTCATGATAGTTCAAATACCTTGTTCAACCACAAAAGCCAGAAAAATTTGCGAAGCTGTGCCTATCAGAATACATGGAATAGATTTTTATGCCAACCTAATAGTACTTGGAACCAAAGGTGTGGAAGTAGTACTAGGAATGGATTGGATGTCAAAGCATAAAGGATTGATAGACTGTGCCAAGAAAGCCATCACAATGACCAGTAGCTCCGGAGTATCAGTAGAGCATATATCTGAAACTTTGCCCCGTCAATTCAAGTGCAATAAGAGTCTAGCCCTACCCACCATAGACCAAGTCAGAGTAGTCTGTGAATACCCTGACGTATTCCCAGATGAATTGCCATGTATGCCCCCGGATAGGGATACTGAGTTCATTATTGAACTAATCCCCGGAAACGGTCCCATAGCTCAGAGACCCTATAGCATGAACCCCTTACAATTAGTGGAACTGAAGAACCAACTGGACGCTATGTTGGAAAAAGGCTTGATTCAACCAAGCGCATCGCCATGGAGATCGCCTATTTTGTTTGTCAACAAGAAAGATGGAGGCAACTGTTTGTGCACAGATTATAGGAAGTTGAATGACATCACAATCAAGAACATGTACCCATTGCCAAAGATAGAGGATTTATCGATCAGTTGACTGGTGCCAGTGTGTTCTCTAAGATCGATCTTAGGACTGGTTATCACCAACTTAAGATTCGTGCAACGGATATTCCAAAGACCGCCTTTACTACCCGATATGGATTATATGAGTATACGGTTATGTCTTTTGGATTAACCAATGCCCCTACTTATTTCATGAATCTCATGAATAAGATCTTTATGAATTTTCTAGATAAGTTTGTCGTTGTGTTTATCGACGATATCCTTATCTACTCCAAGTCAGAAGAAGAGCATGAGAAACATATGAGAATCATTCTTGAAACCCTTAGAGAGAATTAGTTGTATGCCAGGTTCAGCAAATGTGAGTTTTGGCTGAAATAAGTGGGATTCCTATGACATATTGTGTCTGTCGGAGGAGTCGGTATTGATCCCGCCAAGATCAAAGATTTCGAAGAATGAGAAGCCCCAACCACTCAAACCCAAGTCCGTGCATTTCTCGGATTAGCGGGATATTACCGCAAGTTCGTTGAAGGATTTTCGAGCATCGCAAGACCCATGACTCAATTGTTGAAGAAGGACAAGAAGTTTGAATGGACCGACAAATGTGAAGCAAGTTTCCAAGAGCTGAAGAAGAGATTGATTTCAGCCCCAATATTGACCATGCCAGATATCAAGAAGCCGTTTGATGTGTATTGTGATGCATCCAAGATTGGTATCTGATGTGTATTGATGCAAGAAGGCAAAGTCATCGCATATCTGTCTCGACAACTAAAGCAGCATGAGCAAAACTACCCTACCCATGATCTTGAGTTAGCAGTCGTAGTTTTGGCATTGAAGACATGGCGTCATTATCTTATGGGTAATCACCGTGAGATTTACTCATATCACAAAAGGTTGAAGTATATTTTCACTCAGAAGGAGCTGAATATGAGGCAAAGGAGAAGGATAGAGTTAATCAAGGATTATGACCTTGACATTCACTATCACCCCGACAAAGCCAATGTGGTAGCGGATGCTCTTAGCAGATTGCCGCGTAGGCTAAACACTATGATCAAGGAGAAGCAACCAAGTTTGTATGAAGAGTTGGAGCAGTTTAGAACTGCGCTAGTTAGCAAAGGATTTTTAGCTAGCATTAAACTTGAACCCACTTTGATTATCCAAATCAAGGAAGCCCAGAAGGGAAATGAAAGTATCGACGGGATTGATACATTGCAAATGTATCTATAATTTTTGATGCTCCATGCTTGGTTTTATCCACTTTCTTGTGTTTTGTCCACACTTTGGAGTACTTTCCATATGATTTCTTGGACTAACCTATTAACAAGAGCCACAGTGCCAGCTGCCTGTTTTCTGCTGTTTTTGGTTCCAGGAAAGTCAGAAAATGAATATTCTCGGAATTGGACAGGACAAAAGCCAAAGTGCCTCTTTTTACAAAAGACTCCAGGAGCGAGAATACGAGACGGAAGAGGGCTAGGGGCTAGCCACACCCCCCCAGGCGCGGGGTTGGGCCTGGCCACGCCAGGGCATGGTGTGGTGGCCCCAGGCACCCCCTCAGTCTCCCTCTTCGCCTATAAGAAGCCTTCTAACCTAAAAACTCCAGGGGGTTCGACGTTTTTCCATGAAAAGTTCTGCTGCACCGCTGCCACCGAAGGGGAGATTCGGGGGACATAAAGTCTCTATTCTGGCACCCTGCCGGGATAGGGAAGTGCCCCCGGAGCCGTCTCCATCGATCTCCACCACCATCTCCATCGACCATCCATGTTTCCTCCATCTATGAGTGAGTAATCCCCCGCTGTAGGTTATGGGGATGGTAGGGATTGGATGAGATCGTTCATGTAATGGCATAGTTCCTAGTATCTTTTATTAGTGCTTTATGACTTTGTTGCGACTTGTTGTGCTTAATGCTTGTCACTAGGGCCCGAGTGCCATGATTTCAGATCTGAACATGTTATTGAGTCATTATGATAGTATTGTTTTTGGTCTTATCTACAAGTTGTATACACACATTGTTGTTCGGAACCTATGGCCCCGAAGTGACAAAAATCGGGATAACCGGAAGGGAATGGCTTTGATGTGAGGATCACATGTGTTCACGGAGTGTTAATGCTTTGCTCCGGTGCTCTATTAAAAGGAGCACCTTAATTGCCAGTAGTTCCCTAGAGGCCCTGCTGCAAACGAGCTGGTAGGACAAAAGATGTTGTGTAAGTTCTCATTGCGAGCACGTATGACTATATATGGAACACATGCCTAGGATTGTCTAGTACTTGGATGCTTTATCTTATTTATCTGCAATTGCCCTATGTTCTGATTGCTATGTGAATTGTCTTGTCCATGCAACACCCGTCCATCCATCTCTATGCCTACCTTTCGAATCCCATATTCTTGCTTTTGTTACTACTGTCTTTCCTTTACTACTGCTGCTACTTTGCTATTCCTACTACAAAACTGTTGCTACTGATAAACTGCTGTGAGCAAGATTGTTTCCAGGTGCAGCTAAATTGACAACTCAGTTGCTAAGGCTTATAAATATTCTTTGGCTCCCCTTGTGTCGAATCATTAAATTGGGTTTCACTTCCCTCGAAAATACTGCAATACACCCCCTATACTTGTGGGTCATCAAGACTATTTTCTGGCGCCGTTGCCGGGGAGGCAAGGTAAAAGGTATTCACACCGGAGGATTAAAGAAGAAGAACCTCCCATGGTAAACGCCTATTTTCTGGCGCCGTTGCCGGGGAGCATAGCTTTATTTATCAAGTCCACCTGGATTCACTATTGTTCAAGCTAATTTTATCTTTCTCATTGTTTGCTTGTTTCTTTATCAAAAATACAAAAAAAAAATTAGTTCCTACTCTAGTTGTTATTTTCGTTGGTCTGTTATTGGCTTGCTTTATCATGCTTGTTGGCAATTGTTGGTTTCTTTGAAACTGAAGCTTATTGGCAAGGTGGGTTCACGGAAGATCAAAAATATTATTATAAGGAACACCGCTTGTCACAAAAAGGGAAACACTTATGGGAACAAATTGATAGATTGTATACTATTGCTAGAAACGTGTGCTCTACTTATAATGTTACTTATTGCTGTGATGAATCTCGTTGCAGAAAGAGGTATAAACACCTCGCTTTTCAATGTGGGTATAATGATAATGATACCATATCTTCTTATGCTAAAGGAATTTATGACTTTTATGATGCGGAACAAATTGAAGAATTTATTGCTTGGAAGGGAGCTTTTGAACTTGCTAGTTTGCTTGAAAATATTGATGATTCACCTTATAAGTATGAGGTTTATGGTATACTTAAATTTTGCTTTGATAATTACAAGGATGAAAATGGCCCTATTCTTGAGTATTTTAATAGATGCTCTCCACAAATGGAAGAGACTAATGCCTTGCAGGATCCTATGGAAGAAGAAATTGATGAACCTGAAATCTCATTAGATGAAAAAGAGGAGGAGAGTGATGAACAAAAGGAGGAAGAATGGATTAGCTACCCATGCCTACCATCTAATGAGAGTAACTCTTTATCCCTTACATTATTTGATTGTCCTCCATGCTAACTAAAGGAGGATGAATGTTATGTTCCCGAGGTTTATTTTGAAAATGTTTATAATAAAGCCCTAGTGCTTGTAGATCATGAAGAGCATGCTTTATGTGATAGTTATATTGTTGAGTTTATTCATGAGGCTACTGAAAATTATTATGAGAGAGGAATGGTGGTAGAAGTTTTCATGGTATTGAAACACCACTCTATGTGCTGAAAGTTTTGAAGTTACTCTTGTTTCATCTTCCTATGCCTGTCACTTTGTTCTTTGCGAATTTATTTGCTTACACGATTCCTATGCATAGGAAGTGGGTTAGACTTAAATGTGTTTTGAATTTTCTTCTTGATGCTCTCTTTTACTTCAACTCTTATTTCTTATAAGAGCATCCTCTCAAACTTTTATGCCTGAAGATGATAATATGTCTATTATTCTTGGGAGACCTTTTCTTAAAACACTGCAGGAGTTGTTATTAATTGTAATCAAGGGAAGGTGACCTTCAATACTGTCTATTTCCCCAAAAAGATTGAAAGGACTTATGGTTTGAATTCAATTGAACATGTTGAGGGCATTCAAGTTGGAGAAGTATATTGTCCCATACCAAGAGAAAAATTTGAAACTATTATGATTGGGATTATTAGTATCAAGGTTGAGGTAACATAATCATTAGTGGAATACAAAGTTTTGTCTCATATGAAATTGTTTTGGTAACAAGACCTGATCAACCTTGTTAACAAATGGATTTCATTGAACAAAACAATGTTTTCACCGTGACTATCTCCGCTTACGTCTATTCTATCCATTTTAGTTTTTGCTTATGCCTAACTTAAAGGCGTTAAAGAAAAGTACTTATTGGGAGATAACCCAAAAGTTTTAGACGAGTCTTGGAAGTTATTACAACAGTAATAACCTCTCTTTATCGTTTTTATTTGCTTTTTGGTGCCAAGAGTAACCTCTAATGAGAGAGAAGTAATAATTAGGAAAGTTGCTGTCCCGAAACAGATTTTTGTGCTTCACCATAAAAATTCGTTAGAGAGCTTTGTATGTCAGATTGAGCTGTAATTGTTTTTGCTTCTTCCCCAGGTTGTTATCTAACTTTCGTTAGTTCAACACTTTTTGATTGGAGCAACAGAAGGTCTTCGAAAAAATTTGTCTTTACCTATTGGTCTGTTTTGACAGATTTCTGCCATTTTCTGCATTTGCTTCTTGTTGGATCCTTTTTGAGTTCTTTTGGGGAATTGAGCTTTTTGAGGGAAGTACTTCAGTAGATAGTGTTCTAATGGAAGTTTATTTGGTGTTAGAACTAAACCTTAAGACTTATTTATCATGAGTGTACTAATGTTGCTAATAAAGATTGTGTGAAGTTTTGTATGAAGGAAAAATTTCAGTTGTATGGAAGGAATGAGTAATGAGATGGAGGATGGACTAAAGCTCAAGATTGGGGATGCCACGCATGCCACCCCAAGAAATATCCAAGAAGTACAAACGTCAAAGCTTGGGGATGCCCAAGGCATCCCCTTCTTCATCAATAAAAATCCCAGGTTTCTTCCAAACGCTTCATTTTTATTGTTTCATGCACAGTTGTGTTGTTCTTGGAGCGTCTTGTTTTTCATTTTTCGTTTTGGATTTCGTTTGCTTGGTTTTCTTAGTTTGCTGAATAAATTGGTTGGACCTCCACTTTCATATATTGGTGTTCAAATAGTTTGGTTTGGTTTGGAAAAGAGTAGGAAAGCTCATGCTTAAGTGGTAAAGAGAGCTTGTTTTTGACTGTGGCCTATGCTTTGTCATGCCATGCTTGATATTGTTTTGGCTTTATGCTTAGTATTCTTTGCTGTAGCATGACTTGTTATAAACAATTGAGATTGCTTAATGTGCCTTGGATGAATCATGCGTTGTTTATCCATATTAAAGCATAGTATAGTGGTATTCTCCTTTGATGTTTCATTTGGGTTGACTTGCCACATGCTCACACCATGTTATGACTATCTCAAGTCACCATAGCCTTTATGATCCTTTATTTTTCAACTTGTAGTATCACTTTATGCTTTGATCAATGATGTTTTGTCGCTCTGCATGATTATGGCCATTATTGCTCTCTCGTTTTTCGCTCCCTTACTATTGCTAGCCTTCACTTTTACTGAGTATGTTTTACTCAAGTTCCCAACTCCCTGAACCAAACATTTCCATAGTGTCCACCATACCTACCCATTAGCATCATTTGCTACTTCCGTGCATATTCATTATGCCTTGTTTTCTTCAGCATAAAATGGTTGCTTGCTATGAGAAAGTTAGTTAGTAAATCTCTCACGAACTTGATGGCACACTTTATTTACTTGCACTTAATAAACCTGAACCATTGCGTCCTTCTTTGTTGCGCATGTGCTTGCGCTTTATGAGTTGAAGTTAGCATAACCATGTATCATGGGGACCGCTTTCAACGCTTCATAGGTACTTTGTACCTAGTTGATACCATGTTATTTTGCTTATGGATCCCGGCGGTGTGAAATAAAAGTGGAACTTGTAAGATCACGGAGTTTGTATATATGTTAGAGAAACGCCTAGGCCACTAGCCTAATCCATGCCTAATCATGGTGGAAACTTGCAGCATAACCATAATGAGCATTCTATGAAGCATCCTCGATAAAAATCTATGCACATAGTAAATAAAAAGATTGCCGAGATGCTCATTGTCTGCTTGCCTTGTATTTTGATTATGGGATAGCTCCCGTGTCATGTGCAAGGGGTACCCCGTTGGCGGTTCTCTATGATACGTATATACTTACAATGACAAGAGCTTAGTTGTGACTGAAGTTGAGTAGCATGAGGATCGGTCTTCGTAAGTAAGGGGCATGAGACTTCGATTTATAACTTGTCAAGCATATGCTCTTAGTTGTGTCACTTTCACCTTACCCACATTAAAGATGCTTATGATAGGGGCAATCAGATCTCAAAGCTAATGAGTACCATACATTCAGCATTTGGAAGCCTTTCAAACTATTCAAAACCTTTTCATTTCCATGTTGAGTCTACACACATTCTATGAGCACTTTCTTGAGAGCATAGTTGCCATTCTTAGTTCTATGTGCATTGTCCCAAGACTTGTTGATTGATGCATACCTTGATATTGCTTGTTTTAAACTATTTGTATCTAGTCACTCTTGTGAACTTTGAAGGTGTCCTATGCATTTATGTTTGCTACTCTATGATGGACAAGCTGAATGCCACTATGCTATGTTTTCTTTATGTGAAACAAACAAACGTCTTGCAAGGCATTGTTATTCATGAATCTTTTGTTTGTGCCTTTTCATGTTGCATCATAGTCTCTTTGTCTTATTGCTAGAACTTTGTCTTTCATGTTATGATTGAAGTACTATGATCCTAGCTTTGAATGTTTTACAAATATTTTGATCAAGTCTTTGATGGTGCATGTCACCTCAAAAATTATTCTTTGTTTTTATCACTTACCTACTCGAGGACGAGCAGGAGTTAAGCTTGGGGATGTTGATACATTGCAAATGTATCTATAATTTTTGATGCTCCATGCTTGGTTTTATCCACTTTCTTGTGTTTTGTCCACACTTTGGAGTACTTTTCATATGATTTCTTGGACTAACCTATTAACAAGAGACACAGTGCCAGCTGCCTGTTTTCTGCTGTTTTTGGTTCCAGGAAAGTCAGAAAATAAATATTCTCGGAATTGGACGGGACAAAAGCCAAAGTGCCTATTTTTCCAGAAGACTCCAGGAACCAGAATATGAGACGGAGGAGGGCCAAGGGCTGGCCACAACCCCCCAGGCACGGGCCGGGCCTGGCCGTGCCAGGGCATGGTGTGGTGGCCCCAGGCACCCCCTCGGTCTCCCTCTTCGCCTATAAGAAGCCTTCTGACCTAAAAACTCCGGGGGGTTCGATGTTTTTCCCTGAAAAGTTCTGCCGTGCCACCGCCACCGAAGGGGATATTCGGAGGACAGGAAGTCTCTGTTCCGGCACCCTGTCCGGATGGGTAAGTGCCCCCAGAGTCGTCTCCATCGATCTCCACCATCATCTCCATTGACCATACATATTTCCTCCATCTATGAGTGAGTAATCCCCCGATGTAGGCTATGGGGATGGTAGGGATTGGATGAGATCATTCATGTAATGGCATCAGATTGTTAGGGCATAGTGCCTAGTATCTTTTATTAGTGCTTTATGACTTTGTTGCGACTTGTTATGCTTAATGCTTATCACTAGGGCCCGAGTACCATGATTTTAGATCTGAACATGTTATTGATTCATTATGATAGTATTGTTTTTGGTCTTATCTACAAGTTGTATACACACGTTGTTGTCCGGAACCTATGGCCCCGAAGTGACAGAAATCGGGATAACCGGAAGGGAATGGCTTTGATGTGAGGATCACATGTGTTCATGGAGTGTTAATGCTTTGCTCCGGTGCTCTATTAAAAGGAGCACCTTAATTGCCAGTAGTTCCCTAGAGGCCCCACTGCAAACGGGCTGGCAGGACAAAATATGTTGTGCAAGTTCTCATTGCGAGCACGTATGACTATATATGGAACACATGCCTAGGATTGTCTAGTACTTGGATGCTTTATCTTATTTATCTGCAATTGCCCTATGTTCTGATTGCTATGTGAATTGTCTTGTCCATGCAACGCCCGTCCATCCATCTCTATGCCTACCGCACTCGAATCCCACTATTACTGCTTTTGTGACTACTGTCTTTGCTTTACTACTGCTGCTACTTTGCTATTCCTACTACAAAATTGTTGCTACTGATAAACTGTTGTGAGCAAGATTGTTTCCAGGTGCAGCTGAATTGACAGCTCAGTTGTTAAGGCTTATAAATATTCTTTGGCTCCCCTTGTGTCGAATGAATAAATTGGGTTTCACTTCCCTCTAAAATACTACGATACACCCCCTATACTTGTGGGTCTTCAGGGATCAAGCGTCGTATTGGTACAGGAAAGTTACCTGGATTCACTGAAGACAAAGAAGGAGTTATGTGGTACAAAGGACGTATCTGTGTGCCCGCAGATTCGGAGCTGAAGCAAGTTATCATGCAGGAAGCTCATGATACTCTTTATTATATCCACCGCGGAGGAACAAAGATGTATCAGGATTTGAAGGAGCAATTTTGGTGGCACAATATGAAGAGAGAAATCGGAAGCTACATCGCCAAGTGTGATATCTGTCAGAGAGTCAAAGCGGAACATCAGAGGCCCACATGACTGTTGCAACCATTGCAGATTTTGGAATAGAAATGGGATTCCGTCAGAATGGACTTTATCACCGGTTTCCCTACTTCTAGTAGGGGAAATGACTCTATCTGGGTCATCGTTGATAGACTGTCGAAGGTATCTCATTTTATACCTGTCAAGACAACCTACCAGAGTTCGAAGCTAGCAGATTTGTATATCGCCAGAATAGTTAGTCTGCATGGAACCCCCAAGACCATAGTATCGGATCGACGAACCCAATTTACCTCGAGATTTTGGCAGAAAGTCCAAGAAGGATTAGGAACCAAGTTGAATTTCAGCACAGCTTATCACCCGCAAACTGATGGACAGACTGAGAGAGTCAACCAAATCCTAGAGGATATGTTGAGAGCTTGTGTGGTATGGATCAAAATGGGAAGATTGTCTGCCTTTCGCAGAATTCTCATATAACAATAGTTATCAAGCCAGTTTACAAATGGCCCCATTTGAGTTCCTATATGGAAGAAAGTGTCGTACCCCTTTGAATTGGTCGCAAGTAGGAGAGAGTCAGATTTTTGGACCCGACATCCTCTGAGAAGCCGAAGAGAAGGTTCACAAAGTCCGTGAGCACCTCAAGACCACCCAATCTAGACAGAAGAGTTATGCTGACAAGAGAAGGAGAGACATGACTTTCAATGTCGGAGATTTTGTGTATCTCAAGGTTTCACCATTGAAGGGAACCCAAAGTTTTAGTCTGAAAGGAAAGTTAGCCCCCAGATATATCAGACCCTTCAAGATTCTGAATCGTCGAGGAGAAGTATCTTATCAACTGGAACTACCTGAGGAGATGTCTGCCATCCACAATGTGTTCCATATCTCGTTACTTTGCAAATGCCTAGAAGTGCCAGAGAAGACCGAAGTTTTCAAGAACATCGATCACCAAGATGTGGATATCAACAAGGATCTGATGTATCGTGAAGTGCCCATCCATATCTTGGAGGACGCTTACAGAACCACCAGGACCCGGAGTATCAAGTTTCTCAAGATTCAATAGAGCAAAAATACCGAAGAAGAAGCCACTTGGGAGCGAGAAGATTACATTAGGACCGAGTTCCTAGATCTCTTTAGTTCCTAGTTTTCTTTCTTAAATCTCGGGACGAGATTTTGTTTAAGGGGGGAAGGTTTGTAACATCCCAAAACTATAATACAAGTGATCAAGATCCAAATCACCCAATTTAGGGTTAACAAAACCTTTTTCCCATTTAAAATATTTCAGCATTCATATGTGTGTTGCATTAAATAGGAGTTGATTTGAATTGCCATGATTGTTTGTTCTAATGGTTGTAAAATGATTCTAAGATGAATGCCACATCATCTAGATCATTCCCAAGCAAAAACCAAAGAAAAAGAAATCAAATACAATTAATAATAGAAATGGTCACTTTTGCCATTTTAATCAACTAGCCCACTCTGGGTATTCCTAGCACTCATTTTCCAACAGAAACAAATGTGGATCTTTGCACCCCTTGCTAGCCCACTCTAATTTTGAAAGACATTTGAAAATGGAATCTAATTCATATGTATAGATCACCCTTTTTCAAAAACCATCTAAATTAACTCCATTTGACAAATCCTAGCAACCAGAGATGCTTAAGCATGTGACAAACAACTCCACCAAATTTAATTTCAAAATTCCAAACTTGAATCCTTGCGGCCATTGTGTCGAACACTTGGTGAGCAGAATTAAACTAGCCTAACTATCACTGTTTTTTATCAAAATTTGTCGAGCCATTTGAACCCAATTCAATTCCCTTGTCTCTCCTAAACCCAACCAGGCCATCAAGGACCTACCAAATGGCCTAGCACCACAGTGCCGCGCCACCCCGAGGCCATGTTCGCCGGCCAAACATGCTCACGCCGCAGGAGACCACCAGCCCCTCTCCGTCGCTCTAGGAACGGAGGCGTGACCTCACCGCCGCCAACGGTCCACCCCACGACAACTGCTAGCCCCTGGACCACCGAGGCCAAGCCCCGCACTAAGTCTCTACGCCGCGCCAGCGCACGCCAAAGCACCATCGCCGACAGCACGCCACACGACGCGCCTCGACCCTAGACTGTGTGCGTCGCTTCGCCTTGACCACCTCAACCCGCGAGACACGCCCTTACCCCACCGCACGACCCACAATCGCCGGGAACCACGTCGAGCACTGCCTCTGTCTCTTAGAGCGCGCAACTCTCCCGACCGTAATCCACCACCCCTAGCACCGCCATTACGCCCTAGCTCACCACCAGGGAACCTCCCACCGTCCGCCTACCTTGCCACGCCGATAGCCCCCTGTGCAGTCGTCACCGACGAGCTCCGCCCATGCTTCTCTGCCGCCTCGCCGGGCCTATATACAGGAGCCTCCCCAACACCAATTCTTCACACTCCCACACTCCCCTCTCTCCACTGATCCTTCCCCACCTCTCGCCAGAGCAGCTCGAGCAGCCAGCCGCCGGAATTTCTCCGGAGATAGCCGCAATAGAGGAGGAGACGCTGTCGTCGATTTCGTCCACCCCTGCCGCTGTCGTGACTTCGCCTAATCTCGCCATCGTCTCCTTGTTGGTTTTCCCTCCTCGCCCTACTCGCTGGAGCCTTGGTACGCCCTGACCGCACCCCCACTGAGCCATTAGGGTTCCCCCTCACTGGCGATGAGTCCGTCGTCGATGATAAACCCCAGTCATAGATGCTAGCTCTAATCCTACGGTCCACAATGCCCAGTAACGTTTCGTGTTTAATGAGCCACTGACAGGCAGGATCCCCTTGTCAGCAGTCCTTAGTGCCATAGAGTGAAACTGGGCCGGCCTGTTAGTGTTCCCGCGCTGGCCCTATGATTCAAATTTAGATTTTTCTTTTTAGACTTAGACTTAGTTCTATCCTTTAGTTTGAAAATCAATTCAGGGAGTTTTACAAATGCAAATTGAGTGATTCCAATTTTATTGGAAAGGTAATGAAAATTTCTATCGAAGCCCGTTGGATTTAAATCATTTAGAGTTATATATATCTCCTAGATAAAATAACAAAATAGAAGCTTTTTCACATTCAAACATTTTTACAAAATCAACCATAATAGCTTTAGAGTTGATTCCAACTCTCAAAAATCACATTTAACCATACCTATCGGAATATGTAATAATATTAAGGTTTGCATGCAGTGACTTTGGACTAGTACCAAAATAATGCTATCTAGGCATTTCTAGTCACTTTAAATCATTAAATATTAAACTTAAACTTATTAAAATGTGATCCAACCTTTAAATCATATTCCCATACATTAGAATATGTGGTGATGACATGTGTCCATATGATCCCGTATTTTAATTGGAGAATATTAAATCTTAGTTAATTTCAATGAGTAGAAATTACTTTTCTCAAATAAAATGAATAAACTAGTTCATTAAACCTTGTGGTGAATGTGATGATATTAGATCATCAAATGTGTTCCTTAGAGTGCTAAGTAGACTAGTTAAGTATTGTTTGGTGATTGTGTATTCTGTATGTATTTATAGACGATAGTACCGACCAAGTCTATGAGGAGGAGGAGTTCTACCGCGAAGAAGAAGAGGAGAATTTCAACCACTGCACCAACCAAGGCAAGCTATTGTTAGCAAACTAGAATTAAGCAAGATGCATTATGCATGCTTTGGTTATACCTTTGACTTATACCAATTCCAATTTTTATTTACAAGCTTTACTTTATTTTACTTTACCAAAGTTTCTTTACTTGACCTATCTAGTTAGATTTAGATGTCATTCTATGGCATGAGATTGAGATTAGCATCCCACATTAGTGAACACTCTTAACTTAGTAGTTTAGAGCTAAACCAAAACTTGATCACTTTAGATGGGAATACTTGGTGAAAATGCTTATGAAAACCTTGGAATGATGAGTCATTCTATTGAGATGTTTTGACATGTGTTGAGAAACACAAATGGTTTATGATAATGAAAATGTTGAGGCATGAGCCTTAGCCCTTTATAAAAAACTGATGGTTGGGTTCGAATGCGATACCATTCCAATTTTACCGTACAACCACAATACCTGAATTGGATAAGGCTTAGCCAGAAGTTTATATGCATTAGTATTAGTTCCCTCGCGGGAGAGGTTTGAGTTGAGGCTACCTCTCAATTTTGTCCACCTATGCAGTGCCCAGGATGACAGATGGTCATGGCTGGGAGGCCAAGCTCATAGGAGAGGTGCTTATACTAGAGTGTGTAAAGGAAAGGTTATGTTTGATTATCTGCATACTAAGTATGATGATTCAGGGTTATCCCTGACAGATGGATCGAATTTTGTGGTGAAAGTGTACCACCTATAAAAGTGTCAAACTATTCGAATAGACGCGTCCGCGGTTATGGATAGTTGGAGTGGCCATACTGTTCCGTTGTCAGATGTTTTCCAAATGACTTATGAAATGAATTGTGACATGACTTGACCACAACATGGTTGTGACTATGACAACTAAGTTCCCACTTAGGTGATTTCTAACTTTATTTTATCTTTCTTTGTTTCTGAACTCAGCTTAGGTTTCAAACTTACTTTACAAATAACTTAGAACTTAGCATTCCTACTAGAACTATCTTACCTATTAGTGATAGTTTGCGAGTACTTAAAGACTACTCATGGCTTTGTCCCTGGCTATTCCCGTGGCTAGACTATGAGGAGGACTACCTAAAGGAGGACAGCAGGACGGCTACAACAACTAGGATCATATCCCATTGTCAGCATTGCCTATGATATTGAAGATGGAGCCCACCGCTACGCTATTTATTCCGCTACTTGTTTGTACTAAGACTGGACCATGAGATCCTTTATTTGTGTAAGACCTTATTATGGTTTGTAATGGATGATGTACTGTGATATCCAATCTGTTATGTCTCGCTAAAATGGTAATCCTGGGATTGTGATGTATGGCATAACAGGCATCTGGGATTAAAAATCCGGGTGTTGACAATCTCTAACCCATCCCCAAAAATTTAGAGGATAAAAATACTCCCTGTCCTTAAGAGGAGCAAATATACTCCTCTAAATTTTGTCGTGGAACCCATCCCCCATAATTTAGAGGAGTAAATTTTGTTTTTGAACAAAGTTTGCAAATTTGAGCGCATGAATATATGGAAATGTGTCACATAAATATTCATAGTTCATATATATCGATAATTTAGTCATACATAGTAATAGCATCATCCTAATTTGCTAAAATCTCACGTCATCTCATACTTAACAACATGAATAAGAGAGAATCTCAATATTCATACACCATTATTCATACTTGCAAGCTCCATTTATTCATAGATTTCCCGCATTGGAGCACATTACTAGCAAAGCCCACCTACTCATAATGGTTACTAATGAACTTGCATCACCACTAGTTCTTTCATTGAAATTGGCATGTATTTCTTCCCAAAATTGTTGGAAAGGCTGGTCGGATCCAACAATTGTTTGATGATGCTAAGAAAAGTACAAATCATTGTCGTCATCCTTGGACCATGGACTTCTCTCTTCTTCACCTTGATATGAACAATCATCTAGATTAGAAAATTGACGAGCTTTAACCCAAAATGATATGAAGAACCCTGGAGCTTATCTCATCCTCACCTTGTTCCAATGGTGCCGGCGAGGGAAGGTGCCGGTGTGGGTCCAAGGTTGGTGCCAGTGCGGCTGCTAGTGTTGGTGCCAGATCTAGAGCAAGTGGCGGCCCGGGTGCTCGCGGTGGTGCTCCTGCGAGCTCGGCCAAGGAGTTGCAATGGCATGTAGTCATGCCGGAAGGTTCTTGGCCTCGAGGATCCAGTCATATCCCGGCGAATCGCGGCCACGGTGCATCGAATCGGGCGAAGGTCAGCGGTGCATTTGTAATCGGGGAAAATGGCTCATGGCGGCCGATTCTAGCGATGTAAGCTACCAGGAGAAGCACATAGCGTAGCTGGCTGTCGGCGGAGGACATATCGGGCGAAGGGTGGCGGGAAGGGCAGTTGGCTGGCGGCAGATGGGCAGGTGGGGGTAGAAAAAATAAAGGAGTCGAGGTCACGGTGGCGACTCCTATATTTATTCTCCTCTAAATGGTGATAGGGGTTCAGTTAGGTTTAGTGCGGCTTCGGCCGTTAGAGGAGTAAATTTACTCCTCTATTGCCGTTTTGGGGATGGGTTAGAGATGCTCTAATAAGATTAAGATGTTTATTTGGGCCAGGTGTAAAAAATTAAGCCACAAACTGTGCTAGCCA
Source organism: Avena insularis (assembly GCA_023614405.1). Taxonomy (NCBI): domain Eukaryota; kingdom Viridiplantae; phylum Streptophyta; class Magnoliopsida; order Poales; family Poaceae; genus Avena; species Avena insularis. The sequence continues at coordinate 241,184,964 of CM042688.1, read as the reverse complement.
AAAAAGGTCTTGTTTCTATGTTCTGTGCAACAAATGCCACAAAGACTGGTGTTAGATGCAATTTTCTCTATCCACACATATATTAGTACACAACAATCCAACCTTGCTGCATATAAAGAACCAATATTAAGAAGGCTAGCAATCCACAGATCACGCATTCATGAATCATACTACTTAAATTGATACTATAAGGACCTTTAGCAAGCTAAAATAGCTTTTCTAAAAAGGGTTATATTTAAGAGCAGGGGTAGTACATTATAAGATACCATACAAATTATAGACATGTCGCAGAAAGGAAACAACCCAAGTTCATAACAAGTGTATACTAGTGCACTAACAAAATACTTTCAGCTTCAGGTTCCATTTCATGAAAAAGGGACTGAACTGAGCTATTAGTGCTCTACCACAAATACTGATCATCTTCATGATTTTGTCCTTATTTTCTATGGAGTGCTCTAGCCGAATTAAAATTTCTTCTAACTTTGCGATCAAACGTTCATTGTATACACTTAGGGTAGATGATAACGATTGTTCAGCTTGGAGTTGTTCCTCTAGAACTTGAATATGCAGAGAAATGGCTTTGGAGTTGGACTTGAACTTGAACTTGGACTTTGACGAGCTTACTAGGAACCCAGCATTACACATCAACATATTCTTGGCTATAGAACCGCGTTGTAGTAACTTGGAAAATAAATCTACATATTCTTTTGGAGTTTTTACTGATCAGTCTTTCCCAGGATATGCCAGCTCCTCTTTCAATTCATCTTGTAAAGTTTTCAGTTGATAGACATGTGTAAGATAAGTGAAGTTACTACAGAGAAACATGCAAATAGGTTCAACATGTGCATGAACTGCTATAATTGGCAATGCTGATAACGCATCTTATACAGTTTAGTAAAAAGATTATTTTTGTCGTGTATTTTTTATGTCATTTACTAAAAATGTGGCTGTAACACCCCAATTTCAGAAACCCTGATTAGTTGTCCCGAATACAAAAATCAGGGGGAACAATTTTTTTTCTTGTTCAATGATGCAGTGCCTATTTGTTGTTGTATGTGCTTATGCATCTAAGTGTATAGCATAGGATATACTCCTTACCTCAACATCAGTTGCCAAAAGCGATTTAACAAAACTATCCTGGCTCATTTTACATATTCTCAAATGTTCTGGCATTTCAAAACCTGAGCCAAGATGCCTTTGCAAACCAAAACTATTTCAGTAGCTTCTATTAACTAAATAATGGAGAGCTATATGATATAATCTCCCCATATTTTCACCATAGAATCTTCAACTACACTTACTTCTAGGTTTTCCAAAACTTTGCTTTAAAGCTTTTGAATCCTACTCTTGGTAGAAGTACCAAGAACCTTACCTTGTTCAAACTTCAACCTCTTCAAAATACCACCCTCACCTCATGCTAAGCTTGATGGTAACCCTAGTAGTAGTTGATTTACTTGTAAGATGAGTTGCCTTGATCTGTTAAGATGAATTGCCTTGATCTGTTGTCTGATGAATTGCCTTGATCTGTTGTCTGATGTGTTTGCTTAGGAATTAGTATGAGCTACCCTAGGAGCTCATCATCTAGCATATATATAATCCAAGAGTGTCAACCCTAAACAGGTTAACCAGGCTGGATCTGATCTCTAGTCACTAGGTGATCATCTAAAACCCTTAACCAGATCAATTCTAAAGTGATCCGTTCTAGAAGTTTCCAAGTCAATGAAGACCAATATCAAGCATTGATCTATTCTACTCAATATACACTTCAATATCATCCAATTGATGATTCTTTGATACCTTGAAACCCATCAAAAACATCCCCAATCATATTCTAGTCAAAAACCCTAAATCTACTAAATTTGACTGTCTCGAAACTGTTTCAACATCACTTCTTTGAATGCCTCTCCTTCTCAACCCTTCTGCATTTTTGGAAATGCACTTGAACCATCTTGCATACCATCATAAGGACTACCAAGGCCCTCTCCTTACCTTGGTTAGACCATCCTCTAACCCACTTGTTCTTGAGCAGGCACAAAAGTAATATTCCCTCCAAATCTTATCAACTAGCCTACTTAGTTAGAAGCTCACATCTCCATACTATTTTATTTGGACCAAATATTTTCATGATTGTTTATACTCATAAGGTTCTATCAATCCCTACTTCACTTGTTACAACTGGATCACTGTTGTTCTAAACCCATATGGTTTTCAAGGCTAATTGCTAACATGCTTTGGCACCCTTGTTTTATTCAAAGTTTGTCATCAATCCTTGGAGAGATCAGTCTTGATCAAGCTCAACTTATTGTACCACAGTGATCTAATCAATTTAGTCTATCCATCCATCTAGCCCATGCCCCAAGGGGATAATTGAGCTCCAAGGTACAACCATGTTTTGAAGGTATAAAAATAATAATGCCTAACATCCTATATCTCTTGCTTTCCTTCCAAATAAAGTTCGATTTCCAAAACCCAAGCTTACAAATGGTAGGTACAATATGTGTACATCATCTACCTTGGATCTAAATATTTATAAAATAATATCAATAATTGTTTTGGCCAACAAAAAATTAAATCCTTTCTTTTACAAAAACCTCAAAACCACCTCAATAAAGGAAAGATTGTTTTCTCCAAAACACATTCCGAACTTAAGGATAATTTGAGGAATATATATCATACCCTATCCTCCCACTTCAAAAATAAATATTTTTGAAGAGCTTTAAAAACCCTTTTACCCTTTTTCATAAATGGAAGAAACAAAAAAATAAATGTTTTAAATACTTTTATGCCCCAATAAATTCCAGGAAAATTCTCCAAAGTGTAACTTAATACCCAAGACCATCTTACATTAGAAACTAACCTTGTCCAATGTAAATTTATCAATCGAGCTTCTAGAAACCATTTCATCTGTTTTTAAATAAATGAAATTAAGTGGACTAATACTCCTTAGAAAAATCCCAAATAAATCCTAGGGGAGTATCTTGACCGTATACATCTACCAGTACCATCTTCTCACTTGCCACATGCAACTTCTCATACTTCCCTTTGTAACCACTTCTTTAATCAATATTGCAAACTAAGCAAATCCACTAATCAAAAACCCACAAAACCTTCACCCACCTGATCCACCAAGCTTGTATAGCACACCTCACACCCCTAGGCGACCACCATTGTGGCACCACTTTACCAAAGCCTCTCCCTTTTGTATTTAGTGCTTGGAGGAAGGAGAGATGCACACATGGGTCATATCTTGCCTTTATTTTCTTGCAGCAACACTCACTGCTCCCTCTCCCTTTCTACATGACCAGAGGCACCCCACACTCTCTCTCCACCGCCCACTCGACCAACCAGAGGCTCCCTACCCTCCTCCGTTGGTCCCATGGACTTTGTCCACCATGCACCACTCCAACTCGAGTTAAATTTCCCCAGGTCACCATAGCCCCATCCCCCTGGATTATTCGCTCCCCACACTCTCACCTACCATCCCCTAGATCCATCCGTCCTTCCCTGCTCTGTCCTAGCAAGGAGAGAGCAGGAAAGCCTCTCGGCCGTTCCTCAAACTATGCTCATGGTGCTCCCTCTTCTAACTCCCTTCCATCTGCATGCTATGTTTCCTAGATCTCCTCGATATCTAGCACCTAACCCCACCCTCTCCCGTGCTAAGGAACGAACAGGACAACGACTTTGATGAGCGAGCTCCCGAAGCCTCCTCTCGGCCTTCCCTAAGAATCGAGCATGGTGCCCTATTCTCCATCCCTCTGCTCATGCATGTCACTACACCGAGTCCCCCTCCTCTCCCTTCGTCTAACCATGTCTTATTGTCTACCTAGGACCCTCCCCGGCGCTGCCACGAACTAGCTCGGAGCCGGCGTCCCCTGCCTGACGCGGGATTCGGCAGATCTTCACCAAAACGGTCGATGCCGCCCCTCCACAGAGTCGCCCCGGAGTCCTCTGTCGCCCTACACCATTGTCATCGCCTCTCCCGCCCCGTGTAAGACTCCCCAATGCCTCTTCGACCCATCTAGGGTTTCCGCCGCCGTCACTCTGGTACGCTGGAGAAGACGAAGCCCGGCCTTCTATCCCCACTTTGATCGAACGGCCGAGGTGCCCCGTACCCCTATGACCAATTGGGTTGCTGACTGATACGTTGCTAACGTATCCATTATTTTTGATGTTCAGTGCTTGTTTTTTATCTACTTTCTTATGTTTTGTTCCATATTTGGAGTACTTTCTATACACTTTCTTGGAATAACCTATTAATAAGAGCCATAGTGCCAGCTGCCTGTTTTCTGCTGTTTTTGGTTCCAGGAAAGTTAGAAAATTAATATTCTCGGAATTGGACGGGACAAAAGCCAAAGTCAGTTTTTCACCGAGGGACACAAGGAGCCAGAATACGATACGGAGAGGGGCCAGGGGGCCGCCACACCATCTAGCCACGTGGCCCAGCCTGGCCTGTGCCAGGGGTGGTCTGGCCGCCTCCGACACCCCCTCGGCATCCTCTCTCGCCTATAAGATGCCTCCTAAGTACCCGATCAAAATTCCACAAAAGAGTCTGTAGCCGCCATCATCTCTATCCCTAGATCGGGAGGGATCTGAAGCTCTTCCCGACACCCTGCCGGAGAGGGGAATTCGCCCTGGAGGCCTTCTTCATCATCATGAAGCCTCCGGTGTGATGTGTGAGTAGTTCATCCTTGGACTACGGGTCCATGTAGTAGCTAGATGGCTGGTTCTCCTCATTTTTGCTTTCATGTTTAGATCTTGTGAGCTCCATTCATGATCAAGATCATCTATTTGTAATCCTACATGTTGTGTTTGCGGGGATCCGATGGATATTGAGATGCTATTTTAGATTGATTATTGATTCTATCATGTCTTTGCTATTTGTGATCTTGCATGCTTTTTGTTGTTAGTAGCTGACATGGGTATACCCTACAGGTACTCGATCTTGGTATATACGGCCTGAATACATAGAGGCCCACGGTGTCGCCAAGGCCCAAATGAAGAACTTGAGTAACCTACGGACTCTCGATTGCTTGAACAAGAAGAAGCTAGAGATAGAAAGTTCAAAGGGGAAAACCCTAACCTATAACCGACTCGACCTGCTACCCGAGACCTGGCCTATCTATATAAAGGCAAGGAGGTGGCGGCGAGGAGGACACACGCAACCCTAGTTTCTATAACCCTTGCCAGATTGCATCTGCGCACCATTTTAATCCTCGATTCCTTTGATAATTCCACGAGCAGACAAGCATGAGTAGGGACCTCTACGAGGCCTGAACCTGGGTAAATCTTCGAGTCCCCTATGTGCTTGTTTGCTAGCCGATAGTTGTCTCCAACGCTCCCTCCTTCTACAAAACCCAAGTCCATAACAATGGGCATTGATGAGTTAAACCCTCGTCAATTGGCGTCGTCTGTGGGAACTGGGAGTGCTGATGTTGCGGCTTCTTCGGCCCCATCAACCGCGATCTACAACTCCGCAACAGCGGAGATCCGCCAGCTCTTCGGCGCGTTCGACTTCACCGTCCACACGCCAGCCACTCGCCCGGCTTTCGAGTCCGTGGGCGACGGAATTAGCCTGGCGATCGGGAGCTTCCGCTTCCAAGTTGGTCAGATGGGCATGCTTCGCATGCCTGACCAGCCGACGGTACCATCGATTACTCCAGCATCGTGGTTCCCTCCATCTATCGGCACCCTCAGCAAGCTCAACGCCCCGACAACAGTCGATAACACGGTCAGCGACAGCAGTCGCAACTCCGATCTGAGCGATCTGGCAACTGAAGATGGAGCCTACGACTCCGGATCTGAAAGTTGCGGGAGCAGCAGCTTCCCCAACCACTTCATGTGCGCCGTCATCAACGCAGGTGACACCTCTGCCAATCGCAACAACACGGGCAACCGTGGCAACAAAACCGACCCACCTAACGGCGGCATACCCAATGGCGGACCACCGCCCAATGGCGGTAACGGCGGCAACAGCGGCCCCGTAAACAATGGAGGAGCAATCGAACCTCCAACCATGATAAACGAGCAAACTGGCGAACGCGTCGTGATCAGGCTCAACGATCTCGTGTGGGCCCGTTGCCACGAAGCCCTACGAGGCCATCCTCTACCTTTTGGTTCCCCGCAAGAGCTGCTGATGGGCTACCACTGGCTCTTGAAGGAGGAATACAAGCGCCAGCTACAGACAATCGCGTAACTCGAGGCGCGAAAAAAGGCGGCTGATGAGTCAAGCCTCCGACGAGCCGGGCTCTCCTCCCACGGAGGAGCCTCCTCAAAGTGCAACAAGTACATCGCAAACAAGAGGCGATCCCGGATGGCTCATCTCACCGAGCAAGAACGCATAGAAGCTGCAAAAGTCCTCGACTTTATCTCTATGACAGTCGATACACGGGGCAATGTGGTCCCCAAAACGCCGCAGGCTGCGGTGACAGCAGCCACCATGTACCTCCTCAACAACCAGCCACCGGCTGGAGATCCTCGAGCCGCCATGCACCGATCCACGATCGCGGGCTTGGGAATAATCGAGGCCGCCCTCGACAAGGAGCCAACACCGGACCCGAAAAAAGGCAAAGCGCTCCTCCTCGCCCTCATCCAGCAACGATAGTCACGACCTGTCCTGACGTCGCCGCTCACGGCGACACGACCACGACTATGATGCACGCGATGACCTCACGCAGCGCAAGATTGACAAATCAAGGGCGCGGCATGCTCGATCGACTGACTCAGAAGATGAAGATGTGGATCTCTGTGGCGCCAGATGCTTCAGCATGGCCATCAGGCAAAAGCAAATGCCCAAGGGGTTTAAACTCCCATCGGAGAACCCGAAGTTTGACGGCCTATAGGACCCGAAGATCTGGTTGGAGGACCACATATCATCCGTCAGGCTTCATGGCGGAAGTCGAAGTACGGCCATGCAATGCTTGCAGCTACAGCTGGAGGGAGTCGCCCGAGCCTGGCTCAACAACCTCCCACGCGGATCCATTCGCAGTTGGGAAGAGCTGGTATACAGCTTCGTGCGCAACTTCAAGGGAATGTACAAACGACCCGCATCAATCGAAGAGCTGAGATGCTGTTAGCAAAGATCGGGCGAATCGCTACGCTCCTACATAAAGAGGTGGTCCATCATCAAGAACTCCGCAGAGAACATCTTGGAGGATCACGCGATTGACGCATTCAACGGCGGCGTATGCCGCATAGAGCTTAGGGAGGAGCTAGGCCGCTCGAAGCCCAAAACCATCGACCACCTGATGGAGATCACGAATCGCTGGGCAGATGGAGAGGATTCGATGAAGAATCGCGTTCACTCTGATGATGAGGCAGAAGTCGAACGCAGACGCGACCGCCGAAGAAAACGCCGCATGCACATCTACAATGACCGCGACGACGTCAACATGGTCGCAGCCGGCAACGCCGGCAGAACCGCGGCGACAACGCAGCGGTGGATACCGCGACTCCGGAAAGACCACGCAAGTGTGGCAGCACCGCAATCGCGATGAGGCGCCCGCAACATCCATTGAAGACAAGCTGTCCGGGCCATGCACCGTGCACTTCTACATCGACAAGCATGATGGAAAGAAGAAGTCCAGCCACCTCTTCAAGGACTGCCACGGGTTCCTCAAGCTACATGAGGGACTGGTTCAGATGAATCACAGCGCAGTTGAAAGGGGCTACAGAGCCGCTCCAGGTGCCGTGGCACATGGCGCTCCACCACCACCACCTGGACTACCCCCAAATGCAGTTGCGCCAGACCAACACCAAGGAGGCGAACCATACCCATGGGCCATGGGTACCATGATGATCCAAAAGGGACGCCCCTCGAATAGGGTGCAGAAGGCCATCACTCGCCAAGTCAACTTGGCCACAAACTCGCCACCATCTACCACTGAGTACCTCAGCGGAAGCGAGTCCTGTATCACCTTCGACAAGCGCGACCATCCGCCCCAAGTACCTCGTTCGGGCCATTGTCCCCTCGTACTCGAGGCGCAAATCGGAGGTTTCTACATGAGCCGCATCTTCATGGACGGCGGAACCGGCATCAAGACTTATATTCGCGAGTACCTTGCGGGCCATGAGGATCCCTCTGACTTGCTTAGAGGCCTCAGACACAACATTCCACAGCATCGTTCCAGTCAAGGGCGTGTATCCCCTTGGCAAAATCAATCTCGACGTCATCTTTGGCACGCCGAAAAACTGTTGGCCTTGGCGCGCCGACTTTGGTCGTCGGTAGCCCCAGTACCACTGCATCCTCAGACGTGTCGCGTTCGCTAGGTTCATGGCAGTGCCACACTACGCCTATCTGTAGATGAAGATGTCAGGCCCTAATGGCGTCATCACAATCAACGGGAGCTTCGAGAGATCTGGCAGTTGTGACAGGGAATTCAACAGAATCTCCTAGTCCTTCGGCATGCAGGAAGAACTGGCGAGACTAAAGGAGTCAACAGACAATAGTCTGCCTCCTCTAAGCCGACCATGTTCGCCTGATCTATATTTCGACTCATCCGTGCACACAAAGAAAGTTCAGGTCCACCCATCGGATCCCTCCAAGACGGCCCTCATCACCAACAACTTGAGTCCCGCATAGGAACTCGCGCTCATCGAATTCCTCCATGAGCACTAGGAAATTTTTGCCTGGTGTCCAGCGGACATGCCAGGGGTTCCCAGGGAATTCATCGAGCACGCACTCAACGTCAACTCAGATTCAAGGCCAGTCAAGCAAACAATCCGGCGATTATCTGAGCCAAGAGCAAAGGCAGTCGGAATGGAGATCAATAGACTCCTCGACGCCAAATTCATACGCGGGATCAAGGAAAGCACTTGGCTTGCCAACACAGTGCTAGTGCCAAATAAGGACACAGACATCCTGCAGATGTGCGTGGACTTCACTTCTTTGAATAAGCATTGTACGAAGGACCACTTCCCGCTACCGCGAATCGACCAGATCATCGACTCCACCGCGGGGTGCGAGCGCCTCTGCTTCCTCGACGCCTACTCAGGCTATAACCAGATTCGAATGAAGGAGGAAGATCAAGAAAAAACAGCGTTTACAACGCCTTTTGGTGTGTTCTACTACTACAACATGATGAGAATATCATTTTGTGGCCCGAAAGTTTGGGTGTCCAGGCAATGCGGTACCCAAGTTCCCTGAAATCATCCGCGATGACTACAGTTGGTGTGCCAAATACTTAGAGGGTCTTTTTCGACACGAATTCAACTTTATGTTTCAATGCAAAAAAAATCAGGCTAACGGCCATCAAGTTGGGCCCCTCCTGTCAGTTCTCACCATTATGTCGCTCCTGTCGCTCCCATCGCTTAGGTGTCAATTAGGCTTGCAGTGTTGGCGCTTGCATCCATTATGCATCTTCTTCTTCCCCGGAGCGGCAGTCTATGGGGCGTCGCAGCCATGGCACGGAGCTGGGACATGGACAAACCTGCTCGGCCCAGCTATCCTCCCTGTAGGCTTGCAGCGTTCGCGCCTGCATCCATTACGCGTCTTCTTCCCTGGAGCGGCAATCTATGGTCGCGGCCATGGCACAAAGCTGAAGTGACGAAGATGCTTGGCCCCGCTCTCCTCCCCATCCCGAGTCGGAGCTCGCCCTCACCATGGACGCACCCATGGCACGGTCAGGGACGAGAATTGGTTCCCGGTGAGATCTGGCAGCGGAAATCATCGATAAATCCTATGAAAAACTGAAGAAATTGACGCGACTCGATCACGACTATTGGGAGTGGAAGCCGATGAGCAGTGCGCCTCAGTATGCAGCCGAGACGCCTACATGGCATCTGAGTTATCTGATAGCTCATTACCATGAAAGATGGGATGGTTAAAGCGGGGTTTTTTGAGATAGCTATGCCACAGTTGCAAGCTAGCCGGAGAAGAACCGCGAGGAGGATAAGCGGTTTCGGATGAGCGAGGATCTTGGACGGTGGCGACATCAAGCGGTGAAGGGAACCAAGTCAAGGACGACAACAAGTGGTGGTGATACATTATGTGTTTGAACTAGATTTTAGTTTCTAGTTTATTATGTGTGTGATACATTTAGTTACTTCAATACAAAATTTCGAACAATTTAATTTGTTGATGTATTTCTTGCAAATTATAACATAATCGAGCACTAGAAATATTTTGTAGTGTGCATGAGCATGATCAGTAAATATAATTGAACACTAGATACTTTAAGGCACTCCATATAAAGGAGTAGATTAATATGGAAGGTTCACCAGAGACACGACGGATATATTGTTTTACATGCCACACACAAGTAATAATTAACTAGAACAAAATAAAAGCAGGGGCTGCAGCAGGAGGCTAGGACACGGAGACGCCTAGCAGGGCAGGGGTTTATCAGCAGGAGGCAGCAACAGCCTAGTCGATCGGATACAGGCCAGTCCTGGCATACTCCCGGAGGAATTTTCCGTAGGCTACGTGCCGCGTAAAGATAATCAGCCTATGGCTTCTGCCTCCGCCTCTGCCAATGCCCTCCGCGTGCTGGATCATGTTGTTGAGGTGCCCTCCGTGTAATGATAATCGGCCTATGGTTTATCATTGCATGTCTGTTCCTCTAAACAAACCACTAAAGGATCCACCAGTGTCATTGCATGTCTATTCTTTTCATGAACCACACACAGTGTCATTACATATGTCTTCTTCTAAACAAACCACATAAGGATCCACTAGTGTCATTGCATGTCTGTTCTTTTCATGAACCACACATAAGGATCCACCAGTGTCATTGCATGTCTGTTCTTTTCATGAACCACACCCAGTATCATTGCATGTGTGTTCTTCTAAACAAACCACATAAGGATCCACTAGTGTCATTGCATGTCTGTTCTTTTCATGAACCACACCCAGTGTCAGTGCATGTCTATTCTTTTCATGAACCACACCCAGTGTCACTGCATGTCAGTTCTTTTCATCAACCACAGAAGGATCTACCAGTGTCATTGGATGTGTGTTCTTTTCATGAACCACACGTGGATCCACCGGTGTCATTGCATGTTTGTTCCTCTAAACAAAACCACATAAGGATCCACCAGTGTCATTGCATGTTTGTTCTTTTCATGAACTACACCAAGTGTCATTGCTTGTGTGTCTTCTAAACAAACCACATAAGGATCCACCAGTGCCATTGCATGTCTGTTCTTTTCATGAACCACATAAAGATCCACCAGTGTCATTGCATGTCTGTTCTTTTCATTAAGCACACCCAGTGTCAGTGCATGTATGTTCTTTTCATGAACCACGCCTAGTGTCACTTCATGTCTGTTCTTTTCATGAACCACATAAGGATCTACCAATATCATTGGATGTGTGTTCTTCTCATGAACCACATGTGGATCCGCCGGTGTCATTACATGTCTGTTCTTTTCATGAACCACACCAAGTGTCATTTCATGTCAGTTCTTTTCATGACCCACATAAGGATCCACCCAGTGTCATTGTATGTGTGTTCGTCTAATGAACCACACGTGGATCCACCGGTGTCATTGCATGTCTGTTCCTCTAAACAAACCACATAAGGATCCACCAGTGTCATTGCATGTATGTTCTTTTCATGAACCACACATAAGGATCCACTAGTGTCATTGCATGTCTGTTCTTTTCATGAACCACACCCAATGTCATTGCATGTGTGTTCCTCTAAACAAACCAGATAAGGATCCACCAGTGTCATTGCATGTCTGATCTTTTCATGAACCACACCAAGTGTCATTTCATGTGTGTTCTTCTAAACAAACCACATAAGGATCCACCAGTGTCATTGCATGTCTATTCTTTTCATGAACCACACATAAGGATCCACTAGTGTGATTGCATGTCGTTTCTTTTCATGAACCACACCCACTGTCATTGCATGTCTGTTCTTCTCATGAAGCACATAAGGATCTACCAGTGTCACTGCATGTCTGTTCTTTTCATGAACCACATAAGGATCCACCAGTGTCATTGCATGTCTGTTCTTTTCATGAACCACATAAGGATCCACCAGTGTCATTGCATGTCTGTTCTTTTCATTAAGCACAACCAGTGTCAGTGCATGTCTGTTCTTTTCATGAACCACGCCTAGTGTCACTTCATGTCTGTTCTTTTAATGAACCACATAAGGATCTACCAGTATCATTGGATGTCTGTTCTTCTCATGAACCACACGTGGATCCGCCGGTGTCATTGTATGTCTGTTCTTTTCGTGAACCACACCAAGTGTCACTTCATGTCAGTTCTTTTCATGACCCACATAAGGATCCACCCAGTGTCATTGGATGTGTGTTCTTCTCATGAACCACACGTGGATCCACCGGTGTCATTGCATGTCTGTTCCTCTAAACAAACCACATAAGGATCCACCAGTGTCATTGCATGTCTGTTCTTTTCATGAACCACACATAAGGATCCACTAGTGTCATTGCATGTCTGTTCTTTTCATGAACCACACCCAATGTCATTGCATGTGTGTTCCTCTAAACAAACCATATAAGAATCCACCAGTGTCATTTCATGTCTGATCTTTTCATGAACCACACCCAGTGTCATTTCATGCGTGTTCTTCTAAACAAACCACATAAGGATCCACCAGTGTCATTGCATGTCTATTCTTTTCATGAACCAGACATAAGGATCCACCAGTGTCATTGCATGTCTTTTCTTTTCATGAACCACACCCAATGTCATTGCATGTTTGTTCTTCTCATGAACCACATAAGGATTTACCAGTGTCATTGCATGCCTGTTCTTTTCATGAACCACATAAGGATCCACCAGTGTAATTGCATGTCTGTTCTTTTCATGAACCACATAAGGATCCACCAGTGTCATTGCATGTCTGTTCTTTTCATTAAGCACAACCAGTGTCAGTGCATGTCTGTTCTTTTCATGAACCACGCCTAGTGTCACTTCATGTATGTTCTTTTAATGAACCACATAAGGATCTACCAGTATCATTGGATGTGTGTTCTTCTCATGAACCACACGTGGATCCGCCGGTGTCATTGTATGTCTGTTCTTTTCGTGAACCACACCAAGTGTCACTTCATGTCAGTTCTTTTCATGACCCACATAAGGATCCACCCAGTGTCATTGGATGTGTGTTCTTCTCATGAACCACACGTGGATCCACCGGTGTCATTGCATGTCTGTTCCTCTAAACAAACCACATAAGGATCCACCAGTGTCATTGCATGTCTGTTCTTTTCATGAACCACACATAAGGATCCACTAGTGTCATTGCATGTCTGTTCTTTTCATGAACCACACCCAATGTCATTGCATGTGTGTTCCTCTAAACAAACCATATAAGAATCCACCAGTGTCATTTCATGTCTGATCTTTTCATGAACCACACCCAGTGTCATTTCATGTGTGTTCTTCTAAACAAACCACATAAGGATGCACCAGTGTCATTGCATGTCTATTCTTTTCATGAACCACACATAAGGATCCACCAGTGTCATTGCATGTCTTTTCTTTTCATGAACCACACCCAATGTCATTGCATGTTTGTTCTTCTCATGAACCACATAAGGATCTACCAGTGTCATTGCATGTCTGTTCTTTTCATGAACCACATAAGGATCCACCAGTGTAATTGCATGTCTGTTCTTTTCATGAACCACATAAGGATCCACCAGTGTCATTGCATGTCTGTTCTTTTCATGAACCACACCCAGTGTCAGTGCATGTCTGTTCTTTTCATGAACCACACCCAATGTCACTGCATGTCTGTTCTTTTCATGAACCACATAAGGATCTACTAGTGTCATTGGATGTGTGTCCTTCTCATGAACCACACGTGGATCCACCGGTGTCATTGCATGTCTGTTCCTCTAAACAAACCACATAAGGATCCACCAGTGTCATTGCATGTCTGTTCGTTTCATGAACCACACCTAGTGTCGTTGCATGTGTGTTCTTCTAAACAAACCACATAAGGATCCACCAGTGTCATTGCATGTCTATTCTTTTGATGAACCACACATAAGGATGCACTAGTGTCATTGCATGTCTATTCTTTTCATGAACCACACCCAATGTCATTGCATGTGTGTTCCTCTAAACAAACCACAAAAGGATCCACCAGTGTCATTTCATGTCTGTTCTTTTCATGAACCACACCTAGTGTCATTGCATGTGTGTTCTTCTAAACAAACCACATAAGGATCCACTAGTGTCATTGCATGTCTATTCTTTTCATGAACCACACATAAGGATCCACCAGTGTCATTGCATGTCTGTTCTTTTCATGAACCACACCCAATGTCATTGCATGTCTATTCGTTTCATGAACCACATAAGGATCTTCCAGTGTCATTGCATGTATGTTCTTTTCATGAACCACATAAGGATCCACCAGTGTCATTGTATGTCTGTTGTTTTCATGAACCACATAAGGATCCACCAGTGTCATTGCATGTCTGTTCTTTTCATGAACCACACCCAATGTCATTGCATGTCTGTTCTTTTCAAGAAACACACCCGGTGTCACTTCATGTCTGTTCTTTTCATGAACCACATAAGGATCCACCAGTGTCATTGGATCTGTGTTCTTCTCATGAACCACATGTGGATCCACCGGTGTCATTGCATGTCTGTTCCTCTAAACAAACCACATAAGGATCCACCAGTGTCATTGCATGTCTGTTCTTTTCATGAACCACACCCAGTGTCATTACATATGTCTTCTTCTAAATAAACCACATAAGGATCCACCAGTGTGATTGCATGTCTGTTCTTTTCATGAACCACACATAAGGATCCACCAGTGTCATTGCATGTCTGTTCTTTTCATGAACCACATAAGGATCCACCAGTGTCATTGCATGTCTGTTCTTTTCATGAACCACACCCAGTGTCAGTGCATGTCTGTTCTTTTCATGAACCACACCCAATGTCACTGCATGTCTATTCTTTTCATCAACCACATAAGGATCTACTAGTGTCATTGGATATGTGTTCTTCTCAAGAACCACACGTGGATCCACCGGTGTCATTGCATGTCTGCTATTTTCATGAACCACACCCAGTGTCACTGCATGTCAGTTCTTTTCATGAACCACATAAGGATCCACCTAGTGTCATTGGATGCGTGTTCTTCTCATGAATCACACGTGGATCCACTAATGTCATTGCATGTCTGTTCCTCTAAACAAACCACATAAGGATCCACCAGTGTCATTGGATGTGTGTTCTTTTCATGAAACACACCTAGTGTCAGTGCATGCCTGTTATTTTGATGAACCACACCCAGTGTCACTGCATGTCAAATCTTTTGATGAACCACATAAGGATCTACTAGTGTCATTGGATGTGTGTTCTTCTCAAGAACCACACGTGGATCTACCGGTGTCATTGCATGTTTGTTCCTCTAAACAAACCACGGAAGGATCCACCAGTGTCATTGCATGTCTATTCTTTTCATGAACCACGCCCAGTGTCAGTGCATGCCTGTTCTTTTGATGAACCACACCCAGTGTCACTGCATGTCAAATCTTTTCATGAACCACATAAGGATCTACTAGTGTCATTGGATGTGTGTTCTTCTCAAGAACCACACGTGGATCTACTGGTGTCATTGCATGTTTGTTCCTCTAAACAAACCACAGAAGGATCCACCAGTGTCATTGCATGTCTGTTCTTTTCATGTACTACACCTAGTGTCATTGCATGTGTGTTCTTCTAAACAAACCACATAAGGATCCACCAGTGCCATTGCATGTCTATTCTTTTCATGAACCACACATAAGGATCCACCAGTGTCATTGCATGTCTGTTCTCTTCATGAACCACATAAGGATCCACCAGTGTCATTGCTTGTCTGTTCTTTTCATGAACCACACCCAGTGTGAGTGCATGTCTGCTCTTTTCATGAAACACACCTAGTGTCACTTCATGTCTGTTCTTTTAACGAACCACATAAGGATCTACCAGTATCATTGGATGTGTGTTCTTCTCATGAACCACACGTGTATCCACCGGTGTCATTGCATGTCTGTTCTTTCCATGAACCACACCAAGTGTCACTTCATGTCAGTTCTTTTCATGACCCACATAAGGATCCACCCAGTGTCATTGGATGTGTGTTCTTCTCATGAACCACACCTGGTTCCACCGGTGTCATTGCATGTCTGTTCCTCTAAACAAACCACATAAGGATCCACCAGTGTCATTGCATGTCTATTCTTTTCATGAACCACACATAAGGATCCACCAGTGTCATTGCATGTCTGTTCTTTTCATGAACCACACCCAATGTCATTGCATGTGCGCTCCTCTAAACAAACCACATAAGGATCCACCAGTGTCATTGCATGTCTGTTCTTTTAATGAACCACACCCAGTGTCATTGCATGTGTGTTCTTCTAAACAAACCACATAAGGATCCACCAGTGTCATTGCATGTCTGTTCTTTTCATGAACCACACATAAGGATCCACGAGTGTCATTGCATGTCTTTTCTTTTCATGAACCACACCCAATGTCATTGCATGTCTGTTCTTCTCATGAACCACATAAGGATCTACTAGTGTTATTGCATGTCTGTTCTTTTCATAAACCACATAAGGATCCACCAGTTTCATTGCAGGTCTGTTCATTTCATGAACCACATAAGGATCCACCAGTGTCCTTTGCATGTACGTTCTTTTCATGAACCACACCCAGTGTCATTGCATGTCTGTTCTTCTCATGAAACAAACCCGGTGTCACTGCATGTCTGTTCTTTTCATGAACCACATAAGGATCCACCAGTGTCATTGAATGTGTGTTCTTCTCATGAACCACACGTGGATCCACCGGTGTCATTGCATGTCTCTTCCTCTAAACAAACCACATAAGGATCCACTAGTGACATTGCATATGTTTCTTTTCATGAACTACACCCAGTGTCATTGCATGTGTGTTCTTCTAAACAAACCACATAAGGATCCACCAGTGTGATTGCATGTGTGTTCTTTTCATGAACCACACATAAGGATCCACCAGTGTCATTGGATGTCTGTTCTTTTCATGAACCACATCAGGATCCACTAGTGTCATTGCATGTCTGTTCTTTTCATGAACCACACACAGTGTCAGTGCATGTCTGTTCTTCTCATGAACCACACCAGTGTCACTGCATGTCTATTTTTTTCATGAACCACATAAGGATCCACCCAGTGTCATTGCATGTGTGTTCTTGTCATGAACCACACGTGGATCCACCGGTGTCATTGCATGTCTGCTATTTTCATGAACCACACCTAGTGTCGCTGTCAGTTCTTTTCATGAACCACATAAGGATCCACCTAGTGTCATTGGATGTGTGTTCTTCTCATGATCCACACGTGGATCCACCAGTGTCATTGCATGTCTGTTCCTCTTAACAAACCACATAAGGATCCACCAGTGTCATTGGATGTGTGTTCTTTTCATGAACTATACCTAGTGTCATTGCATGTGTATTCTTCTAAACAAACCACATAAGGATCCACCAGTGTCATTGCATATACATTCTTTCCATGAACCACACCGTGTCGCATATGTCTGTTCTTTTCATGAATCACACCCAGTGTCACTGCATGTCAGTTCTTTTCATGAACCACATAAGGATCTACCAGTGTCATTGGATGTGTGTTCTTCTCATGAACCACACGTGGATCCACCGGTGTCATTGCATGTTTGTTCCTCTAAACAAACCACATAAGGATCCACCAATGTCATTGCATGTCTGTTCTTTTCATGAACTACACCCAGTGTCATTGCATGTGTGTTCTTCTAAACAAACCACATAAGGATCCACCAGTGCCATTGCATGTCTGTTCTTTTCATGAACCACACATAAGGATCCACCAGTGTCATTGCATGTCTGTTCTTTTCATGAACCACATAAGGATCCACCAGTGTCATTGCATGTCTGTTCTTTTCATGAACCACACCAAGTGTTAGTGCATGTATGTTCTTTTCATGAACCACACCTAGTGTCACTTCATGTATGTTCTTTTAATGAACCACATAAGGATCTACAAGTATCATTGGATGTGTGTTCTTCTCATGAACCACACGTGGATCCACCGATGTCATTGCATGTCTGTTCTTTTCATGAACCACACCCAATGTCACTGCATGTCTGTTCTTTTCATCAACCACATAAGGATCTACTAGTGTCATTGGATGTGTGTTCTTCTCAAGAACCACACGTGGATCCACCGGTGTCATTGCATGTCTGCTATTTTCATGAACCACACCCAGTGTCACTGCATGTCAGTTCTTTTCATGAACCACATAAGGATCCACCTAGTGTCATTGGATGCGTGTTCTTCTCATGAATCACACGTGGATCCACTAATGTCATTGCATGTCTGTTCCTCTAAACAAACCACATAAGGATCCACCAGTGTCATTGGATGTGTGTTCTTTTCATGAAACACACCCAGTGTCAGTGCATGCCTGTTATTTTGATGAACCACACCCAGTGTCACTGCATGTCAAATCTTTTCATGAACCACATAAGGATCTACTAGTGTCATTGGATGTGTGTTCTTCTCAAGAACCACACGTGGATCTACCGGTGTCATTGCATGTTTGTTCCTCTAAACAAACCACGGAAGGATCCACCAGTGTCATTGCATGTCTATTCTTTTCATGAACCACACCCAATGTCAGTGCATGCCTGTTCTTTTGATGAAACACACCGAGTGTCACTGCATGTCAAATCTTTTCATGAACCACATAAGGATCTACTAGTGTCATTGGATGTGTGTTCTTCTCAAGAACCACACGTGGATCTACCGGTGTCATTGCATGTTTGTTCCTCTAAACAAACGACAGAAGGATCCACCAGTGTCATTGCATGTCTGTTCTTTTCATGTACTACACCTAGTGTCATTGCATGTGTGTTCTTCTAAACAAACCACATAAGGATCCACCAGTGCCATTGCATGTCTATTCTTTTCATGAACCACACATAAGGATCCACCAGTGTCATTGCATGTCTGTTCTCTTCATGAACCACATAAGGATCCACCAGTGTCATTGCTTGTCTGTTCTTTTCATGAACCACACTCAGTGTGAGTGCATGTCTGTTCTTTTCATGAAACACACCTAGTGTCACTTCATGTTTGTTCTTTTAATGAACCACATAAGGATCTACCAGTATCATTGGATGTGTGTTCTTCTCATGAACCACACGTGTATCCACCGGTGTCATTGCATGTCTGTTCTTTTCATGAACCACACCAAGTGTCACTTCATGTCAGTTCTTTTCATGACCCACATAAGGATCCACCCAGTGTCATTGGATGTGTGTTCTTCTCATGAACCACACCTGGTTCCACCGGTGTCATTGCATGTCTGTTCCTCTAAACAAACCACATAAGGATCCACCAGTGTCATTGCATGTCTATTCTTTTCATGAACCACACATAAGGATCCACTAGTGTCATTGCATGTCTGTTCTTTTCATGAACCACACATAAGGATCCACGAGTGTCATTGCATGTCTTTTCTTTTCATGAACCACACCCAATGTCATTGCATGTCTGTTCTTCTCATGAACCACATAAGGATCTACTAGTGTTATTGCATGTCTGTTCTTTTCATAAACCACATAAGGATCCACCAGTGTCATTGCAGGTCTGTTCATTTCATGAACCACATAAGGATCCACCAGTGTCACTGCATGTCTGTTCTTTTCATGAACCACACCCAGTGTCATTGCATGTCTGTTCTTCTCATGAAACAAACCCGGTGTCACTGCATGTCTGTTCTTTTCATGAACCACATAAGGATCCACCAGTGTCATTGGATGTGTGTTCTTCTCATGAACCACACGTGGATCCACCGGTGTCATTGCATGTCTCTTCCTCTAAACAAACCACATAAGGATCCACTAGTGTCATTGCATGACTGTTCTTTTCATGAACTACACCCAGTGTCATTGCATGTGTGTTCTTCTAAACAAACCACATAAGGATCCACCAGTGTGATTGCATGTGTGTTCTTTTCATGAACCACACATAAGGATCCACCAGTGTCATTGGATGTCTGTTCTTTTCATGAACCACATCAGGATCCACTAGTGTCATTGCATGTCTGTTCTTTTCATGAACCACACCCAGTGTCAGTGCATGTCTGTTCTTCTCATGAACCACACCAGTGTCACTGCATGTCTATTTTTTTCATAAACCACATAAGGATCCACCCAGTGTCATTGCATGTGTGTTCTTGTCATGAACCACGCGTGGATCCACCGGTGTCATTGCATGTCTGCTATTTTCATGAACCACAGCTAGTGTCATTGTCAGTTCTTTTCATGAACCACATAAGGATCCACCTAGTGTCATTGGATGTGTGTTCTTCTCATGATCCACACGTGGATCCACCAGTGTCATTGCATGTCTGTTACTCTTAACAAACCACATAAGGATCCACCAGTGTCATTGGATGTGTGTTCTTTTCATGAACTATACCTAGTGTCATTGCATGTGTATTCTTCTAAACAAACCACATAAGGATCCACCAGTGTCATTGCATGTCTGTTCTTTCCATGAACCACACCCAGTGTCAGTGCATGTCTGTTCTTTTCATGAATCACACCCAGTGTCACTGCATGTCAGTTCTTTTCATGAACCACATAAGGATCTACCAGTGTCATTGGATGTGTGTTCTTCTCATGAACCACACGTGGATCCACCGGTGTCATTGCATGTTTGTTCCTCTAAACAAAACACATAAGGATCCACCAATGTCATTGCATGTCTGTTCTTTTCATGAACTACACCCAGTGTCATTGCATGTGTGTTCTTCTAAACAAACCACATAAGGATCCACCAGTGCCGTTGCATGTCTGTTCTTTTCATGAACCACACATAAGGATCCACCAGTGTCATTGCATGTATGTTCTTTTCATGAACCACATAAGGATCCACCAGTGTCATTGCATGTCTGTTCTTTTCATGAACCACACCAACTGTTAGTGCATGTCTGTTCTTTTCATGAACCACACCTAGTGTCACTTCATGTATGTTCTTTTAATGAACCACATAGGGATCTACCAGTGTCATTGGATGTCTGTTCTTTTCATGAACCACACATTAGGATCCACTAGTGTCATTGCATGTCTGTTCTTTTCATGAACCACACCCAATGCCATTGCATGTGTGTTCCTCTAAACAAACCACATAAGGATCCACCAGTGTCATTGCATGTCTTTTCTTGTCATGAACCACACCCAGTGTCATTGCATGTGTGTTCTTCTAAACAAACCACATAAGGATCCACCAGTGTCATTGCATGTCTGTTCTTTTCATGAACCACACATAAGGATCCACTAGTGTCATTGCATGTCTTTTCTTTTCATGAACCACACCCAATGTCATTGCATGTCTGTTCTTCTCATGAACCACATAAGGATCTACCAGTGTCATTGCATGTCTGTTCTTTTCATGAACCACATAAGGATCCAGCAGTGTCATTGCATGTCTGTTCTTTTCATGAACCACATAAGGATCCACCAGTGTCATTGCATGTCTGTTCTTTTCATGAACCACACCTGGTGTCACTGCATGTCTGTTGTTTCCATGAACCACATAAGGATCCACCAGTGTCATTGGATGTGTGTTCTTCTCATGAACCACACGTGGATCCACCGGTGTCATTGCATGTCTGTTCCTCTAAACAAACCACATAAGGATCCACCAGTGTCATTGCATCTCTGTTCTTTTCATGAACCACACCCAGTGTCATTGCATGTGTGTTCTTCTAAACAAACCACATAAGGATCCACCAGTGTGATTGCATGTGTGTTCTTTTCATGAACCACACATAAGGATCCACCAGTGTCATTGCATGTCTGTTCTTTTCATGAACCACATTAGGATCCACCAGTGTCATTGCATTTCTATTCTTTTCATGAACCACACCCAGTGTCAGTGTATGTCTGTTCTTTTCATGAACCACACCCAGTGTCACTGCAGGTCTGTTGTTTTCATGAACCACATAAGGATCTACCAGTGTCATTGGATGTGTGTTCTTCTCATGAACCACAAGTGTATCCACCGATGTCATTGCATGTCTGTTCTTTTCATGAACCACACCCAGTGTCACTGCATGTCAGTTCTTTTCGTGAACCACATAAGGATCCACCTAGTGTCATTGGATGTGTGTTCTTCTCATGAACCACACGTGGATCCACCGGTGTCATTGCATGTATGTTCCTCTAAACAAACCACATAAGGATCCACCAGGGTCATTGCATGTTTGTTCTTTTCATGAACCACACCCAGTGTCATTGCATGTGTGTTCTTCTAAACAAACCACATAAGGATCCACCAGTGTCATTGCCTGTCTGTTCTTTTCATGAACCACACCCAGTGCCATTGCATGTGTGTTCTTTTCATGAACAACAGCTAGAGTCATTGGATGTCTATTCTTTTCATGAACCACACCCAGTGTCATTGCATGTCTGTTCTTTTCATGAACCACACCTGGTGTCACTACATGTCTGTTCTTTTCATGAACCACATAAAGATCTACCAGTGTCATTTGATGTGTGTTCTTCTCATGAGCCACACGTGGATCCACCAGTGTCATTGCATGTCTGTTCCTCTAAACAAACGACATAAGGATCCACCAGTGTCATTGGATGTGTTCTTTTCATGAACTATACCCAGTGTCATTGCATGTGTATTCTTCTAAACAAACCACAGAAGGATCCACAAGTGTCATTGCATGTCTGTTCTTTTCATGAACCACAACCAGTGTTAGTGCATGTCTGTTCTTTTCATGAACTACACCCAGTGTCACTGCATGTCAGTTCTTTTCATGAACCACATAAGGATCTACCAGTGTCATTGGATGTGTGTTCTTCTCATGAACCACACGTGGATCCACCGGTGTCATTGCATGTTTGTTCCTCTAAACAAACCACATAAGGATCCACCAGTATTCATTCTGTTCTTTTCATGAACTACACCCAGTGTCATTGCATGTGTGTTCTTCTAAACAAACCACATAAGGATCCACCAGTGCCATTACATGTCTGTTCTTTTCATAAACCACACATAAGGATCCACCAGTGTCATTGCATGTCTGTTCTTTTCATGAACCACACCAAGTGTTAGTGCATGTCTGTTCTTTTCATGAACCACACCTAGTGTCACTTCATGTCTGTTCTTTTAATGAACCACATAAGGATCTACAAGTATCATTGGATGTGTGTTCTTCTCATGAACCACACGTGGATCCACCGGTGTCATTGCATGTCTATTCTTTTCATGAACCACACCAAGTGTCACTTCATGTCAGTTCTTTTCATGACCCACATAAGGATCCACCCAGTGTCATTGGATGTGTGTTCTTCTCATGAACCACACGTGGATCCACCAGTGTCATTGCATGTCTATTCCTCTAAACAAACCACATAAGGATCCACCATTGTCATTGCATGTCTGTTCTTTTCATGAACCACACATCAGGATCCACTAGTGTCATTGCATGTCTGTTCTTTTCATGAACCACACCCAATGTCATTGCATGTGTGTTCCTCTAAACAAACCACTTAAGGATCCACCAGTGTGATTGCATGTCTGTTCTTGTCATGAACCACACCCAGTGTCATTGCATGTGTGTTCTTCTAAACAAACCACATAAGGATCCACCAGTGTCATTGCATGTCTGTTCTTTTCATAAACCACACATAAGGATCCACCAGTGTCATTGCATGTCTTTTCTTTTCATGAACCACACCCAATGTCATTGCATGTCTGTTCTTCTCATGAACCACATAAGGATCTACCAGTGTCATTGCATGTCTGTTGTTTTCATGAACCACATAAGGATCCAGCAGTGTCATTCCATGTCTGTTCTTTTCATGAACCACATAAGGATCAACCAGTGTCATTGCATGTCTGTTCTTTTCATGAACCACACCCAGTGTCATTGCATGTCTGTTCTTTTCATGAAACACACCCGGTCTCACTGCATGTCTGTTCTTTTCATGAACCACATAAGGATCCACCAGTGTCATTGGATGTGTGTTCTTCTCATGAACCACACGTGGATCCACCGGTGTCATTGCATGTCTGTTCCTCTAAACAAACCACATAAGGATCCACCAGTGTCATTGCATCTCTGTTCTTTTCATGAACCACACCCAGTGTCATTGCATGTGTGTTCTTCTAAACAAACCACATAAGGATCCACCAGTATGATTGCATGTGTGTTCTTTTCATGAACCACACATAAGGATCCACCAGTGTCATTGCATGTCTGTTCTTTTCATGAACCACATTAGGATCCACCAGTGTCATTGCATTTCTGTTCTTTTCATGAACCACACCCAGTGTTAGTGTATGTCTGTTCTTTTCATGAACCACACCCAGTGTCACTGCAGGTCAGTTGTTTTCATGAACCACATAAGGATCTACCAGTGTCATTGGATGTGTGTTCTTCTCATGAACCACAAGTGCATCCACCGGTGTCATTGCATGTCTGTTCTTTTCATAAACCACACCCAGTGTCACTGCATGTCAGTTCTTTTCATGAACCACATAAGGATCCACCCAGTGTCATTGGATGTGTGTTCTTCTCATGAACCACACGTGGATCCACCGGTGTCATTGCATGTATGTTCCTCTAAAAAAACCACATAAGGATCCACCAGGGTCATTACATGTTTGTTCTTTTCATGAACCACACCCAGTGTCATTGCATGTGTGTTGTTCTAAACAAACCACATAAGGATCCACAAGTGTCATTGCCTGTCTGTTCTTTTTATGAACCACACCCAGTGCCATTGCATGTGTGTTCTTTTCATGAACAACAGCTAGAGTCATTGGATGTCTATTCTTTTCATGAACCACACCCACTGTCATTGCATGTCTGTTCTATTCATGATCCACACCTGGTGTTACTACATGTCTGTTCTTTTCATGAACCACATAAAGATCTACCAGTGTCATTTTATGTGTGTTCTTCTCATGAACGACACGTGGATCCACCGGTGTCATTGCATGTCTGTACCTCTAAACAAACCACATAAGGATCCACCAGTGTCATTGGATGTTTGTTCTCTTCATGGACCACGTAAGGATCCACTAGTGTCATTGCATGTCTGTTCTTTACATGAACCACATAAGAATCCACCAGTGTCATTGCATGTCTGTTCTTTTCATGAACCACATAAGGATCCACCAGTGTCATTGCATTTCAGTTCTTTTCATGAACCACACCCAGTGTTATTGCATGTCTGTTCTTTTCATGAACCACACCTGGTGTCACTACATGTCTGTTCTTTTCATGAACTAAATAAGGATCTACGAGTGTGATTGGATGTGTGTTCTTCTCATGAACCACACGTGGATCCACGGGTGTCATTGCATGTTTGTTCCTCTAAACAAACCACATAAGGATCCACCAGTGTCATTGGATGTGTGTTCTTTTCATTAACCACATAAGGATCCACCAGTGTCATTGCATGTCTGTTCTTTTCATGAACCACATAAGGATCCACCAGTCTCATTGCATGTCTGTTTCTTTTCATGAACCACATAAGGATCCAACAGTGTCATTGCATGTCCGTTCTTTTCATGAACCACACCCAATGTCATTGCATGTCTGTTCTTTTCATGAACCACACCCGGTGTCACTGCATGTCAGTTCTTTTCATGAACCACATAAGGATCCACCCACTGTCATTGGATTTGTGTTCTTCTCATGAACCACACGTGGATACACCGGTGTCATTGCATGTGTGTTCCTCTAAACAAACCACATATGGATCCACCAGTGTGATTGCATGTGTGTTCTTTTCATGAACCACACATAAGGATCCACCAGTGTCATTGCATGTCTGTTCTTTTCATGAACCACATTAGGATCCACCAGTGTCATTGCATTTCTGTTATTTTCATGAACCACACCCAGTGTCAGTGTATGTCTGTTCTTTTCATGAACCACACCCAGTGTCACTGCAGGTCTGTTGTTTTCATGAACCACATAAGGATCTACCAGTGTCATTGGATGTGTGTTCTTCTCATGAACCACAAGTGGATCCACCGGTGTCATTGCATGTCTGTTCTTTTCATGAACCACACCTAGTGTCACTGCATGTCAGTTCTTTTCATGAACCACATAAGGATCCACCCAGTGTCATTGGATGTGTGTTGTTCTCATGAACCACACGTGGATCCACCGGTGTCATTGCATGTATTTTCCTCTAAACAAACCACATAAGGATCCACCAGGGTCATTGCATGTTTGTTCTTTTCATGAACCACACCAAGTGTCATTGCATGTGTGTTCTTCTAAACAAACCACATAAGGATCCACCAGTGTCATTGCCTGTCTGTTCTTTTCATGAACCACACCTAGTGCCATTGCATGTGTGTTCTTTTCATGAACAACAGCTAGAGTCATTGGATGTCTATTATTTTCATGAACCACACCCAGTGTCATTGCATGTCTGTTCTTTTCATGAACCACACCTGGTGTCACTACATGTCTGTTCTTTTCATGAACCACATAAAGATCTACCAGTGTCATTTGATGTGTGTTCCTCTCATGAGCCACACGTGGATCCACCAGTGTCATTGCATGTCTGTTCCTCTAAACAAACGACATAAGGATCCACCAGTGTCATTGGATGTGTTCTTTTCATATACTATACCTAGTGTCATTGCATGTGTATTCTTCTAAACAAACCACAGAAGGATCCACAAGTGTCATTGCATGTCTGTTCTTTTCATGAACCACACCCAGTGTCAGTGCATGTCTGTTCTTTTCATGAACCACACCCAGTGTCACTGCATGTCAGTTCTTTTCATGAACCACATAAGGATCTACCAGTGTCATTGGATTTGTATTCTTCTCATGAACCACATGTGGATCCACCGGTGTCATTGCATGTTTGTTCCTCTAAACAAACCACATAAGGATCCACCAGTGTCATTGCATGTCTGTTCTTTACATGAACTACACCCAGTGTGATTGCATGTGTGTTCTTCTAAGCAAACCACATAAGGATCCACCAGTGCCATTACATGTCTGTTCTTTTCATAAACCACACATAAGGATCCACCAGTGTCATTGCATGTCTGTTCTTTTCATGAACCACATAAGGATCCACCAGTGTCATTGCATGTCTGTTCTTTTCATGAACCACACCAAGTGTTAGTGCATGTCTGTTCTTTTCATGAACCACACCTAGTGTCACTTCATGTCAGTTCTTTTAATGAACCACATAAGGATCTACAAGTATCATTGGATGTGCGTTCTTCTCATGAACCACACGTGGATCCACCGGTGTCATTGCATGTCTGTTCTTTTCATGAACCACACCAAGTGTCACTTCATGTCAGTTCTTTTCATGACCCACATAAGGATCCACCTAGTGTCATTGGATGTGTGTTCTTCTCATGAACCACACGTGGATCCACCAGTGTCATTGCATGTCTATTCCTCTAAACAAACCACATAAGGATCCACCAGTGTGATTGCATGTGTGTTCTTTTCATGAACCACACATAAGGATCCACCAGTGTCATTGCATGTCTGTTCTTTTCATGAACCACATTAGGATCCACCAGTGTCATTGCATTTCTGTTATTTTCATGAACCACACCGGTGTCGGGTCAGTTGTTTTGTTTTCATGAACCACATAAGGATCTACCAGTGTCATTGGATGTGTGTTCTTCTCATGAACCACAAGTGGATCCACCAGTGTCATTGCATGTCTGTTCTATTCATGAACCACACCCACTGTCACTGCATGTCAGTTCTTTTCATGAACCACATAAGGATCCACCCAGTGTCAATGGATGTGTGTTCTTTTCATGAACCACTTACGGATCCGCCAGTGTCATTTCATGTCTATTCTTTTCATGAACCACACCTAGTGTCATTGCATGTCTGTTCTTTTCATGAACCACACCTGGTGTCACTACATGTCTGTTCTTTTCATGAACCAGATAAGGATCTACGAGTGTGATTGGATGTGTGTTCTTCTCATGAACCACACGTGGATCCACCGGTGTCATTGCATGTTTGTTCCTCTAAACAAACCACATAAGGATCCACCAGTGTCATTGGATGTGTGTTCTTTTCATGAACCACATAAGGATCCACCAGTGTCATTGCATGTCTGTTCTTTTCATGAACCACATAAGGATCCACCAGTGTCATTGCATGTAAGTTCTTTTCATGAACAACAGAAGGATACACCAGTGACATTGCATGTCCGTTCTTTTCATGAACCACACCCAGTGTCATTGCATGTACATTTCTTTTCATGAACCACACCGGTGTCCTTGCATGTCGGTTCTTTTCATGAACCACATAAGGATCCACCTTTGTCATTGTATTTGTGTTCTTCTCATGAACCACACGTGGATACACCGGTGTCATTGCATGTGTGTTCCTCTAAACAAACCACATAAGGATCCACCAGTGTCATTGCATGTCTGATCTTTTCATGAACCACACACAGTGTCATTTCATGTGTGTTCTTCTAAACAAACCACATAAGGATCCACCAGAGTCATTGCCTGTCTGTTCTTTTCATGAACCACACATAAGGATCCACTAGTGTCATTGCATGTTTGTTCTTTTCATGAACCACACCCAATGTCATTGCATGTGTGTTCTCGTGACAAACCACATATGGATCCACCAGTGTCATTGCATGTCTGTTCTTTTCATGAACCACATCTAGAGTCCACCAGTGTCATTGGATGTGTGTTCTTCCCATGAACCACACATGGATCCACCAGTGTCATTGCATGTCTGTTCTTTTCATGAATCACAGCTAGAGTCATCACATGTCTGTTACTTCCATAAACCACATATGGATCCACCTAGTGTGATTGCATGTCTGTTTCTCTAAGCAATCCACATAAGGACCCACCAGTGTCATTGGATGTGTGTTCTTCCATAGAACCACATGGATCCACTCGTGTCATTGCATGTTTGTTCCTCTAGACAAAGCACATATGGATCCACTAGTGTCATTGCATGTATGTTCTTTTCATGAACCACACATAAGGATCCACAGGTGTCATTGCATGTATGTTCTTTTCATGAACCACACATAAGGATCCACCAGTGTCATTGCATGTCTGTTCTTTTCATGATCCACACCCAGTGTCATTGGATGTGTGTTCTTTTCATGAACCACAGCTAGAGTCATTGGATGTCTATTCTTTTCATGAACCACACCCAGTTTTATTGCATGTCTGTTCTTTTCATGAACCACACCCGGTGTCACTGCATGTCTGTTCTTTTCATGAACCACATAAGGATCTACCGGTGTCATTGGATGTGTGTTCTTCTCATGAACCACACGTGGATCCATCGGTGTCATTGCATGTCTGTACCTCTAAACAAACCACATAAGGATCCACCAGTCTCATTGGATGTGTGTTCTTTTCATGAACCACGTAAGGATCCACCAGTGTCATTGCATGTCTGTTCTTTTCATGAACCACATAAGAATCCACCACTATCATTGCATGTCTGTTCTTTTCATGAACCACATACGGATCCACCAGTGTCATTGCATGTCTATTCTTTTCATGAACCACACCTAGTGTCATTGCATGTCTGTTCTTTTCATGAACCACACCTGGTGTCACTACATGTCTGTTCTTTTCATGAACCAGATAAGGATCTACCAGTGTGATTGGATGTGTATTCTTCTCATGAACCACACGTGGATCCACCGGTGTCATTGCATGTTTGTTCCTCTAAACAAACCACATAAGGATCCACCAGTGTCATTGGATGAGTGTTCTTTTCATGAACCACATAAGGATCCACCAGTGTCATTGCATGTCTATTCTTTTCATGAACCACATAAGGATCCACCAGTGTCATTGCATGTCTGTTTCTTTTCATGAACCACATAAGGATCCACCAGTGTCATTGCATGTCCGTTCTTTTCATGAACCACACCCAGTGTCATTGCATGTCTGTTCTTTTCATGAACCACACCCGGTGTCACTGCATGTCAGTTCTTTTCATGAACCACATAAGGATCCACCCACTGTCATTGTATTTGTGTTCTTCTCATGAACCACACGTGGATACACCGGTGTCATTGCATGTGTGTTCCTCTAAACAAACCACATAAGGATCCACCAGTGTCATTGCATGTCTGATCTTTTCATGAACCACACACAGTGTCATTTCATGTGTGTTCTTCTAAACAAACCACATAAGGATCCACCAGAGTCATTGCCTGTCTGTTCTTTTCATGAACCACACATAAGGATCCACTAGTGTCATTGCATGTTTGTTCTTTTCATGAACCACACCCAATGTCATTGCATGTGTGTTCTCGTGACAAACCACATATGGATCCACCAGTGTCATTGCATGTCTGTTCTTTTCATGAACCACATCTAGAGTCCACCAGTGTCATTGGATGTGTGTTCTTCCCATGAACCACACATGGATCCACCAGTGTCATTGCATATACATTCTTTTCATGAATCACAGCTAGAGTCATCACATGTTTGTTACTTCCATAAACCACATATGGATCCACCTAGTGTGATTGCATGTCTGTTTCTCTAAGCAATCCACATAAGGACCCACCAGTGTCATTGGATGTGTGTTCTTCCCATGAACCACACATGGATCCACTCGTGTCATTGCATGTTTGTTCCTCTAGACAAAGCACATATGGATCCACTAGTGTCATTGCATGTATGTTCTTTTCATGAACCACACATAAGGATCCACAAGTGTCATTGCATGTATGTTCTTTTCATGAACCACACATAAGGATCCACCAGTGTCATTGCATGTCTGTTCTTTTCATGATCCACACCCAGTGTCATTGGATGTGTGTTCTTTTCATGAACCACAGCTAGAGTCATTGGATGTCTATTCTTTTCATGAACCACACCCAGTTTTATTGCATGTCTGTTCTTTTCATGAACCACACCCGGTGTCACTGCATGTCTGTTCTTTTCATGAACCACATAAGGATCTACCGGTGTCATTGGATGTGTGTTCTTCTCATGAACCACACGTGGATCCATCGGTGTCATTGCATGTCTGTACCTCTAAACAAACCACATAAGGATCCACCAGTCTCATTGGATGTGTGTTCTTTTCATGAACCACGTAAGGATCCACCAGTGTCATTGCATGTCTGTTATTTTCATGAACCACATAAGAATCCACCACTATCATTGCATGTCTGTTCTTTTCATGAACCACATACGGATCCGCTAGTGTCATTGCATGTCTATTCTTTTCATGAACCACACCTAGTGTCATTGCATGTCTGTTCTTTTCATGAACCACACCTGGTGTCACTACATGTCTGTTCTTTTCATGAACCAGATAAGGATCTACCAGTGTGATTGGATGTGTATTCTTCTCATGAACCACACGTGGATCCACCGGTGTCATTGCATGTTTGTTCCTCTAAACAAACCACATAAGGATCCACCAGTGTCATTGGATGTGTGTTCTTTTCATGAACCACATAAGGATCCACCAGTGTCATTGCATGTCTGTTCTTTTCATGAACCACATAAGGATCCACCAGTGTCATTGCATGTCTGTTTCTTTTCATGAACCACATAAGGATCCACCAGTGTCATTGCATGTCCGTTCTTTTCATGAACCACACCCAGTGTCATTGCATGTCTGTTCTTTTCATGAACCACACCCGGTGTCACTGCATGTCAGTTCTTTTCATGAACCACATAAGGATCCACCCACTGTCATTGGATTTTGTTCTTCTCATGAACCACACATGGATACACCGGTGTCATTGCATGTGTGTTCCTCTAAACAAACCACATAAGGATCCACCAGTGTCATTGCATGTCTGATCTTTTCATGAACCACACCCAGTGTCATTTCATGTGTGTTCTTCTAAACAAACCACATAAGGATCCACCAGAGTCATTGCCTGTCTGTTCTTTTCATGAACCACACATAAGGATCCACTAGTGTCATTGCATGTCTGTTCTTTTCATGAACCACACCCAATGTCATTGCATGTGTGTTCTCCTGACAAACCACATATGGATCCACCAGTGTCATTGCATGTCTGTTCTTTTCATCAACCACATCTAGAGTCCACCAGTGTCATTGGATGTGTGTTCTTCCCATGAACCACACATGGATCCACCAGTGTCATTGCATGTCTATTCTTTTCATGAATCACAGCTAGAGTCATCACATGTCTGTTACTTCCATAAACCACATATGGATCCACCTAGTGTGATTGCATGTCTGTTTCTCTAAACAAACCACATAAGGATCCACCAGTGTCATTGGATGTGTGTTCTTCTCATGAACCACACATGGATCCACTCGTGTCATTGCATGTTTGTTCCTCTAAACAAAGCACATATGGATCCACTAGTGTCATTGCATGTATGTTCTTTTCATGAACCACACATAAGGATCCACCAGTGTCATTGCATGTCTGTTCTTTTCATGAACCACACCTAGTGTCATTGGATGTGTGTTCTTTTCATGAACCACAGCTAGAGTCATTGGATGTATATTCTTTTCATGAACCACACCCAGTTTTATTGCATGTCTGTTCTTTTCATGAACCACACCCGGTGTCACTGCATGTCTGTTCTTTTCATGAACCACAT
Source organism: Avena insularis (assembly GCA_023614405.1). Classification (NCBI taxonomy): domain Eukaryota; kingdom Viridiplantae; phylum Streptophyta; class Magnoliopsida; order Poales; family Poaceae; genus Avena; species Avena insularis. The sequence goes on along the minus strand of CM042688.1, from coordinate 241,152,372 downwards.
AAGGATCTACCAGTGTCATTGGATGTGTGTTCTTCTCATGAACCACACGTGGATCCACCGGTGTCATTACATGTATGTTCCTCTAAACAAACCACATAAGGATCCACTAGTGTCATTGGATGTGTGTTCTTTTCATGAACCACACCAAGTGTCATTGCATGTGTGTTCTTGTAAACAAACCACATAAGGATCCACCAGTGTCATTGCATGTATGTTCTTTTCATGAACCACATAAGGATCCACCAGTGTCATTGCATGTCTGCTCTTTTCATGAACCACACCCAGTGTCATTGCATGTCTGTTCTTTTCATGAAACACACCCGGTGTCCTTTGCATATACATTCTTTTCATGAACCATAAGGATCTACCAGTGTCATTGGATGTGTGTTCTTCTCATGAACCACGTGGATCCACCGGTGTCATTGCATGTCATTCCTCTAAACAAACCACATAAGGATCCACGGTGTCATTACGTATACATTCTTTTCATGAACCACACCTAGTGTCATTGCATGTGTGTTCTTCTAAACGAACCACATAAGGATCCACCAGTGTCATTGCCTGTCTGTTCTTTTCATGAGCCACACCCAGTGTCATTGCATGTGTGTTCTTCTAAACAAACCACATAAGTTATTGCATGTATGTTCTTTTCATGAACCACACCCGGTGTCATTGCATGTGTGTTCCTCTAGACAGACCACATAAGGATCCACCGATGTCATTGCATGTCTGTTCCTCTAACAAACCACATAAGGATCTACCCGTGTCATTGGATGTATGTTCTTCTCATGAACCACACCTGGATCCACCGGTGTCATTGCATGCCTGTTCCTCTAAACAAACCACATAAGGATCCACCAGTGTCATTGCGTGTATGTTCTTTTCATGAACCACACCCAGTGTCATTGGATGCGTGTTCTTTTCATTAACACAGCTAGTCATTGCATGTCCGTTACTTCCATAAACCACACATGGATCCATCGATGTCATTGCATGTCTGTTCTTTTCATGAACCACACCTAGTGTCACTGCATGTCAGTTCTTTTCATGAATCACAGCTAGAGTCATTGCATGTCTGTTACTTCCATAAACCACATATGGATCCACCTAGTGTGATTGCATGTATGATCTTTTCACAAACCACACATGGATACACCAGTGTCATTGCATGGGTAGCCGTTAGACCGAGTCTTCTAGAAGGCACGCCCTAACACAGTTGTTCTGCTTGACGATTGTTACATATCGTTCGATTGGGGCGCTTGGACGATTGGGATGGTCTTCGTGAGAGTGATCCCTGAGTAGTCTATTCTGTGGCATGATTGGCCACGCTTGCTCTGGACAAACTGGTAACACCGGGCGCTCCCCTGTTGCGAGTGTCACGTCCCACGAGTTCAGTGGGCCACATCCCAGTGTCACGTCTCCATTACTTCTCTTCCTCCCCGTACTTCTCTTCCTTACCCTCGAAGCCACTTCCCCACTTCACTCCCATCCTGCCGTAGCCACAAGCCGACGACGCCTCCATCCCAATCCCCTCTCCGGCAGCCACCCCCTCCCCTCTCGCCATGGGTTCAAGGGGAGATAGCGAGGAAACGCGTCGTGACGACAGGGACGGTGATTTCGATGTGAGTCGTCTCATCTCTATTTCTATCATCTGTGGCTAGTTATATATTTTGTGAGCTAGATCTAATCATTTTACTCATGCGCGTATGATGTGTTAGGCCAACCAGACGATGTATGACTCAAACTATCATGGTTTAGAGGATGGAGACAGTCCTCTGTATGTAAACATGGATATGTGGCCGCTAAATTTGTAGCCTTCCAAGGACAAAACGCAAGCAGGAGGTTTCTACGGTGTCAAGGACATCGTGCAATGATGCAAGGCGGAAGTTGCGGTGTTGTCAAATGGGTAGATCCAGAGTGGCCCAAATCGATGTAGAAAACGCTGGACAAACTATGGGAAATGATCACGAGTTGAAAGAATCGTATTCAGCTCACTTCTTGATAGTGTTGAGGCGAAGCTATGGGAACGATTGACATGACCAAGCATAAGCGAGATCTCGGTGGGTGCAAGACAAGGTTATCAAAGTCAAGAAGGAGAGAGGCGCGTTGTACTGAAGGCTAAAAGCGAGCAAGAACTCAAGGAAGGAATGATCTCCACCAGGCCAAAGTCCTACAGTACACAACTATGAGTATTGACAAGTGCATGAGGAAAAATGCAGAGAAACAATTGAAGCTGTGCAAGGAAGATGCTAAAAGGAAGGAGCAGACAATTCAATCCTTGCATCGGGCCAAGATTAGGAAGATCAAAGAGATGTGTGATAACTAGTTCTATTTAGCTTAAGCTCCGTGCCTTTTTAAGTTGTAATATTTGTACTTGTTGACATAGCGGTCTGAACTATTGGTCCCGGATTCCAGGGAGGAAAAAAATTACTCTGACCCTGCATTACTTCTTTTGTCTGACCCTGCATTACTTATTTTGTTTGACCGTCGCTTCGTCGTCCTCGTGTACAAATAGGAGGCGCCACAGCGCGTCGCTTCGTTGTCCATCCCCTCGTCCTCTCCAATCTCCACTGTGCAGCCATGGAGATGCCAGATCTGAACTTGTACGAGGCGATGATGTTCGTGAACTTCGACATCCTCGTGCCGCCAGCCGCGAAGGTGCCCCACGGATGGCGCATCAGCTCTGCGGAGGTGCCGGTGGATCCTCTACCTGGCTGATCCAAGATGGAGAGCGAAGTCGCGGCGCGCCGCCGCCAGATGCTGGCGTGGAAGAGGGCGCTGCCCCGGTACGCGGCGGCCAGCCCGTATTGGCCGGCACTGTTCAAGAAGGAGAGGAAGGCCAAGATTGGCAATCGCATCGTTGACGGGCGCGTGGTGCACCGGGATCTACACAACCGAGAAGGGCGGGAGAGGTTCTGGTCCGTCCCTGGACGGACCAAGTACACCGTCATCGCCGCCACTCGATGCGAAGAGGTGCTCCGTCCCGCGAACATGCGGACATCATGGAGATTCCGTCCGACAGCGGCGAGGAAGCCGACGGCTTGGAGGATAGTGGCAGAGGAAGTGAAATTGTTGACTAGTGGTTGAATTAATGTAGGATGTGAAATCGCACCTTAGTTTAGAAGAATTTGTGGTTGAAGTAATGAAATGCCTCGATTTAGATCTCTGTCTCGACTAATTTGTGGAAGAATTTGTGACTTAGATCAATTTCTGCCTCGATTTAGATCTCTGTCCCGGATTGGGAACGTGACCGTGGACCAACGACACCTTTTATACTAGTGTATTCTGACATTGGTGGTTTGTTTAAACGTAATCTACGTGGATTGTGCCGCATGCAAATGACACAACCAGATTACTGGAGATATGGAAGCTTCGCCAGATGGAGGGGATGCAGGAGCAGAGAGGCGGTGAGATAGACGGGCTCAAGATTAGGCCAGAAAGTGGTACCCATTTCCTCCTCATATGGGCATTATCGGTGAGAACATTGCTGTTTATGTTGCCACGTCGTTGTGCAGCATCTGAAATAAGTTGCTGCTTCTTGTTGTGTGGCAGCTTAAATAATTTATTTATGTGCCACTTACATTCCGTCGTATTTGTAGACCTCCTGCCCCTCAGCAATCGTGGAACCGGTGGATCCTTGTTTTCAGATAGCAGTGGCACAATCACAATTTCGGATTCAACTGCTGACTCGGGCATTTCCAAACCCTAAGTCACGGTACATTTTACTCAGACAACGTGGGTAGATTGTTTCGCCCAACAACGTGCCACACACAGAGCAATCAGAATTTAACAGAATTACATATATAGGTTCAAGTTCAACACATTACTATGCATCTTCATTGCGGACCTTCTTCCGCAGCACGGTGCCAAGCCTTCACGTCCAATGGCTTTTCATTTCCTGCCTTCTTCCTCTTCCTCGGTGCCAATTTTCTTAGCTTCACGTACTGCATCGCGGGACAATGGGCACCAGAATCGTATCCACATCATCTTTCCACTCGTTTTAATTTCTTGGTAGCAAAATGACATCTTTCCATTCGTTTTAATTTCTTGAGCAAAATAGTGACCGGCAGTCATGTTTCTAACCTTGCGGCGCTTCATGTCAAAGAAACAAGACTGTTGCATAACTGCCCAATATCTACAGAGTAAATAAAACAAAAATTACAATTCAGCACAAACATGCGAACCCCAAGAGACCTTTGCTTACCATGAGCTAATTGGGTTCGAGCAACCACCCTGTCCAAGAATAGAAGGGCGACTCCCAGTTGCAGCAGCTTCCACATCCAGTACATCACATTTCAGCTCAAACATGGCAGCCAAAGCATACCTTTTCATCAACCCAATTAGCTGACTGTCACACGTTATAGGAACCATGATGCCATGTTCATCCATTAAGATGAACTTTGCAGTCTGCTTTGGCCATAATTCAACATGATTACGCAGAGCAGCAACCAAACCAGATATAGTGCAGATCTACGCAGGCGCTTCTTCCATCATGAAACAATGGTGTCCATACCTCTTGCCCTTAGAGTCGTACCTATAGAGGACTACTGTAACCAGGTAAGGGGGGTCCGTGCAGATCCCACTTGACAGAAAACTGTGGAAAAAATATGTTTGTTAGCGTTGGGCTAACAAACAATTTGAGGTTCAGTAGCTAGCTAGTAGTTGTACCTAGTGCAAATAGCAAAGAGAAGGGTAGATCACCCACTTGTAGAGAGAACTTCTTCTTTCTTGATAGTAGGATCTGCCATCCTCCGAGCTGCTCGGCTCGTCGGCGGCGGAGGCGGGCTAGAGCCTCGCAACGGCGGCTACGGCATGCGCCATTGGAGCTCGGGATCAGCGACTTGGCGTAGAAACTGGGCGCAGCAACTTGGCGCCGGAAGTCAAATGTCCGAAGGGATCGTCCTGCCTGGAGGGTGGATTCCGACGCCGCCGGTGCTAGGGGAAAGCTGGGAATGGATTTGTGAAATTGGTCAACGCATCCAATCCACTTAGCTACTCGATTTGCCTAAGAGGTTGCTGCGTTGGCGCCCGTGTCACGGACAGATGACCGACATGAGGGTCCCGACCGTCTACTTCACGGGCAGTTTAACGGAATGTTTGAATTTGGTAGGGGTGAGATGAGTTTGCCTCAAAATGGCCCCTCTCAGTAGTTGGCGGCCCAACTTTTCGAAACGCGGTAATTTCAGGCAACTTAGGTACCGCCATGCGTTGGCCTGCCAACTTTGGTACCGCAGACGAACAAGCCCCAACACGATGCCCTTCGGGCTAAAGAACGCAGGAGCCACCTACCAGCGGTGCATGCACGCTTGCCTCAAGACCCAACTCGGTCACAATATTCAAGTTTACGTCGATGACATAGTAATCAAGACCAAAGAGGAAGCCTCATTAATCGACGATTTGCGCGAAACCTTCGCCAACCTCGATTGCTACCGGATCAAGCTCAATACGGACAAATGCTCCTTCGGCGTACTATCTGGGCAACTACTCGGGTATCTCATCTCCGCGAGAGGGATCGAGGCGAACCCGAAGAAAATAAAAGCCATACTGGCTATGGAGAAGCCTAAAAACATAAGGGGCATCAACAACTGGCTGGGCGAATCGCGGCTCTCAGTCAATTTATCAGTCGGATGGGTGAAAAGGCGTTGCCCTTCTACCAACTCCTCCACAAAGCTGACAAGTTCGAGTGGACCAATGAGGTGCAGGAAACATTCGAGGACCTCAAGCGCTTGCTATCCACCTCGCCAGTACTGGTGACCCCACAAGAAAGGGAACCGTTGTTACTATACATCTCCGCCACCAACCAGGTGGTCAGCATAGTGCTCGTAGTCGAACGGGCCGAAGAAAACAAGGTCCACGGGGTACAGCGACCAGTCTACTACCTCAGCGAGGTACTCACGCCAACAAAGCAGCAGTACCCGCACTACCAGAAACTGGCGTACGGCGTCTTCATGACGGCTCGGCGACTGCGCCACTACTTCCAGGAACACCCAATCATGGTAGTCAACGATGCCCCGCTTGGGCACATCCTCAACAATCCCAACGCCACCGGACGAGTCGCACTTTGGGGAATCGAACTGTCTCCACGAGACATCACATATTAAAAATGCGACACAATCAAGTCACAAGTTCTCCCTGACTTCCTTGTACACTGGATGGAGAACCAGCTCCCCGAAAAACCAGATATGTCCTACCTCTGGACAATGCACTTCGATGGATCCAAGCGAAAGGACGGAGCTAGTGCAGGTGTCATACTGACATCGCCCTAGGGGGACAAGCTGAAATATATCCTACGAATGCAGTTCACTGCCTCCAAAACAAAGCTGAATACGAGGCCCTGCTACATGGGATGAGGATGGCAAAAGCATGCGGCGCCAAGAGGCTCATTATATACGACGACTCCAAGCTGTTCGTCAACCAAACAATGCATGAGTGCGACGCATTGGACGACAACATGATCGCCTACCGCGACCTCTTCGACACACTCGAAGGGGATTTCGACGGCTACGAGTTGCGGCACATAGGACGCGAAAGCAATGAAGAGGCTGACACACTCGCCAACATAGGCTCTACCTGCGCCCCCATACCACCTGGGGTATTTCTCGAGCGCATCTGTGAATGCTCCATCAAGCCAAAGGCCGTATAGAAGAAAACAAGCACAACAACGGACTTGGGGCTACGCCGCCCAATGAGCCAATAGCACTCGATGACTTGGAGCTGGACACAGGACTCAAAGGACCAATGAGCGTCATGATGATCGAGCAATCCTGGACTCAACCGTACATCACGTACCTTCTCAGCAAGAGCCTACCGGACGATCCGACTGATGCACGGCACATCGTGCGGCGATCCAAGGCATTCGCTGTTATCAATGGCGAACTATACAAGCACAGCATCACAGGAGTACTCCAACGATGCGTCTCCACGGCCGATGGAAGAGCTGTCCTCCTCGACATCCATGAGGGGACTTGCGGGCATCATGCCGGCAGTCGCGCCCTCGTTGCCAAAGATCTACGAGATGGATTCTACTGGCCTACGTCCATGTGCAAAGCCAAGGACATCATCTAGAAATACAACGCGTGTCAGTGATTCACGGACAAGCCGCACACACCTGGCGCAGAGCTTCGGCCAATCCCATTGGCCTGGCCCTTTGCGCAATGGGGACTCGACATGGTCGGCAAACTCCCAAGCTCCTCACGAGGAGGCTACGTGTAACTACCTCGGTGAATTACGCTCCTAGTTACAAGCCTGGATGAGCAGAAATGGTTGAAATAGTACGGTGGGGCCCAAATGCCACTCACAGGTAGACCTTTCGGCCGTCCCAACCATTCCAAACATCGGGACAAGAACGGGCGGCGTAATCGGCAGGCGAAGGGATCAACTACATACACAAATGAGTATGTATGCAAGCCACCATACAATAGTACATCAGAGCCATTCCATCTAAAAAGAAAGGAAATATAGCAACGCCATACGGCAAGATCCAAATATCCTAGATAGATATAATAGTTTAGGATATCTCCTCATACATCAATCAACAGAGTATCAGGCGGAAGTGGAAGACACAATCCGAGTACGGATAAGAAGCAAATCGGCATACGATGCCCCATAAATAAGCAGATCTCGCCCACAGATCTCACGGATCCCCGTTCCCGGAATCTCTACACCGAATGATCGTTGCCCACATCGTCCGTCTCTTCCACCCAGTATCCATCTTGCGAGTGTACCTGTTCATCTGAACCAATAATTTATCGTGTGAGACCCTAGGGGTACTCAGCAAGTCTTTATGCCTCTAAAGGGGACACAACCTGGGGTGACGCAATTGCAGCAAAAGATAAAACCTAGCAATTCTATAGATACTCGCTAACCATCCGCCTAACCATAGATAGACGGAGGTCCGTGAATTAATAACGACAGTTATAATGGTAATCTCAACAGATCCATCCTCCTCCTCGCTTACTGACGAGGAAGCGGACGAACAACCCCCCCATCCGTTGGCAGTTTTATTATCCATTCTGTGAGTGTTGCACTATTTACTAGTCAGGTACCTAGTCTAGTCAAATTAAAAGCGGTACTTTAGTTATGCTTGTCTATGATCGAGAAACTGTGCTCCAAGTCGTCCATAACCGTGGACACGGCTTTCCGAAAGTTTTACCCTGCAGGGGTGCACAAATAGCAACACACACTCGATATGCCTCAGAAAAACCAAATCAAAACCCAACGAGGCAGTCACGACAAAGCGATCACAGGATTCAGAAATATTTCAGGGGGCCACCCCATTGAGCTACCCGCAACGAAGTTAGCTGACTCCGAGACGGCCTCAAGGTTTGTGTGGCCGGCTGTAAACGACTGGGAACCCGAAAGTGTGACTGGGCTTGTCGACATAATAAAACGGTCACGGCCCTAACAAGACAAAGGTGCAGTACCTCGCACAATTTTAAATAAGGCAGTAAAGCATGGCATAAGTACATGATAGTAAATAAAACCTCAAACTAGTTTGTGGCCCTCAAGAAATAAGAATGAATCAAGCTCTGGCTCAGGGGGGTTCATAAGCCTCCCGGATGTGGATAGCGCGAATAATCTTGGAACAGGAATCAAGTACTCGGGGTCTTACGGGACACAAGTGAGCCTGAAAAACCAAATAGCGAATATGGCTCACCGATGCCACTTTCATTAGTTATCCCATTACTACTCAGGTTAAGATGTTTAGGTACCTCGTTTTCCATCAGACACTCACAAACCCTACACATGCTGTTCTACGACTCGCATGGCTCAAACAACTCCTGTAGTAATGGCTCATGGGATGGGGGAACAAGCTTCGGTGGGGTTTAAAAGTAAAGGCTATGCAATGCTTGGGATTCAGTTTAATGCAATCGCGACTCAATGATGCAAGAATAAGATAGAGGCAATAGATACTATATGTATGCAAGCATGTGGTAGTGCTTGCCTGGCAGCTCAGTTGAAGCAAGGGATGGATCTGGGTAGTGCTCCTGGTTCTCTTGATATATCCTCAGCCTTGCCTATTCAAGAAGAACCAAACAAACAAGGGCCAACATAAATAAAGTGCGCAAGCATATGAATTAAATGCGACAAGCAAACAATCATGCCATGATGAATGATGCACAATTTGCATGGCAATAAAGTAGCATGGCATGGGTGAGGTGTGGAATACAAGAATAAATCATTTTATTGAGTTTTGGCCATATTTTATACTCAATTAAGTTGCTGTAATCTTTATATTTATATGATGCATGCTGCAAAACAGATAATGGAATGCATAAAAAGAAAGGTCTCGTCGAGCTAATCATTTTAGACATATTATTTGTTAAATTTGGAGTTATAAAACAAAAGTTATTAATTAAATAAGGAAAAAGGGCATTTTATTGTAATTTTAATTAACTTGGAAAATAAAGTGTCCAAAACATATTTTGAATGGCATATTTGAATTCCTCACATTTTTCTGATTTGAAAATATATATTATTTGTATTATTTGGATTTATATTTTTAAAGTTATTTAAAAACAGAATTAAATTTGAATTTGAATTAATTTTGAAAAGATTTGGAATTAAAACAGACATGAAATACTTTTTGTTACTTAGCTCCGTTATACACAGTCCGGTGACAGGTGGGACCAATCGCTGATCAAGTCACGGCGCCAAGAAAAGCTTTTTTCTCACCGCATGCTAACCTACCCTCTCTGACGGTGGGTCCCCGGTCATGGCTATCACAGGGCGCGGCCAACGCGTAATGGACACGTGGGCGATCCTGCGCGGGGGGGGACTGGTCTGTGCTGGCCAGGGGTTTCCGGGGGTTTCCTTGCAAAAGCCCCGAGGCTGACAGGTGGCCCTGGAAAGGACTGCGGGTTTGGAGCCAAACCAAGGCAGGGGGTTTTCTACAAAAAGACGCCACGACACTGTTTTTCTTCCTCTCTCTGTGACGGAACTGACAGCGGCAGCGCGCGCGGCACGGGGTATCGATCCAGTGACCTAGGGCTCGCGCGCGGAGGGCGGAGCCACTGCGGTGGGCTAGGGTTAGTGGTAGGGTAGGGCTGCAGGGCTAGATAGGGTTACGCGACGGCAGACGACGCGACGCCGCGCCATGACGCAAAGCGGTGCTCGATGAAACGAAAAGCAGCCCTAGACGACGACAATGGCGGAGCATGTCCAGAAGTTTAGGGCTCACCGCGAGCTGTCGGTTCGCAGGGCGCCGGGCGATCGCCGACGCGGGCACGCGGACGGCGGCTAGGGTTTCACGTCGGGTCGGCGGTGGTCCAGCGCTCCTGGGGCTCCTCCTGCGCGGCTCCGTGTACAGGGTGACGCAGCGGGCTGGCCTTGGTCTTCCAGGCCTCCTCCTCGACGCGCTTGACGGCTGGTTCGATGGAAAGGTTGGAGGCCGACGATGGCTGGCGTTGGGGGTAGACGACGGCGAGGGAAGGCAGGGAGAGAGGTGGAGCGGCTTGGGGAGATCTGGGGGATGCAGAGGCGAGAGAGAGGGAGTGGTAAAGCAGAGAGGGGGAGGGGTGCCGTGGGGAGCAGGTAGATGGAAAAGGTGGCTCGGTGCCACCTTTTTCCTCCTCTCTTACTCATTAGGGGGGGCAGGGCAGGGGCAAGGCAGGAGAGGGCAGGTGGGGACGGTAGGCCAGGGAGGTAGGCTCGGGCTGGGGTCCCCTTGGCAGAGAGAGAGCTAGAGAGAGAGAGGGGTGGCTCGGGTGGATGCTAGGGTTGGGAGTAGAGGAGAGTATGGCTCGGGTCAGGCTTAGCTAGGGTTGGGGCTAGGTGGCAGGGTGGCCAATCTAGGGTAGGTCATGGTGGGGTGGCTCGGCTAGAAAGAGGAGAGATGAGGGAGGGTACTTAGGGTTTGGTTTAGATTAGGGTTTAGGAGAGAGGGGGGTATGGTGATGATGAGGTAGGTGATGGTCTAGGGCTTAGAGAGAGATGGATTGGTCCTTTTTGACTAGATCAAGGATGATCAACCAAGCTCAAGCAAGGTAGCCAAAGAGAGAAAAAGAGAAAAGGGGAAGATGGCATAGATGGATATGGTGATGGGGTTTAAGCAAGATCAACTAGATCAAGCCAAAAGAGAGAGATAGAGAGAGTGAGATGATCCACTCAGAAATTCAAATAAAAACCAAATACTAGAAAAGGTGGCACTTGCATGGCCCATGCAAAACATTTAATACCATGTCGATTCTTGTGAAAACAATAATATTAAACATGGCATTGTTCATTTTCATTTCCAGAGGTGGAATAAAGCCAAGCAAAAGAAATGAAAGGATGCCCCATGTGGAGTAGTTGGAGATGGCCATGTTTGAAATAAAATGGGACATGCTAGTGTGTATGTTCCACTAGATGATTACTAGTCCCAAAAATATTCCCACATGAGCATAAATCCATAATAATCCATATGGAAGCTAGGAGAAAAGGTCCCACTCACAAGGCAGGCAAAGGTGGCCAAGTGGCTCTCATATATCAATAATGTGAAAACAACATGATGCTAAGATGAGAGCATGTGGAAAAGAATTGGATCCATCCCAAACCACATGAGCTAGAGGTAAACTCAAATAAAGTGCAAAGCTCATATTTAGTTGGATGGTGGAATTATAAGGTGGTGAAAGAAAAGGTGGTGGAGTTGAATAAAAGATATGCCCCCAACTCAACTTGGGCATTAAACAATATATCAAGAACCAAATACAATATCAAGAGGCAAATACAATTAACAATGCATATGAGAGAAGAACCAAATCAAAAGGGTTTTATATGATGCTCAAATGCAAGTTGGCATGATGACATGAGCATGATATAATTATGATGCAACAATTATATGTTTGAAGCAGCCATTATATTACTAGACCAAGTAGCATTACAATTGTTAGACAATTGGGATGCTACAACTCTCCCCCACTAAACAGGAATCTCGCCCCGAGATTCTAGGAAGAAGAAGACACGAAGAGGGTAGGATACTTGGCACGGAGATCATCTTCACGTTCCCAAGTGGCTTCATCAATGGAATGGTGCGACCACTGCACCTTGCAGAACTTGATGGACTTGTTGCGAGTCCTTCTTTCTGCGACTTCAAGGATTTTTGTGGAGTGTTCTTGATAAGACAGGTCTTCTTGGAAATTGATAAGCTCATGATCCATGGTCCTGCCGGGATCCTTGAAGCACTTCTTGAGCTGAAAGATGTGGAAAACATCATGGACTTTGAGTTTTTCCAGGAGCTCAAGAGCATAAGCAACTTCTCCTCTTCTTCCACGAATTTTGAAGGGATCGATGTATCTAGGAGCCAGCTTCCCTTTGATACCAAAGCGGTGCGTGCCTCTCATGGGAGTGACACGAAGGTAAAAGAGATCACCAGGGACATACTCCATGTCCGGGTGCTTCCTGTCATAATTGCTCTTCTGGCGACTTTGAGCAATCCTCAGATTTTCAAGAATGATGCGAACCTTCTCCTCCGCTTGAGTCACAATGTCAGGGCCAAACAGGATCCTTTCTCCTGCACCCGACCAAGCAATCGGAGTTCTGCATTTGCGACCATAGAGAGCCTCAAATGGTGCCATCTTTAGACTTTTCTGGAAGCTGTTGTTGTACGAGAATTCAGCATAAGGAAGACATTCTTCCCACTTCATGCCAAAAGAGATGACGCAAGCACGAAGCATATCCTCCAGAATCTGATTGATCCTTTCAACTTGTCCTTGCGACTAAGGGTGGTAAGCTGTGCTGAAGTTCAACTTTGTTCCCAAAGCATTTTGGAAACTCTCCCAGAACTTGGAAGTGAAGATGCTTCCACCACCGAATCGATCTCAAGCGGGACCCCATACAGAGAGACAATTCTGTTGATATAGAGCTCAGCCAACTGAATTGCGGAAATGGTTTCCTTGACGGGGAAGAAGTGAGCCACTTTAGATAACCTGTCAATGACAACAAAGATTGCATTGTTGTCCTTCTGCGACCTCGGAGTGATGAAGTCCATCTCTACTTTCTCCCATTTCCATTCCGGGGGTTTCAATGGCTGTAGAAGACCGGAAGGTTTCTGGTGGACAGCTTTCACTCTGCGGCAGACATCACACTCCGAGACATACTTGGCACAATACCGTTTCAAACCAGGCCACCAATATTGTGTTTTCAAATCCATGTACATCTTTGTGCTGCCAGGGTGGATAGAAAGAACAGAATCATGCGCCTCCTTGAGAACTTGCTCTCTCAAACCCGGGTAGTTCGGAACAAACATCCGGTGTTCAAAGAAAAGCGTGCCTTGATCATCGACGTGGAAGGACTCATACTTCGGAAGCTGAAGCCTGGAGATGATCTTTCTGGTGTGCGGATCACCAAGCTGAGAAGAGCGAACCTTTTCTTCCAAGAGAGGGGTTGCTAGAAGGTTCAGGAGATACCCTTGTTCCACAATTTCAAGGTTGAGTTGACGGAATTCCTCGCACAAGAGAGGCTGTTGTTCTTCCATCATGAGATTGTTGACGTAAGCTTTGCGGCTGAGAGCATCGGCCATGACATTAGCTTTTCCCGGAGTGTAGTTGATGGTTAGATCGAAGTCATTGATTGCTTCAATCCATCTCCTCTGCCGAAGGTTGAGATCAGGCTGTGTGAAGATATACTTCAGACTCTTGTGATCAGAAAAGATTTCACAACGGTTGCCAAGCAAGTAGTGCCTCCATACTTTCAAAGCAAAGACAATCGCTGAGCTCGAGGTCATGTGTAGGATAGTTGATCTCATGCGTCTTCAATCGACGAGAGGCATAAGCAACAACTTGTTTTTCTTGCATGAGGACCGCACCCAATCCATGCAAAGAGGCGCCATGTAATATCTGAACGGCTTGGATGTATCCGGAGGAACCAAGATGTGGTGGAAGTGAGCTTCTCTTTGAGTGTCTCAAAGCTTGCTTGACATGCAGGAGTCCAAAGGTATTTCTTGCCTTTCTTGAGGAGATCGGTAAGAGGCTTCGCTATCTTGAAAAGTTCCGAACAAGCGACGGCAATAACTAGCCAAACCAAGGAAACTCCGCACTTCTTTGACATTGACAGAGGAAGCCATTCAACAATTGTCTTCACAGTTTGATTGACTGCAATGCCCTTGGCAGAGATGACGTGACCAAGATAGGTTACTTGAGGCAGCCAAAACTCACACTTGGAGAACTTTGCATACAGGCGGTTCTCACGAAGCTTGTTTAGGACACACCGGAGGTGTTCTTCATGTTCTTCCTTTGACTTAGAATAGACTAAGATGTCATCCAGATAGACCACAACGAACTTATCAAGATACTCCATGAAAACCGAGTTCATGAGCCTCGAGAAGGTGGCAGGTGCGTTGGTGAGACCAAAAGACATGACCGTGTACCCATACAGGCCATAGCGGGTGGTGAAAGCTGTCTTGGGAACATCTTCCTTGCGAATCCTGATTTGGTGATAACCACTTCTCAAGTCAAGCTTAGAGAATACCACAGCTCCAGCTAGCTGATCAAAGAGATCATTAATCCGCGGAAGGGGATATTTATTCTTGATGGTTTTAGCATTGAGAGCCCGATAGTCAACACAAAGTCTATCAGTCTGGTCTCGCTTCTTCACAAAGAGGGTTGGGCTACCCCAAGAAGAAGTACTATGCTGAATGAAACCCAACTTCTCTTGTTCATCAAGCTGACGTTTGAGTTCAGCCAACTCAGCAGGACCCATCTTATAAGGCCGCTTGGAGATAGGAGTGGTACCAGGTTCAAGCTCAATTACAAACTCAACCTCACGATCCGGAGGCATACCTGGCAACTCTTCAGGAAAGACATCTGGGAACTCACAGACCACCGGAACACTCTGAATAGCTTCCATAGCATCAACATTCAGAGCCGCCAAAGAGAAAAGCTGGATAGCAGGAGTCAGACTTGGAGAATAGACTATATGGCCTTCAGGAATCTTCAGAGAAACCGAGCGTCAAAGACAATCAATCACAGCTGCATTTGCTGTCAACCAATCCATGCCCAAGATGACATCAATGTCAGAATTGCCCAGAACAATTAAGGACGCCGAGAACGAAGAGCCACCAATCTCAATTTGATTGCCATGGCTGATATGAGCAGCCCTCATGTTTGAACCAGGAGATATAACCACCAGACGATGTGATAAAGGAACCATATCCAGATCCTGCTCATGCACAAACTTATGCGAAACAAAAGAATGCGAAGCACCAGAATCAAACAAAACTCTTGCAGGAACTGAGTTAATGGGAAGCATACCCATCACAACTCTAGGTGCATGCTCGGCGGCGGCGTTGACACAGCTTGGCACGAAAGCGATGAGACCCGGGCTTGGTGTTGATGTTGAGAGCCCGAGGTGGGGGTGCACGAACCAAAGGAGAGCTTGGCGCAGATCTTGGAGGTGGTGGAGGAAGAGCCTTGTTCTTCATCGAACAGTTCCAGCTTTGATGCCCAGTGTCTCCACAAGTGTAACAAGCACCAGGTGGACGAGGAGCAACGTAGCTGTGGACTCCGCCAGCGCCTGTGGTAGTGGTGGTTGTAGCCCCGGGAGCAAAGAAGTGAGGAAGTTTGGTGGCCTTTGCGTAGCTTGAAGGTCTTGGTGGAGCCGGAGCGACGGTGGGGTGTTAGGAACCCAGACGCTGACGCTTAGAAGGAGCCGACATAGTCAAGAGCTTGCTGCATCACGGCTGTGTTTCTTTGACTCCTCAAACACTTGCCTACTTGCCTCTTCCTGCAGAGCTGTATGCTGAAGTTCCAGAAAAGACGCCGGCCTTGCATGTGTGATTGCATATTTAATCGATGCATTTAGCCCTTGCCTAAACCTCTTTTGCTTCTTCTTGTCATCAGAGATCTCATCGCCACCATAACGAGAAAGGTTCATGAAGTTCCTGATGTAGGTGTTGACATTGTCATTGCCACGCTGAGGTTGAGAAACACTTCCTTCATCCTCTCCATGACAATTTCTCGATGACATCGCTTTTGAAAGCTCCAGTGAACTGTCCCCAAGTAGGCTAAAAACCAGTGCAGTTTGCCTTCAGGTAATTCTCCCACCATAGAGCTGCATCTCCCTTCAGAAGGTGAGTAGCACACTTTACCCATTCTTGCTCAGGAACATCAGCAGTCACCAGTATCCTTGACATCTCACGCAACCAATCATCAGCATCAAGTGGTTGATCAGAAACATCAAACTGGCGTGGGTTGAACTTCAGGAAGCTTTTGATGTCTCCTCGCTTGGGAGGTGGAGGTAGCGGAACAAACTCATTCCTCCTGACACTTTCCTCGAAACGCTGCTGGTTCTGCTGCATTGCTGCCAAGGCATTGGCGATGCTCGACAACGCTGCCCCCAGTTCAGGTTGTATGTCCTCCTCAGAACGGCGTGGTGGTGCCATCCTGTGATTGATATAAAACACAAGTCAGTACTATGATGGAGAATAATAATAATCCAAAATAGTACCCAAGATGGAATTAATCAAGATTAAAGGATACAATTTACTAAGATGATATTAAAATATCAACGAAGTTCAAAGCACCTAGAAGATATTAAGCATATCGCACACGACTGAAAAGGAGTGTGGTACACAAATATATCAAAGAAAAATTTTCCACAAATTTCGGCATTAAAATACCAATAGATGCGCAAAATCATTTAACGAATCAAGATTAGTGACTCTACCAACTCAATATACAAGAGCGAATGATAAGAGTAGTGGTATGGTCGCGACTCCATCCCGCACTCAAATCATTACTCCGCACATGAATAAGTATAAACACATATCCTAATACCTTCTTCTCACGATGAACCTAAAGATTGGTAACTACGGAAACGAACACCACAAACAAGATAACGTCGGATAACAAAGAGTAAGATGATCGGCAAGATACAAATCGAATCAGATAGATCGCGTCGGTTTGCAAAAGCCTGTCGGTATGGAATGTACCAACAGTTGATAACCAAAAGGCCGATAAAGATAACAACTTGGATGCAACAGATAGACAAGGAATTACACACACACACACAGATACACAACCTATGGTACTACGGAAACCCAGAACACGTGAATCCTAGTTTGAATTTTAAGAAGAGGATTGAAAATGTTACACTTCCTTACCAGAAAGGGTGGGTGAGTGGGTAAGAAGAAAAGTGGAAGCAGTCCTACTCGCACGTTTTGTTTTTCTCTAGTATACATAACTACCAAAATATTTGCTAGACAGACAACGACCATTTGGCTGAGACCCTGAAGGGCGGGATGGCTCTGATACCAATTGTAACTACCTCGGTGAATTACGCTCCTAGTTACAAGCCTGTATGAGCAGAAATGGTTGAAATAGTACGGTGGGGCCCAAATGCCACTCACAGGTAGACCTTTCGGCCGTCCCAACCATTCCAAACATCAGGACAAGAACGGGCGGCGTAATCGGCAGGCGAAGGGATCAACTACATACACAAATGAGTATGTATGCAAGCCACCATACAATAGTACATCAGAGCCATTCCATCTAAAAAGTACAGTGTGCAGTACCTCGCACAATTTTAAATAAGGCAGTAAAGCATGGCATAAGTACAGGATAGTAAATAAAACCTCAAACTAGTTTGTGGCCCTCAAGAAATAAGAATGAATCAAGCTCTGGCTCAGGGGGGTTCATAAGCCTCCCGGATGTGGATAGCGCGAATAATCTTGGAACAGGAATCAAGTACTCGGGGTCTTACGGGACACAAGTGAGCCTGAAAAACCAAATAGCGAATATGGCTCACCAATGCCACTTTCATTAGTTATCCCATTACTACTCAGGTTAAGATGTTTAGGTACCTCGTTTTCCATCAGACACTCACAAACCCTACACATGCTGTTCTACGACTCGCATGGCTCAAACAACTCCTGTAGTAATGGCTCATGGGATGGGGGAACAAGCTTCGGTGGGGTTTAAAAGTAAAGGCTATGCAATGCTTGGGATTCAGTTTAATGCAATCGCGACTCAATGATGCAAGAATAAGATAGAGGCAATAGGTACTATATGTATGCAAGCATGTGGCAGTGCTTGCCTGGCAGCTCAGTTGAAGCAAGGGATGGATCTGGGTAGTGCTCGTGGTTCTCTTGATATATCCCACCTTTCGCGTCTATTCAAGAAGAACCAAACAAACAAGGGCCAACATAAATAAAGTGTAGCATATGAATTAAATCGACAAGCAAACAATCATGCCATGATGAATGATGCACAATTTTCATGGCAATAAAGTAGCATGGCATGGGTGAGGTGTGGAATACAAGAATAAATCATTTTATTGAGTTTTGGCCATATTTTATACTCAATTAAGTTGCTGTAATCTTTATATTTATATGATGCATGCTGCAAAACAGATAATGGAATGCATAAACAGAAAGGTCTCGTCGAGCTAATTATTTTAGACATATTATTTGTTAAATTTGGAGTTATAAAACAAAAGTTATTAATTAAATAAGGAAAAAGGGCATTTTATTGTAATTTTAATTAACTTGGAAAATAAAGTGTCCAAAACATATTTTGAATGGCATATTTGAATTCCTCACATTTTTCTGATTTGAAAATATATATTATTTGTATTATTTGGATTTATATTTTTAAAGTTATTTAAAAACAGAATTAAATTTGAATTTGAATTAATTTTGAAAAGATTTGGAATTAAACAGATTACGAAATACTTTTGTTACTTAGCTCCGTTATACACACAGTCCGTGACAGGTGGGACCAACTGCTGACTGGGCGTTCACGGCGCGCAAAAGCTTTTTCTCACCGCATGCTAACCTACCCTCTACGTCTGACGGGTGGGTCCCATTCTTGGGGCCATCTGCATACAGCGTCTTTGGACACGTGGGCGATCCTGCGCGCGGGGGGACTAGTCTGTGCTGGCCAGGGGTTTCCGGGGGTTTCCTTGCAAAGCCAGGCGTGACAGTTGCCTGAAAGGACTGCGGGTTTAGAGCCAAAACGAGGCAGGGGGTTTTCTACAAAAAGACGCCGCGACACTGTTTTTCTTCCTCTCTCTCGTGGCCCGACAATGGCGTAGCGTGGCACGGGGATCGATCCGCTGACCTAGGGCTCATGTGGTGAAAGCCTGCGGTGGGCTAGGGTTAGTGGTAGGGTAGGGCTGCAGGGCTAGATAGGGTTCTGCGACGCGAGGAGCGGGCAGACGCACGCGCTCGCCGGCGCACGCAGTGTGCTCGATGAAACGAAAAGCGGCCCTAGACGACGACAGCGCGGCGGAGCATGTCCAGGAAGTTTAGGGGCTCACCGCGAGGCTGTCGGTGGCGTTGGTTCGGGCAGGGGCGCTGGCGATCGTCGACGTGGCACGCGGACGGCGGCTAGGGTTTCACGTCGGGTCGGCGGTGGTCCAGCGCTCCTGGGGCTCCTCCTGCTCGGCTCCGTGTACAGGGTGACGCAGCGGGCTGGCCTTGGTCTTCCAGGCCTCCTCCTCGACGCGCTTGACGGCTGGTTCGACGGAAAGGTTGGAGGCCGACGATGGCTGGCGTTGGGGGTAGACGACGGCGAGGGAAGGCAGGGAGAGAGGGGGAGCGGCTTGGGGAGATCTGGGGGATGCAGAGGCGAGAGAGAGGGAGTGGTAAAGCAGAGAGGGGGAGGGGTGCCGTGGGGAGCAGGTAGATGGAAAAGGTGGCTCGGTGCCACCTTTTTCCTCCTCTCTTACTCACGTGCTAGGGTCGGCAGGGCCAGGGCAGGGGCAAGGCAGGGAGCTGGCAGGTGGGGACGGTAGGCCAGGGAGGTAGGCTCGGGCTGGGGTCCCCTTGGCAGAGAGAGAGCTAGAGAGAGAGAGGGGTGGCTCGGGTGGATGCTAGGGTTGGGAGTAGAGGAGGGTATGGCTCGGGTTAGGCTTAGCTAGGGTTGGGGCTAGGTGGCAGGGTGGCCAAGCTAGGGTAGGTCATGGTGGGGTGGCTCGGCTAGAGAGAGGAGAGATGAGGGAGGGTACTTAGGGTTTGGTTTAGATTAGGTATAGATTAGGGTTTAGGAGAGAGGGGGGGTATGGTGATGATGAGGTAGGTGATGGTCTAGGGCTTAGAAAGAGATGGATTGGTCCTTTTTGACTAGATCAAGGATGATCAACCAAGCTCAAGCAAGGTAGCCAAAGAGAGAAAAGAGAAAAGGGGAAGATGGCATAGATGGATATGGTGATGGGGTTTAAGCAAGATCAACTAGATCAAGCCAAAAGAGAGAGATAGAGAGAGTGAGATGATCCACTCAGAAATTCAAATAAAAACCAAATACTAGAAAAGGTGGCACTTGCATGGCCCATGCAAAACATTTAATACCATGTTGATTCTTGTGAAAACAATAATATTAAACATGGCATTGTTCATTTGCATTTCCAGAGGTGGAATAAAGCCAAGCAAAAGAAATGAAAGGATGCCCCATGTGGAGTAGTTGGAGATGGCCATGTTTGAAATAAAATGGGACATGCTAGTGTGTATGTTCCACTAGATGATTACTAGTCCCAAAAATATTCCCACATGAGCATAAATCCATAATAATCCATATGGAAGCTAGGAGAAAAGGTCCCACTCACAAGGCAGGCAAAGGTGGCCAAGTGGCTCTCATATATCAATAATGTGAAAACAACATGATGCTAAGATGAGAGCATGTGGAAAAGAATTGGATCCATCCCAACCCACATGAGCTAGAGGTAAACTCAAATAAAGTGCAAAGCTAATATTTAGTTGGATGGTGGAATTATAAGGTGGTGAAAGAAAAGGTGGTGGAGTTGAATAAAATATATGCCCCCAACTCAACTTGGGCATTAAACAATATATCAAGAACCAAATACAATATCAAGAGGCAAATACAATTAACAATGCATATGAGAGAAGAACCAAATCAAAAGGGTTTTATATGATGCTCAAATGCAAGGTGGCATGATGACATGAGCATGATATAATTATGATGCAACAATTATATGTTTGAAGAAGCCATTATATTCCTAGACCAAGTAGCATTACAATTGTTAGACAATTGGGATGCTACACTACGTCTACCTCTTGGTCGCAGTCGACAAATTCACTAAATTGATAGAGGCCATGCCGGTGACTAACTAGTTAGGAGCCAGCACAGTCAAATTCTTCGAGTCCATCGTCTCACGCTTCGGAGTGCCACACAGCATCATCATGGACAACGGGACCAACTCCACATCCAAAGAATTCCAAGAATTCTATGAGAATCTTGGAATCAACGTTAGCTATGCCTCCGTGGCACATCCTGAGACCAACGGTCAAGTCGAAAAAGCTAACGGGCTCGTCTACGGCGGAATCAAGAAGCGACTCCTCAGGCCACTCGAACAGGCCATGGGTTGCTGGCCAGACAAGCTGCAATCGGTACTTTGGAGCCTACGCACAACTCCAAACAGCGCCACATGATACACTCTATTCTTCATGGTGCACGGGGATGAAGCGGTGCTACCCGCTGAAATACGATACAAAGCACCACGTGTGGTTGCTTACCACGAGCAGGAGTCAACCCTGGCACTCGAAGACTTTGTCGACCTCCTTGACGAGGCACCGCGGAAATATCAACGATCTACCAGTAGAACCTGCGCAACTACCATAGTAGGAGGCTACGCCCAAGATCGTTCGTCGAAGGCGACCTGGTCCTACGACTGAAGCAGAAAGGACATCTCAAGCTCGAGTCCCCCTGGGAGGGACCATATGTGATTACAGAAGTAATCCCAGGTGGCGCCTATCGCCTTCAAGATTTAGAGACAGGAGTCACTTACTCCAACCCCTGGAACGTCGCGCAGCAGCGACGCTTCTACCCTTAGTCGTTTTACTTTTACATTGCAAATAAGGCTACTCAGACAAGGCTACTTAGCCACACATTGTACTTCGTACTATCCCGCGAATAAATAAAGCTAAGTGCCCCAAAACTCTGTATTTTCCTTTATTTTTTCACAAATTATCCACTCGGGGGCTGCGCCACCCTATACACATCTGTTCTACAAACTAAAACACGATATCTTGAGTAGCTGGCACATCAATCGAAACCCTTAACAAAACATCAACCCAGTTGCAACACACCTGACAGGTTGACAAGGGACTGAGATAAATTCATGGCCAGGTTAATTAAAAGGAGTCGCATAGTGCAACGCACTCACAAAACATACATGCTAACAAGCTCTTTTATACATCATCGACAATCAATTATACACATCATACATACGAACTTTATAACATTGGTACAATTATGTGCAGGATACAAACTAAACTACTATTGCAACAAGAGAACATTGGTTTGCTCCTCGAAAAAGTCGACGATGTCCTCTGCTAGGCGTTCCACCGCCTGATAGTGCGGCACCATATTCCAAGAAGAACCCGCTGGTGGCACAGGTGGTCCAGCCGCAATTGCCACAACGTCTACATCAGGCCTATGCAGTCGCACCAGCGACAGAGCGGCCTTAGCACCAGCCACCAACTGCTGTCTTACACACTCGCGAACCGTAGTCAGGTCTTGGAACTTGGCAAGGAGGGCCAGCAGGCTCGATGGCACAACATCCAGCGGAAACATCGTCGGATAAATGTTCTTCAAGCACAATTGCGACTTCTTCAAGAAGTGCAGCACTCTCTTGAAGTTGCTCTTGGGTCAAATCGTTCATGCGAATAGCAAGCCTATCCTTCTCATCCTGCAGATGGCGCACGCTGACAACTATACATGGCAAAAGCGGAAGTATGAGGACAGCACACCATCACGAGTGAATACACGGAAAAGATAAGAGTAAGAGAGATAACATTTAAATTGGTCGCCCAACTGCGTCACCTCCCCCAACATATATTGTTCTCTGGCGGTGGCCTTCTCCTCCTTCGATTTCCATACATCCGCATTACCGCGGAGTACAGGCAATTCACGCTCCAACTGCTTCACGCGATCACGGAGTCGCGAGACCAGAGACAGCTCATCCACCCTTGAGCGCGGTAGTGCCAAAGTGTCATCAAGGGGCGGCGAATCCTGAGGTTCCCTCAAAGGATCACTTGATGTGCCCTATCACAAGCCAAGCAAGAAGTAATAAGAAGACCAAATCGATGCGTAGACAAAAGATTCGAGTGCATTCAAGATTAGAAAAAGTATCAGCAAATACACTAGCCAAAAGGCATGTTTTCGACTAAATACATAAGACATCTAACTATTACAAAGCTACTAAGGAGCAACAGGTTTCTTCGACTTGGACTTTGCCTTTGGGGGCCTCATCGAGTCCGTGGCAGTATCAGATGCCACTGACTTTCCGCCGGCCCCTGATGCCGCGACCTTCGCAGCTTTCTTGACTCGCTGCAGCTCCTCAGAGTACTTTGCAATGGTGTTGATCAGTTGTGGCCCATATTTGCCATAGGCAGTCGCAAAAGGAGCAAAGACTACTTGCTGGCCGTCCGCGCTAACGGGCATCGCCCTAGAGACCGTTGCAGGATCAACTTCGACTCCGTGGGCCTGCAACATAGCGACTGACATTGACGCACCGGCCGCACGAAGCGAGTTCTTGAAGCTTGTAGGGACGCCCCCGGCAAGAGACTCCACCAGCTCGTCCATGTTCTCGATCGGCTCAGCCTTGGGCACCAGCTCTTCCCGGAGGCGACTGAGCATGCCCTTGTCCTTAGAGAGCACATCTTGAACGGCGATGCTGCGGTCCTCGACTGCTGACAAAGCACCCTCCAAGGAATCGTCACGGAGAAGGGCCTAAGGGTCGAAGCTCAAATCGCCAGCATCTGTACAGAACCCACACATGGGCACGAAAGTCATAGCCAACGACAAATTCGAATAGAGAACAATAATGATATCCAAGCAAGGTACCTGAGAGAGCCTTGGCAATCGAGAAAAGTTGTTCTTCGAACAACTTCTCCCTAGCTGCGATGGAGGCACTCAGATCCTCTTCACGCTTTTGAGCCTCATCACGCGCCACGATTGCCTCATCGCGGCTCTTCACAGCCGCAACGAGTGTCTTTTCCAGAAGTTGGTGGCGGTGTTGCAAAGAAGGGCATTATGTTCGGCTACAAAACAAAACAACAATCAGGCGACTACATAACAGCGATGCAGTAGAAGAGGAAGTAAATGGCACTTACTTTCCACCACGCGATAGCGCATATCCAGCATGGCATGCTAGCGACCCATCGCAAGCACCTGCTCCGCCAGGTGAGCGGCTTCCTTCAAAAGGAGCTGTCAAAAAAGGAAAACATCAGCAGACCAGGAGAAGACATAGATAAAATGAATTGCAATATCAGAAGAAGAGATGCTACACTCACATGATCCTCCAATGACTCAGAAGTCGATTGATGAGCAGTTATCCGAGCAACCATCTGGTGCTCCCCATCGTGCGGAGAGATGGATGTGTTATGCCCGGAGTGGGCCGCCAATGGAGGGGAAGGAGCACGCTCAGCCTCGTTCTTGGCTCTCGAGGTCGCGACTCCCGATTCTTTCAGAAATTGGATGTCGCCAGAAGATGACGACGCCTGCTGACTACAAGACCAAACCAACATCAAGAAAGGGCAACTCCAAAGAAGAACCAAAAAGGAAAACATGAATACTTACCAATCAAACTTATCAAAGTCGAAGGTTGGATCCCCTGACTCTGACGACGACTCCTTCGGCAGCCGTATCTTCTTGCGAGAAGATGGTGCCATGGAACTCACAGGAATAGCAGGGATTGGCGACTCCGCACCTGCGCCTGCACCTTCTGGATTCGAAGGAGACGATGCATCTGAATCTTCGCTGCGCAAACACTTGCGAGTATCCGGACTACTCAACTCGGGGGCTTCCTCCTCCACATCAGACGCGACGGTCGACTCCGACTCATCCTCTTCCAAAGCTTCACGAGGAATACCCCCTCGGGAAGCGGGGGCATACAGGGCGATACCGCCCACTCCTGCATATAGAAAACAAATTTAACACAAAGTCAAGCAACGGCAAAGAAGCAATCGAGAAACAAAGCTACTACGTAGCGCAACCGTACCTCAGGAGGAGGGTTAGAAGCATCAAACGAAGGAACGAATGACTCACTGGGAAGCACATCCTTGACTGTGTACTTGGTGACCAGTCGAACCCTTTTATCTACCTCACTCGCGTACATGCCATCGGCAGACACGTGAGTGACATCATCTGTGCCAGCCCACTTGAACATGGGATGGACACTATCCTGCAGGGGGCTGCACGCGATGGCCCAACCATGTGCGAATAAGGGTGCAGCCTCCCTCCTCCTTGCCCATGCGACTCTCGAGGTCGCAAACGCGGGCGTATAGCACCTATGTCTCCACGGACTCGCCAGGCATAATAACGTTCTTCTAGGAGCGCCTCCTCCTGCACAGCGTTGCGGGGTCGAAGGGCGCGAGTCCGTAGTGGTCTCCGTCGGCCTTCTGGTCGCGGACGTAGAACCACTTGTCCCTCCACCCTTGGACGGACATCATTAGCTTGATGTCAAAGTATATGGCGGATGGATCGACGTGGATACCGCAGCCGCCTACATCATAGACTACGGAGCCAGACGCCGATTGACGCTTCAATTTGAAGAGGCGCTTGAAGAGGCCGAAGTGCGGCTCGATTCCGAGCCAGCACTCGCAAAGGGTAATGTAGCAAGCTACATGGAGGATGGAATTGGGGGACAGCTGATGGAGCTGGAGCCTGAAAAACAAAGAAGGCCCATGAAGCAAGGATGTAGGGGCAACGAGAGGCCACGAATGATGAACTCTAGGAACATCACCCGAAAACCGGCAGGAGGAGAGGGGATTACCTCGCCACCGGGGACACGCGTGTTAGCGACGGCGGATGACAAAACTCCGTCTTGACGAAGAAGACGAAGCTCCGAGGACTTGATCACAGATGGACGCCACGCGCCATTTGTGACGCGAGTGCCCGCGCCTTTCTTCTTGCCGTCGGCGGTGGTGCTGGTGCCCGCAGTGGTGGAGCCTCCTTTCTTCTTTGTCACAGCCGCGGCAGCAACGGAATCAGCCGCAGCACCTCCCTTTTTCTTCCCCATTCCGCGATAGCGATGTGACCGAAAGAAGCAGCTGGGAAATACACCGAGCTGGTCCAGTGCCGCTAAAGAAAGGAGCGCAAGGAAGTAGAGGAGCAGTGGCAATTGCAATGAAGGCAAAGGCAGAAACGAAGTAGATGTGAAATTTATCGTCGCCGCATTGCTACTTAACCCCCTAGAAGATGCAATCCAATGGCTCAAAAAAAACCTATCAGACGCGTGGCGTTCATCGAGCTAGACACGTGGTGGACCTAAAACGCGAACCATCCCCCACTACTCCCATTACGCGCGGAAATCAAGGAGGCGCAGTTAAAATAAAGATTACGCACGCCCGGTCAAATCAGAGTCAGGAAATGGGACACACCGCTCGTCACGTCCTGTCAAACTCGCTCACGCGGGCAACTGAGGTCATGGAATCGTCAACACTGACGTCATCAAAAACTACGCAGAAGAAGACTTCGACTACTTTAGTCCTTGCTCGAGCCTTCGACTCCACCAAGCACTCGGGGGCTACTCCCATAGGGAGCGCTGGTCGCGCACCCTACGATTTTTTCTTCTTTTTTTTGCAGGAACATGGACAATCAAAGCAAACCCAATCACTCGAAACACGGTTTTACTATGGACATGGGTTAATCCCATAGGGATCGCCGAAGCAAATTTCGACTGAAACAAGCAAACAAAAGACGATTGCAGTCGAAAAGTTCTTTAGTCCCTGCCTGAATCTTCGACTCAACCAGGCACTCGGGGGCTACTCCCATAGGGAGCGCTGGTCGCGCACCCTATGATTATTTGTACACCGTACTGTGTGTTGATAACATACACACTCGAAGCTTATGGCAACACTGCCTCATGACTTTTCCCTACAAAGAGACTGCGTCTCCTGGGTCACCCGAATCGTCTCCGCGATGATAAAATTTCGGATGCCGCGCTTACAGCGTGAAGATAAGACCTGAATAAGGCCTAGCAACGCATTAGCTGTGCACTACCAGAAATATATCTGTGCCTACAGGTACGATGAACATGCCTTGACGGACGCGTCGAGTGCTCACACCCGTATACTGGAATTCGACTCCTGTAAGACCTCCGCGGCTTGGGTCGAATTACACCAGCACTTTTCCGGATTCGAGTCCGGGGACTCGAGTTCGAGTAGATGACGTTGTTTTACCCTAAGGTATTTAATTGATACCGATGCATCAGTTAAATCAGGCACGCACATCAACAATCCCTATGACATAAACAGACCAGTCAAAAAACATACTCAGTCATGCACTCGAAAGGCTTCATAAAGTTTCCAGTCGAATCTGCGATTCCACTGGACACGCGGGGGCTACTGACATGGGTATACCCTACAGGTACTCGAGCTTGGTATATACGGCCTGAATACATAGAGGCCCACGGTGTCGCCAAGGCCCAAATGAAGAACTCGAGTAATCTACGGACTCTCGATTGCTTGAAGAACAAGAAGAAGCTAGAGATAGAAAGTTCAAAGTGGGAAACCCTAACCTGTAACCGACTCGACCTGCTACCCAAGACCTGGCCTATCTATATAAAGGCTAGGAGGGGCGGCGAGGAGGACACATGCAACCCTAGTTTCCACAACCCTCGCCAGATTGCATCTGCGCACCATTGTTATCCTCGATTACTTTGATAATTCCACGAGCAGACAAGCAGGAGTAGGGACCTCTACAAGGCATGAACGTGGGTAAATCTTCGAGTCCCCTGTGTGCTTGTTTGCTAGCCGATAGATGTCTCCAGCGCTCCCTCCTTCTCCAAACCCAAGTCCATAACAATGGGCATTGATGAATTAAACCCTCGTCAGTAGCTATCTTGGCCAAGTAGATGCTAGCAACTCCAAGAGTTAGTATTTATGCTCGATAGTGGGTTCATGCCTCTAGTAATCTGGGGAAGTGACGGAAATCTCTAAGGTACTAGATGTGCTGTTTCTACTAGGGAGAAAACAGCAATCCTTTATTCATAAAACAATCGTATTGTTTACTTTACACGCAATCTGTAATGCAATTATCTGTTGCTTGCAACTTAATACTAGTGGGGGTTCAGATGATAACCTGAAGGTGGATTATTAGTCATAGATGCAGTTGGATTACGGTCTATGTATAATGTTGTAATGCCCAATCAAATCTCAAAGGAGTCAAGATGAGTAGTATATGCATATTGCTTTCTCGATGTTTGTCAATTGCCCCGCTGTAATTTGTTCACCCAACATGTCATCTATCTTAAGGAGAGCCACCACTAGTGAACTATGGACCCCGGTCCTTTCTTTTATCATCAATCTACAATCAACTGTTTACTGTTTCTATTTAATTTCTGCAAACTATTACTTTCTTCCACACAATACGTTTAATCCTTTGTTTTGAGCAAAACCGGTGAGATTGACAACCTCACTGTAAGTTGGGGACAAAGTTCTGTGGCTGTGTTTTGCAGGTCTCCACGTTGCTACTGGCACCGGTAGTGCGCCCTGCCAAAGTTCAGCTAGCAACACCTTTGAGGTGTTTCCTTGCTCCTACTGGTTCGATTAAACCTTGGTTTCATAACTAAGGAAAAACTTGTTGCTGTGCTCATCATATCTTCCTCTTGGGGTTCCCCGAAGAGCTGGAGATATCTTGGGCCATCACTGACCAGCGGGTCCCGCCTGGCAGATTTGAATGAGCCATCCCGCGTGCTGCCCTCGCTCGAGTGGGCAGTTTTCGCCCAGGCCTGGCCAACTCGGTGGGTAGATCCAACCCAGTTTCCCCTTAGTCCTTTCTTTTTTATTTGAACTCAAGATCTGCTAATTAGCTGCACAGTTTAAATTCAAATAAAAATGGAAACAACCCTATTTTGTCTAGATAAAAATTTATACATACCCCCACATGTTTTGGGCGACATGCAGAGCCAACCTCAACCCAAAAATAAATGCCTTTATTTTTTGAGATTAAATCTACCCAAATGTGTCTTTCCCCTAAATATTTTCCATAGTAATTTTCATGTATCCAAATGGATTCAATCCTTTTTACTCGAAAACTAAATTGAAATCCCCACCCGTTGGCCTTTGACCCATGCCAAGTTGAGCCTTAGTTTGTCTATAGTATAAATACCTATCAAAACCTAGCAGCTCACTAAGTATTGAGCCTCTGTTGAATTTTAATGAATTAAACACTTCTTACTAGGGTATTTCCACTATATAAATCCTAGCAGAATCTTGGTAACTCCAAATAAGATGATTATAGTTTCTGATGGAAGTTATTTGCAATACCTATCAACTACCCTTAGTCTCATGTCATTTGGACATATAAAATAAATCTGGTCAAAAAGACAAATTGACTACATAACTACCTTTGGGAATTTCCCAAGGTCATTCTGGTAATTATTTTGTAATGAATCCAACTCTCAAAAATCACGAACTCAATTATACATAACATACTCTGAGCACAAATTTATTTGGATTATAGATCTTTTCTCGTGATTTATTCACCTAAACTAGTGTTATTTCCACTAGAAAAATCATAACTAATTAATGAAAATTGATAAAATCATGAAACCACTTTTGTTGACCTTGTTATTTCAAGACCTATCTGTTGTTATATTTTTTTAACATTGATATCATACAAACCCAAGCCTTAGTTCAAAACCCCCGTCATTAAGTGGTTTTGACAAATATATCCTAAAGGAAATTCCACAAAGGCAATTTAACTAATTCCAATTGCTACTAGCTCAATCTACCAAAACCTACTGAAATAAATAGGGTGTTGAATGTTTATTTGATGTATTGAAATGATGTTTGTATTCCTTGTGTTGATTGTGGCTTTGTTTGCTTGCATGTGCTATCCTTGACGACGATAGTTGCGATTATACCGGAGAATAGAAAAAGTGATTATTAATGGTTATTATGGTATTATAAGAAGAAGTCCATGGACATATATTGCCAGATTGTTGATCACAGGCAAGCCACCTTCTTACTCATAAGCCTTGTCCTACTATTTTACTTATGCATGTTTACCTACTGTTTTATGAACACTGCATTGTTTTATTATATGATGATCTATACTTGGTAGTGGCTTGGCTTCTCCAAACCATTATGACTTTGTACTATTAAGCACAACCCCCTTGATGACACCTATTTGACCCTAGTATGGTAGATGGTGTATAACACCATACCCCTTTGGAGACCCTGTTTTAGCCGAAGCAAAACTAGAGGATGGGAATACCCCCGAAAAAGTTTTAAAAAATGTCTATGGCAAAACCTTGGTGAGGTTTGACCTACCAAGAGAAGTTTGAGAAAAGAGAAAGGTTTTTGTTTTACAAAATGCTGAAAGATGGAGGAAAAAGGTTTACGAACATGCACCCAGTTCTTTGCAGTTTTGCTAGAATAATTAACTCGTGCAACCACATTACTCTGGAATGGGATAGGGCTGGACTTGAAGTTCCCTACTCTGGTATAGAAATTCTCACAACTACTTCTAAGGGATCATCTCCCTCTAATGTCGGGGTTCCTTTACAAAAAGGGTCAACTAATGGAAAGTCTAATGGAGGAATTGCGAACTACTCTCGGGAACAGCCAGGCGATACTATGCGCCTCTCATTGAAAGTGCCTACTCCGGAGGAGTCAAAATGCGCTCCGGTTGGTCTTTGGCCCAGACATCCCGGTGTTGAGAGGAACAACTCATAGGGTAGGGCCTATACTAGAGTGGCATCTGGAGAGTCTTGATCGGTTACTTGACCCACGATTGGTGTATATCAGGGTAGGGTACCAGGATGGTGTGGGTAAAGTGTACAACCTCTGCAGAGTGTAAATCAATTTGAATGGCCATGTCCACGGTCATGGACGGTCGGGAAGGTTTCTATAGAGCGGTGCTGGTTTTGATTTCAAAAAGGACTTCGAAAAATCAAAGGATTTGAAATGATGTGACCATGGGATGGTCGAAAAGGAAGAAAAGGAGTTTGGTCATGAGATGACTGGAAGGAAGAAACAAATGGGTGACCCAATCCTAGTGGTTTCCAAAAAAATTTCAAAAAGGTTTCCAAAAAGGTTTTACAAAAGTTTTCAACAAAGATATGTAGATGCTATATCTACAAGAGAAACTATTTGAGAAAAGAACCCCTCTTGGAGCCCTCCTACTACCACATCCATATTGCATATTTTCTTGTATTATTATTCTCTTGAGGTGGTTCACGAGTACATTCAAAGTACTCACTAGCATTGTCACTGGCTATTAACTTGATTAGATATCAAGAAGATGATAAAGTTGACGTCTATGCGAGCTAGGATGTTCTCCCAATCAGTTGCCTGTTAGTTAAGGCATGGCTCGGGTTCTATGCTTAATGAAGTTCCGCTGATGATTATTGATGTATCCATAATGGCATGTAAGGTATGACAGGTATCCGCTTAAGTAATGGATGTTTACTTTGATACTTGTAGGTTATGTGCCATGACTAACTGATCATAGGATCGTGGTGTATGCATAACAGGGATTCTCGGAGGATTAATCCGAGGGCCCCACAGACTTGGTATCAGAGCAATCCTGACTATAGGAGAACCTTAGTTAGCATGGTCGTTAGATAGGAAAATTATTTTGGAAACACCGGCTTTCAAAAGTATTTTCTCAAAAAGCCTTTCAAAAAGTTCTACTTCTTATCCTCTTCCCATCTTAAATAATTTAGAAATGGTTTCCTCTACCTCTCATCCAAATTTCAAACATACGGATTTAACATAACTAGGACTTAGAACCTGGTGAAGACGATGAGGACATGATGAAGAGAAACATCTACCAGCAAACACAAGGAGACTACAAGATCGCCCTCCTAGCGGAATCCTCGTAACTATAAGAAATCAAGTACTGCACTATCGAGAAGCTTCCAAGGACTCACGAAGTCCTCATATGCAACATAGTGACTCAGACCCTAAGAACGATGACGTCTTGGATAACTAGTCCTAAGATAGGATTCCCCTATATCGCGAGTAGTTAACTCCTTGGTCCCCTATTTGGCTGTGTTTGCTTGCCTAAGTGCATCATGTGTTGCTTGATGTGTGTTCTCTTCCAAGGACATTGTGATCCCCTCGCTATGTTCGCCTTGTATGTGTGTTCTGGTTTGCTTTGACCTCCATAAAAGGTGACTCGAGGAGCGATAACCCACCTAGTGACTCAGGAAACCCCCCTGTTAGCTATCGGTAATGAGACCCCTACTAACCTTGGGAGTTATGAGAGGAAAATCCTCACAAGAACCATGAGTCGACATCGTCGAGATTGAAAAACCTTGAAGACTCCTCCTCAGTAGGATGGCATACCTTGTCAAACTCAACTCTCAAGACTTATCATCAACTCTGCGCGCCATCATTCATCCGCCGACAATAGCAAGATTCCTGTTGAAGCCGGAAGTCTACCACCGAAGGACCCTCACCATCCTCAAGAAACCACAGACTTACTAACCCAGACAAGAAGTGAAGAACCGACTCCACTAACCTTTGGTATATTAGAACTTCCGACCCCCCCTTAAGAGACTAACTGTTATGGTTGACCCTGCCCAAACCAAAGGGAAGTTTCTCACCAGAAGGCCAGATTACTAGAAAAACCTGAAGACAAGGATGCACAAAGACATCGAGTTTTATCCGCCAACGAGCACAAGCAACGCCAATAATTCAAGTGAAGATAGTTTCCCCAAAGCTGGATGCCTCTACTCTGACCGAAGATCTGGAAGAAGTCTTGCTAACCGCTAACCTTCCTAGAGCTAACTCCATAAGGCGTTGTTAAGAAACCACCCTGATAAGGTTTACGCAATAGAACGTCACTCAAAGACCTCAACTCCAGACCCAAGGACATACATCCTTCTTTAGCATCACGCTAGCACTCCAAGACAGAAGATCTACACCCCTGTCGAAGGACCTTAGTGAAGCTCCAAGGTGGAAAGACCGCGTCTTTCCACTCAAATGCCAAAGACTACCTACTGAAGATACTTTAGGAAGGTTTCCAAATCCGACGCCCTTCTCCAGGAATCAACTCGAGAGTCGCCACAACCTTGGAGGGTAGACCTTGTCAACATCCATCAGAAGTCTACTCAATCTCCCAGTACCAAGGAAGTCCCAAATCTAGACAACAAGAATACCTAAAGTCAACAAGACTACAGAAGCCGACCAAACTATCCTCCCAAGGGTTCGAAGAAGACTAAGGAGTCAATATCTAAGAAGATTCCACGAAGATCCTCCCCGGCTAATTCAGTTGAAGACCCACCTGAAGGATCACCAAATCACTAACCCCTTAGTTCTAAACCGCTTAGAGGACTTGCGACTCCAACTGCTTCGAATAGGCTAAGTACGAATAAACATAGTATATGAGCCTCATAGGACCCAGCTGGCAGACGAGATCTGAAGATTCCAACTCCGTAAGAAAGGTTGGCAACCGTCTTCAAAACATCACCCTATGACTCTAAGATGGAAGGATTGCGTTATCTTTGAACTCCCTTAGTTTAACCATAAGGGGGAAAGACTGCCTCTTTCCCACAAAATAGGACGACCCTTCGCTAGACACAACTTCAGGAGTTCTAACCCTAAGTCGTCGAATATGATATGATAAGCCTCTAAGGAAACGTTGTAGACACTTATATAAAAGACATCAAGCCATCGACCCTACCCTAAGAAAAGAACTTCATGAAGCTCCTTTTAGAGGTAGTTCGCCCAGCCTAAACCCACGAGACCTCGAATCTGAAAGGAAATGAAGATCATCCATCGCAATCCGAACAGGAACCTGCTCAACTCTTCATGCATCCCAAAAGAATGAAGTTCAGCTCTACCGATTCAGTAACCATGTTCAAAGACAAAGTCCGTAAGTCAATATGCTTAAGACACCTAGTAATAACCCTGATTCAAAATCCCAAAACCTTACTCTGCCAAATCTCGGGACGATATTCTTTTAAGGGGAAAGGTCTGTAACACCCTAATTTCAGAAACCCTGATTCATTGTCTAGAATGCAAAAATCAGGGGGAACAAAAACTTTTTCTTGTTCAATGATGCAGTGCTTGTTTGTTGTTGTTTGTGCTTATGCATCTGAGTGTATAGCGTAGGATATACTCGTTACCTCAACATTAGTTGCCAAAAGCTATTTAACAAAACTATCCTGGATCTTTTTACATATTCTTAAATGTTCTGGCATTTCAAAACCTGAGCCAAGATGCCTTTGCAAACCAAAACTATTTCAGTAGCTTCTAATAACAAAATTATGGAGAGCTATATGATATAATCTCCCCATATTTTCACCATAGAATCTTTAACTACTCTTACCTCTAGGTTTTCCAAATCCTTGCTTTAAAGCTTTTGAATCCTAATCTTGGTAGAAGTACAAAGGACCTTACCTTGTTCAAACTCCAACCTATTCAAAATACCACCCTTACCTCAAGCTAGGCTTGATGGTAACCCTAGTAGTAGTTGATTTACTTGTAAGATGAGTTGCCATGATCTGTTAAGATGAATTGCCTTGATCTGCTATCTGATGAATTGCCTTGATCTGTTGTCTGACTTGTTTGCTTAGGAATTAGTATGATCTACCCTAGGAGCTCATCATATAGCATCTATATAATCCAAGAGTGTCAACCCTAAAAAAGTTAACCAAGCTGGATCTGATCTCTAGTCACTAGGTGATCATCTAAAACCCTTAACCAGATCAATTCTGAAGTGATCCATTCTAGAAGTTTCCAAGTCAATGAAGACCAATATCAAGCATTGATTTATTCTATTCAATCTACACTTGATGATTTCTTGATACCTTGAAACCCATCAAAAACATCCCCACTCATATTCTAGTCAAAAAACCTAAATCTGCTAAATTTGACTATGTTTGGAAACTGTTTCATCATCACTTCTTTGAGTGCCTCTCCTTCGCAACCATTGTGAATTTTTGGAAATGCACTTGAACCATCTTGTATACCATAATAATGAATAACAAGTACCACTCCCTACCTTGGCTATACCATCTTCTAACCCACTTGTTCTTGATAGTTTTGTAGGCAAGAAAATAATATTCCCTGCAAATCTTATCAACTAGCCTACTTGGTCAGAAGCTCACATCACCATACTATTTTCTTTGGACCAACTCTTTGAATGATTGTGTTCTACTAATAAGGGTACCAATCCCTACTTCACTTTTTCTAATCGGATCACTGCGCTTCTAAAATCCATATGGATTTGAAGGCTAATTGCTAACCTGCTTTGGCACCCTTATTTTATTGAAAGTTTGTCATCAATCCTTGGAGAGCTCAATATTGATCAAGCTCAACTTCTTTTATCATAGTGATCTACTCAAATTGGTCTATCCATCAATCTAGCCCATGCCCCAAGGGGAGAATTGAGCTCCAAGATCCAACCATGTTTTAAAGGTATAAAAATAATAATGCCTAAGATCCTATATCTCTTGCTTTCCTTCCAAATAAAGTTGGATTTCCAAAACCCAAGCTTACAAATGGTAGGTACAATATGTGTACATCATGTACCTTGGATCCAAAGATTTATAAAATAATATCAATAATTGTTTTGGCCTAGAAACAATTAAATCCTTTCTTTTACAAAAACCTCAAAACCACCTCAATAAAGGAAAGATTGTTTTTCTCCAAAACACGTCACCAACTTGTAACACCCTAGCATTTAGGAATCACCGAAGGGTAGAAATAGGAATCCGTGCATGTGCATACATTCATCTGTAAAATCCGGGTAAATTTTATGCTAAACAAAAACCTAAAGAGATCAGAGTTTCTTTCACTATCTGGAGGCAGGAATAGCTCTCTATAGTGATTGCTATATATTTTGACATGACCTTTAGGAATTATTGTGTATTGGGGGGAATGTTTTGAATTCAAATTTGAAATTTAAATATTTTGAAAAATATTTAAAAATGAGAAGTTAGAAACAAAATGTGGATTTCTAAAATGAAGTATTGACATTGTTGGATTATATTATAGATATATTAAACAAAAATATGAGTTTAAGAAAAGGAAATTCAAATAAGAAAGCAATTCTTATTTCTTTTCTTTATTCCATAATAATATTACAAATAGGGATAATTCCATCAAACAGAATATTACAAGGAATAGATTCCAGTAAAATGAATCTTTATTAAATCAAAGGAATATTATTACAAGATTATTTACCAAGAGAATAGAAATAAGATTACAATGAGAATTTATACTACCTATCTAATCCTATACTAAGTCTTGACAATCCAGATATTGTTCCTGCAAAATAAGATAAACCACTCAAATAGAAACAAAATATTAGTTGATTAGTTTTACTCCCAGTGATGAACAGTAAAGTGCACTGTTCATATTACATCATAGAGTAATTAAAAAAGGGGCAAGTTTCACCAATGTGTAGTATTTGTTCTTTTAAACAAATAGCTCCAATGTCACATTAGAAGCCAAGTAGAGAGGGGTAAGATTCACCAGGACGGTAACCAATAAAAAAGGGTAGGAAGTGAAAGTCAGATTACATGATCTGATCCATACACAGCTAAGCAGCAAGGCAGCTTAGTTATCTAACTGCATGTTGTGTGCTGTCGACAAAGCAACAGCAGTCCAAGCAGTCAAAAGAAACACTCAGTCGTGGCATGTCAACACCCGGATTTTTAATCCCAGATGCCTGTTATGCCATACATCGCAATCCCAGGATTACCATTTTTGCGACACATAACAGATTGGATATCACAGTACATCATCCATTACAAATTATAATAAGGTCTTACACAAATAAAGGATCTCATGATCCAGTCTTAGTACAAACAAGTAGCGGAATAAATAGCATTGCGGTGGGGTCCATCTTCAGTGTCACAGGCAATGCTGACGATGGGAGATGATCCTAGTTGTTGTAGCCGTCCTGCTGTCCTCCTTCAGGGTAGTCCTCCTCATAGTCTGGCCACGGGAATAACCAGGGACAAAGCCATGAGTACTCTTTAAGTACTCGCAAACTATCACTAACAATTAAGGTAGTTCTAGTAGGAATGCTAAACTCTAAGTTTATTTATAAAGTTAAGTTTGAAACCTAAGCTGAGTTCAGAAACAAAGAAAGATAAAATAAAGTTGAAAATGACCTAAGTGGGAACTTAATTGTCATAGTCACAATGCTGTTGTGGTCAAGTCATGTCACAATTCATTTCATCAGACATTTTGAAAACATGTGACAACGGAAGAGTATGGCCACTCCAACTGTCCATAACCGCGGACATGGTTATTCGAATAGTTTGACACTCTACAGAGGTGGTACAGTTTCACCACAAAATTCGATACATCTGTCAGGGATAACCCTGAATCATCATACTTACAATGCAGATAATCAAACATAACCTTTCCTTTACACACTCTAGTATAAGCACCTCTCCTATGAGCTTGGCCTCCCAGCCATTACCATCTATCATCCTGGGCACTGCATAGGTGTAATAAATTGAGAGGTAGCCTTAGCTCAAACCTCTCCCGCGAGGGAACTAATACTAATGCATATAAACTTCTGGCTAAGCCTTACCCAATTCAGGTATTGTGGTTGTACGGTAAAATTGGAATGGTATCGCATCCGAACCTAACCATCAGTTTTTATAAAAAAGCTAAGACTCATACCTCAACATTTTCATCATCATCATAAACGCTTTGTGTTTCTCAACACATGTCAAAACATCTCAATAGAATGACTCATCATTCCAAGGATTTCACAAGTCATTTTCACCAAGTATTCCCATCTAAAGTGAATCAAGTTTTTGGTATAACTCTAAGCTAGTAAGTTAAGAGTGTTCACTAAGGTGGGATGCTAATCTCAATATCATGCCATAGAATGACATCTAAGTCTAACTAGATAGGTCATGTTTTATACTCTTTATGCTATCTATAAACAAGTAAAGAACTTTGGTAAAGTAAGGAAAGTAAAGATTGTAAATAAAACTTGGAATAGGTATAAGTCAAAATGGTATAACCAAAGCAGGCCTAATGGCTTTGCTTAGGTTATCTAGCTTGCAAGGGGTAGCTTGCATTGTTAAAGATGGCTTGCAAGTAATCACTTGCATGGTTAACTTGTATAATGCTAGCTTGTCTTGGTTGGTGCAATGGTTGAAATTCTCTTCCTCTTCCTCTTGGTATAACTCCTCCTCCTCGTAGACTTGGTTGGTACTATCGTCTATAAAAACATACGGAATAGGCAATCACCAAACAATACTTAACTAGTCTACTTAGCACACTAAGGCACACACTTGATGATCTAGTATCATCACAAACATCACAATATTTAATGAACTAGTTTCATTTATTTTATTTGAGAAAAGTAATTTCTACTCATTGAATTAACTAAGATTTAATATTCTCCAATTAAAATATGGGATCATGTGGACACATGTCACCACCACATATTCTAATATATGGGAATGTGATTTAAATGTTGGATCACATTTTAATAAGTTTAAGTTTATTATTTAATGATTTAAAGTGACTAGAAATGCCTATATGGCATTATTTTGGTACTAGTCCAAAGTCACTGCAAGCAAACCTTAATATTTTTACATATTCAGATAGGTATGGTTAAATGTGATTTTTGAGAGTTGGATTCAACTCAAAAGCTATTATGGTTGAATTTATAAAAATGTTTGAATGTGGAAAAGCTTCTGTCTTGTTATTTTATCTAGGACCGATCTATAACTCTAAATGATTTAAGTTCAACGAGCATGGATAGATATTTTCATTAGCTTTCCAAAAAAATTGGAATCACTCAATTTGGATTTGCAA
Source organism: Avena insularis (assembly GCA_023614405.1). Taxonomy (NCBI): domain Eukaryota; kingdom Viridiplantae; phylum Streptophyta; class Magnoliopsida; order Poales; family Poaceae; genus Avena; species Avena insularis. The sequence goes on along the minus strand of CM042688.1, from coordinate 241,113,686 downwards.
AACTCTCTGAATTGATTTTTAAACTAAGGTACAAAACTAAGTCTAAGTCTAAAAAGAAAAATCTAGATTTGAATTAATTGGGTCGCGCGGGAACACTAACAGGCCAGCCCAAATTCACTCCGCGGCGCTAAGGACTGCTAACAGGGGGTCCCTCCTATCGGTGGCACATTAAACGTGAAGCGGTACAGGGCATTGTGGACCGTAGGATTAGAACATAATCTACGGCTGGGGCTTATCATCGATGACGAACTCGTCGCCGGCGAGGTCGAACCCTAACGGCTCGGTGGGGGTGTGGTGAGGGCGTACCAAGGATCCAGCGAGTGCAGCGAGGCAGGAAAATGAACAAGGAGACGACAACAAGCTCAGGCGAAGTCGCGGCAGTGGCTAGGGTGGACGAAATCGATGGCAGCGTCTCCTCCTCTCCTGCGGCTGTGTCTGGCTCAATTCTGGAGACTGGCTGCTCGAACTGCTCTGGCGAGAGGTGGGGAAGGATCATTGGAGAGAGGGGAGTGTGAGAGTGTGAGGAATTCGTGCTGGAGATGCTTCCTTATATAGGCGCGGCGAGGCAGCACAGAGGTGGTCAAGGTGGAGCGACGCGCGCGGTCTAGTGTCGAGGCGCGGCGTGTGGCGTGCTGGCGGTGATGGCGCTCTAGCGTGCGCTGGCGCGTCGCAGAGACTCAGTGCAGGGCTTTCAACACCTGGATTTTTAATCCCAGATGCCCGTTATGCCATACCTCGCAATCCCAGGATTACCATTTTTGCGAGACATAACGGATTGGATATCACAGTACATCATCCATTACAAACCATACATAAGGTCTTACACAAATAAGGATCTCATGATCCAGTCTTTAATACAACAAGCAGCGGAAATAAAAGATAAACGTAGCGGTGGTTTCCAACTTCAGGGGCACAGGCAATTCTGACGAAGGCAGATATTCCTAGTTGTCATAGCCGTCCTGTTGGCCATCATCTTGATAGTCTGCTTCATAGTCTGGCCATGAGAATATCCAGGGACAAAAGCCATGAGTACTCCTTAAGTACTCGCAAACTACCATTAATAAGTAGTATAGTTCTAGGTTAAAGTGCTAAATCTAAGTTTAACCATAAAGTTAAGTTTGAAACCTAAGCTGAGTTCTGAAGCAAAGAAAGATAAAATAAAGTTCTAGAATCACTTAAGTTGGGAAGCTATTGTCATAAACACAACCCTGTTGTGGTCAAGTCAAGATTCATCATTCATTTCATAAGTTGTTTGAAAAACATCTGACAACGAAACAGTATGGCCATTCCAACTGTCCATAACCGCGGACGCAGCTATTCGAATAGTTTGACACTCTGCAGAGGTGGTACACTTTCACCACAAGATTCGATACATCTATCAGGACTAACCCTGAATCATCATACTTAGTATGCAGATAATCAAACATAACCTTCCCTTTACACACCCTAGTATAAGCACCTCTCCTATGAGCATGGCCTCCCAACCATGACCATCAGTCATCTTGGGCATTGCATAGGTGGACAACATTGAGAGGTAGCCTCAGCTCAAACCTCTCCCGCGAGGGAAGTAATACTAATGCATACAAATTTCCAGCTAAACCTTACCCAATTCAGGTATTGTGGTTGCACGGTAAATTTGGAATGGTATCGCATCCGAATCCAACCATCAGTTTTGTAAAAGGGTTAAGGCTCATGCCTCAACATTTCACCATCACAAACCATTTGTGTTTCTCAACACATGTCAAAATAGCTCAATAGAATGACTCATCATTCCAAGGTTTTCATAATTCATTTTCACCAATTGTTCCCATCTAAAGTGACTCAAGTTTTTATCTACTCTAAACTACTAAGTTAAGAGTGTTCAGTAAGGTGGAAAATATTGGTTCAATCTCATGCCATATAATGACATCTAAAAGGGTTCTAAATAGGTCAAGTTTTATACTCTTTATGCTACCTTCAAAACAAGTAAAGAACTTTGGGTAAAGTAAAGGAAGTAAATCTTGTAAATAAGACTTGGGGTAACTAATAGTCAAAGTGATATGACTCAAGCATGCCCATAGCATCTTGGATCAAGTTAACTAACTTAATTCTAGCTTGCTACAATAGCTTGCACTATTAATGGTGGCTTGCCTTGGTTGGTGCAGTGGTTGAAGTTTTCTTCTTATTCTTCTTGGTAGAACTCCTCCTACTCGTAGACTTGGTCGGTACTATCGTCTATAAATACATACGGAGTACACAATCACCAAAAAATACTTAATTAGTCTAATTAGCATCCTAAGACACACATTTGATGATCTATCATCATCTCAAACATCACAAGTTTAATTCAATAGGTTCATCCTTTTTATTTTAGAAAAGTAATTTCTACTTATTGAAAAATTAATTAAGATTTAATATTCACCACTTAGAATATGGGATCATGTGGACACATGTCATCACCACATATTGGGATTTAAGGGTTGGATCATAATTACTTTGGTTAAGTTCATTATTTAATGATTTAAAGTGACTAGAAATGCCTATATAGCATTACTTTGGTACTAGTCCAAAGTCACTGCATATAAACCTTAATATTATTACATATTCAGATAGGTATGGTGAAATGTGATTTTTGAGAGTTGGAATCAACTAAAAATCTATCTTGGTTGATTTTATAAAAATGTTGCAAGGTGCAAATGCTTCTGTTTTGTTATTTTTACTAGGAGAGATCTATAACTCAAATTGAAATAAATCCAACGGGCTTGGATAGACCATTTCCATACCTTTCAGGAAAAATTGGTTTCATGCAATTTGGATTTGTCAAACTCCTAGAATTTATTTTTAAACTAGTGGACATAAACTAGATTAACTCTAAATAGAAAAAAACTAAATTTGAAATTTTAACATGCGCGGAACTAACTGGGCCGGCCCATCTACGCACAGTGCACGCAGCGGGCTGCCTGACATGCGGGCTCCACCGGTCAGCGGCACAATTTAATCGAAGCGGTATCTAGCATCCTGAGCCACACGATCTAAAGACAATCCAACAATGGGGGGTCATCGTCGACGACGGAGCACTCCGGCGAGAACATGACCTAGACGCGACGGTGGGAGTCGATAGGGGGCATACCAGGGCTCCAGCAAGGTCAGTGAGGCGGGCAAACGGGCTGGTAGACGACGGCAAGGCGAGGCGCGGTTGCGGTGGAGCTTGGGGTGCCCTAAATCGCAAACGCCCCTCTCCTCCTGCTGCGGCGGCTTCGGCTCCAATTCTGGCAAGACAGAGCTCGAGCGGCTTCGGCTAGAGGTGGGTAAGGTTCAGTGAGAGGTGGGGAGTGGGTGAGTGTGGAGAAATGGGGCTGGGGTGGCCGCTTTATATAGGGTCGACGAGGGGGCAGAGCGGGCGACGGTGAGGTCATCGATGACGATGATGCGGGGCTCTCTCGGCATGGGCAAGGGCGCCGATGGATGCTCTGGGGTGATCAGCATGGCGGACAATGGCATGGGTGCAAGCAAATGAGGCTTGTCCTCCGCTCGATTTTTGTCGGGGGCTGGTCGAGGCGAAGTGGTGGGATGGCGCCAGTCTCCCAGCAAGCGAAGGAGAGCGCGGGACGGGATGGGGCGAGCGGTCCGTGGTCAACCTAGGGCATGGCGTCGGGCGGCCTGCTACTGGAACCGACAGGGGAGAGGGAGAGAGAGTTAGGTCCGGGGTTCTAGCTGGGGGAACAAGGGGACCAAGTTAGGCCCAAATGAAGACCAAAACTACTGCTCACTATAGTGTTTTAGGATTTGTAAGATTTGTGTCTGCCACCTGTTTGATGAATTGGCCGCAAGAAGCAAAAGTTTGAATTTTGGTTTCAAATTTTTTGAGTGATCTCCACTAGTACTAGGTAGTCTCTAGTTGCAAGGGTTTTGAAAATGGAGTTCAATTGGATGGTTTTTGAAATAGGGGTGATCTAGGCCTATGCATTGAATTCAATTTTCACATGCCATTTAAAGTAAGTATTAGAATGTTTTTAGCAGATCAAAAAGTGCGCCTTGGTACCTCATTATGTGTACTAGCAAGGGGTGTAAAGATCCAGAATTATTTCTGTTGAGAAATGAGTGCTAGGAACACTCAAAGTAGTGTAGTGGATTAAAATGACCAAAATGACCATTCCTCATTTTTAATTGTTTTTTATTTGATTTTCTTTGGAATTTGCTTGGGAAAGATTTAGATGATGTTTAATTTACCATACAAACATTTTACAACCAAATAATCACAGAACCATGGCAATTCAAATCAATTCCTAAATTAAATGCACATCCACATGAATGCTTTCATTTTTAATTTGGAAAATTTTTTGTTAACCCTAAATTTGATGATCTGGATCTTGATAAGCTTGGAGTGAAGTTTTGGGATGTTACAAACCTTCCCCCCTTAAACAAAATCTCGTCCGGGGATTTACAAAGAAAACTAGGAACTAAAGAGATCTGGGAACTCTGTCCTAATGTAGTCTTCGCGCTCCCAAGTGGCTTCCTCCTCGGTATGGTTGCTCCATTGAATCTTGAGAAACTTGATGCTCCTGGTCCTGGTGGTTCTGTAGGCTTGTTCTAAGATACAGATGGGAACTTCCTAATAGGTCAGGTCATTGTTGATCTCCATAGCTCTGTGATCGATGTTCTTGAAAACTTCGGTCTTCTCTAGCACTTCTAGGCATTTGTGAAGTAACAAGATATGGAACACATTGTGGATGGCTGACATCTCTTCAGGCAGTTCCAGTTGATACGATACTTCTCCCCGGCGATTTAGAATCTTGAAGGGCCCGATATATCTGGGGGCTAACTTTCCTTTCAGACTATAATGTTGAGTTCCCTTCAATGGTGAAACCTTGAGATACACAAAATCTCTGACATTGAAAGTCAGGTCTCTCCTTCTCTTGTCCGCATAACTCTTCTGTCTGGATTGGGTAGTTTTGAGGTGCTCACGGACTTTGTGAACTTTCTCTTCAGCTTCTCGGAGAATGTCGGGTCCAAAGATCTGACTCTCTCCTACTTTCAACCAATTCAAAGGGGTACGGCACTTTCTTCCGTATAGGAACTCAAATGGTGCCATTTGCAAACTGGCTTGATAACTATTGTTGTATGAGAATTCTGCGAAAGGCAGACAATCTTCCCATTTTGATCCGTACTCTAACACACAAGCTCTTAACATACCTTCTAAGATTTGGTTGACTCTCTCAGTCTGTCCATCAGTCTTCGGGTGATAAGTTGTGCTGATATTCAACTTGGTTCCTAATCCTTCCTGGACTTTCTGCCAAAATATCGAGGTAAATTGGGTTCCTCGATCCAATACTATGGTTTTGGGGGTTCCATGCAAACTAACAATTCTGGCAATGTACAACTCTGCTAGCTTTGAACTCTGGTAGGTTATCTTGACAGGTATAAAATGAGCTACCTTGGACAGTTTATCAACGATGACCCAGATAGAGTCATTTCCCCTACTAGAAGTAGGCAAACCGGTGATAAAGTCCATTCCGACTGAATCCCATTTCCATTCCGGAATCTGCAATGCTTGCAACAGTCCGGCGGATCTCTGATGTTCCTCTTTGACTCTCTGACAGATATCACACTTGGCGATGTAGCTCCCGATTTCTCTCTTCATCTTGTGCCACCAAAATTGCTCCTTCAAATCCTGATACATCTTTGTTCCTCCGGGTGGATAGAATAAAGAGTATCATGAACTTCTTGCATGTTAACTTGCTTCAGTTCCGAATCTGCTGGCACATAGATACCTCCTTTGTACCACAGAACTCCTTGTTCATCTTCGGTGAATCCAGGTACCTTTCCTATACCAATACGACATTTGATTCCGTCGATACTTTCATTTCCCTTCTGGACTTCCTTGACTTGGCCAATCAAAGTGGGTTGAAGTTCAATGCTAGCTAAAAATCCTTTTCTAACTAGCTCAGTTCTAAACTACTCCAACTCCTCATACAAACTTGGTTGCTTCTCCTTGATCATAGTGTTTAGCCTACATGACAATCTGCTAAGAGCATCCGCTACCACATTGGCTTTGCCGGGGTGATAGTGAATGTCAAGGTCATAATCCTTGATTAACTCTATCCATCTCCTTTGCCTCATATTCAGCTCCTTCTGAGTGAAAATATACTTCAAGCTTTTGTGATCTGTGTAAATCTCACAATGATTACCCATAAGATAATGACGCCATGTCTTCAATGCCAAAACTACGGCTGCTAACTCAAGATCATGGGTAGGGTAGTTCTTCTCATGTTGCTTCAGTTGTCGAAATAGCTATGAGATGACCTTACCTTCTTGCATCAATACACATCCGAGACCAATCTTGGATGCATCACAATACACATCAAACGGCTTCTTGATATCTGGCATGATCAATATTGGGGCTGAAATCAATCTCTTCTTCAGCTCTTGGAAACTTGCTTCACATTTGTCGGTCCATTCAAACTTCTTGTCCTTCTTCAACAATTGGGTCATGGGTCTGGTGATGCTCGAAAATCCTTCTACGAACTTGCGATAATATCCCGCTAATCTGAGAAATGCACGGACTTGGGTTTGAGTGGTTGGGGCTTCCCATTCTTCGACATATTTGATCTTGGCGGGATTAATAGCGACTCCTCCGGCAGACACAATATGTCCTAGGAATCCTACTTCTTTCAGCCAAAACTCACATTTGCTGAACTTGGCATACAACTGATGCTCTCTAAGGGTTTCAAGAATGATTCTCAGATGTTGGTCATGCTCTTCTTCTGACTTGGAGTAGATAAGGATATCGTCGGTAAACACAACGACAAACTTATCTAGAAAATTCATAAGATCTTATTCATGAGATTCATGAAATAAGCAGGGGCATTGGTTAATCCAAAAGACATGAACGTATACTCCTATAATCCATAACGAGTAGTAAAGGCGGTCTATGGAATATCTGTTGCACGAATTTTCAGTTTCTGATAGCCAGTCCTAAGATTAATCTTAGAGAACACACTGGCACCAGTCAACTAATCAAATAGACCCTCTATCTTTGGCAATTGGTACTTGTTTTTGATTGCAACGTCATTCAGCTTCCTGTAATCTGTGCACAAACGGTTGCCTCCATCTTTCTTGTCGACGAACAAAACAGGCGATCTCCATGGCGATGTGCTTGGTTGAATCAAGCCTTTCTCCAACATAGCATCCAACTGCTTCTTCAGTTCCACTAACTCTGAGGGGTTCATGCTATAGGGTCTCTGAGCTATGGGACCGTTTCTGGGGATTAGTTCAGTAATGAACTCAATATCCCTATCCGGGGCATACTGCAATTCATTCGAATACGGGGTATTCACAGACTACTCTGACTTGGTCTATGGTGGGTAGGGCTAGACTCTTATTGCACTTGAATTGATGGGGCAAGGTTTCAGAGGTATGCTCTACTGAGACTCCAGAGATACTGGTCATGGTGATGGCTTTCTTGGCACAGTCAATCAATCCTTTATGCTTTGACATCCAATCCATTCCTAGTACTACTTCCAAACCTTTGGTTCCAAGTACTATTAGATTGGCATAAAAATCTATCCCATGTATTCTGATAGGTACAACTTTGCAAAAAAATAGCTTTTGTAGTTGAACCAGGGATTTGAAATATCATGACATGCTTCAAGTTGGTTGTGTGAATCTTACTAGTGTATGCAAATTCTTCGGTTTCAAATGAGTGCGATGCTCTAGAATCAAACAACACTCTTGCTAAAACTGAGTTGACAGTAAACGTACCCAGCACTACATCTGGCGCTTCTTGGGCTTCCTTGGCGTTCATGTGGAAGAGACGGCCATTGCGGTTGTGAGGGTTCCCTAGGCAAATCTTCTTCCTGGTTGAACACGACTTTGCTGTTGAGTTGGGGTGTTCACATTGGCAGTGGTGGCAATATTTTTGGGACACTCGTTGGAGTAGTGACCCTTCACTCCACACACGAAACAAGTAATCCGAGAATTGTCTTTTGCTGCCATGGGCATAGCATTGCTTCCAGTTCTGGGTGAAGTGTTGTTGTTGTTGTTGTGCTTGGGAGGTGCATGGTTGAAATTGCTGGCGTTGCCAGGGTGGTTGTTGTTTCCTCCGGACTTCACATTTCCTCCGCTACGGTTGGGATAGCTTGGGCGAGACATTGGGGGTCGATTGTTCCGCGGTGCATATCCGGCAGACGGGTTGGGAGGGTACTTCGGGTGACAGCTGGATCCAGCTTGGTGCATCATCCGACGTTTGCGGTTGTCGTTTGCTTGATTAATCTTCCCTTCCATCTGAATGGCAGAGTCGACTAGCTCTTCGAGATCCTCGAAATGGATGTTGATAAGGACAGTCTGCATCTCATCATGCAGTCCGTTCAGGAATCTCTCTTTTTTCTTGGCCTCCGTGTTGATCTCATCAGGTGCATACCTAGCGAGGGACAAAAATCTATCACGGTACTCCACTACAGTCATTCTGCACTGCCTTAACTCTCTGAATTCATCCCTCATTCTGGTGACTAGACCCTGCGACACGTGGGTGCGGCTGAACTTGACTTTGAAGGCTTCCCATGTCATCACTTGACCATGGTTCATCGTGCGGGTGCTATTCCACCATGCTCTTGCATCTCTGGCTAGATAGTGGGTGGCAAACAGAACTTTCTCGTTTGCATGCACTCCGGCGACTTCTAAGTTGTTCTCCATTGTCTACAACCAGTCATCAGCATCCAGTGGGTCTTCAGATTTGCTAAAGATTGGGGGATTGGTATTCTAGAAGTTTTTGAGTTTGGATCCATGATGATCCTGATTTCCATGATTCTGATTGTTATGAGCCATCTGGGTGATCTGCTGCAGGGTGGCTAGATTTGCGTGGCGCTCTGCCCTACTAGCTTCACAGTCTGCAATGAGAGTATGTAGAATCTGCAGCATTGGGTCTTGCGATGAGCTGCTCCCTCCTTGGTTTCCACGAGTCGTCTGAAGATTGAGGTAGATAAAGAGGTATGATGGAAAGTTCTAAGGTTCATGGTTTTGGTTTCAAAGCTAAAACCTTGAGTTTGACTCGAGTTTTGCAAACAAATTTCTTTTCATTCATTCAAGCAAGGCACATGATACAAACACACACACACCACAACATCAAAGGAAAATAGATGGTTTTAAGAACCATTTTGTAAGCTAAGATACAATGGGACCGATACTCATCACTCCTACGATAGTGCTCTAGTGCATCTACTCATCATCGATGAAGTCGGACTCATCATCGTCGGTGTAGATTTCCATGGCATCATCCTCCAGATAGTCATCATTGCTGAGGTATGAGTCAATATCCCCTTGGATGTCTTCACCTTCCTCTTCTTCTTCTTTTGCTGCAAGCTAAGCTTCTTGCTCCTTGATGGTCTTCTCGAGGCCGGCTACCTTCTTGCGAAGATGTTCGATGGTGCGATCCTTCTTTGCGCGTTGACAGCGAAGAGACTGACAATCCTTGACGAGCAGTGAGAAATTCTAGGTCTCCTGGGCGGCAATGGCAAGGTTGTGGTTGGCGAACTCTCTAGCATTGTCCAATTCCATCTATCGGTCGTATAGCAGGAAGTCGAGGTTCTCCACTTGATGCTTCAACACCGGGTGACTTGGCATCTCTAGAGGCATTCCCATAGAGTTACGCCATGCATAGTGAACAAAGCGGGTTCCATGGATTAGGTTGACATTCTGGGCGCAAAGACGAGCGAGAGCTTCATGCATTTCCCAGGCTAATCCATCTAGCCAGTTGTTCTCTCTCACAGAGAACTGAATCCTCTCGGACATTGGTTCTTCTAACTTGCCTCGAAGATCAGCAACTACTAGCCATTGTAAATCTCCTCCTAGTGGACCAGGGAGTTGAGCTCCAATAAATTCCAGATGAGGACGCTCCAAGTACTCAGACAGTGAATCCAGATCCCTCTCGAAGATCAGTTGACCTCCGTTGCCCAACTAGTAGAACTTGTTGTACTAAACTTCCATCTATAAGAATTTAGGATGAGAAAGTTATTGAAGTGATCAACTGTGTAAAAGTTTTATGTAGTAATGTAATAATTTGGAGGAACATGAATTTTTTTGAGAGAAAGAATCCCATGGATAAGAGAGGAAATAGTTTTCACAAATACTCACTTTGGTTTTTGAAACTAAGTTTTGTGTTTCGGACGTCCAGTCTAACTAGGGTATCCTATGGTCAGGATGGCTCTGATACCAATTTGTCAACACCCGGATTTTTAATCCTAGATGCCAGTTATGCCATACATCGCAATCCCAGGATTACCATTTTTGCAAGACATAACAGATTGGATATCAAAGTACATCATCCATTACAAACCATAATAAGGTCTTACACAAATAAAGGATATCATGATCAAGTCTTTGTACAAACAAGTAGCGGAATAAATAGCGTAGCGTTGGGGTCCATCTTTAGTGTCACAGGCAATGCTGACGACGGGAGATGATCCTAGTTTCCATAGCCGTCCTGCTGTCCTCCTTCAGGGTAGTCCTCCTCATAGTCTAGCCACGGGAATAGCTAGGGACAAAGCCATGAGTACTCTTTAAGTACTCGCAAACTATCACTAACAAGTAAGGTAGTTCTAGTAGGAATGCTAAACTCTAAGTTTATTTATAAAGTTAAGTTTGAAACCTAAGCTGAGTTCAAAACAAAGAAAAATAAAATAAAGTTGAAAATCACCTAAGTGGGAACTTAGTTGTCATAGTCACAACGCTGTTGTGGTCAAGTCATGTCATAATTCATTTCATAAGACATTTTGAAAACATGTGACAACGGAACAGTATGGCCACTCCAACTGTCCATAACCGCGGACGTGGTTATTCGAATAGTTTGACACTCTACAGAGGTGGTACAGTTTCACCACAAGATTCGATACATCTGTCAGGGATAACCCTGAATCATCATACTTACTATGCAGATAATCAAACATAACCTTTCCTTTACACACTCTAGTATAAGCACCTCTCCTATGAGCTTGGCCTCCCATCCATGACCATCTATCATCTTGGGCAGTGCATAGGTGGACAACATTGAGAGGTAGCCTTAGCTCAAACCTCTCCCGCGAGGGAACTAATACTAATGCATATAATCTTCTGGCTAAGCCTTATCCAATTCAGGTATTGTGGTTGTACGGTAAAATTGGAATGGTATCTTATCCGAACCCAACCATCAGTTTTTATAAAAAAGCTAAGACTCATGCCTCAACATTTTCATCATCATCATGAACCTTTTGTGTTTCTCAACTCATGTCAAAACATCTCAATAGAATGACTCATCATTCCAAAGTTTTCACAAGTCATTTTCACCAAGTATTCCAATCTAAAGTGAATCAAGTTTTTGGCACCCTGCTTTGGCACCCTTATTTTATTGAAAGTTTGTCATCAATCCTTGGAGAGCTCAATATTTATCAAGCTCAACTTCTTGTATCATAGTGATCTACTAAACTTGGTCTATCCATCAATCTAGCCCATGCCCCAAGGGGAGAATTGAGCTCCAAGATCCAACCATGTTTTAAAGGTATAAAAATAACAATGCCTAAGATCCTATATCTCTTGCTTTCCTTCCAAATAAAGTTGGATTTCCAAAACCCAAGCTTACAAATGGTAGGTACAATATGTGTACATCATCTACCTTGGATCCAAAGATTTATAAAATAATATCAATAATTGTTTTGGCCTAGAAACAATTAAATCCTTTCTTTTACAAAAACCTCAAAACCACCTCAATAAAGGAAAGATTGTTTTTCTCCAAAACACATCCCCAACTTGTAACACCCCAGCATTTAGGAATCACCGAAGGGGAGAAATAGGAATCTGTGCATGTGCATACATTCATCTGTAAAATCCGGGTAAATTTTATGCTAAACAAAAACCTAAAGAGATCAGAGTTTCTTTCACTATCTAGAGGCAGGAATAGCTCTCTATAGTGATTGCTATATATTTTGACATGACCTTTTGGAATTATTGTGTATTGGGGGGAATGTTTTGAATTCAAATTTGAAATTTAAATATTTTGAAAAATATTTAAAAATGAGAAGTTAGAAACAAAATGTGGATTTATAAAATGAAGTATTAACATTGTTGGATTATATTATAGATATGTTAAACAAAAATATGAGTTTAAGACAAGTAAATTCAAATAAGAAATCAATTCTTATTTCTTTTCTTTATTCCATAATAATATTACAAATATGGATAATTCCATCAAACAGAATATTACAAGGAATAGAGTACAGTAAAATGAATCTTTATTAAATCAAAGGAATATTATTACAAGATTATTTACCAAGAGAATAGAAATAAGATTACAATGAGAATCTATACTACCTATCTACTCCTATACTAAGTCTTGACAATCCAGATATTGTTCCTGCAAAATAAGATAAACCACTCAAATAGAAATAAAATATTAGTTGATTAGTTTTACTCCCAGTGATGAACAGTAAAGTGCACTGTTCATATTACATCATAGAGTAATTAAAAAAGGGGCAAGTTTGACCAATGTGTAGTATTTGTTCTTTTAAACAAATAGCTCCAATGTCACATTAGAAGCCAAGTAGAGAGGGGTAAGATTCACCAGGACGGTAACCAATAAAAAAGGGTAGGAAGTGAAAGGCAGCTTAGTTATCTAACTGCATGTTGTGTGCTGTCGACAAAGCAACAGCAGTCCAAGCAGTCAAAAGAAACACTCAGTCGTGGCATGTCAACACCCGGATTTTTAATCCCAGATGCCTGTTATGCCATACATCGCAATCCCAGGATTACCATTTTTGCGAGACATAACAGATTGGATATCATAGTACATCATCCATTACAAATCATAATAAGGTCTTACACAAATAAAGGATCTCATGATCCAGTCTTAGTACAAACAAGTAGCGGAATAAATAGCATTGCGGTGGGGTCCATCTTCAGTGTCACAGGCAATGCTGACGATGGGAGATGATCCTAGTTGTTGTAGCCGTCTTGCTGTCCTCCTTCAGGGTAGTCCTCCTCATAGTCTGGCCACGGGAATAGCCAGGGACAAAGCCATGAGTACTCTTTAAGTACTCGCAAACTATCAGTAACAAGTAAGGTAGTTATAGTAGGAATGCTAAACTCTAAGTTTATTTGTAAAGTTAAGTTTGAAACCTAAGCTGAGTTCAGAAACAAAGAAAGATAAAATAAAGTTGAAAATGACCTAAGTGGGAACTTAATAGTCATAGTCACAACGCTGTTGTGGTCAAGTCATGTCACAATTCATTTCATAAGACATTTTGAAAACAGGTGACAACGGAACAGTATGGCCACTCCAACTGTCCATAACCGCGGACGTGGTTATTCGAATAGTTTGACACTCTACAAAGGTGGTACAGTTTCACCACAAGATTCGATACATCTGTCAGGGATAACCCTGAATCATCATACTTACTATGCAGATAATCAAACATAACCTTTCCTTTACACACTCTAGTATAAGCACCTCTCCTATGAGCTTGGCCTCCCAGCCATTACCATCTATCATCCTGGGCACTGCATAGGTGGAATAAATTGAGAGGTAGCCTTAGCTCAAACCTCTCCCGCGAGGGAACTAATACTAATGCATATAAACTTCTGGCTAAGCCTTACCCAATTCAGGTATTGTGTCTGTACGGTAATATTGGAATGGTATCGCATCCGAACCTAACCATCAGTTTTTATAAAAAAGCTAAGACTCATACCTCAACATTTTCATCATCATCATAAACCCTTTGTGTTTCTCAACACATGTCAAAACATCTCAATAGAATGACTCATCATTCCAAGGATTTCACAAGTCATTTTCACCAAGTATTCCCATCTAAAGTGAATCAAGTTTTTGGTATAACTCTAAGCTAGTAAGTTAAGAGTGTTCACTAAGGTGGGATGCCCATCTCAATATCATGCCATAGAATGACATCTAAGTCTAACTAGATAGGTCAAGTTTTATAGTCTTTATGCTATCTATAAACAAGTAAAGAACTTTGGTAAAGTAAGGAAAGTAAAGATTGTAAATAAAATTTGGAATAGGTATAAGTCAAAATGGTATAACCAAAGCATGCCTAATGGCTTTGCTTAGGTTATCTAGATTGCAAGGGGTAGCTTGCATTGTTAAAGATGGCTTGCAAGTAATCACTTGCATGGTTAACTTGTATAATGCTAGCTTGCCTTGGTTGGTGCAGTGGTTGAAATTCTCTTCCTCTTCCTCTTGGTAGAACTCCTCCTCCTCGTAGACTTGGTCGGTACTATCGTCTATAAATACATACGGAATACACAATCACCAAACAATACTTAACTAGTCTACTTAGCACACTAAGGCACACATTTGATTATCTAGTATCATCACAAACATCACAAGATTTAATGAACTAGTTTCATTTATTTTATTTGAGAAAAGTAATTTCCACATTGAAATTAACTAAGATTTAATATTCTCCAATTAAAATATGCGATCATGTGGACACATGTCATCACCACATATTCTAATATATATGAATGTGATTTAAATGTTGGATCACATTTTAATAAGTTTAAGTTTATTATTTAATGATTTAAAGTGACTAGAAATGCCTATATAGCATTATTTTGTTACTAGTCCAAATTCACTGCATGCAAACCTTAATATTACTACATATTCAGATAGGTATGATTAAATGTGATTTTTGAGAGTTGGAATCAACTCAAAAGCTATTATGGTTGATTTTATAAAAATATTTGAATGTGCAAAAGCTTCTGTCTTGTTATTTTAGCTAGGAGAGATCTATAACTCTAAATGATTTAAATCCGACGGCTTGGATAGATATTTTCATTAGCTTTCCAAAAAAATTGGAATCACTCAATTTGGATTTGTAAAACTCTCTGAATTAATTTTTAAACTAAGGGACAGAACTAAGTCTAAGTCTAAAAAGAAAAATCTAGATTTGAAATAACTGGGTCACGCGGGAACACTAACGGGCCGGCCCAAATTCACTCCGCGGCACTAAGTACTGCTGACAGCGGGGTCCCGCCTGTCAGTGGCTCATTGAACGCGAAGCGGTACCGGGCATTGTGGACCATAGGATTAGAACAGAATCTACGGCTGGGGCTTATCGTCAACGACGGACTCGTCACCGGCGAGGTGGAACCCTAACGGCTCGGTGCGGGTGCGGTGAGGGCGTACCAGGGCTCTAACGAGTGCGGCAAGGCGGGCAAATGAACAAGGAGATGATGGCGTGCTCAGGCGAAGTTGCGGTAGAGGCTGAGGTGGACGAAATCGATGGTAGCGTCTCCTCCTCTGCTGCGGCTGTCTCCGGCTCAATTCCAGCGACTGGCTGCTCGAACTTCTCCGGCGATAGGTGGGGAAGGATAAGTGGAGAGAGGGGAGTGTGAGAGTGTGAGGAATTCATGCTGGGGAGGCTTCCTTATATAGGCGCGGCGAGGGGGCAAAGAGGTGGTCAAGGCGGAACGGCACACACGGTCTGGTGTCAAGGCGCGGCGTGTGGCGTGCTGGCGGTGATGGTGCTCTGGCGTGCGCTGACGCGTCACAGAGACTCAGTGTGGGGCTTGGCCTCGATGGTCAAGTGGCTAGCAGGGGCCTTGGGGTGGACCGTGGACGACGGTGAGGTGGCGCCTGCCTTCCTGGAGGGGCGGAGAGGGCCTGGTGGTCTGCTGCGAGCTGCGCATGATCGACCGGTGAGCATGGCCTCGGGGTGGCGTGGTACTGGTGCTAGGGACTAGGGGATGGGTTGGTTAAGGCTTGGTTTGATCAAAGAGGTACAGAGGGAGTAAATGGGGTGCAAATGGGTGGCAAAACCCTGTAGAAACAGTGAGTCTAATCTAGAGTGTGATTAGTGCCTGCCAAGTGTTTGACAAAATGGCCGCATGAAGAAAACTTTTGAATTTTTCAGAGATTTTTGGTTATTGGTTTGTCACATGCTTAAGCATCTGTGGTTGCTTGGGATTTTTAAATGGAGTTCATTTGGATGGTTTTTGAAAAACGGTGATCTAGACATACGAACTAGATTCCATTTTCAAATGTCTTTTAAATTCAGAGTTCAAAAGTTTTTGGAAGATCACAAAGTGGTCCTTGGAACATCTTAACTTGTACTAGCAAGGGGTGCAAAGATCACAATTGTTTCTGTTTGAAATTGAGTGCTAGGAATACCCAAATTTGGCTAGGTGATTAAAATGGCAAAAGTGACCATTTCCTTTGTTTAATTCTTTTTGGTTTCTTTTTCTTTGGATTTTGCTTGGGAATGATCTAGATGATGTGGCATTCATCTTAGAATCATTTTAAAACCATTAGAACAAACAATCATGGCAATTCATATCAACTCCTATTTAATGCAACACTCATATGCATGCTTAAATCTTTTAAAAGGTAAATTTTTTTTGTTAACCCTAAATTGGGTAGTTTTGATCTTGATCACTTGGATTAAAGTTTTCAGATGTTACATGGCAAAGCTACTAGTGTTCACAATCTATCTCCATCTTATCAACCACATAGCATGAACACAGTGAGCATGTACACTTCCCAAACAAATACACTAGCTAGTTTAGCAAATCAATCATCAGATCACCACAAAATGGTGACATAGGAGGGGTTGTGCAGAAGGATAACAAGGACAAGCACAAGGTCACAGGAGCAAGGAGGAGCGGAACCAGAACCTGGGGTGTGCAGAGCAGGCTCTAGGAGGTGATAAAGCCACCAAGATCAAGATAATAATCTCAAGCAACACCACCACACCACCAGCGATCAGCTTGTGTGGTGAGTTTATACAAAACCATCACATGTTAAATCTTAGATAAGCATGTGTTGTTTCATATAAGATCTTCTCAAAAAAGCACCCAAGTGGGGTGTATCCATCACAGAAGAGATTAAAATAAAGCTAAACAATCAATCTTTGCAAACAACACCAAGATCTCAGCTTATGCATCATTTATCTTGGAGAATAAAACATGTTTTTGCATCCACATATACAACAGCCTTAAATGAATGTTTCTGGGCACACCCAATGGATTGCAGCACCTCAGAAACTAGTTCATCTTAAGGATCTATAATACACAACATGGGTTATCAAATCATTTTCTTAAAGGCTATAAGAATCATTGTCTTAAACTGATTACCAAAGCACACTTGAGAGGGAAACATTAGATAAAAACCTTAGTTTTTATCCATCATAGCCTCAGACCAGCATCATAGGCTTGGTGAAGTTAAAGAGTACCACATGCTAATCCATAAAATAAAGTTTCTCAACTCTCAGACATTGTCGAGTACAAATAGAAATATCCAATATCAGGAATAGGCTTGTGTACCATTCAAGGATTCACAAGGATTCATCCTAATCAAGCAGTTTCTACCAAGGATTTCATAATCCAATGCTTTCAAAAGAATACTTAGTCATTTTCCTAACATAGTATTTAGGAATCATTCTAAGTTTACATAAGAAGCTATCAGCAGGAATGCATCAGTAGTATTTGAACAGAAGGCCAACTATATGTTCTAGTATGGAACAAATACACTCACAGCATAGATCAGAGTCACATTATTCAAAGATTGCAAGTGACATTAACTCAATATTATAGAAGGATACAGTTAACAGAGCCACTGTTAGCAATTTCAAAGACCACCAATGTATAGTACTTCTGCATAGACTAATCACCATCAATTATTCCTAAATTGTTCACTGCCTCGGTAATCAAAAAACTAGTGGGGCAAATCTTAACACAGAGGATGAACCCTAAGTAGGGATTTCTCACTGTAAGCACCCATGGAGTTGCAAGGGAGAACTAGAGGGGGACAGAGAGGTAAACATACCTATAGTCCTCGCTGAAGTTTAGAAGAGGAAGTAGAGGGGCCGACAAGCGCACACGGTGGCATGGGGAGCACACGAGGGCGCTGCAACCCACACCGAGTGATGAGGCAGCGGCCACAGTCATGCGTGCAGCAGCGGCGACACCACAGGGCCACCAGAGTCATGGCACAACATCACAGAGGCGACGAAACATCACATCACTGATAGCCACCAAACCCTAGGGTTTGGAGTGGAGTCAACCTAGACGGGAGAAGGGTCCATAGGCGAATTGAACAGGACCAGTCGACGGAGCGGCACCGACTACCTCGCCATGCACCATGGCGGCGACCGGGAAGGCCCAGGGAGGCGGTAATAAAGCAGCAACGGTGCCGGCGGCACCACGCCGTAGCAGGGCGAGGAAGAACATGAGAGAGCGAATGAGGTGAGGGGTGTGTATTGGGCTGGTCTGGTGCAGTACCCCTCAGTGGAGCGGGTTTGACTAGCCTAGGTGGGCCGAGTTAGGGCTAGGCTAGCCCAATGGGCCTAGTCTAGATATTTAAAAGAAAAGTCTAAATGATTTACTACAAGACCAAAATACCCCTAGGACTTAAAGGGTTCTAAAAAATAAAATAAAAATCCTAAAAATATAAATAAAATACTAATGAAGTCCTAAAGTATCCTCTATTCAAAAAAATAAATAGAGAGAATTTTTGGTAATTAAAATTAGAATTGTTATTATGAACAAATATATTTCTTCTATAATTTTATAAAAATATACAAAACACTTATAATTGAATAAAATTGATCTTTAAGATCCTAAAGGGAAGTACTATTATAGAAAAATACTAGTTTGTATTTTTGAATTGTAAATCAAGTGTGACAAAAATAAAGTCTTATTTCCTTAAAGGAATTTTAGTTAAATATTTGAAAGAGTTAAAAATTAAATAAATTCATTTTAAACTTTTAGAATAATACTAGTTATTATAATAATGCTAAATATCAAAATAATATGAATTTAATAATTTCTTGAATAATACTTTTCTTTATTAATTAAAAGAAACATAAACCCTTTATAAGGTGGGTAAAACATGCAAAGAAGGAAAATAATAAATCATTCCATGACATTACTATGCATTGCATATTGCTTCTTTAAATATTGTCCTTACCGGGCAATAATGGTTTTCTGTAGAAACCGAAGCTCAAGGTTAAGTGGAAGTATCCGACTTCACTACCTTGCAGTCACAAGGCAAGTTCACCACTTGCTCATGTCCTTTGAAGAGTATTTATGAAAGTATTTGAAAATTGTGTGTTATCACCTATATTCTAAAAGAGACAGAAAATAAATATTTTTCTCAAACAAATGAATTCTATTATCATCCTAAGTGATGATAAATACTAAGAATAATAGTGGAATATATGATTCCAATGGTCGAACAACTAGGGCTTAACAACCCATGGCATCATTGATTGGAGCGTCGTATATTACGCGTTAACCATCTGATTTGGAATGGGACAGAGAAGTCAGCTGTATCTTCTTCCTCTCGGGTGCATCCGGATGTGCAGGTCGTGGTTGTTATCCTCATAGCGTGCATTAATTGGTAATTCGTAGAGGATATGCAACATATGGGCGGGAACCCTCAACATCCCATGATAGTTCTGGCATCTGAACGGTTTGTACCAACCATTGTAGTAATTCAAGATGTGGGCATGGCGTACACCAAGGGGACATGTGGGGTCACGAAGACGATAGTGATTGGCTTGGATCATCTATTGGGCCCCACATCACGGAATTGTGGACGGGAAAGTACGCCCGGTTGTGCAACAAGGATTTGGTCTCTTATGGTTAAAGTAATGCACCTCTAGAAAGTGTAAGAATTGTGACATGTTACTCCCTATTCCAGGAAGGAGCTACAAACGCGGTAGGAAAGGAACTCTATGAAGTTCTGGTCAACCTGTGAAGGCTGATGGGCATAGTTTTTGATATTAAAATCAATCTTCAAAGAAACGTTTACCAAAACTGCATAGTACCAAGGACTTATAGTCCGAGGTGGTAGTTAGAGCATCAAACTTCCCACCTTGCATATACTGAACTTGCTGGGTAATGCTGTTACTCACTCTTTCCTTTGAACCCCTTGCTAGACTTTGAGGGCCAAAAGGATGACCAGATGTATGCTACGGAGGTCTAGAACAACATCTACTATGAAGAGCCAGACCTGTCTGGTGGAATTGAAGGGGTGGACTATGGGATGCACTCTGGAGATGAAGACAACAAGCAGAGTAGTTGTCAGGCCAGAGCATAGTTACCTAGGTTGAGACGAGCAGCACGAACTCTATAGGATAAGCTGTTGAGCTCACGTCTTTATTACCGTTGTGTCTTTCGTTCTTCCGCTGAACTTATGAAATAAGTTATTTCGTTTGTAAGTTTGAATCACTTGAAGTCACGAACTTCTGGTATTGTAATAATAATGAAGTGTGTATGTTTGTAATATGGACCCGGATTGTTTCTGTTGTACCACTCTGAGGGGTGTGATATTTACAGAACGGTTTTCTATGGATGTCATGTCAACAACTATAGTCTACTACACATGCAGTGGTATGCTGGGTCACCGCAGCTGGTATCAGAGCAATTGCTTTGACCTTAGGTTGGAAACCTAGTAAAGGGTATTACCTGTAGGAGTCTAGGAGCAGCGGTAAAGAGTTCTCTAGATTCTATGTTGAATATTCAATTGGGAATATTTCGTTATATCTTTTAGTGCGATAATTATTTATTATGATGCACCATTATAATTAATGGTTACTAATTATGAATGTTTTGTATACAGTTAAAATGGCACCAAAGTTTCCAAAACAGACTTTCGCAAGGAAATAAGAAACTCTCGATGATTATCAGGGGACTTTAACTGAACAGCTTTGAGAACTTCTGAGGGTTTTTGGTTGCATGATTACTATTCCAGTTAGTACCATGACATACCATGATGGGCAAATGTTAGCCAAATATCATATTAGCATCTAACTACCAAATAAGCTTGGTTTATATCATAGTTTACCTATGGCTGAAGGAAGAAGTCACCTAGCAACATACCATGTTGCTATTCTGGAGGCGATATCCAATGTTCGGGAGCACAAAGCACAAGAGTTAGCTAGAAGCACATATTCTGTGATTCCTCATGACTCTATAGACATGGAGCCAGTTCTGGACCATCTTACTTTAGTAAAAAACCATCCAAAATTAGCTTCCAAGTTTATGGATAAGTATCGACTGATAGTTGGGTCTTTGTATAAGACACATCAGGTTATTGTGGAGGATCAGATTGATATGATAGAGGATTTAACTAATCCTGAACGAAGGGAGAAGTTAGCATCTCAACTTGAGAACGAAGCAGTGGGTAGGGTTAGCCCAACTTTTAAGGATATACCTATAGATCCAACATCTTTTACACCATATCCTTATTCACCTATTCCAGGACGCACTAGATATCCTGATAAGGGTACTTCATCCAGTACCACATAATTCTTGGGGAACCGAGGACTCAGAACTACCTGTTGGAAACTCCAAAGGATGGAGGTACGGATTGATGGATGGAGGTACGGATTGATGGATGGAGGTACGGATTGATGGATGGATCTGTCGGGAATCCTATTCCTGTGGGAGATTATGTTGGTGATACCGGGCAAACTAGTCGCATGGGAGTGAGGTGTTATTCCATTGATGGAAGGCATGTCCACCTGGAGGATGTAGAATCAGATGAGGAACATCCTAAAGAAAGGGGCTTTGAGTCACCAGAACATTATCCTACTCCAGATAATGTGCACTATCCAATTATAGCTGACGACTATCGTACCTAGCAGAGTACTTGGGGAGCACCGGAAGCGGAATATTCTGTTGATTACTCTAGAGTCAGGATGCAGGAGGCGATTGACAAAGACAGTGATAAGGATGATTCCGAAGATACCTCAGATGAGTTGGAAGGTATGGACACACTTTAGCTGGATGATGTGTTATGTCCAGATACTTCTAATACTGAGTATCGGCCATCGAAGGGGCAAGTTGTTCCACAGACGGTGCATCGTACTTCACATCAACACGGTTGTACTCCGGGTATGTACTATGAACATCGCAGCTTCTGGGAGTGTGACCTTGAGGAGGAGTATTCCAGTGGTGATACGGAAGTTAGAGTTTGAGCGCGTGATGTAACTAAATAACTGGGATAACATCCACATGAGTTTGTAATACCTAAATGGTATGGGCTTGTAATGATGTTGTACTAACTATGTTGTTTGTAATGTAATGTGTGAAATGCATATTTTTTCCATTGTGTGACTAGTTTTGTGCATGAAGTTGATCTCAGAACACATATGCATGATGTAATTATGAGTGTTCGCTTTATGTTACAGGACTAGGGGGTATGGAAACGGGTATACAGGATGAGACCGAACAGCGGCGCATGGAGCGCGAAACTAAGGAAAAGGCAGATGAAGACGCCAGAATGCAGGCAAATTAACCACCACCACTAATGGCCCAAAATATATCGAGCTCGTTGGGGAACCCCAAGAGGAAGGTATGATCAGCACAGTAGGAAGTTTTCCCTCAGTTATCAAACCAAGGTTATTGAACCAGTAGCATCAAGGAAACACCTCCAAGGTGTTGTTTCCAACTTGGAATCCTGCAAAACACAACCATAGAACTTTGCCCCCAACTTACAGTGAGGTTGTCATCCTCACCGGTTTTGCTGAAAACAAAGGATTAAACGTATTGTGTGTAAGATAGTAATTCCTTCCAGAAAGTAAACAGAAAACAGTAAATATCTTGTAGATTGATAGTAAAAGAAAGGACCGGGGTCCATACTTCACTAGTGGTGATTATCCTTAAGATAGATGGCATGTTGGGTGTGGGGCCCCCGGATTAATCCTCCGAGAATCCCTGTTATGCATACAACCACGATCCCATGATCAGTTAGTCATGGCACATAACCGGCAAGTATCAAAGTAAACATCCAAAACATAACGAATACCTGTCATACCTTATTTGCCATTATGGCCACATCGATCAACATCAGTGGAACTTCATTAAGTGTAGGGCCCGTGCCATGCCTTAACCTACAAGCAACTGACTGGGAGAACGTCCTAGCTCGCATAGTCGTCCACTTCACCTCTTCTTGATATCTGACCAAGTTAATAGCCAGGGACAATGCTAGTGAGTAATTTGAATGTACTCACAAACCACCTTAAGATAATAATAATAACAAGAGGGTATGCAATGTGGCTGTGGTAGTAGGAGGGCTCCAAGAGAGGTTCTTTTCTCACATAGTTTCTCTTGTAGATTTAGCATCTACATTTCTTTGTTGAAAAGCTTTGTAAACATTTTGGAAACCTTTCGAAAAGTTTTATAAACATTAGGACTAGGTCACCCATTTGTTCCCGTCTTCAGGTCGCCCCACGACCAAACTATTTTCTCCTCCTTTCGACCATCCCATGGTCAAAACCTTTCTCCTTTGCGACCATCCAATGGTCAAAACATTTCCAAAGCCATTTCCTTTACAAAATCCTTTTTGAAAACAAAACCAGCACCGCTCTACAGAAGTTTGTCCAACCTGTCCTTAACCGCGGACACAGCTATTCGAATAGATTTACACTCTGCAGAGGTTGTACACTTTACCCACACCATTCGGGTACACTACCCTGATCTTCACCGATCGTGGGTCGAGTAACCGATCAAAACTCTCCGGATGCCCACTCCAATATAAGTGCCTACCCTCTGAGTGTTAATCCCCTCAAAACCGGGACGTCGGGTACCAAGGACCAACCGGAGCACCTTTTCCACTTATCGAGTGTGCGCTTTCAATGAGGGGCTTGATGGCTCAATGCACGGCGCCCAGAAAAATTCTTGATGGCGGTGTTGATGTAGAGCTCGTTGGGAACCCCAAGAGGAAGGTATGATGAACACAATAGCAAGTTTCCCTCAGTTATGAAACCAAGATTTAATCAAACCAGTAGGAGCAAGGAAACACCCCAAAGGTGTTACTAGCTGAGCATTGGTAGGGCGCACTACCGGTGCTAGTAGCAACGTGGGGACCTGCACAACACAACCACAGAACTTTGTCCCCAACTTGCAATGAGGTTGTCAATCTCACCGTGTTTTGCGGAAAACAAAGGATTAAACGTATCCAATGGAAAGAAGTAAAAGTTTGCAGAAAGTAAACATAAAGCAGAAATAGTTTATAGATTATATGTAAAGAAAAAGGACCGGGATCCATAGTTCACTAGAGGTGGCTCTCCTTAGATAGATAACATGCTGGGTGAACAAATTACAGCGGGGCAATTGACAAACACCAAGAAAGCAATACATGCATATACTAATCATCTTGACTCCTTTGAGACTTGATTGGGCATTACAGCATAATACATAGACCGCCATAATGCATCTATGACTAATAATCCACCTTCAGGTTATCATCTGAACCCCCTCCGGTATTAAGTTGCAAGCAACAGATTATTTCTTTACGAACTGCGTGTAAAGTAAACAATACGATTGTTCTATGAACAAAGGATTGTTGTTTTCTCCCTAGTAGCAATAGCACATCTAGTACCTTAGAGATTTCTGTCACTTCCCCAGATTACCAGAGGCATGAACCCACTATTGATCATAAATACTAACTCTTGGAGTTGCTAGCGTCTACTTGGCCAAGATATCTACTAACAACGGAAAGCATGCAAGATCACAAATAACAAAGACATGATAGAATCAATAATCAATCTAAAATAGCATCTCAATATCCATCGGATCCCTGCAAACACAACATGTAGAATTACAAATAGATGATCTTGATCATGAACGGAGCTCACAAGATCTAAACATGAAAGCACAAAGGAGGAGAACCAGCCATCTAGCTACTACATGGATCCGTAGTCCAAGGATGAACTACTCACGCATCACACCGGAGGCTTGCATGGTGATGAAGAAGGCCTCCAGGGTGAATTCCCCTCTCCGGCAGGGTGCCGGGAAGAGCTTCGGATCCCTCTCGATCTAGGGATGGAGATGACGGTGGCTACAGACTCTTTCGTGGATTTTTGATCGGGTACTTAGGGTTTTTGTCCTGAGGGCAATATATAGGCAGAAGGAGAGGCCGAGGGGGTGCCGGGAGCCACCACACCACCCCCTGGCACGGGCCCACCCTGGCCGCGCAGCCAAGTGGTGTGGTCGGCCCCTGGCCCTTCTCTCGTATTCTGGCACTTGATCCCTTTCGGAAAAATTGGCACTTTGGCTTTTGTCCCGTCCAATTCCGAGAATATTCATTTTCTGACTTTCCTAGAACCAAAAACAGCAGAAAACAGGAAGCTGGCAATGTGGCTCTTGTTAATAGGTTAGTCCAAGAAATCATATGAAAAGTACTCCAAAGTTGGAACAAAACACAAGAAAGTGGATAAAACCAAGCATGGAACATCAAAAATTATAGATACATTGGCAATGTATTAGGGCTCATAGTAACGCGTGGAGGTCCGTAAACCCTTCGTTCCTTCTACCGGTCGATGTCCCACATGGACCGTTTGTCCAAAGAAGGCCCACCCTCTAGGGATCGCGACCCCCTGTAGTAGTTACGAGGGAGCTTATACCAGAATAAACAAACATCAAATCCAGCCCCTTCCCATGTAGGGATAGTGTGGTTGCACAGGGTTAAGTTGTTATAGCTAAACTGCAAAGAACCGGGTGCGTTTTTGTAAACCTTTTTCCTCCATCTTTCCTTCAGCATTTTGTATAGCAAAACCTTTTTCTTTCTCAACATCTCTTGGGATGTCCCACCACACCAAGGTTTTATCATAAAACATTTGGTAAAACTTTTTCCAGGGTCTTCCCATCCTCTAGCTTTGCTTCGGCTAAATCGGGGGTCTCCAAAGGGATATGGTGTAATACACCATCTACCAAACTAGGGGCAAGTAGGTATCATCCAGAGGGTTTTACTTAGTAGTACCATTGAGTAATGGTTTGGAGGAGCCAACCACTACCATATATATATACACATAAACCTATAGTAAAACATTTCAGTTTTTAATAAACAGAAGATAAACCATGCATAAGTAAAACAGTAGGACAAGGCTTATGAGAAAGAAGGTGGCTTGCCTGATGATCAGCAATATGGCAATATGTCCCTGGACTTCTTCTTAGAATACCCAATAATACCAATAATAATAAGACCTCTTCTTCTTGTCGTTAATATGAGCGCAACTATCGTCTTCACCGAGTATACATGCAAGCAAGCAGGACCACAATCAAACAAGGCATTCAAGCACCAATACATACAACAAACAATGAACAATACAAGTTCAAAATTCATTAGGTCTTAGGAGAAATGGATTTAATAGGATTGGCCTTGTATTGGAAATAGGGAAGAAAATCCCTTAGGATTTATAGTCTAGACATTACCTAAGAGGGGTTTTGAACCAAGGACATATTCTGTAGGTTATCATTGGGTTAAGGTTGTACCAATAGATAGGTGGTGCTAAAATGAAACCAACAAAAGTGGTTTCACTATTTTATCACATTTCTTTAATTACTTATGAATTATCTAGTGGATAAAACTCTAGTTTTAGGAGATAAATCCCCAGAAAAGTTCTGGAGCTCCAAAAATTATTTCCTTCGATGGTAAGGTAGGGTTTGATGTACTTTCTCACTGAGAGTTGGAATCAAGTCAAAATAATTACCAAAATGCCCTTAGTAAATTCTCAAAGACAGTTCTGGAGCTATATTGTCTTTTTCACCAAGTTAAATCCACAGTAGCTATTGATATGACACCAAGGAAACATGCTATCTATTTCTTATACCTTTCTGTAGAAATTGGATTCACTTATTTTGGAGTTGCAGAGCTACTGTAGTGATTTATCTAGTGAATTGCCTAAGTCCAGAACAGATTAATTCACAATAAATCATCCGAGGCTTAGAAATGTATGGGCTCCTCGATTTTGATAGATTTTATGTTTTAGGAACTTGGAGAGTTGGATTTAGGTCAGTACCTATTTTAAATTCGCCCAGAGAAAATCTTAAAGGCAGAAATGCCATGTTTTTGTTATTTTGATATCTTCAGATCAATAGTTCCACTTAGCTGGGGACAATGGCTATTTGATAGGTATATTCAAAAGCTACCAAGGGCAGTTGGATTCACTCCAAATGGATATGTGAAGCTCACATAGGATTTTATTTAGTGAAATGGATAGGTGCTAGCATTTTAATTATACACTAATTGGAAATAATATTAGGCTAGGATTTTGGTTCTACATGTTAGGCAAAACATGTATAAATTTGTATCTGTCCAGAATATGGGGTTTTCCATTTTTGTTTTAATTTAATCCTCAAGGTATACTACAAAATGGTAGGAAAAAGGATTAAAGAGGGAGGTAACTGGGCCAGAATTTCCACTGCGCGAGGCAGATCTGGGGCGGGTCAGCCCAACTTGCCTCGAGGGCTCGCGCGGGACGGGTTCAAACCGCCTGCGGGCGGGGCCGGACGGTCAGCCACACGGGGGCGCCAAAGGGGTATGGGGCAACCCTGGCTGTCCGATCAAGTTTGGATCAATGACCAACAGTCGTTGTCCTCCCTGAGCCACACCCGGCAGCGAGAAACCCTAGCTGGCGCTCTGCGGTGCGTGGGGAGCTCACTTGAGGCCGTCTCCGGCGACGTGGGGAGTGCGGGGCAATGCGGAGTGACGCGACGGTCCAGGAGAGGGGCGGGAAGGCAGGGTTGAAGTCGGGATCTCGCTCGCACGATGGCGTCTGCGGCGGGCTTCGCCGGAGCTCGTCTATGCCGTCAGGAGCAGCGGTTCCTGGGCAAAAACCAAGGTGGATTAGATGCAGAAGAGGTCAGGGAGTAGTAGGAGGCCACATGTAGAGAGGAAAGGGCAGGGGAGGGAGATCTAGACCTAAAAACTTGAAAACGGCCGAGAGTTCTTCTCTCCTTCATCCCGGCCAGGACAGAGCAGATGGCGAGGAGTGGCTCTAGGTGGTGTGAAGTGGAAGGAAGGGGAGAAAATGAGCCGGGGCAGGGGTGCTGGGGTGGCCCGGGGCCTTATATTCCAGGGAGAGGGTTGTCTATGGTGCACCGGGCTTAGGCTCAAGCTGGAGAGGGGGTTGTGCTTCTGATTCGTCGAGGGAGGCGGAGGAGAGGTCAGTGGGAGGACAAGGGCAGTGGGTGGTCGTGGCTCTGCAATTAAGGGGGTGATGGAGCTGTCCCCTTTTTGTTGTCTTAACCTCGGCGAAAGAAAAAGAAGGGAGGGAGAGAGGTCTAGGGGGGTCTAGGGAAGCTCTCAGTGGTGCACATGGATGGGGAGTGGGGCCAGTACAATGACCAGAGAGGGCGTGAGGCGTGCTGCAGCTGCTATGGCATTTAATTCTAAAGATATTGCAAGATATGTCCATCTATCTCTAAGACTAGCTCCAAGAACTAGAGGACAAGGGGAGTGATGCTGCTACAATGTAGATACAGTACCACTCGACCAGAAGAGAGGGTGGGTGTTGTGGAGAATTGTTATAGGAGCTTTGATTGGATTTGGGTGGGGTTTGGATCATGATCATGTTTTATTTCACTTCTTGGGCATATGATTGCTCGTGAAGAACTTCTTAGATTTGAAACAGGTCTTGATGATCCAATGTTGGTGGTAGATAGGTAAGGTTAAAATGCATCTTTGAGATTTATTCGGGATTTTTCAGAGAAATCTAGGTGCACTTTATATCAATTATTCAAATAGTGCAGGAATGGTTTTTGGAAGCTCAATTGATATTTTTCATTGGACCAGGTTGGATTTTTATGTGAGATGGTCATAAATGTAAATGCACACTTAGGGGAATTTTCCCAAGATTTATTGGGGCTGAAAAGTATTTAAAACATTTATTTTGTTGTTTCTGCCATTTAAGAAAATGGGCAAAACGAAATAATAAAGCTCTTCAAAAATATTTATTTTTGAAGTGGGATGATAGGGTATGATATATGGTCCTCAAAAGTGCTTAGAGTTGGGGAAGTGTTTTTGGCAAAAACCAAACTTTCCTTTGGGAAAGGAATTTTGGAGATTTTGACTATTAAAGGGATTAATTAGATTTGGAGCCATAATATTTATGGATAATATTTGATAAATCTTGATGATCAAGGTAGATGATGTAGACAAGGTGTAGCAAGCATTTCCAACCTTGGGATTGGATAATCCAAGTTGATTTTGGTGGAATACCCTAGGTTAGGGATCTAGGGTGGTGTTAATTTCATACCATCAAAATAGGGTTGTATCTGGGAGTTTAGAGTTCACCTTGATGCAAGGGATAGATGATTAGTTATACCAAGGCATATAGATGATCAGGACAGGAAGGGTTTGAATTAATTGCATTTGAGGTGATCTAAAAATGGTGGCAAGCTTTGTTGAAAATAAGGCTGCCATACCAAAAGGGTTAGGATGCCTTATAAACCAAGTGGGTTTTATAAGAACAAGGATCCACTTGGCAAAAGTGAAGAAGATGTTGGTAGACCTATATGAGTAGATCACGACCATGCCAAGAGTTGGTCCATAGAAGGTTGGATGGTGGTGTGAGCTTTTGCCAAAGTAGGCATGATGACTAGATTTGTAGGAAAAGTTATTTTCTTGCCTTCAAAACCATCAAAAACAGGTGGGTTGGACGATGATCTAACCAAGGGCAAGAGTGGGCCTTGGTAGTCCTCAGTATGGTTAACAAGATGGTTCAGATGCATTTTCAAAAATGCACAAGGGTTGAGAAAGGGAGGCATTCAAAAAGATTTAGGGTTTTTGACTAGAATGTGGGTGGGGATGATTTTGATGGGTTGCAAGGTACCCAAGCATCATCAAGTGGATGATGTTGAAGTGTAGATTGAGTATAAAGGATCCATGCTTGATATTGTTCTTCATTAACTTGGAAGCTTCTGGAATGGATCACTGCAGAATTGATCTGGTTAAGGGTTTTAGATGATCACCTGGTGGCTAGAGATCAGATCCAGGTTTGTATTCTTCCTTAGGGTGTGATGATTTGGAAGCATCTTTATCCTAGTGATGAGCTCCTAGGGTAGCTCATACTATATCCTAAGCAGACAAATCAAGCAGCAGATCAAGGCAATTCATCTTACAAACAAATTAACTACTACTAGGTTTACCATCAAGCTTGGCTTGAGGTAAGGTTGGGTATTTCGAAGAGGTTGTAGTTTGGAATAAGATGATGGTTTCTTGGTATCTCTACCAAGGGTAGAATTCAAATGCTTCATAAAAAGGTTTTGTTAAATCTAGAGATAAGAATAGTAGAAGGTTCTGTCTTGAAATCATAAGGAGATTATGTTATGTAGCTCTCCATAGTTTGATCAATAGAAGATACTAAAATAGTTGGTTTGCAAAGGCTTCTTGGCTCAGGTTTTGAAATACTAGAACATTTGAGAATATGGAAATTAAGCCAAGACTATTTTGGGAAGTAGGTTTTGTCAACTGGTGTTAAGGTAAGGAGTATATCATCTAATACACATTCATATGCATAAGCATATCCAAACAACAAGCAAACACTTCAGCATTAAACAAGAAAAGTTTTTGTTCCCCCTGATTTTTGCATTCTAGACATCTAATCAAGGTTGCTAAAATTGGGATGTTACAGACCTTTCCCCCTTAAAAGAATGTCGTCCCGAGATTCATGAGAGTAGGGTTAGGGGATTTTTAGTCGGGTTGATACGAGGTATATTACTCGCACTATCTTACAAACTCGGTCTTTGAAAGTGACTCCTCTGTCGATAAAGTTGAGCTTCAGTATTCCGGGATGCATGGAGAGTTGAGTAGAGTCTAGTCCCGATTGCGAGGGATGACCTTCTTTTCCTTCCAGACTCTATATCTCGAGGGCTTAGACTGGGCAGACTATCTCGATGCTGAACCACACGGGGTACTCGTCGGAGGGTAGAATCTACGGCTGGGGGTACCTCGCTCTAACGATTCACAGCTCTTCCTTAGGTTCGTAGCATATCGCAACTAACGATTTTAGGGCCGGGACTCCTGAGTTTGGTTCAGCTAAGGGTTACCCTATTTTTGTAGGAAAGACGCAGTCTTTCCCCCTTAGGATTAAACTGGGGGTATATTGCAGAGTTGACATAGTCCTTCCTTCTTGAAGTCATTGAATGGGGTTTTTGGGGATTGTCGTCCATGTTTCTTCTAGAGTAGAGACCTTCGGAAGTCTTTCGGGGATTATGACTTACTGGGATTATATACTACTATTATTCGTACTTAGCCTGTTGAAGCCATCGGAGACTTACGTCCTCTAAGCGATGGGAACCGAGGGGTTAGCGGTTCGGCGGTCCTTCGGGTGGGTCTTTAGCTGAAGTAGCGGAGGGGCTTTGTAGAACCTTCAGTTAGTTTCTCATCAGATAACTCACGGTTGTTGCTTGGCAGGAAAACTTCGGATATGGGGACATTTTCTGAGGTATCTTCTGGTAGACAGTCCTCTAGAGATTGAGTGGAAAGTCACAGTCTTTCCACCTTAGAGCTTCACTAACATTCTTTGGGAAGGGTTTTGGATCTCATGTCTTGGAAGGCTGACTTGCTGTTAGCAGAAGGTTGTATCTTCCCGAAGTCTAGACCTGAGTCGTCGAGGGACGCCTTATTTTATCAACCTTGGCGGGGGTGATTTCCTAATGAATGCTTAAGGAGTTGGATTAGGATAAGTTAGCGGTCTACGAATCATCTTGATAGTTCTCCGTCGGATTGGAGGCATTTATCTGCCGCGGAGTTGTCTTTTCTTGAACTCTGGGCGTTGTTTCTGCTCGATGGTGGAGTGGACTCGTTGTCTTCACGCTTCCTTATCATCTGGCTTCAGGGGTGGTTCTGACCTTCTAGGGAGGAACTTCCCATCGGTTTGGGTAGGGTCGACTAGATTAGTTAGTCTCCTGAGGCGGTCAGAAGCTCTAATACACTAAAGGTTAATGTGGTTAGGTCTTCACTTCTTGTCTTGGTTGGTTTGTCGAGTGGTTTCTTGTGGATCTTGAGGGTCCTTCGGTGATCGACTTCCGGCTTCAACGGGATTCTGGCTGTAGTAGACTGAGGAACAAGGGAGTGTGGTGCTATTGATGAGTCCTACAAGGTGAGTTTGACAGGGTATGCCGTCCTGCTGTGGTGAAATCTTCGAGTTAATTCGGACTTGACGATGTCGAACTCCTGGTTCTTATGATGCTCTTCCTCTCATATACTCTCAAGGTTAGTCTGGGTCTCATTACCGACATCTATCATAGGGGTTTCCTGAGTTATTAGGTGGGTTATCGCTCCTCGAGTCACGTTTTTATGGAGGTCAAAGCAAACCAGAACATTGCAAACACGGTGAACAGAGCGAGAGAATCGCAATGTTCTCGGGAAACATCACACATCAAGCAACACAGGATGCACTTAGGTAAGCAAACACGGTCAACGCTAGGGACCAAGGAGTTAACTACTCACGATGTACGGGAATCCTATCCTTAGGAATATTGAGCCTAGATACCGTCTTTCTTCAGGTCGGAATCACTATCTGGCAGATGAAGCCTTCATCGTATCTTGGACGCTTCTTGATAGGGAAACACCGGAGGTCTTCTGATTGTGAGGATTCTGCGGGTAGAGCGATATTGTAGTCTCCTTGTGTTTGCTGGTTGTTGCTTGTGTTCATCTTATTCTCATTGTCTTCACCGGGTTCTAGATCCTAGTTATTTAAAATCCGTGGATTTGAAGTTTGGACGAGAGTTAGAGGGAACCATTTTCGAAAGCATTTACTTGGAGGAAGAGAATAAGTAGAACCTTTTGAAACCCATTGGGAAACTAGTTTTCGAAAGTCGGGGTTTTCAAATTAAGGTTCCTGTGTAGCGACCAGCTAACTAAGGTTCTCCTACAGTCAGATGGCTCTGATACCAAGTCTGTGGGGCTCCCCGGATTAATCCTCCGAGAATCCATGTTATGCATATAACCATGATCCCATGATTAGTTAGTCGTGGCACATTACCGACAAGTATCAAAGTAAACATCCAAAACATAATGAATACATGTCATACCTTATTTGCCATTATGGCCACATCGATCAACATCAGCGGAACTTCATTAAGCGTAGGGCCCGCGCCATGCCTTAACCTATAGGCAACTTACTGGGAGAACGTCCTAGCTCACATAGTCATCCACTTCACCTCTTCTTGATATCTGACCAAGTTAATAGCTAGGGACAATGCCAGTGAGTACTTTGAATGTACTCGCAAACCACCTTAAGATAATAATAATAACAAGAGGTTATGCAATATGGCTGTGGTAGTAGGAGGGCTCCAAGAGAGGTTCTTTTCTCACATACTTTCTCTTGTAGATTTAGCATCTACATATCTTTGTTCAAAACTTTTGTAAACATTTTGGAAACCTTTCGAAAAGTTTTATAAACATTAGGACTGGGTCACCCATTTGTTCCCGTCTTCAGGTTGTCCCACGACCAAACTCTTTTCTCATCCTTTCGACCGTCCCATGGTCAAAACCTTTCTCCTTTTGGGACCATCCCATGGTCAAAACATTTCCAAAGCCATTTCCTTTCTGAAATCCTTTTTGAAAACAAAACCAGCATCGCTCAATAGAAGTTTGTCCAACCTGTCCTTAACCGCGGACACGGCTATTCGAATAGATTTACACTCTGCAGAGGTTGTACACTTTACCCACACCATCCGGGTACACTACCCTGATCTTCACCGATCGTGGGTCGAGTAACTGATCAAGACTCTCTGGAAGCCCACTCCAATATAAGTGCCTACCCTATGAGTGTTAATCCCCTCAAAACTGGGACGTCGGGTACCGAGGACCAACCGAAGCGCTTTTTCCACTTATCGAGTGTGCGCTTTCAATGAGGGGCTCATTGTAACGCGTGGAGGTCCGCAAACCCTTTGTTCCTTCTCCCGGTCGATGTCCCACATGGACCGTTTGTCCAGAGAAGGCCCACCCTCCAGGGATCACGACCCCTTGTAGTAGTTACAAGGCAGCTTATACCAGAATAAACAAACATCAAATCCAGCCCCTTCCCATATTGGGATAGTGTGGTTGCATAGGGTTAAGTAGTTATAGCTAAACTGCAAAGAACCGGGTGCGTTTTCGTAAACCTTTTTCCTCAACCTTTCCTTCAGAATTTTGTAAAGAAAAACCTTTATATTTCTCAACATCTCTTGGGAGGTCCCACCTCAAAAAGGTTTTATCATAAAACATTTGGTAAAACTTTTTCCGGGGTCTTCCCATCCTCTAGCTTTGCTTCGGCTAAATCGGGGGGTCTCCAAAGGGATATGGTGTAATACACCATCTACCATAGTAGGGGCAAGTAGGTATCATCAAGAGGGTTGTACTTAGTAGTACCATGGAGTAATGGTTTGGAGGAGCTAACCACTACCATATATATACACATAAACCTATAGTAAAACAATGCAGTTTTTAATAAATAGAAGATAAACCATGCATAAGTAAAACAGTAGGACAAGGCTTATGAGCAAGAAGGTGGCTTGCCTGATGATCAGCAATATGGCAATATGTCCCTGGACTTCTTCTTAGAATACCCAATAATACCAATAATAATAAGACCTCTTCTTCTCGACGTCAATACGAGTGTAACTATCGTCTTCACCGAGTATACATGCAAGCAAGCAAGACCATAATCAAACAAGACATCCAAGCACCAATACATACAGCAAACAGTGAACAATACAAGTTCAAAATTCATTAGGTCTTAGGAGAAATGGATTTAATAGGATTGGCCTTGTATTGGAAATAGGGAAGAAAATCCCTTAGGATTTATAGTCTAGACATTACCTAAGAAGGGTTTTGAACCAAGGACATATTCTGTAGGTTATCATTGGGTAAAGGTGATAGCAATAGATAGGTGGTGATAAAATGAAACCAACAAAAGTGGTTTCACTATTTTATCACATTTCTTTAATTACTTATGAATTATCTAGTGGATAAAACTCTAGTTTTAGGAGATAAATCCCCAGAAAAGTTCTGGACCTCCAAAAATTATTTCCTTGGATGGTAAGGTAGGGTTTGATGTTCTTGCTCACTGAGAGTTGGAATCAAGTCAAAATATTTACCAGAATGCCCTTAGGAAATTCCCAAAGACAATTCTGGAGCTGTTTTGTCTTTTTAACCAAATCGAATCCACAATAGCTATTGATATGAAACCAAGTACACATGCTAGGTATTTATTACACCTTTCTGTAGAAATTTGATTCACTTATTTTGGAGTTGCATAGCTAATGTAGTGATTTATCTAGTGAATTGCCTAAGCCCAGAACATATTAATTCACAATAAATCATCTGAGGCTTAGAAAATTATGGGCTCCTGGATTTTGATAGATCTTATGATTTAGGAACTAGGAGAGTTGGATTTAGGTCAGTAACTATTTTAAATTGGCCCATAGAAAATATTAAAGGCAGAAATGCCCTGTTTTTGTTATTTTTATATCTTCAGATCAATAGTTCCACTTAGCTGGGGACACGGGCTATTTGATAGGTATATTCAAAAGCTACCAAGGGCAGTTGGTTTCACTCTAAATGGATATTTGAAGCTCACATAGGATTTTATTTAGTGAAATGGATAGGTGCTAGCATTTTAATTTCTACACAAATTGGAAATAATATTAGGCTAGGATTTTGGTTCTACATGTTGGGCAAAACATGTGGGAACATTTATAAATTTGTATTTGTCCCGAATATGGGGTTTTCCATTTTTTTGTAATTTAATCCTCAAGGTATACTACAAAATTGTAGGAAAAAGGATTAAAGAGGGACGTAACTGGGCCGGAATTTCCACTACACGAGGCAGATCTGGGGCGGGCCGGCCCAACTCGCCTCGAGGGCATGCGTGGGAGAGGTTTAAACCGCCTGCAGGCGGGGACCGACGGTCAGCCACACGGGGGCGCCAAAGGGGTATGGGGCAACCCTGGCCATCCGATCAGGTTTGGATCGACGGCCAGCAGTCGTCGTCCTCCCTGAGCCACACCCGGCGGCGGGAAACCCTAGCTGGCGCTCTACGACACGTGGGGAGCTCACCTGAGGCCGTCTCCAGCGACGTGGGGAGTGCGGGGCGATGCGGAGTGACGCGATGGTCCAGGAGAGGGGCGGAAAGGCGGGGTTGAAGTCGGGATCTCGCTCGTGCGATGGTGTCTGCAGCGGGCTTCGCCGGAGCTTATCGGTGCCCTCAGGAGCAGCGGTTCCTGGGCAAAAACCAAGGTGGATTAGATGGAGAAGAGGTTGGGGAGTAGTAGGAGGCCACATGCAGAGAGGAAAGCGCAGGGGAGGGAGATCTAGACCTGAAAACTTGAAAACGGTCGAGAGTTCTTCTCTCCTTCATCCCGGCCAGGACAGAGCGGATGGGGAGGAGTGGCTCTGAGTTGTGTGCAGTGGAAGGGAAGGGGTGAAAATGAGCAAGGGCAGGGGTGCTAGGGTGGCCCGGGGCCTTATATTCCAGGGAGAGGGTTGTCTATGGTGCACCGGGCTTAGGCTCGAGCTGGAGAGGGGGTTGTGCTTCTGATTCGTCAAGGGAGGCGGTGGAGAGGTCAGTGGGAGGACAGGGGCAGTGGGTGGTCATGGCTCTGTAATTAAGGGGGTGATGTAGTTGTCCCCTTTTTGTTGTTTTACCTCGGGTGAAAGAAAAAGAAGGGAGGGAGAGAGGGCTAGGGAAGCTCTTAGTGGTGCAGAGGGATGGGGAGTGGGGCTAGTAGAATGACCAGAGACGGGGTGAGGCGTGCTGCAGCTTCTATGGCATTTAACTCTCAAGATATTGCAAGATATGTCCATCTCTGTCTAAGACTAGCTCCAAGAACTAGAGGACAAGGGGAGTGATGCTGCTACAGTGTAGATACAGTACCACTCGACCAGAAGAGAGGGTGGGTGTTGTGGAGAATTGTTATAGAAGCTTTGATGGGGTTTGGATCATGATCATGTTTTATTTCACTTCTTGGGCATATGGTTGCTCGTGAAAAACTTCTTAGATTTGTAACAGGTCTTGATGATCCAATGCTGGTGGTAGATAGGTAAGGTTAAAATGCATCTTTGAGATTTATTTGGGATTTTTCAGAGAAATCTAGGTGCACTTTATATCAATTATTCAAATAGTGCAGGAATGCTTTTTGGAAGATCATTTGATATTTTTACATTGGACCAGGTTGGATTTTTATGTGAGATGGTCATAAATGTGAATGCACACTTAGGGGCATTTTCCCAAGATTTATTGGGGCTTAAAAGTATTTAAAACATTTATTTTGTTGTTTCTGCCATTTAAGAAAATGGGCAAAAAGAACTAATAAAGCTCTTCAAAAATATTTATTTTTGAAGTGGGATGATAGGGTATGATATATGGGCCTCAAAAGTTCTTAGAGTTGGGGAATTGTTTTTGGCAAAAACCAAACTTTACTATTTGATAAATCTTGATGATCAAGGTAGATGATGTAGACAAGGTGTAGCAAGCATTTCCAACCTTGGGATTGGAGAATCCAAGTTGATTTTGGTGGAATACCCAAGGTTAGGGATCTAGGGTGGTGTTAATTTCATACCATCAAAACTGGGTTGTATCTGGGAGTTTAGAGTTCACCTTGATGCAAGGGATAGATTATTAGTTATACCAAGTCATATAGATGATCAGGACAGGAAGGGTTTGAATTAATTGCATTTGAGGTGATCTAGAAATGGTGGCAAACTTTGTTGAAAATAAGGCTGCCATACCAAAAGGGTTATGATGCCTTATAAACCATATGGGTTTTATAAGCACAAGGATCCACTTGGAACAAGTGAAGCAGATGTTGATAGACCTATATGAGTAGATCACAACCATGCCAAGAGTTGGTCCATAAAAGGTTGGATGGTGGTGTGAGCTTCTGCCAAAGTAGGCATGATGACTAGATTTGTAGGAAAAGTTATTTTCTTGCCTTCAAAACCATCAAGAATAGGTGGGTTGGAGGATGATCTAACCAAGGGAAAGTGTGGGCCTTGGTAGTCCTCACTATGGTTAACAAGATGGTTTAGATGCATTTTCAAAAATGCACAAGGGTTGAGAAAGGGAGGCATTCAAAAAGATTTAGGGTTTTTGACTAGAATGTGAGTGGGATGATTTTGATGGGTTGCAAGGTACCAAGCATCATCAAGTGGATGATGTTGAAGTGTAGATTGAGTAGAAAGGATCCATGCTTGATATTGGTGTTCATTGACTTGGAAGCTTCTAGAATGGATCACTACAGAATTGATCTGGTTAAGGGTTTTAGATGATCACCTGCTGGCTAGAGATCAGATCCAGGTTTGTATTCTTCCTTAGGGTGTGATGATTTGGAAGCATCTTGATCCTAGTGATGAGATCCTAGGGTAGCTCATACTATCTCCTAAGCAGACAAATCAAGCAGCAGATCAAGGCAATTCATCTTACAAACAAATTAACTACTACTAGGGTTACCATCAAGCTTGGCTTGAGGTAAGGTTGGGTATTTCGAATAGGTTGTAGTTTGGAATAAGATGAGGGTATGTTGGTATCTCTACCAAGGTTAGAATTCAAATGCTTCATAAAAAGGTTTTGTTAAATCTAGAGATAAGAATAGTAGAAGGTTCTATCTTGAAATCATAAGGAGATTATGTTATGTAGCTCTCCATAGTTTGATCAATAGAAGCTACTAAAATAGTTGGTTTGCAAAGGCTTCTTGGCTCAGGTTTGGAAATACCAGAATATTTGAGAATATGGAAATTAAGCCAAGACTGTTTTGGGAAGTAGCTTTTGTCAACTGGTGTTAAGGTAAGGATTATATCATCTAATACACATTCATATGCATAAGCATATCCAAACAACAAGCAAAACTTCAGCATTAAACAAGAACAAGTTTTTGTTCCCCCTGATTTTTGCATTCTAGACATCTAATCAGGGTTGCTGAATTTGGGATGTTACATTGGGTGAACAAATTACAGCGGGGCAATTGACAAACATCGAGAAAGCATACATGCATATACTAATTATCTTGACTCCTATGAGATTTGGTTGGGCATTACAACATTATACATAGACCGTAATCCAACTACATCTATGACAAATAATCCACATTCTGGTTATCATCCGAACCCCCTCCATTATTAAGTTGCCAGCAATAGATAATTGCATTAAGCATTGCGTGTAAAGTAAAAAATGCGATTGTTCTATGAAAAAAGGATTGCTGCTTTCTCCCTAGTAGCAACAACATATCTAGTACCTTAGAGATTTCTGTCACTTCCCCAGATTCCTAGAGGCATGAACCCACTATCGAGCATAAATACTCCCTCTTGGAGTTGCTAGCATCTACTCGGCCAAGATAGCTACTAACAACGGAGAGCATGCAAGATTACAAATAACAAAGACATGATAGAATCAATAATCAATCTGAAATAGAATCTCAATATCCATCGGATCCCCGCAAACACAACATGTAGCATTACAAATAGATGATCTTGATCATGAAAGAATCTCACGAGATCTAAACATGTTAGCACAAAGGAGAAGAACCAACTATCTAGATACTACATGGACCCGTAGTCCAGGGATGAACTACTCACGCATCACACCGGAGGCTTGCATGGTGATGAAGAAGGCCTCCAAGGTGAATTCTCCCCTCCGGCAGGGTGCCGGGAAGAGCTTCAGATCCCTCCCAATCTAGGGATGGAGATGGGGGCGGCTATAGACTGTTTCGTGGAATTTTGATCGGGTCCTTAGGGTTTCTGTATCAGAGGCATCTTATAGGCGAAAGGGGAGGCCGAGGGGGTGCCCTAGGCGGCCGCTCCACCCACTGGTGCTGGCCAGGCCAGGTGGTGTGGCCGGCCTCTAGCCCCTCTCCGTCTCGTCTTCTAGCTCCATGCCCCCTCGGTGAAATATTGACTTTGGCTTTTGTCCCATCCAATTCCGAGAATATTCATTTTCTGACTTTCCTGGAACCAAAAATAGCAGAAAATAGGTAGCTAGCACTATGGCATCTTGTTAATAGGTTAGTCCAAGAAAGTGTATAAAAAAACTCCAAAGTGTGGACAAAACATAAGAAAGTAGATAAAAACAAGCATGTAACATCAAAAATTATAGATACATTAGCAACGTATGAACCACCAATGAGGCCGTTGATGGAGCAGAACTTTATGCAATACATGCAGATGATGCAAGAGTCCTAAAACTAGTTTATAGAAGGATTAGTGGATCGAGTGGGACATTAGAGGGAACCTGAAGGACGTGGTGTGAGTCTTTCTGACTTTCAGAATGCAAGGCCTTTAACTTTTGTATCAGCTCCGGAGCCAGTGGATGCAGAGGATTGGCTAGCAGACATAGAGAGAAAGTTGAAAACTGTAGGATGCAATGATGAGGAAAAGTTGAGACATGCAACACATCTCTTAACTGGACCTGCAGCATGACGGTGGGAGAATCAGTTAGCAATGCAACCTCTAGGTAGGGAGTATACCTAGGAGGAGTTTAAGAAGAGATTCTGTGAATATCATGTTCCAGAAAGTGTGATGGAGTTGAAGCGCAGGGAGTTTGAAGAACTTCAGTAGGGATATACTAGTGTCATGAAGTACATCCGGGAGTTCAGTTAACTATCTTGTTATGCTGAGGATGAAGTGAGCATTGAGGAAAATAGGAAGAAACGTTTCCTGCGTGGTTTAAATCCATTTGTGAAGATGCAGCTGAGGATGGCCAATAAGCAGACTTTTCAGCAGCTACTTGCTGCAGCCATCACATTTGAGCATGATTACAAGAATGTCCAAGAGGACCGAAGGAAAAGAGAAAAGAAAGAAACCAAGAGAATCCATGAAATTAAGCCTAAACCCAATTTGGAGTTCAAACCCAGGAATCGACCCTTCAATAACAACAACAATATTAGCAAGAACAATAGTGGAGGTCAGTCAACCCTAGGAGGAATATTATCTTCAACAATTGTGGTATTCCAGGGCATTTCCAAAGGGAATGTAAAAAGCCAGTAATCATATGCTATGGTTATGGTCAGAAGGGGCACATCAAGCCTGATTGCCCAAGCAAACCACTTGGTGTTTGGCCTACAATAGGCGATGGTCAACCAAGAGTCGGAGGTGGACAGCCTAACAGAGGTGGAAGTTATGGCAAAAACGACAATGGCAAGAAAGGCAGACCTACTAGAAAGCTGAATTGCGCAACCTTGGAGGAGGTGGATAACTCGGATCAAGCGGTGATAGGTACGCTCAATATTCTCACAAATCCTGGAAATGTTCTATTTGATACCAGAGCAACTACTTCATTCATATCTGAACAATTTTGTGATAAGTTCAGGATTAGAAGGGCACCGTTAGAAAAACCTATGACTATAGTTACCGCTGGAGGGATCGTGTTAGTTAGAGACATAAAATTGAACCAAGTTATCTCAATCTATGGTTAAACCTATTATGCGGATCTTTATGTGATTCCATTAAGGGGAATAGAAGTAGTGTTGGGATTGGATTGGATGACTAGGTATGGGGCTTAGATCAATTGTGAGGATAAAACCGTTTCAATCAAGTCTCCAAGTGGAGGAAGGATAGTCTATCAGGCGGATAAACATAGTCATATCATGGTAGATCTGCAATTGAACTCAATGAAGGAGGTCAAATTGGAAGATATTCATGTAGTAAAGGAATTTCAAGATGTTTTTCTAGCAGAGTTACCAGGAATGCCACCTGATCAAGAAATATAATTCACTATTGACCTGATACCTAGTACATCACTAATAGCCCAAGCACCATATAAGATGGGACCAAAAGAATTAAAAGAGCTTAAGGAGCAAATTGATGAGTTAGCCAGAAAAAGATTTATTCAGGAAAGTGTATTCCCATGGGGAACACCGGTAATTTTTGTGGATAAAAGAGATGGAGGACGAAGAATGTGTGGTGATTATAGAAATCTCAACAATGTCACCATCAAGAACAAATACCCATTACCAAAAATTCAAGTTTTGTTTGATCAAGTCAAAGGAGCTGGAGTGTTTGCCAAGATTGATCTAAGATCAGGATACCATCAGATAAAAATCAAACCTTAAGATGTTCCAAAAACAGCATTTGTGTCAAGATATGGTCATCATGAGTATCTTGCCGTACCTTTTGGATTAACCAGCACCAGCAACATTCATGAATTTAATGAACAAAATCTTCATGCCTTATCTGGATAAGTTCGTCATAGTATTCATTGATGATATTTTGATATACTCAAAGGATAAAGAAGAGCATGGAGATCATTTGAGGATAGCATTGCAAATCTTGAGAGAACATAAGCTTTATGCTAAATTCAGCACGGGTGAATTTTGGTAGGACAAGGTAGAATTTCTCGGTCACATGATTAGTAAAGATGGAATTGTGGTAAATCCATCCAAAGTTCAATCAGTATTGGAATGGAATGCACCAACTAAGGTGAAACAAATCCGAGGTTTCTTAGGCATGGCAGGTTATTATCGGAGATTCATTGAAGGTTTTTCCAAGATAGATGGACCAATGACCAAATTAAGAAAGAATACAACATTCATATGGGATGAGAAGTGCGAAGCTAGTTTTCAGGAATTGAAAACCAGATTAACCACCGCACCAATCTTAGCAGTTCCTGAAATAGGAAAAGATTACACAGTACACTGTGATGCATCCAAAGAAGGATTAGGATGTGTGTTAATGCAATATTGCAAGGTGATTGTGTATGGGTCTCGACAACTCAAACCCCATGAAGTTAATTACCCAACACATGATTTGGAGTTAGCAGCAATGGTCTTTGCTTTAAAAGGATGGAGGCATTTTCCCTATGGAGCACGATGTGAACTATACACGAATCATAAAAGTCTCAAATATTTCTTCACTCAGAAGGAACTGAATATGAGGCAGAAAAGATGGCTAGAGTTGATCAAGGATTATGGTCTTACAATTAACTATACTCCAGGAAAGGCCAATGTAGTAGCAGATGCTTTAAGTCGGAAGAGTACGGATACTCAACCCATCAATAGAGAATTACCAAAAGAGTTGCAAATGGATTTGGAAAGGTTAGAGATACAATTCCTAAGGATAGAAGTTCGTGTAGGTTTAGCTACCATGAGGGTTGTAGAAGAACAAAGCAATGATCTTCGTCATGAGATCTATCGACATCAACTTGATGATCCATTTATTACTGAAGATATCAAAAGAATTTTTGAAGGACAAAAATCAGTTTTTCATCTAGGAGATTATGGATCTTTATGGTTCCAAAACCGTCTTTGTGTACCAGATGTACCGGAGATCAGAGAGGTGATACTCCGAGAGGCACATGAGACACCATATTCAATTCAACCAGGAAGTACGAAGATGTACATGAATATTAAGGAATTATTCTGGTGGAATAACATGAAGAGAGACATTGCAAAATATGTATCGGAATGCCATACTTGTCAAAGGGTAAAAGTAGAACATCAAAGTCCAGCAGGACCATTACAACCATTACAAATTCCCGAATGGAAGTGGGAATAAATTGGTACGGATTTTATCACATATGGGTGATTGTGGATAGATTCACGAAAAGTGCACACTTTATTCCGGTAAATCAAAAAGATAATGCCAAGAAGTTAGTGGAAATATATGTCAAGGATATAGTTAGTAAGCACGGAGTGCCCAAGAAAATTGTATCACATAGAGGATTTGTGTTTACTTTAGCATTTTGGAAACAATTACATGAAGCACTTGGCTCAAAGTTGGATTTTAGCACAACCTATCATCCTAAAACTGGAGGCCAAATGGAAAGAACCAATCAAATCTTGGAGGACATGCTTAGAGCTTGTGCATTAGATTTTGGAGGTTTGTGGGAAGATCATCTACCATTGGCAGAATTTTCCTACAACAATAGCTATCAAAGTAGTCTGAAAGCAGCACCATACCAAGTACTTTATGGGAGAAAATGTAGATCACCAATATGTTGGTATGAACCTGGTAGTAGCAAGGAATTTGCACCAGATTATATCAAGGA
Source organism: Avena insularis (assembly GCA_023614405.1). Classification (NCBI taxonomy): domain Eukaryota; kingdom Viridiplantae; phylum Streptophyta; class Magnoliopsida; order Poales; family Poaceae; genus Avena; species Avena insularis. Next base: position 241,069,974 of record CM042688.1, on the reverse strand, counting down.
AAAGCAAGATATCATCGATTTATTAGAGATCGATTGAAGATAGCTCAAAGTCGACAGAAGAGTTATGCTGATCAAAGTCGAAGATCGTGGCATCCAGAATTGGGCTTATGGTATATCTCAAAGTAAGTCCAATGAAGGGAGTTAAGAGATTCAGAGTCAAAGGAAAACTGAGTCCAAGATATATTGGACCATTCAAGATATTGAGTCAGAATAGAAGAATAGCTTATGCTCTTGAGTTACCAAAAAGATTGGCTCAAGTTCGTAATGTTTTCCATGTGTCACAACTACGAAAATGTCTTAAAGTTCCTTATGATGCAATTACACATCAAGAAATTGAGTTACAAGCAGATTTGACTTCTTTTGACAAACCCTGTAAAATTCTAGAAGAGAACTGGAAAAGGTTGAGAAACAGGGCAATCAAATACTACAAAGTATAATGGGAACATCACCCGGAGAGAGAAGCCACATGGGAGATAGAGGATGATTTAAAAGAAGCATATCCAGAACTATTCAGGTACACATCAGCAAACTTCGGGACGAAGTTTAATTTAAGGGGAAAGTCTGTAACACCCCAACATTTAGGAATCAATGAAGGGTAGAAATAGGAATCTGCGCATGTGCATACCTTCATCTGTAAAATCCGGGTAAAATTTTTGCCAAACAAAATCCTAAAGAGATCAGAGTTTCTTTCACTATCTAGAGGTAGGAATAGCTCTCTGTAGTGATTGCTATAAATTTTGACATGACCTTTAGGCATTATTGTGTTTTGGGGGGAATGTTTTGAATTCAAATTTCTTATTTAAATCTTTTGAAAAATATTTAAAAATTATAAGTTAGAAACATAAAGTGGAATTCTAAAATGAAGTATTAATATTGTTGGATTATATTATAGATATATTAAACAACAATATGAGATTAAGACAAGGAAATTCAAATAAGAAATGAATTCTTATTTCTTTTCTTTATTCCATAATAATATTACAAATGGGGATAATTCCATCAAACAGATTATTACAAGGAATAGTGTCCAGTAAAATGAATATTTATTATATCAAAGGAATATTATTACAAGATTCTTTACAAAGAGAATAGAAATAAGATTATAATGATACTATATACTACTTATCTACTCATATACTAAGTCTTGACAATCCAGATCTTGTTCCTGCAAAATAAGATAAACCACTCAAATAGAAACAAAAGATTAGTTGATTAGTTTTACTCTCAGTGGTGAACAGTAAAGTGCACTGTTCATATTACATCATATAGTAATTAAAAAAGTGGCAATTTTCACCAATGTGTAGTATTGGTTGTTTTAAACAAATAGCTCCAATGCCACATTAGAAGCCAAGTAGAGAGGGGTAAGTTTCACTAGGACAGTAACCAGTAAAAAAAGGTAGGAAGTGAAAGTCAGATTACTTGACCTGATCCATACACAACCAATGTCAGGGGGATGATCCCCAGGTACCCCATCCGGGTAAGAAACAGGACAGTCGGATCGCGTCCGGCTATCACCCAGTAGCCGGATCAGCAAGAGACAGCCAGATACAACGACGTAGCCGGACCCAATCGGTGAGACAGGACGACGTGCGTATCAGTGCACGATACGCCCTGTACGATGACAAGACGGGCAACCACCTGCCCATACCGAAGACTTTGCGTGGGTGACGCTGGAATAGTGGCATGTGCTGACGACGGGCTCACACGGCGTCCACTGTACCTACGACAGCCATACCGCTCATATTCTGATAACACAAGCCATACTAGATACTGTAGATGACTAGTCGGCTGGGACCCGCCTGTGGGGCCTGCTAGTCGGACTAGCTAGTGAGACCTTTGCCTCTCTGCCTATATAAGGAGAGGCAAGGCCTCAGTAGAAAGGGTTGGTCTCAGTGCATTTAAGGAGTAGCTAAAGAACACAGCTCAAGGAGCACTTGTAGCTCGTATATCCCACATAGTCAGATCAGGCAGGAGTAGGGGCTTTACCTCACCACGAGGGCCTCGAACCTGGGTACTTCTTGCGTCCCGCCACGCTCGCTTGTATCCAATCTCTCTTGCTGACACCGTTGATAGCTTCCCCGCCAGTCCCCACACCTCTATCTAACCTCCTCAGGTACTTCCGTTCCCAATACAATGACAGTTGGCGCCCACCGTGGGGCAGATGGCTTCGACCGGAGTCACGTTCCGCACGGGACCCCGCACTTCAGCCGGTGAGCGCGTGGCCTCCGGCCTGGTGCTCATGCTTGGCAAGTTCGACTGCGTCATCGACAATGCCTCCTGCTTCGCCGGAACATCCTTCCCAGCGAACGGCACCGTCCTGCTATTCGGTGATCTCCCCGTCTACATCGCCACCGTCCCGGAGCGTTTCCCTAGGGAAATCGTCTCTGTCGCGGAGCTGCCGCGCTCAGACGGCAGCACCTCCGCCGCACCCCGCGGCGTGGAGGTCATGATGGCCGGATCCGGCTCGCATCCCCGCCAGCCACGGGAGCGAGGCGCGGACGAGGTCGGAACTTCCGCTCCCCCGCAGCCCCGGAACCCGGTGGAGGATGCCATTGATCGGCTCCTGACGCCGGATAACCTCGAGGATAACCCGGAGGAGGTAGAGGCCAACTTCACCATGGAGAGACAGATCCTCCTCCATTAGGCCATGGAGCTGGCAGCAGCCCGCAAGCAACTTGAGAGCCGGCAGCACGGCCATGCGGCATCGGGGCGGTGAGCTAGGTGGTAGGATGGAAAAGGACGTGCCTGCCCTCACATGGCCCACCTACAGCACGCCCATCAAGAACCTGCGCGCGGCGCGAGCCGCAGCAGAGGAGCTTCCCATCCTGGAGGGCGAGGCTCGAGCCCGCCAGCACGCTCGCGTGCAGGAGCTCCTCCGCGTCGCGGACGAGCAGGCCGATGCCAACCGGCAGATGCAGGAAGACCTTAGCTACTCCAGAGGGAGCAAGCTACCTGCCAACAGCAGGGGCGCGCCGCGCGACACCCAGCAGGCGTCCTCCCCTCAGCCGCCCAGGGCCCGCAGCAGGCGCCGCAGCTCGGGCAACAGGGGCCAGCCGCGCCAGGAGCAGACGGTGAACAGCAACCCGCCACCTCCCCCACCGCCAGCCGGAGCGCCCAGACCAGCCGGTTCCCGTCTCTCGGGCCGGGTGGGAGCGCCCAACCCGGATTGTCCGGATGCCCGTGACCGCATCGAGCTCCTTGCTCAAGCACGCGTCACGTAGGAGGAAGATTCGACCGGCCCGGTTTGTTTCGGACCCCGCATCCGGAACGAGCCATTTCGGGATAAATTCTCCCTGCCCAAGGACACCCCCAAGTACGACAGCAGCATGAAGCCAGAAGACTGGCTGACCGACTATGCTATGGCGGCGGCGCCATACGGGAACAAGCGCGACAGCGCCACGCCCTCTCATGCTAACCGGGTCGGCAAGGACATGGCTCAATAGCCTTGCGCCCAACAGCATCAACGCCTGGCCTGACTTCGAGAAGGTGTTCGTCCGCAACTTCAACGGCACGTACAAACGTCCAGGGCACCCGCGCATCCTGGCCTTGTGCGTCCAGGGCGACTGCGAGACCGACCGCGAGTACCTCGCCAAGTGAACGGAGCTCCGCAACACTTGCGAGGGAATCCTGGAGAGCCAAGCCATCAGCTTCTTCATCGAAGGATGCCGAGAGGGCACCATGCTTCGCCACCGGCTACTGTGTGACGAGCAGAATACCATGGCAGAGCTCATGGCGGTTGCGGACCAGTACGCCATGGCGGATGCCGCCATGAAGAAGCCCCTCCGAGTAAACGCGGACGGCCGTCCGACTCCCACGGAGCCGGCTCGCGACCGTCCGAGCAATCCGGCTGGCGAAGCCGGATCCTCCAAACGCCACGGCAACGACAACTGGTTCCATGGGGACCGCCAGGCCGGACAACAGAAGCCTCGCTACCACGCGTGGCAGGTCAATGCTGTGGAGGGTGCACCCGATGCACCGGCTAATGAAGCAAGAAGGCAGAAGCCCCGGCTCACCTTCAACCAGATGATTTACGGCCCTTGCAAGTGGCATAGCGGTCCCTTCAAACCGGCTACGCACACCACCCGGAACTGCAGCTGGACCCGCCAGCTAAAGGACCAGGGCAACCAGCCTCGTCTCCCGCCTCCCCCACCGGGTTGACCTCCACCACCGGCTAGGGGAGACGGTAATGATGGTAACAGCGGCAACGGTGGCAACAACAACAATGGCTACCCCCAGCCGCACGCCACCTACCACATCTTCGAGACGGAGCAGGACGACAAGCACAGCCGCAGGCGACGCTCCAAGGAGGTCAACGCCATCGTTTCTCCGGTCCCCCAATACCTGAACTGGTCGGAAACCCCCATCACCTGGAGCCGGGCAGATCACACTGAGCATCTGCCGACTCCCGGGGGCTACGCCATGGTGCTCGACCCTCTCATCGTCTCCAGCACGCGCACCTGCTGATTCTCGCGCGTCCTCATCGACAGAGGCAGCAGCCTCAATCTCTTGTACCAGTCCTTGCTGGAGAAGCTAGGCATTCGCGAAAGCGACCTGTGCCCGACTACCACGACGTTCCACGGCGTACTGCCGGGGCCAGCCTACGCCCCACTGGGGAAAATCCAGCTGGACGTCATCTTCGGGACCAAGGAGAACTTCCACCGTGAACCAATCTGGTTTGAAGTGGTAAATCTGACGAGCTCCTACCATGCTCTCCTCGGGCGGCCCGCCCTCGCCAAGTTCATGGCCATCCCCCACTATGCGTACCTCAAGACGAAGATGCCGGGACCCCACGGCGTGATCACCGTCGCCGGCTGCTTCAGGCGATCGATGGAGTGCGCCTCAGCCGGTTCCAAACTGGCAGAGGCCCTCATCATAGTCGAAGAAAAACACGCGATCATGCGCAATGTGGCCATGGCCCAGCAAGACATTCCGGCTAGCAGCAAACCGGCTGGAGAAGGAGCTTTGCAGCTGGCAAGGGAGACGAAGAGGATCCTGCTCGACCCCTCCGATCCGACTAAGTTCGTCACCATTGGTGCCGGCTTGGACAGCAAATAGGAAGGTGCGCTCGTCGACTTCCTCCGTGAGAATCGGGAAATCTTCGCATGGTCTCCCAAAGACATGTCGGGTGTACCGAGGGAGTTCGCTGAGCACTCACTTCATGTGCGTCCGGATGCCAAGCCGGTCAAGCAACCTCTACGCCGGTTTGTAGAGGATAAGAGAAAGATAATCGGTGATGAGATCACCCGGCTCCTTGCAGCAGGGTTCATCATGGAAGTGTACCACCCAGACTGGCTGGCGAACCCAGTCTTGGTGTTGAAGAAGAACAAGACCTGGCGCATGTGTATCGACTACACCAGCCTGAAAAAGGCGTGCCCGAAAGACCCCTTCACCTTGCCCCGTATCGATCAAGTCATCGATTCCACGGCCGGCTGTGATTTGTTGTCTTTTCTAGATTGTTATTCCGGGTACAATCAGATCCGGCTAAACCCGGCTGATCAGATTAAGACATCATTTATCACCCCCTACGGGGCTTTCTGCTATGTAACCATGCCTTTCGGCCTAAAGAACACAGGCGCCACCTATCAGCGATGTATGCAGAAATGCTTGCACTCGCAGATAGGCCGAAACATGCACGCTTACGTGGATGACGTAGTCATCAAGACCAAGGAAAAGTGCACCCTCCTCGAGGATCTGAGAGAAACATTTGGCAACCTCCGCCAGTACCAGATGAAGCTGAACCCAGAGAAGTGCATCTTCGGAGTACCATCCGGTCAGCTACTCGGTTTCCTCGTATCACAACGAGGTATCGAGGCGAATCCGGAGAAGATCGCGGCCATAGGGAGGATGCAGCCGCCCAAGGACCTGCTTGGAGTCCAGAAGTTCACCGGATGCCTGGCTTCCTCATCGTTCGTCGGCCGGCCGGAGAGAAGGCACTCCCGTTATACCAACTGATGAAGAAGACGGATAAGTTCTCCTGGACTTCGCAAGCCGACACCGCGTTTCACGACCTCAAGCGCATGCTATCCACAGCACCGGTTCTGGCCACGACGGCTAGCAAAGAGCCGATGTTGCTCTATATAGCAGCCACCAGCCGGGTCGTCAGCGTCATCCTGCTGGTGGAGCGCCCTGAGGAAGGCAAGGCTTAGCCAGTTCAGAGACCCGTCTACTACCTCTGTGAGGTTCTCTCCCTCTCCAACCAGAACTACCCCCACTACCAGAAGATGTGCTATGGTGTGTACCTGGCATGCAAGAAGCTCAAGCACTATTTCCAGGAGCACCCGATCAAGGTTGTGTGCACCGCACCCCTTTCGGAAATCATCGGCAACAAGGACGCCACTGGCCGAGTCGCCAAGTGGGCCATCGAGCATGCTGCCTACTCCATCCAGTACGAGCCCCGGCTCACGATCAAGTCACAGGCGTTGGCGGACTTCCCCGCCGACTGGGCCGAGACCCAGTATCTCCCACCGGTTCCGGATTCGGACCACTGGCGGATGCACTTCGACGGGTCGAAGATGCTCAGGGGCTTGGGAGCCAGCATCGTGCTCACCTCACCCAAAGGAGACTGGCTGGAGTATGTGCTGCATATCCACTTCAAGGCCTCCAACAACGTAGCCGAATACGAAGCACTGGCGCACGGGCTCCGGCTAGCCAAGGAGATCGGTGTCAACCGGATCATGTGCTTCGGTGATTCGGACTTGGTGGTGCAACAGGTGTCCGGGGAATGGGACGCCAGAGATGCAAACATGGCTCTCTACCGGTTCCACATCTAGAAGCTCAACGCCTCCTTCGACGGATGCGAATTTCACCACATCCCCCGCACCAACAACGAGGCAGTCGACGCGCTCTCCAAGATAGGATCCACCAGGCAGGCTATCCCGCCAGGGGTCTCCTTGGAGCATCTGCGCAAGCCATCCACTAACCCGTCGCCGGAGTCAGACTCCATCGTCTAGGCGGGAAGCGTTCTGGCGGCCGGAGCAGCAGAAACGGAGCCGGCAGAACCACGAAAGAAGAAAACCCGCACCAATTCCGGCCAGGCAGTGCCCTCCGGCTTGCAAGACCCGGGGGCTGCTGGCTCGCCTAATGGATCGGGGGCTGCCGTCTCGGATATTCCACCCGGACGACCCCCGACACCTGTCAGCCGGAGGACAGGAGCGTCCTCGTCATCCGGGAAGTGCCATCCTAGGCACAACCCTTCATGATCTACATCGCCAACAGAGAACTCCCGGACGACGAGGTAGAGGCCAGGCAAATCCGATGCCGCGCCCACACATACACCATCATAAACGGCGAGCTGTACAAGCGCAGTGTATCCGGTATCTTCCAAAGATGTGTTGATGTAGACACAGGCTACCGGCTACTCAAGGACATCCACCAGGGTGAGTGTGGGCACCATGCTTCGTCAAGGGTGATAGTCGCCAAGGCATTTCGCCATGGTTTCTATTGGCCCACCGCCCTCGAGGATGCCGAGCAGCTGGTCCGCGCGTGCAATGGGTGCCAGCGCTTCAGGCAGCTCAGGCACATGCCAACCTCGGTACTCAAGACCATACCGATCACCTGGCCCTTCGCAGTTTGGGGCCTCGACATGGTCGGTCCCTTCAAGCGAGCCCATGCGGGAATGACCCACCTGCTGGTAGCGGTGGACAAGTTCACAAAGTGGATCGAGGCCAAGCCTATCCAGAAGCTGGATGGAGCGACAGTTGTTACCTTCTTCACCAACATCATCAACTGCTTCGGCTACCCCAATAGCATCATCACCGACAACGGCACAAACTTCGCCAAGGGGGCCTTTGCCCGGTTCTGCAGCAACAAGGGCATCCGACTGGACCTCGCGTCCGTTGCACACCCGCATTCCAATGGGCAAGTCGAACGAGCAAATGGCTTGGTGCTAGCCGGCATCAAACCACGTCTCATCGAGCCTTTGGAGCGGTCACCCGGATGTCGGATCGAAGAACTTCCGGCTGTGCTGTGGAGCCTCTGCACCACACCGAATAGGTCAACCGGCTACACGCCATTCTTCCTGGTCTACGGATCGGAAGCCGTCCTCTCCGCCGACATCGAATTTGACTCCCCTCGCAAGCTCCTCTATGACGAGCAAGCCAACAGGGAGGCGCGGGAGGACGGGGTGGATCTCCTGGAGGAGGCCCGCAAGCTGGCCCAGCAGCGACTACGTCGCTACCATTCAAGCCGGATTCGCCCAGTCGCATTCCGCGAGGGCGACCTGGTCCTCCGGCTGGTGCAAGACACGAAGGGCATGCACAAGCTATCACCACCCTAGGAGGGCCCCTTCATCATCAGCCAGGCACTGCCCAACAACTCCTATTACCTCATCGACACACAGCAGTCGCGCAAGAACAAGATGGACAAATTGGACGAGGAGACCGAACGTCCTTGGAACGCAGCCCTGCTGTGCCCGTTTTACACCTAGTCGGCAGGCAGTGTATGTATCCCGAAAACCCCATGAATGAAAATGCGGACTCCCACGAGAATCTCAGGGGCTCCTTCTAGAAATGTGTGTGCACCTGTTTTCCGGTTCAAATTTTCCGGCTCCGGCAACCCCTACCAGGGGCTCGCCGGCTGGCCCGGCCTGTTAAGTCAACAAACCGGCTGAGTAGTGTGCGATGATGTCAGAGGCCCACTCTTTGTCTCAGCTACAGACCGCAACCCGGCTGTCCGGCTAGCAAGAGCAAAAGCCCGAGGCATCCCACACGAAAAACAGGGAGGAGACGCGACAGATCGGGCGTCCCCGGCCCCGCAACTAGCTCGAACCAATACAGCTGCTAAGCCGCTAGTACCGTGCGTAATGTACTGTCAGCTCCCTTCGATTCTGGCTGCAGACCGCAACCCGGCTGCCCGGCAAGGATGCAGCGAAAACAGCAGAACGCACGAGAAGGCGACTAAGTGTCTAGAAAGGAGCAAGCCAGTTTTCGAAAAAACACAAGCCGTTCTCCGGCTACGATTTGACAGACTAACCTATTAACCTGTGAAGATGTATGTGTACGCATATGTGCATTCTTGTCCGACTACCTAGAGTCGGAATTCAGGAGAAGGAAAGAAGATTCGAAGTCCTTGCCTTCATCAAGCGCTCCGAATCTCTAGGGCTACACCCAGTGGAATCTTGTAGTTCCTGACCGGCTAAGGGCGTTTAGCCGGTCGTTCGGAGCCCAGGTGAGGGCAAAGGCAGGAGCAAGGAAAGACAAGAAAGATTCGAAGCACCTGGCTGCGTCAGCTACTCCGAATCTCGGGGCCTACACCCAGTGGGTGCGCTCACGCGCCCCCGCGGGAATGTTAGTTCCCCCGGCTGAAGGCGTTCAGCCGACGAAAGCGGCCGACTGGGACGAGACTAGTCGGATAAAGTTAGAAGACTTGGCAGAAATAAGAAAGATTCGAAGCACCTGGCTACGCCAGCTACTCCGAATCTCGGGGGCTACACCCAGTGGGTGTGTTAACGCGCCCCAGTGGAGGTGCAGCTCGCCCGGCTAAAGGTGTGTAGCCGTACGAAGTTAGTCGGGCAAAATACGCAAAAGGAAAGCTTAACGCACAAGGAAGATTCAAGAATTTCAACAATAATAAACAAAAAGGAGACGAAGCTCCCTTAAGTTACCCGACATCACAGACAGCCGGTACAAACGGACAAGGTTCACGAACATATAAGACAAGACAAATACACCCGGCATCCCGGGGCAATAACTAGACGGCAGGACCCTTGGTCATGCCGGCGAAGCTTTAGGCGGCGGAGGGGGCACGAAGCTTGATCCGGTTCCTGCGCCTGCGGGTGGCAGCACCGAGCCTTCCGCATCAGGACTGCCGATAGACTCCGCGTCGGTGAGCACCACGTCAGGATCCACGTAATCCGCGATCTTGATGGCGGACCCGCGGAGTTCCGGATGGGCTTGGCGGATGGCGGCAAGGTCGGCTCCGGCACGGAAGCCACCGTCGATCTTCTCGACGCGGGCGTCCTTGTACCAGGAGAGCATGAGGGCCAGAGCCATCTCCGCTCCGGCCCGTGCCGCCAAGTCCTGCAGCCGGTCCACCACAGCCAGCACCTCTCTCACCTTCGCCGCCAACTGCGCCATCATCTACGGAACCAGAGCCTCCGGCCGCCTGACGAAGCTTCACAGCTTCCTCGCCAAGAAGAAGGACGAGCTCCTGACCCCTCGACTGCGCTCCCGGCCAGTTCTCCTGCAGCCGGCTGTAGGTCAGCAGGTCTATGCCGGGGTAAAAAGCTGTCAGAAAAGAGGAGTCAGATCCGGCTACCGGATCTGGAAAGAAAGGAAGATACAAGAAAGAACTCACCCTTGGCAGTGTGGCCAACCTGCATCAACTCCTCCACCAGCGCCTTCTACTTGACCGCTAGCCGTTTTATCTCCTTCTCTTGGTCCTTGTTCTGGGCCTAGAGAAGGGAGAAGGCTTCGGCCCGGCTAGCGAGCGAGGCGTCATGCTCCTTGACGGTGGCCTCCAAACCGTCTACCCGCACGTGCCAATCCTTGTTCTGCATCCGCAGAGTGGAGTTGGACCTACTCAGTCGGTCGTTCACTTTCTTCAAGCGATCGATCTTGCGCTGAGCACAAACGAGGATGGCTGCAACGAAACTGGCTATCAGTAAAAAAAGAGCAAGATGGATAAAGCGAACTTACTCTAGGAGGTCCCGTTGGCGGCATCAAGCTTCTGCTCCAGGGTCCGGTTCCTGCCGGCTGTGGCCTCAAGCAGCTGGATCTCCTTCACCGCCAGCTCGAGCGTGGCGGCAAGGCCCGACAGCGAAGCGGCAGAGGAAGCATCGTTGTCCATAGCATTGATGGCCAAGGACTCCTTCGCCGCAACCACCGCCGTTCGCCACTCCTCCCCGAGCTCCTCGTCGGAGTTGTCGTCGCCAACAACGATGAGCTCCTTGCCGGCAGCCCCCCGCGCGCCCACGGAGGAGCCTTCCGGCTGGGAGAGATCCGCTTCCGGCTGGGGACCCTCCGGCTGGGAGGAGGCAGCCGGCTCAGCTCGAGGGGGAGGCGGAGGCTGCGCCTCAGAGGAAGGAGATGCGCCGGTTGGCTCAGTCGGGGCGCGGGGAGACGACCCGGTTGGCGCCCGGGCCGGACTCACAGCTCCGAAAGAAACCAACGCGCTAAAGAGAAGGAGGAAAAGGCAAAAGCAAAATAAGCTAATGTCAGAAAAACAAGAAGGAGGACAAATAGACAGAAAGCACCGAAAGATAGAGGGGGAGAGGAAAAACATACCCCGGCACGACCGGGGGCGGCCCTTTCTTCCGGCCAAGGCAGCTCGGCGGCAAGGTGCAGGACCCGCTCCTCCGCCGCAGGCCGGCGGGAGCCGGAACGGCTGGAGCCGCTCTCGCCTGCTTCGCCGTCCGTCGCAGAGCGCGTCACCGGCTCCGCGGTCCGCCCGGCCTCCTCCTCCTTGTGCACCTCCGCGTGTGGGTCGGCGGCCGGCTCGTCGTTCCGGCTGGGGAAGGCGTCGTCGTCCCCATCCGATTCCTCGCGGGACCGCCGAGCGCGCGGCTCGGGCAAGTCTGGCGTGAATGCCTTGAGGGGAGCCTCGCCCTCCTCGCGAACAATGCAGGCGAAGATCTACCGAAAGCAAGAACCCAATCAGTTAGAACAAGGAAATAACACAGAAAGAATAAGCAGAATTTCCGGCTACGAGAACTTACCCGAAGCGCGCGGTTCTCCCGGCTGTAGGGCACCAGACTGAACTTCCAGTTCTCCGGCAGCTGCTCCTTGCTGATCGTCCAAAACCACTCCATCAAGTTGTGGTACCGGGGATCGCGGCGTGATAGCCGGGTGGGGTCCAGCCGGCCGGAGTAGTAGCACATCTTGTGCGCCCGCTGCTGCATCGGCATCATCAGCCGGGACATCCAGCTAAGAGTGATGTCCCGACCGGTTAGCTGGCAGGTGACGAGGGAGCGCATGCATGCCAGCATCGCGTCCGTATCCGCCTTGTCACCGTGGATCTTCAGGTCCCAATTCTGCCGGCTGGACTCGATGTCTTGGAAGGCCGGAAGGTTTATCCGGTCGATGTTGGTGACGTTCTTGACGTAGAAGTACGACTGCTACCATAGCCGTACCGTGTCCTGGAGCAAGAACTTCGGGTATCCGGATTGGGTGCGGAGTATATGGAGGCGCCTCCGCAGACGACTAGCAGCCCATTCGTGTACTGCACCTGCGGCCGAACTCGTAAGAGCCGGCAGAAGAGCCCGAGATCTGGCTGGATCCCGAGATAACTCTCACACAACGCCATGAAGTGCGCCAGCATTCCGATTGCGTTGGCGCCGAGGTGGTGAAGGCGAAGGTGGAAGAAGGCCAAGAACGTGAGGAAGAATGGGTGCATCGGTAGCGCGAACACGCGTGCCAGGTGCAAAAGGAAGATGACACGCTGCCCCTCCGCCGGATGCGGCGACACCTTCCCCACCGGCGCCAACCACAGTGCCACCTCCTCCGTCGGCCAGAGCATGCGGGTCGCGCGGTACTTCGTGATTTGGTCTTCGGTGACGGAGGAGCCGCACCAGGCTCCGCGGTCGGCGGCCATTTCCGGCTGATGGAGAGGAGCGCCAACGGAAGAGTGGCGGTGGCCCGTAGCATCGATGACGGCGAGCGAGCGGCGCAGAGGGCAAGAGCGCAGGAGCAAGAGCACGCGAGGGAGAAGGAGACTGCAACGGGGGAGCAAAGGAAAAGAACTGCCTCCCCCGTGGCGTCCCTTTAAAGGACCGGAAGGGCAACCGTCGGCGGGGCCACATGGCGCGCATCCGGGCAACCCACACCCCAACCGCCGCCTAGATCCCGTGTGCCAGAGAAGGATGCGCTGAAGATCCTGGAGCGAGAATCGTAGTGCCGGACAACAGTTTCCCGAGGCGACGTGTGACGGGACTTTACGCTGCCCGCCGCAGAGCAATAATGGCGCGTGCGCGCGTGGCCGGCATCAGCACTGACGTCACGGGTAGCGCAACCGCCAGGCTAAGCCGGATGAAAATTCAAAAAGCAAGAAGGAGCGCGCGCACATTTTGCCTAAGGGCGGAATCCACACGCGCTCGGGGGCTAGTGTCATGGGGATGATCCCCAGGTATCCCATCCGAATAAGAAACAGGACAGTCGGATCACGTCCGACTGACCAGATGCAGCCGGACAGGACAGGACGGGCCGGCTATCACCCGGTAGCCGGATCAGCAAGAGACAACCGGATACAACGATGTAGCCGGACCCATCAGTGAGACAGGACGACCTGCGTATCATTGCACGATACGCCCTGTACGATGACAAGACGGGCAACCACCTGCCCATACCGAAGACTTTGTGCTGATGACGGGCTCGCACGTCGTCCACTGTACCTAAGACAGCCATACCGCTCATACTCCGATAAGACAAGCCATACTGGATACTGTAGATGACTAGTCGGCTGGGACCCGCCTGTGGGGCCCGCCAGTCGGACTAGCCAATGAGACATTTGCCTCTCTGCCTATATAAGGAGAGGCAAGGCCTCAGTAGAAAGGGTTGGTCTCAGTGCATTTAAGGCAGTAGCTAAAGAACATAGCTCAAGGAGCACTTGTAGCTCGTATATCCCACATAGTCAGATCAGGCAGGAGTAGGGGCTTTACCTCACCACGAGGGCCCCAAACCTGGGTACTTCTTGCATCCCGCCACGCTCGCTTGTATCCAATCTCGCCTGCGGACGCCGTCGATAGCTTCCCTGCTAGTCCCCACACCTCTATCTAACCTCCTCAGGTACTGCTGTTCCCAATACAACGACAACCAAGTAGCAAGGCAACTTAGTCATCTAACTACATGTTGTGTGTTCTCGACACAGTAGCAGCAGTCCAAGCAGTCAAAAGAAACACTCAACCGTGGCACAGCTACTAGTGTTCACAATGTATCTCCATCTTCTCAAGCACACAACAAGAACACAGTGAGCCTGTACACTTCCCAAACAATACACCAGCTAGTTTACCAAATCAGTCACCAGATCACCACAGAATGGTGACATAGGAGGGGGTGGTGCAGGAGGATAGCAAGGACAAGCACAAGGTCACAGGAGCAAGGAGGAGCAGAACCAGAACCCGGGGTGTACAGAGCAGGCTCCAGGAGGTGATCAAGCCACCAAGATGAAGACAACAGCCTCAAGCAACACCACAACAGCACTAGCAAGCAACTTGTGTGGTGGGTTTATACAAAACCATCACATGTTAAATCTTAGATAAGCATATGTTGTTTCATATAAGATCTTCTTAAAAAAGCAACCAAGTGGGGTGTATCCATCACATAAGAGATTAAAATAAAGCCAAACAATCAATCTTTGCAAACCACTCCAAGATTTCAGGGTGTGAATCATTGATCTTGGAGAATAAAACATGTTTTTACGTCCACATATACAACAACCTTAAATGAATGTTTCTGGGCACATCCAATGGATGGCAGGACCTCAGAAACTAGTTCATCTTAAGGATCTATAATACACAACATGGGTTACCAAATCATTTTCTTAAAGGCTATAAGAATCATTGTCTTAAACTGATTACCAAAGCACACTTGAGAGTGAAACATTAGATAAAAACCTTAGTTTTTATCCAGCATAGCCTCAGACCAGCATCATAGGCTTGGTGAAGTTAAAGAGTACCACATGCTAATCCATCAAATAAAGTTTCTCAACTCTTAGACATTCTAGAGTACAAATAGAAATAGCCAATATGAGGAACAGGCTTGTGTACCATTCAAATGAAGGTTTCACAAGGATTCATCCTAATCAAGTAGTTTCTACCAGAGATTTCATAATCCAGTGCTTTCAAAAGAATACTTAATTATTTCCTAACATAGTATTTAGGAATCAGTTTACATAACAAGCTATAAACAGGAATGCATCAGTAGTATTTGAACAGAAGGCCAACTATATGTTCCAATATGGAACAAATCCACTCACAACATAGATCAGAGTCACAGTATTCAAAGATTGCAAGTGACAGTAACTCAATATTATAGAAGGATACAGTTAATAGAGCCACTATCAGCAATTTCAAAGACCACCAATGTATATTACTTCTGCACAGACTAATCACCATCAATTATTCCTTAATCGTTCACTGCCTCAGTAATCACAAAACTAATGGGGCAAATCTTAACACATAGGATGAACCCTAAGTAGGGATTTCTCACCGTAAGCACCCATAGAGTTGCAAGGGAGAACCAGAGGGGGAGAGAGAGGTAAACATACCTATAGTCCTCACTGAAGTTTAGAAGAGGAAGTATAGGGGCCGACAAGCGCACACGGCGGCACGGGGAGCACCCGAGGGCGCTGCAACTCACACCGAGCCATGAGGCAGTGGCCACAGTCACGCGTGCAGTAGCGGCGGCACCACAAGGTCACCAGAGCCACGACATAGCATCACGGAGGCGGCGGAACACCACATTGCTGATAGCCACCAAACCCTAGGGGTTGGGATGGAGTCAACCTGGACGGGAGAAGGGTCCAGAGGCGAATCGAACAGGACCAGTCGACTGAGTGGCACTGACTACCTCTCCATGCACCACGGCGATGGTCGAGAAGTCCCATGGACTCGGTAATCAAGCAGCAACAGCGTCGGTGATGCCATGCCGCAGCGGGGCAAGGTAGAACACGAGAGAGCGAGAGAGGTGAGGGGTGTGTACTGGGCTGGTGTGGTCCAGTACCCCTAAGTGGAGCGGGTTTGACCAGCCAAGGTGGGCCGAGTCAGGGCTAGGCCAGCCAAATGGGCCTGGTCTAGATATTTAAAAGAAAAGTCTAAATGATTTATTAAAATACCAAAATACCCCTAGGACTTAAAAGGTTCTAAGAAATAAAATAAAAATCCTAAAAATATAAATAAAATACCAATGAACTCCTAAAAGTATCCTCTATTCAAAAAGATTAATAGAGAGAATTTTTGGTAATTAAAATTAGAACTGTTATTATGAACAAATATATTCCTTCTGGAATTTTATAAAAATATATAAAACACTTAAAATTGAATAAAATTCATCTTTAATATCCGAAAGGGAAGTACTTTTATAGAAAAATACTAGTTTGTATTTTTGAAATGTAAATCAAGTGTGATAAAAATAAAGTCTTATTTCCTTAAAGGAATTTTAGTTAAATATTTAAAAGAGTTAAAAATTAAATAAACTCATTTTTAAACTCTTAGAATAATACTAGTTATTATAATATTGCTAAATATCAAAATAATATGAATTTAATGATTTCTTGAATAATACTTTTCTTTTATTAATTAAAAGAAACATAAACCCTTTATAAGGTGGGTAAAACACGCAAAGAAGGAAAATAATAAATCATTGCATGGCATTACTATGCATTGCATATATATTGCTTCTTTAAATATTGTCCTTACCGAGAAATAATGGTTTTCTGTAGAAACCAGAGCTCAAGGTCAAGTGGAAGTATCCGACTTCACTACCTTGCTGTCACAAGGCAAGTTCACCACTTGCTCATGTCCTCTGAAGAGTCTTTATGAAAGTATTTCAAAATTGTGTGTTATCACCTATATTCTAAAAGAGACAAAAAATAAATATTTTCCCAAACAAATGAATGCTATTATCATCCTAAGTGATGATAAATACTGAGAATGACAGTGGTGTCTAGGATTCCAATGGTCGAACAACTAGGGCTTAATAACCCATGACATGTGTGATTCTAGCGCCGTATATTATGCATTAACCATGAGATTTGGAATGGGATGGAGAAGTCAGCTATATCTTCTTCCTCTCGCATGCATCCAGATGTGCAGGTCATGGCTGCTATCATCGTAGTGTGCATTAATTGGTAATTCATAGAGGATATGAAGCATATGGGTAGGAACCCTCAACGTCCCACGATCTGAACAGTCTGTACCAACCATTGCCGTAATTCGATATGTGGGCATGGCGTACACCAAGGGGACATGCAGGGTCGCGAAGGGGATAGTGATTGGCTTGGATCATCTACTACGACCCACATCATGGAATTATGGATGAGAAAGTATGCCCGGTTGTGCAACAAGGATTTGCTCTCTTATGGGTAAAGTAACGCACCTCTACAAAGTGTAATAATTGTGACATGTTACTCCATGTTCCGGGAAGGAGCTACAAATGTGGCAGGAAGGGAACTCCATGAAGTTCTGGTCAACCTATGAAGGTTGATGGGCATAGTTTTTGATATTAAAATCAATCTTTGAAGAAATGTTTACCAAAAGTGCATAGTACACAAGACTTATAGTCCGAGGTGGTAGTTAGAGCATCAAACTTCCCACCTTGCATATAGTGAACTTGCTAGGTAACGCTATTACTCACTCTTTCCTTTGAACCCCTTTCTAGACTTTGAGGTCCAGAAGGATGACCAAGTGTATGGTACGGAGGTCCAGAACGACATCTACTATGAAGAGTTGGACCTATCCGGTGGAATCGAAGGGGTGGACTAGGGATACACTATGGAGCTGAAGACAACAAGTCAGAGTAGTTGTCAGGCCTGAGCATAGTTACCTAGGTTGAGCCGAACAACACAAACTCTATAGAATAAGTTGTTGAGCTCACGTCTTTATTACCGTTGTGTATTTCGTTCTTCCGCTAAACTTATGAAATAAGTTATTTGATTTGTAAGTTTGAATCACTTGAAGTCTCGAACTTCTGGTATTGTAATAATAATGAAGAGTGTATGTTTGTAATATGGACCTGCAATGTTTCTGTTGTACCACTCTAAGGGATGTGATATTTACGGAACGGTGTTTTGTGGATGTCATGTCAACGACTATAGTGTACTACACATGCAGTGGTATGCTGGGTCACCACACAACTTAAGGCACATTTGAGGCATATATATCATACCCTATCCTCCCACTTAAAAAATAAATATTTTTGAAGAGCTTTAATAATTATTTTTGCCCTTTTTCTTAAATGGAAGAAACAATAAAATAAATGTTTTAAATACTTTTATGCCCCCAATAAATTCTAGGAAAATTCTCCAAAGTGTAACTTGGTACCCAAGACCATGTCACATGAAGAACCAACCTTGTCCAATGTAAATTTATCAACCGTGCTTCTAGAAACCATTTCAGCCCTTTTAAAATAAATGAAATTAAGAGGACTAATACTCCTTAGAAAAATCCCAAATAAATCCTAGGGGAGTATCTTGACCATATACATCTACTAGTACCATCTTATCACTTGCCACATGCAACTTCTCATACTTCGCTTCATAGCCATTGCTTTAATCAATATTGCAAACGAAGCAAATCCACTAATAAAAAACCCACAAAACCTTCACACACCTGATCCACCAAGCTTGTACAACACACCTCACACCCCTGGGCGACCACCACTGTGGCACCACTATAGCAAACCCTCTCCCATTTGTCTTTAGTGCTTGGAGGAAGGAGACATGCACACATGGGTCATATCTTGCCTTTATTTTCTTGCAGCAACACTGACTTCTCCCTCTCCCTTTTTGCATGACCAGAGGCACCCCACACTCCCTTTCCACCGCCCACTCGACCAACCAGAGCCCCCCTACCTTCCTCCCTTGCTCAAATAGACTTTGTCCACCATGCACCACTCCAACTCGAGTTAAATTTCCCTAGGCCACCATTGCCCCATCCCCCTGGCTCATTCGCTCCCCACACTCTCACCTACCATCCCCTAGATCCATCCATCCTTCCATGCTCTATCCTATCCAGAAGAGAGCAAGAAAGCCTCGCGGACGTTCCTCAAACTATACTCATGGTGCTCCCTCTTCTACCTCCCCTCCATCTACATGCTACGTTTCCTATATCTCCTCGGTCTCTAGCACCTAACCCCAACCTCTCCCATGCTCAGGAACGACTAGGACAGCGATGCTGGTGATCTCCCAAAGCCTCCTCTCGGCCTTCCCTAAGAATCGAGCATGGTGCCCTATTCTCCATCCCTCTGTTCCTGCATGTCACTGCACCGAGTCCCCCTCCTCTCCCTTCATCTAACCATGTATTATTTTCTACCTATGACCCTCCCTGGCACCACCACGAACGAGGTCAGAGCCGCCATCCCCTGCGCGATGCGGGATTCGGCAAATCTGCACCAAAACGGTCACTACCGCCCCTCCCCAGACTCGCCCCAGAGTACTCCGTCGCCCTACACCCTCGTCATCCCCTCTCCTGCCCCGGGTAAGCCTCCCTACCGCTGCTCCGACCCATCTAGGGTTTCCGCTGCCGCTGCTCTGGTTCGCTGGAGAAGACGAAGCTCGGTCGTATCCCCACTTGATCGAACGGCCGGAGGTGCCTCGTACCCCTTCGAGTGCTTGGGTCGCTGACCAGCGGGTCCCGCCTAGTGGATTTAGATGAGCCATCCCGCGCGCTTCCCTCGCCCAGGTGGGCCGTTTTTTCCCAGGCCAGCCCAAATTGTTGTGTAGATCCAGCCCAGTTTCCCTTTAGTCCTTTCTATTTATTTAAACTCCAGATCTACTAATTAGTTGCACAGTTTAAATTCAAATAAAAATTGAACCGACCATATTTTGTCCAGATAAAAATTTATACATACGCCCCACATGTTTTGGGCGACATGCAGAGCCAACCTCAACCCAAAAATAAATGCCTTTATTTTTTGAGATTAAATCTACCCAAATGTATCTTTTGCCCTAAGTAATTTCCACAGTAAGTTTCATGTATCCAAACAGATTCAGTCCTTTTTCCTTGAAAACTAAATTGAAATCCCCATATGTTGGCCTTTGACCCATGCCAACTTGAGCCTTAGTTTCTTTGTAGTATAAATACCAAACTTAATTCATTTCTTCCATTATAAATTTCCCGAGGACAAATCATAACCTATTTTGAGTTGCTTCTAACTCTCAGTGGTGTGGTACATCAGTACCTATCAAAACCTAGGATATCAATTATTATTGAGCCACTGTTGAATTTCAATGAATTAAACACTTCTAACTAGGGTATTTCCACTATATAAATCCTAGCAGAAGCTTAGTAACACCAAATAAGATGATTCTAGTTTCTGATGGAAGTTACTTGCAATACCTATAAACTACCCTTAGTCTCATGTCATTCGGAAAAATAAATCTGGTCAAAAAGACAAATTGACTATAGAACTAATTTTGGGAATTTCCCAAGGGCATTATGGTAATTATTTTGCAATGAATCCAACTCTCAAAAATCACAAACTCAATTATACATAACATACTCTGAGACAAATTTATTTGGCTTAAATATCTTGTCTCGTTATTTATTCACCTAAACTAGTGTTATTTATAGTGGAAAAATCATAACTAATTAAGGAAAATTGATAAAATCACGAATCCACTTTTTTTGACCTTGTTATTTCAATACCTATGTATTATTATCATTTTTGCACATTGATATCATATAGGCCGAAGCCTTAGTTCAAAACCCTCGTCATTAAGTGGTTTTGACAAATAAATCCTAAAGGAAATTCCACAAAGTCAATTTAAGTAATTCCAAGTGCTACTAGCTCAATCTACCAAAACCTACTAAAATAAATAGGGTGTTGAATGTTTGTTTGATGTATTGAAATGATGCATGTATGCCTTGTGTTGATTGTGGCTTTATTTGCTTGCATGTGCTATCCTTGACGACGATAGTTGCGATTATACCGGAGACCAGAAGAAGTGATTATTAATTGTCATTATGGTATCCTAAGAAGAACTCTAGGAACATATATTGCCAGATTGTTGATCACAGGCAAGCCACCTTCTTGATCATTAGCCTTGTCCTACTGTTTTACTTATGCATGTTTACCTACTGTTTATGAACACTGCATTGTTTTATTATATGATGGTCTATACTTGGTAGTGATTGGCTTCTCCAAACCATTATGCTTTTTTACTATTAAGTACAACCCCCTTCATGACACCTATTTCACCCTAGTATGGTAGATGGTGTATAACACCATACCCCTTTGGAGACCCTGTTTTAGCCAAAGCAAAACTAGAGGATGGGAAGACCCACAAAAAAGTTTTACAAAATGTTTATGGAAAAACCTTGGTGAGGTTTGACCTACCAAGAGAATTTTGAGAAAAGAAAAAGGTATTTGTTTTACAAAATGCTGAAAGATGGAGGAAAAAGGTTTACAAAAATGCACCTGGTTCTTTGCAGTTTTGCTAGAACAATTAATCCGTGCAACCACATTACTCAGGAATGGGACAGGGCTGGACTTGAAGTTTTCTACTTTGGTATAGGAATTCTCACAACTACTTCTAAGGGATCATCTCCCTCTAATGCCGGGGTTCCTTTACAAAAAGGGTCAACTATTAAACAGTAACCTGGAGGAATTGCAAACTGCCATCAGGAGCAGTCGGGCGATGCTATGAGCCTCTCATTGAAAGTGCCCACTCTGGAGGAGTCGGAATGCGCTCCAGTTGGTCTTTGGCCTAGACGTCCCGGTGTTGAGAGGAACAACTCATAGGATAGGGCCTATACTATAGTGGCATCTGGAGAGTCTTGATCGGTTACTCGACCCACGATTGGTGTAGATCAGGGTAGGGTACCTGGATGGTGCGCGTAAAGTGTACAACCTCTGCAGAGTGTAAATCTATTCGAATAGCCGTTTACATGGTCATGGACGGTTGGGAAGGTTGCTATAGAGTGTTGCTGGTTTTGATTTCAAAAAGGACTTCGGATAAGCAAAGGCTTTGGAAATGATGTGACCATGGGATGGTCGGAAAGGAAGGAAAGGAGTTTGGTCATGAGATGACCGGAAGGAAGAAACAAATGGGTGACCCAATCCTAGTGTTTTAAAAAAAATTCAAAAAGGTTTCCAAAAAGGTTTTACAAAAGTTTTCACCAAAGATATGTAGATGCTATATCTACAAGAGAAACTATTTGAGAAAAGACCCCCTCTTGGAGCCCTCCTACTACCACAACCATATTGCATATTTTCTTGTATTATTATTCTCTTGTGGTGGTTTGCGAGTACATTCAAAGTACTAACTAGAATTGTCCCTGGCTATTAACTTGGTCAGATATCAAGAAGATGATGATGTTGATGTTTATGTAAGCTAGGATGTTCTCCCAGTCAGTTGACTGTTAGTTAAGGCATGGCTCAGGCTCTACGCTTGATGAAGTTCCGCTTATGATTATTAATGTAGCCATAATGGCATGTAAGGTATGACATGTATCGGCATAAGTAATGGATGTTTACTTTGATACTTATCGGTTATGTGCCAGGACTAACTGATCATGGGATCGTGGTGTATGCATAACAGGGATTCTCGGAGGATTCATTCGGGGGCCCCACAATGGCTTCCTATGTACACACTATGAGGTGCATGATATGCCAACTGTTTTTACAATTCATAACTAAAACTGACTTTAGTTGCAAATTGTGAAGGAAAATGAAAAAAAAACTGAAAAGCAGTCCAAGCAAGGTTGCATATCAATCTTATACGTACAAATCACTGCAAGTGCAATGATGTCTACACACTTCTATTCTTGTAGATAGTTGTTGGGTCTCCAAATGCAGAGGTTTGTAGAACAACAACAAGTTTCCCTTAAGTGGATTACCCAAGGTTTATCGAAATCAGGGAGGAAGTGGTCAAAGGTATCCCTCTCAAGCAATCAATATACAAGAAGTCTCTTGTGTCCCCAACACACCCAATACACTTGTCAGGTGTATAGGTGCACTAGTTCGGCGAAGAGATAGTGAATTACAAGTGGTATGGATAATTATAAGTGGTAACGGTGCTAGAAGAGCTTGACAGGTAGGAAGACACTAAAGGCATTCTGAAACAAAGATGGAAGCAAGCAAACATGTAACAGATCTAGTTGCAAACAGTGTTTCCATGCTTAGAAACAAGACCTAGGGATCATACTTTCACTAGTGAACACTCTCATATAAATATCATCTCTTTATGATACTACTCTGAACTACTCTCTAGTTGGATAACTCTAATCCACAATAGTGCTATAACAGCACACCTCAAAGTTCGCTTTCCCCATCTAGAGAACCCCTCACTATCACCTTGAGCGCTAGATGGTTCCAACAAACACCACAATCTCATAGAGACAACCAACTGAAATTATACTCATGACAAGTATTTATGTAAC
Source organism: Avena insularis (assembly GCA_023614405.1). Taxonomy (NCBI): domain Eukaryota; kingdom Viridiplantae; phylum Streptophyta; class Magnoliopsida; order Poales; family Poaceae; genus Avena; species Avena insularis. The sequence goes on along the minus strand of CM042688.1, from coordinate 241,046,942 downwards.
CTTAGCCAAAGTGCCACACGGTGTGCACACTGTTAACTTCACACACGTGGGGATAAGCAGAGATTCATTAAAGCACGTGAGTAGCATAATAGATCTATAGACTACACAGCTCATGATCTCATAAGATCACGCATAGAGAGAGATGAACACATAACTACCGGTAGATCCCTTAGCCTCGAGGAAGAACTAATCCATCATCATCATGGGGAGGCTTCTTATAGGCGAAGGGGCGATGTAAGAGGGTGGACCAGGGGCCCACACCACCTGGTGGCGCAGCCAGGGGGACCCGCGCCACCACATGGTGTGTCTAGCCCCTGGCCCCTCTCCGTCTCGTCTTCTGGCTCCGTGAGTCTTCCGGTAAAATATTGACTTTGCATTTTGTCCGGTCCAATTCCGAGAATATTCATTTTCTAGCTTTTCTGGAACCAAAAATAGAAGAAAACAGGCAACTGACACTGTGGCATCTTCTTAATAGGTTAGTTCTAGAAAATGTGTAAAAGTACTCCAAAGTGTTGACAAAGCAAAGCAAAGTAGATACTAAACAACCATGGAACATCAAAAATTATAGATATGATTATGACGTATCAAGCATCCCCAAGCTTAACTCCTTCTCATCCTCGAGTAGGTAAGTGATAAAAAGAATAATTTTTGAGGTGACATGCACCATCACAATCAAGATCAAACCATTTGCAAGGATTGAAAGCTGGGATCAAAGTACTCTAAACATGAGCATGGAAGATGAAGTTCTAACAATAAGACATAGTAACTATGCATGCAACATGAAAGGATACAAACAAAGATCATGAATAACAATGCATTGAAATATGTTTGTTTGTTTCGCATATAGAAAACATACATAGTGGCATTCAGCTTATCCCTCATGTAGTAGCAAAACATAAATGCATAGGACACCTTCAAAGTTCATAAGGGTGCCTAGATACAAATAGTTTAAGACCAAGCAATATCAAAGTTATGAATCAATCAACAAGTCTTCAAACAATGCACATTAAACTAAGAATGGCCACTATGCTCTCTCAATAGGTGCATAAAGATAGAAGATGGAGACTCAACATAAAAGTAAAAGAAAGGCCTTCATAGAAGGAAGCAGGGATTCAAGTCTCTTAAAGAGCTTCCAAAAATTATGGTACTTATTAGCTTTCACCTCTCATTGCCCCTATCATAAGCATCTTGAAGTGATTAAGGTTAAAGTGAACAAACTATGGAGTATATGCTTGACATAGTATAAGTTGGCAATCTCATGTCCCTTGAATACGAGGGCCGCTCCTCATGCTACTGAAGTTTAGTTACCGGTAAGTTCTTGTCATAGTAAGTACATGTGTATCATAGAGAACTGCCAACGGGGTACCTCTTGCCCGATGTTACGGAAGAATCCCCGCAAGCAGACAATAAGCATCTAAGCATCTTCTTATTTACCATGGGAAAATGGTGCTTTTTTCTCTCTTTCGTCTTTTCTCATCTTTTTTTTCTTTTTTCTCAATCTCTATCTCTTTTTTTATAAGAAGAATGCTTCATAGATTACTCATTATGGTTACGCTGTAGGTTTCCACCATGATTAGGCATGGATTAGACCAGCCGCCTAGGCGTTTCTCTAACACACATACATAACTCCATGGACTTACAAGCTCCCCTTTCATTTCACACCTACGACATCCATAAACAAAAGAGCATGATATCAACTGGTTACAATGTACAAGTCCAATGCTGAAAGCGTTTCCCATGACAACATGGATCTGCTAATCTCCAACGTATAAGTGCAAGCATATACAACATAAATGACACAATGGTTCAAGTTTATTAGGGGCAAGAAAAGTAAAGTGTGCCATCAAGTTCGTGAGAGCTTTAATCACTAATTTTCACATAACAAGTTTAATTCGGAAGGTAGATAAAAACATGAATATACATGGAATAGCAAATGCTAATAGGTAGGTATGGTGGACTCTTTGGAATAACTTGGTCTTATTTGGAGTTGGATGCATGAGTGGAACTCATACTTGGTATGGAGGCTAGCAAAAGACTAGGAGCGACCAACTAAGAGAGCAATAATGGCCATAATCATCCAAAGCGACAAAACATCATTAATTAAAGCATAAAGTGATATTACAAGTCGAAAACTAAATGATCATAGAGGCTATGGTGACTTGGTACAGTCTTAACATGGTGTGAGCATGTGCCAAGTTAACCCAAATAAAGCATCAAAGGAGAATACCACAATACTATGCTTTAATATGCTAAAACAATGCATGATTCTTCCAAGGCACATTAAGCAATCTCAATTGTTTATAACATGTCATGCTACAGAAATAACCACTAAGCATAGAGTCAAAACAATATCAAGCATGACATGATAAAATCTAAGTCACAGTCAAAAACAAGCTCCTTTTTACCACTTAAGCATGAACTTTCCTACTCTTTTCCAATCCAAATCAACCTATTTGAAACTATGTATGAATGAGGGGGTCCAACCAATTTATTCAAGCAAACAAAAACTAAAACTAAAACGAAGACGCTCCAAGAACAACACAACAATGCATGAAACAATAAAAACAAAGTGTCTAGAAAGACCTGAGATTTTTTATTGATGAAGAAGGGGATGCCTTCGGCATCCCCAAGCTTTAACGCTTGTACCTCTTCAATATTTCTGGGGGTAACATGGGGTGGCATCCCCAAGCTTGAGCTTTTTTCCATTCTTCATCTCACTACATCATTCTTTCCCTACACCTGAAATTTTCCTTCATACAAAACATCACACAATCTTCATTAGCAACATAGTGCATTCAAAAGATAATAAACCTTTGGGTTTTAGTTTTAAAACAGAAAAACTTTCATTAAAAACACAAGATACTGTAGCAATTCCCTCAAAAATCTCAATTCACCAAAAAGAACCCAAAAAGAAATCGATAAAGAGGCAAATGCAAATAATGGCATAAATCTGTCAAAACAGACCAACAGGTGAAAACCGATTTTTTTGAAGAACTTCTACCTCCATGAGTCTTCCGGTAAAATATCGACTTTGGCTTTTGTCCGGTCCAATTCCATGAATATTCATTTTATGGATTTTCTAGAACCAAAAACAGAAGAAAACAGGCAACTGGCACTGTGGCATCTTGTTAATAGGTTAGTTCCAAAAAATGTGTAAAATTACTACAAAGTGTTAACAAAGCAAAGCAAAGTAGATACTAAACAAGTATGGAACATCAAAAATTATAGATACGTTTACGACGTATCATGCAACATCACAAACTGCAGAGTAGACTTACTACAACTTTCTTTACAATGACATCATATCTATTCCTCTGGCATCCCTCAAATTTCTCCAGCAGAGTCAACTGTTGTTTTGGATCCCCGTTAGACTTCGTCTGCATTTGGACGAGCAAAAATAAATTGCATCTCATGGTGGAAACGGGGGATGAAAGATAAGATGCATACAGATTCCACAACCTTAATTACATACTTATTTAAAATGTATAGTACAAAACAACATGTCCTTACCAATTGGTAGAGGTGACCAATTATGTTGTGGGATCTTGTACAACTTAGTACTCGTATTTTATTATGGCTAGAACAATTCCTTTGAGCGATTGCTTACAAAATGAGACTTGTAAGACAATGCGATCTAGTCTCAGGCTTCTCAAAGCATACCTCATTCTTTTGATCAAGCCAGTGGTGGAGAAGATCAACCCACTAATCGTTAGTCATGTTATCCACATGAGACATTCATGTAACATCCTTAAAACACTTGCCAGAGAAGTGTTGCTTATTTAGCCTGTGGCGCTGCTGGCGCAAACATGCAGAGAATATGATTTTGAGAACAACCTTTACTTCCTTGCTATTCTCATCGAACATGAAAAATCTCTGTAGACAACAATGAGGAGCATATATAACAAACCGCAAGATAAGAAGACAAGGGACAGAGCAACAGAGTATGTCCCAGAGACAGATGACTTACATGTAACTTCTTCAGTAAACCTTCAAAATGCTCGGGGGTATTTCAGTGGTGTTTCCATGAGGGTAAGATGGGAATATCATTCCTCACAAAAACACCTATGGTCGATGCTATATAAGCAGATGCATGTGGATCCAGTGGCCTTATGAATCCCGCTATAGATGTGATCGGAAGTCTTCATTTAGTTATTTCAAGCATCTTCTCAAGATTGTTTTCCCATTGTCAGCCCCCTTGTTAACCTTTGTCGTGGTGCAACTAAAAGAAATTACATCAAAATATCAATGTATACATATTGCATATAAAATGGCATGCTACTACTAGTCTCTGAACACATAAAAAAATTTGGTGTCACGCTCATTTGGAAGGGAGTATATGTCTCTGTCAGTACTAAAGGTCGTTCGGATAACATTACCAGTTTGATGTTGAGAACCTACTGTTGAAACTAGTTTTGCTACCAATTCTTCCTGGGTAACTGGATTGGCTACTGGCGGCTGTGGGATGTGTATTTTTCATTTGCAGATGCTAGTGCAACTGGATCAACTGCTGCGGTATTAGGACGAAACTTTTTATGTTGGTGTTTTGCATTATTGTCTTTTGGCCTGGTTGTCTACTAGATTAAGTAGAGTTTGAGACCTTGTTCTGACTCTGTTTCATACGTTGGAAGCAAATAGCTTTTGATATTTATCATGGAATCGTGTGAAAAAAGAGCAAATTATTAGGAGTACTTGCAGTAGTTGACATCTCGAAAAGCAATGATTCCCATCACAACTCTAGTACAGTAACTTACTTCCTCTATGAGTACTCTAACCATATATCACCATGAGTGAGAAGAAAACACATGAAGTTTCAATAAAATCGACTAACCTGCAGGCTTGAATATAATACTGATAGCATAACTAGCAGGGTGTAAAGTTTTTAAAAAAACTGAACATATCAAATAAAACTGATTTTCTTAGATGAAGGGCACTTGATGCCCGCCTAGTTATACTGTAAAAAAGGAGCCATGACATACTAATTTGGCTCAGGACATCAGCTAGAGTTGACATATACCAGTTGTGCTATCTATAAACCTTTACGCCCCAACTAGAATCATTTTAGGATATATTTCACAGATGTTAGATGAGCTTCATAACGATGGTAATGAAGGATCTAGCAAACTTTAGTAACGATTGAGTATATGAGCAAGAATGCAGTACTCTACAACAAGATATGAAGTACTTTTGATAGTAATCAATTGCATAACGAAAGGAAGCACAAATTGTGCAACAACCTTCATATAGAGAGAATACGAGTTTACGCTTCACGTGACCAGGGAGTCCGTGAAGCAGATGGGACTTTGTGGTGACCGTATCATGTTTTTCAGCGACAATGTGCATGCTCCGGCGTGGTGGTCATCGGCGTGGGTAAGCTGCTCCATCTTCATAAACAAGGGAGTGGTGCCTTTGGTCACAATGGTACCTGGTGAGGAGGCTGTGGTGGTTGGGAGGGACGGTGGTGCGAGGCCATATTCGTGGGAGATGCTCCGGCTCTAAAGTCGAGTGAGAGATGTTGGATACGACACGTTTTATATGTATTACAAGGGCGCTGGTGGTAGGTTCGAAAATTTTGAATTGCGTGGCATCGAGTAGTTCAAAGAAAAACCCACCAATGTCATGAAAATTTTGGTGATCTCGCTTTAGATCGAGACGAACCCGCCAAAATATTTGGGGATCTCTACTCTATGATTATTGCTACACTAGCTAGGAGTCGAGCTAGAAGAAGTGCATCAAATGGGATGGGAGGTATGAACGCACCAGCATCTTTTACCAATTGCAGAATCCGTGTAGTCCCTACTATGAAAAGCTATGCGTAGTCCCGAGCACGGCCTCTGCTTCAAGCACTCCTACTCTAGTTATACACTGCCCTTTTCGAAAAAATACTACTATGTAGTATATACTACCTCCATTCCAGTTCATTAGGGAAATACGTACTCCAAGAAAATTATTTGACAATAAATTTGGTCAACAATTTATGAATTATATTACACAAAAATTGTACCATTAGAATCGTCATTCAAATATAAATAAAATGGTAAACTGTTTATCAAATATAATTATATATTATTGACCAAATTTACATTCAAACTATGTTCTTGAAGTAAGTATTTGTGTAATAATTTGCACGTGCCTTGCACGTGAGATGTTTGCGTTCTCTTGTGAGACCTTTAGCTTTGTTTAGATGGTTGGTGTTTGTATCAACCTTATCTGATCTGTAAAATGTAACTTGTTTGATTCATAGGAATTGCATAGGAATTTTGTAGGATTTGAATCCTATGGAAATTTTTCCTATGTTAATTGTTCGATTCAGAGTAACACATCATATAGAAATTAATCCTATAGGAATCTTGTAGTGCAATTCCTATAGGAAGGAAACATTAGATTATACCCCATGGAAAAATTCCTCTACTACATCAAACAGAACTCCTCTTCTAGTAGGATTCAAGTTGGCATGACATCTTAATCCTATGTTTTTCCTATTCCTATAGTTTTCCTATCCTATGAATCAAACGAGGCCTAATACTTCTTGTACATAGTACTTGGTTTTTAATAAAAGGGATGTGTGCATCCTTCGGGTGTAGAGGCCAGGGTATCCCCATTTCGAAAAAACAAACGTGAGACTCAAATAAAAGACTATCATGTCACCTCTAGCTATCAGATGGAAAGTATGACATGTCATCACTTATAAAATTATAATAGGTAAAGATCAAAACACTATTACTCTCTCCATCGAGAAATAACTGACTTGGGTTTGTCTAGGTTTGAATTTATCTATACACTAAAATGCCTCTAGATACATTTGAATTTAGAAAAACTCAAGTCAGTTATTTTTGGACGAAGGGAGTAGAATTTTGAGATACATCATATCCATAAATTATTGGGTGTATACTTGGTTCTTGGTACATAATAATACTCAAAAAAAATTGTAACATGCTTAGAGGAATGCCATAGAAGATTCTAGAATGGCGGAGAATTGTGTTTTGAAGTTTTAAGACTATCCATTGAATCTTCTAGATGCTAGAATGGTAAAGATCCAGAGGTTAGATATGTTGCGATTTGCCAGTCTTCATCCAACGCTCAACCTTCAAAGTTATTGGTACACTATATAGTGGTAAGATAAGATAAGAAAGTTTGACCTAGTTTCACGACATCGTTTCCTTTTTCTAGAGTTTCCTTTTTCTTTTTGTGATGGACTCGCTGCAGTTGAGTCGGTCCAAGAACTTCCACATAATATCTGGGTGTGTGTCAGGGCACAAGGGGCACAATCGTTGTCACATAAAACTAATACATTTGTATTTTTTCATTTTTCATAGATTTGTTCCATTTTTCTGTAACAGGGTGACAAATTGTTGGGAAGACCATTGATAAAATATTCATTCATCATATTTTTCTTGTAACTCTCATTTTTTACTCATATATGTATCTCTCTCCCCTCTTTATTATATCCTATGTACTCCCTCTATTCCAAAATATAAGATGTTTTAGCTTTTGTGAAATGAATGTATCTAGACACCTTTTATTGTGTAGGCCTCTCTCCTCAAGAGAGAATTATTCCACCGGGTTGACACTATGCGGAATGAAGGCCATGTCTGTAGCTAACACATAATACTAGTCCCTTTGTATCAAAATAGATGTCGCAAGTTAGTCAAAATTTGGAAGAATATATATACTACTAAATAACTAAATAGTGTTTTCTAATTTTGTTGACCAAATTATAGCACACATGCAGTGAAAGGTCGAATTAATTTGACAAAATCACCCGAAACTCTTTAAAATGGCTATAAAAGGGGTTATCCCTTCAATGTATAAATTGTGGAGAGTGTAAATTAATAGAGGCATATGTCTAGGAGGGATCCCAGCTGTTACATCTTCCTTCCCCTGTAAGCTTTGGTGCAATGATTATGCTACATTGCAGCTGTACAGAGACAAAGTTGGGGTCCTAATCTAAAGTCACCATTAATGGGATACCGTTGCCACTGCCATCAGCAGGACATAAAACAAAGATGGTGGAAGAATGGAGGCTCTATTTTTTGAGTAAAGAAGAATGGAGGCTTTGAGCAAGTGAAGCTGGTGAGATGCAGCATGACAATGATGGCAAGGTAGCTATTGATCGGCATGAAAGCAATAATAACTAATTATAGTACATGCAGGAAAGATAATCACACCCAAAATTCGCTCTGGCAACATTGTGGCTGGTGATGCATGTCACATTCATAAAATAACCAAATACTTTACCAGCAAGTACACGATCATACATTCATACTACTAATAAAGGTTTTTCAATTTATTGGGGCCATTTTGCAATCTATATATCTGATCATGAACTAGTCCCACTGTTCCATAATATATAAGCCTTTTTCGTAAGCTATTTTAACTCCGTAAATAGGCTTATATTGTGAAAACAAATGGATTACTAACTAAGGTCTTCCATGTGTCGGCTCATTGATGGAGATTGACGATAGTTTCATGCTTCATCTTTGCCAGCTCTGCCAGGAGTTTGTCCTTCTGGTCCTCAAGGTCCTGGATCTGTTCAAAGCTTATGCCCAGAATCTGAACCATGCCGATGTTCCGCCGCTTCAGCTTGTCATGCTCAATCAAGTATTCCATGGCAAGATTCCTGAGGAGGCTAAGCCCGACCTTGTCAGCGGCGAGTTTGGTGTAATGTCTAGTGCACTCCTTGACGAGGGCGCTTTTGTCTGATGTCTTGACACAGAAATCACCCATCGCCTTTTCACCATAAACTCGATCTCGAAGCCAATATTCTGTTAGATGAATAGGAAGCGTAAATTCGTAAGTGTACCCTGAGAACTATCAAGGAAGAGAGACACATAATCACAATTTTAATGATTTCTTACCTTGTGGCTGTACCGATCGGCCTCCATCAGTGACGGTGAAGATGATTCTGCAGGCAGGAGTGCTGCGAGAATGCGATGTCCGCCCGACCTAAAATAACATTGATAAAAAATGTACTAGTAGGGAAATGAGCGAATCAAGAAACGGTCAAAGACATGAAAAGTTGCCCAAGAACGGAGATTTACCTGAAGGTATCGGTCTCCATCGACGACGGTGAAGATGATTCTGCATGCAGGAATGCTGAGGGAATTCAAAGACCGCTCGAACTAAAAACACCATTGAGGAATAATGTGCTTTTTTAGGTAAATGACTGAATCAAGAAACCGTTAAAGACATGAAAAGTTGTGCAAGCATGGAGATTTACCTGAAGGTATTTGTCCCTGGCTGCGGCGCTTTGAAGAACCTTGAGTTGAAGACCTCTCGCCTGCAGCCAAGGGATTCGACTAGAACCCTTTGATCGTGGCAATCAATTGGTACTGGTAGCAACATAATGGAAGAACATCAAGCCGACTTCTTCTCTTCTACCAGCTTCGTCGTCAAGGCACGAGCCCTTCGGTGGTGGTACTTGTTCCTGGTCATGCGGGTGAAGTAGCACAACAAAAAGGAATGAAAACAAGCAAAGCAATCTGGCAGAGAAGAGCTACAGTTGTGAAGAGGAGGAGGAAGAAGGTCGAGTCCGTGAGAGGTGACCTCCTCGTCTCCACGCGAGTAAAAAACATTTTAATTCAGATATAGTACTTGACGCAGAAATCAAAGAGACAGTCGTAAGTAGTTTTCACCCCCAGCATGGTCTCGACATCCACTAACAATAGTATCTTCTAGATGCTACTCCCTCGTTCACAAATATAATACATTTTAGCTTGGTGAAACGAATGTATCTAGATGTCTTTTAGTGTATAGGTTCTAGAACCTGCCTATACACTAAAAGACATCTAGATACAATTGTTCACAAAGCTAAAATGTCTTATATTTCTAGACGGAGGGAGTGAAATGGATAGAAGGTCCAACGGTTAATTAGCAATGTTGGGATTCACGAGTGTAGATCCAACGGTCAAAGTTCAAAGTTATTTGTATCATACACTATACAGTGTGATCTTATTTTCTCTACTATTATAATGGTGCAGTTTTGAATTAGATCCATAGAACCAATCCTGACTGTTGGGCGGTTAGATCGAATGATTCAGAGCAGCTGGATTCGTGTTGAACAGCTAGTATGTACCTAGAGCAAACTCCACCATGTTCTAGAACCATCATGTCACCCCCCAAAATTCCATAGCACATTACGTTGTATTCTCAGTATGTGTAGATAGTTGTTATTAATCTCTACTACTATAATGGAGCAGTTTTGATTGGATCCATATCACTAATCCTAACCATTGGGCTGTTAGATCCAATGGTTCAGAGCAGCTGGATTCGTGTTGAACAGTACCTATAGAGCAGACTCCACCATGTACCGCCCTAAAAAATAAACAACACAGTAGGTTGTATTCTCAGTGTGTGTAGATAGTTATTATTAATAGACTTAATGTATGCCTTTTTCTCTAGCAAGACTATTGGTTAATAACAACTTAATATTTGTTAAATCACATTTCATACAATATATACGTGTGTGGCTCATGCCTTTTACTACTAGACTTAATGTATGCCTTTTTTCTCTCTAACAAGACTATTGGTTAATAAAAACAGCTTAATATTTGCTAAATCACATTTCATACAGTATATACGTGTGTGGATCATGCCTTTTACTAGTCCAATCTAGCTAGCATCTACTAGAAGATACATTATGGATAGTACATTATCTTACCCACTATATAGTGTACGAATAATTTAGAATATTGACCGTTGGATCAAGACTCGTGAATCCCAACATTGCAAACCGGTTGGATCTTCTTTTCCATTCTGGCATATAGTAGATACTATTTATATTCTTTCTTATCTTATCTTACCACTATATTTTTTGCGAATAACTTTGAATATTGATCGGTTGGATCAAAACTCGTGAATCCCAACATTGCCAGCCGTTGGATCTACTTTTCCATTATAGCATCATCTCTAGAAGATATTATTGTTTACTAGTAAGTTGCACGTGTCCTGCACGTGAGGCTTAGATAATAGACGTCTGACATATCATCACTATATAAAATTATAAGAGGTAAAGTAGAAAAAATATAAATGTGATCAACATCTATAACGTATGGGTGTATATTTGGTTCTTCTACTTTGTATCATCATGTGTAGTCAAGATTATTATAACTAACTTGATTTTTTTTTTAACAACATAGAGAGAGAAGAGGAGAAGATTCTAGTAGGATGGAGAAGTGTGTTTTGACGTTTGTGCTTAGCATTAATTATGCTGAAGATTATCAATAGAATCTTCTAGATGCTAGAATGGAAAAGAAGATCAAAAGGATGGAAATGTTAGGATTCGTGAGTCTTGATCCAACGGCCAACATTCAAAGTTAGTCTTGATTCAAAGATCAACATTCAAATTTAGTCATCTTATCTTACCACGATATAGTGTATGGATAAATTTGAATATTGATCGTTGGATCAAGACTCGCGAATCCCAGCATTTCCAGCTATTGGATCTTCTTATCCATTCTAGCATCTAGAAGATTTTGTTGATAGTCTTTATCACAATGAATGATATGCACAAACCTCAAAACACACTTCTCCATCATTCTAGAATCTTCTCCCTCATTTTCCTAGACCATGTTACCAAAGTTTTCAAGTTTTAGATAGCTAATAATCATTGACTTCTACATGATATACAAAGTACAAGAACCAAATATACACACATACTTTATAGATGTTGATCATATTTATATTTTTTTATGCTTTACCTATTATAATTTTATATAATGATGATATGTCAGACGTCTATTATCTGAGTATCACGTGCAGGGCACATGCAACTTACTAGTACACTATATAGTGCTAAGATAAGATGATGGTAAGATGAGATAGTGGTAAGATATACTACTCTGGTTGCTCCATGTCAAACCCCGAGAATACGAAGGACACACACATTCATCAAAACACACACACACAATGTTTGTGAGTGCCACACAAGCAAATGGAATTGTTTATGCACATTTCACCCTTTTATATTATTACAATATTTTTCTCTAACATTTCCCACTTAAAAAATATTATTGTTTATCTTATCTTATATTATCTTACCACTATATATTGTAGGAATAACATTGAATATATTGACCGTTGGATCAAGCCTCGCAAATCTCAACATGGCCAGTCGTTGGATCTTCTTTTCAATTATATCTAGCGCACATATTATAAGATACTATGGATAATACGTTTTAGCACAATGAACGCTAGGCACAAACCTCAAAACACACTCCTCCATCATGAATTCTAGAATAATCTTCTCTAACGTTTCCCTAGACCATGTTATCAAAAATTTAAAGTACTAATTAGGTATAGCTGATAAACGTTGAATTCTACATGATACAAAGTACAAGAACCAATTATACACCAATACTTTATAGATGTCGATCAAACTTATAATTTTTCGATGTAGCTTTACCTATTATCCCTACTAATATAATGGTTGAATTTGATCCATAGCACCAATCATGACTGTTGGTGAAAGAATATTTCATGATCTCTAGTGTTTTGTGTGTTAGATAATAATACCATGGACCATCTCATGTGTGCTAAGTGCCGCAGATAATTTTTCATGTGAAAAGCAGCCAAAAACAATTGTTGGGGGCAGATTATCCGCCCCTGCCAAGGTCCGGATAATCCAGCCTGGCCCATTCGAAAAAGGTGGACAAGGCGCCTCATGCGGTATGGGGGTGGATTATTCTTCGAATTGTCCATCCAGGGCCGGAGTTTTTGCCCGGGACGGATAATGCCCCCCACCCCCAATATGTTTTGCAAAGGGCGACCAGGCGCGTCACGCGTTATGGGGGCGGATTTTCCCCTGGAAAATCCATTTTCAGGGCGGAGTTTTGCCCCGACCGGATAATCCGTCCCCCACTTGGGCTGGATAATCTGGCCCCCAAAATCACCAATGGTAGTGTTTGGTAGGGGTATTTATTCCTCATCAATCCCTCCTGCCAGAACACTTGATTCATTCGAAAAAGGCTCAGACCTATTCTTCAAGTTCCAAGTGAGATCTTCGTCTTCACCCATCCAAAGACATCGATCTTTGGGAAATTGAAGGAGGAGGACTCGATCTTCATCAACACCAATCAAGCGCTCAACTTCCCCACCATTCACTTGGAGGATTCTCGATTTAGTATTTCTTGCAAATATCTAGATCCTAGTTTTGATTATTTGATAATCCTTGTTTTAGTGGGAGCTTGTTGTCATCATGGGAGCCTCCAATTCAGTTGTGGATGTGTGTCCCGCTAGTGATGTAAAGGCACCAGTTCCCGCCTCAAAGGGTACCAATAGTGGAAAGGTGGATCAGGCCTTTGGTGGCGAGTTCCGTCGGAGAATAGGGTGAAGCCCATTGCGGCATGGTGGTCTTAGAACCGCCCACCCCTCCAACGTAGATGTACTTTCCTTAGCATGGAAGGAACCGCGGTCAAACAAATCCTCGTGTCTCCGCGTGCTCCACTACATTTTCCTCTCTCCTATTTACACGCTTAGTAGTTAGGTTTGCATATAGAGAAATTCTCGTAATTGCATATCTTGAGAATTTACATTTGTGTCAAGACTAAAATTGAAAAAGAACTAAAATTTTAAAGTAGTACCTATTTACCCCCTCTAGGTGCCCATAAGATCCATTTCAATTAGTATCAGAGCCTCGGCTCTTTGTTCGGGCTTTATCGCCTAAGAGATTATGGGCACTAAGGGAGATGGTAGTGAGGCTATGGATAAGGTAACTGTGGATGATCTCAAGACGTTGGAAACAACCTTGCTGAAATCAATAGAGGCCAAAATGGAAGAGATGCATCCAATGATTTCTCGTCTCTCTCCATCTACAGCCCCACCTCCATCTACCTCTGAGGCCACCACTCCACTCTCTAAGGACAAAGCTAATGCTGACTCCAAGGAAGACAAGGTGGTAGGTGATAAACATAATGGTTCCTCCTACAAAAAGGGAGGTGGTAAGGAGGACTATAGTGAGGTCTCTCACTTATATTCTCCTGATCCACCAATCCCTCACCCTCATATAAACAATAGGGGTGATCCACCCAAGCTTACTTCATCTTCTTTTAATCAATTGTAATTCTTAATGAAATCTCATGTGTGCAGTTCGTTGATAGCTGTGAGATTCGACATATTTTTGATGGTTTTTATTGATAGTTTTCTTCTACATTTGATCGTTTTCTAGCTTTACCTAACGCTAATACTTCGATAGCAAAGAAAACTTGGTTTTTAATGTGTGTTTCAAGTTATGAATGTCAACAAAAGGTTTTAACAAGAGAAACACAATATTCAGGCGAAAACAAGCAAGTATATTTTTGGAAGCAATCGAGGGAGGCATACAGAAGCTTTAACGAGCAACTATATGGCTGGAATATTTTTCTGGCCATATAGCTTCCGCCGCCTCCATCTTGTCAATAGGGACAAATTTTATGAAGAGGCCAGACGCGAAATCATAACACCACAGCCACCATCCCATCCAGAAAGGAGAAAGAAGAGATCCGGAGAATAGGGGGAAGACGTTCTTCATCTTGCTCCACGATCTTCGACCTCCTAGCCATCACACCATCATAGCCATTACTTGTACTTGAGAGAGAGATAGATCTTCACCTTGCAAGATTAGGGTTTGAGATTGTTTCTCCCTATCTTCAATTGTGTTGTATTACTTTTGTATTCTTATTGTGGATCTCCATGTTAATATCGAGAGAACTCCCTTTATTTAATTATATCGATGATGCTTTCTTCTCTCATGTGTGAGTAAGTTCCTTGGGCGTGGGAGATGTAAGGGATTGGTGAGATGTGATGTGCCTCCATGTATTTTCCATTAGTTTCTGATTGATTTTAATTACTATATTATGTGTGCTTGACTATATATGGGATTCCTAATGCTTGTTGTCCAATTAAGGGTCCAGAGAACATTATGATTTGTTCTACATGGATAGGATCTTCTTCACTAGCAGACCGGCGACCCCCAAGTGACACGGGGATATCAATGGGAAACTAGTCTGACTCGAGGATAACGAGGAACCACTGTGCTTATTACATTAGTCTGATCCAAGGAGCTTAATTTCTAAGCAACCTAAAGTATCTTAATCGTCTAGTGACTGACCATAGTTTTGGTATCAGGCTAGTAGGATTATTGAAGTTGGGATGAAATCTACCAAGAGGAGTTCCGGCTAATTATGGGTTTCTCACCTACACATATATTTATAAGATTATAATTGTTACACTTAACATTTCTCCACCTAGCACAGTCACTATCACCATGAACTGTATCTCCACGCGCCTTCTTCATCATCTGCAGAAAACCACAAACAATCAAATCGTTCTTTACTTTTATGCTTTTTATTCCTGAAGTTTACATTTTAGTTTTAGTTAAAGACATCCAGTTTAATCCAAATTTCATTACTATTTCCACACTTTTAGTCAATTCACTTGAAGATATGGGACAACTTTGAGTGTGACAGAGACTTCACTCATAAACACTTACCTTTGGGCTCCCTGTGGGATCGATATCTATACTTCAAAACTAGCTACAAACAATCTGCACACTTCTAGACATCAAGATATTTTCTGGCGCTACTGCCGGGGAGCTAAGCGCTAAGTGTTTGTCTCTTGACATTTCAGGTGTTACTACTACAAAATGCTCTCCCTAGGAGACAAAGGATCTACACGCTCTGGTAGGACCTATTACCAGATTATTTTGAGTGCATGCCTATTCAAAGGCCTGAGGAAATTATTGAAAAACTTTTAAGATCAAACAAGGTTTAAGTTGAAAACCTGAGTGATTTTATGGAAATCATGTCCATTACAAGACAACTCCCAAGAAACCTGAGAAAAATCTCAAAGAACACAGTGCTCCAAACTCTGCTTTCCTTAAACAACCAATAGAATTTCCTAACCCTGGAGTTAGAGAATATCGATTTGATGGTGGAATTATTAAATTTTTGCAGGAAAAAGCTTTCAGTGGAAGGGAAGATTAAGACCCAGGAAGACATGTTAGCGAGTTTGACAATGTGATGACAACACTTGGACCAAAAGGTTTGCCAAGATACTTCTCTCGTCTTAAATTTTTTCGTTGGTCTCTTAAAGGTAAGGCTCTAGACTGGTTATATTCTCTCCCTCGTCATTACATTAAATGTTGGGAAAACTATATTGTTAAATTCATAAACAGGTTTAATCCTTTTAAAAAGGTAACTAAAACTAGAAAGAATATAGGCAACTTTAGTCAGAACGTGGGAGAAAACTACCCACAAGCCTGGGATAGATTCTTTGGAATGATCAATAGAATTCCTAATCATGGCTATTCTGAATCAACTATTTGCCATTTATTTTACCATGGTCTTAATACTCAAAGTAGAGAGTTGCTTGACTTATCATCAAGAGGATCAATTAATACTTTAACTGTTAAAGCATGTTTGGAATTGATGTCTACTAGGGCTAAGAATGATTCTTTATATAACCCTGATTTCGACACTAAGCTAGAAAAAGGGATGCTTCGTATAACTCCTGATCTTATGCCTGAAGTATGCAAAACAATGAAAGAAAAAGGTATACCTTCTGAACTTGTTAAGGAAAACAAAGTAGACTTGTTACAAGTTTTTACTAAAGAAGATGAAACTAGAAAAGTTTTTCTAGAATTAAAACATTGACAAGCAAAATTTCATAATAACATGCATAAGCATTTTCAAAAACATAAAAAGATTTTGGAGGAACTCATGGTAAATTATGATGAGATTGGCCAAGAAATAAAATTATTCACAAGTATCTTAGTATGATTGAAACCCAATGTGAACAAATAGCATCTGGTTATCAAATTTATCTACAAGATGACATAGATATTCATGTTTCTACTAATGTTGTTACAAGAAGAGGTGTAGCTGTTACAGGACCATTATGACCACCAGAATATGAAGCTGAAAAAGAGGGAAAGGAAAAAGCCTTGCTCCAAGCAAGCCAAGAAGATGATACATTGGTGGATCCTGAAGATGAAACTACTCAAGAAACACAAGATCAAACCAAGGAGGACCAAAATGATGCATAGGATGACCATTATTACTCTGATGTAGAGGAGGTTGATCCAAGAGAAGAAAAAGAGACAAGCAATGAAGATGAAGTTGTTGGAATAGAAAATAAGAAAAGTGATAAGTAGCAACAAAAGAGCATGATCCCCCACAAAAGGTAAAATACAATAATAACAAAGGTGACCAAAATCTTCCTTATCCAGATCGAAAAAATAAAGCACCGGATTAGGTAATCTATGATTCTCTCAAAAAGGAACTTGGTAATCTTCATCTAGAAATTCCATTTGCGGATGCAATAAAAGTTCCAACCTATCCTAAATTCCTCCGTGATATTCTTAGTAGAAATAAAGAATAACTGAAACCGTTGCCATGGTGACTAGTTATCCTGCTAATGGGAAGCTATTGTCGAAATCGGGAGATCCTAGAATACCAACTATTTCATGCTCAATTGGCAAAACTGATATTCACAATGCCTTGTGTTATTTAGGTGTAGAAGTTAGTGTAATGCCATATTCCCTCTATAAAAGGTTAGAATTAGGGGAGTATTCCCCTACTACTATCACTTTACAGATGGCCGACAAGTCCACTAAACAACCCATTGGTATGATTGAGGATGTTCTACTTAGAATAGATGAGCATCTTATTCCCACTGATTTTATTATTCTTGAAATGCCAGAGGATGAAAAATTATCCATAATACTTGGAAGGCCTTTCCTTAGTACTACGGGAGCATCAGTTGATTGTGCTGAGGGAAAAATAACCTTTACTGTTTATGATGCTGAAATCATCCGGTATTTTCCAAAGAAGCTAGAAGCAGGAGAAAGATATATTCCACCGGCAAAACGAGTTCATGTGGTAAGTTCCTTTGATAAGGGGCAACCCAAGGTAAGAATTCGACAACAGAGAAGGGGTTGAGTTATTCAACCGTTCTTAAAAAATGCTTAATGGGAGTCAACCCATCACATTAATAAAATAAACTAAAGAATAAAATGTTCATCGCATTCCTAAAAGTTTTTCACAGAGATTCTTGCGGAAGCGTGCCGTGAAGATGCAGCTATCAAAAAGTAATAGAAATATCTATTGAACAAGCGTAGAGTAAGTATAAAAATAAAATTTTGAGTTTTATCTACAAAAACTAGCTTAATCATTTTGTCCAGATTAAAGAGTAAATCTCCAGATGAGGAGAAGAAGTTAGGTGATACTAGAAATCCTGCTCTATACATGCTGTTATTGGTCAACAATTTTTACTGTCATTTTTCTGTCAAAAACAAGGTGTTTAGCTAAGTTTTAGGATAAGAAGGAATTCTCAAAGAAATATAATTTTTTGATGAGTACTGAAGGTTTAACGATACAGCGGGAATAAAAATTCCGGCTGTATAGTTTGGTCGTGTAGATATCATTGCCATCAACAAATTTTCTTTCATAGGTACAGAGGATTTAACGACCAACTATACGGCGGGAATAAAAATTCCGGCCGTATAGTTCTGGCCATATAGATATTGATGCCTTCGTTGATTTTCTTCTCAAAGATTCTTATGGTTTGACGACCAACTATACGGAAGGGATAAAAATTCCGGCTGTATAGTTTGGCCATATAGTTATCGATGCCTGTCCAAGAAAATTTATCTCGAGGACACCGAAGTTTTGACGACCAACTATACAGCGGGACCTTTACGATCTGGCCGTATAGTTGCACCAGTATAACTGTGTTCTAGCATAGAGAAACCCTAATTGTCGGCCGCCACAACTATACGGCGGGAACTACATATCTCGCCTGTATAGTTGCGCCCGTATAGTTCGGCGCGACCACTTAATCGCACCGGGCAGCTAGGGCTCTTCTTCCTCCTCACTTTTTCTCTCATATTCTCTCTCCAAACCTCTCAAAACCCACCTAGAATTCTTGATTCTTCATGAATTTCATTCGTTTGAGTTGGGGAATCAAGAGATCGATATATTTCTCTCCCTATCCATGCTTTATTTTCAGATTTCGATGGTTGAAACTCTCACATTGATCTAGTAGATGAACTCAATCTTATTTTGTTTTCCTTTAGATTTCTCACATTAGGATTAAAAATTTCCACATAGAATCGTTCGTATATCATGTAGAAACTATATGCCTAAGGTTTCATGGTGAATTTTTTCAGTGCATCAAGATGAAAAAAATTGGTAGCATTTTTCACAAGAGTAAGCACCAACGTGGTGAGAGTTCGGGGCACCAGACCGAGCTCAACCCCAAGTTGTCCATAGTTTCATCAAGGAGGATGATGCCCACACGTTGGGCCGATGATATCTTTCTCATCGCAACAGGGTTGAGGGCGTACTTCGACCTCATGTGTGCAAATTCAAGGCTAGAACTACTCGCCTATGCAAGACATAATACCTACGCCGAGCTCACTTATGAGTTCCTTGCCTCTTCTATGATGACCACAGGGAGAAAGGTAATGCATGCACGGTAAGATTCACCATGAACCAGCAGCATTATGAAATAACTTTCGAACTATTTTGTGATGCTTTTGGCTTCCCTCATGATGGGGAGTCAACTGTTACAAATTTATATAGTGTCACAAGTTCAGAAACATGGGAGGTTGTTTCTGTTAATCTGTGGCAGGGACTTCTACCAGAATAATATGTCCACCATTTAGAACCTAACAATTCTCTACTACGCCTTGCTCCTTGCCAATACACTGCTAGGAAGAGGAGATACCGGTTCCATGGCTAATGCGGACATGGCCATGATCACCAAGGAACTCTTCCCCAATGCACCACAAAGCCCCAATCCCGCGGCTCTACACATCCAGCACTTTCATCACTATAGCAACAAAAAGAAAGGTGACATTCACATTGGTGGATTGGTAACCCACCTTTCCCATGCATTAAACATTATATTACCTATGATGCAACCTGTTAATGGCTCCAAACTTATGAATGAAGAAGATGAAGAAGGAGAGAAGCAGGATGAGGATGAGAAGGAGCAGGAGCAGGAATACAACCTTGCTTGGAAGGGACAGCAGCAGCAACAAGGGGGATCCTGGGACCCTTGGCCCAATCAACCGCAACAGGGGTTCAACTACGTTCCCTATCAAGAATTTTAGCAGCTCAACCAGCACGTTGGGTAGATTGACCACACTCTACAAGGAGTGAATGAAGATGTGAGTGCCTTAACTCAAAACTTCAGTCACTTCATGACCCACTTCCCCGACTACTACCAGTAGTATCCGCACCAGTAGCCAAATGACGACAACAACTGAGCCTAGCAATAGCCTAAGCTTGGGGGAGGTTTGAAAACCTCCAAACCTTCCATTCATATTTTTATTTCTACTTTTGATTTATTTTACTTCTTCAAAATTGCATGTTTACTTTTAGTTTGCATTCCTAAACCAAAAAAAAAATTAGTTTTAACTTTTATTGCAAATTCGTTTCTTTGTTTCTCTCAGAGATTGCTCAATTTCAGGTCACTTGGCAATAGGGAAATATAGAGGGGGTTCGACTCAACTATGAGAACGAAGCAAGCAAGAGGAGGTATCACATTCCTTTCATCACCTTTTCTGCAACTTTAAATTGATCCTACAATTATTTACTCACTTGCACTGGAGTCACTCCCCACTTAGCTTGCTATCCTATAAATTCTATTCCTTTGCTAGTGTCTCCTTTTTAGCTTTGAAACAATGAGCAATGAACTTGGTTAAAAATATTTCCTACATATTTACAAGAAGAAAAAGCATCCAAAAGATGACTTGAGACCATGGTTAGCCCAAAGGATTTGATTTTAGAACTACTCCATCCCATTTGAGCTTAATGTAAACACACTCGAGAACACCCTTGAATGAAATTGTCTAATATAATGGATGTTTCGAAGTAGTAGAGATCATGCCACTACTTTTTCTAATAATTACCATAACATATTGGTTTATGCGTGTCATTACAACACTGTCGTGCTCCATGGGGAACTATTAACTCCGCTAGCCAACGAACGATCTAAATGTGGAAAACCACTTCATTTCAGCTATTGATTTATGTAAATTTCTATAGCAGGAATGCTATGACGGGTAAAATTTTAGTCTCCTCGTGGTTTCACATTCCAAGTGAAGTTGTAGTACTCCTCTGGCCCACTATTGCTCAATAATTATTTATTGGCATTGTCACGAGTGCACAACACAGTCCCAATTAACATGTTGAAAACATTGGCATGATTTCTCTATGAAAGAGCTAAAGTTTTTGAAAAGCAAGGAAAGGAAAAAGGTGATTTGAGAGTCTTGAAATTTTGATGTGGGAATAAATGAGTTGTTCTTAAATTGAATGTTTTTGGTGCCAACTTGAGTACTCTTAATTGATTAAAGAAACAAGAGCAAAAAGTTTTCATCTCTCAACAAAGAGAGACACCAAAAGAATTTGTTTCACTTTCCTAGCTAAACTTTTGACAATTGCTCGGGCATATGATTTATTTTCTAGCAAGATATACGTGGTTAGGAAGTGGCCTTAGTGCAATCTTGTGAATACTTGTATGATCATGTTTATGATTGTAGGAATTGTGAAGAAAAGAATTTGACACCATTTCTGTAACATCCCAAAACTTTAATCAATGTTATCAAGATCCAAATCACCCAATTTAGGATGAAAAAAACTTTTTATCATTAAAATAATTAGGAATGCATATGTGCGTTGCATTAATATAGAATTGTTTTGAATTGCCATGTTTGTTTGTTCTAATGGTTGTAAAATGATTCAAAGATGAATTCCACATCATCTCGATCATTCCCAAGCAAAATCCAAAGAAAAAGAAACCAATTGGAATTAATAAAGGCAAATGGTCACTTTTGCCAATTTAATCCACTAGGTCACTTTAGGTGTTCCTAGAACTCAAAGTCCAACAGAAACATTTATGAATCTTTGCACCCCTTGCTAGTACAAGTAAAAATCTACCAAGGCCCACTTTGTGATTCTACAAAAACATTTAAACACTAAATTTAAATGGCATTTGAAAATGGAATCAAGTGTAGGTGCATAGATCTCACTTTTTCAAAAACCACACAAATGAGTTCAACTTGACAATCCCAAGCAACCACAGATGCTCAAGCAAAGGACCAACAACTCCACCAAAAATCTTTGCAAAATTCAAAACATTTGTTCTTGCGGCCATTGTGTCGAGCAGTTGGCAGGCAAATAAAATCTGCCTAACTATCACTATTTGTGATCAAAGCATTTTCGAGCCATTTGGTTTAATTCTTATCCCCTGGTCTCCCCTAGCTCTAACCAAGCCAGCACAGATCTACCATTTAGCCTAGAGCAGCAGTGCCGCGCCACCCCGATGCCATGATCGCTGGCCGACCATGCCCACGTCGCAGGAGCACGCCCCGCCCTCTTCTGTCGCTCCAGGGGGTAGGCATGTTAGCACCGCCGCCCTTGGTCCCTTCCCCGAGCCTTGCCAGCCCCTGGACTATCGAGGAAAGCTCGCGCCCACCGCCTCTACGCCATGCACAGCTCACGCTAGAGCGCCGTCCCCAACCGGCCCGCACATGTCGCGCATTGCCCTCAGCTCGCGCGCGCCGCTCCACCATAACCCCAACACTTCCCTAGACACGCCCTTTTCTCGGCGCGCGACCAGCAGCCACCGCACGCCGTGTCGAGCATTGCCTCTACCGTGCAGAGCGTCGCCCTTTCCCGACCACATGCCACCGCCCCTAGCGTTGCCTTTACGTTGTAGCTGACCTCCAGGAGGCAAGCCACCATCCGCCTACACTGCCCATGCCTCTAGCACCCTGTATCGTCGTCACCGATGAGCTCACCATCGCCCTCTCAGTGTCCTCGTCGAGCTTATATAAGGAGCCCTCCCCAGCACCATTTCCTCACACCACTCAACTCCCCTCTCCCACAGAACCACCTCACAGCATCGTCGGAGCCGCTCGAGCAGCTGTTCGACGGAATTGCGCCGGAGTTCACCGTAGTAGAGAAGAAAGGGGCCCGTCGATTTCGTCCACCCTAGGAGCCGCCACGACCTCGCCTGAGCCCGCCGTTGTCTCCTCATTTGATCGCCCCCATCGCCACACTAGCTGGAGCCCTGGTATGCCCCCATTGCACCCCCACCGAGCTGCTAGGGTTCCGTCTCGCCGGCGACCTGTCCGTCGTCGACGACGAGCCGCCACAGTCGATCTACGTTCTAATCGTGCGGTCCAAATCGCCCCGTACCGCTTCGTGTTAGAAGATCCACTGACATGCGGGACCCCCCTATCAGCCGTCCTCTGCGCCGCGGAGTGTCACTGGGCCGGCCCATTTTCTTTCTCGTGCTGGCCCTAGAATTCAAATATAGATTTTTCTATTTAGACTTAATCTAGTTTTTGTCCACTAGTTTGAAAATAAATTCAGAAAGATTTACTTAACCAAATGACATGATTCCAATTTTGTTGGAAAGATAATTTAAATCTCTATCCAAGCCCGTTGGAGTTAAATCAATTAGAGTTATAGATCACATATAGAAAAAATAACAAGACAGAGACTTTTCTACATTCAAACATTTTTCAAAAATCAACCATAATAGCTTTTGAGTTGATTCCACCTCTCAAAAATCAAATTTGAATATACCTATCTGACTAAATAATAATAATTAGGTTTTCATGTAGTGAATTTGGACTAGTACCAAAATAATGCTATATAGGCATTTCTAGTCACTTTAAATCATTAAATATTAATCTTAAACTTTATAAAATGTGATCCAACATTTAAATCACATTCCCATGTATTAGAATATGTGGTGATGACACGTGTCCACATGATCCCATATTTTAATTGGAGAATATTAAATCTGAGTTATTTTCAATGAGTAGAAATTACTTTTCTCAAATAAAATAAATGAAACTAGTTCATTAAAATCTTGTAATGATACTAGTTCATCAATTGTGTGCCTTAGTGTGCTAAATAGACTAGTTAAGTATTGTTTGGTGATTGTGTATTCCGTATATATTTATAGACGATAGTACCGACCAAGTCTACAAGGAGGAGGAGTTATACCCCGAAGAAGAAGAGGAGAATTTCAACCACTACACCAATCAAGGCAAGCTATTATTGGCATGCTAGAACTAAGCAAGTTAACACTTGCCCCCTTAACTTGAGCAAATGCATTAGGCATGCTTTGGTTATACCCTTTTTGATTTATACCCATCCCAAGTTTTACTTACAAGCTTTACTTTCTTTTACTTTACCATAGTTCTTTACTTTATTTATAGATAGCATAAAGAGTATAAAACATGACCTATCTAGTTAGAATTAGATGGCATTCTATGGCATGAGATTGAGATTAGCATCCTACCTTAGTGAACACTCTTAACTTAGTGATTAGAGATAAACCAAAAACTTGATCACCTTAGATGGGAATACTTGGTGAAAAATATTATGAAAACCTTGGAATGATGAGTCATTCTATTGAGATGTTTTGACATGTGTTGAGAAACACAAATGGTTTATGATGATGATAAAAATGTTGAGACATGAGCCTTAGCCCCTTTATAAAAACGGATGGTTGGGTTCGGATGCAATACCATTCCAATTTTACCGTACCACCACAATACCTGAATTGGGTAAGGCTTAGCTGGAAGTTTATATGCATTAGTATTGGTTCCCTCGCGGGAGAGGTTTGAGCTGAGGCTACCTCTCAATGTTGTCCACCTATGAAGTGCCCAGGATGGCAGATGGCCATGGCTGGGAGGCCAAGCTCATAGGAGAGGTGCTTATGGATAGTATGATGATTCAGGGTTATCCCGGACAGATGTATCGAATTTTGTGGTGAAAGTGTACCACCTCTATAGAATGTCAAACTATTCGAATAGCCGCGTCCGCGGTTATGGATAGTTGGAGTGGCCATAATGTACCGTTGTCAGATGTTTTCAAA
Source organism: Avena insularis (assembly GCA_023614405.1). Classification (NCBI taxonomy): domain Eukaryota; kingdom Viridiplantae; phylum Streptophyta; class Magnoliopsida; order Poales; family Poaceae; genus Avena; species Avena insularis. The sequence goes on along the minus strand of CM042688.1, from coordinate 241,022,066 downwards.
ATGACTTATGAAATGAATTGTGACATGACTTGACCGCAACAGAGTTGTGATTATGACAACTAAGCTCCCACTTAGGTGATTTCAAACTTTATTTTATCTTTCTTTGTTTCTGAACTCACCTTAGGTTTCAAACTTAACTTTACAAATAAACTTAAAACTTAGCATTCCTACTAGAACTACCTTACTTGTTAGTGACAGTTTGCGAGTACTTAAAGAGTACTCATGGCTTTGTCCCTGGCTATTCCCGTGGCCAGACTATGAGGAGGACTATCCGGAAGGAGGATAGCAGGACGGCTACAACAACTAGGATTAGCTCCCATCATCAGCATTGCCTGTGACACTAAAGATGGATCCCACCGCTACGCTTATTATTCCGCTACTTGTTTGTACTAAGACTAGATCATGAGATCCTTTATTTGTGTAAGACATTATTATGGTTTTTAATGGATGATGTACTCTTATATCCAATCTATTATGTCTCGCAAAAATGGTAATCCTGGGATTACGATGTATGGCATAACAGGCATCTGTGATTAAAAATCTAGGTGTTGACAATTTCGAGCTTGTAAATTCTTTTATTTTAGTATCGAATTTCCGCTATTCTTCATTACTTTCTTGTCACTCGAGAGCGAGCAACGTCTAAGCTTGGGGGAGTTGATAGCGGTGAGATTCGACATATTTTTCATGGTTTTTATTGATAGTTTTCTTCTGGATTTGATCGTTTTCTATCTTTACCTAATGCTAATACTACGGCAGCAAACAAAACTTGGTTTTTAATGTGTATTTCAGTTTTTGAATGTCAAAAGAAGGTTTTAATAAGAAAAACACAAAATTCAGGCAAAAACAAGAAAGTCACTTTTTGGAAGCAATCGATGGAGGCATACAGAAGTTTTAACTAGCAACTATACGGCGGGAATATTTTTCCGGTCGTATAGTTCCCGCCGTATAGCTATCGCCGCCTTCGTCTTGTCAAAAGGGACAACTTTTGTGAAGAGGTCAGACGTGAAATCATAACACAGCAGCCACCACCCCATCCAGAAAGGAGAAAGAAGAGATCCGGAGAAGCGGGGGAAGACGTTCTTCATCTCGCTCCACGATCTTCGACGTCCTAGTCATCACACCCTCATAGCCATTACTTGTACTTGAGAGAGAGGGAGAGAGAGATCTTCACCTTGCAATATTAGGGTTTGAGATTGTTTCTTCCTATCTTGAATTGTGTTGGATTACTTTTCTATTTTTATTGTGGATCTCCAGGGTAATATCGAGAACTTCCTTGATTTAATTATATCGATGATGCTTTCTTCTCTAATGTGTGAGTAAGTTCCTTGGGCATGGGAGATGTAAGGGATTGGTGAAATGAGATGTGCCTCCATATATTTTCCGTTAGTTTGTGATTGGTTTTAATTACTATATTATGTGTGCTTGACTATCTGTGGGATGCCTAATGCTTGTTGTCCAATTAAGGACCCAAACAACATGATGCTTTGTTCTACATGGATAGGATCTTGTTCACTAGCAGACCAGCGACCCTCGGGTGACACGGGGATATCAATGGGAAACTAGTCTGACTCAAGGATAACGAGGAACCCCTATGCTTATTGCATTAGTCTGATCCAAGGAGCTTAATTGCTAAGAAACCTGAAGGATCTTAATCGTCTAGTGACTAACCATGGTTTTGGCAACAGGCTAGTAGGATTATTGAAGTTGGGATGAAATCTACCAAGAGAAGTACCGGCTAATTATGGGTTGCTCGCCTACACATATACTTATAAGATTATAATTGTTACACTTATCATTCGTCCACCTGGCACAGTCACTATCACCATGAACTATATCTCCCCGCGCTTCTTCGTCATCTGCAAAAAACCACAAACAATCGAATCATTCTTTACTTTTATGCTTTTTATTCCTAAAGTTTACATTTTAGTTTTATTTAAATACATCTAGTTTATTCCAAATTTCATTATTATTTCCACACTTGCAGTCAATTCACTTGAAGACCTATGACAACTTTGAGTGTGGTAGATACTTCACTCATAAACACTTACCTTTGGGCTCCCTGTGGGATCGATATCTATACTTCAAAACTAGCTACAAATGATTTGTGCACTTGCAGACATCATTTGTCTATTGAGCTTTGGAGGATTATTTAAGAACGCCTCCACACTGGAGATTCAACCAATTTAACAAGAAGAGAAGTTGTGGACAGCCAACTCAATGCAACGGCTTTACACATGATTCAGCTTGGTGTGGGTCCCAAGGACATGACACTGATAGAACATCTCAGCACTACTAAGGAAGCTTGGGATGCTCTCACCGACTTCATTGGGAATGAAAGCATGAGAAGGAATAGGTATGATGCACTAAGTAACCAAGCTGAATGTTTTTATATGATGGATGGTGAGTATCACGAGGATATGTATAGAAGACTCAAGACAATAGCCACCCCATTCAGAAATCATGGGGCTACCCATGTTGATGATGCATGGATTAAGAGGAAGTATGTTAGTGCTCTTATGCCTTTTGAGCCTACTGATTTGAAGAGTCTTCAAGGTAGACATAATTACCACCAAATGACTTCCAATGAGGTCATGCAAGAAATGACAGCTTTCAAAGTGGCTGCCAAGAATGCCGAAGACGCTCGTGCTCGAGCCACTGGAATGCAAAGGGGGGTAAATTTTTCCTAAAAGGCAAATGTTGTTGAACAAGATGATGATGACTTTGAATCTATGGACTGCACCGAGGATGTCAAGAGGGCACATGGTGAGTACATGGACTTTTATGCTAGAAACTTTTGGAAGAACCCCGCCAAAGCCAAATATAAAATTGACCGCAAGAATGGTTCTAATGGAAGAAAGGAAAATGGTCCTAAACTAAGAACATGCTTGAATTGTGGAGATCGGCTGCACTTTGTGGTTGAATGTCCTTATCAAAATAGAGAAGATGATGGTGGAAGGCTCATTCTCAAAGAAAAGTCAAAGGCACCTCAGAAAAAACTATTTGTGAAGAAAAATGGTCCTTACAAGAAGCAACCGAACATTGTCTTGGTAGCTCAAGAGGTGTACTCGTCCGGGAGTGAAGGTGAAGAATATAATGATAGCTCATGAGAGGTGGCTGCCATAGCCACCACATGTACACCAACTTCACTCTTCGATTCACCAAATGAAAATGTGAGCAACAATAATGTCACTTGCCTTATGGCAAGAGGTTCTAAGGCATCATCGTCCACCACTTCCTTTCCTAAAACTACCATGAACATTGATATGGATGATTCTACTGGTTTTAAGGTTAAGGAAGAAATTATTGCTTTGGATTATTTCATCACTAACTTGCAAGGTGATTACAAAGTGCACTTTGAAGCACTCATGAGTCAACTTTCTCAAAATGAAGAGCTCCTGGAAGAAAAGGGTTGAATTGAAAGAGAGGATGCAATGGAGATTGCATCCCTAAAGAATGCTCTAGAAGAAGAAGAGGCTCGAGTTTCCATTGAGGAGAGACTTTAGTCGATCGAGGAGACACATGATGAAGTTGTGGCTAGGCTAATCAAGGAATGTGATAATGCTATTTCCAAGGTAAAGAAACTAAAAAAGGATAAGGTTGAATTTGGGGCTGCTCATGCTAGACTCTCCAAGAAATTGGAGACACTTGACATTGCCAACAAGGCTTTGGCGAGTGAATACTCCATTCTTAATGAGTCTCATGATCAGCTCCAAATTCGATTGACCAAGTATGATATTCCGAGCACTTCTACATTAAAATGTGCACATGCAGAAAATTCTATGTTGAAAGGGGGTTCGCCAAAAGGCATCCACTTCCAAAGGAAAAAAGCTCTAAATGAAATCCTTAGCAAGCAAAGGATTAAAAATGGTAAGGAGGGACTTGGTTATTTCCCAAAGTATAAGAAGAAGAAGAACAAGAATAAGAAAAGCAAAACTGCGCAAGCAAAGACAAGCACCGTCACAAAGGACATAACTAACTATATTGGTTTTGGAGGGTCTAATAATCCTAATTATGAGTTGTTTTGTGATTACTATGGTGATGTCTATGCTACTTATGTTGGTTCGTTTGATAATTATATTTCTTGGTCTATTTGGGTTCCAAAGAACCTTGTTACTAACATGAGAGGACCCATTGAAAAATGGGTACCTAAAACCAAGAAGTAATTCTCTTGTAGTGCTATGCTTCCGAGGGTTCTAAATGGGTTCTCGATAACTTGTGCGGAAGTCATATGACCAGAAGCAAGGAGATCATCACGGAGATGGGGCCAAACCATGATCAAATAACCGTCTCGTATGGTGATAAGTCAAAATCTGAGGTATTGGGTGTTGGCAAGGTTGTGGTTTCCCACGATATTTCACTCGTGGCGTCATGCTTGTTGAGACTCTCGGTTACAATTTACTTTCTGTTCGTGCCCTTGGTAAGATGGGCTTTGCAGTTTTCATTGATGGTGATTTAGTGGTACTCTTGTGGAGCAAGTCTCTAAAGGTCGCTTTCATTGGGTATGTCGAAAATGACCTGTATGTGGTGGAATTTTCGGGGAAAACCACAGCGGGTCCGATGTTCTTATTCAGAAAGGCCTATGCGGGCTGCTTATGGCATCGCCGTCTAGCCCACGTCAACATGAGAACTTTGCAAAGTCTTCACAAGGGTGGCCACGTCCTTGGATTAAAAGACAAAGTTTCTTTTGCCAAAGATCGTGTTTGCAGGTCATGTGTTGAAGGAAATATGTACGACTCTCCCCACAAGAGGAAAACTATTATATCATCAAAGAGGATCTAGGAGCTCCTTCATGTATATCTCGTTGGTCCTCCGTCTCATGCAAGCCTTGGTGGGAAGAAGTATTGCCTTGTCATAGTTGATGACTACTCAAGATACACATGGGTTTACATCTTCAAGATAAAAAGTGAGACCCAACAAACTATCATTGACTTTGACAACGAGGTTCAGTGTGAACACAATGTCCCAATATTGGCAATTAGAAGCGACAATGGCTATGAGTTCAAGAACTACACTCTGAATGAATTCCTTAGCAAAGAGGGGATAATACACCAATATTCCGCTGCATACACCCCTCAACAAAATGGTGTAGATGAGAGGAAAAACCAGACTTTAATGGACATGGCAAGGTCTATGTTGGCTGAATTCAAGTCAACATACAATTTCTGGGTAGAAGCTATCTCCATCGTATGTCACTCATCAAACTGGCTTTAACTTCACAAGATCTTGGACAAAATACCATATGAGATACTTACTGGTAACAAGCCCGACATTTCATATTTCCGGGTGTTCGGTTTTAAATGTTTCTTTCTCATTAAAGGAGTTCGTTTGTCTAAATTTGAGTCTAAGGCTTTAGAAGGTATTTTTGTTGGTTATGGTGCCAAATCCCACACCTATAGAGTCTACAATAAGCTCTCTGAAACTGTTGTAGAATCTTGTAGTGTGGTATTCGAGGAAAATGATGGCTCCCATGTGGGGCAAGTTGATGTTTCTGATGCAGATGTTGAAATACCCCAAGATGCCATAAGAAGAATGGGCATGGGATATTTCGCCCGATTTAGGAACCCCTTGTGGTGGATCGGGAAGGACAATTCTCTACTCAAGTAGAACCCTCATCTACACAAGCTCAACAAGCTCGACATGCCAGAGAAACTACTACACTAACACCTCAACCTGCTGAAGATCATCCATCACCTGAAGCATCTGCAAGCTCTAGGCCGGATATTCCGGGTAACACCGGATTATCCAGCCCGACCACATCGAACGCCAGGAACAAATAGGATGACCAAGCAGCTGAAGAAACACCAAGACTGGATTTTCCAGTCTACACCGGATTATTCGGCCCTGCTACACCTCTCGCCAGAATCATTCAAGATGATCAAGAAGGAGAAATAACTCCTAGGACGGATTATTCGGCCCCTCCCTTGGCCGGATTATCCGGCCCTGAAGCTTCAGAACAACAACAGCCTCCTGTTATGGCTGCTGATCTCAATCAAGGGCAATTTTCTTCATCTCCGGTACTCGCTGAACAAGTTGTTGATCAAGGTCAGGCTAGTGGCCCCGATGAAGACTCAAATGATGAAGAAAATCCTCCAATAAACAGCAAGCTAATTGAAATTTATCGCAAAGCTCGTGCTGAAAGAAATCTCGAATTAAGAGGTCACACTTTAGATAAAGTTGTTGGCGATCTAAGAAGAAGGGTGACCACAAGAAGGGAGCTTGAAAGCTTCAGTGATCATCAAGCCCACATATCAATGGTGGAACTCAAGAAAGTGTTTGAAGAACTTGAAGATCCAGATTGGGTGGTTGCTATGCATGAAGAACTCAATATTTTCGAATGCAAGAAGGTCTAGAAATTAGTTGAGAAGCCAAAAGGTTGCTGCAGTGTTATCGGCACCAGGTGGATTTTCAAGAACAAGCAAGATGATAATGGAATTGTCGTAAGGAACAAGGCATTATTGGTAGCTCAAGGTTTCTCTCAAGTGGAAGACATTGATTTTGGCAAAACTTGTGCTCCCGTGGCTCGCCTTGAGTCCATCTGTATCCTTCTTGCTTATGCAACTCACCATAACATTAAATTATAGCAAATGGATGTTAAGAGTGCGTTTCTTTATGGTTCTCTACATGAGTTGGTATATGTAAAGCAACCCCCAAGTTTCGAGGACCCCAAATTCCCGAACAATGTCTACAAACTCGATAAGGCGCTCTATGGCCTTAAACAAGCCTCGCGTATGTGGTATGAGCATCTTAAAGAGCTTTTGTTATACCGTCGCTTCGAGGTTGGGAAAATCGATCCCACTATTTTTACTAAGAAGGTTAAGGGGGAGCTCTTCGTATGTCAACTATATGTAGACGGCATTATCTTCGTCTCTACTAATCAAGCTTTTAATGATGATTTTTCAAAGCTTATGACTGACAGGTTTGAGATGTCTATGATGGGAGAATTACGGTTCTTTCTTGGATTTGAGATCAAAGAACTTAGAGAAGGAACATTCATAAATCAAGAAAAATACATCCAAGACATGCTCAAGAGGTTCAAGATGATGGACCTTAATGGCGTCATCACACCAATGCAAACTAAATGCCATCTTGAACTCAATCCCAATGGTAAAGATGTGGACCAAAAGGTATACCGGTCCATGATTGGCTCTCTCCTTTACCTATGCGCATCTAGACCCGATATTGTGTTGAGTGTAGGTGTGTGTGTAAGGTATCAAGCTGCTCCTAAAGAAAGCCACTTAGTGGCGGTCAAGAAAATCTTCTGATATTTGGTTCATTCCCCTAATTTTGGCTTATGGTATCCCAAGGGCTCCAATTTTTCTCTATAAAGAAGGACTTAGAGAAGGAATTAGGGTTTTGCAAAAAAGATAACTCTAGGGATTTCATCAGATATCAGGAGAAACAATGGGGTCAAAGTCGTCTGAATTTAGGGTGAATCGCACTATTACAGATTGCTTGGGGATTGTGCGGTCCTCTCGCCTCCGCTTCTCCCGTCCTATATATAATAGGCTGGGTATCAAAGTTGTATTTGTATAGGTTACATATACGTGATTACAATACCAACACAATGTCAGTCATTTTTTCTCCTTTCCTAATACAAATTCAGCCTTTGCCGGTTGCTCTTTTGGACCATCATCTTTGATTCTTCATGGGTCGTAAGCCTTTCTACAAGCCTGGGTAGCGAATCATAGGTATCAGAGTAATCATACCTATGTTAGTAGCCCCCGAGACTCTATCCAAACCGTAGATTCAGGTCGAGTCTCAGAGATATGCTTAGTTCTTTTTGATTTTACTATTTTTGATTTTATAGGGATTTGGTACAACGAGACTGGTGCATCCGAATGATCGGGAATTAGTTAATTGCACCTAGGCAAAAGCAAGGTTGTCCTACATCAAATTCATGTCCCAGGCCTGAACTCGGAATTTATTACTGGCGTAACTCAGTTCGGGCTGCTGAGGTCATATCGGATACTGAATTCCAGTTCTATTTTATCGGGTACCCAACACGTCCGTCGGGATTTTTCATTGTATCATAGATACGAATATACTTCTGGCTGAGCGCATTTTGTGCGATTACCAGGCCACACAGGACGAATCCCCGGGTATTACCTTCATGTTTTTGAACATAGCATTCGGAGTTTTATCACATCTAGATGCGATTCGAGATTTTATATTAGATTTTTTGTCATTGCCCTGCTAGGCTGCTAGTATTTCTGAATTTTATCAGATATTTTGATACTTTATGAAAACTCCTGATGGGAGTAACCATCTGAGGATACATTATTGTAAAACTCATAGGTCTTTAGGTGATGATTGTCTTTGCATAATTTTTCTATCGGGTACGTGCCAGCGCTCTCGATGGGAGTAGCCCCCGAGGCTATGTTTGGATGCATGTATCTGGACATAGGCTCATAACTGATGTTAAATTGATCAGAAATATAAAATCCTCTTGAGTTGATATAAATAGAAACTAAAGGTACGAAGAACTTATCTTTATATATATGGTGCAACCGATGATACATTATTTTGGCGGATTACCACTTGGCAGTGGGCCTAGATATTCTGGCTTTAAAATCCCGGTCATAGGCCTTTATTGAATTATAAGTAAACATAAAAACATAAGCGTAAAAGCGTCATAGTTGTGCAATGTTCCATGGATTGGAATAGTTGACTCATGTATTCTTGTCTTGTAGACGATATGCTCCTCCAGGAATTACTTCTGTAACAATGTAGGGTCCTTCCCAAGGTGATTCTAGCTTTCGGTGGCCATCTGGTTTGAGGCATAGAACTAGGTCCCCTACTGTGAAGGACCTTGGGCGTAATCGTTGGCCGTGATAGTTGTGCAAGTTTTGCTGATATATACTTCCTCCGTTTCACAATACAAGATGTTTTAGCTTTGTGAAAAAAGTGTATCTAGACCCATTTTAGTGTCTATATTCACTCCAAACCTAGATGAACCTAGACACTAAAAGAGGTCTAGATACACTTCATTCACAAAGCTAAAACATCTTATATTTTGAAACAGAGGGAGTAGTAGCTCTTTGCAAGACTTCATCTCAAGCTTCATCGAGTGCATCAACGTCATCCTCGAGCGCTTCTCTTGATTCTTCTTCATTATATGCAGCTACTCTAGGAGATTCATGTGAAACTTCGACTAGAAGGATGGCTTCAGTGCCCTGGACCAGAAAGAAAGGTTTTTCTTGTGTTGCAGTATTAGGGGTGGTTTGCAAACTCCACAAAATAGATGGTAACTCATCAACCCACGCTCCTTTCGCTCTATCGAGTGGTGCGAGCAACGTTTTCTTAAGGCCGACAGTTACTATGCCATTAGCTTTTTCCACTTGTCCATTGGTTTGTGGATGAGCTACTAAGGTGTAGCTTACCTTGATTCCCATCTCCTCGTAGTATTCCTTAAACTCATTGGAAGTAAAATTAGTTCCATTGTCTGTAATGATGTTGTTTGGCACGCCAAACTGAAATACTATGGACTATATAAAATTCACAACTGAAGCTCCATCTTGAGTGGTGATCGGCATTGCTTCGATCCATTTAGTAAATTTGTTGACTGCTACTAGCAGAAAGACGTGTCCTCCTAGAGATGACTTGTGAAGTTTACCTACTATATCAAGTTCGCATGGAGCGAAGGGCCAAGCCAGAGGTATAGGATTTAATTCAGCGGCAGGTTCTCCAGGTTTTGTTGTGAATCGTTGACATGACTCACACGTTCTAACTATGTCTTTTGCATCTTGAACTAATGTGAACCAATAAAATCCTACCATGAATGCTTTGGATGCAATTGCTCAGCTCCTAGCATGATGGACACAAATTCCTTCATGTATTTCATTGAGTATAGTTTTCCCTTCTTCGGGGATGACGCATCGCTGTAACACTCCTGAAATACTTATTTTATATAACTCTCCCTTAATTATCCTGAAGGCTTTTGATCTCCAAGTGATTCGTCAGGCTTCTATCACATCTTCGGGTAGTTCTCCCCGAGTCATATTGTTGTGCCACGAAGAGATAAACAAAACTTTTTCCCTACGCGGTGATCCCAAGATCTAGCTGAGGTAGTAGGACACGAGAATTACCACTAGACGCGTGGTTGCGGAATCGATGAAGCACATCGCTTTATGCAGTGCAGTCCTCACGATCCGTTCCGATCCATGATCGTCGAAGTGCTGAATGTACAGCACCTCCGCCAGTATCCACACGTACGAGGAGGAGCGTCGATGCTGGACTGCTAGGTCCGGTACGGCAGCGACAGGACTGGACTGGGGCTAGGTTTTCCAACGCATGGAGTGACCTAACCATATGCAGTAATCACTTGCGCCCTAGCTTATATAGGGAGTGAAAGTGGGATCCACTCACTTGTGGCCCATTCACTAAAAGGCCTATATTAGTCACTGCGAGTCCAAATCACTGACTTAGTCTGTTTCCTATTCGGCTCCAACCCAAACTTGCTCCTGCTCTTAAGTGTGTGACCTGACAGGCTCATGGTGACCCGGACACGATCAGTCGGTAGCGGCTCCTAGCAGAACGTGTCGACTCCCAAGTACCAAAGAGTGATGACGACATACCTTCCAATGCCAATTTTGTCCGAGTCCCTTTTGCCTCACAATATACCATGTTGAACTATAGGCGAATAATCGTCATCCCTTAAATAGGTCGACTCTCTTTCTAGATCCGAGATAAGTGATTCATTCGACTAACTCTTAGTCGATCGCCTCAGTTAACACTTAACCGAGTCGCGCATGGCCATGCTTTCCGAATCATATCTTCCAAGAGGGCCTATGGAATATCTCTACAGTCGGAGGGGTAAAATCCCATCTTGGTTATTCAGATCACGCAGCTTGATTCTCAGTCGACCCAAACTCTCCCTTTATAGCTGCCTAGTGACGAAACAATGTTTGACAGAACCTAAATCGGTGATCCTCAACTCGGATTGTGCAATAACCTGAGGTCTAAAGATTACACTGATTAAGATATACAAATGACGACTTGTTCATTGCACCTCAATATGGGTCAGTCCGACTCGCAAAACTCTTTAGCCAAATCCATGTAAGTCGGAATAGCATCCCCAAGCCCATGACAAGTGGAACTGAGTCATCAGCCGACTTTCACATTAGTCTAAGTTGTGTGTCCAGCACAACCTCCACGACCAAGGACAACTAGTATGAACAACACGAATATATAGTTCCATAATCAAATCACATATTCAATGATACATATCAGTAGTTCATACATGGACAATAACTTTATGAATACATTGGGAATAACAACATACATGATTGCTCTAGGGCATATTCCCAACACATATAGGCTATGTATGGCTGCATCCATGTAGGTTCTATTATCATGACCTCATCAACTTCTGGTTCTTCTTCAATGGCCTCTTCTGTGCTCATACTAGTGGATGGAGCCCCCGAGTCTTTTTGCGTCTTGTTCTTTTGTCCTGTTTTAGGTGTTATGACCTTGGAAACTCTTTTTTCTTTGATAGAATGCTCAGATATTTCTTCCCAAAAAACCTCGGGTGGAACTGGTAAGCATAGGGACCCGATGTTTGCCAAATTGTCAGCTTCTTCATTACTTGCTCTTCCTATGTGTGATACTTCGCATCCATCAAATTGAGCTTCCATGATGTTGTATAGATCCGGTAAGAAATCATGTTGTTGTTGTTAGCATCGCACTTGTTCTTTGCTTGGTGTGCTACAAGATTGGAATCACCAAAAATATTTAGGCGAGTTGCACCGCAAGCTTTAGCCATCCGCATGCCATGCAACAAGGCCTCATATTCCGCTTCATTGTTCGATGCGTTTGCAAAGCTCATCAAAAGTATATACCGTATCTTGTTGTCTTGCGGGGATATTAATATGACTCCTGCTGTTGCTCCTTCCGTTCTTTTTGATCCATTGAAGTAGATTGTCCAAGCTCTAGAAAGATCAGGTTGACCCGCACATTGCAACTCAGTCCATTTTGTGATGAAATTCAGTAGAACTTGTGACTTAATTGCTTTGCGCTTCTCATATGTGATGTCCCGAGGGGATAATTTGATGCCCCATAGCGAGACACACCCAATTGCTTTTGGATTATTGAGGATGTTGCATAGGTGCTTCATTGACCACTATGATCGGATGTTACGAAAAATAATAGCGTAGCTTTTGTGCTGTCATAAATACTCCATATGCTAATTTTTGGTAATGCGGGTACCTTTGCTTGGATGGCGAGAGGACCTCGCTCAAAAAATAAACTGGCCTTTGAACACCATGGGTTTTTCCTTCTTCGGGTCGCTCCACCACCAGAACCGTGATGACCACCTGATTTGTGGCGGCAATGTAAAGAAGTAGTGGCTCTTTCTCTCGTGGAGACATAATGCCAGGAGGCGTTGAGAGTGTCTTTTTGAGGTCTACAAAAGCGTGTTGAGCTTCTTCGGTCCATTCAAACTTATTTGACTTCCTCATTAGAGCGTAAAATGGTAGTGCTTTTTCTCCTAGTCGAGCAATGAAGCGGCTGAGTGTTGCCACTCTCCCAGCCAACTGTTGTACACCTCATAAATTTATTGGTTTTTCATTGTTAAAATTGCATGTATTTTTCTCGGGATTAGCTTTGATTCCTCTTGCTGATACCAAATATCATAGGAGTTGCCCTGCTGGGACTCCAAAGGAACACTTTTTTGGGTTTAATTTGATACAAAACTTATCGAGATTTTTGAATGTTTCTTCGAGGTCCTTGATAAGTGATGATCCTTGCTTTGTTGTAACTATCACATCATCAATATATACTTGCATGTTTGTGCCAATTTGGCTTGCCGAGAAATTCTGCATCATCCGTTGATATGTTGCTCCGGCGTTCTTGAGACCGAAGGGCATTGTTGTGTAACAGAATACACCATAAGGTGTAATGAATGTTGTTTTCTCCTGATCTTCCTCCTTCATCCGAATCTGGTGGTATCCTAAATATGCATCCAAAAAGTAAAGACGTTTGCATCCTATAGTTGCATCGATTATTTGATCGATTTTTGGCAGTGGGAAGTGATCCTTTAGAAAATGTTTATTCAGTGCGGTGAAGTCAATGCACATTCGCAGCTCTTTGGTGTTTTTGTTCAGGACACATACTGGGTTTGCGAACCATTCTGCTTTCTTTAGTTCCTTTATAAAGTTAGCGTCAGTGAGGCAATGTAGCTCTTTCCCAATAGCTTTGTGCTTTGGTTCTGCGAAACAATGAAGCGATTGCTTTACCGGTTTTGCTTATGGATCTAAATTTAATGCATGCTCAGCGATTTCGCTGGGAATTCCCGGCATGTCAGAAGGTAGCCATGCAAGGATTTCCCAGTTCTCATGGAGGAACTCGATGAGTGTCCTTTCCGACCAAGGTTTGAAGCCACAAATGTCGTCTTCTTCGGGTCGGTGGGGTGGATCCATACTTCTTTTGCGTATTTCGTAGTGTCGAAGGCCTGGTCAGGATTGACACATTCTACTGCCATAGGTTCTATGGTTGTTGTCATTTTGAGCTGCTCAAACTCTGTTGCCATCCCAAAAGATTCAGAAATCTTGTTGAATTCCCTATCGCAATTGTCGGATCGTGTGAAACTTCCTTTTACTGTTATGATTCCCTTTGGTGGTGGCATCTTCATGACTAAGTATGCATAGTGCGGGACTACCATAAATCGTTCGAAAGCCGGGCTTCCTAGGATCGCGTGATACTGTGATGGCTAGTCCATGACTTCGAACTTGAGTTTTTCCTGCCTAAAATTTTCTTTGGATCCGAAAACAACATCAAGGAAAATTTTACCTAAAGGAATTTCGGCTTTACCTGGTACTATGTCGTAGACGAATGTTTCTATTGGTGCTACATTTGCCAAGGGGTAGTTCATTGCCCTTAGTGTTTTAGCATAGATCAAGTTTATCCTGCTTCCTGCGTCCATGAAGACCTTTCTCATGTAAAACCTGCCAATTTGTGCTTCAACTATCAAGGCCGAATGACCCGGTCTTGGTACTCGATGTGGGTGATCAGCTCTATTGAATGTGATTTCCTACTCTGGCCAATGGAGATACACGGGTGTGGCTGGTGGAGACACCTCTGCCATGTTGACTTGTCTTGTGATTAGCTTCTGAATTCTATTGGATAGATGCCCTTTTTGAATCATTAACATTGCCCCCTTTGACCTAGGGTATTCGTTGCTTTCATCCGTTGTGTTTTGCGGTTGCCCTGCTGGCGGAGGTGGTGCACCGATGGCTAACATGCCAGGTGTGGATGTGTATCCTCGTCTTGCTGCTTCGGTCGCTTTTGCATTGCATAGCTCTTGCATTTTTAAGAATGTTTGGCAGTCTTTCATGAGGTTGTTGGATTTTATTTTTCTTGCTAAGTCAATGTAAAAGTTCATATTACAGGGCCCTTCCATTATTTGCATTGCGGACATGGGTAGGTCTCGAGCTCGTGGTTGATATTGTTGCGGTCATTGGCTTCCTCCGCCTTCGTCCCTATTGCGGCGGTGCCCACTGTTGTAGTCGTCATTCCTATTATTGCCTTCACCCAAAAAACTGGCTGCGACGTAACTTGGTCTTGTGTTTCCATCATGATTTCATCACCTAATGTTGTTGCCGAGCTTATCCTTGTCTTCTTCGGGTGACCGTGTTCGTTTGTTATGTAGCGCATCCTCTCCATCAGCCCAGCGATTAGCTATGTCCATTAGCTGTGAGATTATCTTGGGTTTGAGTCGCCCCAATTCGTCTATGAATTCTCGGCAACGGAGGCCATCATTGAAGGCATCAATGGATCTTTCATCGGATATGGATTTGGCTGTATTTTTGATGATGTTCCATCGCTGGATGAATGCTCTTATTGACTCTCCAGGCTTCTGTTTGCATGTCCGCAATTGCTCTACAGACGCGGGCCGCTTGAATGTGGACTGAAAGTGTCGAATGAACTTGTCTTAGCGATCGTTCTAGCTACGAATACAGTCTTCGGGTAGTTGTTTGAGCCATGACCTTGCAACACCGGTAAGGTGCAATTGTAAACTTTGCATTGCGGTGGCTGTAGAGCTGCCTTGTAACTTGATAGTGGCCAGGTAATTTGCTAGCGAAGCTTCGGGTTCTTGGAGTCCATCTTATTTTTGACGGTCATGTGGAAGTTTAAAGTCCTTGGGTACTGAGGTTTTGCGAATTTGCTGAGTGAAACAGCTGGCTCTACATAACTCCTAGTCATCTTCATTGTCACTGTCTTGATCTCTTCGGCTGCGATTTTCTTCTCTTGTATTGCTTTGCAGCTCCAGTCCTGAAAGATGTCCCCAATGTGGAGATCGCGATCGTCGGGTGTGCCCCGCTTGCCGAGGGCTACTGCGACGGCGTGGGGATCTGTCGGGTTGATGCGTAATTCCTTGTTTTGCTTGTGCGAGAGTTGCTCCTACCATGCCGAGGTTCATTGTGGCGGATCGGTGGAGAGCTACATGAGGATCATCAGGTGCAGGTTGAGTTGTGATAAGATATGTGTGTGCAGCCACAATTGCTGCTTGAGCCATTTTTGCTTTGATGTTTCCCGCTTGATCTACTGACATAAAATATAGATCAAGGTCTTGGATCAGTTTGTTTCTTTCTGTTTTGGTTATGTTCTGTAATTAAGATGTTCCCCTTCCTGGCGGTGCTCCTCTTGTTACGCTCCCAGACCTTCAGGTAGAGCTTAGTTGTGCCTGTTGTAGACTGGATTCATCGGCTAATATCTTTCTTTCATCGAGTTGCCTATGCATCCTTAGTAGGTCTCTCTTCTTGTGTTGAAGCAAGTATGGATATGCTAATAAATCTTCGTGTGAGGCGTCGGCTGTCATTGGAACGGCACCCGAAATTGCTTCTGTGGCATTTTGCCATGCCATTGCTGGTAGCCGAAGAGTTCACCTCTCTTTCCCGTTTAGTTCTGCTCTTCCTCACGGGACCGCGGTTGTCCTCTGTTTCTCCCCCGTTTCCATGGTCCCTTTCGGTGTTGTGGTATCATGCATTGTCATCCGATGAAATATCATTGGGGCCGAGGATAGGGTTCCCGTTAGAATCGCGTGGTGTCGAGGTATTTCCGTTGACTATGCACACTTGGTAGCGTGTCATGTATGGGATTGTGTCGACGTCATCTGAACCGAGGGAGACATTGTCGGGTAAATCAGTGAAATCCATTGTTTTCTATCCTGGGTAGATTTCTGCCATCCTTATCCCGAAGTCAATTGTTTTGCTTCTTTCTTCGGGTTCAGAGTTTGCTAGGCTTGTTCCACGTGGTGGAGTTAGTGGGGGGTCTGGTCCGAAGGAGAGATTGTCGTAAAGACCATCAAGGTCCCCCAGATCTGTATCCTTGTGCTTGTTTTCTTCGGCTGCTTCAATTTCCACTATGACCTCCATGGAGGATCTGACAGATGATGCTGGTATCGCTCTAAGCGCAGTTTTTTCCAACGACGGTTCTGATGTAATCAGGGCCGAAGGGTGTGATTCTTGGGGGTCTTCTACTTGGAAGTTCAAGCTCCTGATGATTAGATCGCATCCACCGTTGAATTCGGCAGGTACTGTCATAGGGGTGGGTGGGTGTGGAACTGCTTTTGTTGGGTTACTGCTTCAAAAAAAGAATTCTGCCGAGTCCATGGTTCCGGCATTCAAGCTTCCCACAGACGGCACCAATTGACGAGGGGTAACCTCGGCAATGTCCATAGAGAAGGACTTAGGGTTTTTCGGAAAAGAGAACGATGGGGATTTCGTCGGATATCAGGAGAAACAATAGGGTCAAAGTCGCCTGAATATAGGGTGAATCGCACTATTATAGATTGCTTGGAGATTGTCCGGTCCTCTCGCCTCGGCTTCTCCCGGCCTATATATAATAGGCCGGGTCTCAAAGTTGTATGCATATAGGTTACATATATGTGATTACAATACCAACACAATGTCGATCCTTTTTTCTCCTTTCCTAATACAACTTCAGCCTTTATCGGTTGCTCTTTTGGACCATCATCATTGACTCTTCATGTGTCGTAAGCCTTTCTGCAAGCCTGGGTAGCAAATCATAGGTATCCGAGTAATCATACCTATGTCAATGTGGTTATACGAATTCAGATTGGACTGGTGACAAGGATGATAGGAAATCAACTTCTAGTGCTTGTCAGTTTTTGGGCAGGTCCTTGGTATGTTGGTCTTCAAAGAAACAGAATTGTGTATCTCTCTCCACCATCGAAGCTAAATATGTGGCTACTGCAAGTGCATGTACTCAATTATTATGGATGAGGCAAAATTTAAAGGAATACGGTGTCAATTGTGACAAAGTGCCTCTTTTATGTGACATTGAAAGTGCAATCAAAATTGCGTACAATCTGGTGCAGCATACAAGGACAAAGCATATTTATATTCGCAATCACTTTATTTGGGATCATGTTGCTCGTGCTGATATTGATCTATCCTTTGTGAGCACGAAGAACCAACTTGCTAATATTTTCACGAAGCCACTTGATGAAGCAAGGTTTTGTAACTTGAGGAATGAGCTAAATATCGTTCATTCAAGGAGCTTGTCTTGATTACTCATGCATACCCACTTACATCTCTTCTTTATTTGGTTTAGGTGTGGGCATGGATATAGGGGGAGTGTGGTCCTAATTGATTTGGCCAACCCTCATCCATAATGCCAAAAGCAAGAAAAATCACTTCTCTTAATATCATTATGTGATATGTGAGTTCTTTGACGAGTATCGGTTATGAACCCAAGATATATCCTCGCGGTGTCATACCTTTCACTCCAACATGGTGGCTTCGGCCACCGCCCTCTTCTGTTAGAAGAGTTGGTTTCTTGTGCATCCTTTTAGTTTTTCTTGAATATATTGTGTTCTTATGAAAAACACACCCAATTTTGTCCTTTATTTGATTTGACTCTTGCAATCTTGGGTGTGTAATACCATCCCAGTTTGGTCGTCTAAACCTAAGCCTTCTCCAACCCCAAGCCATCTTTATCATGCACACAAGTCCTTTGTTTCACTCGAGGGGGTTTTCTTCAGAATGCGCATGCCTGATTCTGTGTTCAACGGAAATTCAGAGACAGACCAGATTATCCGCCGCAAGTGGGGGCTGGATAATCTGCCCTTGGCAGTTTTGTCTTTTTAAGGGTAGGGCAATGGGGGAAGGGCTCAAACAGAGCAGCTCTTCCACCCCGACCCCTCTCCTCTTCCCTAGCCGCCGCCTACCGCCCCAGCCCTCCCTGGAGCCATTTCCGGCCACCGGATTCTTCGGGCCTCCCCTAGATGTTTTTCCCCACGCATCCGGGGTACCTTATCCTCTGTGTTCTTCCTTCAATGAGTGAGGGTAACTCCCTCTCTACCATCTTTTGTATAGATGTGTTGATTGTTGGTGGAACTTGGATTAGGAGTCGCCTTGTGGTTCATATTCTTGATAGAAATCATAGACTTAAAATACCTGTGCCCGATCTAATTCGATGCACTCAATCTGGGGTAGTTTGTCAAATTTTCACCAGGGCCGGATTATCTACCCCTGGCACGGCCAGATTATCTGACCTGGCAGGTTCACCCCTGGTTTAGAATTTCCTAGATCTTTTGCATCATGTATTTTCGAGTTGTGGATTGTTTTTCTACTATTTCTACATTCCTCCTGGACTTGTGTGTATACTTATCTCCATGCTATCCATCTCTCTCACTTCACAGGTGTCTCTCGTGTTCCTCAGACCTATAAGTGCCATCCCCGTGCTAGTCATTTCAGGCCCGATGGAGAAGGTGGTCTCATGGATGAGGTTGAATTAAGGAGGTGGCAAAGAGAGGCTGATTGGATGGCTGAACGTGCTAGGAAAACAAAGAGGACCACTCAAAGGAAGGGCAAGCAGCCCTGAGTCAGCTACAAGAAGATGGATATCCTTGACTATTCCACCATTCGTCACCATGACTTATATGTCGATGCTCATAGTAAGGACAATAACTTTTGGCCAACCCACTTCAGGAGTATTCAGATGATATTTACTCCTCTCTTAAGATTCGCCCCATGCGCCCTCTTGGTATGACTGAGGCAAAGTCAAAGACAAGACTTGCTAAGGCTTTGGCTGTGACGGAGAGGATGGGGATGCACCATCTGATGACTCTGCAGTGCAACTATGATACCTCTATGGTGAAGTAGTTCTTCTCAACTCTTTTGGTATGTGGAGATGAGCTCCGTACAATGAAGTGAATGACGGGTACCACTCTTATTTAGTCTGATTTTTGCATCTTTGGTCAGGTGCTTGGGTACCCCTTCAATGTTTGTGATAGTCCTTGTGGGCATCGCATTATCACTCCTATCAAGGCTATCAAGGATGTTGCGCTCTCTCCGTGCCTTTCCCCAGATGGTGTTGTTGGGATGCTCTTAGGTCTGTCTCCTTTATATGCTGAGCTGGTTGCCTTTACCATGACTGCATCACTCCTAGTGGGGGAAACAATGACAGTATCCGTGGCCACCTTGTTCAGCTGCTTGCCTTCTCACATGAGGTTGCCACTTCTGAGGATGCATCTGTGGATTACAAGTTGGATGTGATGGACATTATTTACCATGAGATGACTGATTCCATGTTCAATAGGCTTTCCATTCCACATGCCCCGTTAATCATGATGCTCATCAAGCCTATGCTACCTCATGAGGATTTTGGTGGCAATCTTGATGGTGAGTACAAGACCAAAAATATTTACAACAAGGCAAGGAATACCTCCCATACCTCTTCTTATCCAGAGGGCCTCATGAGAGATTCTTGTGCTAGTGGGCGTAGGCCCCCTGTTCCTTCCGTTGCTCATGAGGTGAAGCAGCTGAATTGGTTCCAGCAGAACATCCTGTGTATGGGGGTGGATATCCACAAGGGGCAGTACGAGTCGTACAGGTAGCACAATGAGATGGCTCACACCCAGCATCTCATTCTTCACCATGTGTCAGGGGCATCAGGCCACCCTCCAGCCCCCTCTGCTCCCACTTCGTATGCTAGGTGGAATACCTCCGGACCCACTATGGAGAGTTCGAGTGTCACCTGTTTCCTGCCCCGGCGAGGGAGTCCACTCCACGTGCTAATGACGATGAGGAGGAGTATGATGATGAGGACGAGGATGGGGACGAGGATGATGAGGAGGAGTACGACGAGTGATCTCTTGGGGCTCTAGCATCATTGTTCTTCTTTTTGGCGTTTCGATGCCAAAGGGTGAGAAGTAGTTCTATTTAGGATTCCGCGGATTTGCATGGGTTAGGCACAAGCATTTGCCTTTTATCGTTTTCTCTCTATTATTGCTTGTGCCCATTTAGCATTGAACTTTTATTCGTGAGTTGATTTGTTGTATGAGACTATGTTTGTGTGGCACTATGGTTAAGTTGTGAATTTATCACTGGAATTATATTGTGGATGTATCTCTCAGTGATTATGGATCCATCTATCATATTGGCTATTTTGGTTATCTTTCTCACGGTGGAAGGCCTCAATATTGGTTATTATAGTGGCTATTCTCATATTATATTGAGGACTTATCTCTCACGGTGGTATGATGGTTTGGTCTAACTTGTCATTTGTGTGTAGATTCCTTTCCAATGAAATAGCCTTATACTTACGTGTGTGCATTTGTATTCAAATGCAAATTATTAATTATGCACACATTTAGGGGGAGTCTCTTTCATCCTTGTAATGATGTTGTTAATAGATCTCTATTGCAAATCCTAGTATTATCATCTAACACCAAAAAGGGGAGATTGAAAGAACATTTCATGATATCTAGTGTTTTGTGTGTTAGATAACAATACCATGGATCATCTCATGTGTGATAAGTGCTGCAAATAATTGTTCATATGAAAAGCAGCCAAAAACAGTTCTTGGGGGGCGGATTATCCGGCCCTGCCAAGGGCCGTATAATCCCATTAAACAAAGGTGGACAAAGCGCATCATGCGGTATGGGGGCCGATTATTCTAAGGATTGTCCGGCCAGGGCCGGAATTTTTGCCCGGGTCGGATAATCCTCCACTCCAGGGGGCCTGATAATCCACCCCACAAGAAGTTTTGAAAAGGGCGACCTGGCACGTCACGTGGTATGGGGCGGATTTTCCCCTAGAAAATCCGTTCTCGGGGCAGACTTTTGCCCTGGCTGGATAATCTGCCCCGCACTTGGGCCGGATAATCCAGCCCCCAAAGTCACCAACGGCAGTGTTTGGCAGGGGTATTTATTCCCCATCAATCCCTCCTGCCAGAACACTTGACTCATTCAAAAAAGGCTCAGACCTGTTCTTCAAGTTCCAAGCGAGATCTCCGTCTTCACCCATTCAAAGACATCGATCTTTGGTAAATTGAAGGAGGAGGACTCGATCTTCATCAACACCAATCAAGCGCTCAACTTCCCCTCCATTCACTTGGAGGACTCTCGATCTAGTATTTCTTGCAAATATCTAGATCGTAGTTTTGATTATTTGATAATCCTTGTTTTTGTGGCAGCTTGTTGTCATCACGGGAGCCTCCAATTCAGTTGTGGATGTGTGCCCCGCTAGAATTGTAAATGCACCGGTTCCCACCTCGAAGGGTACCAATAGTGGAGAGGTGTATCAGGCCTTCGGTGGAGAGATCCATTGGAGAATAGGGTGAGGCTTATTGTGGCGTGGTGGTCTTAGAACCGCCCACCCCTCCAACGGAGATGTACTTCCCTTAACAAGGAAGGAACTATGGTCAAACGAATCCCTATGTCTCCGCGTGCTCCACTACGGTTTCATCGCTCTTATTTACACACTTAGTAGATAGGTTTGCATATAGGGAAATTCTCGTAATTGCATATTTAGAGAATTTACATTTGTGTCAAGCCTAAAATTGAAAACGAACTAAAATTTTGAAGTAGCACCTATTCACCCCCCCCCTCTAGGTGCCCATAAGATCCATTTCAGTTGGGCTATCCAATCCAATGGTTTAGAGCAACTGGATTCATGTTGAACAGTACCTAGAGAAAACTCCACCATGTTCTGGAACCATCATGTGACCCCCACCCCCCACCCCACAAAAAAATATAGCACAGTAGGTTGTATTCTCAATATGTGCTGATAGTTATTACTAATATAATTAATTTCTGCCTTTTTCTCTAACAAGACTATTGGTTATTAAGAACTTAATGTTTGTTAAATCACATTTCATCTAGTATATATATACGAGTGCGGCACATTCCTTTTACTAGTATTACATAACTTAATTACCACTATATAGTGTACGAATAACTTTGAATATTGACTGTTGAAACAAGACTTGCGAATCCCAAGATTGTCAGCCATTGGATCTTCTTTTCCATTTTAGCATCGATAAGATGTTGATAGTATTTCTTTTCTTATCTTACCATGATTATTATAATATTACCCACTATATAGTGTACGAATAACTTCAAATTGACCATTGGATCAAGAGTACTAGTGAATCCCAACATTGCCAACCATTGGATCTTATTTTCCATTCTAGTATATATCTTGTACTTACGGTTTAGGGGTTTAGGGTTTTTTGTTTAGGTTTTTGATTTAGGGTTTAGGGTTTATGGTTTAGGGTGGAGTAGATACACTATTGATAGTCTTTATTATCGTATCTTACCACTATATTGTTTACCAATAACTTTGAATATTGATCGGTTGGATCAAAACTTGCAAATCCCAACATTGCCATCCGTTAAATATTCTTTTCAATTCTAAAATCATCGCTAGAAAATACTATTGTTTACCTTCTCTTATCTTACCACTATAAAGTGGACGAATAACTTCGAATATATTAACCATTGGATCAAGACTCTCGAATCCCAACATTGCTAGTCGTTGGATGTTCTTTTCCATTCTACTAGCTAGCATCTCTACTAGAAGAAATTATAGATAGTACGTCTTTAGCACAATGAAAGCTATGCACAAACCTCAAAAACACTACTCCATCATTCTAGAATAATCTTCTGAGACGTTTCTCTAGACCATATGTTACCAAAATTTTCAAGTATTAGCTATAACTAATAAACATTGACTTCTACATGATACAAAGTACAAGAACTAAATATACACCCATACTTTATAGATAATGTCGATCAAACTTAATTTTTGTGATCTAGCTTGCGAATAGGTTTGAATAACTTTGAATATTGATCGGTTGGATCAAAACTCGTGAATCCCAATATTGCCAGCCATTGGATCTTCTTTTCCATTCTAGAAACATCTCTAAAAGATACTATTGTTTACTAGTCTTACATCACTATATAGTGTATGAATAACTTTGAATGTTGACCATTGGATCAAGACTCGCGAATCCTAACATTTCTAGCTGTTGGATCTTATTTTCCATTCTAGCATGTAGAAGATTCTATTGATAGTCTTCATCACAATAAATGCTATGCACAAATATGAAAACACACTTATCCATCATTCTAGAATCTTCACCCTCGTTTCTCTAGACCATGTTACCAAAAAATTCAAGTTTTAGATAGCTAATAATCGTTGACTTCTACATGATATACAGAGTATAAGCAACAAATATACACCGATATTTTATAGATGTTGATCAAATTTATAATTTTTTCTGCTTTACCTATTATAATTTTATATAGTGATGATATGTCAAACGTCTATTATCTGAGTCTCATGTGCAGGGCACGTGTAACTTACTAGTCTTACCACTATATAGTGTACGAATAACTTTGAATACTTATCGTTGGATCAAGACTAGTGAATCCCAACATTTCCAGACGTTGGATCTTCTTTTCCATTCTTGCATCTAGAAGATTCTATTGATAGTATGCATCACACTGAATGTTATGCACGAACCTCAAATCACACTTCTCCGTCATTCTAGAATCTTCTCCCTTGTTTCTCAAGACCATGTTACCAAAAATTTCAAGTTTTAGATAGCTATTAATCGTTGACTTCTACATGATATACAAAGTACAAGAACCAAATATACACCCATACTTTATAGATTTTGATCAAATTTATAATTTGTTTCTACTTTACCTATTCTAATTTTATATAGTGACGATATGTCAAACGTCTATTATCTGGGTCTCACGTGCAGGGCATGTGCAACTTAACAGCATATTACCAATATATAGTGTATGAATAACTTTGAATATTGACCATTGGATCAAGACTAGCGAATCCCAATATTTCTAGCCGTTGGATCTTCTTTTCCGTTCTAGCATCTAGAAGATTCTATTGATAGTCTTCATCACAATGAGTGTTATGCACAAACCTCAAAACACACTTCTCCATCGTTGTAGAATTCTCTCCCTTGTTTCTCTAGACCATGTTATCAAAAATTTCAAGTTTTAGATAGCTAATATTGTTGACTTCTACATGATATACAAAGTACAAGAACCAAATATATACCCATACTTTATAGATGTTGATCAAATTTATAATTTTTTTCTTTACCAATTATAATTTTATATAGTGATTATATGTCATATGTCTACTATCTGAGTCTCACGTGCAAGGCATGTGCAACTTACTAGTCTCTTTAGCACAATGAACGCTATGCACAAACCTCAAAACATACTTCTCGAAAATTCTAGAGTATTCTTCGTCATGTCTCTAGAGCATGTGGAGTACTAGGTAGCTAATAGGTTATTTCTACATGATACAAAGTACAAGAACCAAACACAACCGATACTTTATGGATGTGGCTCAAAATTGTAATTATTTTTTGAGCTTCGCCTATTTTAATATTATATAAAAAATGATATGTCATACTTCTATTATCTGATTCTCACGTGCAAGGCACTTGGAACTTACTATTAGTATTGTTGGTTTGTAGCAGAATGAAACGTTATATGCACAAACCTCAAAACACACTTCTCTATTATTCTAGAATCTTCTCCGTCATTTCTCTAGAGCATGTTAGAAAAAAAATCGACTTTTCCGTAGGTAATAAAGTTTTTTTTTCTGGGGCCGTAGGTAATAAAAGGTTGATTTCTCCATGATATAAAGTGCTAAAAGAACCAAATATGTATACACCCAATACTTTATGGATATGCATCAAAATCATAATTATTTTCTTAACCTTACAATTACAATTTTATATACAGTAGTGATGATATGTAATACTTCTATTATATATGAGTCTCACGTGCAACTTACTAGTAGTGGTATAACTAGGACTAAAATGTATCTCGTATATTTCCTCTATTTTTCTCTAGACACGCCTCTCTCTCTACACTATATTGTTTTTTTACATGATCTCTATTATTGCTCTTGGTATGAACAATTTTGTTCAAAAATAGGTACATCAGGTCCTATAAAGCATCTAGTGTATAATTATTTTCCTATGAACCATTTAGCGTGTCATGGGTAAACAACTATAACCAGCAAATGTTTTAAAATGGTTCTACATATAGAGTAGATAATATTACATTCAACAGATCATTTAAAAAATTATAAATATTGGATGAATTATTAACATTTTATGAATATATAAGTTTATATAAATATGTAAACTAATGGGAGTACTGACAAGGCGGGCCCAACTGCCTGTTATGTTGTTAGCAGAGATAAATAATTATTTAGATGACCAAGTGGTGGAAATTGCAATTGATCATACCAGCAGCTGGTGAAAACTGCAAAAAAAACTGTCCAAGTGGTCATTTGTGCAACACATGGAGTAGGACATGGTGAAATCTGCAATGCCCTCTTCCTATATATGCACACCAAGGTAGCTGACCAACACACTAGAGACTCTTCTCAAGAAAAAAAAAGAAAAAACAGGCCCCACACACACAGAGTAGTTGTACCAGGGCACACGTGTGTGACGCCACATAGTGGGACGAGGGAGAGATCAGTCGGCCGGTGCGAGCGGCGCGCTGCATAGGAGGGGAGAGAGAGGATGGATGGTGAGAGACAGGCAAGGAGAGAGAAAACATACTAGTACTACTAGTAGTAAGTAGCACTGTGCTATTAGTAGTAGGTACCTATACCTCGTGCCAGAGACCCGTCAAACTAGCTTTACTCTGACACCGCACCGCCTTCAACTCCTTCGCTGCTCTGATGCTGCCTCCCGTTTATATTCTCTAATAATATCTTCCCGCTCTTCATTTTTTCCTCCGTTTTTTCTTTGGCAGCTTTGGGGTTAATTTTCTGGTGCCCTGGTTCAGTAGAGGTACAAACTACTCAAGTTTTGCACAATAGTCTTTTTTGTCTGAAAATTGGGTCTGGGGCATTCAGATCCAAAATATTCGTGCACAAAATAATTTCGGTCACTAGGAACTTTGTATTTTTCTTTCTAACGAGGAATCTGCCCCGAAGTACCAAGAAGGTGCGTGCTAAAATCCAAGGGTGGGAATAAAATTTACATAGTGGTCCAAAAGAAACCAACTACACTTTTATAACATGGACTCTATAGATACACTCAGAAATTTGAACATGTTTTTCCTAATACTAGTTCGAAACTCCCACCCCCAACATTATTGTAAACCATGGTAAGACACACCCATCTACCAAATATGGGAACCTTATCATGAATTATGATATAGATATGGCCATCACCTAATCGGTAGTTCGGCTCAAGAAACCCTTGAGTGTTCAAGCCATATCTAATGTGACGATGACTTTTTGAATGTTTCAAATCTCATGTTTACCATTTTTTAATGGCATGTACTGCACACGAGAGGATGTCATGCGGACACTTTTCATTTATTCATTTTTCTTTATCTTCTTTACTTTTTCTCAAATCTGTGTAAGAGTTGCCAGCATGCAAATTCATATATATCAAGATATTGAGTCGTTCAGTAATCTTGGAAATTTTCCAGATATTGACCGGGCGTGTACACCTTCAAAGTAGTTTCATAATATAACTTCAAGAGCAATCTTTGTGAGACTTGCTTGAAGTTCAAAATTAACCTAACTTCGATTTAAGTGGGCGAAATGATATAGGAGAGAGGATTGAAATCTCATACTTGGGGATTATCCATAAATCATGTTGCGCTTCCATATCAAATCTGACCTAATTTATGTAAATTCGCTTAAAGTCTTTCAAGCAAGTGGGTGAATTTGTTAGCACATAACAATAGAAGGATTATATAAGCCAAATAAATTTAAGAGAAATATATTGCGAGCTTGCAGTTCAAAGTTGACCTAATAAGTTCCACAAGTTAACCTAAAATATCATTTAAGTGCGTCCTTTATCATGTAGAAGTCAATGATTATTAGCTATATAAAACTTAATTTTTTTGGTAACATGGTCTAGAGAAATGAGGGAGAAGATTCTATAATCATGGAGAAGTGTGTTTTGAGTTTTGTGCATAGCATTCATTGTGATGAAGTCTATCAATAGAATCTTCTAGATGCTAGAATAGAAAAGAAGATCCAATGACTCGTAATGTTCGGATTCACGAGTCTTGATCCAACGGTCAATATTCAAAGTTATTCGTAAACTATATAGTGGTAACATAAGAGAACATAAGATATAGCAATCATAATATTTTTTGTGTGTGTGCTAATGGGTGGGGCGAGTATATCATACATACAACACAATAGCATATACCTATGTATATGTTTGTAGCACAGCTCGCTCTCATACATATACTCATACTAAAATATGTTATGTCATGTATATGTATATGTAAATGTATATGTGCACTCCTGCAGATACTTGGCCACTCACACGTCACACACACGCGCAAATAGCTACACCTATACATGTACATCGCCGCACACCACACGCACGTGCATAGACACGTACAAATACATGTACACATGGCCACACAAACGATATCATATGTAGCACACACTAGAACGTGTGCATGCACACTAGCACACATGTATGTAGCACACACTCATACATTATGAATGGTCTACAAGGTTGGTCCCACTTTTCAACGGGACAAAAGGGGACGAAGGGGACCACTAAACCCGGATTTCTATAGTTTATAATAGGATAGGAAGTGGTATGTTGGATTGATAAATACTATACCAAGTGGGAGGCCAAATATACTAAGCTTCTTATATATATTTTTGGTAAGGGACTACTTTTAGCAATGTTGCTGAACAGTGTTTTTGAGCCAAATTGCTAAAATAGAAATTGTGGGGAAATATAGGAAGACTCTTGGAGATGCTCCGAGAATCTTTTTGCTAGAATCTCATGTTGTGCAGCGTTAAGACTCATGTCTAGCTGGGCAAATATTCTCTTAGTTATAGCTTCAAAGCAACGCTGCACAATGAAACATCAGGTGTACTGTTCTTGCGCGTGCGTGGGTATGGTGTTTGACCAATTGCACACTGGTGCAGGTATAACAAAAAGATACACGCAAGGTACTGCATGCAAAGATTTGATAGAACATAGATCACAGTGGAGTGAATTATGATCAGAGACTAGACTCGTTATGTTAGTTATTGCTCTTACAGCAGAATATGAACAGGGTTCCAGATATTCTCCGATTTCCAATGCTGGTTTGGGTTCCCCATGATGGAGTAGTATGGAGTACTCCAGTACATATACAGTATTCATCGATCTAAATTTACTGACTCATGAGGTTCAGCATACGGTGGGTCGTCCTGTTAGTGTGGGTTACACCGACCCCCTTCCTCGCATATCATGATGCCGCCCACCCGCTCGGACTACTCCACCCCCATCATGCACATGGCCGCCCTTTCCAAACAAACTCAAAGCCTCTAGTCCCCCTCGCAACCCTCACTGATGAATAGGTTTAGCCTTGCCGTGCCGTCAAATCCCCCCTCCAAAAACCCATCACCGGCGCGACGGTGAATCCACCATGGCGGGAGCCGGTCCAAGCCACCTTGTCCATAACTAGTCGAAGTTAGATGATGATGCTCTCCGTGTAATCGCTAGTCGATCCGATCCTCTTAGCATGTATGTTGGGGGGATAACCCCAGGTAGGGTCACGCCGGGGTATAGAGGCCGAGTTAGCCGAGGTACAACACGATCAAAGCAAGTGATGGTCAGGTCTCCTCAAGGCAGGCCGACTTACGGAGTAACCCGTCCTGGCGGGTATCCACCTAACACTAACCCAGCCGACATAAAATGTATGTCGGCTATACTTGATTTGCCATATATGCAGGTACCCTTGTAGCCAGGTTAGCCAAGTGCTAGCCAGGCTACCACTTGGCTTCCAAGAGAAGGAAGGAATCTCCCGTTGGTCAAAAGGTGGCCTCTATCCACTATAGCATGAGCAAAGCAAGCAGAGGGAAGGACCAGTGGGGTGTGGCTGACAAAGGTGACGTGGGCAATGTCGGCCGACGTTGTCTGTGTCTGGTGACGCCAAAAGACAAGGGGCACGCAGAGGATTACGTCCATAGTCCGAACTAGCCGTTTAAAGTGAATAAAGAAGCATCTAGCTTTAACCAAAGGGCATATTCGGGGAATATGCCTCCACGTGTGCCCTAACTTTGTAACCTGGTCTCCCCTATATAAGGAGGACTAGAGCCTCCATAGAAGGGGATTGATCATTCTGTCTTGGAAGTACTCTAGATCATTGTAGTGGGGGGTAAGAGAACTAGTCTCCTTCTCACGAACCGCTCAAGGAGCCCTTAGAATCCACCATTGATAGAGGTAAAATACAAACATTTGTGTGTGGAATAACTACACTATCCCTCCCTGGATTCCTCTAGTGCTCATTGGCCCCATCTATAGCCTATCCATGGCACCTGTCGTGCCACCACCACGACAGTTGGCACCCACCGTGGGGCTAGCGGTGCTAGAACGGGTAAAAATCCAGACGGGAAACATCCTCGGCACCCGCGAGCGCGTCATCTCCAGGCTCGTCCAGCGCTTTGGAGCGCTATATTACGTCAGCAACAACACGGGCAGCTTCGGCAGGAACCCTCCTCCGCGCAACGACCTCTTCATCAAGCTTGGCGCGCACAAGATCTACGTAGGCATCGACGAGTCCTGCATACATCCGCGGCACGTCATCGAAGGAGGTGAACCACCTCTCAGCATGGATCATGGCATGCGTACCACTCGCCCCGCAAGCAGCGTTGAGGTCATGATGACAGCGCTAGATGTAGGAGCAAGCAAGGATCCGGCGCCAGAGCCGAAGGCAACGCCAAAGCAGGCACGGTCTAGGTTTCCTCCACTAGAGAGGCCAGAGAATGTATTGCAGCAGGCAATAGATAGTTTAGCAACGCCCATAGTGCCGGTAGTGGACCCTGGCTCAGGCATAGGCCGAGTTAGAGGAAACTAGGCAAAGGATGCTAGTTGGTGTGAAAAAAGTAGCTGAGTTACAGCAGTCACTTAACATCACCTTGCGGGAGTATGCAAAGGAAAACCACATAGATGGGCTAAAAATCCGAGGTAAAAACCTGATTACTGAGATCGACAAGGAATATGTGCCTAGGCCAGGCCAGACATCAACCATAGTCACAGGAGGGCTGGAAAGGTACAATACCCCGGCAAAGAACCTCAGGGCTGCCAACACGGCTGCATCCGAGTTAGAAGGCTTAACCGGAGAGGCCAGAGAAAGGCAACAGGAGAGAGTTAACCATTTGTTAAAAGTAGCGTGTCAGCAGAACGAGGAAATAAAAAAAGCAAACCCGGTGCAGCCCGGAGCATCACGTGGGGTTTATTCGGCAAGGAATAACCCGGCAAAATCTGCTGGGGCCGCATCATCCCCAGGTCACGGCCCTAGGAGAGAGGAAGTGGTAACCTCGGGAAGACGAGATAAATAGATGGTCCCATATGACCCGATAACGGCAGGGAAAGGAAAAGCAATACAGGTCGATGAGGATCGCCACGGTGATAGCTGAGGTGAAGCTGGCCGACGTAACCGTGACCAAGGCAATGCCGGTTAGAGGAACATTGTCAACGGCAATGCCAGACAGGGTAATCCGACAGAAACAAGGCAAAATGCACCTCGGAAACATCAGCAGCAGTACGCGCCTCGGCAGGACACTAGTGCAGGCCAGGCAATGCAATGCAAAACGCTCGTCTAAATCAGGACAAATACAATGACGGTTATTCGACAAGGGTAGACGATGGATTCCAAAGACTAGAGCACCATGTGATTGGATCAAGACTGGGAAGCAGGAACCTGCAGCCAGATGACGCAAGGCTGAAACTGGACCAACTTTATAGGTCAGAGATGATCGAGGTGCAGGACCTCGAATCATGAGAGAACCACCAGTACCGAACTTTCAGTTGGCCATAGGAAAAAAGACCTACGATGATAGCACCAAGCCAAAGGACTGGATCATTAACTATGCAACAACAGTTAAAATTGCAATGGGAAATTTGAGATGGGCTGTGAGATATGTGCCCTAGATGTTGGAAGGACCTGCGAGGGTTTGGCTGAACAACTTGCCACCAGGAAGCATCAACTGTTGGCTGGATTTTGAGGAGTTGTTTGTCAGCAACTTCTCAAGCACCTACAAGAGGCCAAACAGACCATAGACTTTGGCATTATGCAAGAAGAGACCAAATGAGCCGGACCGAGATTGTCTAACTTGGTGGTGCAACGTGCGCAATTCATGTGAGGAGGTAATTGAATCACAAGCTATAGCATGGTTCGCCCAAGGCTGTAAGTATGAGAGTATATTGTGGCAGAGATTGCAGCGAGATATGCCAACCACCTTGGCTGAGACAATCCAGATCGCATATTCATATGCCTTGGGAGACCCAACACAACCTCGGTTAATGTCAAGCGAGTCCAACGAGGATTACTACAATATAGACGGTTCCGGATCATCCAAGAGGAATGACTTCTGAGGTAAAAGAAGTGACGATCGTCAAGATTACCGGTATAGCTCGCAGCAAGTGGCTGCTATGGATGGGGATCATCCCAATGCCAGTGCACAGCACCAGAAAACTGGATGGCAGCAGTGTTAACAAAAGAGTGAGGGTAAGAAACCTTGTACCTCGGAACAGAAGAAACAGTGGCAGGAAAGAAAGGACCGTCTGAGGTATACGTTCGAGTCTATGATGGATCAGCCATGCAAGTTCCATACGGCAAGTCCAAATAGTCCGACGAACCATACGACCCGGCAATGTGAGTGGATGAGGAAGTTAGAGCAAGGTAGTTCAGAGAATGCTCAGGCACCTCGGCACGATGCACCTTAGCATGATGGACCTCAGAATGAAGCACCTCGGCAATAATTGCTCACTGGAGGAAATGGATAGCAGCTGATGTTGCCTCCACCTCCACCGAGGTATGCGAATCAGGAAAGGAGGGATATTGTGTAGCAAGTGAATAACCAGCAGCAACAAGATCAAAGGTATCACGGAATGAGAGAAGAAATGAGTACAGAGAGCATCATCAAAGTTACTATGTGTTTGCCACAGAAGAAACTGATAAAAAGAGTTTGCAACACCGGCATATGGAGGTGAATGCGGTAATTCCTGCCGTGGTAAGGTATATGCCTTGGTCGGATCAGGAGATTGTTTGGAGTATCAAGGATCACCCAAAGCTTATGCCAAGTCCAGTGACCTGCGTGCTAGTACTAGATCCGACGTTCATTGGGCCAAATATCAATGTGAGGTTCTCCAAGGTGCTGATAGATAACGGCAGTAGCATTAACATCATGTACAAGGATACCGCGCACAAGTTGGGGATATCAGAGAACATGCTCCAGTCAACAAGGACCACTTTCCACGGTATTGTGCCGGGTATTTCCTATGAGCCGATTGGTAAAGTCCAAGTTGATGTGTTGTTCGGTACCATAGCTGGGAACTTGGAGTTTGAGGTGATAAACTTGGAAAACGCATATCACGTGTTACTCGACAGACCTGCACTGAACAAATTCATGGCAAGTACTCACATCAGTTACCTGAAGATGAAATTATCCGGACCAAGGGGAGTGATTACCATAGCTGGGGACTTCAGGCATTCTATTGAATGTGCGTCTTCCGGATCTGACCTGGCCGAGTCACTTGTGATCGCTCAGGAGAAGAGGAAAATCATAGAAGTGGCTGCGCTGGCTCAGTCCGTGCAGCAGCATATGCCAGCTCCGAGTAACCCGCATGGGAGTGTTTCATTTCAGGCGACGAAGGACACAAAGAAAGTACCTATTGATGATCAGTTTTCGGAACGCACCATAACCATTGGTGCTGGCCTAAGTGACAAATAGGAAGGTGATCTTGTCAACTTCCTCCATGATAATCGGGACATTTTTGCTTGGTCTACACAGGACCTGCAAGGTGTGCCGAGGGAGTTGGCCGAGCACTCTTTGAATGTAAGACCCAGGGCAAAGCCGGTGAAGCAACCTCTCCGCCGCTTCACCGAGGACAGGAGAAAAGCCATTGCAGATGAGATATCTCGGCTCCTTCCAGCCGGATTCATCATGGAGGTACTTTACCCGGATTGGCTCTACTCGTGGATAAAAATAAGGATGATCCAAATGTGGCAGTAGTATGGCGTATGTGTATCTATTACACGATCCTGAATAAGGCATGTCCAAAAGATCCATTTCCGCTGCCAAGGATAGATCAGGTCATAGGTTCAACTGCTGGGTGTGAGTTATTGTCATTCATAGGTGCATATTATAGTTTCCACCAGATACCCCTGAACCCGGATGATCAAATAAAGACTGCATTTATCACCTCGTATGGGGCTTATTGCTATCGCACTGTGCCATTCGGACTATGTAATGCAGGAGCAATGTACCAGCGATGCATGCAAAAATGTTTACATGACCAGATAGGTCGGAATGTGCAAGTTTATGTGGATGATGTGGTGATAAAAACCAAGGAAAGACGCTCCTTGAGGATATCCGGCAAACGTTCGCAAACCTAAGGGGGTTCCGAATGAAGCTTAACCTAGAAAATTGTACCTTTGGTGTGCCGGCAGGGAAATTACTCGGTTTCCTTGTCTCCAGTCGAGGCATTGAAACCAATCCCTCGAAAATCCGAGCTATAGAAAGAATGGAACTGCCAAAGTGTCTAGTAACGATGTGTAGAAGTTCACTGGTTATCTTGTGACGAGGGTTTAACTCGTCAATGCCCATTGTTATGGACTTGGGTTTTGGAGAAGGAGGGAGCACTGGAGGCATCAATCATCTAGCAAACAAGCACACATGGACGCAATTTTTACCCAGGTTCAGGCCTCGTAGAGGTCGCTACTCCTGCTTGTCTACTCTTGGAATTATCAAAGGAATCGAAGATTACAGGGGTGCGCAGATGCAATCTGGCAATGGTTGTGGAAACTAGGGATGTGATTGTCCTCTTCGCCGCCCCCTACTAGGCTTTATATAGATAGGCTAGGTCTCGGGTAGCAGGTCGAGTCAGTTACAAATTAGGGTTCGTCCCTTTGAACTTTCAATCTTAAGCTTCTCCTTACGTTGCAAGCAATCGGAGAGTCCGTGGGTCACCCGAATTCTGCATTGGGCCTTGGCAACACCGTGGGCTTCTGCCGTATCTGGACCGTATATGCCAAACTTGAGTACCTATAGGGTATACCCATGTCAGTAGCCCCCCAGTGTCCAGTGGAATCGTAGATTCAACTGGAGACTTTATGAAGTTTTTCAAGTGCATGACTGAGCATATTTTTGAGTGTTCTTATCTGTTTCATAGGGATTGTTGATATACGTGCCTGATCTATCCGATTTATCGGTCTCAGTTAACTACCTTAGGGCAAAACAACACATTCTACTCAAACTCGAGTCCCTAGACTTGAATTCGGAAAAGTGCTGGCGTAATTCGACTCAGGCCGTGGAGGTCTTAGAGGAGTCGAATTCCAGTGTATAAATGTGAGCACTCGATGCGTCCGTGAAGGCATGTTCATCGTACCAATAGGCACGGATATATTTCTGGTAGTGCGGAGCTGATGCGTTACCAGGCCTTGTTCAGGTCTTATCTTTACGCTGTAAGCGTGACATATGAATTTCTGTCATCACGGAGATGATTCGGGTGGCCCAGGAGACGTAATCTCTTTGTAGGGAAAATATGAGGCGGACTCGCCATAGCATTCGAGTGTGGATGTTATCAACACACAGTACGATGTACAAATAATCATAGGGTGCGCGACCAGCACTCCCTATGGGAGTAGCCCCTGAGTGTCTATTCGAGTCGCATACTTGAGTGGGTACTAAAAACATTTGTGACTGTTGTCATCTTTTGTTGCTTGTGTTAGTCGAATGTGCTTCCAATGCTCCCTATGGGAGTAACCCGTAGTTCACAATCTAATCGTTGATTCGAGTGATGGGTTTTCGTGAAGTTTGGACACCTGCATAAAAATTCTTTTCAGGTGCACGGCCAGCGCTCCTGTTAGGAGTAGCCCCCGAGTGCCTGGTTGAGTCGAAGACTCGAGCAAGAACTAAAGTAGTCAAAATCTTCTTCTGCTAGAATCGATGACGTCAGTGTTGACAATGTGATGACCTCAGTTGCCTGCGTGAGCGGTTTTGACGGGACGTGACGAGCAGTGGGTCCCACTTTGTGACTTTGATTTGACTGGGCATGCGTAATCTTCTATTTTAACTGCGTCTCCTCGATTTCCGCGCGTAATGGGAGTAGTGGGGGACGGTTCGTGATTCACCTTCGCCACGTGTCAATGGCGATGTGTGCCACGCGTTCAGTAGGGTTTTTGTTGGCTGTTGGATGACACCTACGAGGAGGTTAAGTAGCAGCGGAGCTGCGGTAATTTTCCCCATCTCTCTTCTTGCTTGTGCTTCCTTCGCCATTGTTGCTTGTTTCTGCTCCCTTGTGCTCATCCTCTCCGTGGCACTGCACCAGCTGCACGTATTCCCTAGCTACTTCCTTTGTTCTCACCACCAGCGAAAGATGGGCAAGAAGAAAGGAGGCGCCACCGCTGGATCTGCGGCCACCATTTCTGCTTCCAAGAAGAAGGGAGGCACCACTGCCGTGGGCACCAGCACCGCCACCGCTGGGAAGAAGAAAGGTGCGGGCACCCGTGTCACCAACGGCTCCTGGCGCGCGTCTGCATTCAAGTCCTTCGAGCTGCACCTTCTTCGTCAAGATGGAGCTCTTCCATCCGCGGAAGATGACTCGCGAGTTCCTCGCGATGAGGTAATCCCTCATCCTCCTCCGGGTTTCCGAGTGATGTTCCTTGCGTTCGTCATTTGAGGTCTCCCTCTTCCTCTGCATCCTTTTATCAGGGGTCTTCTTTGTTTCTATGGGCTCCAGCTGCACCAGCTGTCCCCAAATTCTATTCTCCACATTGCCTGCTTCATCACTTTGTGCGAGTGCTGGCTCGGAATCGAGCCACACTTTGGTCTCTTCAAGAAGCTTTTTAAGCTTAAGCCTCAGTCAGGGTCGGGTTCGGTAGTCTATGATGTAGGAGGCTGCGGGATTCATGTCGACTCCTCCTCCACCTACTTTGATATCAAGCTCACCACGCCTGTTCAAGGGTGGAGAGATAAGTGGTTCTACATCCACGACCAGAAGGCCAACATATAGCACTACGGACCCGCGCCCTTCGACCCCATGGCGACTTGCAAGAGGAGGCGTTCCTGGAAGAATGTCGTGATGCCTGGAGAGTCCGCAGAAACGGAGATGCTGTATCAGCGTGTCTGCGACCTTGAAGGTCGCATAGGCAAGGAAGAGTGTCGCGCCGCTCTTCAGGCTAGAGTCCATCCGATGTACCACTGGGTCAGTGCTGGCGATGCCACTCGCATATCTACGGAGGGTATTTCCGCGCATGAGGTAGATAAGAGGTTGCGACTGGTGACCAAGTACACCGCCAAGGAGGATCTCCCAGGTGAATTAGTCGTGCTCCCTTTTGATGCTAACAACCCTCCGCTTGAGGTAGAGCTTTCTTTTGGAGTAGTATTTTATCTTTTCGATTGGTTCCCATGTCCGTAAGATGTGCTGATGTTTCTTCTGACTGCAGGACTGGAAGGTGGCCTCCAACTTCCCTCCTCTGCCTGAAGGGATTATTCCGCGGGAAACGGTGGAAGCGGATGAGTCGGATTCGACCGTCCCAATTGAAGAGGAATAGGAAGCCCCCGAGTCCAGTGGCCACGACATTCGCAAGCATTCCCGCAGCAAAGATTCTGACGCCTCCTCGCCGACGACGCCGGAGGGTCCCTCTGCTACTTCAGAGGGGCCAATGCCCGCCGTGCCTGTGCACGCCATGGCTCCTCCCGCTCGGAAGAGGCTTCCACTGCCGAAGGAGTCGTCGGATGACTCATTTGACCTCGACAAATTCGATTGGTAAGCTTTAATTTCCACGAGTTCGTCTTGTTTTCTTTGGAGTTGCTTTTCTTAAGTGGTGTTGGACGTGTTTTGTAGTCAAGTGGCGTCGTCGTCTTCTGATGATGTTCAATTTGTGAAAGAGTTCGGAGTCGTAGACTCCAAGGTCAAGGAGGTGGCCGCACGGTCTCCTTCTCCTCTAGTGGTGGCCCACTCCGGCGCCAATTCTTCGAGTTCCCCACACGCTGGGGAGAACCAAATGGTTGCCCGGACGACTACCCATTAGGAATCTTCGGAGTCCCTAGAGGAATATGTGAGTGTCTTTTTTACTGTCTAGTCAGTCGAATTTGTGCTTTTGTCTAACGCTGAGTCTTCATTTCTCTTGGTGTAGCTCACTGTGAAGGAATCTGCTCGCCTTGCGGATCAAGTCCTTGCTTTGGGTCGATAGCACGCTCTGCTGGACCATTGCCACCGCACAGTTGAAGGTTTGCTTTTGACTTTGTCTCTGTCTTCGCGGAAATTTGTCAACTCAATTGTTGTTATGCCCTGTCCTTTGTAGGTGAGCATAATGAACTTCTTCTTCGTGTTACGTCCCTAGAGAAGGGGCTTAACACGGTGGAGAAAAAGCACGATGACGAAGTCGCAGCTCTAGAAGAGTCGCAGAAGCGTGAGGAAGACCTGCGCTCTTCCAATGCTGAAAGGGAGAAGTTGTTCAAAGAACAACTTTTTTCGATTGCCAAGGCTCTCTTAGGTAATTTTCAGTTTGATTTGCATTGCTCCTTGTTTGATGTCATGCTGCTGTGCTGATACTCTGTGTATGCAGATGCCGTCGGCCTGAGCTTTGACGCCTAGTCCCTACATCGCGTGGATGCTTTGGCTGGCGTCATTGCCGCAGTCGAGGACCGCAGTGTTTCCCTTTAGAAGATGTTGGGGAAGGCCAAAGGTGTGCTCAGTCGCCTCCATGAGGACCTGACTCCCAAGGCCTGGATGATCGACAATCTTGATGACCTGGTGGAATCCTTCGCTGGAGGTATTCCCATGGAATTCAGGAACTCTCAGCAGTTTGTCGGTGCCACCATGACACTCGCGATGGTGCAAGCCCATGTCATGGAGTTGGATCCCGCCACGATCTCCAAGGTGATGCCTTCGACGTCCGAGGCCACCAGGTAGTGTTTGCTCCTTTCGCTAGTAGCTGCGGTAAATACGGGCCTCAGCTTATTGAGACAGTCGCCAAATACTCTGAGGAGAGGCGGCGATCAAAGGCGGTGAAGACCGCGGCATCTGGGTCTACCACCGGCAAGTCCGTGGCATCGAAGACTGCCACGGATGCGGTGAAGCCCCTGAAGTCGAAGTCAAAGTCAAAGAAACAGAATGCTCCTAAGTCACCATGTGTAATAGCCGTAGCTAGCCTTTTGTCTAAACCATGCTTTTGTGGGGGTTTTCCCTTGACATTTTATCAAATTTGAATGCAGTCCTCTATTATCGATGTGTGATTAGTCTCATTTTCCTCTTGCTTGATTGTACCTAGGGTCCTTCGAGTGGTCCTCATGGTTCTTCTCCCACCAATGAAACCACGGCGCAGCCGCATTCAAAGGTGGAGGAGTTGTCGTTGCTTTCGTGACTTTGCGACCGCATTAAGAAGTTGGAGCGTGAGTTTCCCATCATCCGCGGTAACACGGATGTGTGGAAGTCGAAAGCTGAGAAGGCCACCGCCCGCGAGAAGTATCTCTTGGAGGAAGTGGCGCAATTGAATGAGAAGTTTAAATGTTACCTCTTTGTCTTCTCATCTTATCTTTTAGTTAGTCGCAGTGATGCCTTGTCCTTACACTTTGCTATTTGCTTGGAGTATTTGTTAGCGCTCATCATCCGCAGGATGAGAAGGACCGGGTGGCCATTCGGATGAATAACCTGACCCAGGAGCAGCTGCAGGCTAGTGGGTATTTTTGGGTGGACCACGACCATGTAGTCACGTTTGGCGGCCCTGCAAGATCATTCTTATCGAGTGCTTCAATGCTTGAAGAAGGCGCGGTCGTGCCTCAGGGACATTTATTAGACGATGTTTCCGCCGGACGCCGTCCCTTCAAGCTTGTTGGCTCTTCTAGTGAAGTTTCAAGATATAAGCGCGGTACGCGAGTGCGTGCAGCAGCAGCTGGTTGTTGGTGCCAAGGCTGCCCTGTCGATGGTGCGACTGCATCGGCCAAATGTGGACATAGCGTCTGTTGATGCTGGACCGCCGCCGCCAGAAGGGATGACCTGGAACATGGTACCGAACTACCAGGCAGTTGATCAGCCAGCAGAGGACATCGTCGACTTCTTTGAAGAGCAGACGAATGTGAATCTTTTGCAACAGTAGTGTAATTTTGTATCCTGCACATAGGTGTATAAGTGTTGTAAAGTTCGTATGACTGTGTTGGGTATATTTAATACCCATTGATATGTGAAGAGCTTGCTAGCTTGTATATTTTTTGAGTGTATTGTACTCTGCAGTTCCTTTTCGTTAGCCTGACGTGTGTTTATCTCAGCACCTTGCCAACCTACCAGGTGCGTTGCAATTGGGTTGGTGTTTTTGAAGGGTTTGATTAGTAGTGCGCCGGCTACTCAGGATACAGCGTTTTGTTTGTAGAACGAAAGTGTAAAGGGTGGCGCAACCCCCGAGTGATGAAACTACAAGAAAATAGGAAAAGACAGAGAGTTTCGAGGCACTTAGCTTTATTTATTCGCAAAATAGTACGAGGTACAATGAGTGGCTAAGTAGCCTGGCTGAATAACCTTATTTGTAATATAAAAACCACTAGGGGTAGAAACGACATAGCTGCGTGACATTCCAGGGGTTGGAGTATGTGACTCCGCTCTCGAAATCTTTAAGTTGATAGGCGCCACCTGGAATTACTTCTGTAATCACGTAAGGTCCTTCCCACGGGAACTCGAGCTTGAGATGCCCTTGTTGCTTCAGTCGCAGGACCAGGTCTCCTTCGACGAAGGATCTAGGGCGTAGCCTTCTGCTATGGTAGTTGCGGAGGCTTTGCTGGTAGATCATTGATCTCTCTGCTCCTATCTCGCATGCCTCATCAAGGAGGTCGACGGAGTCTTCGAGTGCGAGAGTTGACTCCTTCTCGTTGTATGCAACCACCCGTGGAAATTTGTAACATACTTCTGCGGGTAGCACCGCTTCAGCACCGTGCACCATGAAGAACGGAGTGTATCCTGTGGTGCTATTTCGAGTTGTGCGTAGGCTCCAAAGTACGGATTGCAGCTCGTCTGGCCAGCATCCAGCGGCTTGTTCGAGTGGCCGAAGGAGTCGTTTCTTGATTCCACCGTAGACGAGGCCGTTGTCCTTTTCAAGATAACCGTTGGTCTACGGGTGAGCCACCGAGGCATAGCTTATGTTAATTCCCAGGTTTTCGTAGAATTCCTGGAACTCCTTACAGGTGAAGTTTGTCCCATTGTCCATCATGATGATATGTGGCACTCCAAAGCGGTAGACAATGGACTCGAAGAACTTGACAGCGCTGGCTCCTGATTGATTCATCACCGGCATGGCCTCGATCCACTTGGTGAATTTGTCGACCGTGACTAAGAGGTAGACATAACCTCGTCTCGAGGACTTTGGGAGCTTGCCGACCATGTTGAGTCCCCATTGTGCGAAGGGCCAAGCCAATGGTATTGGCCTGAGTTCCGCGCCAGGTGCGTGAGGTTTGTCCGTGAATCGCTGGCAAGCGTTGCAGCGCTGGACGATGTCCTTGGTGTCGTGCATGGCCATGGGCCAGTAGAATCCAGCTCGCAGAGCTTTGGCAATGAGGGCGCGAATGCCAGCATGATGTGCGCAGGTGCCTTCATGTATGTCGAGGAGGACAACCCTTCCGTCCCTGTTGGAGACGCACCGTTGAAGTACCCCTGTAATGCTACGCTTGTACAGTTCACCATTGATGAGAGTGAATCCCTTGGATCGTCGTGCAATGTGTCGTGCATCAGTCGGGTCATCTGGCAGCCTCTAACTGAGTAGATATGTGATTCACGGCTATGTCCAAGATGGCTCGATCATCATGACCTCCATTGGGCCTTCGAGTCTCGTACCAAGCTCCATGTCATCAAGTGCCATTGGCTTGTTGGGTGGCGTAGCCCCCGAGTCCGTTGACGTGCTTGCTTTCTTCTCTGGAGCCTTGGGATTAATGGAGCGCTCGCAGATGTGCTCGAGAAATACCCTAGGTGGTATGGGGGTGCAGGTGGAGCCGATGTTGGCGAGTGTATCCGCCTCTTAGTTGCTTTCGTGGCCTACGTGTCGCAGCTCGCATCCGTGGAAGTCTCCCTCGAGTGTGTCGTAGAGGTCGCGGTAGGCGCTCATGTTGTCGCTCAGTGCGTCGCACTCGTGCATCGTTTGGTTGACCACCAGCTTGGAGTCGTCGTAGATGATGAGCCTCTTGGCGCCGCAGGCTTTCGCCATCCGCATCCCGTCGATTAAGGCCTCGTACCCGGCTTCATTATTGGAGGTAGTGAACTGCATTCGCAGAATGTATTTCATATTTCTCCCTAGGGCGATGTCAGTATGACTCCTGCCCCAGCTCTGTCCTTTCGCTTGGACCCGTCAAGTGCATTGTCCAAAGATAGGACATATCTGGCTTGTTGGGGAGCTGGTTCTCCATCCAGTGCACAAGAAAATCTGGCCGGACTTGCGACTTCATCGCGTCGCGCTTCTCATATGTGATGTCTCGTGGAGATGGTTCGATTCCCCAGAGCGCGAATCATCTGGTGGCATCAGGATTATTGAGTATATGCCCGAGCGAGGCGTCGTTTACCACCACAATTGGGTGCTCCTGGAAGTAGTGGCGCAGTCGCATGGTTGTCATGAATACGCCATATGCCAGCCTTTAATAGTGCGGGTACCGCTGCTTTGTTGGTGTGAGAACCTCGCTGAGGTAGTATACTGGGCGCTGGACCCCGTGGACCTTATTTTCTTCGTCTTGTTCCACCACGAGCACCATGCTGACCACCTGGTTGGTGGCGGAGATGTAGAGCAGTAGTGGTTCCTTTTCGCGAGGCGTCACCAGTACTGGCAAGGTGGATGGTAGACGCTTGAGGTCTTCGAAAGCTTCTTGCGTCTCATTTGTCCACTCGAACTTGTCATCTTTGCGGAGGAGTTGGTAGAAGGGTAGTGCCTTATCACCCATTCGACTGATGAATCGACTAAGAACCGTGATTCGCCCAGCCAGCTGCTGGACGCCTTTTACGTTCTTCG
This sequence comes from Avena insularis, assembly GCA_023614405.1. Lineage (NCBI taxonomy): Eukaryota > Viridiplantae > Streptophyta > Magnoliopsida > Poales > Poaceae > Avena > Avena insularis. The sequence continues at coordinate 240,979,798 of CM042688.1, read as the reverse complement.
ACTTCTCCATGGCTAGTATGGCCTTTATTTTCTTCGGATTTGCCTTGATCCCCCTTGCAGAGATGAGATATCCGAGTAATTGCCCTGATGGCACGCCGAGGGTGCATTTGTCCGAATTGAGCTTAATCCGGTAGCTGTCGAGGTTAGTGAGGGTCTCGCGGAGATCATCGATTAACATGGCTTCCTCTTTGGTTTTGATGACAATGTCGTCAACATAGACTTGGATATTGCGACCAAGTTGGTTCTTGAGGCAAGCCTACATGCACCACTGATAGGTGGCTCCTACATTTTTAGCATGAAAGGCATCATGTTGTAGTAGAACACACCAAAGGGCGTTGTAAACACCGTTTTCTCTTGGTCTTCCTCCTTCATTCGAATCTGATTGTAGCCTGAGTAGGCATCGAGGAAGTAGAGGCGCTCACATCCCGCGGTAGAGTCGATGATTTGATCGATCCGTGGCAATGGGAAGTGGTCTTTTGGGCAGTGCTTATTCAAGGAGGTGAATTCTACGCACATCCACAGGATATCCGTGTCTTTTTAGGCACAAGCACTATGTTAGCGAGCCAGGTGCTTTCCTTGATCTCATGTATGAATTTTGCGTCGAGGAGTCTGTTGATCTCCAAACCGACTGCTTTTGCTCTTGGTTCAGACAGTCGCCGTATTGTCTGCTTGACTGGCCTTGCGTCTGGATTCACGTTGAGTGAGTGCTCGGCGAATTCCCTAGGAACCCCAGGCATGTCCGCTGAACACCAAGCGAAGATTTCCCAGTGCTCACGGAGGAATTCGACGAGCGCGAGTTCCTATGCGGTACTCAAGTTGTTGGCGACGAGGGCCGTCTTGGTCGGGTCCGTTGGGTGGACCTGGACTTTCTTTGTGTGCACCAACGAGTCGAAGGACAGGTCGGGTGAACTTGGCCTGCTCAGGGTAGGCAGACTGTTGTCTGTCGACTCCTTCAGTTTTGCGAGTTCCTCTTGCATGCCAAAGGCCTAGGAGATTCTATTGAATTCCCTGTCGCAACTGTCGGACCTCTCGAAGCTTCCGTTGATTGTGATGATACCGTTTGGGCCTGATATCTTCATCTGCAAATAGGCGTAGTGTGGCACTGCCATAAACCTTGCGAACGCGACATGTCCAAGGATTAAGTGGTATTGTGAGGGCCAGACGACGACTTCAAAGTCGATGTGTTCCCGTCGAAAGTTTTGCAGCATGCCGAAGATGACGTCGAGGTTGATTTTTCCCAGGGGGTATACGCCCTTCCCTGGGATGATGCTATGGAACGTCGTGTATGAAACCTCTAGGCAAGTCAGAGGGATCCTCATCGCACGCAAGGTGCTTGCGAACATGAGGTTGATGCCGCTCCAGCCGTCCATGAAGACGCGACTCATGTCGAAGCCTCTGATCTGCGCCTCGAGTATGAGGGGACAGTGGCCTGGACGAGGAACTTGGCGCGGGTGGTCGTGCTTGTCATAGGTGATGCAGGACTCGCTTCCACTGAGGTACTTAGTGGTGGAAGGCGGAGAGTTTATCGCCAAATTGACTTGGAGAGTGATTGCCTTCTGCATTCGATTGGAGGGACGCCCTTTTTGGTCAGAGCCTTGCTTTTCTTCGGCTCTAGCATTGGCTCTTTGTCGAGGGCGGCCTCGATTAGCCCCAGGCCTGCAATCGTGGATCGGTGCATAGCAGCTTGTGGATCTCGAGCCGGTGGGTGGTTGTTGAGGAGGTACATAGTGGCTACCGTCACCGCGGCTTGCAGCGTCTTCGGGAGTACATTACCTTGCGTATCCACCATCATAGATCTGAAGTCGAGGACTTTCGCGGCTTCTACACGCTCTTGTTCGGTGAGGTGGGCCAGTCGAGATCGCCTTTTGTTGCCCAGGTACTCGTTGCCCTTGGAGGAGAGCCCAGCTCCCCGAAGGCTCGACTCGTCCGCCGCCTTTCTACATGCCTCGAGTTGCACGATTACTTGTCGTTGGCGCTTGAATTCTTCCTTTAGCAGACAATGGTAGCAAATCAGCATGTCCTACGAGGTGTTGGGGGGTAGAGGATTACCCCGTAGAGCTTCTCGACAGTGGGCCCACTCGTTGTCATTGATCTTGATCACCATGCGCTCTCCAGTGTTCTCATTCGCCATGAGCGACGGTTCTCCTCCCGTCCCATTATTGGTGGGTGCGCCATTGGTGGAGCCACCATTGGTAGGGCCACCGTTTGGTATACCACCGTTGGACGGTCCAGTGCCAGTGTCGATGTTTTCGTGATTGACACCGGTGTCGCCCGCGTTGATGACGATGCACATGAAGTGATTGGGGAAGCTGTTGCTCCCACAACTTTCAGATCTGGAGCCATAGGCTCCATCTTCTGTGGCTAGGTCACCCAGATCAGATCCGCGATGGCTGTCGCTATCCGTGCTCCCAGTTGTTGCCGGGGCGTTGAGCTTGTTGAGGGTGCCGATTCGTGGCGGGAACCACGACACTGGAGCAATTGCGGGTGTCGTCGGCTGGTCGGGCATGCGAAGCGTACCCAGTTGACCGACCTGCAAGGGGAAGCTCCTGATCACCAGGCTGATCCCAGCGCCCATAGATTCGAAAGTCGGGTGAGTGGCCGGCGTGTGGACGGTGAAGTCGAAAGCTCCGAAGAGATGGCGAATCTCCACGGTTGCAGAGTTGTAGACCGGGGTTGACGGGGCCGAAGAAGCCGCGACATCAGCACTCCCAATTCCCACAGACGGCGCCATTTGACGAGGGTTTAACTCGTCAATGCCCATTGTTATGGACTTGGGTTTTGGATAAGGAGGGAGTGCTGGAGGCATCAATCGGCTAGAAAACAAGCACACAGGGACGCATGTTTTACCCAGGTTCAGGCCTCGTAGAGGTCCCTACTCCTGCTTGTCTGCTCTTGGAATTATCGAAGGAATCGAAGATTATAGGGGTGCGCAGATGCAATCTGGTGATGGTTGTGGAAACTAGGGTTGTGATTGTCCTCCTCGCCGCCCCCTCCTAGCCTTTATATAGATAGGCTAGGTCTCGGTTAGCAGGTCGAGTCGGTTACAGATTAGGTTTCATCCCTTTGAACTTTCTATCTTAAGCTTCTTCTTATGTTGCAAGCAATCAGAGAGTCCGTGGGTCACCTGAATTCTGCATTTGACCTTGGCAACGTTGTGGGCTTCTGTCGTATCTAGACCGTATATGCCAAACTCGAGTACCTATAGGGTATACCCATTTCACCTGACATCGTTAAGCCGGTTTGTAAGTTGACTGGGGGAGAAGGCATTGCCTCTCTACCAATTAATGAAAAAGGCAGATAAATTTACATGGACACCACAAGCTGATAGTGCATTCTGAGAGCTAAAAAATATGTTGTCCTCTGCACCGATATTAGCTACGCCACTACCCAAGGAGCCAATGTTGCTCTATATAGCCATGACCAACCGAGTTGTAAGTGAAGTAATAGTAGTGGAACGCGATGAGGAAGGAAAGTCGGTGCAAAGGCCGGTGTATTACTTGAGCAAAGTATTGTCGGCTTCAAAACAGAATTACCCTCACTATCAGAAGATGCCGTACGGTGTATATATGTCGGCTAAGAAAATCAAACATTACTTTGAGGAGCACCCCATCAAGGTGGTGTGTGAAGCACCCATATCCGAGATTATGAGTAATAAATATGCTAGTGGCCGAATCACAAAATGGGCAATTGAGTTAGCCCCGTATGCACCACAATTTGATAGAACGGATGCGATCAAGTCACAAGCAGTGGAAGATTTCTTTGTAGATTGGGCCGAGATTCAATACGAACCAACTCTACTGGACTCAAATTACTGGCGAATGCACTTTGATGGGTCAAAACTAAAAGAAGGACTGGGAGTCGGGGTAGTGCTTACCTCGTCCAAGAAGGACCAATTGAAATATGTCCTCCAGATCCATTTTAGCGCATCGAACAATGTGGTTGAGTATGAAGCACTTGTGCATCGACTCAAAGTAGCAAAGGAAGCAGGCATACATCGGATACTATGTTTCGGTGATTCGGATTTGGTGGTACAGCAAGTGTCCAGCAATTGGGATGCACTGGATGCAAACATGGCACTTTACAGGTTTTACATCCAGAAGATAAGTGGTTTCTTCGAGTGGTGTGAGTTCCACCATGTACCTCAGATAGAAAATGAGGCAGCTGATGTATTGTCCAAGTTGGGGTCATCCCGGCAGCCAATCCCGCCAGGCATTGCATTGGAACACTTGAGGAAACCATATATTACACCATCACCCCTTTCTAGATCAGAAGCTACTCCTATGGAAATAGACTGGGGAAGCACGTCAAAAAACCCAAGGACTACTTCGGTAAACCCGGGGACTGCTTCAGCAGTCCTAGGGACTGCCTCGCATAACCTGGGGACTGTTCAGCTTAATCCGGGTAGAGTTATGTTGGTGGATGCAATGGAAATTGATGAGGAACTTTTTCCCATCCGAACTATACCTGCACAGGGAAAGCCGATATTTGAATTCCTAAAGGAGGGAACTTTGCCGGATGATGAGGTACTCTTAAGGCAAATCCAGAGAAGGGCAAAGGCATATACTATCATCAATGCCGAGCTATATAAAAGAAGTGTAACAACTGTGCTGCAGCGATGCGTAGACCCGGAAGAAGGGCTTGACATACTCCGAGATATCCATCAAGGGGAATGTGGTCATCATGAATCCTCTAGAGCATCAGTGGCAAAAGCTTTCCGACATGGATTCTATTGGCCAAGTGCCTTAGAACAAGAAGAGGATCTGGTAAGAAAATGCAATGGCTACCAAAGATATGCCACAAAAACCCACATGCCAATGTTGGAACTCAAGACCATCCCCATTACCTGGCCATTTGATGTGTGGTGCCTAGATATGGTAGGAACATTTAAGCCGGCAAGGGGAGGAATGACCCACATCTTGGTTATGGTGGACAAGTTTACCAAATAGACTGAAGTTAAGCCAATCAGGAAATGTGATGGGGCAAAAACAGTTACATTCCTCAGAGACATAATCTTGAGATATGACTATCCCCATAGCATGATAACTGATAATGGCACAAATTTTGCTGAAGGAGCATTTGCAAGGTTCTGCCGAGAAAAGAAGATCTGGCTGGATGTTGCCTCTATAGTCCACCCTGCATCGATCCAACGGATTAGTATTATCCGGGATAAAACCCCGGCTCTTGGAGCCGCTGCAAAGATCAGTGGGGTGCTGGATAGAAGAACTACCAGCAGTACTGTGGAGTTTAAGAACAACTCCGAATTGATCAACGGGCTATACGCCATTTTTTCTGGTATATGGGGCATAAGTTGTACTACCAGCCGACATAGAGCATGATTCTCCAAGGGTCACCCGATACACAAAAGCCGAAGTGCGTGAAGCCCGGCAAATTGATATTGATCTGCTAGAAGAAGCGAGAGAACTGTCCTTGTCCAGATCCACCATATATCAGCAAAATCTTTGACGCTATCATAGCCGGAAAGTAAACCCCTGAGTTTTTCGGGAAGGTGATCTCGTACTTCGGCTGGTGCAGCGTACTGCTGGCATGCATAAGTTATCTCCTCCATGGGAAGGACCTTCCATTGTAAGCAAAGCTTTGCACAATGTTCCTACTATGTTATTGATGCACAGCCACAGGAGAAGAACAAGGCGGACAGGTCCGGAGAGGAATCTAAGCGTCCATGGAATGTAGCTCTGCTTCGTCCATTTTAGACCTGACAAAGAGGTGAATGTATCTGAGATACTCATATGTCGGTATGTATGTCGGCAATGAGCTTATCAATGAAACTTCGGCACCCCTAGCAGAAACTCGGAGACTGCCTTAATAATTATTTTTCCTGTCTTTATTTCTTATATATGTCGGTTGTCTTAAGTTGCTTATACCTTAGCCGGATTAGTAGTGTGTAAGCACCAAAAATCTAACTCTCCGACTTTGCTGTTGTCCAACAAGAATTGGCTTCATGGTAAGCAAGAGAACAAGTTTGGAATCACAAAGCACATGAAAAACGACTAAGGAAAGGAAAGTAATCGAGCCAACATTTGTTATTCAGACTAACCCTGTATTTACTTTATCTATTTTGCGTCAGGTTATTTTGAGTTAATCTCGAAGTTTCAAGTATTGTTAAGTCAATTTTTTGAACCTCGGACTCGTAAGTCAAAAACCGAATCAAGGCAGACGCGAGCCAAGTCATAAAATTGGAGGAACAAGAAAAGGAAACCATTGTGCATAGATACAATTCCACCTGGCATACCGGGGATCTCATGAATTTAGTTAAGTGTTTAATAGCTCAAGGAGTAGTAGTTGGAGCCGAATCATCGGTCGAGGGAGGAGGTACCTCGGCATCAGTAGGCGGGGTGCTAGTCCCAGCCTCGTCCTCGGGTTTAGCATCCTCGTCCTATAGGTCTTCAACATCATCGCCAAGCTCAGAGGCTTCCTCCTCATCCTCTTCACCCCCAGCACCCTCAGAGACATAGCCATCATCAACAGCGTCGAGGTAGCTCGGACCCTCGTTCCAACTATGGCAGAAGGCATATTGGATAAGCTTTTTGGCATAGGCCTTGCGCTGAGCAATGCACTCCGGATCATTCGACCATTTAGATCCGGTGTGCACGCGATCAAGAAAGACCAGGTCCAGCTCTTCATACAAAGAGAGAATGAAGTCCAGTGTTGTATCAGCTCTGGATCACGCTGCAGATTCCCGCCACAGGTGCACTTGGGTCTCACACTCCATCAGCTTTGCTATAAAAGGAGTGCTTCCTTTGGGAGTGGGTTCAGTGGTCCATAGGGCGTTGAACATCCGAACTGCTGCTGGCATAATATATGCGCCATAGTTCTTCATAATTTCAATGCTGGTAGCAAGGCTCACCAATAGATCCTCCATGCCATAAGGAATAGACCCGGTGATAGGACCAGTTGGAATACCCCGCTACTGGCGAGACGTGGCTACAGCAGCAGAAGCAAGAGGATCACTTTCTAGAAACTTGCCTGTGAGCACAACAGGAAGTATCAATGAGTAAAGGCACATAACCCGGAGAAGCAAATGTCGGAGGAAGGAAAAGTACTCACGGGCGATGTGGCTGAGAAACCGAGTTAGCTCGTTATGCACATCTGCATTTCTAGCCTGGAGATTCTCGTACTTGGAGGTCACCGACTTAAGCTTTATGTCGGCTTCCTGCAGCAAGTCCTTGTTGATGGCGCAAAATATATCGAGCTCGTTGGAGAACCCCAAGAGGAAGGTATGATGAGCACAGCAGCAAGTTTTCCCTCAGTTATGAAACCAAGGTTATCAATCCAGTAGGAGCAAGGAAACACCTCCAAGGTGTTGCTAGATGTACTTTGGCAGGGCGCACTACCGGTGCCAGCAGCAACGTGGAAACCTGCACAACACAACCACAGAACTCTGCCCACAACTTACAGTGAGGTTGTCAATCTCACCGGTTTTGCTGAAAACAAAGGATTAAACGTATTGTGTGGAAGAAAGTAATATTTTGCAGAAAGTAAACAGAAAATAGTAAATAGTTGTAGATTGATGATAAAAGAAAAGGCCGAGGTCCATAGTTCACTAGTGGTGTCTCTCCTTAAGATAGATGACATGTTGGGTGAACAAATTACAGTGGGGCAATTGACAAACATCGAGAAAGCAATCATGCATATACTACTCATCTTGACTCATTTGAGATTTTATTGGGCATTACAACATTATACATAGACCATAATCGAACTGCATCTATGACTAATAATCCACCTTCAGGTTATCATTCGAACCCCCTCCAGTATTAAGTTGCAAGCAACAGATAATTGCGTTATGCATTGCGTGTAAAGTAAACAATAGGATTGTTCTATGAACAAAGGATTGCTGTTTTTCCCTAGTAGCAATAGCATACCTTAGAGATTTCTATCACTTCCCCAGATTACTAGAGGCATGAACCCACTATAAAGCATAAATACTAACTCTTGGAGTTGCTAGCATCTACTTGGCCAAGATAGGTACTAACAACGGAAAGCATGCAAGATCACAAATAACAAACACATGATAGAATCAATAATCAATCTGAAATAGCATCTCAATATCAATCGGATCCCCGCAAACACAACATATAGAATTACAAATAGATGATCTTGATCAGGAACGGAGCTCACAAGATCTAAACATGATAGCACAAAGGAGAAGAACCAGCCATCTAGCTACTACATGGACCCGTAGTCCAAGGATGAACTACTCACGCATCACACCAAAGGCTTGCATGGTGATGAAGAAGGCCTCCAGGGTGAATTCTCCCCTCCGGCAGGGTGCCAGGAAGAGCTCAGATCCCTCCTGATCTAGGGATGGAGATGACAGCGGCTACAGACTCTTTCGTGGAATTTTGATCGGGTACTTAGGGTTTCTGTATCGGAGGCATCTTATAGGCGAAAGAGGAGGCCGAGGGGGTGCCCGAGGCGGCCAGACAACCCCCTGGCGCGGGCCAGGCCTGGCCACGTGGCCAAGTGTTGTGGTGGCCCCCTGGCCCCTCTCCGCCTCATATTCTAGCTCCGTGTGTCCCTCGGTGAAAAATTGACTTTGGCTTTTGTCCCGTCCAATTCCGAGAATATTCATTTTCTGACTTTCCTAGAACCAAAGACAGCAGAAAACAGGCAGCTGGCACTGTGGATCTTGTTAATAGGGTAGTCCAAGAAAGTGCATAGAAAATACTCCAAAGTGTGGGCAAAACATACGAAAGTAGATAAAAACCAAGCATGGAACATAAAAAAATTATAGATACGTTTGCAACGTATCAACATCCCCAAGCTTAACTCCTGCTCGTGCTCGAGTAGGTAAGTGATAAAAAGAAATAATATTTTTTTAGGTGACATGCACCATCATAAACTTGATCAAAGTATTTGTAACCATTGATAGCTAGGATCATAGTACTTCAATCATAACATGAAAGATAAAGTTCTAACAATAAGACAAAGCAACTATGTTAAAACATGAAAACGCACAAACAAAAGATTCATGAATAATAATGCTTTGCAAGACGTTTGTTTGTTTCACATAAAGAAAACATAGCATAGTGGCATTCAGCTTGTCCCTCATAGAGTAGCAAACATAAATGCATAGGATACCTTCAAAGTTCATAAGAGTGACTAGATACAAATAGTTTAAGAACAAGCAATATCAAAATTATGCATCAATCAACAAGTCTTGGGAAAATGCACATAGAACTAAGAATGGCCACTATGATCTCAAAGTAGGTGCATAAAGATAGAAGGTCGAGACTCAACATAAAAGTAAAAGAAGGGCCTTCATAGAAGGAAGTAGGGATTCAAGTTTCATAAAGAGGTTCCAAAAATTATGGTACTTATTAGCTTTCAGCTCTCATTGCCCCTATCATAAGCATCTTTAGGTGATTAAGGTCAAAGTGACACAATGTAACATCCCAAAACTTTAATCAAGATTATCAAGATCCAAATCACCCAATTTAGGGTTAACAAAAACTTTTTATCATTAAAATAATTAGGAATGCATATGTGTGTTGCATTAATATAGAATTGTTTAGAAATGCCATGTTTGTTTGTTCTAATGGTTGTAAAATGATTCAAAGATGAATGCCACATCATCTAGATCATTTAGAAACAAAATCCAAAGAAAAAGAAATCAAATAAGAATAAAAATACCAAATGGTCACTTTGGCCATTTTAACCCACTAGGTCACTTTAGGTGTTCCTAGAAGTCAAACTCAAACAGAAACATCCTCAACTCTTTTCACCCCTTGCTAGTACAAGTAACGATCTACCAAGGCCCACTTTGAAATCATTTAAACACTAATTTTAAATGGCATTTGAAAATTGAATCCTTCTCATATGCATAGATCCCACTTTTTTAAAAACCACTCAAATGAGTTCACCTTGACAATCCCAAGCAACCACAGATGATCAAGCTTATGACTAACACCCACACCAAAAATCTTTTCAAAATTCAACAATAATTATCTTGCGGCCATTGTGTCGAACACTTGGCAGGCAAAAATAAGCTGGCCTAACTAATACTATTGCTAATTAAGTTCTTGTCCCCCATTCGACCCTCTCATCTCTCCTTTGTCCCCTCATAGCCTAACTAAGCACCAGACAACATCCCCTCTTCACCGTAGCGCTAGTACTGCGCCACCATAGAATGGTCGCTGCCGGCCAACCGTGCCCAAGCCACAGGAGACCTCCGCGCCCTCTCTTGCCGTGTCTAGGAGGTAGGCCAGACCAGACCGCGACTCCCTGTCCACCCTGCGGACGCAGCCGAGCACTGGACCACCGAGGCACGCCCGTGCTCTCCGCCTCTGCCCCATGCATGGACCATGCCAATGCGCCGCGGCCGATAAGGCAGCACACGCCGCCCCTCGACCATAGCCCGCGCGCGCCGCTCCGCCTTGACCCCAGCACACTCCTAGATATGCCCATTTCCCGCCGCGCGACCAGCACTCGCCGTGAGCCGCGTCGAACGCCGCCTCGGCCGCGCAGAGCGTCGACCTTTCCCGACCAAACGCCACTGCCCCTAGCCATGCCATTACATCGTAGCTGGCCGCCAGGAGGCTGAGAACCGTCTGCCAACCCCGCCCATGCCATTAGCCCTTTGTACCATCGTCACCGACGAGCTCACCATCGCACCTCACGGTCCCCTCGTCGACCTATAAAAGGAGGGTACGCCCGTCCCATTTCTGCACACCATTCACCTCCCCTCTCACCACTGAACCTTCTCCACTTCTCTCCGGAGCTGCTTGAGCCCTCAGTCGCCGGAATTGTGCCGGAGCTCGCCGCAGCAGAGGAGAAAGGGGCCCATCGATTGCGACCACCCCAGGAGACGCTACGACCACGTCTGAGTCCACCGTCATCCACCAGTCTAATCGCCCCCATCGCCACGTTAGCTGGAGCCCTGTTAAGCCCCCAATCGACCCCCACCGAGCCGCTAGGGTTCAGTCTCGTCGGCGACCTGTTCGTCGTTGATGATGAGCCATGACCGTTGATCTATGTTCTAATCGCACGGTCCATATCGCCCCGTACCACTTCACGTTAGAGTCAACCACTGACGTGTGGACCCCCCTGTCAGCTGCCCTCTGCTCCGCGGAGCGCCACTGGGCCGGCCCATTTAGTTTCCCGCCTAGCCCGCAGATTCAAATAAAGATTTTTTCTTTTTAGACTTAAACTCAATTTTGTCCACTAGTTTAAAATCAATTCAGAGACTTCTACTGAACCAAAATGAATGATTCCAATTTTGTTAGAAAGATAATTCAAATATCTATCCAAGATCATTGGATTTAAATAAATTGGAGTTATAGATTACATATAGAAAAATAACAAGACAGAGGCTTTTCCACATTCAAACATTTTTCAAAAATCAACCATAATAGCTTTTGAGTTGATTCCAACTCTCAAAAATCACATTTGACAATATCAATTTATAATATTTAGGTTTGCATGCAGTGACTTTTGACTAGTACAAAAATAATGCTATATAGGCCTTTCTAGTCACTTTAAATCATTTAAATACGAATCCTAAACTTTATAAAATGTGATCCAACATTTAAATCACATTCCCATGTATTATAATATGTGGTGATGACATGTGTCCACACGATCCCATATTTTAATTGGAGAATATTAAATCTTAATTAATTTCAATGAGTAGAAATTACTTTTCTCAAAGAAAATAAATGAAACTAGTTCATTAAATCTTGTGATGATTGTGATGATACTAGATCATCAAATATGTGCCTTAGTGTGCTAAATAGACTAGTTAAGTATTGTTTGGTGATTGTGTATCCCGTATGTATTTATAGACGATAGTACCGACCAAGTCTACGAGGAGGAGGAGTTCTACCCCGAAGAAGACGAGGAGAATTTCAACCATTGCACCAACCAAGGCAAGCCATCACTACTAAGCAAATTATCCCCTTGCAAGCTATTGTTAGCAAGCTAGAATTATACAAGAGGACCTAAGCAAGATGCATTAGGCATGCTTTGGTTATACCTTTTGATTTATACGCATCCCAAGTTTTACTTACAAGTTTTACTTTTGCTTTACCAAAGTTTCTTTACTTCTAGTAAGGCTTTGTGAGATTTTAGAAAGTAGTGTAGATAGCATAAAGAGTATAAAACTTGGTCTATACTAGATGTCATTCTATGGCATGAGATTGAGATTAGCATCCTACCTTAGTGAACACTCTTAACTTAGTAGTTAGAGCTAAACCAAAAACTTGATCACTCTAGATGGGAATACTTGGTGAAAATGCTTATGAAAACCTTGGAATGATGAGTCATTCTATTGAGATGTTTTGACATGTGTTGAGAAACACAAATGGTTTATGATGAAGAAAATATTGAGGCATGAGCCTTAGCCCTTTATAAAAACAGATGGTTGGGTTCGGATGCGATACCATTCCAATTTTACCGTACAACCACAATACCTGAATTGGGTAAGGCTTAGCCGGAAGTTTATATGCATTAGTATGAGTTCCCTCGCGAGAGAGGTTTGAGCTGAGGCTACCTCTTGATGTTGTCCACCTATGCAGTGCCCAGGATGGCAGATGGCCATGGCTGGGAGGCCAAGCTCATAGGAGAGGTGCTTATACTAGAGTGTGTAAAGGAAAGGTTATGTTTGATTATCCGCATACTAAGTATGATGATTCAGGGTTATCCCTGACAGATGTATCGAATTTTGTGGTGAAAGTGTACCACCTCTGCAGAGTGTCAAACTATTCGAATAGCCGCGTCCGTGGTCATAGAAAGTTGGAGTGGCCATACTGTTCCGTTGTCAGATGTTTTCAAAATGACTTATGAAATGAATGATGACATGACTTGAACACAACAGGGTTGTGACTATGAAAACTAAGTTCCCACTTAGGTGATTTAGAACTTTATTTTATCTTTCTTTGTTTCTGAACTAAGCTTAGGTTTCAAACTTAACTTTGCAAATAAACTTAGAACTTAGCATTCCTACTATAACTACCTTAATTGTTAGTGGTAGTTTGTGAGTACTTAAAGAGTATTCATGGCTTTGTCCCTGGCTATTCCCGTGACCAGACTATGATGAGGACTATACGGTAGAAGGACAGCTGGATGGCTACGACAACTAGGATCATCTCCCATCATCAGCATTACCTGTGACCCTGAATATGGAGCCCACCACTACGCTTATTATTCCGCTACTTGTTTGTATTAAGACTAGATCATGAGATCCTTTATTTGTGTAAGACCTTATTATGGTTTGTAATGGATGATGTGCTGTGATATCCAATCTGCTATGTCTCGCAGAAATGGTAATCCTGCGATTGCGAGGTATGGCATAGCAGGCATCTGGGATTAAAAATCCGGGTGTTGACACACAACTAAGAGGATATGCTTGACAAGTTATAAGCTGAAATCTCATGCCCCTTACTTACGAAGTCTGAACCTCATGCTACTCAACTTTAGTCACAAGTAAGCTCTTGTCATTGTAGTACATATGTATCATAGAGAACCGCCAACGGGGTACCCCTTGCACATGATACAGGATCTATCCCATAATCAAAATGACAAGGCAAGCAGACAATGAGCATCTCAGCGATCTTTTTATTTTCTATTTGCATAGGTTTTTACTGAGGATGCTTCATAGAGTGCTCATTATGGTTATGCTGCAAGTTTCCACAATGATTAGGCATGGCTTAGGCTAGCGGCCCAAGCATTTCTCTAAAACAAATACAACTCCATGATCTTACAAGTTCCCCTTTTCTTTCACATTGCCGAGATCCATAAGCAAAAGAACATGATATCAACGGGGTACAACGTACAAGTGCAATGTTGAAAGTGTTCCCCATGATACATGGTTCTGCTAACTTCAACTTATAAAGCGCAAGCATATACACAACAAAGATGGACGCAATGGTTCAAGTTTATTAAGAGCAAGAAAGTAAAGTGTGCCATCAAGTTCGTGAGAGCTTTAATCACTAATTTGCTCTTAACAAGTTTAATTCGGAAGGTAGATAAAAACATGAATATACATGGAATAACAAATGCTAATAGGTAGGTATGGTGGACTCTTTGGAATAACTTGGTTTTAGGAGTTGGATGCATGAGTGGAACTCATACTTGGTTATGGAGGCTAGCAAAAGACTAGGAGCGACCAACTAAGAGAGCAATAATGGCCATAATCATGCAGAGCGACAAAACATCATTAATCAAAGCATCAAGTGATATTACAAGTCGAAAACTAAAGGATCATCAAGGCTATGGTGACTTTGGATAGTCATAACATGGTGTGAGCATGCGCCAAGTTAACCCAAATAAAGCATCAAAGGAGAATACCACAATACTATGCTTTAATATGCTAAAACAACACATGATTCTTCCAACGCACATTAAGCAATATCAATTGTTTATAACAAGTCATGCTACAACAAACATCACTAAGAATAAAGCCAAAACAATATCAAGCATGCCATGACAAAGCATAGGCCACAGTCAATAACAATCTCTCTTTACCACTTAAGCATGAACTTTCCCTACTCTTTTCCAATACAAACCAAACTATTTGAAAACCAATGTATGAAAGAGGGGGTCAAACAAATTTGTTCAGCAAATGAAAACCAAAAAAAAAAATGAAGACGCTCCAAGAACAACACAACTGTGCATGAAACAATAAAAATGAGGTGTTTGGAAGAAACCTAGGATTTTTATTGATGAAGAACGGGATGCCTTGGGTATCCCCAAGCTTTGACGCTTGTACCTCTTGAATATTTCTTGGGATGACACGGGGTGGCATCTCCAAGCTTGATCTTTAGTCCATTCTTCATCTCATTACATCATTCTCTCTATACACCTGAAATTTTTTCTTCATACAAAACTTCACACAATCTTTATTAGCAACATTAGTGCACTCAAGGTAATTAGTCTTTAGGTTCAGTTTCAACACCAATAAAACTTCCATTAAAACACAAGCTACTGTAGCACTTCCATCAAAAAGATCAATTCCCCAAAAGAACTCAAAAAGGAACCAACAAGAAGCAAATGCAAATAATGGCAGAAATCTGTCAAAACAGACCAGCAGGTAAAAAACAATTTTTTCGAAGACCTTTTGTTGATCAAATCGAACAGTGTTGAACTAACAAAAGTTAGATAACAACCTGGGGCAGATGCAAAAAACTTCACACCTCAAAATGACGTACAGAGATTTTACACGAATTTTTATGGTGAAGCGCAGAAATCTGTTTCGGGACAGCAACTTTCCAATCATTACTTCTCTCTCATTAGAGGTTACTCTTGGCACCAAAAGCAAAAAAAAGATAAGGAGCGGTTATTACTGAACTTCCAAGACTCATCTAAAACTTTTGGGTTATCTCCTAATAAGTACTTTTCTTTAACGCCTTTAAGTTAGGCATAAGAAGCAAGAAAAAGAATCAAGTATTCTCAAATGAAGAAGCATTAAGAGCAAAGTTTGTTTTCACGGGAGAGGCAAAAGAAATCTTATCTCTCTTCTTAGGGAAGTGTTCTATACCTTTCTTGAATGGGAGTTGATATTTAATGGTGCCTTCTTTCATATCAATAATGGCACCAACAGTTCTAAGAAAAGGTCTTCCCAAAGTAATAGGACAAGAAGCATTGCATTCAACATCCAAAACATAGAAATCAACAGGGACATATGCCTTGTTAACCATAATAAGAACATCGTTAATACTCCCCATGAGTTTATTTTTAGCATTATCATCAAGTGGGACATTCAAATAACAATCTTCCAATGGTGGCAAATCAAGCATATCATAAATCCTTCTAGGCATAATAGAAACACTACTATCAAGATCACATAAAGCTTTAAAATCAAAATCATTCACTTTCATATTAATGATGGGTTCCCAACCATCTTCTTGTTTAATAGGAATAGAAGCTTTGTGTTTCATCTTTTCTTCTTTAATTTTTATGAGAGCATCAGTAATGTGTTTTGTAAAGGCCATATTCATAGCACTAGCATTAGGTCTTTTAGCAAGCTTTTGTAGGAACTTAATAACTTCAGTGATGTTGCAACCATCAAGATCAAAATCATAATTATCATCTAAAGTAGTAGAGCTATTAGTAGCCTCAACACTAGTGGTAGTTTTAGGAAACACTAATGTTTCTAGCAATTTCATCTTCTCTTTCCCACTTAGCATGCAATTCAGCTAATAGTCTAACATTTTCATCAATTCTAACTTGTATGGCATTAGTAGCAGCAAAGGGATTATCATTAGTTTCAGGTTTAGCAGCCATTTGATTCAAAGAAGATTGAGCTTCAGCCAATGATGTTATATTTCTTTCAGCATTAGAGAGTTTCTCCTCAGTAGTTTTATTGAAAGCAGTTTGTTTACTAATAAAATCTTTAAGCATAACTTCAAGTTCAGAGGGAACACTCCTATTATTGTTGTAGGAATTTCCATGAGCATTACCATTGTTGGGAGCATATGGCCTATAATTATTATTACCAAAATTATCCATGTAGGCATTGTTGCTAAAATTATTATTTCTTATAAAGTTCACTTCAACTTTCTCTTCTTGAGAAACCAAAGAGGCTAAGGGAACATGATTTGGATCAATATGAGCTTTCCCATTAACAAGCATAGACATAATAACATCAATTTTATCACTCAAAGAGGAGGTTTCCTCAACAGAATTTACCTTCTTACCTTGTGGAGCTCTTTCAGTATGCCATTCAGAATAGTTTACCATCATATTATCCAGAAGCTTTGTTGCAGCACCCAAAGTAATGGTCATAAAGGTACCTCTAGCAGTACAATACAATAGAATTATTGAAGAATAGTTGAATCCTGCATAAAAGGTTTGGATAATCATCCAAGCAGTCAGTCCATGAGTGGGACAATTCTTTACCAAATATTTCATTCTTTCCCAAGCTTGAGCAACATGTTCATTATCCGATTGTTTAAACTTCATTATTTCACTTCTCATAGATAAAATCTTAGCAGGAGGATAGTATTTTCCAATGAAAGCATCTTTACATTTAGTCCAAGAATCAACACTATTCCTAGTTAAGGAATTCAACCATTCTTTAGCTTTTCCTCTCAAAGAGAAAGGAAACAATTTAAGATTAATAATATCTCCATCTATATCCCTATGCTTTTGCATCTCACAAAGTTCAACAAAGTTATTTAGATGAGCAGCAGCATCTTCATTACCAATACCAGAAAATTGTTCTCCCATAACAAGATTGAGTAAAGCAGGTTTAATTTCAAAGAAAGTAGCTTCAGGAACAGGTGGAGAAATAGGTGTGCAAATGAAATCATTGTTGTTGGTGCTAGTGAAGTCACACAACTTAGTGTTTTCAAGAGTAGTCATTTTTTTGTGTTTTTAATAAAGAAAGCAAACTAGTAAAACTAATTTTTTGTGTTTTTTGATAAAGAAACACGCAAACAAAGCAGAAAATAAACTAAGCAAAACAAAAATAACAAAGTAAAGTGATTGGTTATGAGGGACTCCCCTTGTGAAGATGTCCTTGACTCCCTGGCAATGGCCCAAAATATATCGAGCTCGTTGGGGAACCCCAAGAGGAAGGTATGATGAGCACAGCAGCAAGTTTCCCCTCAGTTATGAAACCAAGGTTATCAATCTAGTAGGAGCAAGGAAACACCTCCAAGGTGTTGCTAGCTGGACTTTGGCAGGGTGCACTACCGGTGCTAGCAGCAACGTGGAAACCTGCACAACACAGCCATAGAACTCTGCCCCCAACTTACAGTGAGGTTGTCAATCTCACCGATTTTGCTGAAAACAAAGGATTAAACGTATTGTGTGGAACAAAGTAATAGTTTGCAGAAAGTAAACAGAAAACAGTTGTAGATTGATGATAAAAGAAAAGACCAGGGTCAATTGTTCACTAGTGGTGGCTCTCCTTAAGATAGATGACATGTTGGGTGACCAAATTACAGCGGGGCAATTGACAAACATCGAGAAAGAAACCATGCGTATACTACTCATCTTGACTCCTTTGAGATTTGATTGGGCATTACAACATTATACATAGACCGTAATCCAACTGGATATATGGCTAATAATCCACCTTCAGGTTATCATCCGAACCCCCTCCAGTATTAAGTTGCAAGAAACAGATAATTGCATTACGCATTGTGTGTAAAGTAAACAATACAATTGTTCTATGAACAAAGGATTGCTGTTTTCTCCCTAGTAGCAACGGAACATCTAGTACCTTAGAGATTTCTGTCACTTCCCCAGATTACTAGAGGCATGAACCCACTATCGAGCATAAATACTAACTCTTGGAGTTGCTAGCATCTACTTGGCCAAGATAACTACTAACAACGGAAAGCATGCAAGTTCACAAATAACAAAGACATGATAGAATCAATAATCAATCTGAAATAGCATCTCAATATCCATCGGATCCCCACAAACACAACATGTAGAATTACAGATAGATGATCTTGATCATGAGCAGAGCTCACAAGATCTAAACATGATAGAATAAAGGAAAAGAACCAGCCATCTAGCTACTACATGGACCCGTAGTCCAAGGATGAACTACTCACGCATCACACCGGAGGCTTGCATGGTGATGAAGAAGGCCTCCAGTGTGATTCTCCCCTCTGGCAGGGTGCCGGGAAGAGCTTCAGATGCCTCCTGATCTAGGGATGGAGATGACGGTCGCTACAGACTCTTTCGTGGAATTTTGATCAGGTACTTAGGGTTTCTGTATTGGAGGCATCTTATAGGCGAAAGGGGAGGCCGAGGGGTGCTCGAGGCGGCCAGACCACCCCCTGGCGCGGGCCAGGCCTGGCTGCGTGGCCAGGTGGTGTGGTGGCCCCCTAGCCCGTCTCCGTCTCGTATTCTGGCTCCATGTGTCCCTCGGTGAAAATTTTACTTTGGCTTTTGTCCCGTCCAATTCCGAGAATATTCATTTTCTGACTTTCCTGGAACCAAAAATAGCAGAAAACAGGCAGCTGGAACTGTGGCTCTTGTTAATAGGTTAGTCCAAGAAAATGGATAGAAAGTACTCGAAAGTGTGGGCAAAACATAAGAAAGTAGATAAAAACCAAGCATGGAACATCAAAAATTATAGATACGTTTGCAACGTATCACTTGTCCTTGGAGATTTGGGTCTTCAGCTGCTCTTTCTCCTCGGAGAACTCCTGGCCAGCCTTGTCCAGCTCGGATTTGTGGAGATCCTTGAGCTTATGGATTTCGGCATTGAGCCGAGTAATCCCAGTGTCCTTGAGACGAAGTTGAGCAATTTCATCATCCTTTTTCTTCAACTCGGCATGGTGCTTCCCTGTTTTCTCGAGAAAATGAGTCATCATGTCGGGGGTGGGCACGCTATCTCGAAGTGTAACTGCAATAGAGGGTTGAATCGGCAGGGCCGAGCTATAAATATCCACCAAGTTAGGGAATGAGCATATAAAGGCTAAGGGAACAAGATAAATTACCTTGGATCTTAGCAAAATTCTTGCGCATGATGACATTTTCAGCCTCAGCCTCGGCTGCATAATTCAGATTGTAAGTTAATACGGGTAGAAAACGACTAGAGGGAGCGAAAGTGCAAAGGTATTAAGCAAAGAAATTTATCCTTCTTCTAGTGATCAACCAACAATTTGTCGTATCTGGCGCGAAGATCTTTGTATGAGTCCAGCAGGCGCTGGAACTCAGTAGTTCGGCGATTGGTGGTGATATGAAACAAGCCAATGTTAGTGCAGAAATAGCAAGAAAGATATTTGAAGTCTACAAGATCCGGGCCAAGTGGAAATTAACCCGGCTCTAGGAGTGTGGATATTCGAATTCTATAAGATCCAGGCCAAGAGGTACTTAACCCGTCTCTAGTTGTGCGGATATTCGAAGTCTAAAAGATCCGGGCCAAGAGGTACTTAACCCGCCTCTAGGAGTGTGGATATTCAAAGTCTACAAGATCTGGGGCAAGAGGTACTTAACCCGGCTCTAGGTGTGTGGATATTCGAAGTCTACAAGTCTAGGCCAAGAGGTACTTAACCCTACTCTAGGTGTGTGGATATTTGAAGCCTACAAGATCCGGGCCAAGTGGAACTTAGCCCAGCTCTAGGAGTCTAGATATTCGAAGGATATAAGATCTGGGCCAAGTGGAATTTAACCCGGCTCTACGTGCGTGGATATCTGAAAATACTAAGGACTTATGGTAATTCTCTAGGAGCATCCGACCAAGTAATAAATTACTCCCTCGGAGGCTCGGGGACTAGTGGACATATCTATACGTGTTCGCATACATAAAAGGCATAGCAGAAAAGGGATTACCACCATCATCCGGCCAGCAAGGGACATGGCCTTGGTAGCGGAGTTCATCTGAGCGCTGACCTCCGCCAGACTAAACTTCTCTGGCAGGTTGTCCTACGAGTTGATAAACTTGGTGTCATTCCAATTATTGACATACTCAATGAGCGTCGGGCTGTAACTCTCCCCGCTAGCTGACTGGATCATCACCAGGCCCTTGGCATGGGCCTCCCACCTCGCAGACTGAGCAGTAGATGGACTGGTATGCAAGGTCAGTTGCTTGCTACTCTCAAATCCATCAGTAGAAGGGCTGGAGGTTGAATCCTTGACTGACTCGGTGGGTTTCTTACTTTTGCTAGACGACTTTGGCTGATGAAGAAGGGCCGAGGCTGCTACTCCGAACTGGGCTTGAGAGGCCAGCTGAAATATGTTCTTGATAGACATAGTTGATCGGGAGGCAGCAGATGAAGGCTTCTTCTTGGAAGCTGGCCTGGCCATAGTTGTTGATGTTGCTGATACTGGTGCTGGTGCTGCTGGTGCTAATGCTGCTGGTATGGGAGAAATTGGAACATAAGAGGTGAAGGAGATATGCCCTAGAGGCAAATAATAAATAGGTTTTTATTGTCATATCTCAATTAGTTTATAATAGTTTCATATTGTGCTAGAACTGTGCCAAGTAGAAACATTGGTACAGGTGTGGTATGAAACAACAAAGTCCCTAGTAGCCTCTATTCATACTAGTTCGTTGGTCACGAAGATGATCTGGGTTTCAAGATCATGGGCATTTATGTCGAATGACAACGAGATCATATCATTGGAGAACAATGTGATTGGACATTCCTCAAAGGATTGCAACACGATCAAGTCATATAGTTGATTGTTGCAACAGCTATACCTAGACTCCTTCTCCTTAGACCGTGAGCTCACATTATTCACTGTTTCCCGAGGCTGCTTTGACTGCATCAAGCGCCACTTGGTAATACAGTGGTTATAAAGGTGTACGTTGGGTATTCCGAAGGAACAGTTGATGACATATGACTGCAAGACCGGGATTTGTTCACCCACATGACGGGTAAAGATACATACGGCTGGCTTGGTGAGATTGCATCTATCAATGTTGCAACATGTGACTAGGTCACGTGGATGTAATATCACGGTAACAAGAAAACAAAACTTGTTGTGAACGAGATTGAACAAGGTATGGGATACCAATGATTGGATCTCGGACAAGTTGTATCGAGAAACAAAAGGAAGAGGATGCTACATTTAGACGGTTCAAACGACATTGTCATCAGGAATGCATAGGGGTCACATGGACATCCCTGGTCCCTCTGTTGATCATTGATACAGATCATGTCTAGAGCATTCCTGAGCTGTGAGAGGATACACTTAAGGGTACAATGAGAGCGATCATTCGTAAGACTGAATCATAGTAGAGAAAGAGAGAAAGCCGGAATTGTTCCGTGGAGAGATCCGAAGTTGTTCAGAGAAAGAATAAAGGAAAAGGCCCAAAAAGTGTTTTCGGATAAATGGGAATTTAAATATATATTTTTTATATGTTAATTATGAATTAATATATTCTAAATAATATTTAAATAAATATTTACAAAGGCAACTTTTATATTAGGCCAAATCCCCGGAGGAAAAGGCCCAAGAATAAATCTACAGAAAAAGATAAAAGGAACAACCCACGTGGGTGGCAGATAAGTTGCCGCCGCACGGGGGCAGCAGCCTGTACCCACCGCCACTACCAGGCCGCCTGTGGGCGATGGATAAACTGGGCCGCACATGGGCGGGCACCAGCTACTAGCCGTGGGGCCGGTATGGCTCAACCCCGGCCCATGTGGGGCTCGTGGGGGAGCCGGACAGGCCAGCAGGGGCAGGCGGCCCAGCCGGGGGAGCTGCCAGGCGAGCGAGCTGGGCCTCGGGGTGGCACTCCGGCCCACCCCGGTCAGCTGTGCAGCGCTGGCTGCTGCTGCTGGCCAGCTGGGCCGCACGCAGCGCCAGGCCCACCCAGGCTGGCTGCTGGCTGCTGCCTAGTGCTGCTGCATGCTCGCCAGTGGGATTTTAAAATAGGCCCATTCGGCTGGTCCGAATTTCTACTGACTTTTTCCTTTGTTATTAGTCCCACATGGCTAACCCAATGGGGAGGGCACACCCCCTCCACCTATATAAAGGGGTGCCCTTGGGTGGGATTAAACACACAATTGGAGAAGTCCTTTGGTTGACTTTCTCCTCCTCCTCTCTCTCTATACCTCGTGACCATGGCCCCAAGTCTGGGTTGTGCGATCGAGGCACACCTGCAGTATGCCGTTGCGCTGCAGGGATTCCTAGACGGATATCAACTTCCGCACTCCCGGCGGGATCGGGGAGCCGGAGGTCTCATCATGCACCGGATGTGTACGAAGACACGAGGCATAACACTTGGGGCGCTTAAATGTCGTGAGCCAAAGTTGTTGCCCGATGAAGATGACGAAGGAGCAAGGGGTGACCTGCGAGGAGCTTCGCGACCTTGAAGTCGGCTACGAGTACGATGATGGCTCTGTGTATGGCACCCAGAAAAGTGTTGGTGCAGTGTTGATGTAGAGCTCGTTGGGAACCCCAAGTGGAAGGTATGATGAGCACAACAGCAAGTTTCCCTCAGTAATGAAACCAAGGTTTAATCGAACCAGTAGGAGCAAGGAAACACCGCAAAGGTGTTACTAGCTGAGATTTGGCAGGGCGCACTACCGGTGCTAGTAGCAACGTGGAGACCTGCACAACACAACCACAGAACTTTGTCCCCAACTTGCGATGAGCTTGTCAATCTCACCATGTTTTGCGGTAAACAAAGGATTAAACATATCGAATGTAAAGAAGTAATAGTTTGCAGAAAGTAAACACAAAGAAGTAAACAGTTTGTAGATCGAATGTAAAAGACAAGGACCGGGATCCATAGTTCACTAGAGGTGGCTCTCCTTAGATAGATAACATGTTGGGTGAACAATACAGCGGGGCAATTGACAAACATCGAGAAAGCAATACATGCATATACTAATCATCTTGACTCCTTTAAGACTTGATTGGGCATTACAACATTATACATAGACCGCCATCCAACTACATCTATGACTAATAATCCACCTTCAGGTTATCATCCGAACCCCCTCTAGTATTAAGTTGCAAGCAACAGATTATTGCTTTACGAACTGCTTGTAAAGTAAAAAATATGATTGTTCTATGAACAAAGGATAGTTGTTTTCTCCCTAGTAGCAACAACACATCTAGTACCTTAGAGATTTCTATCACTTCCCCAGATTACGAGAGGCATGAACCCACTATCGAGCATAAATACTAACTCTTGGAGTTGCTAGCATCTACTTGGCCAAGATAGCTACTAACAAAGGAAAGCATGCAAGATCACAAATAACAAAGACATGATAGAATCAATAATCATCTGAAATAGCATCTCAATATCCATCGGATCCTCGCAAACACAACATGCAGAATTACAAATAGATGATCTTGATGATGAGCGGAGATCACAAGATCTAAACATGAAAGCACAAAGGAGGAGAACTAGCCATCTAGCTACTACATGGATCCGTAGTCCAAGGATGAACTACTCACGCATCACACCGGAGGCTTGCATGGTGATGAAGAAGGCCTCCAGGGTGAATTCCCCTCTCCGGCAGGGTGCCGGGAAGAGCTTCAGATCCCTCTCGATCTAGGGATGCAGATGATGGCGGCTACAGACTCTTTCGTGGATTTTTGATCGGGCACTTAGGGTTTATGTCCCGAGGGCATCTTATAGTCGGAAGGGGAGGCCGAGGGGGTGCCTGGGGCCACCACACCACCCCCTAGTGTAGGCAAGCCTGACCGCGAGGCCAGGTGGTGTGGCCGGCCTCTTGCCCCTCTCCGTCTCGTATTCTGGCATCTCATGACTTCCACAAAAATAGGCACTTTGGCTTTTGTCCCGTACAATTCCGAGAATATTCATTGTCTGACTTTCCTGGAACCAAAAACAGCAGAAAACAGGCAGCTGGCACTGTGGATCTTGTTAATAGGTTAGTCCAAGAAATCATATGAATAGTACTCCAAAGTTGGAACAAAACACAAGAAAGTGGATAAAACCAAGCATGGAACATCAAAAATTATAGATACATTTGCAATGTATCAACATCCCCAAGCTTAACTCCTGCTCGTCCTCGAGTAGGTAAGTGATAAAAAGAAAGAATAATTTTTGAGGTGAAATGCACCATCAAAGACTTGATCAAAGTATTTGTAAAACATTAAAGGCTGGGATCATAGTACTTCAATCATAACATGAAGGACAAAGTTCTAGCAATAAGCAAAGAAACTATGATGCAACATGAAAAGGCACAAACAAAAGATTCATGAATAACAATGCTTTGCAAGACGTTTGTTTGTTTCACATAAAGAAAACATAGCATAAAAGTATTCAACTTGTCACTCATAGAGTAGAAAATATAAATGCATAGGACACCTTCAAAGTTCATAAGAGTGACTGGATACAAATAGTTTAAAACAAGCAATATCAAGTTATGCAACAATCAACTAGTCTTGGGACAATGCACATAGAACTAAGAATGGCCACTATGCTCTCAAAGAAGGCGCATGAAGGTAGATGGTAGAGACTTAATATAATGGTGGAAGAAAGGCCTTTTTATAAAAGGAAGTAGGGATTCAAGTCTCATAAAGAGCTTCCAAAAATTATGGTACTTATAGCTTTCAGCTCTCATTGCCCCTATCATAAGCATCTTGAAGTGATTAAGGTTAAAGTGAACAAATTATGGTGTACATGCTTGACGAAGTATAAGTCAGAAATCTCATGTCCCTTGTATACGAGGGCCGCTCCTCATGCTACTCAAGTTTAGTCACCAGTAAGTTCTTGTCATTGCAAGTATATGTGTATCATAGAGAACCGCCAACGGGGTACCCCTTGCCCGATGATACGGAAGAATCCCCATATCAAAATGACAAGGCAAGCAGACAACAAGCATCTCAGCAATCTTCTTATTTACCATGGGAATATGGTGCTTTTTTCTCTCTTTCCTCTTTTCATAGTATCTTTTTTTCTTTTTCTCTTTTTTTCTCAATATAGGACACTTTTTTATAAGAAGAATGCTTCATAGACAGCTCATTATGGTTACGCTGCAGGTTTCCACCATGTCAGCATGGATTAGACCAGCGGCCCAGGCGTTTCTCTAACACATATACATAACTCCATGGACTTACAATCTCCCCTTTCATTTCACACCGACGACATCCATATACAAAAGAGCATGATATCAACTAGGTACAAGTACCAAGTGCAATGTTGAAAGCGTTCCCCATGAAAGCATGGTTCTGATAATTCCCAACAAATAAGTGCAAGCATATACAACATAGACGACACAATGGTTCAAGTTTATCAAGGGCAAGAAAAGTAAAGTGTGCCATCAAGTTCGTGAGAGCGTTACTCACTAGTTTTCTCATAACAAGTTTAATTTGGAAGGTAAAGAAAAGCATGAATATACTTGGAATAGCATAAGCTAGTAGGTAGGTATGGTGGACTCTTTGTAATAACTTGGTTTACGGAGTTGGATGCATGAGTGGAACTCATACTTTGTTGTGGAGGCTAGCAAAAGACTGGGAGCGACAAACTAAGAGAGCAATAATGGCCATAATCATGCTGAGCAACAAAACATCATTGATCAAAGCATAAAGTGATACTACAAGTTGAAAACTAAAGGATCATAAAGGCTATGGTGACTTGAGATAGTCATAACATGGTGTGAGCATGCGCCAAGTCAACCCAAATAAAGGATCAAAGGAGAATACCACTATACTATGCTTTAATATGCTAAAACAACGCATGATTCATCCAAGGCACATTAAGCAATCTCAATTGTTTATAACAAGTCATGCTACAGCAAAGAATACTAAGCATAAAGCCAAAAGAATATCAATCATGGCATGACAAAGCATAGGCCACAGTCAAAAACAAGCTCTTTTTACCACATAAGCATGAACTTTCCTACTCTTTTCCAAACCAGACCAAACTATTTGCAAACCAATGTATGAAAGAGGGGGTCCAACAAATTTATTCAGAAAACTAAGCAAACAAAAGCAAACAAAAAACCAAAACGAAAACGAAAAAGAAGACGCTCCAAGAACAACACAACTGTGCATGAAACAATAAAAATGAAGCGTTTGGAAGAAACCTGGAATTTTTATTGATGAAGAAGGGGATGCCTTGGGCATCCCCAAGCTTTGACGCTTGTATTTCTTGGATATTTCTTGGGGTGACACGCGTGGCATCCCCAAGCTTGAGCTTTAGTCCATCCTTCATCTCATTACTCATTCCTTCCGTACACTTGAAAATTTTCCTTCATACAAAACTTCACACAATCTTTATTAGCAACATTAGTGCACTCAAGATAAATAACTCTTAAGGTTCAGTTCTAACACCAAATAAAATTCCATTATAACACTAGGTACTGTAGCACTTCCCTCAAAAAGCTCAATTCCCCAAAAGAACTCAAAAAGGAACCAACAAGAAGCAAATGCAGAAAATGGCAGAAATCTGTCAAAACAGACCATCAGGTAAAGACGAATTTTTTCGAAGACCTTATGTTTCTCAAATAAAAAAGTGTTGAACTAACGAAAGTTATATAACAACCTAGGGAAGAAGCACAAACATTCACGCCTCAAAAAGACGTTCAGAGATTTTACGCGAATTTTTACGGTGAAGCACAGAAATCTGTTTCGGGACAGCAACTTTCCCAATCATTACTTCTCTCTCATTAGAGCTTACTCTTGGCACAAAAAGAAAAAAAAAAGTATAAGGAGCGGTTATTGCATAAGTAATAACTTCCAAGACTCATCTAAAAAATTTGGGTTATCTCCCAATAAGTACTTTTCTTTAACGCCTTTAAGTGAGGCATAAGAAGCAAAGAAAGAATCAAGTGTTCTCAAATGAAGAAGCATTACGACCAAATTTTGTTTTCATAGGAGAAGAAAAAGAAATCTTCTCTCTCTTCTTAGGGAAGTGTTCTATACCTTTCTTGAGTGGGAGTTGATATTTAATGGTGCCTTCTTTCATATCAATGATGGCACCAACAATTCTAAGAAAAGGTATTCCCAAAGTAATAGGACAAGAAGCATTGTATTCAACATCCAAAACATAGAAATCAACGGGGACATAGGCATTGTTAACCATAATAAGAACATCATTAAGACTCCCCATGAGTTTCTTTTTAGCATTATCATCAAGTGGGGCATTCAAATAACAATCTTCAATTGGAGGCAAATCAAGCATATTATAAATCCTTCTAGGCATAATAGAAAAACTACTATCAAGATCACATCAATCTTTGAAATCAAAGTCATTCACTTTCATATTAATGATGGGTGCCCAACCATCATCTTGTTTTATAGGACTAGAAGCTTTATGTTTCATCTTTTCTTCTTTAATCTTTATGAGAGCATCAGTAATGTGTTTTGTAAAGGCCATGTTCATAGCACTAGCATTAGGACTTTTAGCAAGCTTTTGTAGGAACTTAATAACTTCAGAGATATTGCAACCATCAAGATCAAAATGAAATTTATCATCTAAAGTAGTAGAACTATTACTAGCCTCAACAGTAGTGGTGGTAATAGTAGAAACACTAATGTTTCTAGCAATTTCATCTTCTCTTTCCCACTTAGCATGTAATTCAGCTAATAGTCTAACATTTTCATCAATTCTTACTTGTATAGCATTAGTAGCTGCAAAGGGATTCTCATTAGTTTCAGGTTTAGCAGCCATTTTATTAATCAATGAAGATTGAGCTTCAGACAAAGATGATACATTTCTTTCAGCATTAGAGAGTTTCAGGTGTAAACTAGGAATTTCCCTATTTATACTCTCAAGTTGATGGCTAATGTTCTTCAAGATGATAGATTGTTCCTCCATAGTTTAAGTGAATAGTTTATTTTGCTCATATTGCATTTGCATGAAGTTTTTAATGGCTCTTTGAACTTCTAAAATTCTTCCTTCACTAGGTAATCCAAGTTTACCATTATAGCCATAAGTATTATTAGGAGGGTAGGGCCTATAATTGTTATTACCATAAGCATTGTTGCCAAAATTATTATTTATTATGAAGTTCACATCAACTTGCTCTTCTTGAGCAACCAAAGAAGCCAAAGGAACATTATTTGGATCAATATGGGCTTTCCCATTAACAAGCATAGACATAATAATATCAATCTTATCACTCAAGGAGGAGGTTTCCGCAACAGAATTTACCTTCTTACCTTGTGGAGCTCTTTCAATATGCCATTCCGAATAATTAACCATCATATTGTCCAGAAGTTTTGTTGCAGCACCCAAAGTGATGGTCATAAAGGTACCTCCAGCAGCAGAATCCAATAGGTTCCTTGAAGAAGAGTTCAATCCTGCATAAAAAGTTTGTATGATCATCCAAGCAGTTAGTCCATGCGTGGGACAATTCTTAACCAAAGATTTCATTCTTTCCCAAGCTTGAGCAACATGCTCATTATCAAGTTGTTTAAACTTCATTATTTCACTTCTCATAGATATAATCTTAGCAGGAGGATAGTACTTTCTAATGAAAGCATCTTTGCACTTAGTCCAAGAGTCAATACTATTCCTAGTTAAGGAATTCAACCATTCTTTAGCTTTTCCTCTCAAAGAGAAAAGAAACAATTTCAGCTGAATAATATCACCATCTGCATCCCTATGCTTTTGCATCTCACAAAGTTCAACAAAGTTATTTAGATGGGAAGCAACATCTTCATTACCATTACAAGAAAATTGTTCTCTCATAACAAGATTGAGCAAAGAAGGTTTTATCTCAAAGAAAGTATCTTCAGGCACAGGTGGAGCAATAGCTGTGCTCATAAAATCATTGTTGTTAGTGCTAGTGAAGTCACACAACTTGGTGTTTTCAAGAGTAGTCATTTTTTGGGTTTTCAAATAAGAATGCAAACTAGTAGAACTAAATTTTTTTTGTGTTTTTGATAATAAAACAAGCAAATAAAAAAAGAACCTAAGCAAAACAAAAATAACAAAGTAAAGAGATTGGTTATGAGGGACTCCCCTTGTGAAGATGTCTTTGACTCCCCGGCAACGGCGCCAGAAAAATGCTTGATGGCTCTATATATGGCGCCCAGAAAAGTGATGGTGCGCTGTAGATGTAGAGCTCGTTGGGAACCCCAAGAGGAAGGTATGATCAGCACAGCAGCAAGTTTCCCTCAGTAATGAAACCAAGGTTTAATCGAACTAGTAGGAGCAAGGAAACACCCCAAAGGTGTTACTAGCTGAGCTTTGGCAGGGCGCACTACCGGTGCTAGTAGCAACGTGGAGACCTGCACAACACAACCACAGAACTTTGTCCCCAACTTGCGATGAGGTTGTCAATCTCACCATGTTTTGCGGTAAACAAAGGATTAAACGTATCGAATGGAAAGAAGTAATAGTTTGCAGAAAGTAAACACAAAGAAGTAAATAGTTTGTAGATCGAATGTAAAAGACAAGGACCGGGATCCATAGTTCACTAGAGGTGGCTCTCCTTAGATAGATAACATGCTGGGTGAACAAATTACAGCGGGGCAATTGACAAACATCGAGAAAGCAATACATGCATATACTAATCTTCTTGACTCCATTGAGACTTGATTGGGCATTACAACATTATACATAGACCGCCATCCAACTGCATCTATGACTAATAATCCACCTTCAGGTTATCATCCGAACCCCCTCCAGTATTAAGTTGCAAGCAACAGATTATTGCTTTACGAACTGCGTGTAAAGTAAAAAATATGATTGTTCTATGAACAAAGTATTGTTGTTTGCTCCCTAGTAGCAACAGCACATCTAGTACCTTAGAGATTTCTGTCACTTCCCCAGATTACCAGAGGCATGAACCCACTATCGAGCATAAATACTAACTCTTGGAGTTGCTAGCATCTACTTGGCCAAGATAGCTACTAACAACGGAAAGCATGCAAGATCACAAATAACAAAGACATGATGGAATAAATAATCAATCTGAAATAGCATCTCAATATCCATCGGATCCCCGCAAACACAACATGCAGAATTACAAATAGATGATCTTGATCATGAACGGAGCTCACAAGATCTAAACATCAAAGCACAAAGGAGGATAACTAGCCATCTAGCTACTACATGGATCCGTAGTCCAAGGATGAACTACTCACGCATCACACCGGAGGCTTGCATGGTGATGAAGAAGGCCTCCAGGGTGAATTCCCCTCTCCGGCAGGGTGCCGGGAAGAGCTTCAGATCCCTCCTGATCTAAGGATGGAGATGACGGCGGCTACAGACTCTTTCGTGGATTTTTGATCGGGCACTTAGGGTTTACGTCCCGAGGGCATCTTATAGTCGGAAGGGGAGGCCGAGGGGGTGCCTGGGGCCACCACACCACCCCCTGGCGCGAGCCAAGCCTGTCCGCCCGGCCAGGTGGTGTGGCCGGCCTGTGGCCCCTCTCCGCCTCGTATTCTGGCATCTAATGACTTCCAGAAAAATAGGCACTTTGGCTTTTGTCCTGTCCAATTCTGAGAATATACATTTTCTGACTTTCCTGGAACCAAAAACAGCAGAAAACAGGCAGCTAGCACTGTGGCTCTTGTTAATAGGTTAGTCCAAGAAATCATATGAAAAGTACTCCAAAGTTGGAACAAAACACAAGAAAGTGGATAAAACCAAGCATGGAACATAAAAAATTATAGATACAGTTGCAATGTATCAACATCCCCAAGCTTAACTCCTGCTCGTCCTCGAGTAGGTAAGTGATAAAAAGAAAGAATAATTTTTGATGTGACATGCACCATCAAAGACTTGATCAAAGTATTTGTAAAACATTCAAGGCTGGGATCATAGTACTTCAATCATAACATGAAAGACAAAGTTCTAGCAATACTATGATGCAACATGAAAAGGCACAAACAAAAGGTTCATGAATAACAGTGCTTTGCAAGACGTTTGTTTGTTTCACATAAAGAAAACATACCATAAAAGTATTCAGCTTGTCCCCCATATAGTAGCAAATATAAATGCATAGGACACCTTCAAAGTTCATAAGAGTGACTAGATACAAATAGTTTAAAACAAGCAATATCAAGTTATGCAACAATCAACTAGTCTTGGGACAATGCACATAGAACTAAGAATGGCCACTATGCTCTCAAAGTAGGTGCATAAAGATAGAAGGTGGAGACTTAATATAATGGTGGAAGAAAGGCCTTTTTATAAAAGGAAGTAGGGATTCAAGTCCCATAAAGAGCTTCCAAAAATTATGGTACTTACAGCTTTCAGCTCTCATTGCCCCTATCATAAGCATCTTGAAGTGATTAAGGTTAAAATGAACAAACTATGGTGTACATGCTTAACAAAGTATAAGTCAGAAATCTCATGTCCCTTGTATACGAGGGTCGCTCCTCATGCTACTCAAGTTTAGTCACCGGTAAGTTCTTGTCATTGTAAGTATATGTATATCATAGAGAACCGCCAACAGGGTATCCCTTGCCCGATGATACGGAAGAATCCCCATATCAAAATGACAAGGCAAGCAGACAACGAGCATCTCGGCAATATTCTTATTTACCATGGGAATATGGTGCTTTTTTCTCTCTTTCCTCTTTTCATAGTATCTCTTTTTTTTCTTTTTCTCTTTTTTTCTCAATATAGGACTCTTTTTTTATAAGAAGAATGCTTCATAGACAACTCATTATGGTTACGCTGCAGGTTTCCACCATGTCAGCATGGATTAGACCAACGGCCCAGGCGTTTCTCTAACACATATACATAACTCCATGGACTTACAAGCTCCCCTTTCATTTCACAATCCAATGACATCCATATACAAAAGAGCATGATATCAACTAGGTACAAGTACCAAGTGCAATGTTGAAAGCGTTCCCCATGAAAGCATGGTTCTGCTAATTCCCAACAAATAAGTGCAAGCATATACAACATAGACGACACAATGGTTCAAGTTTATCAAGGGCAAGAAAAGTAAAGTGTGCCATCAAGTTCGTGAGAGCGTTACTCACTAGTTTTCTCATAACAAGTTTAATTTGGAAGGTAAAGAAAAGCATGAATATACTTGGAATAGCATAAGCTAGTAGGTAGGTATGGTGGACCCTTTGTAATAACTTGGTTTAGGGAGTTGGATGCATGAGTGGAACTCATACTTTGTTGTGGAGGCTAGCAAAAGACTGGGAGCGACAAACTAAGAGAGCAATAATGGCCATAATCATGCTGAGCAACAAAACATCATTGATCAAAGCATAAAGTGATACTACAAGTTGAAAACTAAAGGATCATAAAGGCTATGGTGACTTGAGATAGTCATAACATGGTGTGAGCATGCGCCAAGTCAACCCAAATAAAGGATCAAAGGAGAATACCACTATACTATGCTTTAATATGCTAAAACAACGCATGATTCATCCAAGGCACATTAAGCAATCTCAATTGTTTATAACAAGTCATGCTACAGCAAAGAATACTAAGCATAAAGCCAAAAGAATATCAATCATGGCATGACAAAGCATAGGCCACGCCAAAAAACAAGCTCTTTTTACCACATAAGCATGAACTTTCCTACTCTTTTCCAAACCAGACCAAACTATTTGCAAACTAATGTATGAAAGAGGGGGTCCAAAAAATTTATTCAGAAAACTAAGCAAACAAAAGGAAACAAAAAACCAAAACGAAAACGAAAAAGAAGACGCTCCAAGAACAACACAACTGTGCATGAAACAATAAAAATGAAGCGTTTGGAAGAAACCTGGAATTTTTATTGATGAAGAAGGGGATGCCTTGGGCATCCCCAAGCTTTGACGCTTGTATTTCTTGGATATTTCTTGGGGTGACACGCGTGGCATCCCCAAGCTTGAGCTTTAGTCCATCCTTCATCTCATTACTCATTCCTTCCGTACACTTGAAAATTTTCCTTCATACAAAACTTCACACAATCTTTATTAGCAACATTAGTGCACACAAGATAAATAACTCTTAAGGTTCAGTTATAACACCAAATAAAATTCCATTATAACACTAGGTACTGTAGCACTTCCCTCAAAAAGCTCAATTCCCCAAAAGAACTCAAAAAGGAACCAATAAGAAGCAAATGCAGAAAATGGCAGAAATCTGTCAAAACAAACCATCAGGTAAAGACGAATTTTTTCGAAGACCTTATGTTGCTCAAATAAAAAAGTTTTGAACTAACGAAAGTTATATAACAACCTAGGGCAGAAGCACAAACATTCACGCCTCAAAAAGACGTTCAGAGATTTTACACGAATTTTTACGGTGAAGCACAGAAATCTGTTTCGGGACAGCAACTTTTCCAATCATTACTTCTCTCTCATTAGAGGTTACTCTTGGCACAAAAAGAAAATAAAAAGTATAAGGAGCGGTTATTACAGAAGTAATAACTTCCAAGACTCATCTAAAAATTTTGGGTTATCTCCCAATAAGTACTTTTCTTTAACGCCTTTAAGTTAGGCATAAGAAGCAAAGAAAGAATCAAGTGTTCTCAAATGAAGAAGCATTACGACCAAATTTTGTTTTCATAGGAGAAGAAAAAGAAATCTTCTCTCTCTTCTTAGGGAAGTGTTCTATACCTTTCTTGAGTGGGAGTTGATATTTAATGGTGCCTTCTTTCATATCAATGATGGCACCAACAATTCTAAGAAAAGGTATTCCCAAAGTAATAGGACAAGAAGCATTGTATTCAACATCCAAAACATAGAAATCAACGGGGACATAGGCATTGTTAACCATAATAAGAACATCATTAAGACTCCCCATGAGTTTCTTTTTAGCATTATCATCAAGTGGGGCATTCAAATAACAATCTTCAATTGGAGGCAAATCAAGCATATTATAAATCCTTCTAGGCATAATAGAAAAACTACTATCAAGATCACATCAATCTTTGAAATCAAAGTCATTCACTTTCATATTAATGATGGGTGCCCAACCATCATCTTGTTTTATAGGACTAGAAGCTTTATGTTTCATCTTTTCTTCTTTAATCTTTATGAGAGCATCAGTAATGTGTTTTGTAAAGGCCATGTTCATAGCACTAGCATTAGGACTTTTAGCAAGCTTTTGTAGGAACTTAATAACTTCAGAGATATTGCAACCATCAAGATCAAAATGAAATTTATCATCTAAAGTAGTAGAACTATTACTAGCCTCAACACTAGTGGTGGTAATAGTAGAAACACTAATGTTTCTAGCAATTTCATCTTCTCTTTCCCACTTAGCATGTAATTCAGCTAATAGTCTAACATTTTCATCAATTCTTACTTGTATAGCATTAGTAGCTGCAAAGGGATTCTCATTAGTTTCAGGTTTAGCAGCCATTTTATTAATCAATGAAGATTGAGCTTCAGACAAAGATGATACATTTCTTTCAGCATTAGAGAGTTTCAGGTGTAAACTAGGAATTTCCCTATTTATACTCTCAAGTTGATGGCTAATGTTCTTCAAGATGATAGATTGTTCCTCCATAGTTTAAGTGAATAGTTTATTTTGCTCATATTGCATTTGCATGAAGTTTTTAATGGCTCTTTGAACTTCTAAAATTCTTCCTTCACTAGGTAATCCAAGTTTACCATTATAGCCATAAGTATTATTAGGAGGGTAGGGCCTATAATTGTTATTACCATAAGCATTGTTGCCAAAATTATTATTTCTTATGAAGTTCACATCAACTTGCTCTTCTTGAGCAACCAAAGAAGCCAAAGGAACATTATTTGGATCAATATGGGCTTTCCCATTAACAAGCATAGACATAATAATATCAATCTTATCACTCAAGGAGGAGGTTTCCTCAACAGAATTTACCTTCTTACCTTGTGGAGCTCTTTCAATATGCCATTCCGAATAATTAACCATCATATTGTCCAGAAGTTTTGTTGCAGCACCCAAAGTGATGGTCATAAAGGTACCTCCAGCAGAATCCAATAGGTTCCTTGAAGAATAGTTCAATCCTGCATAAAAAGTTTGTATGATCATCCAAGCAGTTAGTCCATGCGTGGGACAATTCTTAACCAAAGATTTCATTCTTTCCCAAGCTTGAGCAACATGCTCATTATCAAGTTGTTTAAACTTCATTATTTCACTTCTCATAGATATAATCTTAGCAGGAGGATAGTACTTTCTAATGAAAGCATCTTTGCACTTAGTCCAAGAGTCAATACTATTCCTAGTTAATGAATTCAACCATTCTTTAGCTTTTACTATCAAAGAAAAAACAATTTCAGCTGAATAATATCACCATCTGCATCCCTATGCTTTTGCATCTCACAAAGTTCAACAAAGTTATTTAGATGGGAAGCAACATCTTCATTACCATTACAAGAAAATTGTTCTCTCATAACAAGATTGAGCAAAGAAGGTTTTATCTCAAAGAAAGTATCTTCAGGCACAGGTGGAGCAATAGCTGTGCTCATAAAATCATTGTTGTTAGTGCTAGTGAAGTCACACAACTTGGTGTTTTCAAGAGTAGTCATTTTTTGGGTTTTCAAATAAGAATGCAAACTAGTAGAACTAAATTTTTTTTGTGTTTTTGATAATAAAACAAGCAAATAAAAAAAGAACCTAAGCAAAACAAAAATAACAAAGTAAAGAGATTGGTTATGAGGGACTCCCCTTGTGAAGATGTCTTTGACTCCCCGGCAACGGCGCCAGAAAAATGCTTGATGGCTCTATATATGGCGCCCAGAAAAGTGATGG
Organism: Avena insularis; assembly: GCA_023614405.1. Taxonomy (NCBI): domain Eukaryota; kingdom Viridiplantae; phylum Streptophyta; class Magnoliopsida; order Poales; family Poaceae; genus Avena; species Avena insularis. The sequence continues at coordinate 240,943,797 of CM042688.1, read as the reverse complement.
TGCGCTGTAGATGTAGAGCTCGTTGGGAACCCCAAGAGGAAGGTATGATCAGCACAGCAGCAAGTTTCCCTCAGTAATGAAACCAAGGTTTAATCGAACTAGTAGGAGCAAGGAAACACCCCAAAGGTGTTACTAGCTGAGCTTTGGCAGGGCGCACTACCGGTGCTAGTAGCAACGTGGAGACCTGCACAACACAACCACAGAACTTTGTCCCCAACTTGCGATGAGGTTGTCAATCTCACCATGTTTTGCGGTAAACAAAGGATTAAACGTATCGAATGGAAAGAAGTAATAGTTTGCAGAAAGTAAACACAAAGAAGTAAATAGTTTGTAGATCGAATGTAAAAGACAAGGACCGGGATCCATAGTTCACTAGAGGTGGCTCTCCTTAGATAGATAACATCTTTGGGTGAACAAATTACAGCGGGCAATTGACAAACATCGAGAAAGCAATACATGCATATACTAATCTTCTTGACTCCATTGAGACTTGATTGGGCATTACAACATTATACATAGACCGCCATCCAACTGCATCTATGACTAATAATCCACCTTCAGGTTATCATCCGAACCCCTCCGATTAAGTTGCAAGCAACAGATTATTGCTTTACGAACTGCGTGTAAAGTAAAAAATACGATTGTTCTATGAACAAAGTATTGTTGTTTGCTCCCTAGTAGCAACAGCACATCTAGTACCTTAGAGATTTCTCACTTCCCAGTTACGGAGGCATGAACCCACTATCGAGCATAAATACTAACTCTTGGAGTTGCTAGCATCTACTTGGCCAAGATAGCTACTAACAACGGAAAGCATGCAAGATCACAAATAACAAAGACATGATGGAATAAATAATCAATCTGAAATAGCATCTCAATATCCATCGGATCCCCGCAAACACAACATGCAGAATTACAAATAGATGATCTTGATCATGAGCAGACTCACAAGATCTAAACATCAAAGCACAAAGGAGGATAACTAGCCATCTAGCTACTACATGGATCCGTAGTCCAAGGATGAACTACTCACGCATCACACCGGAGGCTTGCATGGTGATGAAGAAGGCCTCCAGGGTGAATTCCCCTCTCCGGCAGGGTGCCGGGAAGAGCTTCAGATCCCTCCTGATCTAAGGATGGAGATGACGGCTCTGAACTCTTTCGTGGATTTTGATCGGGCACTTAGGGTTTACGTCCGAGGGCATCTTATAGTCGGAAGGGAGGCCGAGGGGTGCCTGGGCCACCACACCACCTCGGCGCGAGCCAAGCCTGTCCGCGGCCAGGTGGTGTGGCCGCCTGTGGCCCCTCTCCGCCTCGTATTCGGCATCTAATGACTTCGGAAAAATAGGCACTTTGGCTTTTGTCCTGTCCAATTCGAGAATATACATTTTCGACTTTCCTGGAACCAAAAACAGCAGAAAAGCAGGCAGCTAGCACTGTGGCTCTTGTTAATAGGTTAGTCCAAGAAATCATATGAAAAGTACTCCAAAGTTGGAACAAAACACAAGAAAGTGGATAAAACCAAGCATGGAACATAAAAAATTATAGATACAGTTGCAATGTATCAACATCCCCAAGCTTAACTCCTGCTCGTCCTCGAGTAGGTAAGTGATAAAAAGAAAGAATAATTTTTGATGTGACATGCACCATCAAAGACTTGATCAAAGTATTTGTAAAACATTCAAGGCTGGGATCATAGTACTTCAATCATAACATGAAAGACAAAGTTCTAGCAATACTATGATGCAACATGAAAAGGCACAAACAAAAGGTTCATGAATAACAGTGCTTTGCAAGACGTTTGTTTGTTTCACATAAAGAAAACATACCATAAAAGTATTCAGCTTGTCCCCCATATAGTAGCAAATATAAATGCATAGGACACCTTCAAAGTTCATAAGAGTGACTAGATACAAATAGTTTAAAACAAGCAATATCAAGTTATGCAACAATCAACTAGTCTTGGGACAATGCACATAGAACTAAGAATGGCCACTATGCTCTCAAAGTAGGTGCATAAAGATAGAAGGTGGAGACTTAATATAATGGTGGAAGAAAGGCCTTTTTATAAAAGGAAGTAGGGATTCAAGTCCCATAAAGAGCTTCCAAAAATTATGGTACTTACAGCTTTCAGCTCTCATTGCCCCTATCATAAGCATCTTGAAGTGATTAAGGTTAAAATGAACAAACTATGGTGTACATGCTTAACAAAGTATAAGTCAGAAATCTCATGTCCCTTGTATACGAGGGTCGCTCCTCATGCTACTCAAGTTTAGTCACCGGTAAGTTCTTGTCATTGTAAGTATATGTGTATCATAGAGAACCGCCAACGGGGTACCCCTTGCCCGATGATACGGAAGAATCCCCATATCAAAATGACAAGGCAAGCAGACAACGAGCATCTCAGCAATCTTCTTATTTACCATGGGAATATGGTGCTTTTTTCTCTCTTTCCTCTTTTCATAGTATCTCTTTTTTTCTTTTCTCTTTTTTCTCAATATAGGACTCTTTTTTTATAAGAAGAATGCTTCATAGACAACTCATTATGGTTACGCTGCAGGTTTCCACCATGTCAGCATGGATTAAACCAGCGGCCCAGGCGTTTCTCTAACACATATACATAACTCCATGGACTTACAAGCTCCCCTTTCATTTCACACCGACGACATCCATATACAAAAGAGCATGATATCAACTAGGTACAAGTACCAAGTGCAATGTTGAAAGCGTTCCCCATGAAAGCATGGTTCTGCTAATTCCCAACAAATAAGTGCAAGCATATACAACATAGACGACACAATGGTTCAAGTTTATCAAGGGCAAGAAAAGTAAAGTGTGCCATCAAGTTCGTGAGAGCGTTACTCACTAGTTTTCTCATAACAAGTTTAATTTGGAAGGTAAAGAAAAGCATGAATATACTTGGAATAGCATAAGCTAGTAGGTAGGTATGGTGGACCCTTTGTAATAACTTGGTTTAGGGAGTTGGATGCATGAGTGGAACTCATACTTTGTTGTGGAGGCTAGCAAAAGACTGGGAGCGACAAACTAAGAGAGCAATAATGGCCATAATCATGCTGAGCAACAAAACATCATTGATCAAAGCATAAAGTGATACTACAAGTTGAAAACTAAAGGATCATAAAGGCTATGGTGACTTGAGATAGTCATAACATGGTGTGAGCATGCGCCAAGTCAACCCAAATAAAGGATCAAAGGAGAATACCACTATACTATGCTTTAATATGCTAAAACAACGCATGATTCATCCAAGGCACATTAAGCAATCTCAATTGTTTATAACAAGTCATGCTACAGCAAAGAATACTAAGCATAAAGCCAAAAGAATATCAATCATGGCATGACAAAGCATAGGCCACAGTCAAAAACAAGCTCTTTTTACCACATAAGCATGAACTTTCCTACTCTTTTCCAAACCAGACCAAACTATTTGCAAACTAATGTATGAAAGAGGGGGTCCAAAAAATTTATTCAGAAAACTAAGCAAACAAAAGGAAACAAAAAACCAAAACGAAAACGAAAAAGAAGACGCTCCAAGAACAACACAACTGTGCATGAAACAATAAAAATGAAGCGTTTGGAAGAAACCTGGAATTTTTATTGATGAAGAAGGGGATGCCTTGGGCATCCCCAAGCTTTGACGCTTGTATTTCTTGGATATTTCTTGGGGTGACACGCGTGGCATCCCCAAGCTTGAGCTTTAGTCCATCCTTCATCTCATTACTCATTCCTTCCGTACACTTGAAAATTTTCCTTCATACAAAACTTCACACAATCTTTATTAGCAACATTAGTGCACACAAGATAAATAACTCTTAAGGTTCAGTTATAACACCAAATAAAATTCCATTATAACACTAGGTACTGTAGCACTTCCCTCAAAAAGCTCAATTCCCCAAAAGAACTCAAAAAGGAACCAATAAGAAGCAAATGCGAAAATGGCAGAAATCTGTCAAAACAGACCATCAGGTAAAGACGAATTTTTTCGAAGACCTTATGTTGCTCAAATAAAAAAGTTTTGAACTAACGAAAGTTATATAACAACCTAGGGCAGAAGCACAAACATTCACGCCTCAAAAAGACGTTCAGAGATTTTACACGAATTTTTACGGTGAAGCACAGAAATCTGTTTCGGGACAGCAACTTTTCCAATCATTACTTATCTCTCATTAGAGGTTACTCTTGGCACAAAAAGAAAATAAAAAGTATAAGGAGCGGTTATTACAGAAGTAATAACTTCCAAGACTCATCTAAAAATTTTGGGTTATCTCCCAATAAGTACTTTTCTTTAACGCCTTTAAGTTAGGCATAAGAAGCAAAGAAAGAATCAAGTGTTCTCAAATGAAGAAGCATTACGACCAAATTTTGTTTTCATAGGAGAAGAAAAAGAAATCTTCTCTCTCTTCTTAGGGAAGTGTTCTATACCTTTCTTGAGTGGGAGTTGATATTTAATGGTGCCTTCTTTCATATCAATGATGGCACCAACAATTCTAAGAAAAGGTATTCCCAAAGTAATAGGACAAGAAGCATTGTATTCAACATCCAAAACATAGAAATCAACGGGGACATAGGCATTGTTAACCATAATAAGAACATCATTAAGACTCCCCATGAGTTTCTTTTTAGCATTATCATCAAGTGGGGCATTCAAATAACAATCTTCAATTGGAGGCAAATCAAGCATATTATAAATCCTTCTAGGCATAATAGAAAAACTACTATCAAGATCACATCAATCTTTGAAATCAAAGTCATTCACTTTCATATTAATGATGGGTTCCCAACCATCATCTTGTTTTATAGGAATAGAAGCTTTATGTTTCATCTTTTCTTCTTTAATCTTTATGAGAGCATCAGTAATGTGTTTTGTAAAGGCCATGTTCATAGCACTAGCATTAGGACTTTTAGCAAGATTTTGTAGGAACTTAATAACTTCAGAGATATTGCAACCATCAAGATCAAAATGAAATTTATCATCTAAAGTAGTAGAACTATTACTAGCCTCAACACTAGTGGTGGTAATAGTAGAAACACTAATGTTTCTAGCAATTTCATCTTCTCTTTCCCACTTAGCATGTAATGCAGCTAATAGTCTAACATTTTCATCAATTCTTACTTGTATAGCATTAGTAGCTGCAAAGGGATTCTCATTAGTTTCAGGTTTAGCAGCCATTTTATTAATCAATGAAGATTGAGCTTCAGACAAAGATGATACATTTCTTTCAGCATTAGAGAGTTTCAGGTGTAAACTAGGAATTTCCCTATTTATACTCTCAAGTTGATGGCTAATGTTCTTCAAGATGATAGATTGTTCCTCCATAGTTTAAGTGAATAGTTTATTTTGCTCATATTGCATTTGCATGAAGTTTTTAATGGCTCTTTGAACTTCTAAAATTCTTCCTTCACTAGGTAATCCAGGTTTACCATTATAGCCATAAGTATTATTAGGAGGGTAGGGCCTATAATTGTTATTACCATAAGCATTGTTGCCAAAATTATTATTTCTTATGAAGTTCACATCAACTTGCTCTTCTTGAGCAACCAAAAGCAAAGGAACATTATTTGGATCAATATGGGCTTTCCCATTAACAAGCATAGACATAATAATATCAATCTTATCACTCAAGGAGGAGGTTTCCTCAACAGAATTTACCTTCTTACCTTGTGGAGCTCTTTCAATATGCCATTCCGAATAATTAACCATCATATTGTCCAGAAGTTTTGTTGCAGCACCCAAAGTGATGGTCATAAAGGTACCTCCAGCAGCAGAATCCAATAGGTTCCTTGAAGAAGAGTTCAATCCTGCATAAAAAGTTTGTATGATCATCCAAGCAGTTAGTCCATGCGTGGGACAATTCTTAACCAAAGATTTCATTCTTTCCCAAGCTTGAGCAACATGCTCATTATCAAGTTGTTTAAACTTCATTATTTCACTTCTCATAGATATAATCTTAGCAGGAGGATAGTACTTTCTAATGAAAGCATCTTTTCACTAATCCAAGAGTCAATACTATTCCTAGTTAAGGAATTCAACCATTCTTTAGCTTTTCCTCTCAAAGAGAAAAGAAACAATTTCAGCTTAATAAAATCACCATCTGCATCCCTATGCTTTTGCATCTCACAAAGTTCAACAAAGTTATTTAGATGGGAAGCAACATCTTCATTACCATTACCAGAAAATTGTTCTCTCATAACAAGATTGAGCAAAGAAGGTTTTATCTCAAAGAAAGTATCTTCAGGCACAGGTGGAGCAATAGCTGTGCTCATAAAATCATAGTTGTTAGTGCTAGTGAAGTCACACAACTTGGTGTTTTCAAGAGTAGTCATTTTTCTGGTTTTCAAATAAGAATGCAAACTAGTAGAACTAAATTTTTTTTGTGTTTTTGATAATAAAACAAGCAAATAAAAAAAAGAACCTAAGCAAAACAAAAATAACAAAGTAAAGAGATTGGTTATGAGGGACTCCCCTTGTGAAGATGTCTTTGACTCCCCGGCAACGGCGCCAGAAAAATGCTTGATGGCTCTATATATGGCGCCCAGAAAAGTGATGGTGCGCTATAGATGTAGAGCTCGTTGGGAACCCCATGAGGATGGTATGACGAGCACATTAGCAAGTTTCCCTCAGTAATGAAACCAAGGTTTAATCGAACTAGTAGGAGCAAGGAAACACCCCAAAGGTGTTACTAGCTGAGCTTTGGCAGGGCGCACTACCGGTGCTAGTAGCAACGTGGAGACCTGCACAACACAACCACAGAACTTTGTCCCCAACTTGCGATGAGGTTGTCAATCTCACCATGTTTTGCGGTAAACAAAGGATTAAACGTATCGAATGGAAATAAGTAATAGTTTGCAGAAAGTAAACACAAAGAAGTAAATAGTTTGTAGATCGAATGTAAAAGACAAGGACCGGGATCCATAGTTCACTAGAGGTGGCTCTCCTTAGATAGATAACATGCTGGGTGAACAAATTACAGCGGGGCAATTGACAAACATCGAGAAAGCAATACATGCATATACTAATCATCTTGACTCCATTGAGACTTGATTGGGCATTACAACATTATACATAGACCGCCATCCAACTGCATCTATGACTAATAATCCACCTTTAGGTTATCATCCGAACCCCCTCCAGTATTAAGTTGCAAGCAACAGATTATTGCTTTACGAACTGCGTGTAAAGTAAACAATATGATTGTTCTATGAACAATGGATTGTTGTTTTCTCCCTAGTAGCTACAGCACATCTTGTACCTTAGAGATTTCTGTCACTTCCCCAGATTACCAGAGGCATGAACCCACTATCGAGCATAAATACTAACTCTTGGAGTTGCTAGCATCTACTTGGCCAAGATAGCTACTAACAACGGAAAGCATGCAAGATCACAAATAACAAAGACATGATGGAATAAATAATCAATCTGAAATAGCATCTCAATATCCATCGGATCCCCGCAAACACAACATGCAGAATTACAAATAGATGATCTTGATAATGAATGGAGCTCACAAGATCTAAACATGAAAGCAAAAACGAGGAGAACTAGCCATATAGCTACTACATGGATCCATAGTCCAAGGATGAACTACTCACGCATCACACCGGAGGCTTGCATGGTGATGAAGAAGGCCTCCAGGGTGAATTCCCCTCTCCGGTAGTGTGCCGGGAAGAGCTTCAGATCCCTCCCGGTCTAGGGATGGAGATGACGGCTCTGAGACTCTTTTCGTGGATTTTTGATCGGGCACTTAGGGTTTACGTCCCGAGGGCATCTTATAGTCGGAAGGGGAGGCCGAGGGGGTGCCTGGGGCCACCACACCACCCCCTGGCGTGGGCCAAGCCTGTCCGTGCAGCCAGGTGGTGTGGCCGGCCTCTGTCCCCTCTCCGTCTCATATTCTGGCATCTAATGACTTCCGGAAAAATAGGCACTTTGGATTTTGTCCCGTCCAATTTCGAGAATATTCATTTTCTGACTTTCCTGGAACCAAAAACAGCAGAAAACAGGCAGCTAGCACTGTGGCTCTTGTTAATAGGTTAGTCCAAGAAATTATATGAAAAGTACTCCAAAGTTGGAACAAAACACAAGAAACTGGATAAAACTAAGCATGGAACATCAAAAATTATAGATACATTTGCAATGTATCGTACGACTACTTTAACCATGTTCCCCGCGGAACGTTAACCGCGTACGGTCTACAAGGGTATGTATTCTCTATGCATTGGCCGTTACCGCATTACTACATACATAGATCCTAGGCAGTTTCTGGGGTTCCATCATTGGAAATTATTTGTTTTCGGCACCGACCCCCAACAGTGGTATCAAAGCCGATCTATGCATAGGAGTGATGTACGGCCAGTACGCACAAGTTTTGTGCGGGCATTGATCCCTTAGTTGTTACCCTCTAATGTGTACTTGTTTATATCACGGTATTGTTTGATGAAGTGGCCCGGACCGACCTTGTGCGTATACGTACGCGAGACAAGTTCCACGCTCAACATACGGCTTATACCGTATAAGTGGCTAGCGGGTGTCTATATCTCATTCAATAGTTGATATAGCATTTACAACGGAGGGCCCCGAAAGGGGTGTAGTATAGACAACTGTTGGATCCATGTTGTGGTTGGAAAGTTCGTAGATTAGAAATGGTTCTAGTGCGAAATCCCTAACAACCACGTAAAACTTGCAATAGATAAAGTAGAGGCATCTAACTTTATTTTGCAGGGGGGCATGTGATTATGATATGGCATTGGTCGTTATGAAGGTAAAGTAGTTAATTTTTTGTTACTAAGTAGTATAGTAATAGTCATCGTTCCGATGGATGATCTGGTGGAGGCGTTGTGGACTTGGCGTCAAACCAAGGGCAGGATGGAGATCATGCCAGAGCACGCGATGGAGATCAAGGCGCAAGAAAGACCATATCATATCACATTATACATATGATGTTGATACCAGTTTTTACATCTTATTGTGTGCTAGTATTTAGATACTCAATGGTAGCAAATAAGATAATCCCTGTTGAAATCCAATGTTCCGTGTTCCCCTTGTGTGTGCACCACCAAGAAAGTTCTTCGGTATGAGGCGATCCAGGGTTACAGGCCTGGGTGTCAGACATATCTATGTTCGCATACAGTGGGTGTAAGCCATGTTGCACAGCAAATACACAAAAGTTAGATTTGGCGAGCCTAGCACGCCACAAAAGCGTGTCCTTGGAACACAAGAGATCGAAAGATCGAGCATGAGTCACATGGATGATGTGATTGGCATTAGTGAATGTCTAGCTTTGATAGCACTGATGGCTGTGTAACACGGGGGAGGTGCAGAGGATAGGGATCATGCGATCACTAAAATCATCCAAGGGATGACCGTTTTAGTGGAGACCAATTATAAATTGATCTCTTATTATAAACTTAGTCTAGATGTCTGTTTGCAAATATCTTATTAGATCATAGCCTATCCCATTGAGGTCCTTTGCGACCATGGGAATATATTGCTTAATATGGAACTTAGCAAAAGGGTCCAGCTTCATAGATTAATACCCACACCTGAGGGATATCCTCGTAAAAGGTGATCTTCTCTTCTTGATACAATAACAATTAGGGGATAATTCGATGACTCCGGAATGTTTGGAAAAACACTTAGCGATGTTGCATTAGAGTTAAGAACTCTTAGAAGGGTTTGATTGCAAATAGAGGTCATGGATGGAAAAGGTATATGTTAGATATACAAAATTATAAATGTGGTTCTTGCAAAACTCGTTGCAGTTTGCAAAGTATTTGATACTTGTCCCGTTTTGTGAAAACGGGAGGATCTGCTTGAGAATTGCTGGTTTTGAGGCAACGTGACTTGATGATGGCAAGCAAAATAGTTGATGGCTGACATCACCTCTTCCATCGAAGTTTATCATTTGGATTAGTGGACTTGAATATAGATTTGTAATCCTAGTTTGTGTGTCTTGCTTTTGGCGAGACGATTATTCATATGAACAAGTTACAAACCAGTGTGTACTATTCTTATGAACAATACCTTATGGTCACATTGCAATTATAAATAAAGTTATTCACATCACTATGTTAATGATAATGGTTTAAACATTTATAAAAGGATTAGAATGCTAAAAGATATCCAAAGTTTAATAATGAAATGACACTACAGTTTAAGTCATTTTGGTTATTGCAAGTTCTTTATGAAAGATCAGGGTCCTAGATGCTTAATCTAGAGACTTTGCAAAACCATGCCTCTTGGGCAGAATGACTAAAACTCCGCATTCTGGTAAAATGGCGATATGCGAAGAAATGTTGAATCTTATACATAGTGATGTATCATATTTTCAACAAGTAGTGGAAATCATTTATTGTGGACTTAAGTGAATAAGTGTATTTACTTAATGGAACATAAGTTTGAAATGATTTGAATTGTTCAAATGAGTTCACAACAATAAAAGGATATTGAAATTAACGAGAATACGAAGTCTCTTCGATTTGATCGACTTGACTGAGGTATTCAAGCTAAGTTTAGCATGAAAGGGACTTGTGAAAGATGTTTCACAAATTATGATAATTGGATGAATTCAAGCTGTGTTGAAATGTCTAAACATCATAATCGTTATGTATTAAGATACATATGGTATAATATTATCTCTTATCGGGGTTATAGTTGTCGTTGAGAGCTAAAGATCAAAAATAAGCAAACACTCATTTGAAATACAAAGGAACATCTAAAATATTCGTGGAAACAACACCATAAGTGTTATGGCACGTTCGAGTTTCTGGAGATTTCGACAAGTCGAAATCATGGCAAATAAACAACTCTTTGTAGAGCATTCTTAGGAAGCTATGAATGCATCTTCCACAATAAGGGGCAAACCTATTGTTGTCCTAGGTTGATGTGTCTTCATGAAGATACAGGTGGAAGAAAGAGAAAGATCAAAAACAAGGTGTTTGACCTTGCCTCTGAATTGTTGAGTGGCACAGCGGAATTAGTTTCGTGAATCCAAACTCTACAAATAGAGGAGAAACTATTGATAATGATCATAGAGTTTTAGTGAATACTAAAGAAAGTGGGATTCAACTATATATTCTACAAGCTTGTGGAATTATATTATTGATTCACTTTTCATGTTTTGAACAAGACATACCTACAAAATACAAAGAAGCGTGATGGACCTAAGTACGAGAAATGAATGGTCATTGAAATCTCGTTAGTGGAATTCTCGATTTGATGGGGATCAAAGAATTTAGGAATGTCCAAGATTATCGAGAAGACATGGATTTGAGTGGGAGCAAATCAGCTTGGCTAATTCATAATATGTAGCTAACATATTTTGAGTGGGAGCTAAGTGAAATCCCTGGATCTCAAACATGAATGTCATATTTGAGTGGGAGCATGAAACCATTCTAGGATATGTGAACGACATATGTGAATGATATGATTGGTGTTAATAATATTTAAGTTAGATAAATAAGGATGAAGTTGAAGTTATTAAACAAAGAGATCTATCGAGATATATTGGTAAGTTTAATAAACACTGAATGTTGAATGCTTCCTAGACTAAATTCTGAAAGATGTTCAGAATGTCCTAAGCAAGATTCTGAAGTAGCTCAGAATGGAACAAGGTAAGAAAGAAGTTCTTACTATATGAAGCATTGAGTTAGTATTACAACTATGGTTGAAAGAAAGAGATGTGTTGCATCTTCTATGCCTCAGTCATAGGTTCTTCCATAAAACCATGTTGTATACTCGACATAATGTGACCCGAAGTTCTGGTTGGTAGGACAAAGTTTTAACTATAAGAACGTGTCCTTAAGTGATTCCTGAGTTGATCATTGAACCAGAATTAAGTTTGTACTTGACTGGCAAGAAACAATGTAAGTGGCATAGTTGCATTTCATGCACTAGGATCTACATAGATATAGAAGTATAAAAGCTACATCTGATGTGATGTATAATGTTATGGCGGGGCTAGTTCGCTTTTAACGTAGAATGATGTGTCCCAGGGCCTAGTGCCCATGAGAAAGCCCTCGAGGTTGATCTAAAGTCACTGTAAGCTCCTGGAATCCGGCCTCGTTCTGCTGCCATGACTATAGTATATACACAAAGGATAGCAAAGTGTGTTTCGAAGTTTAGATGACAACGGTGAAAATGACCGTCATCATAAACACTAGAAACAAAAGTCTCACTTTGTTGCCAAACAAATACATCGACCCATTATAAGATAATGGAGTGAATGTCAAAATTAGGAAGACATTAACGATTTGCAAAAGAGATAATGATCTGGTAAAACTGAATATGGACATGACGTTTCCCATGAGCATGCATGATCTGTAAACTCATATGGCATATGGTTTATACGAGTAAAATGCGATCTGGATTATTTGTACTCTAGTGCAAGTGGGAGACTGAAGGAGATATGCCCTAGAGGCAGATAATAAATAGGTTTTTATTGTCATATCTCAATTAGTTTATAATAGTTTCATATTGTGCTAGAACTTTGCCAAGTAGAAACATTGGTATAGGTGTGGTATGAAACAACAAAGTCCCTAGTAGCCTCTATTCATACTAGTTCGTTGGTCACGAAGATGATCTGGGTTTCAAGGTCATGGGCATTTATGCTGACTGACAACGAGATCATATCATTGGAGAACGATGTGATTGGACATTCCTCGAAGGATTGCAACACGATCAAGTCATATAGTTCATTGTTGCAACAGCTATACCTAGACTCCTTCTCCTTAGACTGTGAGCTCATATTATTCACTGTTTCCTGAGGCTGCTTTGACTGCATCAAGCGCCAGTTGGTAATACAGTGGTTATAAAGGTGTACGTTGGGTATTTCGAAGGAACAGTTGATGACATGTGACTGCAAGACCGGGATTTTTTCACCCACATGACGGGTAAAGATACATACGGCTGACTTGGTGAGATTACATCTATAAATGTTGCAACATGTGACTAGGTCACGGGGATGTAATATCACGGTAAGAAGAAAATAGAACTTGTTGTGAACAAGATTGAACAAGGTATGGGATACCAATGATCGGATCTAGGACAAGTTGTATCAAGAAACAAAAGGAAGAGGATGCTACATTTAGACGGTTCAAACGACATTGTCGTCAGGAATGCATAGGGGTCACATGGACATCCATGGTCCCTCTGTTGATCATTGATACAGATCATGTCTAGAGCATTCCCAAGCCGTGAGAGGATACACTTAAGGGTACGATGAGAGCGATCATTCGTAAGACGGAATCACATTAGAGAAAGAGAGAAAGCCAGAATCGTTCTGCGGAGATATCCGAAGTTGTTCGGAGAAAAAATAAAGGAAAAGGCCCAAAAAGTGTATTCAGATAAATGGGAATTCAAATATATATATTTATTATATGTTAATTATAAATTAATATATTCTAAATAATATTTAAATAAAGATTTACAAAGGCAACTTTTATATTAGGCCAAATCCTCGGAGGGAAAAGGCCTAAGAATAAATCTGCAGAAAAAGATAAAAGGAACAGCCCATGTGGGCGGCAGATAAGTTGCCGCCGCACGGGGGCAGCAGCCTGTACCCATCGCCACTACCAGGCCGTCTGTGGGCGACGGATAAACCACGCCACACAGGGGCGGGGACCAGCTACTAGCCGCGGGGCCGGCCTAGCTCAACCCCGGCCCATGTGGGGCTCACAGGGGAGCCGGCCAGGCCACCGGGCCGGTGGGGCGAAACCCACCGGCGAGCTACCAAAGGGTCAGGCACAGGCGAGGCGGGCCTCGGGTGGCACTGGCCTACCCGATCACTGTCTGAAGATTGGCTACAGCTGTTGGCTATGAGCAGCCTTGGCCCACTGGCTGGCCATGCCGCTGCCTAGTGCTGCTGCATGCTATTGGGCCAGTGGGATTTAGGCCCATTCGACTGGTCCGAATTTCTGCTAACTTTTTTCTTTGTTATTAGTCCCACATGGCTAACCCAATAGGGAGGGCACACCCCCTCCGCCTATATAAAGGGGTTCCCATGGGTGGGATTAAACACACAAATGGAGAAGTCCTTTGGTTGACTTTCTCCTCCTCCTCTCTCTCTATACCTCGTTACCATGGCCCCAAGTCTAGGCTATGCGATCGAGGCACACCTGCAGTATGACGTTGCACTGCAGGGATTCATAGACAGATATCAACTTCCGCACTCCCGGCGGGATCGGGGAGCCGGAGGTCTCATCGTGCACCGGATGTGTACGAAGACACGATACGCAACAATTGGGGCGCTTAAATGTCGTGAGCCGGAGTTGTTGCACGATGAAGATGACGAAGGAGCAAGGGGTGACCTACGAGGAGCTTCGAGACCTTGAGGTCGGCTACGAGTATGACAACTTCAACCACGTTCCCCGCGGAACGTTAACCGCGTACAGTCTACAAGGGTATGTATTCTCTACGCATTGGCCGTTACCGCATTACTACATAGATAGATCCTAGGCAGTTTCTGGGGTTCCATCGTAGGAAATTTTTTGTTTTCCGCACCGATCCCCAACAAGAGGAACTTGTCTGGGGTCGTGCCGATGAAGCTGGCACCTCAGAGCTTGACGGTTGCGGTGGAGCAAAAAAGCTGGGGAGATCGAGCATCGCCGTATCCTTGGCTGCTCCACTGCCCCCGCATCGATGTTGCCCTCCTCATGGCGAGGTGCGCTCTGATCCGGCGGTACCACGGAATCCTATAGAATAGGACTCAGCGGGCAAATGTCATCGTCGCGGGGGGGGGGAGATGGGCTGCTCCGGATTGGAGAGGAAATGTTGGGGCCACACTGGGAATAACCCTAGGAGCATTGTAGAAACTTAAAGAAACAAGTCAAAGGGAGACAGAAAGGCAAGAGCAAAAGGAGCAAGACCCGAAAATGAGCAGGGAAAGAAAAGTGACTTACTCATCCAAGGTTGGGGGCTTCCGAGGTTTGGGTGTTCTCTGGACAGTTCTCTTGGCCACGGGGTTGGCCGGACCCCTGACCCCGGACTTCTTCTGCCTTTTCTTGGGCGGGAGCACCTCGGAAGCTATGGTCGAGGTAGCCGGATGCTTCTAGGAGGTGGCAGGAGCCGGATCGTCCATGGCAAGGGGAGGGACCTCGTGGACCTGACCAGCCGGGTTAGCTGAAAATTCAGAGGTAACCGGAAACGCATAAGAGATGGGCACCGGATCAAGTACCTGCATAACCTCAACATCGGAGTCATCATCATCCGGCCAATCCCTTAGAGAAGAGGCATTACTAGAGGTTCGTTTGGTGCTGTCCGGAGTAGGCAAGAACCTCTCCAAGTCAGGCTCCTCCGCATCCGACTCTGCGCGGTCCGCAACCCATTTGACGGCCGCCTCCTTGCCATCCTCAACTGTCTGCTGGAGAAATAGCTGAGAGAAAAAATACTAAATGGTTAAGTTAGGATGATATTCGACGTATCGCAAGACTCGGAAAGAATGCCAGGAGAAGAGTACACCTTGGGAGGCAAGTTGGCCCAGGTGAAGGGTGCAAGCCCACACTTCCATGCCTCGGAGAACTCCTTCTCGATCTTAAAAATGGCCTTAACCCGGCGAAACACCTCGATGTTGTTGATCTTGAAGGAGGAGGTCCAGTTTGGGTCAAGGGGACCACTCAAATGGCAGATCTTGTGGGAGCGCTTCTGAAGGGGGGAGACCTGGTTGCGAACAAAAGTGATCATATCATCCTCGCTCCACAGCCCCAACTTGACCAGTTCCTTGATCCGGTGATCCACCTGATTCGCTAGGGAGGTGGGCTGCTTTGGGATTTTCTCCCAGAAGAAGGTGTCTAGGACACCCATCTTAAAGGGGAGCAGCCAGATTAGATCTTTGTCCAAGTTGTTCTTGACGTAGAAGAAGGTCCAGGCTCAGCCTTTGCATGATTCAAGGCCAGTAACCCGGGGAAAGGCGGGGTTCTTGCAGGGAGAGATCGAGGCTCCACCACACTGGGTCAGATGTTTATCAGCAGGGGCAAGATGAAGGTCTGGGACAACGTTTTTCTTGAGACCAAAGAACTTGATCAATAGTTCTTTGGTGGGCCAGAGGCCGACGTATCCCTTTATGCCGGAGGCAAAAGAGGAAAGAGATGTGATTGCGTCTGCAGGAAGGTGGTGAGGCTGAAGCTGGTAGGTGGAGATGAAATCATGGAATAAATCGGAGACAGGCAAGCCGAAGCCGCGCTGAAAATGGGAGAGAAAGACGACGAACTCGCCTAGGTTTGTAGAAGGGGCGATTTCCTCAGCGGTGGGGCAGCAGGCGATGCTCGTAGGGAAAGGTCTCGTAGATCCAGTCCAGATCGTCCTAACAGACAAACGCGCCCACCTAGGCACCGCGCTCATGAGCCTCGTCTTCCTCCTCCTCCTCAACAACAATGGCGGCCTCCTCCTCTGTCATGGCTAAATCAAGCTCTTTGAGGAAGTAGTCGGAGAAGTAATACCCGGCGGTGGGAAACTTGGAGGTGCGGGCCCCGTGACGGAAAGCTTGAGCATAAGCGGTGGTGTGGTCATGAGGAGCGGCAAGGCATGGCAATGGCGGTGCAGCGCTAAGGCAGAAGCAGCGGCGGCGGTGGCATCGCTATGGAGAAGAAGGGGGCAAAGGGCAGGGGCGCGTGCGAAGTGGGGGAATTTCCCCAAGAGCCGCCCATGTCCCCTATTTAACCACGCCTCAAGGGCACGTAGTGGGATCGAACGTTGTGGCCCAACTGCATGGTGTGGCCGTGTATTTTCCAAGCCCACCAATCAGCGTCACGCCACGGCAAGGGCCACAAGGAACAGAGGATCCCACGACAAGATGTTATGATACGGTTAACGAGGGGATGTCGCGATGTGACGCGCGTAGCAGTTATTCCTGACAATCAATACAGTAACCGGCGCAGTAAACTGGCACGGTCCTTAAAATGAGGCAAAGTGATGATTACCCTCCACGTAGGACATGGGGAAGTGTATGAGAGAAGGAAAGATAACCCGGATACATGGACAAAAACCCGCCAGCGAGAAATAACTCGGATTGAGCCAAGGGAACGTCGAGCCAAAGAGATCGGGTTACAGAATAACTTGGAAAATAAAGTGTTGATCTTGATAATTGGAACCTTTTGTGGCCTTAATAGCTAAAGTTGCTAAGACCGCACCAGCTTCGGGGACTAATGTTGGGGGCATACCCTCGGGTAGGGTCACGCCAGGGTATAGAGGCCGAGTTAGCCGAGGTACGGCATAGTCAAAGCAAGTGATGGCCGGGTCTCCTCAAGGCAGGCCGACTTACGGAGTAACCCAGCCTAGCGGGTATCCACCTAACACTAACCCGACCGACATAAAATGTATGTTAGCTATACTTGATTTGCCATATATGTAGGTACCCTTGTACCCAGATTAGCCAAGCGCTAGCCGGGCTACCACTTGGCTTCCAAGAGAAGGAAGGAATCTCCCGTTGGTCAAAAGGTGGCATCTGTCCACTGTAGCGTGAGCAAAGCGAGCAGAGCGAAGGACCAGCAGGGCGGGGCCGACAAAGGTGACGGGGCAATGTTAGCTAACGTAGTCTGTGTTTGGTGACGCCAAAAGACAAGGGGCTCGCAGAGGGTTACATCCATAGTCCAGAGTAGCCGTTTAAAGTGAATAAAGAGGCATCTAGCTTTAACCAAAGGGCCTATTCAGGGAATATGCCTCCACGTATGCCCTAACATTGTAACCTGGTCTCCCCTATATAAGGAGGACCAGGACCTCCATAGAAGGGGATCGATCATTCAGTCTTGGAAGTACTCTAGAGCATTGTAGTGGGGAGTAAGAGAACTAGTCTCCTTCTCACGAACCACTCAAGGAGCCCTTGTAACCCACCATTGATAGAGGGACAATACAAACATCTGTGTGTGGAATCACCACACTATCCCTCCCTAGATTCCTCTAGTGCTCATTGGCCCATCTATAGCCTATCCATGGCATCTGCCATGCCACCACCACGACAATTTCTTGTTTCTCCGAGGCAATCCTAGATCTATACCTTCCCCTCGAACGGGTTGCACTTCAGAAGCCGCTCTACCTCCCCTATAATTATCCTTCCCTTCTGAACTATTGTCCATCTTCTTCCCCAGCTCGCGCTATTACTGGGAAGGGAGTGATTGATGCCAACATGATACCGCCCTTCTATGCTAGCCTCATCATCATCCCAAAATCCTGCTGCGATTATTCGGTTGGTTTTAGCCGCAACTGGGTAGCCATGATTGATCTCGCTAGTCATCTTGGTCCTAGAAAATCATTAGTACGCGTTTGGTGAATTTGTATACTGGGACCATCATTTAGGTCCCGTCACTCGAAACTGCAGGGTTTTGGGGTACACATGTAGGTTTCTTTTTGTATCGAAAGGCCATTACCAGGCTATTTAAGATACATATTAAATGGTAGTGAACCTTAGATGTCCACCTGCTGCAACAAGTGGTTCTACAAGCTCTCATCACGGTGTTCGATAAGTTCATTGCCATCCTAGACATGGAGCAGTTTTTAGGGGACGGTACATGTAGTGTACTTAAGCACAGTAATCTTGCCCCAATATGCTATGTGGATGTTGTGTCGGCGGATGATATTATCTTCACTGTATCAAATGATGGTTCTATTTTTACATGGTGGCAATCCCTTCGAATATGGTGAGTTTAGTACCAAACTATAGTTAGTGCTCTCTTTTTTGACTTGCTTCTATTACAATGTTTAGCACAGCACGAGCTAATGACTATAGTACACGTTTGTTGTCTGTTGTGTGGACTGGACAGGTGTTGATGCAGATCCTATAAAGGTGTGCAGGCCCCAATAATAGACGAGGACGAGCACACTATGCCAAACGAAAATGTCAACGGCCTAGTTTGTGGCTGCGTAGATTCTCGCCCGCAGTGGTTCCTGGATTATTTCAGGCCAACACTGATGTGCATACATATCCGGGACAAGCGAACCACTTCCAAGGAGAAGATTAGTCACCAAGGTAGGACATTCAAAGTGTATCCATTGCTTCAGTGTCATATCTTCCAGAGGATAGCTGCCCAATGCAGCAGTAGCTACCACCGTGACCTTCCTCAACCAGAGTGGGTTTAAAGCCATCTTCGACATGTTTATCTCTTCCTGGGTCTGAATCATGCCCTTATTGCGTTTGTGAATAATGGTGTGATGCATGTCCCTCACAACAAGCACGTACCGTTCGGGAGGTTAGGATTCATGTGTACATTGCTTCTGATCGCCTAAGTTTCAGATACAAGCTATATGCCGGTGGATTGGATTCGTCTACCCGTTTCTAATCGGTCAGTGCTAGAACCTTCAATCAGAGGGGCCGAGAAGTTCAGTACACATGCGTCCATGTGGTTCCTGCCTCATCTTCTGGGCTCAAGATCTCCCCGACGATGGCTCTTGTTGCTCGAGAATATATGATGTGAGGCATTGGTTCTTAGTACTCATAACTTATATGGTGGAGTGATACAATTTGCTTTCCCCCTCTCACTCCTTTTACTATTATTGTTGGTTTCACCTGGCCTTTGTAAAGCTCAATGCATCCAATATTTCGTCAAACCGAAACTTTGTAAGTTGGAACATGTGCTATTTCTGCAGTACAGAGTAGTATACCTTGCACAACTGGCTCCTCTAATGTTAGGGAAAAGAAAGGAGAAAAGTCAGTGTGCTATAGCTTAATAACCTCATTATAATCTGTAATTAATTATTATATGTAATTGTTGTAGACATAAAAGCCAAGACTAAATTTTATTACACCATAATTTGGCTTGTACGTAATAGTAACTCAATACTACATACTACTTCAATACCGGTTTAATGAGCTAAGTACCTACATACTACCTCCATCCCAAATCTTAAGTTTTTTTTGAAAAGTCAAGCTACGGAGAGTTTGACCAAACTTTTAGAAAAAACTATGTGTTAGCCCAATAAACCTATATGGAGGGAGTAACATAGATTTACATTATACTCCCTTCATCCCAGAGCTTAAGGCTTATATTTTTTTGGAAAGTCAAGCTACGAAAAGTTTAACCAAACTTTTAGAAAAAAATATTAAGATCTGCTATGTGTGATATTATATAGATACCATGTGAAAATGTGTTTCATGATGTATCAAACAATATGAATTTCGTACTGTAAATATTAATATTTTTCTCTAAAACCTTGGTCAAACTTCCCGTAGTTTGACTTTTGAAAAAATATAAGCCTTAAGCTCTAGGATGGAGGTAGGACAAATTAATTTTATGACATTTAGGCCTTAATTGTATTGTTTGGAAGAAGGAAAGTTAGGGTACTGCGACTTCTCTAACTTTTCTTCTATAGTATAAGTTAGAGGATCTGTATAACTTGTTTCTTGCCAAAGATCGAGGTAAATATAGTTTTAGTCCCACTTCTCACACCCAGGATACAAATTAGTCCCATATCTTGCAAAGTGAACAAAATCAATCCCAAAACATGCATCCCTGGTGCAAATCAGTCCATTTCAAACAAATTTGAGCATATTTGACCAAATTCGTACACGTTTAGCTATCATGAAAGCACGTTTTCGTGATTGAGACAGTAAAATAGTACCAGCCTGTAAGTGGTGTCCTTCCACGACTTCTATTGCTTTTGAAAGTTCATGTAGAATTTTTGCGTAGATTGATGTCGTGTTAGCTTAGTTGAACATTGTCTTTTGCAATGCTCAAGTTAACTAAAACTTCACATGTATGCATTTCACTCAATATTGCATCATCAATTTCTAGTTAGCTGAAATCTTAAATTTGATTCTTTTCTTATATAGTTCATAATCCATATGCATCAATTGTTTTATATGTGACAATTCAACTTGAGCATTGTGAAGTACGTTGGATCAACACATGGACATAATATGTTTGCATATCATGTCAAATTCCCAAGATTTTAGCTTTAGCACATGGGCTTTTCTATAAACAACGATGCCTTGCGTGGTCCCATTAATTATCCTGGCCTCACTTTTCTTATCTTATCTTACATCTTACAACTATATAGTGTACTAAGAACTTTAAACACTGGTTGTTGAATCAAGATTGTCAAATCCCAACATTGCTAGCGATTGTATCTTCTTTTCCATTATGGGATCTAGAAGATTCTATTGATAGTCTTTAGCACAATGAAATTTATGCACAAACCTCAAACACATGTTCCCAAAGTAGCTAATAAAGGTTGAAATCTATATTATATAAAGCACAAGAACCAGATATACACCCAATACTTTATGGATCTAGCTCAGAAGTATAATTATTTTTTCGAGCTTTAACTATTACTAGTAAGTTGCCTGTGCCCTTCACGTGAGACTCAGATAATATAGACATCTGGCATGTAATCACTATATAAAATTATAATAGGTAAAGCAAAACAAATTTTGATCAACATCTATAAAGTATGGGTGTATATTTGGTTCATGTACTTTGTATATCATGTAGAAGTTAATGATTATTAGCTATCTAAAAGTTGAAATTTTTGGTAACATGGTCTAGAGAAACAAGGGAGAAGATTCTAGAATGATGGAGAAGTGTGTTTTTAGGTTTGTGCATAGCATTCATTGTGATGAAGACTATCAATAGAATCTTCTAGATGCTAGAATGGAAAATAAGATCCAATGGCTAGAAATGTTGGGATTCGCGAGTCTTGATCCAACGGCCAATATTTAAAGTTATTCATGCACTGTATAGTGGTAAGATAATTTTATAGTGATGATATGACATACTTCTATTATCTGAGTCTGACGTGCAAGGCAGGTGTAACTTACTAGTATGGATTAACCTGCATAATTACCCGGTAAGGATAACTCAACATGGTCAAATTTGCTCAGTTCATTCAAATTCCATCCAATCCGTTTGAAATATACTAAATTGCACCTGGGGTGCAAGGTGTGGCGCTAGTTTTGCCCCATTTACAAGATGTGAGACTAATTTGCACCCTAGAAGTAAGAACCGGGACTAAAAGTGTAGCTCCTTAGCAAACTAGCTTTCCATGGGCATAGAATTGAAAAAGCAAATACAAAGCTCGTTCTTATAGGGACTGGACCGTGTTCCGACGAATCCTTGCAGCGTGCTTGTTGTAATTTTGTGGGACCTGGTTGTGTCTCCTTGTTTTCATCTGGTCCTTTCTATAAAATGTACCCATAGCTTCATTAATACAGATCTCGTTCCATGAAAAAATAAATACAAAGCTCATCCATGCAAATAAAATAAAATTACGGAGCTTAGATTTCCGAATTACAGTACGACCGTACCCTAGGTGTCTAGTACTAGGGATCCAGGCCGGTCATGGTCTTCTCGAAATTAACTACTTCGACCGTACTAGGGAGTAGGGAGTCGGCGGGTCACTTTCTCCTTGAAATGCAGCTTAGGAGTGCACACTCGTGTTGATTAATCCAGCTTTTCCCTTTGCCTATTCCCCTGCCCCCTCCAGGGTGTCTTCCCCTTCTCTTCCCGGCATCTTCCCCTTCCGCACCACGTGTCGCCGCTGCCACCATATGCCACTTTCAGATTCTCTTCCACGTCTCGCTCAGGCAGTTGCCACCGTCAATTTCCCCTCTCTTTTGAAACCCTAATCAATGAAATACAGATGCTGTCTTGCGATGGCGTCAGTGAGCAAGAATAGTGAGCATGATTCTAAGATTTTTCACGACATGTTTACCGAAGGCCCATTTGAAGAACTTATAACCTGATGCGACGTCATCACCGCTGCCAGCCTAATCGGTGTGTCCAAACTTTTTCTTGAATCTCTGAAAGCTAGGGAAACTCTGGATGCTTCAATGCCCTTTGGTCTCCCATGTGTTCTTCATTCCCTCTTGACGAAGGGACCTCTAGATTTCTTGCATTACTTCAAAATTGATAGCCTCACATTCAAGATGTCGCCACTGGACAGGTTCTCCTATGATGCTATGGTACCAAGCTATACTTCTGGGCAGTGGGTAGGCGCTAATGGAGATTGGATTGCTACGGCTAGCTTCAGAGGCAAGTTGGAGCTTCACATCATGTGCACTCGCCACAAGATTCCTCTCCTAGCATTATCGTTCCAAGCAACCGACCAACCAACCACCTTCTTGTTGGATAATGATTTTCTAGTTGTAATGCAGAAGATTGCTATTTTCCAAGTTCCCACAGCTCCTGGGAGATATAAAGATTTCTTGCTTGTTGCAGTCTTCAATGTCAGAATTGCCATCCTTCAGGGCGGTGATGATGGATGGACAGTTCTTCCACTTCCACTTAACCAAACCCTAAACCCTTACAGTTACAATGATGGAATTACCCACGACGGGCTGGTGTTCGCCATAGCTCTGTATGGAAATATTCATGTTTGAGATCCTCTGCATCCTGGTAATTATTCCTTCATATGTAGTGTACTGGCTTAATTACTCATGAGCCCAAACTATTTTACTGAATTTACATATCGCTTAAATGAAAATACGAGTAGTTATTTTAGACTCTATGAATTGCACAAACCATAGGATTTCCGTAGGATTTTTTTATAGCAGACGTTTGATTTGTCAAATTGAATTATGCATAGTAGATTTTTCTGGATGTCTTTTAGTTCATTCGACGGGAATTTAGGATCTACTTGAACCTCCTAAAAAGAACCAATTCAATGGTTTTCCCTGCAATATAATCCAACACACTGCAATCCTGAAGGAGTATAAATGGACATGCAAATGTAAAATCATGTGTCTTTCCTATCCTGCGTTTTCTGTATTTGCATGGGTTTTTGGCAAGTTCTCCTGCAAATGAACGAGTCAATTTTTTCTTTTTAAATAAAACGAGCCAAAAATTTCCCGTCTTGTTAACAAAAGAAGAGTCTGTTCTTTTGAAATTTTTTCCTATTATATAATGCTTTGTTTCCTTTGTACGATTTTAGGATGTAGTTGTTTTTCCTATGTTCGAGCTACTTTACATGCAGTTCAATTGGAAGGAAATTTTTCTAAAGTATTCACTATATCATGCTGCCGGAATCATAAGTTAACGCATGCTGCTACCTTTTTCAAGGTCCTGCGATGGTCTTGGCGCGACCAGCTATCGCGGATGAGTTGGTGGATTCATTTCTTAATGCTACTGGAGATGAGCAAGACTACTTTTTTGGTTTTTGGTGATTAGCAAGTTATGCAGATGGTTCTAGACTTCTTCATATATATACGCTTGGCGCTTCTTATGATCCCAGTTGTCTTACTTGTCATTGCCACCATCGTACTGGTGCTGCTCATCCTCGTGTTGTACATTGCGGTCGCACTATCTCCACTTATATTTCTGGGTTTGGCTGATTGGTGTTCTCAATGAAGAATGGTTAGGTTAATCAAGCTAATCCATGGGAAAGGATTGCTGACTATGTTTCATATTCTCTTTTGCTTGGAGTGAAATATCCGATTATTAAGCCCGTAGGCGATGCAAATCTTAGCTCAGGTTATATGACGAGAAGCTACTGTGTCTACATCATAACAACTACAACATGGCTTTCCAAAGAGTGGCAGCCTGAATTATACTGCTTCAGTCTGAGTGGTATAGACTGTGGTGTTACTTCTGAAATCAATGTCCTTGAGGGAATTAGTAACCCTCGCTTCTGGACAGGAACGGTGAAGCATCCTCTTTGGTTCGTACCAACCTTCGTGAACGCCCTCGATTGGAACCGACCTCATGCTTAACTAAGAAACATGACATGTTGTCATAGTACATACTGATGCAATCCATATGTAATACCTGGTACTAGAATTAGAGAAATAGTTATCGACCCTATTGAACTGTTTATTTTGTTTTGCTGTCTAAATTCATCAGCTTTCAACTTGTTGGTCTCTCTCCTTTGAAACATGTCCTTGTATCGGTACTATGTTTAGTTACTCATATGAACTTGACTATATTTTTTGGACCTTTAGCATAATGCACTTTAGTCTGCCGATTCTAGAGTTCCTTCAGAAATTATGGAAATTTTAGCGTCAATAGGATGTTATGGACCACATGTCATACACTTTAAGGAACAATCACCTCAATGTTTGTGTAAGGGTCATACTCTATGTAAACAACCTTGCCTTCAACGACTCTAGTCTCATGCACTACTCTTTGGTTAAGATGATGTGATGAGACCATATTTTTTTAGAGATTTATCTTATCTTATCTTACCACTATATAGTGTACGGTTAACTTTCAACATTAACCATTGTATCAAGACTAGCAAATTCCAATATTGCTAACCCTCGAATCTCGTTTTCCATTCTAGCATATACTCGCTCTGTTCCATAATATAAGATGTTTTATCTTCTGCGAAACGAATGTATCTAGATGACTTTTAGTGTGTGGTTCACTCTGAACCTACATGCTACTTTGTGTGTACTAAAAGATGTCTAGATACATTAGTTTCACAAAAGGTAAACCATCTTATAATTTTAAAAGGAGGAAGTAGGAGATTCTATTGATAGACTTTAGCACAATGAACGCTATGCACAAGTACAAAAACCAAATATACATCCCATACTTTATGGAAGCGGCTCGAAATTATAATTATTTTCTCAGCTTTACCTATTACTACTTTATGCAGTACAATTTTATATTGTCAAGATATGGCATTCTACTAGATAGCATTAGCGTGCTAGATTAGCTAGCTAATTAAAGTTTCCTCGATGCTATAGTACTAGACATGGCATGCTATACTAGCTATCTAATTAAAGTCTCATCGATGCAGTTGCGCCCTACAGCAGAAGACTAACGAAGGAACACGCAAAAACTCCTCGTTCAAAGAGCCATAACGTCTTCCCCATCTCCAGCAGCATTTGGTATTGTCTCTAGTGCGTGCTTCACTCATTTTCCTCGCCATCTCGCCCGCAGCATCGGTCCTTCCAGGCCTCCACCCCTCTCCTCCAAAACCTCCCAATAGTCATAGATTGATGTGCCTCGCCCCCAAACCATCGGAATGCAATGGCAGATTCAGGCCCCAACCGATGGTACGGTGGATGGAGCAAGATCGGCGTCGACATCTTCGACGAGATCTCTATGCGCATGGACACTACCAGCGCCTTTCGGCTGGCCACATGCTTCAAGGAGTTGAACCTCTGAGTCACTAGTGGAAAAGGTATAAGATGCCCCAACGACGGTTGCGGGACATTGGTCGCCTACCGTCAGGTCCACAACCACAAGATCATGTGCGCACATGGCCCTTGCAACTGCATGGAGGATGGCTACATGTTCGCCGCCTCGCTAGCAGCGCTCCTCGCCTACCTTAGTGAAGCTCACTAGATGAGGGTGCGTAGTTTCCGCTATAGCAAAACATGCAGGTACACCTCTAAGCCTATGCTGGCAACAGGCCTGTGGACAGTAGATATCATTGGATCCTAGGATGATGGTACTGTGTTCACGGTGCGATTTGACACACGCCAAATGCTACACGTCATATCTGTCATATGCGTCAGGCCGACGACGTGCTTGTCGTCGTGGTACATGGTGAAATTTTGGTCATCGACTGTGATTGAGGGGAGAAGGATAAAAAATTTGGGTTATGTGCGTTGGAGAGCACCAAGTTGCCGACAGAATCCCGTTCGATGAGATGCAGTGGCTCCTGCCGATGCCGATGTCGCACCTTGTCGCTCATCGACCGTCGGTGTTCACCCTGGAATAATGTCTTCGCATTAACAAGATTCATGAGTGATACAAACACATCTTAATGTTCGTTGGACTATTTGAACTGCTAGAAAGACTTACTACATGTTCTTAGTAGTT
Organism: Avena insularis; assembly: GCA_023614405.1. Taxonomy (NCBI): domain Eukaryota; kingdom Viridiplantae; phylum Streptophyta; class Magnoliopsida; order Poales; family Poaceae; genus Avena; species Avena insularis. The sequence continues at coordinate 240,917,088 of CM042688.1, read as the reverse complement.
GTTCTTAGGAGTATTTTTATGGAGTTCAACTACTGATAATGTATTTTGCAGTAATACCTACTGTATGTACTGGTACTTATCATTTTGGGAGATGTGGTTCCTAGATTAAGGTAGTTCTGAGTATTTTCTATGGAGTTCTTCCTCTGCTAATTTATGAATAATAACTATGTATTGGTACTTGTTCAGATCGACCAATGAAGTGCAAAATATGGTCTCGTTTTACTTTTGAATCAGGCCTTGCAACATCTGTTGAATTTCAATGTGTGCATTGCTGAATGTATCAATTATTATCTATGTACTGCTAATTTGGTCAGTTTAAAATGTTGCTGAATTTCTCAAGTGCTGCTAAATATGAACTAGGAATATGTCAAGTGCTGCTAAATATGAACTCGGAATCTATCGATATTTTTTCAGTCTTATTCTGTACTGCTGAATCTTTTAAATGCTACTGAATTTCTCAAATGTTCTGTTGTTACTATTAGTACGTACAATACAATATTTTATAGAACTAACTGTGATATACTTGTACTTGTTTAGATCAAGTGCAGCAGATCATCTTTCTTTTCTTTTGGAAGTTGACATTTTATAGAATTAATACTGATATACTGCTACTTGTTTAGATCAAGTGCAGTAGATGGTCTTGCTTTTCTTTTGTAACTTGTCCTTGTCATAAACTCATAATATTGACGAGGCTTTGGGTATTTTGAGAAGCCTATGGATGTCACACATAGGCATTGATGTGAGAAGGAGGCATGCACAAAAAGTAAACCTGATCACCGGTTTTGCTTACTCCAATGATCAAGTGTTCGAAAAAAAGGGAAAACTAAATCTGTCACCTTGAAATGCTGCTTAATAAGTCCAACTACCGCTAAATGTGAACTGAGAATCTATCGATATTTTTCTTTCTTATTACGTACTGCTGCATCTTTCAAATGCTACTGAACCAATAAAAAGGTTTGTTCGGTATTTGTTCAGATCGATCCGTCGAGTCCAGAATATGGTATCGCTTTACTTTTGAATAAAGCCTTGCTACATCTATTGAATTTAAATATCCGCATTGCTAAATATGTCAATTCTTTTGGTCACTGTCTATGTACTGCCAACCAATCACTTTTAATGTTGTGCTAACTCTGTCAAGTGCTGCTAAATATGAACCAGGAATCTATCTGATATTTTTACGGTCTTATTCTATACTGCTGGATCTTTCAAATACTACTGAATATGTCAAATGCTCTGTCATTACTATTAGTAAAATATTTTGTAGAACGAACTGTGATGTATTGGTACTTATTTAGAAGTGCATCAGATTGTCTTACTTTTCTTTTAAAACTTAGCATTGTCACAATTATCTATATGAGCCTTGGGCAGTTTCGGTTGCATATGGGCGGTCACACATGCATTGATGTAAGGAGGAGATATTCACACAGAAGCAGACATGATCATTAGTTTTGCTTTCTCTGATGATCAAGTCTCTTCAGAGAACAGGCCAGACTGATCGTGCACCAAGGTTTTTTTAGTTGGAACAAGAACTGATTCTTTCTGTACTGCTATTAAATTGCAAGCAGGAAAGTTAATAAATCTCTCAAATGTTCTGTTGTTGCTATTACTAAAGCATTTTGTCGAACTAATACTGATGTACTAGTACTTGTTTAAATCAAGAGCAGTAGATAGTCTTGTTTTTCTTTTGAAACATGGCCTGGTCACAATCTTGATGAGACTTGGGCATTTTGGGTTGCATACGGGGGTCACACAGGCATTAATGTGAGAAAAAGGTACTCAAAGCAGACTTGATCGTCAGTTTTGCTTGCTCTAATGGTCGAGTGTGTTTTGGTGAAAAGGACAAACTGATCGTGCGACAAGGTTTTTAGAGATAAAACAAGAACTGGTTCTCTCCGTACTACTATTGTATTTCATTGTCTGTATTGCTGAATTGGTCACTTTTGAGATGCTGCTGAATTGGTCAAGTGCTCCTGAATATGAAATTTGAATCTATCGATAATTTTCCTACCTTATTTTGTACTACTGAATTTTGATATGAATATCTTCCAAAAATAATTATCGCTTCTCCCCCTCCCTCTCTGAGGTCTCTATTTTGAATCCGGCCGAGCAAATCACAATGCAATTTTTATTAACTAGGAGAAGAAATCTAGTAGCTCATTCGGCCCCTCTTTAGCCCAGAACATTTTAATTCAGTCTTTTCGGGGTCAAGGGACTACTGACCATAGCCTAGTGAAATTAGAGAAAGAATCCCATATTAATTCGGCCTTTTAGGGGTCAGGGGACTGCTGAGCACGGCCCATTGAAATTTGAGAATGAATCCAATGGAGAATAGCCTATGGAGTATAACCCACGTAGAGCAGCCTATGTAGAATAGCCAAAATCTTTTTAATTCGGACTTTTGGGCATTGTCCCCACCTCTCAAAATAAAATGAAAACTCCTCATGCCCATGTTTTTAAGAAAATACTCCATTATGTGGAATTTTATAAATTGAGATGCCAGGACCGCTTCCCTTTTATATTTTAAAAGAGGTAAACATAGACACATAAAATATTTTTAATAAGACTAATACATAAGTTGTAGTACTAATAAAAGTTTAATAATACTTATTCTACAAATATATTTGTTGTAGTGGCAATGCACTTAGGTATGTTTATTTGATTTGAAGGTCTTTTATTTGAATCGCATGTGTGTGTGTATCTTGGGTTTATATTCTTTTCTTCTAGCAATATCACATTACAGAGAGTCTGACATCGCGGACCCACCAGCATGCAGCGTCCCTCGAGTTTTTTTGAGGGTGAGTTCAAAAAAAAATTTAAATACTTGTACAGAGAGGCTGGCATCAGTGACCCACCAGACAGAACATACAAGGCTACATCATGGACCCACAAACCAGAACATACCAGAGAGGCTGACATAAGGGCCCCAGTAGTAAGACCATACACGACTGCAACGGTGAAAACAGCGGATGCAGCCAAAAAAAAGTCCATCATACACACGTTGCACTTACAGAGAAGCTGACATATCGGACCCAGCGGGCCCAAGCATAGCCCATGAAATTAGCCTATCACCCCAAGCATAGCCCAAAACCTTCCAATTCGGCCTTTTTGTGGTCTTGTGGCCATCGACCATAGCCCATCCAATTTAGGAGTGAGTCCATGGAATATAAGCCATGACGAATAGGGCATCCACCCCGAGTTAGCCCACAAAATTTTTAATTCAACATTTATGAGAATTTTTTGTACTCTAAGACTGACATCTAGGACCCAAAAAATAGTCCAACATACACATGTTTTTTTCATATAGAGGTTGTCAGCTGGGAACTCAAATAGACATGTTTCCTGCATAGAGGAGGTTGACATCTGGGACCTAGCAAGTTGCCAAGGTCAAAACAGCAGACATGGCCAAAAAAATCCATCATACGCACGTTTCATTTACATAGAGGCTGATGTGTGGGACCCAGCAGTGCGACCTTATATAGATGCTTCATTGAGCAACGTTGCCAATTCGAAACAGGGAGGTGCGAGCGAGAAAAAGTTCAGCATGCACATCTTTCTCGTAATGAGAGGCTGAAATGGGGGACCCAGCTGCGTGAGAAAACGACAGATTTGTCGAGCAACACTATCTAGTTCAGAACAAGGTAGCGCTAGAGAAGAAAAAAATTCCATCATACCCATGATTCTTCTAATGTGAGGCTGACATAACGGACCCACCAGCCTGAATAAACGGCTGATGCAGCGAGCAACGATATCAAGTTCAAAACACGAAGGAATGACCGGGGGCAAAAAATCCATCATACACATGTTTCTTCTAATAGAGGATGACATGTCGGGCTCAGGAGGTTAATTAAACGGTAGATGCATCGAGCAACGCTATCAAGTTCGTAATAGGGTAGCGTGAGCGAAGGAAAAAATCCATCATATACATGTTTCTTCTAATGAGAGGATGACATGTGGGTCCTAGGAGGTTGATTAAACGGTAGATGCATCGAGCAGCGCTATCAACTTCGGAACAAGGTAGCGCGAGCGAAGGAAAAATTTCCTTCATACACACGTTTCTTCTAATGAGATGATGACATGTGGGTCCCAGCAGCCTAATTAAACGGTATATGAATTGAGTAACGCTATCAACTTCGTAAAAGGGTAGCGCGAGCGAAGGAAAAAAATTCCATCATACACACGATTCTTCTAATGAAAGGCTGACATGTGCGACCCAGCAGCCTGACTAAACAGCAGACGCGTCGAGCAAAATTATCGAGTTCAAATCAGGGAGGCGCGACCGAAAAGTATGGTCCGCTAGAGACACTAACGTCCAGGACCCACACGCCTCAAAAGACTTCGGCGAGTCAACATCACGCGAGGAAATGAAAATCTTGCTTCTGCCACGCACCAGCCAAGCTTCCTCCATGTTTTTAGTGGTTCTATCGTAGTAGAGGGCCGCGAAACCGGGAAAAAACTCCATTGGACACGGTCCAGTCGAGAAATTCATCGCGAAAGACGCGCCTTCTACGACGACCGTCGGGCCAAGTCGTTGCGGAAGGAAACATTTCTTGTAGTGGAAGCACCACAAATATAGTTACTGAAAGAGAAAAGGTAGTTCAAATTGGTATCTCCATTATATTTATGAGTACCCTAATAGCCCGTGTAGCCAGATGAATCGTGTTGCTGTCGTCCACGGGCAAGGTTTCTTCGCACCATTGGAACACTTTAATTTGCAAACAGCCTCAAACCTAGAAGTAGTGTTTTCTTCCTGTTAACATCAAACTCCCCCTTGATACAAAACTACTAAATTGAGGCCCTGAATTCATCAATGATGCTAAATATTGTGCCCACTTGTATGACAGGGTTCTCAGAATCATGTTTTATCACTTGTTCGTCGATATCCTCATCATCAACTTCAATGGTTGCCTCGGCCATTAGTATTTCCCTGATTTCACCAGGATATTGAGGTCTTGGTCTACATGACTGCTTTTTGGTGGACTGGATCTTGGACGTCGGGCGCTCCTCCGTATGTTGGTAAAGTGGCCTTCTTTTTCTTTATTTGTCCTTGTACGACACTGCTTGCTGTCTCCCTTGCATCAAAACGGCAAATTTGAGCGCCTACCATGCTAAGGTCGTATGTACTCTCCTTGCAGAAAAGGTGTCGGACCAGACCTTCCTTTACTGAGGCGAATAGAGGGCGCAGAGCCGCTGCACCCCTTGTCGAGACCTGCCTCACTTGCTGGTCGCCCAGTAGGATTACCAATAAGCCCCGGAACGCGCTCCAGAGCATCCAAAGTTGGGCGGTGTGGTGGAGCGCTACAAAGAGGGGAGGGTCTTCCTCTAGAGGATGTTCCCCATGAAGTGGGGCCTCGCGAAGGGCCGCCCTCACCGGCCGCCAATCAAGGCATCGCAACCTCTTGAAGGCTTGTCTTGGCCAAGCGCTGGACCTGCTAACCGCTAGGTCATGGCACCCCGGTCATCAGGGCCCTGATAGTAGCCCCGGGGCGCTTGGCTTGCATGTGTCCTCTGATGGACTCAAAGGGGCAAGCGACCGAGGACCATTAGTGGATCCCAGCACTCGCTCGGTCAACATGGACCTGCCATGCCCGCATCCTGGCCATGGATTTGAATCGTTCGTGAGTTCTCCACCGCAACTCTGAGCACATCGCCTCTTCCCCGGGAGTTGTTCCCACGATGCGACGGCGCATGGGGCCTGGAGCTGGGACGTGGATGAACCTGCTCGGCCCAGCTCTCCTCCCTGTAGGCTTGCAGCGTTGGCACCTGCATCCATTACGCGTCTTCTTCCCCGGAGCGGCAATCTGTGGTCGTGGCCATGGCGCAGAGCTGGGAAGTGATGAAGCTGCTCGGCCCTGCTCTCCTCCCCATCCCGAGTCAGAGCTCGCCCTCACCATGGACGCACCCATGGCACGGTCGGGACGAGAATTGGTTCCTGGCGAGATCTATCACCTTGTCGACCATGCTCGGTTCTGTTTTCCTCCTCTAGAATCTGAGCTCGCCGTCGCCGTGGTTGCACCCGCACCAATTCTGCCACCTCTGCCGAAGTCTCTATGGTAGCTCAAGTTCTGGGGCTCTCCAAGTTCTGCCATGTTGGGCTTGTAAGTGTTGTTGTATGTTAAACTAGCAAATCTCTTTTGTTCAAATCTCTTGGGATGTACCAACTTCATTGTGTTTAATTATGAAAGACAAAATATAAATGACTTCTCTCAATTTCTCGCATAGAAAAATGCACAGCTAATTTCATATTCTCGCAGGAACTGGCCCCACTTGTTGAACCTTGTGGCACTGCCATGATCTCCACGTAACCACGGTGAGTTCTCGAACCGAAAGTTGCAGTTACCATGTTTCTTCTACAGTCATTCCTCTTCCTCAGTCATTCCTCTGCAGTTTTTCCTAGGTGCTTCTTCTTCCTCTGTTCTGGAACCGTCGGTTCATCTTCTTCTTCCTCTCGTAGGCAGTTCCTTGCAGGCATTTCCTTTCACCCATTTCCTTGCGGGCATGGACGATGGGAAACGCACAACAGAGACCCACTTTGTCCCTGCCCATGGCACCACGACTTTAACAGTGGTTTACACAAATGATGAAGCGACTGTGGAGACAACTCTCGCCAGGTTTGAGCAATTGCTTGAGAAAGAGAAGCACAAGTTTGTGGGGCTAGACTTGGAGTACACCCGTGCAAATAAGTGAAAAAATCCTCCACAAGAGATCACGTCGTGGCAAATCGCCATACATGAGGAGGTCCTCGTTTACCACTGCAGGTATGTGAAATTTAAATTTGAGATCACCACTTCCTTGTTCCCTTACATCCCTAGAACCATCTAAGTGCAGGAGTAAACCAACTGAGATGCGTTGTCTGGCTCTGGTCGAGTTCTTGTGTAGGAAAGGGATAACTTTCACTAGCGTGGATATCACAAATGACACAATTATGCTTTCTCGTGCGTTGATAAAAATACCAGAGGGGAACCACATAGACATCCAAAATCTGTACAAGATCAAATCATACCCAGCGAAGGATCGCATGGGTGATCTGGCAGCGGAAATCATCGATAAATCCTATGAAAAACTAAAGAAATTGAAGCGACTCGATCACGACTACTGGGAGTGGAAGCCGATGAGCCAGGTGTGCCTCGAGTATGCAACCAGAGACGCCTACATGGCGTACGAGTTGTACAGTAAGCTCATTACCATGAAAGATGGGATGGTTAAGGCGGGGGTTTTCGCGAGAGAGCTATGCCCTAGTTGCAAGCTAGGCCAGGAGAAGAAGCGCGAGGAGGATGAAAGCGGTTCTGGGCTGACGAGGATCTTGGGACGGTGGCGACATCAAGCGGCTGAAGGGGAAGCAAGTCAAGGATGAGAACAAGTGGTGGTGATACATTATGTGTTTGAACTAGATTTTAGTTTCTAGTTTATTATGTGTGTGATACATTTAGTTACTTCAATACAAAATTTCGACCAATTTAACATGTTGATGTATTTCTTGACAATTATAATATAATCAAGCACTAGAAATATTTTGTAGTGTGCATGAGCATGATCAGTAAATATAATTGAACACTATAAAATTTAAGGCACTCCATATAAAGGAGTAGATTAATATAGAAGGTTCACCAGAGACACCACAGATATATTGTCTTACATGCCACACATAGGTAATAATTAACTAGAACAAAATAAAAGCAGGGGCTGCAGCAGGAGGCCGGGATAGGGAGACACCTAGCAGGGCAGGGGTTTATCAGCAGGAGGCAGCGACAGCCTAGTCGATGGGATACAGGACAGTCCTAACATACTCCCGGAGGAATTTGCCGTAGGCTGCGCGCCGCACCAAGCTATGGCTTCTGCCTCTACCTCTGCCAACGCCCTCCGCGTGCTGGATCATGCTGTTGAGGTCCACGTTGATTGCTCTGCCACAGAATGGGCAAAACAGTCCCCCCCTATGGTGGAAACGGATTAGCCCACACCGTAACCGCCTCAGCACGTAGTGTCTCTTGTTGTCCCTGGATACCGTGCTAACGTCCACTTCATCATCATCCTCCTGTTGATTTTTAAGAACATAACTTAGAACTCATACATATGATTGAATTGTATTACAACTCAAGAATTGACAACATGTATATGTAAGACAATATATCCGTGGATATCAAAGATAAAGCATCTCAGCAATAGTTTGATCGGTTCATATATCATTTCATCTCAACACAATGACAAATAATTGCATCAGAGTGAATGTAGGATAAAGATTGCGGCCTCATAAGTTTCTTCAGGGATGGAGTCAGCAAACCAAGTAACAATTGCACAACCTGTAATGTTGTTGTACATCGCCCTAGGTTTACTAACTCATCCCTAAAAAAATCTGACACCAATGTGTCTACCTCTCTTTTGGGACGAATTTGAATCATTGGCCACAATAAGAAATTCAAATGTAATCATACAAAACATTATTCAGGGATATACATAGTCAGGTACAAAAACAAGCCTCAATATTGTAATTATAAATAAAAAACCAAACAATTAATCTTCAGGTGCATGTTAAAAATACTTATGATCAAAACCATTCATATACATATGCATCATACCAATCATTAAAAGATCAGAAACAATTCAAGGATCATATATGTAGTTCCATATGAGAATAAATCTAGGGCCTCCAAATTTGTTTCAGAGATGGAGTTGGAGAACCAAAGTACCAACAGCATAACCTATATTCTTTGTGTGCAATGCTGCCTCAGGTTCACCAACCCATCCCTAAAACACGACACCGTCATACGTGTCTCCCCTTGAACTCTTTTGGGCAAATTTCAATCATCGGCCTCGGTGACAAACTAAAATGTAATTCTTATACACTATGAATGCATGGAATAGATAATTCGAATATCATAGTTCTATGAATGTAGAATAAAGATTGCGGCCTCATAAGTTTATTCAGGGACGGTGTGAGTGAACCAAGTAACAATTGCACAGCCTATATTGTTGTTGTACATCGCTCCAGGTTCACTAACTCGTCCCTAAAAAAATCTGACACCAATGTGTCTGCCTCTCTTTTGGGGCAAATTTGATTCATTGGCCATAATAAGAAATTGAAATGTAATCGTACAAAACATTATTCAGGGATATACATAGTCAGGTACAAAAACAAGCCTAAATATTGTAATTATAAATAAAAAACCAAACAATTAATCTTCAGGTGCATGTTAAAAATACTTATGATCAAAACCATTCATATACATATGCATCATACCAATCATTAAAAGATCAGAAACAATTCAAGGATCATATATGTAGTTCCATATGAGAATAAATCTAGGGCCTCCAAATTTGTTTCAGAGATGGAGTTGGAGAACCAAAGTACCAACAGCATAACCTATATTCTTTGTGTGCAATGCTGCCTCAAGTTCACCAACCCATCCCTAAAACACGACACCGTCATACGTGTCTCCCCTTGAACTCTTTTGGGGCAAATTTCAATCATCGGCCTCGGTGACAAACTAAAATGTAATTCTTATACACTGAATGCATGGAATAGGTAATTTGAATATCATAGTTCTATGAATGTAGAATAAAGATTAAGGCCTCATAAGTTTCTACAAGGACGGCGTAAGTGAACCAAGTAACAATTGCACAGCCTATATTGTTCTTGTACATCGCCCCAGGTTCACTAACTCGTCCCCTGAAAAATCGACACCAATGTGTCGCCTCTTTTGGGGAAAATTTGAATCATTGGCCACAATAAGAAATTGAAATGTAATCGTACAAAACATTATTCAGGGATATACATAGTCAGGTACAAAAACAAGCCCAAATATTGTAATTATAAATAAAAAACCAAACAATTAATCTTCAGGTACATGTTAAAAATAATTATGATCAAAACCATTCATATACATATGCATCATACCAATCATTAAAAGATCAGAAACAATTCAAGGATCATATATGTAGTTCCATATGAGAATAAATCAAGGGCCTCATAATTTGTTTCAGAGATGGAGTTGGGAAACCAAAGTACCAACAACACAACCTATATTGTTTGTGTGCATTGCTGCCTCAGGTTCACCAACCCATCCCTAAAACACGACAACATCATACGTGTCTCCTCTTGAACTCTTTTGGGGCAAATTTCAATCATCGGCCTCGGTGACAAACTAAAATGTAATTCTTATACACTATGAATGCATGGAATAGATAATTCAAATATCATAGTTCTATGAATGTAGAATAAAGATTGCAGCCTCATAAGTTTCTACAGAGATGGAGTAAGCGAACCAAGTAACAATTGCATAGCTTATATTGATCTTGTACATGGCCCCAGGTTCGCTCACTCATCCCTGTAAAAATTTGACACCAATGTGTCTGCCTCTCTTTGGGGCAAATTTGAATCATTGGCCACAATAAGAAATTGAAATATAATCGTACAAAACAATATTCAGGGATATACAAATGCATCATACAATGCATTCATAGATCAGAAACAATACAAATATTATATATTTAGGTTCCATATGAGAGAAAAAATTAGGGCCTCATTTTTTCAGCGATGGAGTCGAAGAACCAAAATACCAACAACACAACCTATATTGTTTATGTGCATTGCTGCCTCAGGGCCACCAACGATCCCTAAGAAAATGAGACCATCAGATGCCCTTGCACTATTTTGGGGGAAAATTGAATCATTGGGCTCAGTAAGGAATAATGTAATGTTATAGGCCTGCTGTGTATCAAAATCAACACTCAACTAGCAAACTCAACTAGATGGCAGATGAGCAGATTAGGGTTTTGTGACTAGACGGATTGGGGTTTTGTGACTAGATGGCAGATGCATCAATCAACCAATTGAATCATATATATACTACCCTACTTCAAGAGCAAAATAATCTGTACACGATTGAGCAAATCCTATGGATGAATAGTGAAAACTGCGGCTGCGACTAGAGAAGCTAGCAATGTAGTACCTCAGACTCCTCATTAGGGACCTCCTCCTCGAACTCATCATTCTCCACGATTGCGTCGAAGATTTCTTGAACAGCGATGGGGTCGTCGATGTAAATGACCGGATTGCCTCCGCCTGCCGCCTGCCCCCCATCTAGATCTGCCGCTGGCACCATGATGTTGTCATCCACGACGTTGTCGGCCACCTGCTGCTCGGCAGCGACGGCTACTACCTGCTGCTCGGCGGCGATGGCTACCAGCGCTGCTTTCGGCGACAAGCGGCGTTCGTGCCCGGAGAAGACGCCTCAGCCTGCTTGGCAACGACCGAGCCATCTGCTGCTGCGCCTTCAACTGGCTTCACCTCCGGATCGTCTCCACGCGTACGCTTCATGGTGCACCAAGGGAAGGAGGTAGTGAAAACGAGGGAGCTTTGGTGCACGCGGCAAGTGTAGATTGGGGTCTTGGGACTAGACAGAGAGGGGGAAATGACACGAGCTCATGGAAGAAGAAGGTCGAGGGGGGTTATAAACACCGGAATGTTCGTAGTCCTCGAGTGGACACGTGTGGTGGGCAGGGGGCAGGGGTCTACCATGATCTCCACCCTTTTTTTTGGTTCCCTTTTTTTTTAAATAGCCACGGTCTCCACTTTAGAGCTGCATTAAAACCACGCTCATGGCAGACCTCGATTCCACTGCATGCAAGTGGCGCGGAACTAATTTCTAGCAACGTTAGATCTACTCGACGGGGGGCTTGACTCATGGAAGTTACTAGCGGTAGGGCCCAGTTGGAAGTGAGATTGAGAGCGCTGCGTAAAATGGGATATGTCTAATTAAAATCAAGTGGCAATAAATTGCAGCGTCCTGTCGACAACCGTGCACTCGATGACCCCATTGCCCTGTGCATGAGTTCTAGTAGCAGTAGTAGGCTTTTCAGACTTGATTAAACTTGACATGACCGCTTGACGACTTTTTCCATGGACGGCATCGTGTTCCTTCCTGTAGAAGTCTCGCTGAGGGAGACGTCCGTGCTGTCTCATGCTGTACTGTGAAGGGCACGACATGTGCAACGATCATCGTTGGATCCCACAGAATCAACGGTTGGTGCGCACGATCCGCGTGGCAACTGTGACAACCAATCAGGGAGTAGCAGACAGGGTGAGCACAGGTTTGGGCTTCTACGAAAGATAGAGAGGAGGGGCAAAACTAAGTAGAACCACATAAAACCAAGGGCAAAACTGAGTAGTATAAAAATGGAAAGTGTCTTGTACAATGAAATACATCGTGGAATACATCAAATTATGCCAAGATAGATCCACTAGAGTTCATTGGATGTGTGTTATTCTCATAAACCACACATGGATCCACCAGTGTCATTGCATGTGTGTTATTCTAAACAAACCACAACTAGAGTCCACCAGTGTCATTGGATGTGTGTTCTTCCCATGAACCACACATGGATCCACCAGTGTCATTGCATGTGTGTCTCCTGACAAACCACATATGGATCCACCAGTGTCATTGCATGTCTGTTCTTTTCATGAACCACACATAAGGATCCATCAGTGTCATTGCATGTCTGTTCTTTTCATGAACCACACCCAGTGTGATTACATGTGTGTTCTTTTCATGAACCACATAAGGATCTACCAGTGTCATTGCATGTCTGTTCCTTTCATGAACCACACCCAATGTCATTGCATGTGTGTTCTCCTGACAAACCACATATGGATCCACCAGTGTCATTGCATGTCTGTTCTTTTCATGAACCACACATAAGGATCCACCAGTGTCATTGCATGTCTGCTCTTTTCATGAACCACACATGGATCCACCAGTGTCATTGCATGTGTGTTCTTTTCATGAATCGCACCTAGAGTCATTGCATGTCTGTTACTTCCATAAAACACATATGGATCCACCTAGTGTGATTGTATGTTTGTTCCTCTAAACAAACCACATAAGGATACACCAGTGTCATTAGATGTGTGTTCTTCTCATGAACCACACATGGATCCACCAGTGTCATTGCATGATTGTTCCTCTAAACAAACCACATAAGGATCCACCAGTGTCATTACATGTATGTTCTTTTCATGAACCACACATAAGGATCCACCAGTGTCATTGCATGTCTGTTCTTTTCATGAACCACAACTAGTGTCATTGCATGTCTGGTCTTTTCATGAACCACACCCAATGTCATTGCATGAGTGTTCTCCTAACAAACCACATATGGATCCACTAGTTTCATTGCATGTCTATTCTTTTCATGAACCACACATAAGGATCCACCAGTGTTATTGCATGTCTGTTCTTTTCATGAACCACTCCCAATGTCATTGCATGTCTGTTCTTTTCATGAACCACACATAAGGATCTACCAGGGACATTGCATGTATCTTCTTTTCATGAACCACACCCAATGTCATTGCATGTGTGTTCTCCTGACAAACCACATATGGATCCACCAGTGTCATTGCATGTCTGTTCTTTTCATGAACCACACAAAAGGATCCACCAGTGTCATTGCATGTCTATTCTTTTCATGAACCACACCCAGTGTCATTTCATGTGTGTTCTTTTCATGAACCACATAAGGATCTACCAGTGTCACTGCATGTCTGTTCTTTTTAGAACCACACCCAATGTCATTGCATGTGTGTTCTCCTGACAAACCACATAAGGATCCACCAGTGTCATTGCATGTCTGTTCTTTTCATGAACCACACATAAGGATCCAACAGTGTCATTGCATGTATGTTCTTTTCATGAACCACACCCAGTGTCATTGCATGTCTGTTCTTTTCATGAACCACAGCTAGAGTCATTGGATGTCTATTCCTTTCATGAACCACACCCAGTGTCATTGCATGTCTGTTCTTTTCATGAACCATACCCAGTGTCACTTCATGTCTGTTCTTTTCATGAATCACATAACGATCTACCAGTGTCATTGGATGTGTGTTCTTCTCGTGAACCACACGTGGATCCACCCAATGTCATTGCATGTGTGTTCCTCTAAACAAACCACATAAGGATCCACCAGTGTCATTGGATGTGTGTTCTTTTCATGAACCACACCCAGTGGCATTGCATGTTTGTTCTTCTAAACAAACCACATAAGGATCCACCAGTGTCATTGGATGTGTGTTCTTTTCCTGAACCACACCCAGTGTCATTGCATGTGTGTTCTTCTAAACAAACCTAATAAGGATCCACCAGTGTCATTGCATGTTTGTTCTTTTTATGAACCACACATAAGGATCCATCAGTGTCATTGCATGTCTATTATTTTCATGAACCACACCCAGTGTCATTGCATGTGTGTTCTTTTCATGAACCACATAAGGATCTACCACTGTCATTGCATGTCTGTTCTTTTCATGAACCACACCCAATGTCATTGCATGTGTGTTCTCCAGACAAACCACATATGGATCCACCAGTGTCATTGCATGTCTGTTCTTTTCATGAACCACACATAAGGATCCACCAGTGTCATTGCATGTCTGTTCTTTTCATGAACCACACCCAATGTCATTGCATGTCTTTTCTTTTGATGAACCACACATAAGGATCTACCAGTGTCATTGCATGTCTGTTCTTTTCATGAACCACAACCAATGTCATTGCATGTGTGTTCTCCTGACAAACCACATATGGATCCACCAGTGTCATTGCATGTCTGTTCTTTTCATGAACCACACCCAGTGTCATTGCATGTGTGTTCTTTTCATGAACCACATAAGGATCTACCAGTGTCATTCCATGTCTGTTCTTTTGATGAACCACACCCAATGTCATTGCATGAGTGTTCTCCTGACAAACCACATATGGATCCACCAGTGTTATTGCATGTCTGTTCTTTTCATGAACCACACATAAGGATCCACCAGTGTCATTGCATGTCTGTTCTTTTCATGAACCGTACCCAGTGTCATTGCATGTATGTTCTTTTCATGAACCACATAAGGATCTACCAGTGTCATTGCATGTCTGTTCTTTTCATGAACCACACCCAATGTCATTGCATGTGTGTTCTCCTAACAAACCACATATGGATCCAACAGTGTCATTGCATGTCTGTTCTTTTCATGAACCACACATAAGGATCCACCAGTGTCATTGCATGTGTTCTCTTTTCATGAACCACACCTAGTGTCATTGCATGTATGTTCTTTTCATGAACCACATAAGGATCTACCAGTGTCATTGCATGTCTGTTCTTTTCATGAACCACACCCAATGTCATTGCATGTGTGTTCTCCTGACAAACCACATATGGATCCAACAGTGTCATTGCATGTCTGTTCTTTTCATGAACCACACATAAGGATCCACCAGTGTCATTGCATGTCTGTTCTTTTCATGAACCACACCCAATGTCTTTGCATGTCTGTTCTTTTCATGAACCACAGCTAGAATCATCGAATGTCTATTCTTTTCATGGACCACACCAGTATCATTGCATGTCAGTTCTTTTCATGAACCACATAAGGATCTACCAGTGTCATTCGATGTGTTTCTTCTCATGAACCACACATGGATCCACCCAATGTCATTGCATGTGTGTTCCTCTAAACAAACCACATAAGGATTCACCAGTGTCATTGGATGTGTGTTCTTTTCATGAACCACATCTAGTGTCATTGCATGTGTGTTCTTCTAAATAAACCACATAAGGATCCACCAGTGTCATTGCATGTATTTTCTTTTCATGAACCACACCCAGTGTCATTGCATGTCTGTTCTTCTAAACAAACCACATAAGGATCCACCAGTGTCATCGCATGTTTGTTCTTTTCATGAACCACACATAAGGATCCACCAGTGTCAATTCATGTATGTTCTTTTCATGAACCACACCCAGTGTCATTGCATGTGTGTTCTTTTCATGAACCACATAAGGATCTACCAGTGTCATTGCATGTATGTTCTTATCATGAACCACACCCAATGTCATTGCATGTGGGTTCTCCTGACAAACCACATATGGATCCACCAATGTCATTGCATGTTTGTTCATTTTATGAACCACACATAAGGATCCACAAGTGTCATTGCATGTCTGTTCTTTTCATGAACCACACCCAATGTCATTGCATGTCTGTTCTTTTCATGAACCACACGTAAGGATCTACCAGTGTCATTGCATGTCTGTTCTTTTCATGAACCACAACCAATGTCATTGCATGTGTGTTCTCCTAACAAACCACATATGGATCCACGAGTGTCATTGCATGTTTGTTCTTTTCATGAACCACACATAAGGATCCACCAGTGTCATTGCATGTCTGTTCTTTTCACGAACCACACCCAATGTCATTGCATGTCTGTTCTTTTCATGAACCACACATAAGGATCCACCAGTGTAATTGCATGTCTGTTCTTTTCATGAACCATACCCAGTGTCATTGCATGTGTGTTCTTTTTATGAACCACATAAGGATCTACCAGTGTCATTCCATGTATGTTCTTTTCATAAACCACACCCAATTTCATTGCATGTGTGATGTCCTGACAAACCACATATGGATCCACCAGTGTCATTGCATGTCTGTTCTTTTCATGAACCACACATAAGGATCCACCAGTGTCATTGCATGTCTTTTCTTTTCATGAACCACACACAATGTCATTGCATGTTTGTTCTTTTCATGAACCACACATAAGGATCTACCAGTGTCATTGCATGTCTATTCTTTTCATGAACCACACCCAATGACATTGCATGTGTGTTCTCCTGACAAACCACATATGGATCCACCTGTGTCATTTCATGTCTGTTCTTTTCATGAACCACACATAACGATCCACCAGTGTCATTGCATGTTTGTTCTTTTCATGAACCACACCCAATGTCATTGCATGTCTGTTCTTTTCATGAACCACATAAGGATCTACAAGTATCATTGCATGTCTGTTCTTTTCATGAACCACACCCAATGTCATTGCATGTGTGTTCTCCTGACAAACCACATATGGATCCACCAGTGTCATTGCATGTTTGTTCTTTTCGTGAACCACACATAAGGATCCACCAGTGTCATTGCATGTCTATTATTTTCATGAACCACACCCAATGTCATTGCATGTCTGTTTCTTTTCATGAACCATAGCTAGAGTCATTGCATGTCTGTTCTTTTCATGAACCACACCCAGTGTCATTGCATGTCTATTCTTTTCATGAACCACACCCGGTGTCACTACATGTCTGTTCTTTTCATGAATCACATAAGGATCTACCAGTGTCATTCAATGTGTGTTCGTCTCATGAACCACACGTGGATCCACCCAATGTCATTGCATGTGTGTTCCTCTAAACAAACCACATAAGTATTCAACAGTGTCATTGGATATGTGTTCTTTTCATGAACCACACCTAGTGTCATTGCATGTGTGTTCTTCTAAACAAACCACATAAGGATCCACTAGTGTCATTGCATGTCTGTTGTTTTCATGAACCACACCCAGTGTCATTGCATGTCTGTTCTTCTAAACAAACCACATAAGGATCCACCAGTGTCATTGCATGTCTGTTCTTTTCATGCACCACACATAAGAATCCACCAGTGTCATTGCACGTCTGTTCTTTTCATGAACCACACCCAATGTCATTGCATGTGTGTTCTTTTCATGAACCACATAAGGATCTACTAGTGTCATTGCATGTCTGTTCTTATCATGAACCACACCCAATGTCATTGCATGTGTGTTCTCCTGACAAACCACATATGGATTCACCAATGTCATTGCATGTCTGTTCATTTCATGAACCACACATAAGGATCCACCAGTGTCATTGCATGTCTGTTCTTTTCAAGAACCACACTCAATGTCATTACATGTCTCTTGTTTTCATGAACCACACATAAGGATCTACCAGTGTCATTGCATGTTTGTTCTTTTCATGAACCACACCCAATGTCATTGCATGTGTGTTCTCCTTAGAAACCACATATGGATCCACCAGTGTCATTGCATGTCTGTTCTTTTCGTGAGACACACATAAGGATCCACCAGTGTCATTGCATGCCTGTTCTTTTCATGAACCACACCCAATGTCATTGCATGTCTGTTCTTTTCATGAACCACAGCTAGAGTCATTGGATGTCTATTCTTTTCATGAACCACACCCAGTGTCATTGCATGTCTGTTCTATTCATGAACCACACCCAGTGTTACTGCATGTCTGTCCTTTTCATGAATCACATAAGGATCTACCAGTGTCATTCAATGTGTGTTCTTCTCATGAACCACACGTGGATCCACCCAATGTCATTGCATGTGTGTTCCTCTAAACAAACCACATAATGATTCACCAGTGTCATTGGATATGTGTTCTTTTCATGAACCACACCCAGTGTCATTGCATGTGTGTTCTTCTAAAGAAACCACATAAGGATCCACCAGTGTTATTGCATGTCTGTTGTTTTCATGAACCACACCCAGTGTCATTGCAGGTTTGTTCTTCTAAACAAACCACATAAGGATCCACCAGTGTCATTGCATGTCTGTTCTTTTCATGAACCACACATAAGGATCCACGAGTGTCATTGCATGTCTGTTCTTTTCATGAACCACACCCAGTGTCATTGCATGTGTGTTCTTTCCATGAACCACATAAGGATCTACCAGTGTCATTGCATGTCTGTTCTTATCATGAACCACACCCAATTTCATTGCATGTGTGTTCTCCTGACAAACCACATATGGATCCACCAGTGTCATTGCATGTCTGTTCATTTCATGAACCACACATAAGGATCCACCAGTGTCATTGTATGTCTGTTCTTTTCAAGAACCACACCCAATGTCATTGCATGTCTGTTCTTTTCATGAACCACACATAAGGATCTACCAGTGTCATTGCATGTATGTTCTTTTCATGAACCACACCCAATGTCATTGCATGTGTGTTCTCCTGACAAACCACATATGGATCCACCAGTGTCATTGAATGTCTGTTCTTTTCATGAACCACACATAAGGATCCACCAGTGTCATTGCATGTTTGTTCTTTTCATGAGCCACACCCAATGTCATTGCATGTCTGTTCTTTTCATGAACCATAGCTAGAGTCATTGGATGTCTATTCTTTTCATGATACACACCCAGTGTCATTGCATTTTTGTTCTATTCATGAACCACACCCGGTGTCACATCATGTCTATTCTTTTCATGAATCACATAAGGATCTACCAGTGTCATTCGATGTGTGTTCTTCTCATGAACCACACGTGGATCCACCCAATATCATTGCATGTGTGTTCCTCTAAACAAACCACATAAGGATTCACAAGTGTCATTGGATGTGTGTTCTTCTCACAGACCACACATGGATCCAGTGTCATTGCATGTGCGTTCTTCTAAACAAACCAGATAAGGATCCACCAGTGTCATTGCATGTCTGTTGTTTTCATGAACCACACCCAGTGTCATTGCATGTCTGTTCTTCTAAACAAACCACATAAGGATCCACCAGTGTCATTGCATGTCTGTTCTTTTCATGAACCACACATCAGGATCCACCAGTGTCATTGCATGTCTGTTCTTTTCATGAACCACACCCAATGTCATTGCATGTGTGTTCTTCTGACAAACCACATATGGATCCACCAGTGTCATTGCATGTCTGTTCTTTTCATGAACCACACATAAGGATCCACCAGTGTCATTGCATGTCTATTCTTTTCATGAACCACACCCAGTGTCATTGCATGCCTGTTCTTTTCATGAACCACATAAGGATGCAGCAGTGTCATTGCATGTCTCTTCTTTTCATGAACCACACCCAATGTCATTGCATGTGTGTTCCTCTAAACAAACCACATAAGGATCCACCAGTGTCATTGGATGTCTGTTCTTTTCATGAACCACACCCAGTGTCATTGCATGTGTGTTCGTCTAAACAAACCACATAAGGATCCACCAGTGTCATTGCATGTCTATTCTTTTCATGAACCACACATAAGGATCCACCAGTGTCATTGCATGTCTGTTCTTTTCATGAACCAAACCCAATGTCATTGCATGTCTGTTATTTTCATGAACCACATAAGGATCTACCAGTGTCATTGCATGTCTGTTCTTTTCATGAACCACACCCAATGTCATTGCATGTTTGTTCTCTGAGAAACCACATATGGATCCACCAGTGTCATTGCATGTCTGTTCTTTTCATGAACCACATAAGGATCCACCAGTGTCATTGCATGTCTGTTCTTTTCATGAACCACACCCAATGTCATTGCATGTGTGTTCTTTTCATGAACCACATTAGGATCTACTAGTGTCATTGCGTGTCTATTCTTTTCATGAACCACACCCAATGTCATTGCATGTTTGTTCTCCTGACAAACCACATATGGATCCACCAGTGTCATTGCATGTCTGTTCTTTTCATGAACCACACATAAGGATCCACCAGTGTCATTGCATGTCTGTTCTTTTCATGAACCACACCCAATGTCATTGCATGTTTGTTATTTTCATGAACCACACATAAGGATCTACCAGTGTCATTGCATGTCTATTCTTTTCATGAACCACACCCAATGTCCTTGCATGTGTGTTCTCCTGACAAACCACATATGGATCCACCAGTGTCATTTCATGTCTGTTCTTTTCATGAAACACACATAAGGATCCACCAGTGTCATTGCATGTCTGTTCTTTTCATGAACCACACCCAACGTCATTGCAAGTCTGTTCTTTTCATGAACCACATAAGGATCTACCAGTGTCATTGGATGTCTGTTCTTTTCATGAACCACACCCAATGTCATTGCATGTGTGTTCTTCTGAGAAACCACATATGGATCCACCAGTGTCATTGCATGTCTGTTCTTTTCATGAACCACACATAAGGATCCACCAGTGTCATTGCATGTCTTTCTTTTCATGAACCACACCCAGTGTCATTGCATGTCTGTTTTTTCATGAACCACATAAGGATCCAGTAGTGTCATTGCATGTCTCTTCTTTTCATGAACCACACCCAATGTCATTGCATGTGTGTTCCTCTAAACAAACCACATAAGGATCCACCAGTGTCATTGGATGTCTGTTCTTTTCATGAACCACACCGGTGTCATTGCATGTGTGTTCGTCTAAACAAACCACATAAGGATCCACAGGTGTCATTGCATGTACATGTTCATTTCATGAATCACACATAAGGATCCACCGGTATCATTGCATGTCTGTTCTTTTCATGAACCACACCCAATGTCATTGCATGTACATTCTTTTCATGAACCACATAAGGATCCACAGTGTCATTGCATGTACATTTCTTTTCATGAACCACACCCAATGTCATTGCATGTGTGTTCTCTGACAAACCACATATGGATCCACCGGTGTCATTGCATGTACATTCTTTTCATGAACCACACATAAGGATCCACCAGTGTCATTGCATGTCGATTCTTTTCATGAACCACATAAGGATCCACCAGTGTCATTGCATGTCTGTTCTTTTCATGAACCACACCCAATGTCATTGCATGTCTGTTCTTTTCATGAACCACATAAGGATCCACTAGTGGCATTGCATGTCTGTTCTTTTCATGAACCACACCCAATGTCATTGCATGTCTGTTCTTTTCATGAACCACATAAGGATCCACCAGTGTCATTGCATCTCTGTTCTTTTCATGAACCGCACCCAGTGTCATTGCATGTGTGTTCTTCTAAACAAACCACATAAGGATCCACGAGTGTCATTGCATGTCTATTCTTTTCATGAACCACACATAAGGATCCACCAGTGTCATTGCATATGCATGTGTGTTCTTTTCATGAACCACATAAGGATCTACAGTGTCATTGCATGTCTTTCTTTTCATGAACCAAACCCAATGTCATTGCATGTTTGTTCTTTTCATGAACCACATAAGGATCTACCGGTGTCATTGCATGTACATTCTTTTCATGAACCACACCCAATGTCATTGCATGTGTGTTCTCTGACAAACCATATATGGATCCACGGTGTCATTGCATATACATTCTTTTCATGAACCCCACATAAGGATCCACCAGTGTCATTGCATGTCTGTACTTTTCATGAACCACACCTAGCGTCATTGCATGTGTGTTCTTTTCATGAACCACATAAGGATCTACCAGTGTCATTGCATGTACATTCTTTTCATGAACCACACCCAATGTCATTGCATGTGTGTTCTCTGACAAACCACACATGGATCCACCGGTGTCATTGCATGTCTGTTCTTTTCATGAACCACACATAAGGATCCACAGTGTCATTGCATGTACATTCTTTTCATGAACCACACCCAATGTCATTGCATGTACATTCTTTTCATGAACCACATAAGGATCCACAGTGTCATTGCATGTCATTCTATTCATGAACCACACCCAATGTCATTGCATGTGTGTTCTTTTCATGAACCACATAAGGATCTACTAGTGTCATTGCATGTCTATTCTTTTCATGAACCACACCCAATGTCATTGCATGTGTGTTCTCCTCAGAAACCACATATGGATCCACGGTGTCATTGCATGTCATTCTTTTCATGAACCACACATAAGGATCCACCGGTGTCATTGCATGTCATTCTTTTCATGAACCACACCCAATGTCATTGCATGTACATTCTTTTCATGAACCACATAAGGATCCACGGTGTCATTGCATGTTTGTTCTTTTCATGAACCACACCCAATGTCATTGCATGTGTGTTCTTTTCATGAACCACATAAGGATCTACTAGTGTCATTGCATGTCTATTCTTTTCATGAACCACACCCAATGTCATTGCATGTTTGTTCTCTTGACAAACCACATATGGATCCACCAGTTTCATTGCATATACATTCTTTTCATGAACCACACATAAGGATCCACAGTGTCATTGCATGTACATTCTTTTCATGAACCACACCCAGTGTCATTGCATGTTTGTTCTTTTCATGATCCACACATAAGGATCTACGGTGTCATTGCATGTCTATTCTTTTCATGAACCACACCCAATGTCATTGCATGTGTGTTCTCTGACAAACCACATATGGATCCACAGGTGTCATTGCATGTCATTCTTTTCATGAACCACATAAGGATCCACAGTGTCATTGCATGTACATTCTTTTCATGAACCACACCCAGTGTCATTGCATGTCTGTTCTTTTCATGAACCACATAAGGATCTACCGGTGTCATTGCATGTATTCTTTTCATGAACCACACCCAATGTCATTGCATGTGTGTTCTTCGACAAACCACATATGGATCCACAGGTGTCATTGCATACATTCTTTTCATGAACCACACATAAGGATCCACCAGTGTCATTGCATGTCTGTTCTTTTCATGAACCACACCCAGTGTCATTGCATGTCTGTTCTTTTCATGAACCACATAAGGATGCAGCAGTGTCATTGCATGTCTCTTCTTTTCATGAACCACACCCAATGTCATTGCATGTGTGTTCCTCTAAACAAACCACATAAGGATCCACCAGTGTCATTGGATGTACATTCTTTTCATGAACCACACAGTGTCATTGCATGTGTTCTAAACAAACCACATAAGGATCCACCGGTGTCATTGCATGTATGTTCTTTTCATG
Organism: Avena insularis; assembly: GCA_023614405.1. NCBI lineage: Eukaryota > Viridiplantae > Streptophyta > Magnoliopsida > Poales > Poaceae > Avena > Avena insularis. The sequence continues at coordinate 240,893,561 of CM042688.1, read as the reverse complement.
AACCACACATAAGGATCCACAGTGTCATTGCATGTACATTCTTTTCATGAACCAAACCCAATGTCATTGCATGTGTGTTCTTTTCATGAACCACATAAGGATCCACGGTGTCATTGCATATACATTCTTTTCATGAACCACACCCAATGTCATTGCATGTGTGTTCTCCTGACAAACCACATATGGATCCACCAGTGTCATTGCATGTCTGTTCTTTTCATGAACCACATAAGGATCCACCAGTGTCATTGCATGTCAGTTCTTTTAATGAACAACACACAGTGTCAATGCATTTCTGTTCTTTTCATGAAACACATAAGGATCCACCAGTGTCATTGCATGTACATTCTTTTCATGAACCACACCTAGTGTCAGTGCATGTCTGTTCTTTTCATGAACCAAACCCAATGTCATTGCATGTCTGTTCTTTTCATGAACCACATAAGTATCTACCAGTTTCATTGCATGTCTGTTCTTTTCATGAACCACACCTAGTGTCATTGCATGTCTGTTCTTCTAAACAAACCACATAAGGATCCACCAGTGTCATTGCATGTCTATTCTTTACATGAACCACACATAAGGATCCACCACTGTCATTGCATGTCTGTTCTTTTCATGAACCACACCTAGTGTCATTGCATGTGTGTTCTTTTCATGAACCACATAATGATCTACTAGTGTCATTGCATGTCTGCTCTTTTCATGAACCAAACCCAATGTAATTGCATGTTTGTTCTTTTCATGAACCACATAAGGATCTACCAGTTTCATTGCATGTCTGTTCTTTTCATGAACCACACCCAATGTCATTGCATGTGTGTTCTCCTGACAAACCACATATGGATCCACCAGTGTCATTGCATATACATTCTTTTCATGAACCACACAAGGATCCACAGTGTCATTGCATATACATTCTTTTCATAAACCACACCCAATGTCATTGCATGTCTGTTCTTTTCATGAACCACACATAAGGATCTACCAGTGTCATTGCATGTCTGTTCTTTTCATGAACCACACCCAATGTCATGGCATGTGTGTTCTCCTGACAAACCACATATGGATCCACCAGTGTCATTGCATGTCTGTTCTTTTGATGAACCACACATAAGGATCCACCAGTGTCATTGCATGTCTGTTCTTTTCATGAACCACAACCAATGTCATTGCATGTCTGTTCTTTTCATGAACCACACATAAGGATCCACCAGTGTCATTGCACGTCTGTTCTTTTCATGAACCACACCCAATGTCATTGCAAGTGTGTTCTTTTCATGAACCACATAAGGATCTACTAGTGTCATTGCATGTCTATTCTTTTCATGAACCACACCCAATGTCATTGCATGTGTGTTTTCCTGACAAACCACATATGGATCCACCAGTGTCATTGCATGTCTGTTCTTTTCATGAACCACACATAAGGATCCACCAGTGTATTTGCATGTCTGTTCTTTTCATGAACCACACCCAATGTCATTGCATGTTTGTTCTTTTCATGAACCACACATAAGGATCTACCAGTGTCATTGCATGTCTATTCTTTTCATGAACCACACCCAATGTCCTTGCATGTGTGTTCTCCTGACAAACCACATATGGATCCACCAGTGTCATTGCATATACATTCTTTTCATGAACCACACATAAGGATCCACAGTGTCATTGCATGTCTGTTCTTTTCATGAACCACACCCAATGTCATTGCATGTACATTCTTTTCATGAACCACATAAGGATCTGCCAGTGTCATTGCATGTCTGTTCTTTTCATGAACCACACCCAATGTCATGGCATGTGTGTTCTCCTGACAAACCACATATGGATCCGCTAGTGTCATTGCATATCTGTTCTTTTCATGAACCACACATAAGGATCCACCAGTGTCATTGCATGTCTGTTCTTTTCATGAACCACACCCAATGTCATTGCATGTACATTCTTTTCATGAACCACATAAGGATCCACAGTGTCATTGCATGTCTGTTCTTTTCATGAACCACACCCAATGTCATTGCATGTGTGTTCTTTTCATGAACCACATAAGGATCTACTAGTGTCATTGCATGTCTATTCTTTTCATGAACCACACCCAATGTCATTGCATGTGTGTTCTCCTGACAAACCACATATGGATTCACCAGTGTCATTGCATGTATGTTCTTTTCATGAACCACACATAAGGATCCACCAGTGTCATTGCATGTCTGTTCTTTTCATGAACCACACACAATGTCATTGCATGTGTGTTCTTTTCATGAACCACATATGGATCATTGCATATACATTCTTTTCATGAACCACATAAGGATCCACGGTGTCATTGCATGTCTCTTCTTTTCATGAACCACACCCAATGTCATTGCATGTGTGTTCCTCTAAACAAACCACATAAGGATCCACCAGTGTCATTGGATGTCTGTTCTTTTCATGAACCACACCTAGTGTCATTGCATGTGTGTTCGTCTAAACAAACCACATAAGGATCCACCAGTGTCATTGCATGTCTGTTCTTTTCATGAACCACACATAAGGATCCACCAGTGTCAGTGCATGTCTGTTCTTTTCATGAACCCCACCCAGTGTCACTGCATGTCTGTTCTTTTCATGAACCACATAAGTATCTACCAGTTTCATTGCATGTCTGTTCTTTTCATGAACCACACCTAGTGTCATTGCATGTCTGTTCTTCTAAACAAACCACATAAGGATCCACCAGTGTCATTGCATGTCTATTCTTTACATGAACCACACATAAGGATCAACCACTGTCATTGCATGTCTGTTCTTTTCATGAACCACACCCAATGTCATTGCATGTCTGTTCTTTTCATGAACCACACATAAGGATCTACTAGAGTCATTGCATGTCATTCTTTTCATGAACCACACCCAATGTCATTGCATGTGTGTTCTCTGACAAACCACATATGGATCCACAGGTGTCATTGCATGTACATTCTTTTCATGAACCACACATAAGGATCCACAGTGTCATTGCATGTCATTCTTTTCATGAACCACAACCAATGTCATTGCATGTACATTCTTTTCATGAACCACACATAAGGATCCACCAGTGTCATTGCATGTCATTCTTTTCATGAACCACACCCAATGTCATTGCATGTGTGTTCTTTTCATGAACCACATAAGGATCCACAGGTGTCATTGCATGTACATTCTTTTCATGAACCACACCTAGTGTCATTGCATGTGTGTTCTTTTCATGAACCACACCCAATGTCATTGCATGTCATTCTTTTCATGAACCACATAAGGATCCACCGGTGTCATTGCATGTCATTCTTTTCATGAACCACACCCAGTGTCATTGCATGTGTTCTTCTAAACAAACCACATAAGGATCCACCGGTGTCATTGCATGTCTATTCTTTTCATGAACCACACATAAGGATCCACGGTGTCATTGCATGTGCATTCTTTTCATGAACCACCTAGTGTCATTGCATGTGTGTTCTTTTCATGAACCACATAAGGATCCACCGGTGTCATTGCATGTACATTCTTTTCATGAAACACACCCAATGTCATTGCATGTTTGTTCTTTTCATGAACCACATAAGGATCTACAGTGTCATTGCATGTACATTCTTTTCATAGACCACACCCAATGTCATTGCATGTGTGTTCTCTGACAAACCACATATGGATCCACAGTGTCATTGCATATACATTCTTTTCATGAACCACACATAAGGATCCACAGTGTCATTGCATGTCTGTTCTTTTCATGAACCACACCCAATGTCATTGCATGTGTGTTCTTTTCATGAACCACATAAGGATCTACGGTGTCATTGCATATACATTCTTTTCATGAACCACACCCAATGTCATTGCATGTGTGTTCTCTGACAAACCACATATGGATCCACCGGTGTCATTGCATGTCTGTTCTTTTCATGAACCACATAAGGATCCACGGTGTCATTGCATGTCATTCTTTTCATGAACCACAACCAATGTCATTGCATATACATTCTTTTCATGAACCACACATAAGGATCCACCAGTGTCATTGCACGTCTGTTCTTTTCATGAACCACACCCAATGTCATTGCAAGTGTGTTCTTTTCATGAACCACATAAGGATCTACTAGTGTCATTGCATGTCTATTCTTTTCATGAACCACACCCAATGTCATTGCATGTGTGTTTTCCTGACAAACCACATATGGATCCACCAGTGTCATTGCATGTACATTCTTTTCATGAACCACATAAGGATCCACAGTGTCATTGCATGTCTGTTCTTTCATGAACCACACCCAATGTCATTGCATGTCTGTTCTTTTCATGAACCACATAAGGATCTACCGGTGTCATTGCATGTCTATTCTTTTCATGAACCACACCCAATGTCATTGCATGTGTGTTCTCTGACAAACCACATATGGATCCACAGTGTCATTGCATGTCTGTTCTTTTCATGAACCACACATAAGGATCCACCAGTGTCATTGCATATACATTCTTTTCATGAACCACACCCAATGTCATTGCATGTACATTCTTTTCATGAACCACATAAGGATCTGCAGTGTCATTGCATATACATTCTTTTCATGAACCACACCCAATGTCATGGCATGTGTGTTCTCCTGACAAACCACATATGGATCCACTAGTGTCATTGCATGTCTGTTCTTTTCATGAACCACACATAATGATCCACGGTGTCATTGCATGTACATTCTTTTCATGAACCACAACCAATGTCATTGCATGTCTGTTCTTTTCATGAACCACACATAAGGATCCACCCGTGTCATTGCATGTGTTCTTATCAATAACCACACCCACTGTCATTGCATGTGTGTTCTTTTCATGAACCACATAAGGATCTACTAGTGTCATTGCATGTCTATTCTTTTCATGAACCACAACCAATGTCATTGCATGTGTGTTCTCCTGACAAACCACATATGGATCCACCAGTGTCATTGCATGTATGTTATTTTCATAAACCACACATAAGGATCCACCAGTGTCATTGCATATACATTCTTTTCATGAACCACACCCAATGTCATTGCATGTGTGTTCTTCGACAAACCACATATGGATCCACCAGTGTCATTGCATATACATTCTTTTCATGAACCACACATAAGGATCCACAGTGTCATTGCATGTCTGTTCTTTTCATGAACCACACCCAATGTCATTGCATGTGTGTTCTTTACAAGAACCACACATAGGATCCACAGTGTCATTGCATGTCTGTTCTTTTCATGAACCACACCCAATGTCATTGCATGTGTGTTCTCTGACAAACCACATATGGATCCACGGTGTCATTGCATGTGCATTCTTTTCATGAACCACACATAAGGATCCACGGTGTCATTGCATGCTGTTCTTTTCATGAACCACACCCAATGTCATTGCATGTGATTCTTTTCATGAACCACATAAGGATCCACCGGTGTCATTGCATGTACATTCTTTTCATGAACCACACCTAGTGTCATTGCATGTGTGTTCTTATCATGAACCACACCCAATGTCATTGCATGTCATTCTTTTCATGAACCACATAAGGATCCACCGGTGTCATTGCATGTCTGTTCTTTTCATGAATCACACCTAGTGTCATTGCATGTGTGTTCTTCTAAACAAACCACATAAGGATCCACAGTGTCATTGCATGTCTATTCTTTTCATGAACCACATAAGGATCCACAGTGTCATTGCATGTACATTCTTTTCATGAACCACACCTAGTGTCATTGCATGTGTGTTCTTTTCATGAACCACATAATGATCTACTAGTGTCATTGCATGTCTGTTCTTTTCATGAACCACACCCAATGTCATTGCATGTTTGTTCTTTTCATGAACCACATAAGGATCTACCAGTGTCATTGCATGTATGTTCTTTTCATGAACCACACCCAATGTCATTGCATGTGTGTTCTCTGACAAACCACATATGGATCCACAGGTGTCATTGCATGTCTGTTCTTTTCATGAACCACATAAGGATCCACAGTGTCATTGCATATACATTCTTTTCATGAACCACACCCAATGTCATTGCATGTCTGTTCTTTTCATGAACCACACATAAGGATCTACCGGTGTCATTGCATGTACATTCTTTTCATGAACCACACCCAATGTCATTGCATGTGTGTTCTCTAACAAACCACATATGGATCCACAGTGTCATTGCATGTACATTCTTTTCATGAACCACACATAGGATCCACCAGTGTCATTGCATGTCTGTTCTTTTCATGAACCACACCCAATGTCATTGCATGTCTGTTCTTTTCATGAACCACATAAGGATCCACCAGTGTCATTGCATGTCTGTTCTTTTCATGAACCACACCCAATGTCATTGCATGTGTGTTCTTTTCATGAACCACATAAGGATCTACTAGTGTCATTGCATGTCTATTCTTTTCATGAACCACACCCAATGTCATTGCATGTGTGTTTTCCTGACAAACCACATATGGATCAACCAGTGTCATTGCATATACATTCTTTTCATGAACCACACATATGGATCTACCAGTGTCATTGCATGTCTCTTCTTTTCATGAACCACACCCAATGTCATTGCATGTGTGTTCTTTTCATGAACCACACATAAGGATCTACCAGTGTCATTGCATGTCTATTCTTTTCATGAACCACACCCAATGTCATTGCATGTGTGTTCTCCTGACAAACCACATATGGATCCGCTAGTGTCATTGCATATACATTCTTTTCATGAACCACACATAAGGATCCACCAGTGTCATTGCATGTCTGTTCTTTTCATGACCACACACCCAATGTCATTGCATGTGTGTTCTTTTCACGAACCACACATAAGGATCCACCGGTGTCATTGCATATACATTCTTTTCATGAACCACACCCAATGTCATTGCATGTGTGTTCTCTGACAAACCACATATGGATCCACTAGTGTCATTGCATATACATTCTTTTCATGAACCACACATAAGGATCCTCGAGTGACATTGCATGTCTGTTCTTTTCATGAACCACACCCAATGTCATTGCATGTGTGTTCTTTTCATGAACCACACATAAGGATCCACCAGTGTCATTGCATGTCTGTTCTTTTCATGAACCACACCCAATGTCATTGCATGTGTGTTCTTTTCATGAACCACATAAGGATCCACTAGTGTCATTGCATGTCTATTCTTTTCATGAACCACACCCAATGTCATTGCATGTGTGTTCTCTGACAAACCACATATGGATCCACAGTGTCATTGCATGTATGTTCTTTTCATGAACCACATAAGGATCCACAGTGTCATTGCATGTACATTCTTTTCATGAACCACACCCAATGTCATTGCATGTGTGTTCTTGACAAACCACATATGGATCCACCGGTGTCATTGCATGTACATTCTTTTCATGAACCACACATAAGATCCACAGTGTCATTGCATGTACATTCTTTTCATGAACCACACCCAGTGTCATTGCATGTACATTCTTTTCATGAACCACATAAGGATCCACAGTGTCATTGCATGTCTGTTCTTTTCATGAACCACACCCAATGTCATTGCATGTGTTCCTCTAAACAAACCACATAAGGATCCACAGTGTCATTGCATGTCTGTTCTTTTCATGAACCACACCTAGTGTCATTGCATGTGTGTTCTCTACAAACCACATAAGGATCCACGGTGTCATTGCATATGCATTCTTTTCATGAACCACACATAAGGATCCACCGGTGTCATTGCATGTCTGTTCTTCTCATGAATCACACCCAATGTCATTGCATGTACATTCTTTTCATGAACCACATAAGGATCTACAGGTGTCATTGCATGTCTGTTCTTTTCATGAACCACACCCAGTGTCATTGCATGTGTGTTCTTCTAAACAAACCACATATGGATCCACCAGTGTCATTGCATGTCTATTCTTTACATGAACCACACATAAGGATCAACCACTGAAATTGCATGTCTGTACATATCATGAACCACACCCAATGTCATTGCATGTCATTCTTTTCATGAACCACATAAGGATCTACTAGTGTCATTGCATGTACATTCTTTTCATGAACCACACCCAATGTCATTGCATGTGTGTTCTCTGACAAACCACATATGGATCCACGGTGTCATTGCATGTACATTCTTTTCATGAACCACACATAAGGATCCACAGTGTCATTGCATGTACATTCTTTTCATGAACCACACCCAATGTCATTGCATGTGTGTTCTTTTCATGAACCACATAAGGATCCACAGGTGTCATTGCATATACATTCTTTTCATGAACCAAACCCAATGTCATTGCATGTCTGTTCTTTTCATGAACCACATAAGGATCCACCAGTGTCATTGCATGTCTGTTCTTTTCATGAACCACACCTAGTGTCATTGCATGTCTGTTCTTTTCATGAACCACACCCAATGTCATTGCATGTCTGTTCTTTTCATGAACCACATAAGGATCCACCAGTGTCATTGCATGTCTGTTCTTTTCATGAACCACACCCAGTGTCATTGCATGTGTTCTTCTAAACAAACCACATAAGGATCCACAGTGTCATTGCATGTCTATTCTTTTCATGAACCACATAAGGATCCACAGTGTCATTGCATGTCTGTTCTTTTCATGAACCACACCTAGTGTCATTGCATGTGTGTTCTTTTCATGAACCACATAACGATCCACCAGTGTCACTGCATGTCTGTTCTTTTCATGAACCACACCCAGTGCCATTGCATGTGTGTTCTTTTCATGAACCACATAAGGATCTACCGGTGTCATTGCATGTACATTCTTTTCATGAACCACACCCAATGTCATTGCATGTGTGTTCTCTGACAAACCACATATGGATCCACAGTGTCATTGCATATACATTCTTTTCATGAACCACACATAAGGATCCACAGTGTCATTGCATATACATTCTTTTCATGAACCACACCCAATGTCATTGCATGTGTGTTCTTTTCATGAACCACATAAGGATCTACAGTGTCATTGCATGTCATGTTCTTTTCATAGACCACACCCAATGTCATTGCATGTGTGTTCTCTGACAAACCACATATGGATCCACCAGTGTCATTGCATGTCTGTTCTTTTCATGAACCACACATAAGGATCCACAGGTGTCATTGCATGTCTGTTCTTTTCATGAACAACACCCAATGTCATTGCATGTACATTCTTTTCATGAACCACACATAAGGATCCACCGGTGTCATTGCATGTACATGTTCTTTTCATGAACCACACCCAATGTCATTGCATGTGTTCTTTTCATGAACCACATAAGGATCTACTAGTGTCATTGCATGTCTATTCTTTTCATGAACCACACCCAATGTCATTGCATGTGTGTTCTTCGACAAACCACATATGGATCCACCGGTGTCATTGCATATACATTCTTTTCATGAACCACACATGGATCCACCGGTGTCATTGCATGTCTGTTCTTTTCATGAACAACACCCAATGTCATTGCATGTGTGTTCTTTTCATGAACCACACATAAGGATCTACAGGTGTCATTGCATGTCTATTCTTTTCATGAACCACACCCAATGTCATTGCATGTGTGTTCTCTGACAAACCACATATGGATCCACAGGTGTCATTGCATATACATTCTTTTCATGAACCACACATAAGGATCCACAGTGTCATTGCATGTCATTCTTTTCATGAACCACACCCAATGTCATTGCATGTACATTCTTTTCATGAACCACATAAGGATCTACCGGTGTCATTGCATGTACATTCTTTTCATGAACCACACCCAATGTCATTGCATGTGTGTTCTCTGACAAACCACATATGGATCCACAGTGTCATTGCATGTACATTCTTTTCATGAACCACACATAAGGATCCACCAGTGTCATTGCATGTCTGTTCTTTTCATAGACCACACCCAATGTCATTGCATGTACATTCTTTTCATGAACCACACATAAGGATCCACAGTGTCATTGCATGTCTGTTCTTTTCATGAACCACACCCAATGTCATTGCATGTGTGTTCTTTTCATGAACCACATAAGGATCTACTAGTGTCATTGCATGTCTATTCTTTTCATGAACACACCCAATGTCATTGCATGTGTGTTCTCTGACAAACCACATATGGATCCACCGGTGTCATTGCATGTATGTTCTTTTCATGAACCACACATAAGGATCCACAGTGTCATTGCATATACATTCTTTTCATGAACCACACCCAATGTCATTGCATGTGTGTTCTTCGACAAACCACATATGGATCCACCGGTGTCATTGCATGTACATTCTTTTCATGAACCACACATAAGGATCCACCGGTGTCATTGCATGTGTGTTCTTTTCATGAACCACACCCAAGTGTCATTGCATGTCTGTTCTTTTCATGAACCACATAAGGATCCACAGTGTCATTGCATGTCTGTTCTTTTCATGAACCACACCCAATGTCATTGCATGTGTTCCTCTAAACAAACCACATAAGGATCCACCGGTGTCATTGCATGTACATTCTTTTCATGAACCACACCTAGTGTCATTGCATGTGTGTTCTAAACAAACCACATAAGGATCCACAGTGTCATTGCATGTACATTCTTTTCATGAACCACACATAAGGATCCACAGTGTCATTGCATATACATTCTTTTCATAGACCACACCCAATGTCATTGCATGTGTGTTCTTTTCATGAACCACATAAGGATCTACAGTGTCATTGCATATACATTCTTTTCATGAACCACACCCAGTGTCATTGCATGTGTGTTCTTCTAACAAACCACATATGGATCCACAGTGTCATTGCATGTCTATTCTTTTCATGAACCACACATAAGGATCCACAGGTGTCATTGCATGTACATTCTTTTCATGAACCACACCCAATGTCATTGCATGTACATGTTCTTTTCATGAACCACACATAAGGATCTACCGGTGTCATTGCATATACATTCTTTTCATGAACCACACCCAATGTCATTGCATGTGTGTTCTCGACAAACCACATATGGATCCACCGGTGTCATTGCATGTACATTCTTTTCATGAACCACACATAAGGATCCACAGTGTCATTGCATGTCTGTTCTTTTCATGAACCACAATGTCATTGCATGTATTCTTTTCATGAACCACACATAAGGATCCACCAGTGTCATTGCATGTCATTCTTTTCATGAACCACACCCAATGTCATTGCATGTGTGTTCTTTTCATGAACCACATAAGGATCCACTAGTGTCATTGCATGTACATTCTTTTCATGAACCACACCCAATGTCATTGCATGTGTGTTCTCTGACAAACCACATATGGATCCACAGTGTCATTGCATATACATTCTTTTCATGAACCACACATAAGGATCCACCGGTGTCATTGCATGTCTGTTCTTTTCATGAACCACACCCAATGTCATTGCATGTGTGTTCTTTTCATGAACCACATAAGGATCTACAGTGTCATTGCATGTCTATTCTTTTCATGAACCACACCCAATGTCATTGCATGTGTGTTCTCTGACAAACCACATATGGATCCACCGGTGTCATTGCATGTACATTCTTTTCATGAACCACACATAAGGATCCACAGTGTCATTGCATGTTTGTTCTTTTCATGAACCACACCAATGTCATTGCATGCATTCTTTTCATGAACCACATAAGGATCTACAGTGTCATTGCATGTCTGTTCTTTTCATGAACCACACCCAATGCCATTGCATGTGTGTTCTACTGACAAACCACATATGGATCCACTAGTGTCATTGCATATACATTCTTTTCATGAACCACACATAAGGATCCACAGGTGTCATTGCATGTCTGTTCTTTTCATGAACCACACCCAATGTCATTGCATGTTTGTTCTTTTCATGAACCACACATAAGGATCCACAGTGTCATTGCATGTCTGTTCTTTTCATGAACCACACCCAATGTCATTGCATGTGTTCTTTTCATGAACCACATAAGGATCCACTAGTGTCATTGCATGTCTATTCTTTTCATGAACCACACCCAATGTCATTGCATGTGTGTTCTCTGACAAACCACATATGGATCCACAGTGTCATTGCATGTATGTTCTTTTCATGAACCACACATAAGGATCCACAGTGTCATTGCATGTACATTCTTTTCAAGAACCACACCCAATGTCATTGCATGTGTGTTCTTTTCATGAACCACATAAGGATCTACTAGTGTCATTGCATGTACATTCTTTTCATGAACCACACCCAATGTCATTGCATGTGTGTTCTCTGACAAACCACATATGGATCCACAGTGTCATTGCATATACATTCTTTTCATGAACCACACATAAGGATCCACAGTGTCATTGCATGTCTGTTCTTTTCATGAACCACACCCAGTGTCATTGCATGTGTGTTCTTTTCATGAACCACACATAAGGATCCACAGGTGTCATTGCATGTCATTCTTTTCATGAACCACACCCAATGTCATTGCATGTGTTCTTTTCATGAACCACATAAGGATCCACTAGTGTCATTGCATGTACATTCTTTTCATGAACCACACCCAATGTCATTGCATGTGTGTTCTTCGACAAACCACATATGGATCCACAGGTGTCATTGCATATACATTCTTTTCATGAACCACACATAAGGATCCACCAGTGTCATTGCATGTCTGTTCTTTTCAAGAACCACACCCAGTGCCATTGCATGTGTGTTCTTTTCATGAACCACATAAGGATCTACCGGTGTCATTGCATGTCTATTCTTTTCATGAACCACACCCAATGTCATTGCAAGTGTGTTACTCTGACAAACCACATATGGATCCACAGTGTCATTGCATATACATTCTTTTCATGAACCACACATAAGGATCCACAGTGTCATTGCATGTTTGTTCTTTTCATGAACCACACCCAATGTCATTGCATGCATGTTCTTTTCATGAACCACATAAGGATCTACGGTGTCATTGCATGTCATTCTTTTCATGAACCACACCCAATGTCATTGCATGTGTGTTCTCTGACAAACCACATATGGATCCACAGTGTCATTGCATATACATTCTTTTCATGAACCACACATAAGGATCCACAGTGTCATTGCATATACATGTTCTTTTCATGAACCACACCCAGTGTCAATGCATGTGTGTTCTTTTCATGAACCACATAAGGATCCACCGGTGTCATTGCATGTCTGTTCTTTTCATGAACCACACCCAATGTCATTGCATGTGTGTTCTTTTCATGAACCACATAAGGATCTACTAGTGTCATTGCATGTACATTCTTTTCATGAACCACACCCAATGTCATTGCATGTGTGTTCTTTGACAAACCACATATGGATCCACAGTGTCATTGCATGTATGTTCTTTTCATGAACCACACATAGGATCCACGGTGTCATTGCATGTCTATTCTTTTCATGAACCACACCCAATGTCATTGCATGTACATTCTTTTCATGAACCACACATAAGGATCTACAGTGTCATTGCATATACATTCTTTTCATGAACCACACCCAATGTCATTGCATGTGTTCTCTGACAAACCACATAAGGATCCACCAGTGTCATTGCATGTATGTTCTTTGCATGAACCACACATAAGGATCCACCAGTGGCATTGCATGTCTATTCTTTTCATGAACCACACCCAGTGTCATTGCATGTGTGTTCTTTTTATGAACCACACATAAGGATCCACCAGTGTCATTGCGTGTCTGTTCTTTTCATGAACCACACCCAATGTCATTGCATGTGTGTTCTTTTCACAAACCACATAAGGATCCACAGTGTCATTGCATATACATTCTTTTCATGAACCACACCCAATGTCATTGCATGTGTGTTCTTCTGACAAACCACATATGGATCCACAGTGTCATTGCATATACATTCTTTTCATGAACCACACATAAGGATCCACAGGTGTCATTGCATGTACATTCTTTTCATGAACCACACCCAATGTCATTGCATGTCTGTTCTTTTCATGAACCACACATAAGGATCCACAGTGTCATTGCATGTACATTCTTTTCATGAACCACACCCAATGTCATTGCATGTGTGTTCTCTGACAAACCACATATGGATCCACAGTGTCATTGCATGTACATTCTTTTCATGAACCACATAAGGATCCACAGTGTCATTGCATGTCTGTTCTTTTCATGAACCACACCCCATGTCAATGCATGTCTGTTCTTTTCATGAACCACATAAGGATCTACGGTGTCATTGCATGTACATTCTTTTCATGAACCACACCCAATGTCATTGCATGTGTGTTCTCTGACAAACCACATATGGATCCACAGTGTCATTGCATGTCTGTTCTTTTCATGAACCACACATAGGATCCACCGGTGTCATTGCATGTGTGTTCTTTTCATAGACCACACCCAATGTCATTGCATGTGTTCTTTTCATGAACCACACATAAGGATCCACCAGTGTCATTGCATATACATTCTTTTCATAGACCACACCCAATGTCATTGCATGTGTGTTCTTTTCATGAACCACATAAGGATCCACTAGTGTCATTGCATGTCTATTCTTTTCATGAACCACACCCAATGTCATTGCATGTGTGTTCTTTAAACAACCACATAAGGATCCACAGTGTCATTGCATGTATGTTCTTTTCATGAACCACACCCAATGTCATTGCATGTGTGTTCTTGACAAACCACATATGGATCCACAGTGTCATTGCATGTTGTTCTTTTCATGAACCACACATAGGATCCACAGTGTCATTGCATGTCTGTTCTTTTCATGAACCACACCCAATGTCATTGCATGTGTGTTCTTTTCATGAACCACACATAAGGATCCACGGTGTCATTGCATGTACATTCTTTTCATGAACCACACCCAATGTCATTGCATGTGTGTTCTCTGACAAACCACATATGGATCCACAGTGTCATTGCATATACATTCTTTTCATGAACCACATAAGGATCCACAGTGTCATTGCATGTGCATTCTTTTCATGAACCACACCCAGTGTCATTGCATGTACATGTTCTTTTCATGAACCACATAAGGATCCACAGTGTCATTGCATGTACATTCTTTTCATGAACCACACCCAATGTCATTGCATGTGTGTTCTTTTCATGAACCACATAAGGATCCACAGTGTCATTGCATGTACATTCTTTTCATGAACCACACCCAATGTCATTGCAAGTGTGTTCTGTTGAGAAACCACCTATGGATCCACCATTGTCAGTGCATGTGTGTTCTTTTCATGAACCACACATAAGGATCCACAGTGTCATTGCATATACATTCTTTTCATGAACCACACCAATGTCATTGCATGTGTGTTCTTTGACAAACCACATATGGATCCACAGGTGTCATTGCATATACATTCTTTTCATGAACCACATAAGGATCCACAGTGTCATTGCATGTGTTCTTTTCATGAACCACACCCAGTGTCATTGCATGTGTTCTTTTCATGAACCACATAAGGATCCACCGGTGTCATTGCATGTCATTCTTTTCATGAACCACACCCAATGTCATTGCATGTGTGTTCTTCTAAACAAACCACATTAGGATCCACCAGTGTTATTGCTTGTCTTTTCTTTACATGAACCACACCCAGTGTCATTGCATGTGTGTTCTTTTGATGAACCACATAAGGATCCACAGGTGTCATTGCATGTACATTCTTTTCATGAACCACACCCAGTGTCAATGCATGTGTGTTCTTTTCATGAACCACATAAGGATCCACCGGTGTCATTGCATGTCTGTTCTTTTCATGAACCACACCCAGTGTCATTGCATGTGTGTTCTTCTAAACAAACCACATAAGGATCCACCAGTGTCAAAGCATGTATTTTCTTTTCATGAACCACACATAAGGATCCACCAGTGTCATGGAATTTCTGTTATTTTCATGAACCACACCCAATTTCATTGCATGTGTGTTCTTTTCATGAACCACATATGGATCTACCGGTGTCAGTGCATGTACATTCTTTTCATGACCACACCCAATGTCATTGCATGTGTGTTCTCTGACAAACCACATATGGATCCACAGTGTCATTGCATATATTCTTTTCATGAACCACATAAGGATCCACAGTGTCATTGCATATACATTCTTTTCATGAACCACACCCAATGTCATTGCATGTGTGTTCTTTTCATGAACCACACATAAGGATCCACCGGTGTCATTGCATGTCTGTTCTTTTCATGAACCACACCCAATGTCATTGCATGTGTGTTCTTTTCATGATCCACATAAGGATCTACAGTGTCATTGCATGTACATTCTTTTCATGAACCACACCCAATGTCATTGCATGTGTGTTCTTCTAAACAAACCACAGTTGGATCCACAGGTGTCATTGCATGTCTGTTCTTTTCATGAACCACATAAGGATCCACAGTGTCATTGCATGTCTGTTCTTTTCATGAACCACACCCAATGTCATTGCATGTGTGTTCTTTTCATGAACCACATAAGGATCTACAGTGTCATTGCATGTCTATTCTTTTCATGAACCACACCCAATGTCATTGCATGTGTGTTCTCTGACAAACCACATATGGATCCACCGGTGTCATTGCATATACATTCTTTTCATGAACCACATAAGGATCCACAGGTGTCATTGCATGTCTGTTCTTTTCATGAACCACACAATGTCATTGTCATTGCATGTACTTTCTTTTCATGAACCACACCCAGTGTCATTGCATGTGTGTTCTCTAAACAAACCACATGGATCCACAGTGTCATTGCATGTCTGTTCTTTTCATGAACCACACATAAGGATCCACGGTGTCATTGCATGTACATTCTTTTCATGAACCACACCCAAGTGTCATTGCATGTACATTCTTTTCATGAACCACACATAAGGATCCACCGGTGTCATTGCATATACATTCTTTTCATGAACCACACCCAATGTCATTGCATGTGTGTTCTTTTCATGAACCACATAAGGATCCACAGTGTCATTGCATGTACATTCTTTTCATGAACCACACCCAATGTCATTGCATGTGTGTTCTCTGACAAACCACATATGGATCCACCGGTGTCATTGCATGTACATTCTTTTCATGAACCACATAAGGATCCACAGGTGTCATTGCATATACATTCTTTTCATGAACCACACCCAATGTCATTGCATGTGTGTTCTTTTCATGAACCACATAAGGATCCACCGGTGTCATTGCATATACATTCTTTTCATGAACCACACCCAATGTCATTGCATGTGTGTTCTCTGACAAACCACATATGGATCCACAGGTGTCATTGCATGTACATTCTTTTCATGAACCACACATAAGGATCCACAGTGTCATTGCATGTCTGTTCTTTTCATGAACCACAGCCATTGTCATTGCATGTGTGTTCTTTTCATGAACCACACATAAGGATCCACCGGTGTCATTGCATGTACATTCTTTTCATGAACCACACCCAATGTCATTGCATGTGTGTTCTTCTACAAACCACATATGGATCCACAGTGTCATTGCATATACATTCTTTTCATGAACCACACATAAGATCCACAGTGTCATTGCATGTACATTCTTTTCATGAACCACACCCAATGTCATTGCATGTATACATTCTTTTCATGAACCACATAAGGATCCACAGTGTCATTGCATGTCTGTTCTTTTCATGAACCACACCCAATGTCATTGCATGTGTGTTCTTTTCATGAACCACATAAGGATCCACAGTGTCATTGCATGTCTATTCTTTTCATGAACCACACCCAATGTCATTGCATGTGTGTTCTCTGACAAACCACATATGGATCCACAGTGTCATTGCATGTTTGTTCTTTTCATGAACCACATAAGGATCCACAGTGTCATTGCATGTACATTCTTTTCATGAACCACACCCAATGTCATTGCATGTGTGTTCTTTTCACAAACCACATATGGATCCACCGGTGTCATTGCATATACATTCTTTTCATGAACCACATAAGGATCCACCGGTGTCATTGCATGTACATTCTTTTCATGAACCACATATGGATCCAAGTGTCATTGCATGTGTGTTCTTTTCATGAACCACACATAGGATCCACAGTGTCATTGCATGTACATTCTTTTCATGAACCACACCCAATGTCATTGCATGTGTGTTCTTTTCATGAACCACATAAGGATCCACTAGTGTCATTGCATGTCATTCTTTTCATGAACCACACCCAATGTCATTGCATGTGTGTTCTTCTGACAAACCACATATGGATCCACAGTGTCATTGCATATACATTCTTTTCATGAACCACACATAAGGATCCACAGTGTCATTGCATATACATTCTTTTCATGAACCACACCCAATGTCATTGCATGTGTGTTCTTTTCATGAACCACATAAGGATCTACAGTGTCATTGCATGTCTGTTCTTTTCATGAACCACACCCAATGTCATTGCATGTGTGTTCTCTGACAAACCACATATGGATCCACAGGTGTCATTGCATATACATTCTTTTCATGAACCACACATAAGGATCCACAGTGTCATTGCATGTACATGTTCTTTTCATGAACCACACCCAATGTCATTGCATGTGTGTTCTTTTCATGAACCACACATAAGGATCCACCGGTGTCATTGCATATACATTCTTTTCATGAACCACACCCAATGTCATTGCATGTGTGTTCTCTGACAAACCACATATGGATCCACAGTGTCATTGCATGTACATTCTTTTCATGAACCACATAAGGATCCACCAGTGTCATTGCATGTATGTTCTTTTCATGAACCACACCCAATGTCATTGCATGTACATGTTCTTTTCATGAACCACACATAAGGATCCACAGTGTCATTGCATGTCATTCTTTTCATAGACCACACCCAATGTCATTGCATGTGTGTTCTTTTCATGAACACACATGGATCCACAGTGTCATTGCATGTACATTCTTTTCATGAACCACACCCAATGTCATTGCATGTGTGTTCTTTAACAAACCACATAAGGATCCACAGTGTCATTGCATGTATGTTCTTTTCATGAACCACACCCAATGTCATTGCATGTGTGTTCTCTGACAAACCACATATGGATCCACAGTGTCATTGCATATACATTCTTTTCATGAACCACATAAGGATCCACCGGTGTCATTGCATGTACATTCTTTTCATGAACCACACCGGTGTCATTGCATGTGTGTTCTTTTCATGAACCACATAAGGATCCACAGTGTCATTGCATGTACATTCTTTTCATAGACCACACCCAATGTCATTGCATGTGTGTTCTCTAAACAAACCACATAAGTCATTGCATGTCTATTCTTTTCATGAACCACACCCAGTGTCAGTGCATGTCTGTTCTTTAAACAAACCACATAAGGATCCACCAGTGTCATTGCATGTCTATTCTTTTCATGAACCACACGATCCAATGTCATTGCATGTACATTTCATGACAAACCACATAAGGATCCACAGTGTCATTGCATGTACATTCTTTTCATGAACCACACATACCGGTGTCATTGCATGTACATTCTTTTCATGAACCACACCCAATGTCATTGCATGTGTGTTCTTTTAACAAACCACATAAGGATCCACAGTGTCATTGCATATACATTCTTTTCATGAACCACACCCAGTGTCATTGCATGTGTGTTCTTCTAACAAACCACATATGGATCCACAGTGTCATTGCATATACATTCTTTTCATGAACCACACATAAGGATCCACAGGTGTCATTGCATGTACATTCTTTTCATGAACCACACCCAATGTCATTGCATGTGTGTTCTTTTCATGAACCACATAAGGATCCACAGGTGTCATTGCATGTCTGTTCTTTTCATGAACCACACCCAATGTCATTGCATGTGTGTTCTCGACAAACCACATATGGATCCACAGTGTCATTGCATGTACATTCTTTTCATGAACCACATAAGGATCCACAGTGTCATTGCATGTACATTCTTTTCATGAACCACACCCAATGTCATTGCATGTGTGTTCTTTTCATGAACCACATAAGGATCTACAGTGTCATTGCATGTCTGTTCTTTTCATGAACCACACCCAATGTCATTGCATGTGTTCTCTGACAAACCACATATGGATCCACAGTGTCATTGCATGTCATGTTCTTTTCATGAACCACACACCGGTGTCATTGCATGTACATTCTTTTCATGAACCCACATGGATCCCAGTGTCATTGCATATACATTCTTTTCATGAACCACACATAAGGATCCACTAGTGTCATTGCATGTCTGTTCTTTTCATGAACCACACCCAATGTCATTGCATGTGTGTTCTTTTCATAACCACAAACCACAGGATCCACAGGTGTCATTGCATGTCTGTTCTTTTCATAGACCACACCCAATGTCATTGCATGTGTTCTTCTAAACAAACCACATATGGATCCACAGTGTCATTGCATATACATTCTTTTCATGAACCACACATAAGGATCCACAGTGTCATTGCATGTACATTCTTTTCATGAACCACACCCAGTGTCATTGCATGTGTTCTTTTCATGAACCACATAAGGATCCACAGTGTCATTGCATGTCTATTCTTTTCATGAACCACACCCAATGTCATTGCATGTGTGTTCTCTGACAAACCACATATGGATCCACGGTGTCATTGCATATATGTTCTTTTCATGAACCACACATAAGGATCCACCAGTATCATTGCATGTATGTTCTTTTCATGAACCACACCCAATGTCATTGCATGTGTGTTCTTTTCATGAACCACATAAGGATCCACCAGTGTCATTGCATGTCTGTTCTTTTCATGAACCACACCCAATGTCATTGCATGTCTGTTCTGAAACAAACCACATATGGATCCACAGTGTCATTGCATATACATTCTTTTCATGAACCACATAAGGATCCACGGTGTCATTGCATGTCTGTTCTTTTCATGAACCACACCCAATGTCATTGCATGTGTGTTCTTTTCATGAACCACATAAGGATCCACCGGTGTCATTGCATATACATTCTTTTCATGAACCACACCCAATGTCATTGCATGTGTGTTCTTTTGACAAACCACATAAGGATCCACAGTGTCATTGCATGTACATTCTTTTCATGAACCACACCCAAGTGTCATTGCATGTGTGTTCTTTCACAACCACATGGATCCACAGTGTCATTGCCTGTATGTTCTTTTCATGAACCACATAAGGATCCACCGGTGTCATTGCATGTCTGTTCTTTTCATGAACCACACCAAGTGTCATTGCATGTGTGTTCTTTTCATGAACCACATAAGGATCCACAGGTGTCATTGCATGTACATTCTTTTCATGAACCACACCCAATGTCATTGCATGTGTGTTCTAAACAAACCACATATGGATCCACAGTGTCATTGCATGTCATTCTTTTCATGAACCACACATAAGGATCCACCAGTGTCATTGCATGTCTGTTCTTTTCATGAACCACACCCAGTGTCATTGCATGTGTTCTTTTCATGAACCACATAAGGATCTACAGTGTCATTGCATGTACATTCTTTTCATGAACCACACCCAATGTCATTGCATGTGTGTTCTCTGACAAACCACATATGGATCCACAGTGTCATTGCATGTACATTCTTTTCATGAACCACATAAGGATCCACAGTGTCATTGCATGTACATTCTTTTCATGAACCACACCCAGTGTCATTGCATGTGCATTCTTTTCATGAACCACATAAGGATCCACCGGTGTCATTGCATATACATTCTTTTCATGAACCACACCCAATGTCATTGCATGTGTGTTCTCTAACAAACCACATGGATCCACAGGTGTCATTGCATATACATTCTTTTCATGAACCACATAAGGATCCACAGTGTCATTGCATATACATTCTTTTCATGAACCACACAAGTGTCATTGCATGTGTTCTTTTCATGAACCACACATAAGGATCCACAGTGTCATTGCATGTCTGTTCTTTTCATGAACCACACCCAATGTCATTGCATGTGTGTTCTTTTCATGAACCACATAAGGATCTACAGTGTCATTGCATGTACATTCTTTTCATGAACCACACCCAATGTCATTGCATGTGTGTTCTCTAAACAAACCACATATGGATCCACAGTGTCATTGCATATACATTCTTTTCATGAACCACACATAAGGATCCACAGTGTCATTGCATGTCTGTTCTTTTCATGAACCACACCCAATGTCATTGCATGTGTGTTCTTTTCATGAACCACATAAGGATCCACAGTGTCATTGCATGTACATTCTTTTCATGAACCACACCCAATGTCATTGCATGTGTGTTCTCTGACAAACCACATATGGATCCACAGTGTCATTGCATGTACATTCTTTTCATGAACCACACATAAGGATCCACCGGTGTCATTGCATGTCATGTTCTTTTCATGAACCACACCCAGTGTCATTGCATGTGTGTTCTTTTCATGAACCACATAAGGATCCACAGTGTCATTGCATGTCATTCTTTTCATGAACCACACCCAATGTCAGTGCATGTGTGTTCTACTGACAAACCACATATGGATCCACCAGTGTCATTGCATATACATTCTTTTCATAGACCACACATAAGGATCCACAGTGTCATTGCATGTACATTCTTTTCATGAACCACACCCAGTGTCATTGCATGTGTGTTCTTTTCATGAACCACATGGATCCCAGTGTCATTGCATGTATGTTCTTTTCATGAACCACATAAGGATCCACAGTGTCATTGCATATGCATTCTTTTCATGAACCACACCCAGTGTCATTGCATGTGTGTTCTTTTCATGAACCACATAAGGATCCACGGTGTCATTGCATATATGTTCTTTTCATGAACCACACCCAATGTCATTGCATGTGTGTTCTTCTGACAAACCACATATGGATCCACAGTGTCATTGCATGTATTCTTTTCATGAACCACACGTGGATCCACCGGTGTCATTGCATGTGTGTTCTTTTCATGAACCACACCCAGTGTCATTGCATGTGTGTTCTTTTCATGAACCACATAAGGATCCACAGTGTCATTGCATGTCATTCTTTTCATGAACCACACCCAATGTCATTGCATGTGTGTTCTCTAAACAAACCACATAAGGATCCACATGTGTCATTGCATGTCTGTTCTTTTCATGAACCACACCCAGTGTCATTGCATGTGTGTTCTTCTAAACAAACCACATATGGATCCACAGTGTCATTGCATGTACATTCTTTTCATGAACCACACATAAGGATCCACAGTGTCATTGCATATACATTCTTTTCATGAACCACACCCAGTGTCATTGCATGTGTGTTCTTTTCATGAACCACATAAGGATCCACAGTGTCATTGCATGTACATTCTTTTCATGAACCACACCCAATGTCATTGCATGTGTGTTCTTTTGACAAACCACATATGGATCCACAGTGTCATTGCATGTCTGTTCTTTTCATGAACCACACATAAGGATCCACTAGTGTCATTGCATGTCTGTTCTTTTCATAGACCACACCCAATGTCATTGCATGTGTGTTCTTTTCATGAACCACATAAGGATCCACAGTGTCATTGCATGTCTGTTCTTTTCATGAACCACACCCAATGTCATTGCATGTGTGTTCTCTGACAAACCACATATGGATCCACAGGTGTCATTGCATATACATTCTTTTCATGAACCACACCGGTGTCATTGCATGTGTGTTCTTTTCATGAACCACATAAGGATCCACCAGTGTCATTGCATGTACATTCTTTTCATGAACCACACCCAATGTCATTGCATGTGTGTTCTTTTCATGAACCACATAAGGATCCACAGTGTCATTGCATGTACATTCTTTTCATGAACCACACCCAGTGTCATTGCATGTGTGTTCTTTTCATAAACCACATAAGGATCCACAGTGTCATTGCATGTCTGTTCTTTTCATGAACCACACCCAGTGTCATTGCATGTGTGTTCTTCTGACAAACCACATATGGATCCACCAGTGTCATTGCATGTACATTCTTTTCATGAACCACACATAAGGATCCACCGGTGTCATTGCATGTACATTCTTTTCATGAACCACACCCAGTGTCATTGCATGTACATTCTTTTCATGAACCACATAAGGATCCACCGGTGTCATTGCATGTCATTCTTTTCATGAACCACACCCAATGTCATTGCATGTGTGTTCTCTAAACAAACCACATATGGATCCACGGTGTCATTGCATGTACATTCTTTTCATGAACCACATAAGGATCCACAGTGTCATTGCATATACATTCTTTTCATGAACCACACCCAGTGTCATTGCATGTGTGTTCTTTTCATGAACCACATAAGGATCTAGGTGTCATTGCATATGTCATTGCATGTGTGTTCTCTAAACAAACCACATATGGATCCACAGTGTCATTGCATGTCATTCTTTTCATGAACCACACATAGATCCACCGGTGTCATTGCATGTACATTCTTTTCATGAACCACACCCAGTGTCATTGCATGTGTGTTCTTTTCATGAACCACATAAGGATCCAGCAGTGTCATTGCATGTCTGTTCTTTTCATGAACCACACCCAATGTCATTGCATGTCTGTTCTTTTCACAAACCACATAAGGATCCACAGTGTCATTGCATATACATTCTTTTCATGAACCACACCCACAGTGTCATTGCATGTGTGTTCTTCTCAAACCACATATGGATCCACAGTGTCATTGCATATACATTCTTTTCATGAACCACACATAAGGATCCACAGTGTCATTGCATGTCTGTTCTTTTCATGAACCACACCCAGTGTCATTGCATGTGTGTTCTTTTCATGAACCACATAAGGATCCACAGTGTCATTGCATGTACATTCTTTTCATGAACCACACCCAATGTCATTGCATGTGTGTTCTCTGACAAACCACATATGGATCCACAGTGTCATTGCATATACATTCTTTTCATGAACCACACATAAGGATCCACAGTGTCATTGCATGTACATTCTTTTCATGAACCACACCCAATGTCATTGCATGTGTGTTCTTTTAATGAACCACATAAGGATCTACAGTGTCATTGCATGTACATTCTTTTCATGAACCACACCCAATGTCATTGCATGTGTGTTCTCTAAACAAACCACATATGGATCCACAGTGTCATTGCATGTACATTCTTTTCATGAACCACATAAGGATCCACAGTGTCATTGCATGTGTGTTCTTTTCATGAACCACATAAGGATCCACCGGTGTCATTGCATGTCTGTTCTTTTCATGAACCACACCCAATGTCATTGCATGTACATTCTTTTCATGAACCACACATAAGGATCCACGGTGTCATTGCATATACATTCTTTTCATGAACCACACCCAATGTCATTGCATGTGTGTTCTTGACAAACCACATATGGATCCACAGTGTCATTGCATGTGTTCTTTTCATGAACCACATAAGGATCCACAGTGTCATTGCATGTCTGTTCTTTTCATGAACCACACCCAGTGTCATTGCATGTGTGTTCTTTTCATGAACCACATAAGGATCCACAGTGTCATTGCATGTCTGTTCTTTTCATGAACCACACCCAATGTCATTGCATGTGTGTTCCTCTAAACAAACCACATAAGGATCCACAGTGTCATTGCATATACATTCTTTTCATGAACCACACCCAATGTCATTGCATGTGTGTTCTCTGACAAACCACATATGGATCCACAGGTGTCATTGCATGTACATTCTTTTCATGAACCACATAAGGATCCACAGTGTCATTGCATGTGTGTTCTTTTCATGAACCACACCAATGTCATTGCATGTGTTCTTTTCATGAACCACATAAGGATCCACCAGTGTCATTGCATGTATTCTTTTCATGAACCACACCCAATGTCATTGCATGTGTTCTCTGACAAACCACATATGGATCCACAGTGTCATTGCATATACATTCTTTTCATGAACCACATAAGGATCCACAGTGTGTCATTGCATGTACATTCTTTTCATGAACCACACCCAATGTCATTGCATGTGTGTTCTTTTCATGAACCACATAAGGATCCACCAGTGTCATTGCATGTATGTTCTTTTCATGAACCACACCCAATGTCATTGCATGTTTGTTCTCTAACAAACCACATATGGATCCACGGTGTCATTGCATGTCTGTTCTTTTCATGAACCACAGGATCCACGGTGTCATTGCATGTGTTCTTTTCATGAACCACACATAAGGATCCACCAGTGTCATTGCATGTCTGTTCTTTTCATGAACCACATAGGATCCACTAGTGTCATAGCATGTCTGTTCTTTTCATGAACCACACACCGTGTCATTGCATGTGTGTTCTTCTAAACAAACCACATAAGGATCCACAGTGTCATTGCATGTACATTCTTTTCATGAACCACACCCAATGTCATTGCATGTGTGTTCTTCTAACAAACCACATATGGATCCACGGTGTCATTGCATATACATTCTTTTCATGAACCACACATAAGGATCCACAGGTGTCATTGCATGTGTGTTCTTTTCATGAACCACACCCAATGTCATTGCATGTGTGTTCTTTTCATGAACCACATAGGATCCACAGTGTCATTGCATGTATTCTTTTCATGAACCACACCCAATGTCATTGCATGTGTGTTCTCTGACAAACCACATATGGATCCACCGGTGTCATTGCATGTCTGTTCTTTTCATGAACCACACATAAGGATCCACCGGTGTCATTGCATGTACATTCTTTTCATGAACCACACCCAATGTCATTGCATGTGTGTTCTTTTCATGAACCACATAAGGATCCACCGGTGTCATTGCATGTACATTCTTTTCATGAACCACACCCAATGTCATTGCATGTGTGTTCTTCTGACAAACCACATATGGATCCACAGTGTCATTGCATGTACATTCTTTTCATGAACCACATAAGGATCCACTAGTGTCATTGCATGTGTGTTCTTTTCATGAACCACATAGATCCACAGTGTCATTGCATGTGCATTCTTTTCATGAACCACACCCAGTGTCATTGCATGTGTGTTCTTTTCATGAACCACATAAGGATCCACAGTGTCATTGCATGTATTCTTTTCATAGACCACACCCAGTGTCATTGCATGTGCATTCTTTTCATGAACCACATAAGGATCCACAGTGTCATTGCATATACATTCTTTTCATGAACCACACCCAATGTCATTGCATGTGTGTTCTCTAACAAACCACATATGGATCCACCGGTGTCATTGCATATACATTCTTTTCATGAACCACATAAGGATCCACAGTGTCATTGCATGTACATTCTTTTCATGAACCACACAGTGTCATTGCATGTGTGTTCTTTTCATGAACCACATAAGGATCTACAGTGTCATTGCATGTACATTCTTTTCATGAACCACACCCAATGTCATTGCATGTGTGTTCTCTGACAAACCACATATGGATCCACAGGTGTCATTGCATGTCATTCTTTTCATGAACCACACAAGGATCCACAGTGTCATTGCATATACATTCTTTTCATGAACCACATGGATCCAGGTGTCATTGCATGTGTGTTCTTTTCATGAACCACATGGATCCACAGTGTCATTGCATGTGTGTTCTTCTCAAACCACATAAGGATCCACCGGTGTCATTGCATGTCTGTTCTTTTCATGAACCACACCAGTGTCATTGCATGTGTGTTCTTCTAAACAAACCACATAAGGATCCACAGTGTCATTGCATGTGTTCTTTTCATGAACCACATAAGGATCCACAGTGTCATTGCATATACATTCTTTTCATAGACCACACCCAGTGTCATTGCATGTGTGTTCTTTCATGAAACCACATATGGATCCACAGTGTCATTGCATGTCTGTTCTTTTCATGAACCACACAAGGATCCACGGTGTCATTGCATGTGTTCTTTTCATGAACCACACCCAGTCATGTGCATATATGTTCTTTTCATGAACCACATAAGGATCCACAGTGTCATTGCATGTGTGTTCTTTTCATGAACCACTGGACCCAATGTCATTGCATGTGTTCTCTAAACAAACCACATAAGGATCCACAGTGTCATTGCATGTACATTCTTTTCATGAACCACACCCGGTGTCATTGCATGTGTGTTCTTCTAAACAAACCACATAAGGATCCACGGTGTCATTGCATGTACATTCTTTTCATGAACCACACATAAGGATCCACAGTGTCATTGCATGTACATTCTTTTCATGAACCACACCCAATGTCATTGCATGTGTGTTCTTTTCATGAACCACATAAGGATCCACAGTGTCATTGCATATACATTCTTTTCATGAACCACACCCAATGTCATTGCATGTGTGTTCTTTTCATGAACCACATAAGGATCCACGGTGTCATTGCATGTGTGTTCTTTTCATGAACCACATGGATCCAAGTGTCATTGCATGTGTGTTCTTTTCATGAACCACATAAGGATCCACCTGGTGTCATTGCATGTACATTCTTTTCATGAACCACACCCAATGTCATTGCATGTGTGTTCTCTGACAAACCACATATGGATCCACAGTGTCATTGCATGTACATTCTTTTCATGAACCACACATAAGGATCCACAGTGTCATTGCATATACATTCTTTTCATGAACCACACCCAGTGTCATTGCATGTGTGTTCTTTTCATGAACCACATAAGATCCCAGTGTCATTGCATGTGTGTTCTTTTCATGAACCACATAAGGATCCACAGGTGTCATTGCATATACATTCTTTTCATGAACCACACCCAGTGTCATTGCATGTGTGTTCTTTCAAACCACATAAGGATCCACCGGTGTCATTGCATGTACATTCTTTTCATGAACCACATAGGATCCACGGTGTCATTGCATGTCATTCTTTTCATAGACCACACCCAATGTCATTGCATGTGTGTTCTTCTAACAAACCACATATGGATCCACGGTGTCATTGCATGTACATTCTTTTCATGAACCACACATAAGGATCCACAGTGTCATTGCATGTGTGTTCTTTTCATGAACCACACCCAGTGTCATTGCATGTGTTCTTTTCATGAACCACATAAGGATCCACCGGTGTCATTGCATGTCTATTCTTTTCATGAACCACACCAATGTCATTGCATGTGTGTTCTTCTAAACAAACCACATAAGGATCCACAGTGTCATTGCATATGCATTTCTTTTCATGAACCACACGGATCCAGTGTCATTGCATGTGTGTTCTTCTACAAACCACATGATCCACCAGTGTCATTGCATATACATTCTTTTCATGAACCACATAAGGATCCACAGTGTCATTGCATGTGCATTCTTTTCATGAACCACACCCAATGTCATTGCATGTGTGTTCTTTTCATGAACCACATAAGGATCCACAGTGTCATTGCATATACATTCTTTTCATGAACCACCCAATGTCATTGCATGTGTGTTCTTTTCATGAACCACATAAGGATCCACAGTGTCATTGCATATACATTCTTTTCATGAACCACACCCAGTGTCATTGCATGTGTGTTCTTCATGACAAACCACATAAGGATCCACAGTGTCATTGCATGTCTATTCTTTTCATAGACCACACAGATCCACGGTGTCATTGCATGTGTGTTCTTCTAAACAAACCACATAAGGATCCACAGTGTCATTGCATGTACATTCTTTTCATGAACCACATAAGGATCCACAGTGTCATTGCATGTGTGTTCTTTTCATGAACCACAATCCCAATGTCATTGCATGTGTGTTCTTTTCAAACCACATAAGGATCCACCAGTGTCATTGCATATACATTCTTTTCATGAACCACACCCAGTGTCATTGCATGTGTGTTCTTTACAGTAACCACATACGGATCCACAGTGTCATTGCATATACATTCTTTTCATAGACCACACCCAATGTCATTGCATGTGTTCTTCTGAACCACATAAGGATCCACAGTGTCATTGCATGTCTGTTCTTTTCTTGAACCACACATGGATCCACCAGTGTCATTGCATGTCTGTTCTTCTCACAAACCACATAAGGATCCACCTGTGTCATTGCATATCTGTTCTTTTCATGAACCACACATGGATCCACCGGTGTCGTTGCATGTGTGTTCTTTTCATGAACCACATAGGATCCACAGTGTCATTGCATATGCATTCTTTTCATGAACCACACCCAATGTCATTGCATGTGTGTTCTCTGACAAACCACATAAGGATCCACAGTGTCATTGCATGTCTGTTCTTTTCATGAACCACACCACCAATGTCATTGCAT